>OY720392.1:1475195-3875195 GCA_963082905.1 Oligia fasciuncula | reverse complement strand
GCACTCTCTGTTCCTTTTTGACACGACCGGGGAGTTCCGGCGCAGGACCAACGCCAACGGTGCTTTCCGAGGCACGGGGGTAATAAACCGCCAACTTCCAAACTCCGGACTGTTACTAAGAAATTCCTAATGTAAAACCCAATAACTATTTGTCCGACCCTGGAATCGGTGTCACCAAGGTTTCAGTACAGAACTCTATATACGGTACCTACACATTTGCCCAAAGTAATGATTACAATAAGCTACAGATAACAACATAAAGTAGAGGGTTGTTAGAACCACTTGATAACTACTGCTTCAGCCTTCAGCTCTATTAGCGACGAGAGTGCTTTCTACCTCTCAAAAATGAAAGTTCTCACGACGATAAACCAGTATAAGCTGCCTTCTCATCGTAGGAAAAGCCTATACAATGCTGGGTCAGCTAAAACTGGAAAAGTATAACTTGATATGTCGCCGCGTGTACAATATGTACTTTCATTTAGCTTGGGTTATTATGATGATGGTGTGACCAACATAATAAAAACATACGTCTGCCCCTTCTCTATTGTTTTACAAGACACTTCTCCTTCCTAGGTCCGCACACACATGGCCGAAGTCGGAGTCCGTCGCTTCCAAGACCTGATCGGTCGCACAGATCTACTCAAAGTGCGAGAGAACAACGAGAACCCCAAGGCGAGGATGTTGAACCTCAGCCTCATACTCAAGAACGCGCTGCATATGAGACCCGGCGTCAATATCATTGGAGGATCCAAGTCACAGGTAAAATATACTCAGTGGATATATATTCTGTTTCGGTACTCAACTAACAGCTGATGATTGGCACATGAACTACTATAATAATTACGTAAAAACACAAACGAAAATGTTTTCAGGACTTCCAACTAGAGAAGCGTCTGGACAACCAGTTGATCGCTCAATGCAGCAGCATCTGGGACGGATCTGAAAACCATGTGGACATCAATATGAGGATCACCAACGAGGACAGAGCTTTCACATCCACGCTATCTTATCATATCGCCATGTAAGTTATTATAGGCCCTTCAATACGCAAAACTGAAAATACCTGATGGAATAATATTTATTCGTGCAAGCTTAGGGCCTGTGCAACCACGTTTTTTATTGCTTTGCTTTTACTTATTGCTTTTTTTTTGCTTTTATTGATTGCTGCAAATAGGCATAACATCGTCGCAACAGTCGAAAGTTGTTCGCATCCAGCGAATTCCTGCGACGAAATTATTTAATCTAAAACCTTGGGTCAATGGCAACTTAACTTTACGTCACTTATAACCGCCAACTATATTTTCCTTGTCTCAAAGTTTCGCACAATTTTGAAGTGAACACTGTTCCGACACCACTGTTTTAAGTTTTGGCCATTATAAAGACATCAACGTGCGGTACATTTTCTTTGGGAAGAATGACCTTCAAACATATTTATAAAATTACTATGCTTTTTCAAGTTTCTACTTCTGCCGGCACTCCTGGAGTGCCACTGTTATTTATTTTTAATTAACAACTACTTGTATTTATTTAAACAGGAAATACGGCGACGACGGCCTCCCAGACGGCAAGACCGTGAATATTACACTAAACGGATCAGCCGGACAGAGCTTCTGCGCCTTCCTGTCTAAGGGCATCACTGTAACGCTGGAAGGAGACTCCAACGACTATGTCGGTGAGTAAACAACCCGTAAACCTAGTAGTTATCCATACTAATATTATAAATGCGATAATGTCTGTCTGTTATCTCTTCACGCTTAAACCGCTGAACCGATTTAGATGAAATTTAGTCAAGTTTGAGTCCCGGGAAAGGATATAGGATAGTTTTTATCCCGATATTCCCACGGGATCGACACTTATGCGGGTGAAACCGCGGGGCGCTGCTAGTATTATAAATGCGAAAGTGTGTCTCTCTGTCTGTTACCTCTTCACGCTTAAACCGCTGAACCGATTTAGATGAAATTTAGTAAAGAGAGTTTGAGTTCCGGGAAAGGACATAGGATAGTTTTTATCCCGATATTCCCACGGGATCGACACTTATGCGGGTGAAACCGCGGGGCACTGCTAGGTAAGAACTAGGCAATTAGATCATGTTGCACAATAAAGTAAATATAATAAAGGGCTTTGAAGGTCTGTGCTCTACACAAGAGGATGCTAAGCTAAAAATATTTTAATTTATTTCAGGCAAGGGTTTGTCAGGCGGCAAGGTCATCATCTACCCACCGAAGGCGTCACCATTCGAGTCGCACCTCAACGTCATTGTAGGCAATGTGTGCTTATACGGAGCCACATCTGGACGCGCTTATTTCAGGTTAGTAAAAACCACTCGCACTTTAGTCCCTAGTAATATTAAGTACTTATTACCTAACAGTATTTTAAATAATTACCACTCACGCATACAAGTGGTAAACAGTCTCCGTCAGTATAAAAAGATCGACAAAAAATGTAGAGGGTTGCCATTACAGTTTAAGATTTACTTTTAATTTCCTTGTGAACAATCTTATAGGGAATGTAAGGTCACAGAATAAGTAATAGTACTTAGGTAAGGTGATGGTTTAATAAAATTAAACATATTTTATTGACGTGACAACGTCTTAAATTAGGTTGCGGCTGGGAGTCACTTATGAAAAAGTGTAACGCTCGGTAACGTTACGATGAGTCACCGAACGAGAGAGAGGCCCGCCGAATGCCTTGCGTCTCTCTCCCACTCAACTATGATCGGATGATCGGTCGTTGTCGTAAAATCTTCGCCCGTAAAACCGACTTTACAGGCAACCATTTTTTATTTCCTACAGAGGCATAGCATCAGAACGTTTCTGCGTGCGCAACAGCGGTTGTATTGCAGTCGTAGAAGGAGTAGGTGACCACGGTTGCGAGTACATGACGGCCGGTACTGCGCTCATCCTCGGGCTTACTGGAAGGAACTTCGCGGCTGGCATGAGCGGTACGCAATTTTTTTTTATTATAAAGTACACTCCTTTCACAGTTATTTTACGTGGCAGGAGCATCGACGCGCAACCTTTTACAATGGTTTCAGTACATGGTTCTGAACCAACACTGCTACCATCCTCTATTTTTATTTTATGGTTATAAAAAATCTGTTGTATTTAAGTACCAACAAGACTACGCTTGGGGACGCCGAATGGTCTACATCGATGTTCTTGTACAGACGCCAGCACATCAAGCTACTACAATCGGTCAAATTTCTTTAATAGATTTTCAACTTTATCGCTAAACTGTAAGGTTCAAAGTTGATTGGGAAGATTTGACAGTTTCGGGTAGCTTGATTTGCTGGCGTCGTACTAAAGACCAGCTCAGACACGAATGGTCTTCACATGATCAGATAACGATATAACCAAGATAACGTCTGAACTTAAGAATCTCCGAGTTTGTTTCGCTGTTTCTTCGGCGAGTGAGACTGTCATAAGTGTCACCACATAGTACTTTTTGATAGACTGAAAAGTGTCCGAAGTGTCGAATCAACCGAGAATGTCAGGCAATTATTTTTTGTATATTAGCTGTTCCCTATGACAATGAATATCCATTGCTATTCTCAGGTGGTATCGCATACGTGTATGACATCGACGGCTCGTTCTCCGGCAAGTGTAACCACGAGATGGTGGAACTGTTACCTCTGGAGCTACAAGAAGACCTGGACTATGTGCAGCAGCTGCTGGAAGAGTTCCACCTGTACACTGGGTTAGTTGATCAACTTTTATTTACAGGGTCTTGTATTTATCTTAAATTTTAATCATTTTATTACGGACGCTTGTAACGAGCACGTCTTTCTACATCGTTTGCATACATATATATTTTGTTTTAACCTTATGAACGCCAGAGCATAAACGCACGCGCGTGCCCTCCACGCCAAGCCACAATTTTAAATATTTAAGGTATACAAATAAAAACACACAAAAGTAATGATTTAATTGTTTATTTCGTGATAAAGTGCACTGCATATTTTGTCACATATTTGTGTCGCTGGCGTACACGCCAGCGACACAAATACACGACACGCGCTTGCTTGTCACGTATATGTGACAATGGCGTTCAAAGGGTTAAAAGAGTGTCCCTGGAGTTTCTTTGACCATTATTTTCCATAAGAACTTTGTACGCTTTGGAATGAGCAACTAGCTTCATCTTTCTGACTGACCGACCTTGACAATTCAAAAGTGCCTGTAATTGGTGTATGGTGCACGTACGTGGGTTTTAAAATATATTTATGACAATAAGTTAGCCCGTAGGCTCGCGTATTTGCACTTTGGACGCGACCTACATTTGGCAGTGCATTGACACTGACATATTGCATTGTTCCATGCATTTCATGTATTTAATTTAAATAAATGGTTTGAGTTTTAAAATAAGCTGACCAAACTCGGTACATTATATCATTAATACAAAACTTTGTTTTCAAAATGTGAAAAAGACTTATGTTTTTAGAACGCCAATCTTGATGAGAGACTTAAAACATGTTTTTTTTTTTAGAATAGAATAATTTAAACATACATGTTTTTTTTAAACCATGTACCTGCCCCTTTTATCGTATCTAATATTTTACTAACTGTCATATTTCTTCATCATAGTCCTTTTCCATTTAAAATATTTGTTTCCTTCCAGCTCAATAATCGCCGAAGAATTCCTGAAAACCTGGCCCGAGCCCGCTAAGAAGTTCATCAAAGTGTTCCCATACGAATACCAACGTGCTCTGAAGTCTATGGCAGTGAAACAGCCGAGCCAACCCAAGTTGGAGGCTAATGGAAAGGCGGAGAACGGAGTACAGGATATTGAGGAGACTGTACGAGATGTGGAGTTGGAAACTAAGAATTTGGAGAAGATTCTGGATAAGACTAGGTTGGTATTTGTATATACTGATGGTAGATTTTTAGAAGCACTTGAAGGTAATGCTTTCAACTCGTTAAGTTGTTAACAGTGGCGTGCATTGGTTTTCAGAATAGGTAGGCAGGCACTAGGCCGAGTCTAGTCTAGGCAGACGCGGTCACTAATCAGAAACATAAAACAAAAGTATCAATTAACAAAAAAAACTTTTACAGCCGCCATATTTTATTGTTATTTTGACCTCACTATTGGATCTAGCACCCTCGAAAACCATGAAAACGACATCCATGGTGAAAATTAAAAAAAAAATTACAGCTATCTATCAAAAATGTTGGTAAATTAACAACTTGTTAAATTACCAAGATTTTTCCAATACGTGTCATGATATTGAAAATTAGGGAAATCATTATTTAAATTATAGTTATGCAGAATTTCCATTATTGTTACCCAGCTTTTACACCAGTTTCCCATCTACCCATTTAGTATCAGTCAACAAATGTCATTTTTAAATCTGTGGAGGGCAAACATTTGCTCCCACGACGGAGTACTTATTGGCTGGACACCTCATATTCTCCAAAAGTCCGATTTTTTATCATTATGAGGCGATTTTACTCAGGCGTTAGATGAACAACGACCATAAAGCTTGTTAAATAAAAAACCTTCATATTCTAGGGGCTTCATAAAATACCCTCGCGAGACAACAATATACCGGCCCGCAGAGAAGCGCCTGCGCGACTGGGACGAGATCTACAACGCGGGCCACGTGCGGCGCGGGCTGCGCGTGCAGGCGGCGCGCTGCATGGAGTGCGGCGTGCCCTTCTGTCAGTCCGCGCACGGCTGTCCGCTCGGGAACATCATACCCAAGTGGAACGATCTCATCTTCAAGGGGGACTGGCATCAGGCGCTCAACCAGCTGCTGCAGACCAATAATTTCCCAGGTTTGTTGGTTTTTCGGTGCAAAACAGGCTTGCCTTCTGATAATAACAACAGAAAATGTACTATTTCTGTGTTCATAAAACCAGACGACACCTGCACCGCACGATTATCAATACATTATCACATAAAGGCCTCGTCAAATGTGCTATTACGCCGATGTTGATACATTTTTCTCCCTAACAGTGAGTTCTTACTCAGATGAATACAGCTCTATTTTCAGTACATATTACTTTCTTAACTGTATGTATAATTTTAATTCAACATTATTTAATATCAGTAAACCTCACCTGCCACCGTATTCATGGAAAACCCTTGATTTTGGTTATACGGTATGCCATGTCCATACAATATCATTGAATCATATTATTCAATAATAACTCTTTGTATATTACAGAGTTCACGGGCCGCGTGTGTCCCGCGCCGTGCGAGGGCGCGTGCGTGCTGGGCATCTCCGAGCCGCCCGTTACTATCAAGAACATCGAATGTGCCATCATCGACCACGCCTTCGAGAGCGGATGGATTACGCCTGATGTACGTTTACAGTCATAACATAACAACCATACATAACATAGCCTGATTTCCCCGAAAGATTAGGCAAAGTACCTGTAGTGCACACCCAATTCGCCAGTTCGCCAATCATCCAATAAAAATATAAATTCGAAAGTACTGTATGTTACCTTTTCACGCCTAAACCACTGAACGGATTTCGATAAAATTTGGCAGAGAAATAGATTACATCCCGGGGAAGGACATAGGATAGTTTTAATCCCGATATTACCACGGGATCGATACTTATGCGGGTGAAACCGCGGGGCGCTGCTAGTATTAACATAATTGACAACTCGAACTCGATTTTCGTCTCTCACATCATACTTCAATTACTCCCATCCACCTGGTAGAAGCAACGCGACGATATGATAGGAAACATAACTACTTTTCTAAAGCTTTTATACTGTCATGTGGAATCTATCAAATATACTGCTGAAACTAAATATATCAAACACGTATCCGAATTCTGGGCCGAGTCCATTTAGATTGCCATCTACACGCTAAGAAGAAGACTGCAGAAGTGGAAGAATAGACGGTTGGGATATAATTTAACGTTATTTATTTCTTTGTTTACAGATTCCTTCACATAGGAACGGAAAGACAGTGGCTGTTGTCGGATCCGGACCAGCTGGCTTAGCGTGCGCACATCAGTTGAATAAGGTACACAAAGCGATCTTATTGACTGCTAAGAAGATTACAAATACAAAATATGTAGTTTATTTCTTTAAAAAGCTTTGTACTACGTAACTAGTGATAGAAGTGTCCTTCTAAGCAATTAAATGTCTGTATTGGACACTCCACTCTAGATTAAAAAAGCGGGATCTTTTAAAAACCTTTTCATGTTTCAGGCGGGTTACACAGTAACAGTATTTGAGCGCAACGACCGTCCAGGCGGTCTCCTACAGTACGGCATTCCCACCATGAAGCTCAGTAAGGAAGTAGTCGCACGACGCATCAAGCTGATGACTGCTGAGGGCATCTCCTTCAAGTGCAACGTGGACGTCGGACGAGACATATCTGCCAGTGATCTGGCTAACGAGTAAGTTTTTATTCGAAAATATTCGACTAAAGTGCCTCTGTAACGAGCATGTGTGCATGTGTATAACGACACATGGCCATTATCAGTCAATTCCAGGTCCATTGCGGCTGCCGAGCTATCGTGGGTAGGCGGGCGAGGAGAATCAAAACCACGTATTGGAGATCAACGAAACGATTATTATTCTAACAAAATATTAACAGAACCGTAATCCACACTTCCCAACTAATTGAAATACACCGACGCTCCACCGAACACGTTTTGCTTGAGCACGATTTTTATCTATGAGCACGATGCAAGCGGATCCTGTCTCGTATAGCGGCTGCCTGCAAAAGAGCCCGGAGTTGCGTCAGAGTGAAGAAACGTCAACCCGCGCTTGTCAGAATGTTCGCTGCCATCCTTGACGTTTCTTGACACTCTCAAAACGTCGAAGCGCCGTCATGTATGTACGGATGTTCGAAATCACACTAATATTATACAGGCGAAATTTTGTGTGTGTGTGTTTATATGTTTGTTACTTCTTCACGCTCAAACGGCTAGACCAATTTTGATAAAATTTTGTATGGAGGTAGCTGCCACCCTGGATTAATATATAGGCTACTTTTTATCCCGATATTCCCACGGGATCGACATTTACGCGGGTGAAACCGCGGGGCACAGCTAGTGGTCTAATATTCCGAGTCGCGTGAACTGTCAATGGTCAGAAGAGTTGCCATACAAGCTACTGAACTGAGGGTCAATTCTCGTAATTTTAAGAACGTTGACGGTCTGATCTCAGTCTCAAAACTGTCTAAAACACCTAATTTCCCTACATTTATGACAAGTTTTTGACATTTGTTTGTCGCCGAGATGAGACTGCGACTACAATTTATCTACAACGACCATCGTAAGTAGGTATGTTCGAAGACCAAAAGTTTCTATCAGGGTGCCAAAGTTTCTAAAAGTGTCTAGGCTACCCTGATCTAGACCACACTGCCCTCCAGCTATTATCGTAATGTGAACTCGATTATGTTTATTAGTGTTCCCTGAAAACTCTTTCACTCGATCTTTATATTAATTTGCTTCTTCCCTTAGATACAACGCCCTAGTCCTCTGCATGGGCGCGACCTGGCCTCGCGACCTCCCTCTCAAGGGTCGGCAGCTGAACGGCATCCACTACGCTATGGAGTTCCTAGAGAACTGGCAGAAGAAGCAACTGGGAGCCACGCATCATCACCAAGCCAAAGATAACCCTGAGCTGATGGCTAAGGACAAGAATGTGCTGGTTATCGGAGGAGGTGATACTGGGTATGTATCTTTTTAGTCTTATGTTTACGGGAAAAAAAACATACAATCATCCGAACATAGTACCTCCTCCTTTTTGTGAAGTCGGTAAAAATAGGAATCCTAGAGACGAAAAGAGACTCGGAAATAATCTGAAATCTGCATTTTGAAATCGCTTTCCCCGCGTACTTCACATAGACTTAGTCTAAACAAAAACATTTTTTTTGTCTCCAGTTGTGACTGCATAGCCACGTCGCTGCGTCAAGGTGCGAAGAGCATCACAACGTTCGAAATCTTGCCCGAGCCCAAGCCGACTAGGGGACAAGACAACCCATGGCCGCAGTGGCCCAGAGTATTCAGGTTAGTAGACAAAAATCGTTACAAATAACACATCACGTAACATCATCTCAGTTACAGTTCGGGTCAAATAACTTTGCCGCTCTGAAGTAGGCAACAAATCACTGCGCAGTAAGAATAAATTTGCAGCGCGCATGCGCGGCTTGCTAGAAGAATTGCCAAACTGAAGTGGCAGTGGACAGGGCACATTGCTCGCAGAACAGATGGGCGATGGGGCCGAAAGGTTCTGGAGTGGCGACCGCGTACTGGAAGACGTTGCGTTGGAAGGCCTCCCACAAGGTGGTTCGACGACCTTGTGAAGGCCGCAGGAACCCGTTGGATGCGAGAAGCACAGAACCGGTCGAAGTGGAGGTGCTTGGGGGAGGCCTATGACCAGCAGTGGACGTCTTTCAGCTGAATGACGATGCGCGGCTAGCGAAAAGCCTAGCTTCAAAGCGGCAAAGTTATTTGACGCGAATCTTATCTTCTATCTTTTAAGAAAAGAAATACAAATTATGACACATTAACCTTTTGAACGCCATTGTCACAAATACGTGACAAGCAAGCGCGTGCCCTGTACGCCAGCGACACAAATATGTGACAAAAAATGCGGTGCACTTTATCACGAAATAAACAAATCATCATTACTTTTGTGTGTTTTTATTTGTATACCTTAAATATTTAAAATTGTGGCTTGGCGTGGAGGGCACGCGCGTGCCTTTATGCTCTGGCGTTCAAAAGGTTAAAAGAGAAACAAGCCCTTACGGACACTGCGTTCATTTATTCTAGTGTAATAATGGTTATCTTCCTTATTTGTAGGGTGGACTATGGACACGAAGAAGTGAAAGTCAAATTCGGAAGCGACCCAAGGAAGTTCTCCACACTTACCAAGGAATTCTTGGATGATGGTAAGTGACGTTTCTTTGATCAATAGTTACAATACGACCGACGTAACTTGGCGGGCCTGAACATAGGCACTAAGAACTTTCGCGCATGTTCTCTCACTCGCACTCGCCGCATGTCACCATTTGGTTCCTAAAAAATCTTACTGCGCAAAGTTCAGGCCCGCCAAGTTACGTCGGTCGTATTGTACAGACGCCAGCACATCAAGTTACTACAATCTGTCAGATTTCTTTAATAGATTTTCGACTTTATTGCTAAAACATAAGGTTCAAGGTTGATTGGGAAAATCTGACAGTTTCGGGTAGGTTGACCTGCTGGCGTCCGTACATTTGAATAGGCTATTTGACAATGTAAAAAATAAGGTCATAATTATTGACACTCGTATAGATTATCGCTTTTAAAATCGATTTGCATTAATTTTACTACAAAACAATGTATTATTTATAAAAAAAAAACCCGAAAAAACTTCATCTTTTTTAATCTGGCGCCACGTAATCGAAAACGGTCTGGATTGGCTGAACTTAAGATGACGTCATGATTTAGTAAATTTCTGTCTATCGTTGACAGAACAGATGACTTTTGTCTAGTATCTCGACCGTTTCAACGTTTGTTTACGTGAATCGTGACGTCACGACGCCATATTGTTAAAGATAGCGTTTTGGCGGCTTATTTAAACAGTACATTTTTATTTACTATTTTTTAAAAGAAATACATTATCGTCGTTGATAGTCCAATATCGCGTAACTAACATTATTGAAAACCGCGAATCTACAAAAAAATCAAAAATGAGATTTCGCGGCTGTAGGTAACTGATTGTGATTGGCGTCGACCCGTATGACAATTTTTTGAATCGTCCAAAAGGAAGACGAGTATTTCAAAAATAACAATACCGCGGATCTTTCGACGAACTAGTTACGACACGAAAACCGCGTATCCGGGCCAATTTCTATTTGTTTGTGCAGTGTCTAAGTGACGCTCCGGGTAAAAATTGTTTTTTTTAAAGTAATTACTGGATTACTTTTAAAGTATGTCACACGTATTTTATACTTTAATATAGATAAAATTGGGATGTAGACTACTGTAGGAAACGATTACCACAATCTTGAAACTAGTGCTACTAAAAATGAGATTGACTTCATTATGTCGACGAAGAAGCAAGTATTCAATGAAGTCTCTGTGATCAATGCGGTCAAAACCGGAAGTGTTCACCGCATGGTAAGAGGCACATTGAACTTAAATATCAAGCTGGAAAGATGACTGATGAAGTCTACGCTCCGCCCAGCACCGATCCAGGTCCAAAACCCCATGAGCTTTCAGCTCGAACTTCAGAATCGTTTCGAATGCCTAAGAGCTCCGTGGACGATTATAACGATGGGTTCGTGGAAACTGTCCATACGGTCGGTTCTAAGATCTTCAAGATCCGTCTTACGAATACAAAAAAAAAATCTCTCTGATCCTACTTTACGGCTCATGAAGGAGAGGCGCGAGATGATCCTGCAGTCTTCAGATGATGCGCTCAATTACCGGCAGCTCAATAGACGGATTTCTAAGTCCTTGAAAAGCGATTTTCGCCACTTTAATGCAGACCGTATTAAGGACGCGATAGGGGGAAATAAAGGGTCAAAAGTCGTTGATAGAGATCTGTCTATTGGGCAGAGCCAGCTTACGAAATTGAAGACCGATGATGGCAGGATCGTATCCGCCAAACCTGAGCTGTTGAGAGAGATCGAGAGGTTCTATGGACAGTTATAAACATCAACAAGTAACCCCGTTACGAATCTGGCAAACGACCCAAGAGCTAGATTGACCTGACACTATACCGAAGACATCCCGGACGTCAGCCTGTACGAGATTAGGATGGCTCTGAAGCAACGCAAAAACAACAGAAGAGCGGTGATACTTTTCTTTAAGAAGGGCGACAATGGCCTTCTTAAGAATTATAGGCCCATCTCACTTCTGAGCCATGTCTACAAGCTGTTTTCGAGAGTCATCAGGAACCGTCTCGCGCGCAGGTTAGACGACTTCCAGCCTCCCGAACAAGCCGGATTCCGTAAAGGCTTTAGCACCGTAGACCACATACATACGCTGCGACAGGTTAAACAGAAGACCGAAGAGTATAACCTGCCTCTCTGCTTAGAGTTTGTGGACTACGAGAAAGCCTTTGATTCGATCGAGACATGGACGAGATCGACTATCGGTACATCAAGGTGCTGAAGTGTCTGTACGAAAACTACTATGTCTTACCAAACCACTATGTCAGTCCGACTCCAGGGTCAGACCTCGAAACCTATATTTCTGCAACGAGGTGTGAGACAGGGAGACGTTACGAGTACCTCTCCGAAACTGTTCACCGCTGCACTGAGGACGTCTTCAAGGTTCTGGACTGGAAAGGGGCTGGCATTAACATCAATGGCGAGTACATAACTCACCTTCGGTTTGCCGACGATATCGTAGTCATGGCTGAGACTATACAAGACCTGCTCGATGACCTCAGTAGAGCCTCCGAAAGAGTGGGTCTTAAAATGAACATGGACAAAACGAGATATCTTGTATTCTTTCATACCTTCATACCCATTATTAATGACTAAAAGTCATTTAAACACTTAATATTATTAAATACATGATTGATTGAGGTTTTGGCATTATTTTATTTCATTTACAATTTCGCGTAAGTACTGTCTATGAACCAGAATCGTTCGAAACTAAACAGCGTAAGTGATTTTGTAAGTAAACTATTGGGAATATTCACTTTAAAAATAGTATATTGGATTAAGGAGAACGAAACGGTCCTATATTCAAGTTCGTTCAAAATTCGGCCCATTAGTCTTTTAGAAAATCAGTTTTTTAACCCTCCTGTAAAATTAGCAGAAGTGTACATACGCGGTATTTAACAATGTTAGTTACGCGGAATTGGACTATCAACGACGTTATGCAATTTGAAGTAATAGGTTTTTGTGGACTCGTTAGACACCATTAAATAATCTGAGATGTTTATCAGAAACCAGTCAAATAGCCTATTCTGCCGTTGACGCGTGTCGCTTGTGTGTATGAGCACTTAGGGCAAAACCACACACGCTACTTATAGAATAGAATAAATACTCTTTATTATGTACACCGTAGAAATTACAGACATAAATAAAGAAACTAAGTAGTACAAAGGGTGACACAATGGGCGGTCTTATCGGTAAGACCGGTCTTTTTTTTTTCCTTTTTTTTTTTTTTTAGCATCGGCGGTCTCCGATTTTGCGACTGTATCGATGCATTTAGCTTCTCAAAAGCGGCTAAATTAGACGATCGCCGATACTAACAGTAGCGTATGTGCTTTGGACCTTAGAGTTATTCAAATACCTATGCATAAAGGATTGAAACTACTGATCAAAGAGATGTTCCGACGCCAGCACATCAAGCTACCCGAAAATGTCAAATTTTCCCAATCAACTTTGAACCTTATGCTTTATCGATAAAGTTGAAAATCTATTACAGAAATTTGACAGATTGTAGTAGCTTGATGTGCAGTCTGTACCGTGTAACCGTCCAATACTTATTCTTTTAGTTAGTTTTGATTTAATGACTGTAGTAGCATTTTATTAATATGGATCCCAACAACATTCTTTACTATAATAGCTCACTAAAATAACACTCTTCTTCCACAGGTGAAGGCAACGTATGCGGCGTATCAGCCGTAGAAGTGGAATGGACGCGCGGCGCGGGAGGCCGGTGGGAGATGAAGGAGGTACCCGGCACCAACAAGGTGTTCAAGGCAGAACTCGTGCTCCTGGCTATGGGCTTCTTAGGACCCGAGCGATATGTGGCTAACCAGCTGGGTAAGTGAAACACACACTAAATAAACAATGGCGCCGATTCCCTTGTTCACAAACTGAACTAAATTTAAGTTCAGTGCATTTTTTCTTTCTGTTTCATTAAGAAAAGAACAGAATATAAATATTAGTTTAGTCCTGTCAAAATAAGATACTCCATAGACAATTTTAGACGAGATTAAATAATTGGCTACTAAATATACGTCAATTTGCGTCAGGCGCTGACTAATTAGACAGGACTAATCTAATATTTATCTTCTCTCCTTTTCTTAATGAAATAGAAAAAAAAGATGCACTGAAGTTAAATTTAGTTTAGTTTGTGAACAAGGGAATCGGCGCCATTGTCTAAAAAACAAATAATGCTTCTTTTTTATTCATAAAAAATTATCAAGTGCTAAAGACGATGTTATAGGTTTTGTTTTATTGTTATCAGACCTCCCCCTGGACGCTCGAAGCAACGTGGAAACCGAGAAGAAGGACATTTATAAAACTCCCGTCAGCAATGTCTTCGCTGCTGGTGGTACGTACAAATGAAATAAAAGTAACTTATCTCACCAACATTAATTCATTTATAACCTGACAAAAATTTATGTGACATAAGGTTCACTCAATTTGTGTGGTTCTTTCCTAAAACGGCCATCTCGGACACTAATCTGGATGCTCCTCAATAACCAAGATTATGTCTGGTGGCCAAGTGGTAATGGCTGCGACTTACGAGTTGTAGGTCGCAGGTTCGAACCCAGACAGGCACTTTACTTTGTGTAAATTATTTCATCACCACTGCTCTCAAAACGGTGAAGGAAAACATCGTGAGGAAACCGGCATATCCTAGAACCAAAAATTCGAAGACATGTGACATCTGCCAACCCGCACTGGGCCCGCGTGGTGGATTACGGCCCACTCCCTCTCACAGAGAGGAGGCCTGTGTCCCAGCAGTGGGAACATTATAGGCTGTTTATGATGATGATGATGTCTGGACTTTAAAAGAGACTGTGATCTCTGAGTTTATTTCGGTGTTACTTCTCACACTAGCTATTCCGATAGGAGTTTTAGAATATCATTGATCTGAGACATGAAATACTTAGTGTAACCTATTTACAGGAATACATCATCTAAAAGAAATTGCAATTTATAAATGTTGCATTTCACAATGGCGTTCATAAAGGTTCGTGGAGTGCACTCGTGCGCACCGTCGGAGAAAACAATTAATTAATTTAACAAATTCTCGTTCACAGATTGTCGCCGCGGCCAGTCCCTGGTAGTATGGGCGATATCAGAGGGCCGACAGGCAGCCCGAGCAGTAGACATGTACCTGTCGGGCGGGTCCACGCTGCCCGGAGCCGGCGGCGTCATCTACGACCACTGAACACCGCGCCGCACACCGTGGCGCCCATGTATTACTGCTACTGTACACAATGGCCCAACGATAATGGACGGAAAAAGCTGGTGCAAAATGTGATTGTATAAATGATGGGTTTTGATGCTGTGGGGCATTGTGTATAGCAGTTATTTAGGTTAGCACAACTTTTTGTGACAGTGATATGTCTCTTTGTATTCGTGTCCTTTTTGTGATGATTCGGCGGCTGTAGAGGGAAACAAATCGCACACCTAGATCTAAACAGCGATTAACTCAAAAAAAACACTTTTTTCAGGAAAGTTGAAAAACTGATTACTATGTCCCTGTGCACTGCAGGAGTTTGCTGTATTGATCAATACTTTTTAAGTTGAGTAATGGAACTATTTTTGAATCTGTTTTGTTGGTCGTTAGGTAGTGAGTTAAGGAATTCGATGGTATGCATACCTCAAAAATTGAGATTTTGGAGTTAGCTCTCTTTAGATCTAGGTGTGCGAAATTGATGAACTCGATTCCGCACTCGCCAAAGAATCGAAACAAAATCGTGTTTCTAGATCATTAGGGCGAGACAATGCCGCTGTTTAGATGGTTCGTTACCAGCGTTAATAAAACTAGATCTTATTTATAACGTAGTAAAGTTTAAATTACAATATCAATGTTATTATCATAAAGTTCCATCAATGTATTGTCGTATTATGTAATAGGACGACTATTTAAAGTTAAATTGATTTCTAAATCCGACAGGAGCGACAATAATATTTAAGCTGCAATGTAGTTGGCTATTAACAAATTGTTTAAAAAAAATCATATAAAAATGTTGAGCGTTTTTTTTTATTAACAGTTTTATTCATAAATAACAACATAATATATGCAGCAAAGCCGAGTGAACTAAAGAATTGTTACTCGTGTAAAACCTACGTAATTATGACGTACATTCGATTGCCGAATACTATTTTAGATCTTAATTTTACTTTAAGATAACCATATACTGTTTGATATAATCGTTTTATGTGTAATCACATTCCGTTTTTTAGACTTTTTGGTCGTTATTACGTTTTAGAGAAGATTTTCATTAATTATACATATCTCATGCCAAATATTATTTGGTAACGCATAGACTTTCATTAAATGTATCATTTACTTGCTATACGACATTCGAGCATAAGTTTATGGTGAGCGCCGACACAACAAAAGTTAAATTATTGCTATCTATTACTGATATTTAAAATAAGGCCTATACGAAGGAAACTAGAGAAATGGCAGCATTTTTATTCTGTCTAAACTTGATTAAAACCTAGTTTTATAGTTCTAATGTTCTTCCATCTCTTTCTTATTTTATCTGATAGTAAAAGATAGCAATAGTTCAGTATTGTCAGTGTGAAAAATATCTTCGTCGTCTTATTGTGAAACATGTGATGTCATTATAAAATTATTTTATTAATGTAATAATCAATGTGAACGGATAGTGATCTCTCGTGTCCTAAGAACTTCGATACATTGTTCGTTAAATTGTATCTGTTTTTAATGTTATTACTTTAGATTGTAACGACGTGTAGTCAGTATTCTATGTAAAATATTATTGTTGTTGTACGACGCTTGTAACAGTCACTAAAGTATACCGTTCTAAATAATAGAAATGAAAGTTTTATTTTCTTTATCGATAGTTCCGGTTACAGATACATGAATGGATCCATTTTAGTGTATGATACAAAACAAAACACTAGCGCCGATTCTGTTGTTCACAAACTAAACTAAATTTAAGTTCAGGCATCTTTTTCTTTCTATTTCATTAAGACAAGGACAGAAGATAAATATTAGTTTAGTCCTGTCAAATTAGTCAGCGCATGGCGTAAATTGACGTATTTTTAGTAGCCAATTTTTTAATCTCGTCTAAAGTGGTCTATGGAGTATCTTAATTTGACAGGACTAAACTAATATTTATTTTCTGTCCTTTTTTTAATGAAATAGAAAGAAAAAGATGCACTGAACTTAAATTTAGTTTAGTTTGTGAACAACAGAATCGGCGCCAGTATCTGTTCTTCGTAACTATGAAATTATTGAAATTCTGCACTGGTTAACATCTAGAGCAAATTGAAAAACAACTTCCACATTCTTCCAACAAATTATTTTTTTTACTTTTACGCAGATATTATGGTATTCAGCTAAGTAAATGTATAGATGTCTATACATTATATACGTGTGTTATTGTAAAAAAAATATACTTTAGTTCGAACTGTGATGTATAATACAGTGATGAGATTAATTTTATAAAAGAAATTACAAAACTAGATGTTTCTTGGTGTGTAGAAGTTCCTACGTAATTCTAATGATATAAGTTGTAAAGTCTCTTCAGAGTTATGAATTTAGTTCCTAGTTCACTCAAAACCGGACACATATTTAAATGTAGTTTAAAGATACAAATAGTTCAATATGCTCCACATTAGTAGATATCACATTTATTTTTTGTCGTAACAGATGCCACCTTTTTAACCTTTTGACAGCCACACGTCAAAAAAAAATCAAACACGTGCCCTCGGCGTCAAAGTCTGTCATGTAGTCGAACCGTGGCGTGCTGGGCACATTTTGGTTTGTCATCTATACATGACTGTGGCGGCCAAAAGGTTAATAGATTTTTGTTGTACCTAAATATCACAATTCTGTCCACCTGAAGAGACATTCATGTATATTTTATGATTCACATTGTAAAGAGCGTCTTGTTAGCAATAAGCCCAAGTGTCATTGTTTCCGTTTAAACAATCTAATGTAAAAATAGTGTAAAGTCTAAAATTCTCATCAAGTCATTTAAGTTTCACAAAATTATTTAAAAATATTATTATTTATTGTTCCTTTGTTAATTTGATTTTATTTGGAATAAAAATTTAATTTAATTTTTATCTTTTTTATTTGGTTTTTTCGCCTATACTATTTACCCAGAATTAATTACCATGACGATATAATGTAGATTTTAAATATGTCGTTGTTTGTGATATCAATCTAAGTTCGATATGTTTCTATCGATTTAAAAACCTTTTGTCTACCATTGCATTATCTATAGTCATTAATTTTGAAGGACAAACGACCTAATTTTCCTTTATTTTTTTATTGATATAAATATAGCATTTACATCACTCAAAAATAGAAACGTCAATATCGTCTACATGTACCTAAGGCCAAAGGCTCAACTCACACCAAAAGAGCGTCCAAGCGGAGCGCGGTTTCAGTGTCATATGAATTTTAACTTTATTTTCATTACTATAATACTTATTATCGCAACCGATCGGTAGAGAAGGCTATTCGCTGGAATTCCAGCGGCGCCGCGGCCGCGCGGACATCCGCGCGACTCGTTCGAGATTCTCATGCGATAATAAGTATTATAGTAATGAAAATAAAGTTAAAATTCATACGACACTGAAACTGCGCTGCGCTTCGACGCTCTTTTGGTGTGAGTTGAGCCTTAAGATTATCTGAATGCTGTTAATTTGTTAACGCATTTTGTGACGTAGGACTGACGTCAATCAAAAGGAATTTTTCTCGAATATTCATTATAAGTAGATTTTTTCCAAACAACGCTTAGATATTGTACTCGCGTCAATTACCTACTTCACTTCGCCCGAAATTACTCGAAAACTCGCTTGTTCATGTGGTAACAACCAAAAATTATATGCCCTACTTGTTTACATAAATGTTGACGAAAAAATTACTTCTAGAAATTAGTTGTTTGTTGAAAATTATGGACGATATTATAATTAATATTATGATTGACAATAATAAATGTCTATTAAGAAACCGAAACCTGTAACGAATATTATAACGGAGAAATAAATATTTCAGGAAATTGTGGTTGTTTTATTTGATTTTTTTTTCAGCAGTTTGATGACGCGTGATAGTAGACACCCTCACTTTAATCCCCTGAGTGGTTCGGCCAATCAAGAGGCTGAAATCCGTTTTATAATACGTACTGCCAGTATAAAACCCTGAGAGGCAGGTGGAGGAGGTTTTATTGAAAGAAAACAAAACAAACATTTCTGCAGATTTATAAAATTAATGTAAGACATCAACTCAAGTCTACGTTAATTAAGAATTTTAATTTAGGTAATTTTGCACTAGCATTGTAAACAGCTAACAGTTAATAATAATTATGTAAAAGTAAAATTGACGCCCATTGCGTGACTCCGCATCGCCGCAAATGCGGTGATGGTGTCGACTGCTTCGGACACCATGGCTTATCCTGCAGTAAAAGCGCAGGCCGGATAGCATGGCGTGCCAGCATCAATGACAACATTCGTCGTGCTCTTGTCATCGCCGCGCCGGGGTGCCAGCCCGGACGCGATGTCTCAGTGCTGCCACCTAGTGAACGTCATCAGAACACAAAACACCAGACAGATAGTCATCACGGCTGCAGAGTTTCGCTAGCTTATTTCATTTTACCCTTTATAGTCACCACTCTTGGCTACGGGCCTCCCGCAAGCATGCCCAGAAAGTTCAGTTGTAGTACAAGTTCCAACTTGTGCTGCCCGCTAGTTTTTTTACTAAGTAGGTACCTACTATGCATTTTTTGTACGATCATGCGATGACATTATAATTGTTTAGTTACTTAGCTGTAGTTAGAGAAAAAAATTCAATGACAATAAAATCAAAATCCAATTTCTACCGGCAAATGAAAACCTTTACGTGTCACAGGTCTTCACATATTTTAATGCAATCACTTATTTATTTATTATTTACAAAACCTACAGCTCTTCTCATTCTGAGACAACTGGATGGACAGCAAAGCCTAAGTACCGACAGTGCTTTCAAGAACGAAAAATATGTAGGAAGGACACCAAGTAGCACAGGACACTATACTCCTAAAGCCTATTAGTAGCGTACTTCCTACCACAGAGTACTTTATAGGTATCTATTATACTCTTGTGCTATACTTACTCTTCCTAAATACTTATTATTCGTTCTTAGGATCTTAGGGGTTGTATTTATAGGTAAACGTTGCTTGTTTAAAATGAAGTTACTTATTAGGTTAAAAAACAGTCGCTATATACCCAACCATTATTTAGCGACTATTTTGAGTTTTAAACGTCTCTTGTTTCTAAATAAATCTGAATATGTTTTACCAAACACCGACACTTGGAATAACTCCGAAATAAATAAAATTATAGAAAACACTCGAGGCGCTACCACCGCCTCTGCATGTTTACCTGGTATAATTTCTAAACAAAATTTACATAATCGAACCCACACACGTTCACAGATCATTTAACTCATCTCTATTCAAGTATTCATAATTAAAATGACATATTCATTAAATAATTGGAGCATGTGTTTAGAATATTGTTCAGTAAACTACTTATTTAGTGATCCACTGCTTATCTTCAGTCGGGATTTTGATTTCGTTGAGAAAGCTGTCTCCGCGGGGTGGTTGAAATTATTTCTAAGAAGAAAACTGATCGGTAAGTGTCTTTACTCATCAGCGCGGTATGTGTTCCTCTTGCATTTGATTTCTAGCAGCTTTGCATCTCGGCAGGTAGTTGGTCCTAGCTGCCTTTCGTAGATTTTTGGCAGTCGGGTAGTCAGAACTCTGAGCCAGAAGCCGGAAAGTCTTACCACTAAGGGGTAGAAAGCCAGTCGCACCATGTAAAATACGAGTTGCTATTCACTGTATTCAGCTCAATCCAGTTAGCCTGGAAGCCGACCTTCACATAGACGGTAGCTTAGCTATGTATTTGGGAGAAGGTTAGTCAGATGATGATACTGAGTTTAATCTTCAATGCGGATGTAAAAATAAAACATTAGACGCATCCATAAATATCCAAAATCACTTCAACAGTTTAGGATGGTAAGTGCAAAATTAAACAAACTTGCGATGTACGCAGTTATGTACGTCATTCTTAGTGAAGTGCCATAATCACTAGGTACTAATGTTAATGATTGACATAACAAGTCTTGGTCATGAACTCATGATGCAGATAACTTGAGTTCTGAAGTCGGTACACTTCGATATGAGCAAGATGAGGAAGATAGTAGAAGATAAGAGTGTTTTTATTAATAATAATTTTTCAAGCTTTTGTCAATAGTTACCAAGAGCCCACAGCCAAAAGGTTAAAAAACATGAATTAGCTAGCGAGAGGTAGTGAGTTCGAACCCCTGTCGTTGCTCTATGACGTGAACCCACTTCTAGCACCATGAGGTTTAATTTAGGGGTACCTAATGATGACTCCAAGAAACACTATTTTGATAAACGTAGACCAAGTATGATGAAGTGATGAATAATGTCCGTTACAGACACAGAAATATGAAAACAAAGGAAGCGGTGTACCAGAAAGTGGATGAAAAGTTTAGTCAGCAATTTGGGTTCAAAATCAAAGATGCAACTTTCAATAAAGTAGTCGCCTATATGTACGCTCCGAAGGATTCTTCCAGCTTGGCTGTGACGAGGATTTTGTTCGGTAAGTCATTTTCGACAGGATATTATTGATAAATATTCTTGACGTTAGTTTCTTGGGGAGCTGAGACCCGCAGCCTGTGTAATACCTAATGAAAACAAATCTTTTTTGATCCCCTTCGATCAATTGATCCCTAAATTTTTTTTCGTAGATATCCTCAGTTTCTAGTTTTACTTTTTCTAACAAATTAATACTTTGCTATACCTACATTCAATTTCATAAAACCTGTAAACTGTTAAAACTTACAATGGAGTTCTTTAAACCTGGGTGCTTAGTTTTTCAACAAGATTTTATTGCCGTGATACCCCAGGTTTAGCTATGCTGTTCGATATCCCGGACGAGCGTGGCGGAGCCTCCATGGTGCAGCGATGGGGAGACCCCAAGACTTGTCACTTCCCGCTGATTCCAATACTGACGTCTGTTGGCATGCCTTACATGGCGCTTGTGTATGCTGCACT
This sequence comes from Oligia fasciuncula, assembly GCA_963082905.1. NCBI lineage: Eukaryota > Metazoa > Arthropoda > Insecta > Lepidoptera > Noctuidae > Oligia > Oligia fasciuncula. The sequence goes on along the minus strand of OY720392.1, from coordinate 3,853,272 downwards.
ATGGTTTGGTACGTGTTACAGCTAGATCTTCATCATTTAGTCCTAGTTCATCAATTAGTCTTCAGCAGTCTTGTCCTCTTTTACTTGCATTCGTTGCGTATAATATCAAAAGCAATTTATTCGAACTAAACTATGCTGGGAATCAGTACTTTTTGAACGTCAACATTACCAGCCCCCCAAAACGCCCAGCCCTCACTATACTTCAGCATAGCCTAAGTAAGTGTTGAAGACCCAACCCAGTCTACAAATGGTATAGTATTTCTTGTCTTTATCAAAAGATTCTGCCGAATGCAGAATTCGCACTCAAGTAGGAACTCCGAATTCATCCGACAAAGGAATTTTAATTTTTAACAGTCTCATTGAGAGGAGGCCAGTGTCCCAGCAGTGGGAACATTAAAGGCTGATGATGATGATGAGTAGACATCGTCATCGCTTTGTAACGTCTAAAATCCGTTTTACGTAATAGGTTTCACTTAAAAAGTGATTAATTTATGATCCAGGAGCGCTGTGCATAATGCTAGGCTACAAGTTCCGTGTCGCAGCACCAGTGTTCACCGTCTGCTACTGGTATCTGTTCCTGATAGAGAAGAGCTTCTGGAACAACCACAGCTATCTGTTCGGACTCGTCGCATTCCTACTCAGCTGTACGCAGGCTGATTGCTATTGGTGAGTATTTTTGTTCTAGACGTTGTTTTAGTGTTGTCCAGAATTTTTTTCAATCTAATAATTCTTCGTAGGTACATAAAGCTACTACAATCTGTCAAATTTCTTTAATAGATTTTCAACTTTATCGCTAAAGCATAAGGTTCATAGTTGATTGGGAAAATTTGACAGTTTCGGGTAGCTTGATGTGCTGGCCTCTGTAATAGGAAAAAATTCGCAGGTCATGATTTTTTACGTCAATAGGTACCATTTTACCTAAATAAAACATACCTGAAACGCTTAGAGAATTCATGACTATTTTGCAATCATATTGTAATTTTGCAACTATTGTCTGTGACTGTGAGAATCAGAGAATACCTACTAATACTGATGTGATGATACTGATGATAGCCATATAATAGAGGATCAAATTAAATTGGCTAACGAAACTCTGCAAACGTGATAAAACAAAAACTCGCCAAGGACTCGGCTCGCAACACGAAGGGTTCCGTACCACAAGGCAAAAACACCGAAAAAAAACACGTTTGTCGTATGGGAGCCCCCCTTAAATATTTATTATTTATTTATTTAAACTTTTCGCACAAAAAAGGTACAAAGGCGGACTTAATACCTTAGGCATTCTCTACCAGTCAACCAAGGGTGGTGAAGAGATTAGATGGCAAGTGCTTTGGTTGAGAAGAACAATGATAAAAATTAAAAAAGCTAATAAAACTAGGTACTTACACAAATACATAAATAGGTTATATACACATACATACTATTTAATATAATATATATATATACATACAAATTCAAGGGAGAGAGGTGTTGAGATTTTGTTGTTGTTTTGTTTTTAGTATTTGTTGTTATAGCGGCAACAAAAATACATAATTTGTGAAGATTTCAACTATCTAGCTATCCCGGTTCTTGAGATACAGCCTGGTGACAGACAGACAGCGAAGTCTTAGTAATAGCACAGGTAATAGGGTCCCGTTTTTACCGTTTGGGATAAAGATTTGATGTTAATTTTTTGAACAACCACTTGTAGTCTTGTTACTTGAACCATGAGTTAAGAAAATCCATTTTATTTTGTTTTATCCTGCTGAGATGATAGTCTAACCCCTCCATAAAACATCGTCAAAGTGTTTCTTTAGACATCGATATCCGATTTCACATCCGAAAAAAAAATGACTGGTAAGGTGACGGTCAAGTTCAGAAGACTTCTCTATTCCCAGGTCACTGGACACTTACCTCGACCCTAGCAAGAAGAAGTCTACAGTGCCGTACTGGAACTACTTCTTACTGAAGTACCAGTTCTTCATTCTGTACTTCATGGCTGGCATGAAGAAGGGCACTGCGGAGTGGCTGACCGGGTATTCAGTGCAGAACCTTAGCGAGCATTGGGTGTTTGACCCTTTTAAGTAAGTGCCTCCACGAGTTGGAACTTTTTGCCTATATCAGGAAATGGCATAGTTCAAAGTATTTTCAACAATACTAAACTACATGAAGTAAACCTATTTTTGTAGGTTAAGCTCGTGCTGACGACACACGAGGTGACGAGGCTAGGTGCTAGTACCTAAATCAAAATAATTCCTACTGAAAGCTTTTTAAACACTAAAACTTCCTGGGTTAGGTACGTAGTCTAGAAGATAGCTACTGCCTGCCACCCTGGCGTAGGTATATAGCTAGACATTCCATTGAATTCATGATCGCGAAGCAGACACAATTTTAAAACAACTAACCATCTGCCTAGCCTTTTCCAAACTATGTTGGATGCGGCGTCCAGTCGTAACTGGATGCAGCTGAGTACCAGTATTTTACATGGACCGACTGCCTTTCTGACCTCCCCCAGTTACTACGATATCCCTTGCTAAGACTGGTTACATGGTTGTCTTGTCAGTCAGACTTTCGGACTTCTGACTACCCGTAACAACTGTTAAAGATCCACGAATGCCAGCCGGGATCAACGGTTTAATGTGCTTTCGAAGCACGGAGGGGTCTCGGTCTGTAAAGATGGTCACCCATCTACGGTCCAACTGCGGCAAGCGTAGCTTTAGCATAGTAATTAGTGAAAATTTTATTTAACGCGTTTCCATCCACAGATACTTCCTGACGGTCCCTCAGACAGACTACCTGGTGGTGCACTGGTTCGTGTTTCTCTTCGACCTGACGGTGGCTGTATGGATGATGCGTTCCACCACCAGACACGTTGCTATGCTATTCTGTGCCATGTTCCATCTGATGAACAGTAGACTGTTCCGAATAGGTGAGTAACTGATAGTGAAAATATAGGTACCTAAATATTATTATTGTAAATTTTATATAGTATTAGTATTGATTGTCAACTAGCACTGCACGTCATATTACTAATGGATAAGAAATTAAGAACGCTAGTCGTTAAACATCCATATCTTTGGTATGCGTTGAAATGCGGTCAAGAAATGGCCAATCAAGGATTCTCAACAAACAAAATTAGTTAAATAGTCTAATGACAAGAACGATTATAGCAAGTAGAAATATATGAGGATTTCAACAACAATCTCTGCACCTGTTATAACTTTGGTTTTCTTTCAGGAATGTTTCCATGGGTGTGTCTAGCCACAATGCCTTTATTCTACCCCTTTGACTGGCCAAAAACACTCGCGTCGTACTGTAAAGAATACTTTGCCAAATTAAAACAAAGTTTCTGTAATAAAATTAAGGAATATAAAAGGGAATCTCTTTGCAAATGCCAAACAAACGATTCCAAAGATAATGTCGAGCAAGCTGATGAAAACACGAAAGTTATTGTAAAAGAACAAACAGTTGTTAACAAAGAAACGATTGAAGAGTTAGAAGAAAATACTAAAGTTGATGACAAAACAGAAGTTTACCACAAAATAGCTAAAACAGACGATGACGTTGATCAAGATGAGAACAAAATTGTTGAATCAGATGAACAACGTGCTATGAATGAAATGAAAACTCCTGAAACTATTGACGATATTTTAATTGAAGATGGCAATAGAAAGAAAGTAACCATGTGTCTGATAATGTTATACGTTTTCATTCAAGCTTTCCTGCCGTATTCACATTTTATAACAAAGGTAAATTGAATATCAATGTTTGAATATACCTAAGGGTTATTGGTAAAACATTAACAACCTCTTAAGAGGTCATTGTTGTCCGATTGTTTTTATCTAAGATAGTATCACTATCCTACATCCATAGTAATATTATAAATTCGAAAGTAACTCTGTCTGTCTGTATGTTACCTTTTCACGCCTAAACCGCTGAACGGATTTCGATAAAATTTGGCATAGAGATAGATTGCATCCCGGAGAAGGACATAGGATAGTTTTTATCGACATACCTCGCGGGCGAAGCCGCGGGCGGAAGCTAGTTTATTATAAAACAAAGTCCCCCGCCTCGTATGTCTGTCTGTCAGAACGCGATAACCTCAAAAACTACCGAACGGATTTTCATACGGCCTTTCACCAATGGACGAAGTGATTAATGTAGAAGGTTTATGTATTCATTAAGGTTTTGTGTAAATTGGCTGAAATATGACGATAATTGTTGAAGATTTCGGAAAAAAAACATGCCGACTGGGAGCTTTAATGGCGTGCGCCGCATAAACCAATAGAGTTATTTTTAAAACTAAATAATAAATATGTTTATTGCAGACTACCTGATCCATAATAAAACAATAAAAAAATATATACAAAATAGAAATAGGTACTTACAATAAAAAATACACATACAAACAAACATGAACTTCTCACTCGCTTTTTTCATAATTTGTTATAGGAACCCGGTTAGGGATCCGGTTGTACGTTCCCGTGGGATATTTTCCGACATCAACGCGGGCAAAAGCTACTTAATAAGCTCACAAAAGCTACTTAGTAAGCTCATAAAAGCCGCTTAATAAGCTTACTAAAGCTACTTAATAAGCTCATAAAAGCTACTTAATACGCTCACAAAAGCTACATAATAAGCTCACAAAAGCTACTGAAGCTACTTATCTAAAAGCTCATAAAAGCCGCTATGAACTCTTCACTTTTGGCTCCAAAATAAATAAAGTTACTTTTTACTTATTATTTTCACTCGTCGGAAATACGTAGATAGGTACATAGCTACATTTATAATACAATAATAGAATATAATAGGTACATGACGTACAAAATAAACCCCTACTTTATGTACCTTAACACATTGAACCACTAATGGAAACATCAAAGCTAGGATTTTAAAATGAATTCGCGCTAACTTTGAAGGCATAAAAGGTAAAAGGAACAGAAAATGGAGGCATTTCAGTTGCATGAAGTCGTAATCCGTAGGCGGGGAACGTGGGCGTCCTCTTGAAAAATTAAAAAGCCTTTCATATTTGACCTAGAATCGCCACTCGGCCGTTTATTAAACTTCGTTCCGCAATCTGGAAACTATCGCTGAGTGTTGGTTTTATAATAAGAGGGAGTGGGAAATTCAGTAAGGGGATTATGATAAATTGCCAATTTGCGATGGCAAATTGGCAATTTAGATTTTCAAACTCATGAATGCATGACTGACATAGTTTGAAAATCGCGTCGCAGATTCATTGAAATGTTTTCTCTGTTATAATAATAAAAAATGGTTGCCTGTAAAGTCGGTTTTACGGGCGAAGATTTTACGTGACAACGACCGATCATCCGATCATAGTTGAGTGGGAGAGAGACGCAAGGCATTCGGCGGGCCTCTCTCTCGTTCGGTGACTCATCGTAACGTTACCGAGCGTTACACTTTTTCATAAGTGACTCCCAGTCGCAACCTAATTTAAGACGTTGTCACGTCAAAATTGAATCAGATAGTTATTATAACTTCATACTTCATTTATAAGGTTCTCAGGTCGATCAGCAGGGTAATTGTGTAACACACTAACAGTAGCAACGGCTTTCGTTTTGACAGTTCAACACAATGATATTTTGGTTCAACAACATACATTGCGTTATTTACGTTCTTGAGCAGTTTTTTTTTCGTACATTTGAATCAATGGATTAGCATAATCTTTTAAAATCATTCAAATTGGGATTAAAAGTGTGATATATGTAATTAACTAATTAGGCTGCAGGTGAAAAATTACATTCCAGGGTTACAACAACTGGACAAACGGCCTCTATGGCTACTCCTGGGACATGATGGTCCACACGTGGGACATCAGCTCCGTAGTCGTCAAAGTAGTGGACAACGATAAAAACGAAGAAATGTACATAAATCCTGAAATGTACACGCTCAACGACAGATGGTCGAGGCATGGAGATATGGTACTGCAATACGCGCAGTGTCTAAAAAACAATTTGGACAATTCGATGGAAGCAATATGGAATAATCCATCAAAGGTTTTCTCCAGTAATATTTCTGTTTATGTGGATATCTGGTGTTCGATGAATGGAAGGTTTGTCCAAAGAATGTTTGATCCTAAGGTGGATATGCTCAAGGCGTCGTGGTCTCCATTTTGTAAGGTCCCCTATCTGATGCCCCTGTTGGATGATGCTGTCCATTGGAGGAAGGATCTGGATGAAATAAGGAGCGAAGTCCATTCTTGGAGTGAGCACAGTGATGTTGTTTTCTTTGCTGATTTTCCAGGTTGGTATTTTTGAGAGTGAACATGTTTGCGACAGATCCTTTGCACCTTCGGTTTTTATTGTTCCGTACCCAAAGGGTAAAAACGGGATCCTATTACTAAGACTTCGCTGTCTGTCCGTCCGTCTGTCTGTCACCAGGCTGTATCTCAAGAACCGCGATAGCTAGACAGTTGAAATTTTCACAAATTATGTATTTCTGTAATCTGTTGCCGCTATAACAACAAATACTAAAAACAAAATAAAATAAATATTTAAGGGGGCTCCCATACAACAAACGTGTTTTTTTTGGCGTTTTTCCGACTCGCACTTGGCCAGTTTTTTTTATCTCACGTTCAAAATCCCTTCTGGCATCACGAGGGAACGAAGGCTGAATATCTAGCCGAGAGCCAATCGTTACCAGTAGTTATACTAATGCTATAGGGATTTGTTTAAAAACGGTGATAAGTTTAAGTGACCTTAGGCCTTAAAATCCCTGAAGTTATATTTACGACAACTACTTTCTATTTCGCCTAATTAACATGAAATTGATTTTTAATTCATGTCATTACTACCTACATGACGAATTACAAATTAATTCATGAATATTTTTAAATATTGTAAGTATTTAATGTTTTGAAACCGCGCAAACAAAATAAGTATATAATAAGTACATAATTTACATAATTAGGTACCGAGTACCTAATTACGTGAATTGAGATATGTTTGTAACTATTATTGCCTCATCTATCTACCTAGCTTCCACTTTTATAAAGGTAATAAAGTATTTATTGAGGTACCTATAATGTTTTAAAGAGTTGTTAGGTATCTTCTATGGTATGATTGTACCTAAGTTTAATTAGGAGTACAATAATGTTCGAATACTAGGTACTCATTTTTTTCCTGCTCATCCTTTAGCAGTAGGTATAAGGCATCGGTATACTTATATTTGGCCAATAGCACATTCGCAGGTAGGTACGGTCGGCTGCAAAAATGGATGGGCAGTACAGATTCAAAATCCTATCAAGAAATGACGGTGTTCTTTTTGTCTCTTCAAACATTCAAACGATTTATAATTAATAGTTTCTTTTAAAGAAAATTGTTCCTAATTATTACTATTATGTTAAAATTGAACATCAATGTATTAATAGGTAGGTACCTACCTATTAATAAATTGATATTCACACTTGAACTTCAAACGTTCACAGGAAAATAGACATAGGGTACCCATGGACTTTTCCAGGTGACTGTACAGTCCATTCACAATTATTTTACCTCTGACATAAACCTTATGGTAAAGAGAATAAAGGTCACTGTGATGCAAAGTCAGAGGTAAAATAACTGTGACCGGACAATATAGGTTACGCGATACCATAAAATAAGAAATTCGATACCTACTTTGCCTATCATGGTTAGGAATCAATACTGAGCATCGTCTCATAAAATCAGAGGCCTTAGTGTGAATTTTGTATGGAAAGTTAGGGTTCTCCTAGTGACCACCAGGTGGCGCTATAACTTTTTCCCATATAAAATTCTAACGCGCTCGCAGTCGAACGTGAGTGAAAAAACTCACACAAGCCTCAGATCACGAATTTAAGGCTCTTACACACCGGCGCGACTTGTCGCGCGACGTGTCGCCTGGCGATTCTGCGATATTATCGCGCCGCAACACCTTTCACACAAGCGCTACACCGTGTAGCCGCGATATCGCCGCGACACCATACAAAATGAACATTTAGTATGGTGTCGCGGCGATATCGCGGCTACACGGTGTCGCGCTACTCGTCGCTCCGCGACACCGTCGCGGCGCGACAAGTCGCCCCTGTGTGAAGTGTCGCGCGCGTTTCCATAGAAATTGTTCTATGGATATATATCGCAGAATCGCGTCGCACTGTCGCGTCGCGCCTGTGTGTACAAGCCTTAAAATTGTGCAGTGCGCTGCTACAGGGGTATAGCTAGTCTTTATTGGTCACGTCTGACTCATCCTCGCCTATAATATCAATTGACCCATTCTATTCATTTCAACTAACAATAACGCCTATCTTCGCAGGTTACGACCAAGAAAAGTATATCCCAGCTGAACTGCAAAATGTCACGTTAACTGTCCTCGAAGGAGTAGTCGTCTTCGAGCCCGAAGTTACCAAGCAACGAATTGGACAGTCCTTCAAAATGACCAAAGGAAACCAGATCCAGGTCATCGCAGGAATGTTCCACAAAGTGCTGAACATCGAAGAAGACCCTGCCTTCTATATGTACACCTTTTATAATAGGACCGAAGTGAGTTTGGAAAAAGATAACTTGTCTAATACTAAATTGCCTGTTTTTAGAGAACTTTTCAAAAGGTTCACGAATATGATCATGTTTGGTCATCTGGTGGTCAGTAATATATTTCATATGTTTAAATTTTCACAATGTAGTTCGTAAAACATAATTACCTATTAAGTACATTGATCATTTGCTATTTTTAATTGTTATCCTAAACTTTTGAACAAACCCGAGATAAACTGTGTTACCAGCTTCTTATTATTCATTTCCTTTCCTTGAGATAATTATATTGTAATGCTTTATTACCATAGAAAATCTTAGATAAATAAATGCTTGGACATCGAATAGTACTTATTTCCTAAAATGTAAATTAAAATAAAGAAATGTTTTGACAAAACAGTTGCTGTTTTATTTTGTGAACGCATCTGGTTCCGGCTTTATTTTGTGAACGCATTGTAAAACAGTGTTACTATGTCTTATAAAAAAACATAATTGTATGAAATTAATAAATTAAACATGTTTGAAAAGAAAATGTCTAATTATTATTTTGTCATATTTATTCTTTTTTTACTAATACGAATTAGTGTTTTTTTTAAATATACATGATACAAATTCACCCATGTCATTAAAATCAGTTTTCTACATATAGATCTTTTTGATAAAATATTATAACGATAGTACCACCATCGACGCGCAATCTGCTACCATGGATTGAGCACATGCGCCTGAATCCTGCGATGCAATTTCCGTCGTTTTTTTTTAATACTGCTGTTTCGTAGAAGAGTGCAATGCCTATGCGGTCAAAATGTATGGAACAGCAAGTTTTTTTATTTATAAAAATCTTTACAGAATCATGTACTGAATCCATGGTAATAGGTTGCGTTGCGCATCGATGTCCCTGCCATCCTGGACCTGTATATATACAGGTTGATTGGTAAAACATTAACAACCTCTTACGAGGTCATTGTATGTACAGACGCCAGCAGGTCAACCTACCCGAAACTGTCAGATTTTCCCAATCAACCTTGAACCTTATGCTTTAGCAATAAAGTCGAAAATCTATTAAAGAAATCTGACAGATTGTAGTAACTTGATGTGCTGGCGTCCGTACTCATCATTATGAACAACTTTTTCTATGGGACCAAACCTGAAATCTAAACCTGAAATAACTCGTCAAAATGTCCCTACATTTTGACGAGTTATACGAACATAAATGTAGGGAACAGCTGTTTTTTCTTATCGCGATTTCAGGTTTGGTCCCTTAATAAAAGTTGTTCATAATGATGAGTACATATAATGACCTCCTATGAGGTTGTTAATGTTTTACCAATAACCCTGTATAGCAGTGCAGTGTACTTAGTGTAGTAGAAGCCTGATATTATTATAAGTTTATAACAATAGTTCTCAATAAATGTATTTTCTTTCTTTCTTTTTTAGGGTCCGTACCTCTAAAGGAAAAACGGAACCCTTAAAAGATCACTTCGTTGTCCGCCAGTCGGTCCGCCTGTCAAAACCCATTTTCTCAGGAACGTGTAGAGTTCTTAAGTTGATATTAATATCAAAGACTCAGGGTAGCAATCCCTTGAAGCCTTGAATATCAAACTTCTAAGTCAACGCATTCAAAAGATACGGGTATTTATGTTTCGTTTATGCCGCATATTTCGTCACTCACAAGGGAATCAAAACCGTAAAATTGAAGTTAAATACCTACAAATTTGTACGGAACCCTCGGTGCACGAGTCCGACTCGCACTTGACTGGTTTTATTTTGTTCAATCTGTACCAGACTGTTAGATTTAGATTTTTAAAATGAATGACAAATACTCATAAAACGCATAGCAGAGTACCTACTCAGACGCACACAGTCTTGATTTGAGAGTATTGGGACAGGTTTGTTAAATTATAAAGGACAAAAATTAAAGTTTTAGTCAAAATTCTGTTTCCACAGACAGACAATATAAAAAATATTGATATTCTTCGATAAGCATAGTTTACAAAGAGATACGTAATAACGTATCTATTGGACAAAGTTATAATAACTTTGGTACGTTATTTTTATGATTACCTGGTAACACTGCGTGGCGCGGCGGGCGGGTTCGTCTGTCAAATAGAAAATGAAGGCGACAGCAAACGGCGTGGCGTGAAACGAGTTCATTCATCTTTTCCTCTTGCCGCTGTGACGAGTTAAAGAAGTTTGGGCGCGAGCCGACGCCTCGTCACTGCGAATAAATAGTAAAACCAAGGACATTCCGTGACCATTATCGAAATTAGTGTCAAACAGGCAGCACGCCTTGCCGCCCCTTCGAAATATTGTCATTTTTAGTCATCTGTGTTATAACGATACAGCGGTATTCTGTTAATCAATTTTAGGTTAAAAGTCTCGTGTGATGATCAGTGCAACATTATAAAAGTTAAGGGACTGTGCGCGCCAGGGTCTCGTGACCGGTATCCGGCCTGAACTATTAGAAAAATGGAGTCCCCGGTGATGGCATACGCGTTCGATGTAACGCCGAATTACTCGTACATTTTCGAATTCGAAAACGAATTTATTCATACCGACTATCGGAAATGGATGACCGAAAATTGGACTGTGGCTTTTTACTACGTTGGGGTGTACATGGCGTTCATTTTCGGTGGTCAATACTACATGCAGAACCGACCCAGGTATGTAATGATGTGTTTCCTCTATCCCAAGTTCACTGTTCTAGTGGCCCACTATCTGTTACAAGAGAACATGCAGCCTGGTGTAATTTGTTCTACAGCCTGCTGGCTGTTTTTAAATTACATTTCTCGCTTTCGTAAATAAAATGTTTTGAATATTATGAAATAGCTCAATAACCTAATGTAGCTCAAATGAGTAATAAACTTCTGAAGGGATTTTCCAATTAAAATATCTTATCCTCATATTCATTCAGGTATTTGTTAACAAAGCTGTTTATTCTTCCTATGAAATATTTTCATTCTACAATGATCATTATTTATGTTATGATTCATGCCCATGGCTGACACACAGTTAAAAATATTATTTAGAATGCTGATGAACATAATAACATCAACAGTAAAAAACTTTTTGTATGTAGTCCATGCATGTTGTTATTATTATTTATCTCTCATTTACTTGTTAATGACCTATCCAATACTTCCTGAAGATTTATTTATCATAGCACAACTAGATAATTTTGTAAACATAAACACTCATGATTTGATATAATTTTATATCATACACCGATAAACTAGTGTCAAGTTATTATTGTTTTCACTTAATAATATATAATTGCATAAAACTTCGTTCAGCCATTAAAGTGTAAAAAGGTGACACTCTGTTACTTTCGCATTTTTAAGATACATATTTTAAGATACATATCACTAGCAGTGCCCCGCACGTTTCACCCGCATAAGTATCGATCCCGTGGGAATATCGGGATAAAAACTATCCTATGTCCTTTCCCGGGACTCAAACTATCTCTATACCAAATTTCATCAAAATCGGTTCAGCGGGTTAAGCGTGAAGAGGTAACAGGCAGACACTTTCACATTTATGATATTAATATGGATCAGTAGTCACATGTTTAAGAGTGAATTTTTGTGGACATTCTATTGTAATTAACTTTTATTACATCTGCAAAGTTTTGAACGACATGTCAACTAAATCTTAATAATAAAATTATCCTCATTGTTAAGAATAGAAAATTAAAATTAATTGCTTTTTTGTGTCACTGGGCAAAGGTCAAAAGGTTGTAACATTCATAATATATAGGTATCATCTTTTAATACAAGACTGACATTCCTTAGTTTTCATGCATGAATCATGGAGCTATGATAATCTCATGCAGCCAACAGTTTTATTAATAAACCATGAGCCGCTCGGTCAACCTAATTACAATAAATGATGAGTCAGTTTTTTTTAAATTAACCAGCTTTTCCCATGGTTGCATAAAGGTCGGAAAAACGTACTACCGTGAACTGTGTACTACCGTAAAGTATGATATGTCCTAACCCACGTCATGGTCTATCTGAGTGCCAAATGTCATCCAAACCTGTTCAGCTGGTAATGCATAAAAAAGAGGTAACAGGCAGAGTTATTTTCGCATTTATAATATTAAATTAATACGAGCTTCTGCCCACGACTTTGTCCATGTGAAATTTCTTCTTTTAACATAAAATATATCCTACAGCTGTACCCCATTTCTTCGTTTTTGCTTAGCATTCTTTGTGACTTTTCTTTTTGCTTGGCTTTTAAGGGTCGTAGCCTGATGTTAAATAGCCTATAACCTTCCTAAAGAATAGGGCTATCAAATTCAGACAATTTTTTTTTTAGTCTGGCTGTTATTTCCAGAGATTAGCGCTTTCAAACAAACTCGTCAGCTTTTTCATATTAGTCATTGTCATCTGCTTAACCTTGGGCCATTGGCTGAATAATAACAGCCGCACAGGTTGATCGATCAGGTTAAGCTACGCTTGCCGCGGTTGGTCTGTGGATGGGTGACCATCTTTACATACCGTGACCCCTCCGTGCCTCGGAAAGCACGTTAAGCCGTTGGTCCCGGCTGTAACTCGTGGATCTTTGACAGTCGTTACGGGTAGTCAGAAGCCCGAAAGTCCGACCACCAGTCTTACCAAGGGGTAACATATTACCACAGTCTATACATGGTTTTTATACTGTGATATTACCCAGTAACTGGGTTGTGGAGGTCAGATAGGCAGTCGCTCCATGTAAAATACTGGTATTCAGCTGCATCCGGTTAGACTGGAAGCCGACCCCAACATAGTTGGGAAAAGGTTAGGCAGACGATGATGATCTGCTTAACCTTTTTCCAACAAAGTTGGTGTCAGCTTCCAGTCTAACCGGATACAGGTATAGATGCATAATTTTCTTGCATTACAGTAATGCCAACACAGATCTTAAAAAGACGAGTCTGTATTTTATACTTAGATAACAAAAATACAAAAAAAATAACCTATCTATTTCAACATTGATAAAATTTTTCGTGGCTAAACAGATGACTGTTTAAATAATTATGTTATTTTCCTTTTGGGAGTACCATTATCAATGCAATGTAAATAATTGCTTTTAATTATTATCCTAACAAGTGGGAATACCTTCAATCCTTAGTAATGAAACTAAGATCTATAGAAACCATTCAACAAAAACATTGTCTATTTTAATACTAGAATACACAATGATACAATACAATGAACTAGTAGTAAACAATCAATTGATCTTATTAACAATTAGCATGAGTATTAAGAAACAATTTGTAGTTGTTGTAAACATGATATTGAAATCTTAACAAGAAATCTATTATTATAAATTTATCACAATGAAACTCGTGATTGCACCTGGATTATTTTCAGTCTGCCCTTGCTAATTATCATGAATGATATGCTTGTATAGCTGCTGCATCCGGTTAGACTGGAAGCCGACCCTAACATAGTTGGGAAAAGGCTAGGCAGATGATGAGTCATCATCAGCCTATAGCAGTTCACTGCTGGACATCGGCCACTCCAAGTGCACGCCATTCAGCTCGATTCTCGGCAAGTCTCATCCATCTGCTACCAACCACCCTGCGAAGATCGTCGCTCCACCTGAGGGCGACCTATCTTACGTTTGCCGATTCGCGGTCTCCAGTCAAGAATACGTCTAGCCGAATTGCTTCATTAGCATTCTTATTACAGCTGACTACCGTACGATAAATCAAACAATCACGAAGACACGATAAGATTTTCTCGGTAGTCACTTTTTTTTCGAGATAGGTACTAGACTGTGCTTCACGAGAGGTAAATAACAAGGATAGATAAAGATTTCTGAAACGTGATCAGTTTGCTGTCAAAGTCATGATAGCTGACCAAAAACCCACCAATCATGTTAAATAACAGACATTTTAACAACGTGTTAAAGTTAATACTTAATAGACTTTTAAGTGATGGCATGGCAGTAGCGGCTGAACATGATCATTATATCCTAGCGTCTACATAAAAATCTATTTATAAACAGCAAATATTCGAGAACAGTAAATAGTACCTACATATGTAAACAAATATGTTTCCATCACATGAACACCGTTATCAGGTAAATGTACCGGCTTGGCAACTACTCGATATAATTCTTGACATAAAGTTTTAACCTTGGTATCTCATCCATCTGTTAATTATCATGATGTGTAAAAAAATATCATATGTTTATTATCTATAGCTGAACCATTGACATTATGTGAGATAATAAATAAAAAATCAATTATTATCACTTATCAGTACTTTTCTCAGAATAGTTTCTTGCTTAAGTATTGATACATTGAATACTAAGAAATACGTCTGCGTGATTTGAGCGGTCTCTTCCGTAGTTTCGTGAAAATATGAGAATAACTTGGTATATTAACTCTTAACAAAGGTTATAATTATTACCCGACTGCGGCGAAGCCCAAAAGGAGGGTTATTTTTATTCTGTACTTAGGTTGAAAATAACAGGGGACTGAGGATGCTGCCTTGCGGTACCCCCCATACGCAATAGGAAGATCATGACTAGTCTGTTCATCTACCGCGCCTCTGCACTGTTGTGAAGTAATTACTTAGTGTATTATTTCAAGCTGAGCATACTTTACAACGAGATGTTTTATCAGTAATGGGATGGAGACTTTCAAAAGCCTTAGCCAAGTACAGACGCCAGCACATCAAGCTAACCGAAACTGCCAAATTTTCCCAATCAACTTTGAACCTTATTCTTTAGCGATAAAGTTGGAAATCTATTAAAGAAATTTGACAGATTGTAGTAGCTTTGATGTGCTGGCGTCTGTACATAAAGTAACAGTAATCGCAGTTTTTTTTCTTTACGTCAAGTTGTCATGAGAATTTCAATCTATATTTTGTACATCGAACTGAAGTAAGTCGGGTCTTCACTCAGATTTGCGTCAGAACATTGAAATAAGACCCCTGACCTTCAGATCTCGGAAATTTAACAGCATCACACAAGATAATTGGCGCCGCTGCTAACCTTCATTTCTTTAATAAGGCAAACTCAGTAGTAGTAGTGTAGTATACTGTATGGAAACACGGATCAATATGTCTACAAATATTACACATTTCAGTATTAAAAATGTAAAATTATAATTTTATTTGCATACTGTATGCATATTCAATACGTCAATACAGAGTTTGATAAAACTGAGCGCAAGATGGTTTGAAACAAATATTAACTTGATAAACTACTTTTAACTACGTCTTTAGTAATTGATGAATCGATTGACGTATGTACATTCAGATTTCATTCGTAGGTACTCATCCATACTAATATTATAAATTCGAAAGTAACGCTGTCTGTTATCTTTTCACGCCTAAACCACTGAACGGATTTCGATAAAATTTGGCAGAGAGATAGATTGCATCCCGGGGAAGGACAGGATAGTTTTTATCCCGATATTCCCGGTTTTCTCTGAATGACCATTGTCTAAAGGATTGGATGGTTGGCGACCAAGTCGCATACGAATATTCATGACAAAATAAATACATAAAGGAACATAGAATTTTCGTTTTTGTCCCCTGCAAAAAGTAAGTACATACGTGTTGCATGGTTTAGGAAGATACGACTAATGACGATCGACGATGGATGACGATCAGGTTAATGAGGATTTACCTGTATCCTCATATTAGACCGATCATCAACCGGTCAACCAAGCTTTGAAATTATGGGAAACCCCATATTTAGCAGTGGAAATCTACTGCTGGTTGTTACGTATCAGCCACCATAGGAAGTCGTAGTAGAACATGCTGTTTTAAAAATGAAATGCTGTTCGTTGGTAAGCGCATCACTTGAGAACGACTGCACAGATTTGGCAAGTTTTTGTTATAATATGTTCGTAATAGTTCGAATTAGGTTTTTAGGGAAGAGACGTTGGAAAGGTGGCCCGGGAAATTGAATCAGGAAAAACTGAAAGTGCTTTTTTCTATAGGAGTTTTGTATGAATTTTTGGACAGGGCAATGTCTGCCGGGGTCAGCTAGTGACAGCTTTTGACGTTGAATTTTAAAGACCAGAATGACTAAAATCCTAAAAAAATATACCATGACGTTTGAATAAACTTTCTTAACGTCTAAATTGACAGCGTGCTTCGGGGATTACGTAAAACAAAATATTCGTTTTCGTAATAAGTAAAGATTATCTAATTCCATAATTATAATATATGTTTACAAACGCGATATTATGCTGAGCGTGGGTGACCGGGACGCGCTGGTTCGACGGCTCCGGTGGGACGGGTGGGTACTGGGTAGGGAGACCCGAGGGGGTGAATCTCATGAATGAAACTCCGCATCCGATCTGCAACGTTACGTAACTCAGTTTGGCACGCTTTCATTAATAAAACCGTTTTCACAGCCACCCTGCATTTTCCGCTCATTCATATTGCCCATTTTCATGATTTTATACAACATCGTATTCATTTTGGTCCATTCTTTTTAAAGTATCGCTTTCGTTTGTATTACTTCGTCAGCATTTAAGTGAAAGTTCAACACGGTGAATACTGGTCTCGCTTACACTGTATGTATGACATCACCTTGTGGTCCGAGGCTGTCACTATGACGGACGGCGAGAATATGTGAATATTGTGAGTAACATATTCAAGAAAGTATTCTAATTCCAAACATTCTTTATTTTCATAGACATCACTACCGATATGTCAGTGTCAGTTGTTACCCGTTTATTTTGCATCTTCAAATCTATAACCGATGATTCTGTGATATTACTATAAAACAAGGTAACAATAATTATGTAGGTCAAGGTATAAGTCGTCTATTTCAGTGTAATCCTGAGGCTTCGGTGGCATAACTCGGTGCGTTCAATGTTCATTTACGCAGATTACGCTAACTTTATGAGGTACTCCAGTTTAATGGTGACGTAATCTGATCAAAGTGAGCCTCATTGAGCTTTAATTGGATGATTTGGTTAACTTAAGATAATTGCTTTTGTAAACCCACTGTAATTCCATACATCTATCTTCTAACGTTGGCAAACTTTAATCATTTTCATTTGGTAAAGATTATTTTGCGTCGGTCCGATGTTTTCGTCATGTGGATCTAGAATTGACTTCAGATCGGGAGCAATTGTTCCGGCTGTCTGCCCTTTATTAACAGCTTAATGTAAGCAATGCTTTTATTGCTTCGACGCCGGTACACATTTACTCCTATTTAGATACTGCTTTGAATACTTTAGTTAGAGTACTTTTCAGTTCTTACGGTCTTTTGTGTATAAAATGCTTTTGGAAGTAAACAATGCCAAAGGATTCTTATGCTTGAAACTGGAGTTTAGTCAACAGGATCTGCCATATTGTGGTCGTGCTAAAAAGCCTTTCATGTTTTAACTTGTTTTTAATGCAGAATATAATGGCCGTTTATTAGACAGCCTCTACTTTTCATGAACATAATGTAGCGTTCACTGAGGTTGGACTAGCGTTTTTGTTAATTGTCAGTTATTCTGAAGCTAAATGCAGCATATTCCATTAATTGTGACGTCATTTCACAGTAGGGGTTAAAGCCTTAATTCGTGTGCATTGTAGACGAGCTTGCACGTGATACCATTCATTGTTCGTGTCAGACTATTATATATTTTCGTGTTCATTGGGGTTCGGCGAAGTTTGTTTACTCTGTGGTTTTTGTTGAAATTAGTTCGAATATTGATTCGCTTTTCTTTCATGCTATTCTTGCTTCTTTCGGTGATCTTGAAGAGAAGTAGTTTTTTTTTGTTTTTCACTAAAGATGATGAAATAATATAATTAGGTTTGTTACTGGCTAAGTTCGTATATAATTCATTTTTCATTAAAAATAGTCAAGATAACCTACCATAATTGATGCGGTCAAATAAAAACATACAAGTGACATTAACTGATACGTTTTTAACAACCTAAAATGTTTTATTCATATCGTTAACTGGGTAGTGTTTTTTGGAGAACAGCCCGTTATTGGAATAGGCAAATAATTTCAGCCGTATCATTTGCGTCTTATGTAAATTGTTTACATAATTCACAGGCCTTGAAAAGTATTTCCACTTTTTAGGAAATTAAATATGTATTTATATGTAAGTCTAAGTACATACTTACTTAATTTTGTACAATAATTGAAATAATTGTGAACCTATCAGTGCACAGCTACATTACTACCTATTCGGACTTTACCGCCAAAATAGAACAAACACACACGTTTATTTTTCCTTTAATGAGGTCGGGCACCGTGTTACCCAGTAACTGGGTTGTGGTCGTTGTAGAAGTCAGATAGGCAGTCGCTTCATGAGAAATACTGGTATTCAGCTGCAGCATCCAGTTAGACTGGAAGCCGACCCCAACATGTTGAGAATAGGCTATCCACATATCCAGATTCATTATTTTCATTTGAACTAGCAACTCGTCGCCATTAAGATAAGTGATCTTTGAACTCAGCACAATAATTCGAGCAAAACAAATTATAATTTACACGTGGGTGTTTTTACTGATTTATTTCGGTCTGACCCCTGAAACCCCCCCCCCCCCCCAGTAGTCCCACCCCCTGCTAGTTATTCTCTCTTGTATTAAACAAAACAAACGTAAATTAAAATTATTTATAGTGCGGGGCAACCGTTTTAGGGATAGGAAGCAAAATACATTTACTTATGTAGATTTGACATACAGTATTATTATGAAATAACCGAAAATACCCCACGGGATCGTACTACTGTGATAAAAAGTATCATAATTATGTGTTAAACCAGGTTATAAACTGTCGATGTATCCAATTTCACCCAAATCACTTCAGCCGTTTTAGCGTGATTGAGTAACAAACATACAAAGTATACAAACTGTCACATTTATAATATTAGTAGAATAGTAGAAATTTTAATATTAGTAGAATATCTAAATATATGTCAATAACACTGCTTTCTCCTCTATGAACTAGACAAGCCAGTAACTGAAATACAGAAGTCTGAAATTGACTTTTTACCCTAGTCGCTAAACACAAACACTTGATATTAATCGGCTTAGAACCTCTAAAGTGGATAACCGAGCAAATAAGGTCACTAACCCCAACACAGGGCCAGTTTGTCTAACGATATTGACATTCACAACCGTCCCGTTAACGACTAATACACCAATTAACTATATTGAAGGTATAATCTCTATCGTGGATAGATGCAATCATGAATCTTGATTCTTCACCCGTATTTTTGTTTTTCGTTCAGGGACAAGAATAAACATCGTAATGAGGTAATGAGCATTATCAATATTAGATTTATGTTTATTACATGCCTACGAGTTCTAGAAATTGCCAAGTTTTCCAGTTACTGTGTGCATAATTTATATAAAAAGGAAAACTTGACGATGCCATGTCCATTTTGCATATGAAACTGGTTCATATCTTCATTTTATTATTCTTTAAGATAAAGTATTTTATCTTGCTCGACATAGAGTTACAAAAGCCTGGTAGGTAAATACTTTTTGCTAAAAACCTTACGCAAATTTTTATTTTTTATATATAAAGATGCTCATTGTATCGAAATAAACTCCAGACAGATGCTGTGAGCATCGAGGTAAACAACATCAAGGTCGGGGGAGGGAGACCGCAACCATTTTCTGGCTACCCGCTTTTGTGTTAAATTTCGAATGGAGGATCGTTGAACAGTATCCAAGAGTTTAATATACAGTTGAAAATTGCGAATAATGTTGACTCTGAAATTGTTTAGCTATTGTGGTGTTGTTATCGATTTTTTTTTGCGACTTTGTAATGATTTTGTACTGAATGGTAGTGGTTTGGGATCCTTGGTTGAGAACCCTCATCTTTTGTCGTTTGTGAGGTTATTTATTTTAAAATTACTGCGTAATGTAGGTCAGTCGGTCAGCAGCTCAGTACGCTGAGGTTTTCGGTATGGGCTCACCCTTTCTCCTTTTTTGTTTGTCGATGCTTTGTAAGGGAAGCTCAACAGAGATTGTCTACACGTTGTTATAGTACCCATAGCCATATAAAAGAGTCTCCACAAAAGACTCTTCGTGTAAATTGCGCGTTGCTACCAAAGTCACGATCATCCATAGCGTGTTACATTAGATAAAAATATAAAAAATACTCCTTTGATTAGGAGTGTTCGTTCGAAACCTTGAACATAGCGTTAAATAGTAATACGCTAATATGCGTTTAATGTATGCGTTCTTGGATTTTTTCCCCGCTACACTTTTTCGGCCATCGACCCCGAAGGCGAGAACCGTTAAATCATGGCGAGTAACTTTGTAATTCGCGTACCTAGGTATTACGAGTGAAATGCCACCGCACCGCCGTATTTCACAGCATTTTCACTTTAAAGCAATTTGCAGAACTCTGCCGAACGAAACGGATCGCATGCGTATGCGAAATTTTGAAGGGGAAATTTCGCATTTAAATTGCTTTCGCTGAATTTTTTTGGTAATCGCAGGTTAGGGATGAACTATTTATTTCTTTGGATCATGTATCGTATTCATTTGCATCGATACAAAACGTCAGAGTATGCAGAGTGTGGATATGGAACACGTTGTATCGATACTCGTAAAGTGTAAAGTATCGGATCGAGCATCACTAGTTCCTGACGTTTCTTCTGGAATTATTTACATCGTATTTATTTTATTTGAACAGTACTTCAAAAAACACTGGCACACGAAAACAAGTCAACGGCTCGGAAACGATAATTATTTTATCAAAATGTTAATAAAAAAACACATAATCCAGGATGTCATAAAATGTAGATATGTAATGTATGAGTTATGTGTGTGCCGTTAGTTCAATGCCGTTAAAATAATATACTTACTTATACTTACTGGAGATAACAGTTTGCACTTTCGGTACTTAACATAAAAAACATTATAAATTAGGTAGGTATCTACATCTAGCTCTCCAAATAGGAGAAAAACTTGAGCTAATTAGAAGATAATTCTCAGAAAATCTCGTACAGTTTTGAACACAAATGTATCTTTTGTAGTTTAATATTTTTTTCCTTTAAGAGCGTTTACGCCGTACGGCATTTCATACAAACTTACATTACATTACACTTTCGAAAAATAGTGTTACAGCCAAATTAGACCGATTTTAAATTTTCCATAGAAACGGAGATTTCCAGATATCTTTTTTTAAATAAGACATTTCGAAAATGTTCTTATGTAACTTTTTAGACCTTTGTTCACCAAGTTTCATTAAAATCGGTTCATTCATTTCGAAAAACAAGGGCTTGAAAGTTTGTATGAAATGCCGTACGGCGTAAACGCTCTGTAACACAGTTTTTATAACACGAGATATCAAGACTGGGGAATTCCCATAGACTACTAATAATAAAGACTGGCTATACAGTGTGAGTCTTCATAATGTGCACATAACGAAATGAGGGAAACAGCTTAATCGACGGAAAAAATATTTAAAAGGATCTTTACTGCTAAAGTATGGTGATTGCAAGGCCTTTCTTTAACAGTTGATAGGAAATGTTGTGATTGAGTTATAAACATGGTATTTTACGTTTAGAAATCTGATACGATGGAGAATAATTTAAAGTAATAAAAAAGAGTAGGTAATCGGGGCTTTTATTGAGAATTTTACAATTATTGTAAAAATTGATGAAAAAAATATTAGATTTTTGTTAGAAAAAAACCATAATTCTCAATTGAGGGCCATTGTTTACACAGGGGTCACAGCAGCGAACAAGAATTTTAATAAAAATTCTATTTTTTTTTTTTTTTTTTTTTTTGCCGTCGATAAAATTAAGCTTAGTTTCCCTCATTTCGATATGTGCACATTATGAAGACTCACACTGTATACTATCTATACGAGGTAAGTGTACATAGAATAAATTGTTTATGTCATCGGAAATAAATAGTTGCGAGGCCAATTTGTTGGCTAAGTGGCCGGTTAGGTGCATAACATTTATGACTGTACATTTATTACATACACTGTTTTTCTGCCAATGTACAGACGCCAGCACATTAAGCTACTACAATCTGTCCAATTTCTTTAATAGATTTTCAACTTTATTGATAAATCATAAGGTTCAAAGTTGATTAGGAAAATTTGTCAATTTCGGGTAGCTTAATGTGCTGGCTGTGTAAGTACCTATTTTTATAGTCTTCTATT
Source organism: Oligia fasciuncula (assembly GCA_963082905.1). NCBI lineage: Eukaryota > Metazoa > Arthropoda > Insecta > Lepidoptera > Noctuidae > Oligia > Oligia fasciuncula. The sequence continues at coordinate 3,830,698 of OY720392.1, read as the reverse complement.
TACATACATCTATTCATAATGAATATCTACAAGTAAAATAAAATTGAAGTGTCTATTTATAATGTCAAAATAACAGCTAAATAAAGCTAATTGTTTTTTTTGTTTGTCTGTTTGTTCCGGCTAATCCCCGAAACGGCTGGACCGATTTTGACGGGACTTTCACTGGCAGATAGCTGATGTTATAAGAAGTAACTTTTATTTCAGAAAAATAATTAGGGTTCCGCGCAAAAAAAAAATAAGTAAGTAAACCCATGAAATCGAATTTGTTTTCCGACATGTACTCGAACGAATTCGCGGGCACAGCTAGTAGAATTATCTGTATTTTTGGCCCTAAAACGAATATTCATAAACTGCGCAACTTTAGGCAACTCACTATCAGTAAACAAATTAAAATGTGAAACGAATTGACTTTGTAGAATTTAGTCATTGAATTCAACGACCAAAGTCCAACAATCACTAACTTTTGCAAATTCGCGGATCAAAGTCCACTGAGTTGGACTTTGATCCCCGAAAGTTAGATGATACCGGCTTGGTATTACGTAATAAACATCATGTAGCCAAAGTTAACGTTTTGGTTGATAATTATAAAAGTAAAGAAAAAATATCCCACTGAATATTCAATAATGTTTACAGTTCTGACCATGTTTACAGATTGTCCTATGGCTAGCCTGTAAAATGTTAAGTAAATATCTATAGATTCAGCAGAAAAACTGGAAAAATCTCGACCATATTTTGTTAAATAGTTGATCGCGGTTTTGTCATTAGGACAAGGAAAATTTATCACTGCTGTTTAACCGTGGTCTGTTCCACGGGTACTTTTTCTGATCCACTTGTTTACATTTTCCAATCCAATAGCCCAAGGCAAGACCAACAAAAAACTAGCAAAGTGTGAGTCGGACTCGCCCATGAAGGGTTCCGTACCACAAGGCAAAAACGCCGATAAAAACACGTTTGTTGTATAGGAGCCTCAAATATTTATTTTATTTTAATTTTATTATTAAAGTAAAAATACAACTGAGTATTTTGTGAATATTTCAAGTTATCAAGTGCCTATCTGTTGCCATTATTGATAACGAGCAAAAATGGAAAAAAAATCGCGTTTGTTGTATGGGAGCCCCCCTTAAATATTTATTTTATTTTGTTTTTAGTATTTTGTTATAGCGGCAACAGAAATACATAGTTTGTGAAAATTTCAACTGTCTAGCTATCGCGGTTCTTGAGATACAGCCTGGTGACAGACAGACGGACAGACAGCGAAGTCTTAGTAATAGGGTTCCGTTTTTACCCTTTGGGTACGGAACCCCAAAAAGCAATACATTGAAAACGTGACTCAAAAAAATCTCGTAAATCGGCTAAGTGATGCTTGTGAGCTACAACGCCTACAACCATCACTTGAGTTTTTTTTCACTTCAGTTTTGTATGCCACTTGAATACCCTTTGGGTCTAGAAACAATTTATTACAGTGATTCAAGTTTATCTCGAAAATAATGTCTTCGGTTAGCTAAAGTAACTGTTTACACATTTGCCTCAACCTGATGATTGATGCGGGTGAACACGCCACATCATGCGAGGCCCTTGTTTGTAAACAATTGTGAACCATAATATTGTAGCGATAAACTTCGTAATTCATCACTGTTAACAAATACAAGGAAGTGAAAGGAAAGAGTTTCAAGTAATCTGGACTTTTTATTACATACCCTCCTTTTTTGTACGAGAGGGTAGGAGGGAGGGATTTGATTTTTAGGGTAACCCTAAAAATCAAATCAGAACAGAGAACATGTTTTTCAACTACAGTGTTAAGTTTGTTCTTGGGATAAATTCATTCTAACTACGGAACCCTTCATTGTGCGTGATCCGACACGCACTTGGCCGGTTTTTTGTAAACTGCTAAATATTATGTTCTTCCCCTGTTCGTTGCTTCAAAAAGCATTGTCGATTTATTTACCACTGGTACATAGCTTGGATAAATAGGTGATTTTTCCTCGATTTTACATAGGTGTTATATTGGTTTTCGAGTCCAACGGAATCGCTAATAGTGCTTATTTCAATAATATTTGTACAGCCTCTTGTATGGATTTACCGAGATCAAATCACAAAACTGCAAAAAGCAAACTGACGCTCGGAACGAGTGGGAAATAAAAAGTTCCAATCGTCACCACTGGGGAGGAACGAAACTTTTTTTTCCCCACTCGTGCCCAGTGGGAACCACGGGGCGGGGACAACCGGGAATAAACGACATAAAGTATTATTATAATAATGTTATTTTAAAGTTATTTTTGTTCAGAGAGCACATTTTAAAAGATAAGATAGGTTACAAAAGATAAATAATATGCAATGAAACGACAGTCTAGAAACTATTCTGCAACTATCGTAAAAAGGTTAAACCTAGTGTTAAAATTTAATTGTGGGTAGTATTTTTTGTTTTAATAATTATTAGAGAGTTTTTGTAACACTAACTTTTACAGGGAAACCTAGGGCGATATTTTACTTACTTCTTTGTGTATTTTGTCTGCTGCGATTCCTATTAAGAATATAGGACGGTAAAAAGTTTTTCATGAATGTCATTGTAGCTGAAAGCAAGAGTAGCTTATAAAAACTGAACGAAAAAATTCGCGGCTTTTCTTTATTTTTTTGGAGGATTTTTTTATTTTTACAGAGCTGCCTTCGGGGGTGAAAATGGCGCTAGTGTCAAGTCTCAGTGTAAGAAAAACATGCAACAATATTTAGACTGGAAAAATATGCGAATCTAAATCAAAAGTCCATTTATTCAAATTAGGCTGAGAACCAGCACTTTTTGAACGTCAAAATTACATAAGACAGTCCCCCAAAACGCCTACCCTTTACCGTTCATCCGAAAATTATTACATAATATTATTTATTATACATGTCACAGAAACCTACATGCTTTGGCGGAAACATGATTTTTAAAATAAAAAAAACGCTACAGAAACGACTTTCGCTATCGAAACAAAACCGGAATAGCCTGCGAAGCCAGCATTAAATAATAATAATATGTAAAATCGATAAAATAATCACTAAAACGAGATAAACATTATTTTATTGCATCCACGTCTCGCATTATGTAATGGCACATTGCCATTATCAGTATCGTACCATTTGGCATCATGTGTTGTTAATGCCTATCTTTGTGATAACGGAGGTCGACTTTTCACGTGAGTGATGTAACCTGCTGATTTACTGCAGAACTTTGAACCTGAAGGCCAATTATCGTAATTAAAAACGTTTAAAATCTAGTCGCAATCTCATTTCAGTGACAATCAATGTCAAAAATCTAGAGAAATTAGAGGTATTTTCGACACATTGAGACAGATCAGACTGTGAAAGTTCTTAAAACGACGAGAATTGTCCCTCTGATTAAAAAAAAAAACTGCACTAAAGTTCCTATTCCATTGCTTCATTTATTGAAAAAATTCGTCTGCACGACAACGTAAATTTCGCAATGAATGTTGTTCAACTGTCGAAATGTCGTTGAACTGCATTGCCATTCTTTTTGGCGTGTCGATGGCTATCTAAATGGACTCGGCCCTGAAATCGGCCACGTATTTGGCGCTATCAGTAGTGTCCATCAGTTTCTGTAACGTTCAGACGACATGACACGCAGGACACGATATTATGCATTGCCACTATAATCGTGTTACGTAATTACTTCGCTGTACACAAAACTCTAATTCAACACCATCGATTTCGACCATCGGCCATATGTGTTGAAAAACGTCGTTTGATCATGGGCATGGGCAACAGCTGATTCCCGGCCACCGTAGGCGCGGACTTGCGGACAACGAGCAATGGGCAGCTCGCCGTCCGGTAAGGACCAGGCCCGGGTCGACGGCGCGTTGTTCCACGCGCGTCTCAAGGAGATGTCAGCACTAACTGACGGGGTCCGCCAGGGCCGATGCCCGCCAGGGTCGCGGGTTGTTCGAAAGAGACCGTGGCCCCTGGCACAGGCAACTGAAGGAACACAGGTGGGTTTTAAGCGCAGGCCACACCGCCAGCTACCGGGCGGGCGGGCTAGGCGGGCGAACATCGTTTCACCTCTTTACATGGTTAGTCTGTAGCTCGCGGTGTGAACCGAAGTATGTAAACAGGTGAAATGATGTTCGCCCGCCCGCCCGCTAGCTGGCGGTGTGGCCTGCGCTTAGGTCAGTAAGATTCTGACACTCCCTTCCGCTCCGCCCAGAGCGGTGGGGGTCATTTGATGATTTCCCACCCAAAAAAAAAACCAAAATCATGGGCATTTGTCATTTGACTCTCGGCTCCATTGCCACTTGCCACCGAACTCTTAGTTGCTAGTCGGAACCTTTCCTACAAGTTCTTTATCCCCATTAGAATAGAATATTTTGTTATATCCAGTGGGGTAATTGCGTAACAGATTAACAGTAGGAAAGGCTTGACAGTTCAACAACATACATTGCGATATTTACGTTGTTGAGCAGACACATTTCTCGAACAATATGAAGCAATAGATTAGATCTTTCAAAATAATTCAGATTGTGATCGATAGTTTGTTACGAAAGTAAAAGTTTCTGAAAACAACTGAATATATTTTAAAGAGGATTGTACGGTCGGCAACAAAACTCCATCAACACTGTAATTTTTACATGTTATTAAATTGACTACATTTTTTTTTCAATAAACTGCTTTTTAGCTTTTCACATAAGTAATAGCAAAGAGTTTACATTCTAAAGATTGTACTTCTGCTGCAATTTTAAACAAATATTTTGCTCAAATAACTAAGATTAAAAAAACTGAAGTGTTAATCGACTTTTGTTGCTGACTGTACAATCAGCCCATTATGTAAATATGTAGGTACTAATTAATTTTTGAATGTACTTTATTTAAAAATATTATAAACATGCGTGACTTGCTATATGAAAATCAAGAAACGCAAATAGAACTAACAAAAATAATTATACATTCAACTTGAATTTTCCTTAAAATGATTAAGTACTACGAGCAATTATCAAGTTTTCCTATTACGAGAAAACCTTGTCACAAGGAGATCAGGAAGTAGGGTAAAGGCACCTGTTACGAGCCTTGTTAAAAGTTGATCCTTGAAAGTTTGCACTATTGAAATAAAGACCTGTTTCATGTCGATGACCCACGTTGGGCCTCGAAATGAAATGACTGCTTCTTGATGCGATTTTTTTATGTGTTGAGTAGTTATTGTCTTTGATGTCTTTCGCATTTTCGTGTAAATAAATTAAGTTGTTATTCAGAATTTATCATTATCTTGACATTGTCTAAAACACTGCTAATTTGCTATGGATAAGAATATAATAATGAAATTAGTCATGCTGGTTCAATCTAAAAACAATTGCTTTATCGCACGGTGAGAATAAAAGTGACCTATTTCAAAATTTAGGTAAAATGAGTTAAATATACAAAGTGACTCAAAAAAGTACACTCTTTCACATCTTATAAAACATCTTATTTCTTAAAAAACAAGGCCATTAAAGGGCCTGTTTTTTAATATAAGATGTTTTTTGTTTTTTAAGTATATTTTTAACTCATTTTACCTAAATTTTGAAATAGGTCACTTTTATTCTCACCGTGCGTTATGTTAACAGATATCAATATAAAAATTTAAATTAGGTACTTACAACCTACTTTTATAAATAAATACACGCAAATTTTGAAAAGAATTAAATTCACTCCTTTTTAAAAAAAAAATACTACTTCATAATATAACTATGCAACCTGAATCTTAAAAAAAAAAACCTGATTTTACTCGTATGATACTTCTATATTTTTTGGTCTTTGATAAAAAGATTTGCATACAACATCGATTCATCATACTAGCTGTCGCATGTCGCATTATTGTATGTGTCACCACTCAACAGTTATCAATAGAGAATGCTATTATCTTTAACGTTCTTGACATCTTTTGTTGCTGATTACAAGTATATCTAGCAAGTTCAAGTACAATAGCTTCGCTGACCTTTTGACTCAGTGCCTACTAATAGTTAAACAAGTGATTATTAAGTATGGTTTTCGCTGAATGATTGTATTTTTAATAATATTTGTACTTATTGAAACTAGTCAGGTTTTCTAAATCATTTGCCAGTCTTAGCAGCAAATCTTTGGCAGATTAATTTGTATCTTGACGAAACTGAAATACCTAGGTAGGTACTTGCATATTTTGTACGAGTTTTGAAGTTTGTATGAATGATTACAGCAGGTACAGTCAGCAAAAGAGTTAGGTATGCAGGATCGTCGGATATAGTTGAAGTTTATTAATAAACCGATGGATGTTGTCGGCTGAAATTTGATTTGATAAATGAGCTGTTTGTTTTCTGTTAGGTAATAAAATTAAATTTTATTCGACAACATCCATCGGTTTATTACTACACTTCGACTATATCAGACGATCCTGCATATCTAACTCTTTTGCTGACTGTACACATAAAACATAGAATATACGTTTAAAAAAATACTACTAAGGGTCTGCGTTTGAGCACTTGATCATTTTTGGATCAGTCATCCATCATCAACAATTATTTACAGAAACGACTACACTTTCTTTGAATTCCTCAATTAGTTTATTTTTAACTTCTTTGTCTACCGGTACGCATTAATCATTATAACATTTATAGCTGTCAAGAAGTTCATGGCTGGTTCGACGGCAACGGCAACGCTTGTAGGTAAAGACCATGGTCATAATGAAATGTTTTTCCTCAATTTGTCAGTTCATAATTTCTGGCCATATTCACATCTACGTGTTCAATATATAAAGTAATATGTATTTACGTTACTACGTACTTACTTATGTATGGAAAAATATTAGTTATGTACTTTTACACATACGTGTCAATATAATTATTTATGTAGTGTATCCCGTGGTTTACAAGGTCGAGCCACAAAATACAGAGAGTACAGAAGGCAATCACATGTATGTACTTAATTTTTCATACCTACGCTCGGCGATCAGGCTAGGGTTGGTAACTTTGGCTTATGCACAAAAAGCTATCGTGGTAGTGGCACTCGTATCTAGATCAAATGACACTAAAAACAACACAATATCTTCACAAACCAAAAATCATGTTTTCAACTTACGTAATAGTTGGTGGCGTGAATTTACCTTACAAAAAAGTTACTTCGTTTAAACTGATTCAAAATAGGAAACTATTATATAAATCGAGCTTAGATAGCCATTTTTTGTTGCTCCATTTTTGCACTTCACAGACGCGTGTCTCAAGCGGATGGCACTCACGCTCGCACTACTCCCAACCAGTCCGAGATAACGTGTCCGTGAGCAGTGTCTATGTGTGCGTTGCTCGAGCGCACTTTGTGTGTAGATTGCCTTCTGTACTCCCTGTATTCTGTGGTCGAGCGATTCAACGTAAAATCTACGCCGCGATCAATTAGGTAGATTAATAAGTGCGATCATCCAGGCTATTCTCGTCAGAACGACTCATTGCACTGCTACAGTACATTTTCTCAAGTTGTAAACTGACATTGCACGATTCTGCCTGCATAGAAATGTGAAAGTAAGTCGCCGAACTCTTTCGTTTCACACTCTTGCACTTTTTTCGCCAACTGCGAATAATCATGCGAATTTGACGGAAGCAAAAAAGTTAAAACGCTTTCGTAATTCCAACTTTTTTAATTTTCTTTATTTTTGTGAATGGCCGATAATTGTTTAGTTGACCTCATTTGAGATCGAAATGTACCGTAGTTTATTCTCTCTTTTAATGCCAAGTTTGGAAACTACAATATATTATTAATAGTAAAAGTTGAATGGTTACATTATGTAAAATTAGGCACTGAAATATTTTAATAAATTATTTCCAGTACCGCGTTTAAAATAAACTATAGCATTTCCATTTTATGCGCAATCAAAAGAAATATTTCCATATTTAAAAAAGAACTGCATTTAGACTCATTATCTATAATAATAATAGTACTTAATAATTTGCAATTGGATCTGGAAAATTGCTTATTGTTCATAGAAGCTATAAGTTCAAGTAATTAACATTCATGCAGTAAGAAATAGATAACTCCACATGGCTATTTTAAATTTTAATACTTGAAATCAACCGACAAAGATTTGAAGATCTGCCAAATCTGAAAGGGCGGGGAACATCAATCAATAAAACTTTCGTTGAAACAACAAAGGACGACGTAGAGATTGTTTACGATAAATAATATAAAATACATACCTATAAATTATATCAATTTTTTTACAATACATTATTCTGGAATAATAAATAATTAACAAGTTGTACTGTAGGTCCAAAACAAGTTGTTTGTCACTTGAAAACAATAAATACATTCCGCATTCCTTACTTCTGATTTTGTGTTAATTTAAATATGTAATGAGAACAACATTCACAACTATCGTGATCCGAATTTGGCTGTCTAAACATTCCTGTATATTACCCCGCAAATTTTCGGAAACGACAGTCGATACAGTCACACCCGAAACCAGACAGGACCATAGTATTCATCTCAATTGGCATTTGAGGGCGGCGATGGTCCTGTCATGTCTTTTTCTGAGCTCGGCATCATCTGCCTAGCCTTTTCCCAACCATGTTGGGGTCGGCTTCCAGTCTAACCGGATGCACATGGAGGGACTTCCTATCTGACCTCCACAACCCAGTTACTGGGTAATACGATACCCCTTGGTAAGACTGGTTGTCAGACTTTCGGGCTTCTGACTACCCGTAACGACTGTCAAAGATCCACGAATGACAGCCGGGACCAACGGCTTGACGTGCTTTCCGAGGCACGGAGGGGTCACAGTATGTAAATATGGTCACCCATCCACAGACCAACCGCGGCAAGCGTAGCTTAACCTGATCGATCGACCTGTGCGGCTGTTATTATTTAGCCACGGGCCCCTCCTTTTTCTGAGCTCGTATCAGCACGAAATATTTGAGCCAATTAGAAAATCCAAAATCTACGACCCCAACATTTTTACTGTTATCCGTCAAGCAAGCAATCAAGAGTCGGTTCAGTGTGGTTCAACAGCCAATACTAATCGCTTTGTACAATTAATTATTGTAATTATATGTACTACTTGATACAAGGGATTTAGGTGCAATCGAACTTAATACGTCAATATGTCAAATACATTGACATATTGTATTGACTTTAGATTTTATTAATTAGTGGTTTGACGCCGGTTTTAATTACTTTTATTGTCGCAGTGTGGCTTATCATGATTTATTGGTTTGAACTATTTAATTTGTTATCGGGATAGTTGTGTTTATTATTCATTCGTCGGTTTTAAGCACTATCAGGCTGCGTCTGCGCCTCGCTGTCTTCATCTTCGACGCAATAAAGGTCTACCGGCCTATTCTGTAAAAATCTCACTGCGAAAACTTGGTTGAAGTGACCTGCGGTTATCACATAACACGCTAACAATTACAATGTGTTACATTTTGACAATTCGACAACATCCATTGCGGTATTTATGGTGTCGAGCAGACGAATTTTTCAAACATAATTTCAATGGATTGGAGTAGCCTTCAAAATCCTTCAGATTGTGAAAAAAGTGTGTTTCGCTGGCATTCCACTTGATTCTAGGGATTGACACTATTGACCATTTGACAGCCAACTTCACCAAAGTTTTATAGGTCGACTGGTAACTTACCTAAAGTGATTTACCGCTAAGTAAAAAAAAAACCTGCGGGAAGAGGTCATTGTATTTTCGATCCAAGCGAAACAGTAGACTTTAAAAGTAAAAGTTAACTTAGGGTAAATTGCATGATTACTTCCACTGTTTCATTCATTCGCATTCGCATACATTTCAGTCAGTAGACACAAAAGCTCGCAACAAGTGTTTCTACAATGCTGTTTCTAAGTTCCAACTGACATACCTAGTTGATTGAAGCAGTGAACTTGATAGTGAATAAATTGATAGTGAATTGAATTGATAGTGAATTGAATTGATTGGACTTCGTCCTTGTGAGTAGTTTCTAAAACTGTTGATCACAAAACAAGTCTATAATTAGAATTTAATTTTCGGCAGGCGTCTTCAAAACAATCTAAACATCATTTACGTCACCGCTATCATCGGAAGTCATTGCCTTTTCATCACAAAAACTGCGATATCATTATGCGTACCGGGTTTTTCCAGACGAACCATCATTATATTTTTGGTCCAAATATTATTTTTATGTTGTAAGTTGATAACGTTTTCTGACGAAAATATCCTTATATAGGCTATTGACGGAGTACTGTCTAGGAAGTTTGTTTGAACGCGCTAATCTCTGAAACTACCAGTCTGATTTGAAAAAATATTCTTGCATTTGATAGCCCAATTCTTGAGGTAGGTTATAGGCTACTTAGCGTCACGCTAAGACACTGAGGAGCCGAGCAAAAACAAACAAAAAATCTGAATGGACACAGCAACAGCGCGGGCAGGCGGCGGGAAAGAAAATTGACTCCAAGTTAAACTTTTACCGATAAATAGTAGTTTCTCTTACTGGCGCTGAGCCGCCTTGCGTCGTGCCAAGTTTTGATTTTTCATTGATTGAATTTTCAACTTATTCATTGTATTTTTTCCATTTTCAATTTAATTAATTGCAAAAAGTATCTATTGTATAGTGTATTTAATCGTCAACATTTAACGGTTGTATAAGAAACTAGCTTCTGCCCGCGACTTCGTCCGCGTGAAATTTCTTGTACCCCCACCCCGTCGCGTCGCAACACTTCGTATTCGCTTACCGTTCACTCTGAGTTTTTTTCTTTTTGCTCGTCTCTTATGGGTCATAGCGTGATGTTAAATAGCCTATAGCCTTCCTCAAGAATTGGGCTATCAAATGCAAAAAGAATTCAAATCTGACCGGTAGTTAAAGAGATTATCGCGTTCAAACAAACAAACTCTTCAGCTTTATTATTAGTATAGATAAAACACTCTATGGCCCATAACTCCTTAATAGGTACCAACTCTTAACATCTTACACACGTGATAACTTTTAAACGAAATATCCGATTGAGATGAAACAAAAAGTATGTTACTTCTTCATAAATACTCTTGATAACATAATGCTTAATTTCGATAAAGATTAATATTACGATACATATTTAACGTAGTTTTTTTTTTCTTCAGACGATTTAATAATTATTTTGAACACAAAATCGGTTATTGTGATTAAACCATGATAGCTAGATATATGTTCTCGCGGACTTTTTTGTAGGTCTTAATGGGCTCTACAAACCCGTAGTACATTATTTTGTTCTATTGTCAATAGTTTTTGCAGCGCACGCAAAAATAGGTTTTCGATTATACACCTTGTGTTACAAAATAGCAATTTTATTACGGATCCCTAATTTTGAAGAAAAAAAATATAGCCTATAGCCTTCCTCGATAAATGGACTACCCAACACTAAAATAATCATTCAAATCGGACCAGTAGTTCCAGAGATTAGCGCGTTCAAACAAACAAACAAACAAACAAACAAACAAACTCTGCAGCTTTATAATATTGTTACGAGCTTCGGGTTCGTGACAATAAAAACTGCCGATTTAATAACCCAAAAATAACAATTTATTTTACAACACTAATTACAGCTCAAACAGACTAATTATTAAAACACAATTACACTGCTGATCACTCTTAATTCGCACTTGAAGATCGCTTAGATGTTTTCGCTCTTGTCGCTTTATCCAAACTGTGTCGGTCGTCGCGCATCCCGGCCTTATATAGTGCCGCAGATAGTTCTAGAACCTTCCATTGTAGAAACATCTAGAATGTTCGAGTACATACCGGCCCCGACCGACTAGGTGTCGATAGTTCGAGAAAGTTCTACAAAGTTCTAGTATCGAATTTTCTAGAACGATCGTGACTCGACTAGTTCTGCTATTCGATACTAGATGGCGCTAGTGGTAACTAATGTCAACCTGTACCAGGCATTAATTGTGGCGCGCAACACTGCCCCCTCCTAAGACATGCTCGTCCCGAGCATTATCAGCCCCATAGTAACGCGCCAGTCGATCCACATGGACGATTTTAGGAGTACCTCTTGCACCTTTCTGTATCCGGTAGGTTACGTCATTGATCTTGGTCACAATCCGGTACGGTCCGTCCCATTTAGCTTGAAGCTTAGGAGATTTCCCTTTGCTGCGGACTGGATTGTGCAACCACACTAGTGAACCTTCGTCGAACCCTTTATTGTTAATTTTGCGGTCATAACGGGTTTTCATCTTTTCAGACATTTGCTGGCCCGATTGTCTCACGTGCTCATAAATGTCATTCATTTTATTCCGCAAGTCATTCGCATAATCGGTTATACTGCGTGGGGCATCAGGTGGTATTCCGGTGATCAGGTCTGCAGGCAGCCGTAATTCTCTTCCAAAGTTTGCGAAAGCGGGTGTCACTGATGTACTTTCGTGAACAGCGCTTCGATATGACAACAAAAACGGTTGTATGTGCTTGTCCCAATCTCGTTGCCGATTTCCCACAACTTTGGCTAGGTACCTCTCCAATGTCTGATTAAATCGTTCCACCATTCCATCCGACTGTGGGTGGTAAGAAGTTGTTCTGGTTTTATGAGTACCCATAACTCGACAAGTTTCCTGGAATATTTGTGACTCAAAATTCCTTCCTTGATCACTGTGAATCTCTAAAGGTACTCCAAAACGACAGAAGACTTCATGAACTAATTTATCTGCAACTGTCGAAGCTTCTTGATTTGGAATGGCGAAGACTTCCGGCCACTTGGTGAAGTAATCCATCACAACCATGAAATACTTGTTGCCACTTTCACTTACCGGAAACGGCCCCGCAACGTCAAGGGCTATCCTCTCCCATGGTGCACCAACATTGTACAATTTCAATGCACCTCTACTACGAGTCTGAGGTCCCTTTACAGCTGCACAACTTGTACATTTGCGACACCAGTCCTCGACATCGTCCCGACAGTGGACCCAGTAAAACCGATCTCGTATCTTCAGTAGAGTCCGTTTTACTCCCAGATGACCTCCTGAACAACCATTATGGTACAGCTGTAGAACATCCGGCACTTGAGCTTTAGGGACTACCATTTGCAAATGAAAGCTGTCTCCCCGAGTATTTTCCCATTTACGGCACAGGACTCCATCCTGAATAGCCAAGTTGTCCCATTGGGCCCAATAGCTTTTTGTGATCGAACTCATCGCTGAGACGTCGCTCCACCTGGGCTTAGGAGCTCTGGCCTTCATCCACTCCAGAATCGGCTTGATGTCCGAATCTTCCTGCTGTGCACGTTGTAGGATTTCCATCCACTCGTTGCTGAGGTCTGTCCTGAGCATCCTCACAGGTACCACTTCCTTACCCTCTTGCCTAGTACCATGCTTGCGGTCTTCAGGACAAGGTCTTCTTGAAAATGCATCTCTGTTGCCATGAGGTTTCCCGCTGCGATGTTTGACCACAAAGTCGTATTCTTGCTGCTGCTGGGCGGTGCTGTTAGCCGCACATCTCTCTGGAGACCAGCCATCTTCCCTTTCTGCAGTTCGCTTAGGGCAACTGGATCGAAGGTGGCCCTTTTCCCCACAGCCGTAGCACCTAGGGCTGTACCTTCTATTACGATCGCGAACTGTAGCCGCTACAACCTCCCTGACGCGATGGGAACGATGATCCTGCCGCACAGCTTCCACCTCCAGTGCATGGGCCAAGGCGTCCTTAAGCGTCCCGTGGTGCCCGAGCCTCACAGCAGCTCTCACTTCAAGGTCGCGTATGCCGTCGATGAATGCCTGCACCAGGTTCCCATCAATAAGCTCAGGTACAGACTGGTACGCTTTACGAACCAGCTTCTCCACTTCAAGGGCCCACTGCTGCAGGTTTTCATTACTGCGTTGCACGCGATCCTTGAGCTGCGCACGAAACACGTGTTCCAGGTGAGCGTCGCCATACCGAGCCTCCAATGCCTCAAGAAGCTGCTCATAAGTCACTTCCTTACCGAGAGCTTCCAGAACAGTTAAGGCCTGGTCGCGCAGGCCTAGGGTGAGGGCAGTCATGGCCTGATTTTTATTCCACCCGTTCGCCTTCATGACAGCCTCAAACTGGATTTTGTAGGCCGACCAGGAAGAAGTTCCGTCGAACGGTGGCACTTTGAATCCACGTAGCGAAGGTGTTGTAGCTACGGGAGCTGCGATTCCATCCCCAAGTTTACGGTTACCCAACTCCTGCTTCACATCAGCAATGACGTCATTAAACTTGCTGATCTGAGTTTCAGCTTCAGACAGGCGGTTGTCATGTTGGGCAACCTTTTCCTTCACCTCCTTCATGTCTTTCCCGAAGGTTGCGTGAAGGTCCTTCATGAGGAACATTTGCTCTTCCTGGCGGCGCAGCTGTTCCTCCTTATCGCGCTGGAGCTGTTCTTCCAACCGACGAGCCTGTTCCTCCTGACGGCGGGCCTGCTCCTCCTGACGGCGGGCCTGTTCCTCCTTATCGCGCTGGAGCTGTTCTTCCAACCGACGGGACTGCTCCTGCAGCATCATCATCAGAGCAGCAAAGTCTGGTGCTGCTGATGCTGGAGCTGCTGCGGACGGGCCGGCCTCCGTGGTCGGTAGCTGGCCCTCCGAAGTCTGTGGTGTAGCTCCACCAAATCGCCTCTGGTCCGTCTCCTGCTGGCGCTGACTCCGGGTACGGATACCCTCCGTGTCGTCTTTGGGTAAAACCGGCATAATCCCACTTCTGACACCAATTGTTACGAGCTTCGGGTTCGTGACAATAAAAACTGCCGATTTAATAACCCAAAAATAACAATTTATTTTACAACACTAATTACAGCTCAAACAGACTAATTATTAAAACACAATTACACTGCTGATCACTCTTAATTCGCACTTGAAGATCGCTTAGATGTTTTCGCTCTTGTCGCTTTATCCAAACTGTGTCGGTCGTCGCGCATCCCGGCCTTATATAGTGCCGCAGATAGTTCTAGAACCTTCCATTGTAGAAACATCTAGAATGTTCGAGTACATACCGGCCCCGACCGACTAGGTGTCGATAGTTCGAGAAAGTTCTACAAAGTTCTAGTATCGAATTTTCTAGAACGATCGTGACTCGACTAGTTCTGCTATTCGATACTAGATGGCGCTAGTGGTAACTAATGTCAACCTGTACCAGGCATTAATTGTGGCGCGCAACAATATTAGTATAGATTACACTTGTGTCACTGAAAACTAACGGACCTGCCATTTTTTTTTTACAAACCTGCATAGACGATGAACACAAATGTGTTTCCTCATTAAAGTCCCTCATTATGCAGAGGCATGTGTCACCTGGCCATTACCATAACAAAGTCTCGTTTCCATACAAAACAATAACTATAAGAAATTAAATTAATTTACAGTAATTTTCTATCCATTTTGAAAGAAAAAGTTTTTTTGTGAATTTGACCCAAGACGATACCTGATATCGAGGAGGGGCCCCATAGATCGAGGAGCGGCCCCATAGGGCCGACGCCTGCCGGGCCAGCGGGATTGTCCGAAAGGGTTACCGCTGGCCCGGAACATAAAGGGCTAAGGAAGGAACACGGGTGGGTTTTAGTCAGTAAGAGTCTGACACTCCCTTCCGCTCCACCCAGAGCGGGAGGGGTCATTTGATGATTTCCCATCCGCAAAAAAAAAAAAAAGACGATACCTGATATCACATTCCATCGTTTTCGGATCACGACTTCCATATTGTATCATCTCCCTAGCCTTTTCGCAATTTTGTTGGAGTTAGCTTCCTGTCTAACCGGATGCAGCTGACTACCAGTATTTTATATGGCGCGACTGCCTATCTGACCTCCACAACCCAGTTACTAGGTAATACGATAACCCTGGGTAAGACTAGTGGTCAGACTTTCGGGCTTCTGACGACCCGTAACGAATGGTCACCTATCCACGCACCAATCGCGGGAAGCGTAGCTTAACCTGATCGATAGACCCGTGCGGCTAACCGCCTCAAGAACCTCATATTGTATCTAAGTACTAAATAAGAAATATTTTACATCAATATGATGCTATTAATAGTCTTATCTAAAATCAGAAACACAATAGAAAATCCATTGTAACGTTCTAACATATTTTGCGTGGTCGACGCGGACTGGGAATACAATAGCAAACCACATTGATACAGTAACGATAACAACTATAAAAACTATAATACTAAAATATGTTGGACACGGTTTTGTTGTGAATAAATGTTACGGTCTGTGGTCAAGCTGTCAATCGGATCGGGAGAAAAATAACAGCGTGGGTAGGTATTATTTTTCAAGGACGGATGTAATGAAATTGAAATATCTTGTCAGTGGCAAGGTTAAAGGTCGACTGATAAATTACTATTTCAGTTTTTGTAGATAAGCAATTTTTTGTATGTAGGTAATTGTAATTTATATATTAAACTATATTATTCGTACTAATATTATAAATGGATGCGGAAGGCGGAGGACAGGGTGTTGTGGCGCAGCCTGGGAGAGGCCTATGTCCAGCAGTGGACTGCAATAGGCTGAGTTAATTGATTGATTATAAATGGGAAAGTAACTCTGTCTGGCTGTTAACTTTTCACGACTAAACCACTGAACCGATCGTTATGAAATTTGACAGATGGGTAGGTACACTGGGACCTGGATAAGGACACAGGAAATATTAAAACAGCTAGAGGTAAAATTTGTGAGTTTGTATGTAGCGGGTATTCTTCGGAACTACTGATCCGATTACAAAACTAATTGAAAGCTACAGTATTGCGGAGTTGTCGTATAGAATTTAGTCTCATATAAATGACAAAACTATTTGTATGGGAAAGAAGGCAAGTGTCCACTAACCGCTTTTTAAAACGACACCTATTGTGCAGAACTCATAAAATAATCTAGACTAGACTGCTTCAAGTAAACAAAAATAGAAACTGACTTCACTGGCTATAGCTTATTCATGGCCGTTTCCCCTGAAAGCGATCGATGCATTCGGAATGAACTTTTCACAGCTGCAATTAAAAATAAACAACCGAATTATCGAATCGAACCAGTTGTGTGCAGTAGCGTGTTTCATTTAAAATTATAATTAGTTTACTGAGATACTGCATCCATTCATATAGGCGCCATTTCTGATTTTAGAGTTTTTGCTAAGGTCATTCATTCACATTATAAACCTCTTTTTGATAATGCACAGTAAAAAAAAAGTATTTGAATATTTATACATATACATAAATTTACATTCATGTTCGTAATTTATCGAAGTTTTTGGCTGTACGTATACGTAAAAATAAGAATACATAATCACAACAAAAGGTTAAACTAAACTAACTTTAACAAAAGGTTAAAAGTTAAATAGCAACGTATTAAAAATAGAAATACCTTGTGTCATGATGTCAACAATGATGAATCAAATTGAAAAAGTTTATTAACATATTAGTGACCAATTAGTTCGACCTTCTAGTGTGTAGAACTCATAGGTTCTATAACCATGACTAGTGTCTGTCCTGTAAAATTAAATTAGGTTAGTTCATTGTTGGGGCGACAAAGCTATTGTGTATTATATTGTTATGTCTGCAGTGTTTCCGAGGCTCCTTTTGTAGTTTGACGGCGACAAAGGCGCAAAGACTGAAATCTCGCAATTACGTCCTGTCTGTTACAGTGGGCAGTGTTCTTTATGACTACTGTACCTCGAGATTTGGCTCGTGTGTAAATTGTAAATTGTTATTGATATTTAATACTAGTTTCTGCCCACCGCGTTGCATCCCATCCCTCGCCCGCGCTATTATTTCGTTTTCGCTTAGCAGTCCTTCTGACTTTTTTTTATTTTTGCTCGCCTCCTAAGGGTCGTTGCGTAATGTTAAATAGCCTATAACCTTCCTCAAAAATCTAGCTATCAAATACAAAATCATTTTTCAAATCCGACTCGCAATTCCAGAGATTATCCCGTCCAAACAAACTTTAGCTTTATTGTTAGTATAGATATATATATTTTTTAATAGATAATAATAATAGGCTTCCCGTCTACCAATAAATAATCAACATTCATGGTGATTTTGCTGTGAAAACGTATGAAATAGAAACGTTCAGTAGCAAGTTTGTATGATAATTTTTAGGTGCTTTCGAAAGTAAAGAATTAACAAAGAATAGAAAATTGTATTTGCATTATGCTGGTCATTTATAATTAATACTGTCGTACCACTTAACAAATTGCGTAGGATTTTTTTTGTATATGTAACGAACCAGGGATTGTCAACATTTTTTTTAAAAGCAATTTTTATTTTTCTTACTAGTTAAAACATTAAAGGTAGGTAGGTTTTTCCTGTATTGTTATAATTTCTTCATTACAAAATTATTCTGTTACCAATGAATCATAAACCACGATTCTATGAACCATTTAATGTCCGGGTTTATGATATACCTAATTTATTTATTATCAGGCATAATCAAATGGCACATTGATAACAGGACGTGTCTAATCCTTTACAGCTTTGCGTTTATCGGTATGACGTGTTAGTGTGACGTATTCACGTATATTATTAACTGATCCTTTTGCTATTCATGAATATTAATATCATTAAGTATATCGATGATTTATGAATGATTCTTATTTCTTATCCAAATTAGATTATTTATTTGAAATCATAAGCTTGCGCTTAGAAGTGGCGCTTACTACGTGTCATTTATAATAAGACAAATGTCAAAGTTCTTGATTTTTTTTTTCAATTAATTCTGATAATTAAATACAGAAAATTTAACACAATATACGGTAGTCTGTTCTTAAAAACAAAGAAGCTAAAACCTGATACTGCGCAGATATACACTTGCACGGGAATAGGAAATAGGTTTTTAGGGTTCCGTACCCAAAGGGTAAAAACTGTTACTAAGACTTCGCTGTCCGTCCGTCCGTCTGTCTGTCACCAGGCTGTATCTCAAGAACCGCGGTAGCTAGACAGTTGAAATTTTTACAGATGATGTATTTCTGTTGCCGCTATAACAACAAATACTAAAAACAAAATATATTTAAGGGGGGCTCCCATACAACAAACGTGTTTTTTTCGGCGTTTTTGCCGTCTGTCTGTCACCAGGCTGTATCTCAAGAACCGCGGTAGCTAGACAGTTGTAATTTTCACAGATGATGTATTTCTGTTGCCGCTATAACAACAAAAACAAAATAAAATAAATATTTAACGGGGCTCCCATATAACAAACGTGTTTTTTTCGGCGTTTTTGCCTTGTGGTACGGAACCCTTCGTGTGCGAGTCCGACTCGCACTAGGCCAGTTTTTTAAGTAATTACTGTGTAACTTGATTTGTTTATTTATTAACAAACTACCTTTTTAATTAATTTTTTGTGAGTACTAAATATATGTTTTTACTATGGTACTACTGTCAACCCTTCTAACGCCTTCTTTGTAACTATTTTATGGAGTGTATGTCTGAAATTAAGATAAATTTAACCACCTGCACTGCTGTTGAAAAATGACGATAGAATAATTAGTATCCACAACAGAGGTCAAAGTATCAAATATTATACCTTAGCAGTTTGCACTCTACGTTGTACTGCAAATTGGTCATAATTAGATAGCAATTAATATTGTGCAATAATCTGCAACTTCATGTTTGACTTGACCTTTCTTAAGTGCCTGTAAGATAAGAACTGAGAACTCATTTGAACTTGATTAAAGTTCAGGGTCGCTTGTCTATTTCCTGTATTTCTATTTCATTTTCAAAAGTATTGTATTAACTTGTCAATCGCAGAAGTTTTCATGTAACATTAATTTTGTTTTCGTCATCATCCGAATTCATACAATCTGCGAACTTTTGGTCCACCAAATAGACTTGCCCAAATAACCGTTTTGGGATGCAAGGAGAGAGGCTTCGGGAATGAGAATACTTATCCGGTTGTAACCGAGTACCCCCATGGGAAGTTAGCCTCGCTGTCAATCTAGCTGACTTGACTTTTTTAATAGAGTGGCTTTGTCCGCAGCTTCGTTTGCATGTATCATTTGTTTATACAAATACTAGCGGCCCGCCCCAGCTTCGCACGGGTGCAATTTTCTTTTTTAAATTTTCGAAATTTTCTTTCATACAATCCTTGTCCTGGCAATACCGAACACAACAAAAAAAAAGTTTTATCCAATTTGGTGCAGTCATTCGGAAGTTATGCGCGTACAGACATTTCGGCGACTTTGTTTTATACAATGTAAGGATCCAGAAAGAAAAGTGCCTATGTCCTCCAGGTCCCAGGCTACTTACTTTACAGGCAAATAATAAAAAAAAATACTACACAACGCCACCTGCGAAATCCTTACATACTCCTTTTACAGAGTTACTTTTATGTTTATAATATTAGTATATATTTATAATATTAGTATATATTTCCTGCTCCTCTCTCGTTCTCTTTCTTTCTTCCTAGTTTAAGTCATATTACTACTTTAACTTATTATTTTCTTCTCTTGTCCACAGATTCGAGTTACGGCGAACATTAATGATATGGAATTGTTCACTAGCAGCGTTCAGTATCATGGGGGCCTGTCGGACGCTCCCGGAGTTCATTCATGTGTTACGGAACTACGGGATCTATCACTCTATCTGTGTGCCAAGGTAAGTTTTACCATAGTTTACATTACATTATTGATTGTATTACCACGTCGTGTCCATGATGGGCGTTGGCCTTGAAGATAGAGCATCTGCGATTAAGATTCGTGTCTGCTGCATATTAAAAAAAAATATTCGTTGTCTTTTTTTTTTGGGTGGGAAATCATCAATGACCCCTCCCGCTCTGGGCGGAGCGGAAGGGAGTGTCAGACTACTAGCCCTTATGTTCCGGGCCAGCGGTAACCCTTTCAGACAATCCCACTGACCCGGCAGGCTTCGGCCCTTATCTCTTTGAGGCGCGCGTGGAACACGTACGCGCCGATATCCCTTTTTTTTCCTGTCCCATAAAATTATTTTTAAGGGACAACGAAAACTGTCGTGGGAAAGTGTGAAATAATTATGGTTTTTTTTGGTCGATTATTTTTAAATAGTTCTTAAGTTGACAATGCGGTCCTGAATCCGTTTCTTTTAGAGCCAGCTTGTTCCGTGATCGACTTCCAGCCAATCATGAAATTAACAGGCATATATTATGTTCAAATGTTCTCTCTACAATTGGTTTCAAAGTCTAGGTTTTCAAGATGCTACGATTAATAGTGACGTTATAATTAGCATCGACCAATCAGTCATGTTTTGTCTTCAGTTTCTTGCAATATTTCATGCTAGATTCTGCCCGCGACATCGTCCGCGTAAAATTTCGGCCCCCGACCCACCGCGTCGCATTCCATCGCCGCCCGCGCTGTTACTTCGTTCGTTCTTACTCACTTTTTTCTTTTTGTGCGGCTCCTAAGGGTCGAAGGCCGTTCCGACTCGTTCCTCAAGAATAGGGCTATCAAATGCAAAAATATTTTTTTTCAGATCCAACTGGTAGTTCCAGAGATTATGGCGTTCAAAGAAACAAACTCCTCAATTTTATTATTACTAGCTGCGCCCCGCGGTTTCACCCGCATAGTGTCGATCCCGTGAGAATATCGGGATAAAAAGTAGCCTATATGTTAATCCAGGGTGTCTGCTACCTCCATACAAAATTTTATCAAAATTGATCCAGCCGTTTGAGCGTGAAGAAGTAATAAACATGCACACACACTCACAAACTTTCGCCTTTATAATATTAGTGTGATTGTAGATTCTGTCTAACCTTCATTGTCTATATTTACACGAAAGTCCGTGCCTTTTGGATTGTTTATTATTAAAATAACAAACTTTAAGCGTTTCAGAGCTTAAAACTTCTGGGAATTAAGTTGTTACTTGTTAACGACGAGACATCACAGACATCACCTAAAAGTCACCATTTGAAAGTTAAATTATCACAGTCTCGGGACTATGTCAACAATGTCTGTGACAGTTTAAACATAGACGTGATTATTATCTGAATACAGAGAGATTGTTACGATATGTAAGATAATGTCGAATGTTTGTAATAGGTATATATGTATTTTGTATGTATGAAACATGAGTTTTCTCCTATCTAATCAACATTATAATGCGGAAATAGTCGATCATTGCAGTTACTGGCCCAACAAAAGTAATTCGCAAATTACATCAAAATCTGTCGAAAGATAAAACACACACACACACACACAGATGTATATCTCAAATTATTTTATTTTAACGATAACAAAACGTATCTTAAACTTTTAATTGTCTAACACGATTCTTCGAAATTGTAACAGTAATATCAGAAGCACTATGTAAAGCCAGGTATCAATTATATCCACTATATCTACATAGCACGCTCCAGGAGCGCGAACGTATCCACAATGTGGAGCAGTTGAAGGAGGTTCGCGAACATAGTGGATACCCGGCTTATATTTACGTCATTGTACCTTAGGGGACCGGACTGCTTCTCCTTAACACAGGTTTCCATAACCTAGCTAGGAGAGTAGTGCTCACCCACACAAAAATGGTACTTATTTTGTAAAACTGTATTTTTAACGTGTTATTTATTTACTCAAAATAAAGGATTGTAGTCCTTTATCTTGAGTAAATAAATAAATAAAACCCGCCTGGTTTAAACATGGGAAGTTTTACCTTGAATACGTGTTACTTCTTTTACCATCATTTTAAATTTAAAACACTAGGAACTGATGAGGGGTCCTTCAGACCTCCTCTATTCGAGAGGGGGTGGGCTGTCATCCACGCCTCACGTTTTCTTTCACTGGTTTGAGAGCAGTGGTGATGAAATTATTTACACAAACTAAAACGCCTGCCTGGGTTCAAACCCACCACCTTGCAACTCGTAAGTCGGGTCAATCAACGCTGGGCGACCACTGCTCGTCATGGCACTTACGACCTTCCAAAAGAGTTGATTCCAAGCCTCATTGTTTATTTTTGTATCTTGTTATTACCAAGGATAACAACAAGATTTATTAGCAAGAGAAAAAAGGTTATGAGAACAAGGAAGGGAAAAGGAGGCCGAGAATAGACAAGTCTTAAATTTTTTGACGTCATCCAAACAACATTACGAATAAGGTGACTGGTTTAGACTGCTTGCCTGTCTGTTGGGTGAACCTGGTGCCTATAACCAGTATAACCAGCATTACGATCGTCTGAAAATGTGGTGTCTTGTATTTTTTTTTTATTTAAACAAAAAAGAAAAAAAAACTGTCCACGAACAAGCATTACTTGTAGGGGTTGCGTTTTATGCTTGTGGCTCTAACCTTCTGTTTTTTGTCATGAATACTTTTTTACAGTAGACATTAAGAACCTTCTTCGCCTCAGGTTGAGTACCACTGACCTAGAGCAATTATAATATGTTACCATTTTTGTCGAATCTTTTCTTTTTCGCATAATTCATTCTAAAGTACCTACACGCTTATTTTGTAAAGAAAAAAGGCGTGAAGTACTTAAATAATATTTTTCTCAAAAACACTTCAGTTTAATACCTAACATATGATGAAATTTGCTTTCGATAACAATAAGATTAAACAAGTTATTATTATAGATAACATTATCAGTTATTAACCGTCGTTTTTATACAATCTTGCAGGTTGCATAATACTAAATAAATAAATAAATAAGCATACAAAGACAGACGAAACTGATATTACAGGGTATCCTTTGTAAAATGGGTTCGCAGGGTGCTTCTTTGAGTAATATTTTCCTATATTTCTTAGCCAATTACTTAAAAAAAACAGTGGTAAGTGAAAATAAAACACAAACAGAATACTTTGCTATCACTCACTGACATATTATTGGTTATACATTAAAACCGAGTACATCCCTAGGACAGCCGAACACATCCGAACTAATCCGAAGCGGGTATTTTTTAATCGTCTTATAAACAAAACACGCGCGGGGTCGCTTACGGTAACAGTGGCGCGAGTTCAATGGTTTTTTCCCATCTCAAAAAATGCCCAACGCTCCTAAAGAAGATTTACTTCAAAAAAATACAACAATCAGGATAGGAAACTTGGAATGCTGAAATCCGCCCTCAAAAGGCTTTCGGTGTAACCGCGCCTAAAAAGGTGAAGTAACACTGACATGTGGACGGACGGCTTATCGAACTCTTTACATAACCCAAAAATAAGCTATGTTAACAATACCCAAAACGAATCTGAGATTCTCTTTTTAAGGTGAATGGGTAGTGGTAACCGCGAAATTCAAATTTTCTTACGTGTTTTGCAATTTGCAGGTCAGTGTCAGGTTGTATCTTGATCAAAATATGATTCGCGACAATAACAGGTGCATATTTAGAGAATTATAATCATTGGAATCATTAATACATCTTTCTAAGTTAGATTTGTATTTTGATCAAGATCCAACCTGACACTGACCTGCAAATTGCAAAAAACGTAAGAAAATTTGAATGTCGCGGTCTACTACTACCCATTCGCTTAATTGCGGAAATAACTGTGAGTACACTTTACGCTCGCTGGCTTATGAAGGTGGTCGTTAAAAAATATGAAGGGAACCTACGTGCCTTTGCAGATGTCTACTCTTATATTTTACGTCGTGTTTCCAGAGAAATGTATAAAAATATATATTATATACTAGCAGCTCCCCGCGGTTTCACCCGCATAAGTGTCGATCCCGTGGGAATATCGGAATAAAAACTATCCTATGTCCTTCTCCGGGATGCAATCTATCTCTTTGCCAAATTTTATCGAAATCCGTTCAGTGGTTTAGGCGTGAAAAGGTAACATGCAGATATACTTTCGAATTTGTAATATTAGTATGGATTTTTTTGTCCAAGAAAATTTGGTACTTACAGACGATAGAAATTAATGTCTCCTACTTGTTGTGGTTATAAATGCGTAGGGACTTAGCATAGTAGCAGTCTGTAGCACTAAGTAAAATATCGGCATTGAAAAGTTTGTAATGTCCCAAGTTTGGTAACGACTTACAACTTCAGTACCTATTGGTTACGGAAAGTTTGAGTTACAAAGGGTGTATGAAACTTGGGCTACGACGGCCTACGCGGCTACGAAATTGCTACGGTTTTTACTTCGGGGTAGTCTCTACACAGGATTCTACGTTCCATTTTTTATTCGAAAGCAATAGTGAGTGACCGTAAGCATTTGCTACGTCATAATGTATTTCCCATCAATACATTTACGATAGTAACAAACTGCTTATCGAACAACATTAATTTAATAGTTCTGACTGCCTGGTCCGTCTAGCGCTACTGCTAAGCATGAGGTCCTGGGTTCGATTCCCAGGTCGAGCAAAGTGTTATTGGGTATTTCTCAGTAGCAGCTCGGTGTCTGGATTTGTGCCCGGTTGATGGCAATAGGCTCGCTCGCTATTACATTGGACTTAAACATAACTGGCAAAATGTTCGTGTACTACATAATTATAAATATGTAGTACACGAACATTGCACACGTGATGATGTTATGTAATACAGGGTTATTGGTAAAACATTAACAACCTCTTAAGAGGTCATTGTACTCATCATTATGAACAACTTTTAGTATGGCACCAAAACTGTAATCGCGAAAAAAAAACAACAGCTGTTCCTTACATTTAGACGAGTTAAACGAACATAAAATGTAGGGAACACCTGTTTTTTTCTCGTTTAAGTACCTATACATGTTTTTTTTTTTTTTTTTGTTTATATTTTACCAATAACCCTGTATAAAAAAAATATGTAGTTCATAGAAAAATATCGACGTTCTTATGACATTGCTGACATAACTTTTACTAGCGTACGTAAGATATGTTATCGTCGCGATCGACTATCGCTATCGATACGCTACGTCGGCGAAAACCGTCACGTTCGGAAAGTAGTACGTTTTACAGTAAGAATCTCACGATTGTATTCTAATCGCGTCTCTTACGCATGTCTAATGTTATTCTGGCGATGTCCGGAGCGAAAGTTCACGTGGTAGTGTCGTCAATAGTTGTGTGCAATTGTGTCGATGATTACGGGTGGCACGAATGTATAAATTAAAATATATCTATGTTGTTATGTACAAAAGAAAGTGGGAAAAAAATAATGTGTTTTACAAGACACAAGAACAATAATAATAAGTAGTCCTACTGCAATCGGGGGTTGTTCTTGGGTGCACTTGCATAGTTGCCTCATTTCATTAATTTAAAAGCGTCTTACGGACTCACGTACTGACGGAAGGCGTACAAAGGGCCGAAGCAGTTGGTTTTGGCCCCTTGTACGCCTGCCAAAGGTCCGGGACCCCAGGGTCCCGAGAAATGTCTTATGTCTTAAAAATGTAAACAATAACACGTCTGTTTATAATTAACATTTTGACCCTTAACCGTAACATAAATAAAACAATTACTGTAAAGCAAAACACAGATTACACAGTAACTTATTTCTGTAACACAACAACTCCGTTTATCTATCATAGATAATAAATTAATAATATTTCTATTATACAAAATTGATAGAAAATACTCAATTTCAAGCTACACTGATTTCATCTAAAATTGAAATGAATACACAATGTGACCTGACCTTCATATTAGAAAACTGGAAGAGTCATTCAAGGTCGGCAAGGGTTGATTTAAAAATAACCTTCGTTTGTAGGTTTTGGGTCAAAAATACCTCCTCCTCCTTCAAGCGTGCTTGAGTTCTCTTTAATTTATTGCTGAAAATATTTAGCAAAATTATTGGGTTTGTAACCTATATTTGGAGTGGAGACCGCGTATCATGAGTAGTGGACGCCCTCCAACTAAATGGACCGACGACCTCGAGAAGATGGCTGGGCAGACTGGATGAGAAAAGCGTAGGACAGGGTGTATCCAGTAGTGGACTGCGATGAAATAGTTCCAACTTTTTTTTAGGCTGTTTTATTTTTATTCTACTTAATTAGAGTTGCCTTCAGCGTTAAAGGTGTCTGTAGGCTTTGGTCTCTTATTACATATTTGGTGTTTTTCGGTTCAGTGTATCATAGTTGTAACCGGCACCCCAATTGCGTAACACACTATTACTCTCAATTTGAATCATTTTGAAGCATATTTCTAATCCATTGCTCCATATGTTCGAAAAATGTGTCTGCTCAACAACGCAAATAACGCAATGAATGTTGTTGAACTGTCAAAATGAAACCCATTGCTACTGATAGTGTGTTACGCAATTACCCTGCTGGTATTTAAAACTAAATTGCGCCTGGCGAGTCATATTAGGGGGCACACGCTAGGAAATAATAATCTGAAAGGCTTATCGATATCGATAAGGAGGACTACATACTTAGTTCTACCTTATACACTAGCAGCGCCCCGCGGTTTCACCTGCATAAGTATCGATCCCGGGGGAATATCGGGATAATAATTATCCTATGTCCTTCCCCAGGATGCAATCTATCTCTCTACCCAATTTTATAGAAATCCGTTCAGTGGTTTAGGCGTGAAAAGGTAACATACAAACAGACAGTGTTACTTTCGAATTTGTAATATTAGTATGGATGGATATACATAGGTAGAGAATATGTATATTTTACAAAAGTAAACTGACGTGTTTGCTCCATATGAATAAATTGCACTACAGCTCGTTTACCAACGACTAGGTACCTACAGTAGGCATCACCTCAGTGGTAAAAGAACCAGTATAAGACCACCACCACTACCACTGTTTGTCTCTGCATCACTCAAAGGTTGACTGGTACTACTGGCAGTCCGCCTCTGTACATTTATGTGCTTGAAGTATTAAATAAATAAATATAAGGGGAAGCACCAGCGTAACCCTCGAAATTCAAATTTTCTTACTTTTTTTGCAATTTGCAGGTTAGTGTCAGATTGTATGTTGAATAAAATACGATATTTCATGAAATATCGATCGACGATAGGATTATATTATTATTATTCTTAACTTGGGTGGTATGATTTTAATGTATAAAATTCTGTAAAGTCATAAGTCATATTTGTTACGGTTGCGAATAATATGTTAATCAACATAGGTCTTGACACTGACCTGCAAATTGCAAAAAACGTCACCCATTCTGGGATATATATATATTTTTTTTGACGGCCATCAATAATAATTACTTATTTTTAAAGTACACATATAAAACTCATTATTTTTTAGTAAGGCGTCAAAGTCGAGAACAATTTGGATTCGGAGATATCATCATCATCAGCCTATAGCAGTCCACTACTGGACATAGGCCTCCCCTAATGAGATGTATTGTACTATAATTATTTGGAGGCGGATCGAAAGACAAGATCGTTGTATATATTATTATTATCTTTGTTCTCAAATTCATTACAGCGTTGTCGCCATACAAATAAATTCCTCTACTACTACGACCATTCAAATAAAATGTAAGTCCTTCCTGGCCGCCGACTTTTTATTTCTTATCCCAAGTCGCCGAACAAAATGTGTGATCTCCTTTGAATGTCGTGGGCTACCTTAGCGCATCCTCCATAAGATGGCCTCTTATCCTTTTGCAAAATCCTTATCCGTACTAGAGCCAGCTGCGGCAAACGAATACATCAACCAGCTTCTAATCTTTATAACTCAATAACATAAACATTAATGTTAGCAATAAAACGAAACGATGCAAGTGCATTTGCACGATAACCAAAACATTTCTAAATTCAGTAATAATCAATATTGACACTGTGAACATACCTTTGAGAATAACTTTAATATACTTACCTAAGTTAATTACATATATTTAGATGAATTTATTTATTTGGAAGAACAGTCGATTAATCTCGCCTCAGAAATCTTAATGACCGATGCTATACAACGTTATTTTAAGTATATGCGAAATCTGAATATAGGTTGTTCAGAATAAGTAACTGAATCGATTCCAATAATTTTTACCCCATGTTATATTTTGTCCCAAAAATATTAAAAAAACTGGCCAAGTGCGAGTCGGACTCGCACACGAAGGGTTCCGTACCACAAGGCAAAAACACCGAAAAATACACGTTTGTTGTATGGGTATGGGAGCGCCCTTAAATATTTATTTTATTATGTTTTTAGTATTTGTTGTTATAGCGGCAACAGAAATACATAATTTGTGAAAATTTCAGTTGTCTGGCTATCGCGGTTCTTGAGATACAATAGACACACCGATTTCTCTCTTTCAGTCGTAAGTAATTTGAATTCCGAAAGAAGAAGACAAAGCGTCGTGTAACTATACAGACGCTATACAACGTTTATTAGTAAGAGGGATAATTAATATATATGTTCACCATTATTTATTATATTAATATATAATAAATAATGGTGAACATAATAATGAGCATTCTATTATATTCTTTAAAATGCGGCAGAATTTATGAGAGTAGGTAGCTAAACTTTTTCTTATTACGTAAGTAGTCACAATTTCAGTGCTACTATTTTACTTTTTATTGCCTTGTGAATAGTATTAAAACCATTCATATAATGTGGCTATGCTGCCAATTGTAAATATCCAGTAATTATCGAATTACCTAACGGCTTTGGTTCTCCTAGGAGTGAATTAAGTCCTCAATGCAGTGGTGCATCAGTCAAATTGACGTCAACATTTCAAGAATTAACAATGTCTGTGAAAATGTTCACCGCTTTTCTGTTATGTCGTCTCATATACATATGTTTCTCAACGGACAAGCAAAACTCAAAGGTGTCTTCCGCCGGCTCAAGGGTACTTGAGTGCGCTTTGCAGAAAGCGAACATGGCGGAATCAGATTCTTTTGTTATATCAAGTCTTTTCTTAAGCTGCTCCGGGTCTGTTGCCAGATTCTGTTATCCAACAATTTCATTTCGCCCGCTACTGCATCCTCAGCGTTCATGTTTTTGGCATTCTTCCAAATGCTCAGGTCTTCAATGAGATTCGTCCGATACAGTCAAACGTAACTGCGGATATACCTAGGTCGACCTTGACGATATAAGGCAGAAAACTAGTGAAAATTATCAAAAAGGTTCAAAAGCTGATGACACCAACGAACTGTCCAGACTGTCTGCCGTCTAAGCTATCTTCATTGAAGATATTGGTAGTCGATAACCCTGACAGAGATTAAACAAGTTTGTGTTGTTGTTACTTATATCAATTATCATTTACATACACAATGCCTGCTTCATTGATAATGTTACTACTTACATAATGAGCTCTCTTCGCAAGAGCGTTTCGGTCGGTCGGTGAATATAAAGGTGTATTAAATTCTTATCTTCTACATGTATTGTTACATTTGTCACTAGGCCACAAACTAGGCTTCATTATTTCGTAATAAAATTTTTTTTTTCGTAATTGCTTTGCAACTCGACTTATTATTTGAAACCGATCTTACTGCGTTTCTATCAATAGCAATGTTCGTATTTTTATTTGCACCAACATGCGTAATGTCTCGCCTGATTGTTACTTACTACGTTGTAAATGCGTCCTTAAATCATTGACGTCATTGTCCATTATGGTTTGTACGCGAACTGTTTGCGAAATTAACTCTCGAACAAATTCTAATTGATTGGAATCCTGTACAAATTGAACGTTCAGAAACCCTAGCCCTATGTGATCTTTCAATTGGATGGTTGATTATTTCTTTTATTCGTGAACAGAACATTGTTGATTTAGCAAATGTCTACAAAGAAAGACTGATAGTTTAGGCTTTGCTTGCTGTCTTCAAGCTCTTGATCTTGGAATCAATTTTAATCTTAACAAAGATTAAGAATTTAGCTAAATTTCTTAACAAATATTTTCGGCTTGAATGAAATTACCCATTGCAATAAAAATAGATGTCATAACAGTAGTTTGGGTCAATACCCAAACCAGATTATATCAGACCTTATTTAAGTATCTACATTTGACGTCACATTCCTGGAAATAGAGAAACGTTCATCATTAGCGAATGGTTATTTACAGATAACATCTTGCTTAAGTACTTTGACACACGACTTTTCTTGAACATTTGACGCAAACATGGCACAAATATTAGTCAATCATCCTTACCAGCAGCATAGATTTGAATAACATTGATATACTACTAGTTATTACAAACAAAGTCGAGAAAGTCGTTAATTTTAATTTATATTGACGAATTTTGTAGTCGCCGTATTTACTAGCTTCTGCTCGCGACTTTGACCGTGTGAAATTATCCACGCCCGTACTTTTACTTCGTTTTTGCTTAGCATTCTTTCTGAGGTTTTTTCTTTTAGCTCGGCTCCTCAGAGTCGTAGCTTGATGTTAAATAGCCTTCCTCAAGAATTGGGCTACCAAATGCAAAATGAATTTTTCAAATCTGACTAGCAGTTCCAGAGATCATAGCGCGTTCAAACAAACAAAGACACTTTTCAGCTTTTTTTACATAGATAGATGGACTAGGTAAAGTAAGCCGCACGTCAGTGCCTCATGCCAGCTCAAGGTTAAAATATTTCCACCGAAAAAAACTTTGTTTCTGAACGATACTTGTTGAATTTTTAACTTCAATCTTTAGATTTTACGAATAATGTGGAGATTTGGCAACGATGTGTTACGAATAACCCATAGACAAGGCTGATTGAATCAAAAAGAGCTGGTTTACCTAAAATGGAGTTTATTGCAAGCCCTCGGCTGCCCCCGTACTAGATTACCTCGACTAAGGTCCTTGGTGGAGTAGCCACATATTTGCATTAGGTATAAGTTTACCGCGTTTGACCGCGACTACGTAAAAGGACGTTTGACCATATTCTGCGGTCCTCCATAGCAATCCACGGTCATCTTACTACCTACTTGACCATTTTGAAGGTTAATCATGAGAGCAGATACAGCTTATGTAGAGTTCGTAACTTCGTTTGCGAACTAACTTCAGCATCCCGTTAAACCCAAGGGTTGAGATTAGGAGTATTATTTCCTTAGTCTACCTCTGCGCCGACTATATTCCATACTAATATAAATGCGAAAGTGTGTCTGTCTGTTACCTCTTCACGCTTAAACCGCTGAACCGTTTTAGATGAAATTTGTTATAGAGATAGTTTGAGTCCCGGGAAAGGACATAGGATAGTTTTGATCCCGATATTCCCACGGGATCGCAACACGTCTTTTCCTTCCATACTTCTCTAAGTCGTCATCACGGTAGTCACCCCCATTCTAACCATATCATCTTTCACACAGTTGATCCATCGTTACTTTAGTCTTCTCCTACTCTTAAAGCAATCTACATAACAAGACTTTCCTCACGACATTTTTATCATTCTTCCGCATACCCATAATATTATGGCTCCCGCAGACAGGCGCGACGCGACGGTGCGTAACGATTCTAGAAAAACAATTTCCACAAAAAAAATCACAGAAATTGTTCTACTATAAGTTGCGTCGCGCCTGTCTGCAGGACTCTGCAGGAGCCTCTGGCGATTAAAACCAAACAACAAAATGATATCTTTACGCTTAAATGTTATTTTAACCATTCTTATGATAATTACATCTATTTAAGTTTTTAGCGACGTTTTTTTTTTTTATCAAAAACTGTTTATTTTTAGCGCAAACACGGAACTGGAGTCCGTAACGAATGTAATGGCGATGAGATTGACGCAGTTGTTTTTAAATAAACAAAAAACACTTTGACAATAATTAACTTAGTACTTTTTCCCATGGTTTGAGTGTAAACAATGGCACGAGCGACACCATCGTTAGCTAATTTCTTGCAGGAAGACAATGGGGGCTTATTCAACCATGGTTAATATTTCGCACCAGCTTCAGACGGATGCATTTTTTTCGAATTTCCGAAATTTTCTTTCATACCAACCTTGTCCTGGCAATACCGAACACAACAAAAAAGAATTATCCAATTTGGTGCAGTCATTCGGAAGTTATGCACGTACAGACAAAGGCTAGACAGACGATGATTAATGAATGAAGAAGAGCTTATACTTTATCTATTTTTTTTTTATCTTTGTTTTTCCTTGGCATAGAAAATTAATTTAAAATCTGCATCCACACAAGGCTTACCAAACAGGCCTAGTCCGACACCAGAATAACCTTAAACCGGACAGATTGCATACTAATTGATACTGACAATTCCGTAGACCGGTCTCAGGTATTACTGACGTCAATAAGATTCGATTGACGTCATCCGAACATTGGATTGCAGTTTCTGACATACACTGTGATAGAATTGATCAGGCGTTATAAATAAAAGGTTGTGTGTGGCGGACCAAGAGATGCGCAGACGCTGCAAAAAAAAAAACAAACAAATAATGGTGCCGATTCTGTTGTTCACAAACTAAACTAAATTTTAGTTCAGTGCATCTTTTTCTTTCTATTTCATTAAGAAAACGACAGAAGATAAATTTTAATTTAGTCCTGTCAAATTAATCAGAGCCTGACACTTGTCTTCTATAGACAAGTTTTAGACGTGATTAAATACTTGCCTACTAAAATTACGTCAATTTACGTCAGGCGCAGATTTGTTTACCAATTACTCTTTAGACGCACAGAAGAAGGTGATTAATTCCTTAAATTATTTTTAGGTCTCTAAAATAATGCATGCTATTGCCAATTTATAGGGCTGACCTCAATTTTTTTTTTATTAGCCGTTTATGTCCCACTGCTGGACAAAGGGACAAAGGCCTCCTCTACTCTCTTCCCACCTCTTTCTTTGACTAATTTATAAAAACTTGACAACAACTTTCGATAATTTCAAGGCTATTTATATAATTTATTACATTTTGTTAATAACAAATACATCTGTCAAAAGGGTTTAAAAAACCGGTCAAGTGCGAGTCGGACTCGCGCACCGAGAGTTCCGTACAAACTAGGTATGTAAACAGTTTATTATCACGGTTCTTTTTAAGTAACTACAAATTTTTGGTTTTTGGATATTTTCCTTTACTTGTGCTACATGACCTTGCTTCTTGCCAAATTTCATGATTTTAGCTAGGTCAAATGGAAGTACCCTATAAATTTTGATTCCTTTGAGTGTCGAAATATACGGTTTTTGCGGCATAAACGACCGTATGTTTTTTTCACGCTAACTTTGAAGTTGATTTTTTCACAGCTTCAAGGGACTGTAGACCTGAGTATGTTTATTGTAGGATATAGTTTTAATTTAAACTCGGTACCTTAACGCGTTCCCGAGATAAAGGGTCTTGACAGACAGACAGACGGACAACAAAGTGATCCTGGTTTTTTCCCTTTAAGGTACGGAACCCTAAAAATAAATAAACACTTAAGTATGTTTTTTTCTGTTTTGGGAATTCTGTTGTTTATTTGTTTGCCCTCTAATAGGATTAAAAAATATGTACAAAAGTGAAGGAAACCTATTAATAAGAGATTCTCTGTTTTCTTCAACTAGTTGACATTTCCGACTTTTCATTTTCACAAAATATTTCTGTTGTATTCTGATCATCATCATAGTTTCAAAAGACGTCCACTGCTGGGCATAAACCTCCCCCAACCACCGCCACTTCGACCGGTTGTGCTTTTTCTTTCAGCAGATGGACTATACTTCGATCAGGCAAGACGGAATTTTTCCACGGCAAGATCGAATTGATGGATTTTTCCGTACATAAACAACTTACGATTTTTATCGTCGATGTAAATACCAAGTTGCGGATCTGTGATGAAATTATACGTATACATATAACAATAATATGTACGTAGTTCTTTAAGCTACTTGATAGCCTGTGAACCTGGACAATAAAATATTTTATATTTCTTTTTGTCTTTATCAGTCAAAACAAGACTGAATGATGAAATAAATAAATGGAAAGGTGTACCTATATTAAAAAAAAGTTTTTCAAAACACAATATTGGTGAGCGGGTCTTACATCTAACAGAGGAGTAGCTTTGAACCTAAACCAACTATTTAGTAATCTGTGCCTAAACGAACAAAGTCGCGCTATCATCGTTCCTTATAATATTCTGCATTAAAATAACGACCGCGACCCATTGTAACCGAACTTAGTGCTTTCTATATTTTATCTAGGCTAGGCATTGTTATAGCATTCACTTTTGGCATTATGAGATCTGTGTCAGATAGCAACACAGATCAAAATTTCTTTTGTTAACAATAAGATACGTTGGTCTAGGGTCGCAAACGCTACTGCTGAGCATAAGGTCCTGCGGGGCTATTGCGTAACACATTATCAATCGGAATCGGTTTCATTTTGACAGTTCAAGAACATTCATTGCCTTATTTACTTATGAGTAGACAAATTTTTCTAACTTATGAAACAATGGATTAACAATTTGCTTCAAAATGATTCAGATTCCGACTGATAGTGTGTTACGCAACTAGGGTGCTGGGTTCGATTCGCGGTTCGAGCAAAGTGTTATTGGATTTTTTTCATCTGGAATTTGTCAGTAGCAGTCCGGAGTCTGGATTTGTGCCCGGTTGATGGCAATAGGCTCGCCCTCTTTTACATGGGATTTAAACATAACCGGAAAAAATGTGGGAGTACTATAATAGGCGCACCTCCAATTCAAAGTCCTGACTGACTGATATATCAACGCACAGCCTAAACCGCTGGTCCTAGAGACATGAAATTTGGAGGGTGTGTTCTTTGTGAAGAGTAGGTATCCACTAAGAAAGAGTTTTTCGAAATTCCACCCCTAAGAGGGTGAATGGAGGGAGGGTGAAATTTCACGCGGACGAAGTCGCGGGCAGAAGCCAGTTTGTTTATAAGTGACTGCTTCGCGTTGAGAAGTTGGTGAAACAAGTTCAAAACTTCGACTTGCTGTCGTCTCTTCAGGAATTATAAGTTTGTCGCTAGAAGATTTGTGCTGTGTTGACTTCGCATTTTAACCATTTCAGGTGCATTCACTCAGGTGCCATTTAAGCGGGTGCCCAATGTGGAATACGTCCATAAAATAGATCAGCTATGAATTAACTTAGATAACGATGAACTAAGATGAATGACCTAACCAAACCACAATATCTGTGAGGAAAGAGGCTCGCTTTTTCTCAATGTTTGTCTCCTCAATTTGAACGTTGACTAATAACCAATGTCCAAGTTACTCCTCCAGCGAACCTAAGTACGCCCCGGGGATGTGGTGACCACAGTCCATTGTCACAGTACGAAGATTTATACTTATACGTCTTCCATCCCTTCTCAACCCGAAAACTTGTTAAAAGGATCGGCAGTTCGAAACCTTTTGTCGCTATCCGTGAGTTACTGCACGATTTATCCCATAAATCTATTCTATACAAATAAGTGTCTATTTGCAATGTCCAAATAACAGCTTTTTTACTAAATGTATAATTATGACAAAAAACTATTTTTAACATTTATGTCTGTCTGTATGTTTGTTCCGGCTAATCTCCGAAACGTCTGGACTGATTTTGACGGGTCTTTCACTAGCAGATAGCCGATGTTATAAGGATTGTCTTAATATCATCGGCATCATATTGTTTTAGAAAAAGAATTAGGGTTCCACGCAACAAAAAACTTATAAAATAATAAGAAAAAGATTCTAGCTATTCAATGGAGGAGTGTTACCTACACCTTCTTCTATGCGACACATTATTGATATAGATTTATTTTTACAACTAGTTAACTAAAACATTAAGCATCTTGGCCCAAGGTAGTAAGTAACGTTTTAATTTCAAGGTAAACAGCTTAAAAGGCCGCTGTTTTAAGTGGGTGCAGCAAAACTAGAGCTTCATCATGACACATTTGGTTAACGTCTTACATTTAGCTTTAAACTTTTTGTAGATGCCACATTCTGGAACATTCCACAGATACAGAATATAATCTGAATGTGTTCGTCCGGTTTCGGAAAAGGCAGTTCTGACCAGGTATGTCCGTAGATCAATTAACCCTGTTATCGACCGACTGATTGATGAACAGATGAATAATTGTTATTATCAATCGACTGACACCTAGTGCGAATGCGGCGCTATCCTGACCAAACCACATTTGTCGGATTTCTGAGGGCCTAAAAACGCCACTATTGCCGCGGACGAAGATCGCGGGGAAGACCTGGATGTGATTCACACAGACCAGGGAAGCATGGCACAAAAGGGAGGAGTCCTATACTCAGCAGTTGGTGATACAGACGCCAGCACAGCATCAAGCTACAACAATCTGTCAAGTTTCTTAAATAGATTTTCAACTTGATCGCTACAGCATACGGTTCAAGGTTGATTGGGAAAATTTGACAGTTTTGGGTAGCTTGATGTGCTGGCGTCTGTACAAGGCTGCCAATGATAATGATGGTGCCCATCGACTCGAAATGAAGATCATGAACATGTGACTGAAAGTCCTTCACGATAGACTTAAGTACCAAATTTTTCATCAAAAATAGATTTCCGTTGAGTATAAACCAGACTAGTGGAGGGTAGGGAGTAGTGGTGGCAAAGTGGTAACGACCGCGACTTACGAGATATAGATTGTAGGTTCGAACCCTGACAGGCGCTGTACTTTGTGTAAATTATTTCATCACCACTGCTCTCAAAACGGTGAAGGAAAACATCGTGAGGAAACCGGCATGTCATAGAACCAAAAATTCGAAGACATATGACATCTACCAACCCGCACTGGGCCCGCGTGGTGGATTACGGCCCACTCCCTCTCACTGAGAGGAGGCGTGTGTCCCAGCAGTGGGAACGTTATAGGCTGATTATGTCATAAACCAGACTTATTTTTCCAACCAAATCGTAAGGGTCTGCTGTAAATAGTTATTGGGTGTTCATGAGCAATGGGCGAATAGCCTGCGAACCTTTTGTATCTAATGTGGTGTAACTGTGTAATAGTAATAAAACCAAATACATACGATATTGTTATCGACTTGGTTTGGGGACTTTTGAAGTTTCGACTGTGTTCAGCTACTTTTGAATCAATATTCTAGTACAGACGCCAGCCCATCAAGCTACCCGAAACTGTCAAATTTTCCCAATCAACTTTGAACCTTATTCTTTAGCAATAAAGTTGAAAATCTATTAAATAAATTTGACAGATTGTAGTAGCTTCATGTGCTGGCGTCTGTACATATTTTTGTTCAGCATTTTACCTTTGTATCTGTCTGCCGATTTATTTTCACATCACATCTGCTAAAGTAATTGAGATATTTACGTTTCGATATTACTGTAGTAACGATTTATTGTTAGACATATTCCATTATTGAAAATGAAATTTAAGAGAACTGGAACTGTACTTTTTCAGTATTATAGATCGATATACCCAAATCATACGAATTTATTTAATTTAAAAGAAGATTTAGGCCACTTGGGTAAAGGAGTCTCCGATTTTTTTTTATACTTTAAAATACGTTATTTAGCACAGACTAAAAGACACACAATACACCAGATACATAAATTTAACAGATAAAAACATATGATGAGCTCTGTTATCTATTTTATGAACTGTCAGAAATTGATTTAAATGCGAAGGCCACCAGCCAACTTCTAGAGAAGCGTTCAAATCTTTTCACCAGGTTGCATTATCTCTGCCTATACCTATTTATGAAAGCTTTTCTCAAACTCACATTATGTAGAGACTTTTCCTAGCCTTTGCTTTCCGGGAACATTTTGCAGATGTGGCCCGCTCGTATTTAGAGACTTATTGCTTACATCCGCGTTATCGGTTTTAGCGCGAATCAAGGCGTTACAGACCGTATTATGATGGAAAACGATACTGGGTATCAGTGGCGAAGGTTCCATACAACTTGATTCCTACCGGCTTCCCTTTATAAAGAGTGGCGTGGCGTTTCTTACCCGTTCTTCTCCATAGGAAACGACCAATTGGAACCGTGCACCAAGCTTCTGACGTTTCATAAGTGCCCATGTAGGTTTATGTGAATATGTGAAATTAAATATTTTGATTTTGAAAAATGGCACAGTCAGTATTCTATACTTAGACAAATATGTAATATAATAATTTTAAAGATATCTACTCCGCCTTACCTCTTACAAAAATTGACCCTTCGCTACTGCAGAGTATAATTCGAATGTAGCTGCATAATTCGAAGGGTAAACGAGGGCTATTATAATAGCCCATTGACGTATGTGTGATTCAACAGGCATGTTTACATTATAAAATTAATGCCTTAACAATTTACATTCTACTAGTAGTCGTTAAATGTTAATGCTATGGAATTGATTTTATATTATTTCCCTCCCACTATATTACAGCTTTGTCTATTATGTGATAATTTGGCCAAATCTTAACTAGAATGCAATCAAAATCAGCAGTAGGTATTGATTTATTAAATGCTATGATGTAAGATAGCACAAAAAAGCGCAAGATTTAGTTGCAAAAAACGGTAGTTGAATCAATTATTATAAATTCGTGGCTATACTCACTGGAAAACTACAATTTAATAAATCATAGTTTGATAAATACAATGTTACACTTCTAAAATATTAACGTGACCTTTTTCTTTAGTAAACTGTACCATATGGATGCTCCCACCCTAATCGATATGATGTAATGTAACTGTTAACATAACATGCCTTTCGTAACTGGACATATCTAGCTTGGCATATTTGGCCCAATGCCATTGGAAACTAGCCTTATAAGCTCCTTAGTTGGCTACCAAAATGCCTAATCCAAATACTGCATTGGGCTACTATATTCATTAGGCATTTTGGTCACTTCACTATTAAAAAGGCACTTTTGCCCTAACTCCGTCATCGGAATATAGAAGATCACTTATTATAACATTGACTTTGCGCATACGCCATCACCATAAACGTAATGGAAATGAAAACTTCGCACAACTCGGTCCTCGTGTCCACAAGAAATAATAATATCGTACGTACGTACGTAAGTAAGTACATAAGAGTATGTGTAAATAAAGTTAGACTTCTAGTTAGTGTAGTGATGAGCAAATATTTGGGAAGGTATTATATATAAGTGATGGTCACGTGTTTTTTGGTTATCCTGTATGATTTGAGACGGATATATTTATTTTATTGTAATTTGTTTACATGATGTTGGTAAATAAAATTAAATGATGTTTCTTTCATTCACAGGTATTGCAAAATGCTAATAGGTTTCTTTTCGCTCAGTCGATTGGGTCTAGGGCTCGCGAAAAATTTCTGTGAATTACGCCGATTAATTTAAAAAGGCCGAGTATATTTTTTCACTAATGTCTACGATAAAGTTAGGTTCAAGGGAGCTGTCCGAAAAACTGGACCAATCCAGTCACTCAAAAGGATTGTTGTCTTCGATCTCAGCTCGGAAATAACAAGCAGTTTTTATCCGACTGTATAGGCGTGGACAGAAGTTTGAGGCTTCCAGATCTTTCCAGATTGAATCCAGAACAACAATATCTACTCGTAGTCTCGTAGAAGCGCTAAATTACGATGCCGAGCAAAAAATTGTTTTCGTAGATCGACCGTGTCAAATGCAAAGATATGGCTGCTTTTGTGAAGCCGGCTATAAGTTTTTAAGGAAACTGATTTTAGCTCCAGGCTCATGTTAGTATTCCTTTTTTTGCCAAAAAACGTAGGTTTTTCTTCTCGGATCGACACGTGTCCAATTATGTCAAATTGCTTCGAGAAATCGAATAATTGTTCTTGACCGTGTGAGGACTGTTCTTAATCTTAACTTCTGTTAGGTATCTGAAAAAGAAAATCAAAGTTAGGTCATGTTCATCGACTATAAAATGAATATATTAAACAGAGTTCGTTGATAAATCTGTATTACTTTATACGTGCAGTCAAAAAATATACGGTCGAATTGAGAAACCTCCTTTTTTGAAGTCGGTTAAAAATGCATGAAGGTCGAGTTGCATTAGCTGTTAGTTCCTGAATTTTGATGAATTAGGTAATTTAGCATTTTTTGTTTGTCAATGACGACTAAAGAACATTAGAGAAAAACAGTAATCATGTAGGTATGACTTTAATGTGTTGTAAAGACATTAACACGTGTGAATATAATAATTTAATTATAATATTAACATTAAATATTCACATAATATGTTAATATTATTTTGATTGTCTAATATTCACACATTTTTTGCCAATTTGAAGTTTTTTTTTTCTTTTAATTTTGTAATTTTTCTTTCAAATTTAGTTGACGACACGACGTTCACGTGCGTGTTTTGCTTTGTTGGAGCTGATTGCCTTTTTTACGCAAATAGATTCACGTATGAAGTACGTCTGTTTGTAGTCTGTACCTACTCATACTAGTTGCACTTGCGTTAGTTTCTACCATAGAAAATGGGAAATACCCCCCTTTTGACAGC
Source organism: Oligia fasciuncula (assembly GCA_963082905.1). NCBI lineage: Eukaryota > Metazoa > Arthropoda > Insecta > Lepidoptera > Noctuidae > Oligia > Oligia fasciuncula. The sequence continues at coordinate 3,789,705 of OY720392.1, read as the reverse complement.
AGCTGATGCTAGAAAGTAGTTTTCTGCTATTTCTACCTTTTAGAACATTTCAGTGGTATTCGAGCTGTATATTACTAGGTTTTGAATTTTATGGTAGAGTTCGCAGTGAAATTATAATAAGGGGTGATCGAATATCGTGACAAAAAAGCGTATCGCCCTAATAAAAAACTTCGGCCCCGTGCTGCGTAAAGTACAGACGCCAGCATATCAACCTACCCGAAACTGTAAAACTTTCCCAACCAACTTTGAACGTTAAATGCTTTAGCGATAAAGTTGAAAATCTATTAAAGAAATTTGACAGATTGTAGTAGCTTGATGTGCGCCCTGTACTTTTATTAAAGGTACAAACTATGCCAAATGTCGTGGAGTTTTACAGTATCTCCCCCGTTTTTAGGTGAGTCCAAAGATAGGGTTGTCGCGCACACAAAAAGCGACCCAATACCTTGAATACTTAATACATATAATGCGCAAGAGTACACGTGGTCTGTAACAGAGCTTGTAACATCTATTTCAAAATATTCTAATTGTAGAAAACTAAAATACATTTGTTTCTCATTTTCTTACTATCGTAGGCGATAATATGTTGGCACAGTTCTGATCTTAGTATTATACTTTGTTGCTGCACGTCGGTCAATGCATCTGGCATTCTGGCGCGAGTTTACGCATTACGGGAAACGTGAGCACTCGACATGATCCCCATCTCGTGTGAGCAATTTGTAAACCAATTGGCACATGTTTGGCTCGTCGTCATTTTACCCTTTACTAAGTTTCCACAGTGGGTTTCACCTAGGGCCACCGTAAGAACTTAATACGGACTGTGTCTGGAATCCAACCAGAACTTGTCATAGCGATATTTAGATTCTTGTTATTTGGCTTTTGACAAGTGCCATAAAATAATCATTCATCAAGCTCACTACTTAATCTTCACTTTAAAATATCCGAAGTATGCAGTAACTTGTCCGGGGGTAACCTTTACACAACTTCGTTGTTTATATATAGTCCGCGCGGAACTAGTTGGCCGCGCCTTAGGAATGTGAGCGGTGGGACGGAGGGCCGGGGGCGCTTTGTCATTACTCAGAACGTGCGTTGCGAACAAAAGGAAACCCCGCCGCCCTCAACCCGTCCCCACCCAAGGCGGGGCCAACTAGCCTTTTAGCATCAAACCACAATGTTTAACAACCCTATACAAATATCGATTTAGGCCGTTTGTAGACCGCGGCGGAGTCACGGTCAATGTCGAGCCCCCCCTGTGCCCGGTCGCAGCACAAGGGCGGACGACCATTATCGACAAATATAATTACGTCATAATTATATGCTTATTGTAAATAGCACATCCTCACGTTAGCTCCAAGGGCGTTTAACGATGAGAAATAATAATATGCACGCCTATTTATAGTATAAACATTTTAGAACATTTACCTATCCGTTTGTAGGTCACAGCTATGAATCATTGGGTATCGATTCACTCTTTACGTTGTGAAATTACCTGTATGGGAAATGCAATCAATCAATAGAATGATAAATGATTTATTTTCTGTAAGTAGGTTTGTACAAACACTTTTACACGTCAATCATATTTTTTTAAACTATATGAGGTCGGCGTTTCCTTTCTGACTATTCTGAGAAGAAAGGCCGAAACAAACTCAGAGGTCTCTTTTAAAGTCCAGACAAAATCTTGGTCAGATCGTGTGAAGACCATGTAGATTGGTGTCTGAAATGGTCTTTTGAGGAAAGAACCACACAGATTGAGCGGAACTGTCCAATCAGTGCACGCATTTGTCAAAAATCGTGCAGCTCACCTCAGAACTTTAGGAATAGCAGCTTATTTTCCATTTCTATAGCCTTTTGGGTCTACTATTCACGAACTCCACCTAAAACCAGAGCTTAACAATGTTTGCAGAAATCCGTTGCAAAATTACGGGTAGGTATTGTGATAACAGGATTTCAACCATAGTTTCTGCTTTGATTTTACTTTTCAGTATGGATTTTTAATCTCTACGGCCTTGCATAGCTCCTTCACATTCATTATTGATTTCAATTCCTAGAATGGTAGTGCACACGCGTTGAATTTTAAGACGAATTGTTATTCTAAGTTTAATTTTGTCCAAGTTGTTTTGCTTCTCTTCGACATATTATTTTTTCTAACAAAATCATGATCTTTAGCACTATTCTAATCTTTAAATTCATGGCTTTATACTTAATTGGATTGGATTACCGTAATATTAATTTATTATAATCTTTTAAGTTTTTTTTACTGCATCTAATTCAAATGATAATTAAAATAAAACGTAGGTACTATAGTTTTATATTAAGTAAGTAATAGAGGTGACTTTTTATTACCTACTTAATATAAAACTATAGTACCTACGTTTTATTTTAATTATCATTTGAATTAGACAACAATCATGAGAAAAAATATAAGTGGTAGATACTTACTTCAATTTTCCTGATATTATAATTATCTAGTTTAATTACTGAAATTATAATTAGGCACCTAGGTTAGTACCTATCTTATTATAATTTCAAGTAAATATACCTGAAATTATAATTGGTGTTTTTCAAAGCAATAAGTATGTAGATTCAAAACGTTTCAAGTATCAAAATCAAATACATAGCTAAATAATACTTCAGGAGGCTAGTCCCGCCATCGTTGAGTTGTAATTTGTTCGATTTGGTTGACGTTTGAAATTGATTGATTCCAACCTATTTCAGCTGTCCAATCTGATGGATAGCATTCCTTCAATAAGCTCTATTGTAAGTGGTTTTTGGTAGTTTTTATATTTGTTTTGTTACGGTTATGTAACGAGTAGTTACGCAACCTTCTTAGTACCTAGTTTTATGAGGGATTTTGTTATCATATAGGTACCTATGTTTTACGTTTTTGGCTAGAGGATTAGCAAGATCATTCGGCAAAATATTAACAATAAAAACCATACTAATATTATACATACAATCATTCTGATTTTTTGTCAGATTATTCTACAAGCAACGTACTAAAACACTACTATTATATTTTTTTAGTCCAAACAATAGATTTTTTGTAATTAAATAAGTGCTTCATAATTAGCAATAAATTACCAGCGCTGTGTCATCGCGCTTCTCTTTCTTTTCTATGCAGTTCGACAGTGACCGCGCTTTAGGTTATGTAAGGGCCTGTGCACACCACGTTTTTTAAACGCGCCGTTGACGCGCGTTTTAGATACGTTTGTCGACGGCGCGCTTTTATCCTACAGAGCAGTGTCTGCTAGTATCTGACTCGCGTGAGTCGCGTGCGTATCGCGTATACAAACGCGCGTCAACGGCGCGTTTAAAAAACGTGGTGTGCACAGGCCCTAAGCCCCAGCCTAGCCGAGTAGAGGAAACGTTGCTCACGTTTCCTCTACTCGGCTAGGCTACCACGTGTGACTGTAATGTTTCTCAGGTAAATATCAAATTGTATAATTAACTTGAGTTTACTTCGTAAGTGTTAAAGTACGTTTTTCCTTGTTCACGGTAGTCATTTAAGTGTCTAACTGCGTTATTGCTTTTGTTTCGAGGAGGCCATTGAAGAAACTATGATCAAAGTTATGGATTGCGACTTTGGATGTTGGTGGTTTTTGCCGTATGGATCATGAAAATATGATTGAGATCGTTTATCTAAACTAATATTATATAGAGAAAAGTTTTGATTTTTTGTATGTTTTCTTTCACGCTAAAACGGCTGAACGGATTTGGATGAAATTCGGCACACGGGTTGACATGTCCTGGATTAGGGCAATTGATACTTTTATATCCCGATATTCTTAGGGGATAGAGACTTATGCGAGTGAAATCGCGGGTTGCAGCTAGTGCTTAATATTTTTGTTGCAATTTATTGCTCCTTGACTCACGAAATACTTGAATTCAAAACTCCGTAGCAAAGAATTCCTAATTTAGTCTGAATAGATTTTTATCTTTAAAAGCTAAGTAAGCCCTGTCAGGAATTTCAGCTTTCAGGCTGCACACATTCCGACCTTAAATACCATCCTCAAGAGTCTGGTACGCTGAAAATTTAACGATCTTTATAAGTATACTTGTCGACTAAATACTACACCAAATGTCTATATGATTCTCTCTTATCGCGAACAAATCTTCCCACGGGGAGGCTCACACCCTTCTCAGATCTTAATTTCTGTGCGGGCTAGACAATGTTTTTTCTCTTTTATTACCAGATGTTCATTTTAGATAGGTCTACCTCAGTGATAATGAGAAGTGATATCTCGCTTTATCTTTTCGCTTTTCTATTTCTGCCTTTGACTTTTTAAATGTGATCGGTAGATTATATGTAGGTATTATTAGTTTCAGGCGGAGACGCTTGGGGAGGCCTATGTCTAGCTGTGGGCGTGTTTCGGCTGTTATAATAAAACCCGGAACACACATGCCTGTAACTTGCTCAAAAGTATGCAAATAGCTGGCATACCAGTATGGTATTCACCAATCAGAAGTTGTTAAGGCACACGGCATGCAAGCTGATTAGTGAATAATGACATGCAAGTTACTTGCATACTTTTGTGCCAGCTACTGGCATGGGTATCCTTAGCATAACGATACCATTTCAATTGTTAAATTGGAGATTTTATAGTGTCTCGTTGCAACTCGCAACTTGATATATCCTTCTTTTGGATTAAAGCCCCCAATAAATAACACGATGCAAGTTTCTTGCCCGTGGCATACAATGAAATTGAAGCAACAAATGACTTGCATCTTCTTTATTGTTGCTTCTACTTATGTATGACTAGCTGCGCCCCGCGGTTTCGCCCGCATAAGTCCCGATCCCGTCGGAATATCGGGAAAAAGTATCTTATGTCCTAATACAGGTCATGGTCTACCCATAATATGCAAAATTTTATCCAAATCCGTTCAGTCGTTTTAGCGTGACAAACACAAAAAATCTAATCTTTTCTCTTCGTAATATTAGTTTAGACTTTCGACTAGAAGCGCCCCGCGGTTTCATCCGCATAAGTGTCGATCTTGGTTATAAACTATCTGTGTGCCAAATTTCATCCAAATCCGTTCAGCCGTTTGAGCGTGAAGTAGTAATAAACATATAAACACACACAAACTTTCGCCTTTATAATATTAGTGTGACCAGCTGACCCACCCGACAGACGTTGTATTGTTTTTACCGACTTCAAAAAAAAGGAGGTTATTTATTCTAAAGACACGTGGCGCCATCTATTATCATAATAACGTTATTGTTGTTTTCCTCGGGAACAGAATTTTTCGGGATGAAAGGTACCCTATGTCCGTTTCTGTACATGCACCTGACAACGTAGGTACCTATATGCAAAATTTCAGGATGATCGGTTCAGTGGTTTTAGCAGCTTACTTTCGCATTTATAATATTATAAAGTATAGTAATATTAGGAAGTTAGGATTAGTTGGACTTCGTCACGGGTATTTAAATCGCACAGGTGAACCTGCCTAAAGTTGGTCTATTTTCATCTCTGCTTATAGGTACAACCCTTTGGGGAAAACATCTACCTTACCGCTATTATGTAAACTAAAACAGTCCAGTCTAGACTTGCAGAGGATAATTTTGTAACTAGTGTAATTAAACTTAATTACAACCGCTTACATACGTAGATGAGTGTGTGTAATCATAACTATGCTGTAATTACTATTTATCTCCGGAGACCTGTGCGAGAATAATAATTGTTTGTTTTATTAAATTATTATTCTTGCTATATTATTATCGTTGGCTGCCAATTCTCATGTTGAGATGTGACGCAAAAGTGGAGCCAAATTTTATTGGTGTTTCGCTGTCAAGATTTCCATGGTTGAGGCCAATCCGTTCAATGCTTTCGTTTTTGACGGCAAAAACTCAATCAATCATCTTGGAGTTTTCGTTTTCACAATTATATTGTTTCTTGCCTTTCTCACCTCCTCAACCCAGTTACTGGGTTCGGTTTTGACAGCAATGACATTAAATAGTTTTGCAATTTATATTGTATCCGCTGTTATAATGGGACTTTCATTGCTTGATTTTAAGCATACCAAAATTGCGATTTGTATAATGATAGGTTATCATTTCTTTCTAAACTTCTCTTTTCACAAGTTTCGTAACCCCAGTAAAAAAGATCTATTTGATGGAAAAATATTTTCCTACTATATTTTTACTAAGATCTCTTTCAGGCCAAGCAAACATTTTTTACCAAATACATATTATCGTAAATAAAAGTAATGATGTTATCTTGTAACAAAAAAGTGTTTTCTTTAAAAACTGCCCACGTTCTGCTTTATAGCTATTTGGAACATCATTCATAATAATTCGACATTAAGGCGAGCACACATTGGCGGACTGCGGGGCAAGGTATTTTTAATTTACCAAACGTTACTTCGTACGTATCTAATGGTAACAAGATATAGATTCCAAAGCTCAGAGACCAACCTAAGGGAAATTCTTTCTGCGGTATTGATGAGTGCGTTGGAGAATACCGCGTCGGGACGTAACGACATGCGGCTGGACGCGACAGCATGTCGCGGGAGGTTATGGCAGGTAGCGCTAGCGACGGCAAGCGGCGGGTCCGGGATGCGAAGGCGTGTGATGGTATGCCCCAGAGTCGGCTAGCATACGATCGCGAGGAGAGGCAGTGCTAGCCGGGTACACTCCGTATTTCCCCCGTGGCATACAGGAACCCGTTGGATGCGAGAAGCGCAGAACCGGTCGAAGTGGAGGTGCTTGAGGAGGCCTATGTCCAGCAGTGGACGTCTTTCGGCTGAAATGATGATGATACCGCGGGGTGCCGCGCCATCCAGGGGGTCTACTCCGAAGCGATTAACCACTGTATCGGCCGAATGTTCGGTCATTTTCTGATTCGAATATTGTTGTCCTACTACGAATTTAAAAAAAAAAGGGTTAAGGGTTCTAAAAAGGTTCGGATTGGCACAGTTTAATATAGGAAATTAATGGTAGTAGAAAATGACCGAACATTCGGCCGATACAGTGGTTAACCGCTTTGGAGTAGACCCCCAGTAGTGCTCCGGCGGCCGCTGGCGCCATCGCAAATCATCAGTGTGCATCAGCTGGCCGGTGGCAAATCCTCCTCAATTCCGTCCGCCGCCGGTGTGCGCCCTAACAGAACTTAAGTGTATGCTGAAAATATTCCTGAGGTCTTAAAATTCTTTAGACGTACAAAATATTACACAAACATCTAAAGACGGGTAGATTACAGAAATTGCGTGTCTAATCCAATCGGGGAGCGCTGAAGAGTGTTTATAATCTTATAAGACGGAGGGTGCCATAAGCGCCTTTTCAGGGTTCTTTATCCAAGGTGCGAAGAAAACAGAATAATAATAGGTACTTACTGGTTTACATCATCTAATATCATTATGCCTATATTCCATAAGGGTTAGGCAGAGATGCACCCACATTTTGCCAGTCATGTTTAAGTCCCATGTAATAGGGCGACCCTGTTGACATCAACCGGGCTGCTATTGAGAAATTCCAGGTGGAAAACCCAATAACACTTTGCCCAACGGCTGGACCAATTTTAATAAAATTTTGTATGGAGGTAGCTCACACCATGGATTAACATTAGGCTACTTTTTATCCCGATATTCCCACGGGATCAACATTTACGCGGGTGCAACCGCGGGGCGCAGCTAGTAATTACTAATTCTCTCTGCTGCCGAATCACACGACTGCTGCTGCTTCTGCTGTGATTGGTTGGCGGAAATGACGACGTATTCCACATTGAGCACCCGCTTACATGGCACCTGAGTGAATGGTGAATGCACCTGACACACAGCGGCACATTCACTCAGGTGCCATTTAAGCGGGTGTCCAATGTGGAATACGTAGAAATGACAATGGCTTATCAGTTGACTTGACATGACGTGAGATTTGGTATCAGTTATGTGAAAAAGCTTTCACAGACCTATTGTTGACAAACTTGCGATACAATCATGTCCGTCCAAATGCCACTAAACTCAATATTACTTTGAGTTTCAAAGATTGTTGTTGTTGTGCTATAAATTTGGCCATACCTACGAAAAAACAGTACAGATCCCACAACACGCAACTAGGCTTTTGTTTTTCGCTTTTCGTCTCGCCATAAATCAATCTCGAGAATCGATTCGCTAGAATCGAATCGAAGCGAACCGATCTTGTCTCGATTACGTAAAGACAAACTTCCTCTCAGACCTCCCTTGCCCAGTTATTAAATACAGGCCGTGTTAAAAACTGTGTCGGACACGGTGTAAACTACATTTTGTCGGAAAAAATTACATCAGAGGCTGAGTCCATAGCTCAAATGGAAATAGAAAGTGGTGTGTCAGTGAGTTACGTCAGGTCGAGAATTATGCGCTTGCGCCGAATGCCATGACTACGCGTAGAATACCAGTTTGATTAACCTAGTGGTCCTCTTTCGTTAGGTCGTGTCGGTATTCTGTCGATAGTCGTTGGTTATGTATGGTGTTTATTAAGGTTTATGGGATATGGGAATGTAAAATTTAATTTTTCAAATGAAATACATGCCATAATGGCGTTATTGTATCATTCACTTTTGGGGTTACACTTTCTCAATCGTTTTTTTTAACTGTTTATAGTGCTTCTTGCTGTTGGCCGAAGTTTGCCAGGCAAGTGGCAATTAAGGTTGCCGAAAACCTAAAAAATCTAACTTGGCATTCGGCCGGACTTTCGCAAAAAAGTAATTGGGTGCTCTAATGATATTTCGCAGCCTTGAATTCGGTTGGTCCGATGTCGTTCGACAAAAGGACAGGCGGGTCTCTAAATTGGTGGACAAGAATCTTAGACCGAGGTTACAGGATCAATTGGACATTAGATTGATCCAATACTAGGGTCAGATTGATCGGAACAGAATTTAAAATGTTTTAATTTTGTCATCTAATTGATGGTGCAAACGAGGGTGCAAATGTGAGACTAATCTAGTCCGGTAATTTAGCGATGCTGCATTGGGACTTACATCCAGGCCCAGCAGTGGACGTCTTTCGGCTGATCATAATAAAAATGGATTCATTAGGGAGTTACGACCTTATCTTCAAACGTACATACCCACTCTATGACTCTACGCAGTACTTAGGTATATACTCGCAAGGCACATTATGTAACGCCTACCCGATGTAATTGTGTAACTTTGTACTTGCTAATTAACAAACTTTGAATAATAATACTGTTTTATTATGTACACATTTTGTTACAATATAAATGGAATTTAATTTGAAAGCCTTTGCTTTACTAACAATTATGAACAACACAATAGGATTGTTGTCGTCTACACACAACTTATTCATTTCATTGTAGGTCTTCTTGTTGTTGTAATATAATAGGTAGTAGTATAATAATGTTGTTACTTTCATAGTAACTCGAGGAATAAACTAGAGTATAATAACGATCATGAGAAAATTAAAACTTTCTGGAGTTAATATAAAGGCAAATCCCGCGCGGTATGCGGGAAAAAATTTGCTCGCGTCCATTGTGCTTATTAACTTGTATGGAGATGTTCAAACGCCGCGAATACTCGCATGACTTCTTTATCACAAAAACAATCGGTGTCGCAGTCGCATCCCACACCCTGCGCGGGATTCGCCTCCAGTGTGTCCAGAGCTTTAATGCAGTAGCATTAAAGGTCTGTACACGGACAATCCCGCTGACCACGACGTACCCCGTTACGTCGTGGTCAGCGGGATTGTCCGAAAGGGTTACCGCTGGCCCGGAACATAAAGGGCTAAGGAAGGAACACGGGTGGGTTTTAGTCAGTAAGAGTCTGACACTCCCTTCCGCTCCGTCCAGAGCGGGAGGAGTCATTTGATGACTTCCCACCAAAAAAAAAAAAAGGGGTACCTACTTCGTTCGTAAATAGTACTGTCTAAATTCAACTGCAAGGTCTGCAAGTAATGACCTGCTGTACAAATTGGCAAGGGCGCATCTTGTTATAACAGCAATTGCAGACTATATCATAGAAATCAGGAATGGTCATTGCTGATCTTCACAGCCCCTGCGGTCACGACCATCCACAAATATAACAGGAACAGGGGATGACAAATTCGAAATTTAAGTCGAATTATACCAGGGTGGTTCCATAAATTAGTTACCTAATCCATTATATTCGATTTAACATTGAAAACAAGGCAGTAAAGGAAATCTGCGGTGTTCCACATTTTATATTTACGATGTAATCATAAAAGCACATCCTGTTTTCTAATGTGATTCAATACGTCAAGGTTAACCGCAAAATAATTAAAAAAAGAGATATTCCATGTCAAAATCCAAGATAAATATTTAATTTATTATTTTCCTGTGTGGTTTAAAAACTGTAAATAGCATTCGAATTATTTGACTAATGGCTGATTTTTCAGTCATCTGATAACTTTATTCGAGGAATAATTTCGAAATTTTGACAGTTATTTCATACAAAAACTGTCAAACGACAATTTTATTCATCGAATAAAAGTTATTTGGCGATAGAAAAATCAGCCCTAAGTATTTATTTGTCTTGTGTCCTTCTGTTTGCCAAAAGTCTCCAATGTTTCCTTCCAAACCTCTGTATCTTTTGCGGTTTCTGGCCACATATACCCTGCTAACAAATATTTATTTATTCATATATTAATTAATCAACTTGAAAGCCGAGTCGCAATGCCAGCCGCCTGTCTCTAATTAGTATCGTATGACAGTTCGAACCCCTTTCTATTACGATGTCATTCTCATTATGTAAACAGTATCTATTGCATCAATTAATAACGGACGGGGCATTGTCGATATTCATTATACGTTGAACTGTCTGTCTTTACATTTCATTGGAAGATTCTTCTTCGTATATAATAATAGTTATCATATCCTTGACTAGGAAGAACCAATCTCCTAAGGAAAAGTGCTTATGGTAGAAATCCAACTTAGAAAGATGTATTAATGATTCTAATGATTATAATTCTCTAAATACGTACCTGTTATTGTAGCGAATCACATTTTGATCAAGATACAACCAACAAATTTTCTTACGTTTTTTGCAATTTGCAGGTTACTGTCAACTAATCTGCAAATTTGCAAAAAACGTAAGAAAATTTGAATTTAGCTGTCTACCACTCCACTACCCATTCACCTTAAAGTACGGTTTTTCTTTAGTTATATTCCTATCTTAGTTCGCATGTTGTACTATTGTACCACATATCGTACTATTGCGATATTTTCTTGTTTAGTTTGTATCTGTTTTACTTTAATAGCTGCGATCATATCCCGAACTCGACACATGCGTGGGTCGAGCATAAAATTGATTAAGGACTAGACCTTATTCGAGACGCGACCACGCTTCTACATTACCAAGATAACTGAAATAATCACCGCTAATTCTAGCACATTCTCACACAACTGACACAAATTAACGTCCTACCTAATAGACGAGACGGCTCCATTCCTATTGCTCGCGTGTCAAATTTTATTCTATGCGCACGCGATGTTTTGTTATCAGCCATGTAAAAACATTCGCCATTTATACGCCACATTACACCAGCTAATGCCTGTAATGAACTTGTGTAGGTACATCAATCATACAGTTGCACACCAGTTGTCGAAACATGACTGATTTGTTTGATTTAGTCTCAGTTTTTCATGTTCTAATTCTTGGACACGCTTAAGCAATTTGTCGGTTTTCTGAAGACTGAATCCGATTCTCATTTTTCTTTAGTCTAGTGAGCGTTACGAATGAGCTCGCACTTTTTAGTTCGTTTGGCCCGTTGTTCCTTTTTCATTAATGGGTCTATACTTCTAAAGACATAGACTAGACCTCCCACAGCTTAAATTCTCCGCCTATCTTGAATAGTCTTAATGCCAGATTCTGAGATAGACGCTTTTGGCATTTAAAAGTTTTTAGCATTGTTCTCCTCGTCCTTGCTTCAATAGAAGAAACTTTCCTTCCACGTCAATTATAAAATATATGTTATTATAAAATACTCATAAAACATTTTTCTCTAATTTCCAGTTTCATCGAACAAGACAAAGTGTCCGGCTTCTGGACATGGATGTTCGTGTTATCGAAGCTGCCGGAGTTAGGCGACACCGTGTTCATAGTTCTACGTAAGAAGCCCCTCATCTTCCTGCATTGGTACCACCACATCACCGTCCTACTATACACCTGGTACTCCTTCACGGAGTACACGTCCTCGGCGCGCTGGTTCGTCGTCATGAACTATTGTGTCCATAGGTAAGACTCCTTTATTTGTATTATTTATATTTATCTTACGCACATACGTTACATGACTAAATATTAGAATATAAAAACATTTAAAAATAGTATTCCATCGGTATAGGGTCCAAGGTATCGGCTGTCAGAGCTCCAGAGAGAGGAACCTAACCTAGTAACAATACGAGCCGTGTTCAAAATCAAACCCTTGAAGCCTCCTCATCCGTCACGATTATCGGTGCAATGATCGATTTAACTTTATTATTAAGATTATTTGTCTCTTGACGTGGAGAATCAGGTTTTGCATCAGCATTTAAAATAAGTCACTGGTTTTATACGTCTCTTAGGTTAGGTGCCAATCAATTTAATGGATCGTGTGGATGATTAACTTCTTTGATGGATCTTTTGTTTACCCAATTGATTAATGAACGTAAGGGCGTGTCCGACCCAGTGGCGTGCCTAGGGGTCAAACTTAGGGCAAGCCAACTTAAAAAAAAAAAACCTACCGTATCGCCGGTCAAAGTTGAGTCGACCGAGTCGTTTTAGTTCTTAGGTACTAATACCTATGCGTATTTCATAATTGTAGGTTTTTGCTAATATCTAATAAAATGAATGTTTTTAATAGCACTATTTTTTCTTTTATAAATTAAATACCTACTAAGAGTATTGGTTAATGGCTTAATGGTAATCCTTTACAAAATCGTAACTTTTCATTTTCGAGTTATCAGTTTCACGTAAAATATGAGAAGATGTCTAAGAGCCATCTATTAAGAATATTGGCACAACAAAGCCCTTCGAGTTAGTTCATATTTCACTCGCCCGCAACAGTCGCTATAAGTAAAATATTACAATCTGGCCGAGTGGCCACTAGATGGCGCACAAACAAAATTGATTGATTTCTAACTACACAATTGTTTACGATGTTGATAATATTTATTAATTTGAATTACTCACAATGCGAACAGCCATAACTCTTCATTCTTCGCTTCTTAATGACACACAATATCAACTAACCTTTGAAAAACAGCGCGATTATGATCGACACGCGTATTGTATTTGGAAATGTCGTCACTTAATTGACGAGATAAAGAAGTTTCGATTCGTGTTTTACCAAAACTACAGAATGAAATAACAGCATTCATGTGCTTTTGAGAATTCTGATGTCTTTTACTGGCACCAGCGAAGTTACTTAAATCATATTAGTATTCCAAGCGGTATTTTCTTTTGAGAAAAATATGCAACACCAACAGAATAATTTGTTAATATGAGAGCAGCCTACAATCCAATGAGTATTGTACGCTGATCGACTAAAATGCCTATTACGTGATTTAGATTTCTGAGAAATACTCAAATCGGGACTAGGTTTAGGTGAAGTAATGAGATTATATTTGTCTGTAAAACTCAAAGTATTTACCCATACATTTAATAATTACCTTTCCGAGTAACGATTGCACACACTTTAATCCATCACAAGGAACAATTGCATGCGTTTCCGAATTCATTTTAATGATAAGAAACTTTTTAATCACTTTAAAACAAAGGTAATCACCGCAAAAACTAATCACAACACTTAACTTCACAGAAAATGAAGAAAAACAAAATAAAAGTAAAAAAATGCACCAGTAACCGCTCAAAACGAATTCAAACTAATTAGAAATTGCATTATTGCATCATCATTATAGAGAAATTCAAGCTTGTGCGCAGCGCCTCGCGCACTTATTATTTACACACACACGCTTCGTTACACGTTCATTCATAAAAAATCAAAAGCCAGGCTTGTAAATCAGTACAATTTTCGAAATGAGTACATACTAATGATATCAAGAAAGTGAACAATTTCTATACAAATTGTCCGAGATCTAGAAGCCTAATCAGAAGCCACCTTGTGCGAGCGAGACGGGACGATATTTGTTTTTGCGTTCTCGCGAAGCAGCATGCATTGGATATGTTTGGCAACGTTGCGCATGACATGTAAACCTCGCAACCTTGCAAACGTAGGAATAGCGAACGGCCGGGACGCGCGGATTTATTTTTTATTATTATTCTTATCAATTCTTGCGACATGTTTACAAGTTTACTTGTGTAGTTTTTTTTTTTTTTTTTTGTTAGGCTCACGTTAGATTGAAAGCCGGGCTTTTCGGCTTTAGTGAAAGGCACGCCCCTGGTCCGACCATCGAAACTCATGGTATGACAGTATTGAAAGAGTCATAGAAGGCTTTGTGTTTGTACTTAAATTATGTCATGCAGCCATATAAATTGATTGGATACTTGACTGAAACGTAATGGAAGTAGTTTTTGAAAAGTTATAAGTACCTAATGGGGCACCGGCATCAAGGTGCCAACAATTTGAATTAGAAGAAAATTGAACACCACGCAAATCATAAATAGAAGTTCATGGCTAGAATATTTATAGTATCGGATACTGAATATATTTAAACACGATCCATTAAAGTTGTTTACATTCTCTTTACCGGTCTCCCTATGAAAGTACGTCTTGCAAATGTAAATCTAATACCGAAACAATGTCAGTTGGGTATCCAGAAAAAATCTATACAGCTGGCAGGCACTGCCAGTCGCCATTTGCAATTTAGGATCCTCCCACACCGGCTTCGACATTAAACGAAGAGATATGGATGTCCCGTTGAGTTTCTATAGTGTCGATAACATCTAAATTGAACGAATTATTCTTCAAGGAAGTCGATTCATTGGTCTAATGGCAGCCTATGAACCTTGAGACGTTGGGCGAGTTTCGCAGGTCGGCATTGTGTCATTGAGTTTTTGCACTAGCAACATGTTTCGAAGATAAAAAAAAGAAAAGAAGAGAAGACGAAGAGAATTTAGAGTGTGTCCAATGCTCGTACAAGCCCTGGGGAGGCCTTTGATATGCCACATTTTATAAATGCCAACTAGTTTAAGATATTATAGACTTATAAAAACACGGAGGAAATGAATCGCCTGTTAATGCGAAAAATAGAAGCAAGTGGTGTAACCATAAATATTGCTTGCAGTGACGTCACTGTAGGATCTAGGTTCACAATTGAGGAATCTTATGAAGGTCATGATAAATAGGGCACTGGGATCTATCTTGAATCTAGGATGATAATGGAGACATTGGATCAATGGGTGATATATGTAAAGACACCGTTACAATGTCATATACGCGAACTAGTAGACCTTGCCAGATTGATCCAGTCGGCTGAATTCTTCGAGTATTTTTCAGGCCCATCGGCTTCTACTGAGAACAATAATAATAAAACCGAATGACTAAACCTTTTCAGTGGCTCCATTCATCTTTCCCTCAAGGCGTGCCTAACACAAAAGTATTCGTTTCGCAGGTTTAATGAAATGTGAATGATTGATGACTGAATCTAGATTTGGTTGAAACAACAAAAATGAAATGTTTGCAATATCAGTCAGTAGGTTATAATGATAAGAAAATATAAGTCAAAGGCGTGGCTGGGATTAAATACCTAATTATGTTATCTAAATAAAAGTTACGTAAGACATGCAATTTTAACACGTGTGTGAAAATTTGGATAACATTTTAGCAACATCAGGAGAGCAAACCAGCCGTGAAGATTTCATAAAAAAAAAAGTTTTAATGTTTATATTTTAATGATTTCCGAAAATATTCCCAACTAGGTACAATAATGTCTGATTTCGCAGTTCCCAAGTTAATGTTTCCTTAGAATCGCTTGCAGTAGCGTGTTTCGCAGAAGGCGTGGTATTTGATCCCAACAAATTGCTCTATTCATAGCTCGTCGCGGCCTGCAATTGTAGTCGACTTCCTAAGTATTACTAACGAGTAGTGTCATTTATGTACACGTTTATCTGCATGGTCTGTTTATCAGCAGACGTATGGGAACTAATAACAGCCGCACGGGTCAATCGATCAGGTTAAGCTACGCTTGCCGCGGTTGGTCCGTGGATGGGTAGGTACTAAGACCCCTCCGTGCCTCGGAAAGCACGTTAAGCCGTTGGTCCCGGCTGTCATTCGTGGTTCTTTGACAGTCGTTACGGGTCGTCAGAAGCCCGAAAGTCTTGACAACCAGTCTTCCCAAGGGGGTTTCGTATTACTCAGTAAGGAGGTCAGATATTCAGTCGCTCCATGTAAAATACTGGTACTCAGCTGGGTTAGACTGAAAGCTGACCCCTATATAGTTGGAAAAGGCTAGGCAGATGAGTATGGGAACTAAATAAAATAGTGAAGATTATATTTAGAGGGGTATGGAAAGAAAAAAAAGGGAGGTCTTTGCCCTGCAGTAGGACAACCATAGACTAACAATAAATATTTTGAATAAGTAGATTTATAAACTGCTAAGAGCTTGATTTATGTTATTATTACTTAAGTTTTAGCTTTGATGTCCAAGAGACATATTTTTCAAAAAAATGAGCTATGTCATTCAGGTCGTTTAGTACTTTATTGCAAAAAAAACGAGTTTTTATTGTGTACTTAACGGTTTTTAATTTAAAATCTTGATAAGAATAATTTATTACCTTTCTTTATATAATTTTAGACTCCGACATGTCATTAAAGTCTGTTTATTAAAAAATAAACGATTTGGAAAACCCAGAAATGCAAAAAGATTATAAGTTTACACATTATTTAATTTATTTCAATGTTTATGCAAAAGTTCCATGCGCAAAAC
Source organism: Oligia fasciuncula (assembly GCA_963082905.1). NCBI lineage: Eukaryota > Metazoa > Arthropoda > Insecta > Lepidoptera > Noctuidae > Oligia > Oligia fasciuncula. The sequence goes on along the minus strand of OY720392.1, from coordinate 3,772,901 downwards.
GAGTCGTTTATTTTAATAGCTTTTTATACGACGTAGTTAATAAAAAAACAATAGACTATGATTATTGTAAATATCCATAACAACAACAATTAAACCATTAAGATAAGAAGTTGTGGTAGAACTATTATAAACCAGTTTATAAACTGATTTAATAATCGCAATCACGTTTTAACAGTTTTCTCGCAGAACAGCAATTTGTGGCAAAAGACTTGACATTAGATATTAAATTATTATTTATTAACAATCTGTGAATATTAAAAACAATCTAAAAACCTAAACGAATTATTTGCAGATAATACAAGGAAAAATCTTGTCACAGAATCTAAATTGTTGAACATAAACGTAATGTATCCAGTTCAGTAACAATCAGTTCTAATGAGTATTTTTTCCTGTTTCCAGTGTAATGTACTCGTACTATGCGCTAGTGAGCATGGGCAAGTACCCGCCGAAGATGCTCGCGATGACCATCACGGTGCTGCAGCTGTCGCAGATGATCGTCGGCTGCGCCATCAACATCTGGGCGCACAACTACATGGCCACCTCCACCCCCACAAGCTGTCACATCAGCCAAATCAACCTCAAACTCTCCATGGCCATGTACTTCTCGTACTTTGTGCTCTTCGCACAGTTCTTCTACAAAGCATACTTATCCCCCAAGACTGGCAAAAAGGCCAAGTCCGAACCTGAACCCATCCCAGACGTTCCCAGCAAGCAAGTGAACTACAATGGTTACCCGCGGCAAAGGAACGGCGTCGTCGCGCACTAGTCGACGTCACATTGTGATATGTGCTAGTTATATTGTACAGGTTATGGCTGTTATTTATTTGGTCACGATTGGGCTCGGTCGCCGGTTCTATGTGGTCCCCCATTCAGTTACAGAATGGGGGCGAATGTTGCCAATATCAACCAGTGTTTTCGATATACCCTCACTCAATTTTTAAATGTCTTACGAATTTATGAGTATTGCATAATATATGATGTTTGTCCGGCGGTGGTGTCCAATCGTGGTCAGTCGACGCTGGAGACGTCGCCTGCGTTACATTCCACCCTGGATCGACTGTTTGCTTGCGGCATGCGGCCGATGCATGGCTCTTGTTAACACTGACGAAAACTGCCGACCGGCCGAATTATACGAAACTTAAGAGAACGTTGCTTTAAATTCTGATTACACAGTTTTATTTGAAAAACTGGAACTTTCAAATAAAACTGCTGATTTATCTTCTGAACATACCCCTCCCACACGGAGGAGGCCGGTGTCCCAGCAGCGGGAACATTATAGGCAGATTATGCTTACGTGGAGTATCTTGCTTGAACAAATCTTTTTGGCAAATCCCATAATTAAGTATCTGCCATGAACTGGCTATGTACAAAATAGATATAAATACTCCTTTCTATTCTAAATATCTGAACTAACCTAATTGGCACAAGTTTTAGAACAAAAGCAACTGAACACTTGTTTGGTGTAGTTCCGACAGTCGAGCAACTTCGTCAGTGGTCCATTGATAGTGGCGGCGCTCTCATGGTGTCAAATACATGCTTTTATATAGGATCTGTGTACCGATGATTTAGGATACGTGCTATCGAGGTTAAAGGCTGCATCGAATTGACAGAATGTCCATATTTATACAGAAAGACTCCATTTTAGAGTCATGTACAGTCGTTTTACAAATGTTCTATAATGTTGTAAATAATATAATGTCTAATGTTATAAACTTATAATGAATGACACACTTGCCATTTTTATGTTGTATTTTTTTTCTAACTTTTTAAATAATCTGTCTTTCTTTTTTCAGATTCTTTACATAACCTTTGTTTGTGAAGGTTTATTTGAGTACATAACATTTAAATTCATGTTGATTTCTTAATACTTTTTTCTTAAAATAAACAGGAAACAATTTCGATGCAGTTAGGTCGTGACTATGTTTAATTGCAGTTTGCAAAATATATTTTTAGTAAATACTAGTTAGTAATGATGAAAAGGAAATGAGCCATTACGTAAATATAAATTGTTACAAATAGTAGTATATAATATTTGACAAATTACTTTACGACAGGGTCTCAGGTCTCAGTTAATTAAGAATTTAAGTTTGACGTAGTTTGAAATCTTCGCAATTCGATTGATTGATTGATTCATTAGTTGAAGATTGATTCTAAGGGACCCTGAATAATTTATAAGATTTTTTAAATTGTTCAAATCATATTATGGTTATGGAAGATACATTCCCAGTATAGAAATGTGTGAGAATTATTGTTTAAGGGATCCGTACAAATCTTTTGTTAACTAATGGAATTTTGTACACTTTCCTAAATTATTGTTTCATCAAGACCTGTATAAAAGCTCTACTTTGTTGTTATTGTGTCGTATTTATTACTTAAAGAAAAAAAAACTTAGTGATTTTTTTAAATAATTTATTTTTAAAGGGATAGTTTTACCTATACACTTTGTAAATGTTACGATGTTTTGCGCTTCATGTGAACCGTCGCGTGCGGTGCGTAGGAGTAATACTTTGTTATGCTTGTCAAACAAGTGCACAAAGTGTAATTATGTAATTCCTGATAGTGGAATAAGCAATAAAAATGCAAAGTTTCGGTTAAATTGACAGTTTGGGCCCGTTTAGTGTACATTTGGAGGAAACTAATTTTAATATCGGCACACATTCTTTAATAAACCTAGTAGTTTAGATTTAAAAAAGAACGTGTGCTCCTAACGTAACGCGCCGGATATACGGGCGAAAGAAAGTTCAAATCAACACTTCCACGTACTTACGTTAACGTGTGTGTTAACGTTATCGCGTGAAAGCTTAACAACCGACGGGATTTATGTAACGTAAACGCGGTCGTTGTGAATACATAGACTTAATTAGATTTAGTCGACGCTGATATTGGACTCATACAAATTATTATATAAGGCGTCTATTCAAGTCCAAACGCGTTCACGATTATCTAATGTCGACTGCGTCGGCGATCACACTGTTGTGATGAATTAACATTAGACTCGATTTATCCGTTAAATTAAAACTACACGAAAGCTTTGGATAAACGAAAGAACGCTAAATAGCGATATTCTAACTTCACTATTACTAAATTAGTATAGATAATGCCCTGTAACTGTCCGCTAATTGACCTTTTTGTGGTGAAATGGCTCGCGTTTAATCTATCGCTTGGACCTTAATTGTTACTGAGGGCGAATTTCATAGTGAAATTGAACGCGTTCAGCACACCTGAACCGCGTTCAAGCGCTGTCAGTGTCAAAATTTCCGTGGAATATTGACACTGACAGTTCTTGAACTTGGTTTAGAAGTTCTGATCGCGTTCAGTAGTGAAATCCGCACTGTAGGAGCTTAACTTTTAGTCATAAAGTCACATTATCAATGTTTTACTGAAACTCGTTAGCATGACTTTGGAAGTGATTAAAAACTAAGCTCATATTGAAAGTATCAAATAGGGTCGGTCGCGGTATCTCCAAAAGCTGGGCCTTACAAGAGTCAGTGTGCAAATTAGCATAGTTTTTAGCAAAGGTCAATTTCGTCTAGTACCGTTTATAGAAGTCACAATTTTAATATACCTAGGCTATTTCAAATAGGCTGTTATTTTTGTCCAGTTCATTGCTTTGTCACTAACGAGGGTGAGTTCTAGGAATACTTGTAGTATTAACAATCGACTCATACGGTGGGGAATGACTTTAGTATAATCGGGATCGGGAATTAGGTACTTAGTCCGAACTAAAACAATGCAGTGGAGCTATGTAGCCTTTAATTTCGCCAATTCGAAGAAAGTACATTGCGAAGAGTTTATTTTGTATCATTTTTTTTATCAGCCTTTTTATTTATTTTGTTTGCGAGATCATGATCAAAGTCTACAGAAATTCAATGAAGGAGATTAATAATTATATCGTGTGGACGTTCAACCCAGTTGAGAAATGTTATTAGCTAATCTTGTAAACGAAATGCAACTTCGCTTGATGACCCCTTGACCTACGCTTTGTGTGCAGCTCGACTTGACGTTATTTTGACGTCAATACGACGGACTTATAAAACCATCATCACAAGCTTTATGTACAACTAATTCAACACCATGTTTCTCTAATGTTATCGAATTTATAACACCAAACGGTAGTCAAGGGGTTAAAATTTGCAATAAATGCATACTTTTTTTTGTCTTTGAAGCACTTTGTATTCTGAATTGATTCAGAATGTTATTATTTCATAAAAACTCTTGTTTCGTCGTGTACACTACAAAAATGATTATGATGTAACCTTGTCCAAACACCTGACTTTCATTTCTGAGAAATGATTCAGGGAAATAATAGTTAATAAAAATGAAATCACTAACGCATTTATTATTTATTATGTAATATATTTTCGCATTTACAAAGAAAACTGTTGTTGTAAATGTTCTCAGTAGAACTAATTAGCGGTTACAGTTCCATATTCAATAAAATATTTTAATAAATATATTTTTGTGAAGGAAGTTTTGTGGTTACAACGTGCAGAACTAAAGATTATAATATAGCGACAGAGCATTGTAATCTACAACCTAAAGTGGAAATATTCTTGCAATCATTAATTTGTATTTTCTGGGCAAATAAAGAGTTATGCGTAATCATTATGTTGTTTGTTTATTATTTTTTTTAGAGTTCCGTGCCTCAATAGGAAAAAGCGGATCCCTTATAGTCTGTCTGTCAAGATCCTTTATCTCGGGAACGCGTGGAGGTATCGAGTTGAAATTAAAACCATATACTCAGCTCTACAGTCCCTTGAAGCTGTGAGAAAATCAAACGCCTAAGTTAACAAGAAAAGATACGGCCGTTTATGCCGCAAAATTATATTTCGACTCTCAATGGAATCAAAATTTATAGGGGGGAAGTACCTATCCTATAAATTGACCTAGAATCATGAAATTTGGCAAGAAGCAAGATCATGTAGCACAAGTAAAGGGAAAAACCCGTGATAAACTATTTACATACAAAGTACGGAACCCTCGGTGCGCGAGTCCGATTCGCACTTGACGGTTTTTTTTTTCCAAATCGCGCAAGGCTTGTAATACAATGCGTAACTAACCCATGCGTACCTCCAGCTATTTAAGGCGAAAGCGCCAGGGTAGCCCGCGAAATTCAATTTTTTTTAGGTTTTTTGCAATTTGCTGGTCAGTATTACGTTGTACGTTGATTAAAATATGATTCGCGGTCGTAACAAATATGTATTTACAGAATTATAATCATTAAAGTCATCAACACAACTCTCTAAGACCATGTAATCCCCAAGAATGACTATTTCATGAAATCTTGACATTTGGGGATTACATGGTCTTAGAGAGTTGTGTTGATGACTTTAATGATTATAATTCTGTAAATACATATTTGTTACGACCGCGAATCATATTTTAATCAACGTACAACTTAATACTGACCAGCAAATTGCAAAAAACGTAAGAAAATTTGAATTTCGCGGGCCACCTTATAGCTTCCCCCTTAAAACAGTAACGTAAATATACGCTACCGGGCACAGATCCAGACTAGTACCTACAGCCTACAGTCTCGACTAATGAAGTTCTTTGGTCATGTCTCGAGGCGGAATAATGACTGCATAGGACGTCTAATGGTGCAGGGCAGACTAGAAGTCCCACCTACTCTGCCACGCAGGTCACCGATGAGGTGGGCCCGCAGAACTCTCTAGGGAGGGTGGGCCAATAAAATTAAATCCGCGGTTGGAGGCTCTGTTAATTAATTCGCCAGACTGTCATCTAACTATCACAACCAGATGGGAGAGACAGAGCATGCGTGTAACCTTTTGGAGAGAGTTTGTGAGGCGAGCTGCAACTACACCTGCAATTGGACACAATTCATCGTGACCACGACCGCTCTGCCAAGAGCGTAGCGAAGAAGAGGTAGGGAACTGTGGTGTAAGCGGGCCTTAGTCTCGAATCTTTATCGGAAAGCTTAAAAACTGCGATATCGGTAGGTGTAGATAGTGGTATAAATTCCGACGTTTTGGTCGATCTCCACTGCTTGTTCGCCGAGGTAAATGACTGCCAATGCGGCAAGCGTGGTTAAGAATAATTCCTCTGAGCTGCATTTGCACAAAAATCCGGCTTTTTATAGATACTGACAAAAAAAAAAAAAAGTTTCTGAAGTTTCTGAACGTTAACCCAGCAGCTGACATCTTTGACATTAATGACATGACATTCTGATTTTGTCGCAACTGTCAAAATACCAATGAACTTTAGAGCATACTGTTCACGTCAATATTTTCACACTTTGTTTATAAAATCTCAAATAAAATCTATTAAATATGGATTTAATTGATAATGAGATCAGGCAGTGGGACGCCAATGATGTGAAGGAGCAATTTGGTGACAACCTGACGCTGCTGCCCCTTAACGACAATATTAAGGAGCTCCAGACCATTCTGAGGGACAAGTGAGTAAGGTTACTTACCAGGCCTTATGGCTAACTACCTTTGCATAGATTGGAAGATTCTTCAATGTTTTGAATTCCGAATTATATTGGGTCCATTGACCATTATCCATTCATTTTGTACCTATCCATTTTGTAGAAGATTTTTGGAGAGTTTTTTTGTGTTTTGTGCTATTTTTAGTAACACACACAACTAATGTTTTAATAGCTCACGCTCTGTGAAATTGGCCTGATAACATACAAAATTACATATATTGGTCATGGTCTTCACGGCTTTATTTATAATTACAATCTTAACCTATAACCAAATCAACAATAACAATGTCAATTTATTTACTATCAAAAATGATTGACAGCAGCTGATTACAGATGACGCAATCTATACAATGTCAGAATTATACACATTAACACTTTAAAATACATATTAAAACACTCCCCACTCCCTCCATTTCCAGAAATACATCCCGCAGTGACTTCAAGTTCTACGCGGACCGTCTCATCCGGCTCGTGATTGAGGAAAGTTTGAACAAGTTGCCATTCACAGACTGTGAAGTGGTGACTCCTACAGGGGCGTTGTATAAGGGACTCAAGTATGGGGCTGGGAACTGCGGGGTGTCTATTGTCAGATCTGGGGAGGCTATGGAACAGGTAGGGTTATAATATATTACTGGTTTAATTACCTTCTGACAGTAAGATATTAATACTACAGGGCCATAATAATTTAACAAAACACACCATCAATATGAAAGAAGAAATAAGACATTTGATAGAAATGCTACCTATCATTTGAGATATGGCTCAAGATACTGGCTAGATAGAATCATGCGCTTGAAGATAGCCTGGCAAAATAATGGAGGCAGCATGTGGCTCAAAAGTTATTAATTGTAGCGGTATCTACAACTCCACATGCGAACTACGCATCATACTGACGTCATGCAAAATCCTGCACCTCGCAAGCAGAGTTTACTGCGCAACTAGCATATATACAACAGTCCGACATGAACCATCTCGGGCTGTTGCCCGCCAGACACAACACTCGACTGGTCGGAGGATTCTCCCTTTTCTATAGAGTATGAGTAAACTTTACACCCTGTTCTCTTTTTGGTGATCATGATATATTATATAATTTTTTGTAATTATTTATACAAACACTTTTACTCATCAATAACATTTTGAAACTAGATGAGATTAGTGTTTCCTATCTGACTAGGTAGTAAGTACTATGAGAAGCAAAACACCAAGAATAACTCAGAGGTCACAGTATTTTTTAATTAAAATCATGTGGGGAACATGCAGATTAGTGTCTGAGATGGTCTATTGCTGAAAGAACCATATGTTATACTGGCATGATCATTTGTTCTGTGTCTGGGTGTAATTTATCTATATATGTATGTATTTAGAAATATATAAGTATGTTTATCAGTTGTCTAGTACTCATAACACAAGCTCTGCTTAGCTTGAGACTAGACGGCGTTGTGTGATAGTTGTGGAATATTATTATTATATTATATATTATTATATTTGAGTGAACCTTTTCAGTCAGCTTAACTCGGAACATCAAATCTATTTTGCTTGAAAATATATAAATTGAGAACCCTTTTTACCAGATTATGATTAGACCAGATAGATGGTGATTTCTGCCAGCTTAATCCTTACAAATAAAACTCATTACTTCATGATTCTAATTCATAATTCTTCATAAATCATTTTTCCAGGGTCTCCGAGACTGCTGCCGCTCAATCCGCATCGGCAAGATCTTAGTAGAGAGTGATACAGACACGCATGAAGCACATGTGGTGTACGCAAAGTTCCCTGAAGATATTGCACGGAGACAAGTTCTGCTCATGTACCCTATCATGTCTACCGGCAATACTGTTAAACAGGTATTTAAGAAATGTTGAATGACTTCAAAAGCTTAAAAAAAAAAATTAGTAAGTACCAAAGAATCTGAGAAAGCCCTGTCTCAATTCCTGCAGCATTACTTTTTTACCTGCCGCAGAAGGAGGTAACTGTTTTATGACAATTAAATCTGAGCTAGTGCTTCGCGGGCGACTCCTAAAGGTAGACGAACATTTGGCCCGTCGGCCGCCGCACCGCTTTCATCACTTTCATGATGGCGGGAAACCTCGCTTTATGGTATTGAAATAATAATTATAATGGTTTCGGATGTAATACATAATTATGCACTTGTCATAATATTGGTTGCCCCGAATCCCAATATTTAACAGTACCGAGAAACATTACCAACCTGCAATATTGTTTCTTAAATTTTCCAGGCAGTAAACGTCTTAACCCAGCACGGCGTAAAAGAAGACCGGATCATCCTATCCAACCTATTTTGCACCCCTGCAGCGGCCCAAGCAGTCGTCGACTACGTACCTAAGATGAAGATGTTAACTTCGGAACTGCACCCCGTAGCCCCGAACCATTTCGGACAGAAATACTTCGGGACAGACTGATATGCGGACAAGTTTAGTTTTAGCAAGTACTTATTTAGTTTTTAGTTAGCTTTTTATTTTATTGTGATGTATCTAGGTATTTAATGGCATACGTACAGCCAGTCATGTCTAATGGCTTGTCTAATCGCATCAACATTTATGAATAATAGAATGACAAAGTGGTATTGTTCGGGTTAATGGTAGCCACACACGACTTCTTATGCCCGTTTTAACTAACGCTGGACGACACTTAAATGATTCCTTAAGAAAAGCCCACTGTTGGATTTTCAACGCTCGGCTCAGCACAGAAAGTTGAAAATCCAACAGCACGGTTTATTTAGGTGTGAAAACGGGTATTATTGCACTTTAGTAACTTTACGACTTGCACAAGTATGTAGTGGCGTTAATGGTATGAATTTACGCACTATGGCGTAACGCAGACTTGTTTAGGTCAAAAATAACACAAAGAAATCGTAACGTGTGTCTGGAAGATCAGCAGCCCTGCTTCAAAGATGTGATCTCTTGCCATTTGCCAAAGGTTGCAGTTTTATTTATTTTGAAGTATTTTGGATAAAAAAATACACAAGTTTTTTATTTATTTTGTATAGATTTTAAATGCATTTGTGTAAAGTTTTTTTTAACGTTTTGTTTTTTGTTTTACTTTTAAAACAAGATTGTACGACTTGTAAGACACATTTAATTCGAATAGAATAATAGTATTACACCAGTGAAAGAAATTGAAGAGCAGAGACAAGGAAATATAGAAGAAATATTCGCAATTATTATGATATAATTATGAAGCTTAAAATTATTACTATTATATTATTATATATGTTTATGTGGGGAGTAAACAAATAAACGGCTAGATACTTTCTATATTTTTGCAAAATCGATACTTAAGTGAAATATAATGACTTAAATATGGCTACTTATATTATAAAGCTTTATAGTACCTAATCCAAATCTCTAGGTCTTAAGAGAAATTGATCTTATTTATTAGTATAAATGCTATAACATTTGTGATAATGCAGAGAGGTACTAGTTAATAATTAAATGTATTTAGTCGCATAACTAAGTTCTCTCTTTTGTAAATAAAAACGTGAAAACCAGTTTTTTTTTTTTTTTCAATTCAACTTATCACCATATTTTATAAGTAAATTTTACCAGTCTCACTATCGTGTTACCCAGTTACTGGGTTGTGGTCAGATAGGCAGTCGCTCCATTTAGTTAAAATACTAGTATTCATCTGCATCTGGTTAGACTGGAAGCTGACTCCTACATAGTTGGGAAAGGGTCAGGCAGATTGATAACATACCACATTTTGTTAAAATAAGTAATAGAAGGAGCTTAGCTTAGAGCATATTACCATTAACCAGGCTCGGGGTTTGCGTAACACACTAGATATCAGTAGCAATGGCTTTCATTTTGACAGTTCAACAAACATTCATTGCGTTATTTACGTTGTTGAGCTGAGCAGACAAATATTTCGAACATATGAAGCAATGGAATAGCAATATCCCTAAACAGATACACACTTGGTGGTGGTTTATACATAATAGGGTGCAGCGGTGCTATTCTGTAAAAATCTCACCGTGAAAACTTAGGTGAAGTGAGCGTGGAGTGAGCTGTCAATACTCAATAGTGTCAATTCCTAGCAAAAACAAACTCACATCACCTAAGTTTTCACGGTAAGATTTTTACAGAATCGACCGGCTGGCTCCAGCTCCAGGCTCCAGCTGCTGTTAACTTCACAACCTGGAGATCTAACCGAGTAGGAAACAATTAAAACAAGTTGTTGAACAAAAAAAATAATTAAGCTTATGTACCTAAACACAAATATTATACCTACAGGGTGGACATAGACGCGCAACCTTTTACCATGGATTCGGACGATTCAGTAGGTATATGATTCTAAACTCTGCGTTGAATTTTTTCACCGGTAGGATATAAAAAAAGTAAATTGTTCCATATATTTTGACCGCAGAGGTAATAGCACCTTTTTTTTGGAACGAAATTCTTTAACCGAGCTTGCGGTAGGAGTATCATCTGCCTAGCCTTTTCCCAACTATGTTGGGGTCGGCTTCCAGTCTAACCGGATGCAGCGGAACACCAATATTTTACATGGAGCGACTGTCTATCTGACCTCCACAGCGGTAGGAGTAAACTGGTAAAAATTGTCACGTAACGAAAAAGCGAGAGAGATTTATGTTGTTTTCATGGTTTTCGAGGGTGCTGAAGCCGAAAGTGAGGTTAAAATAAAAATAAAAGATGGCGGCTGCAAAAATATAAAAAAAAATCGTCATTTTGAAATTAGGTACATGGGTACTTACTTACGCTGATCTAATTAGGATAGTGAGTGAAAATATTTATTTTAATTTTTCTTACCGATAAATAATTTACACTTAAGTACCTACCTCAAAATCTTCGTCTGATGTACTCTCGCATTCATCGGATATAGCTTCCGAATCCACACCTTATAGGATTTTTATAAGTCCTTCACTCAATTTTTATAACAATAACAAACATCATCCATATACATAGCTGCACTATCTCATCTCACACTGACCATGATGCGTAAATCACAAACCACAAACAGTAAGTACTAAATTTCACAATTGCAATATTTTGCATTTGATTTAACTACTTGTCAATGAACACAGAGCATACGTAACACTTTCAATTAATTAGAACAGTATTCAACGTATATCCGACCCAGTTAATATACATACTAATACTAGTACCTACCTAAATATTGTGTTATTGAGGGTAGGTACGTTTTTTAGAGTACCTACTAACCAAACATCAATAAAATAAGTCGAAGACAACGCCTGCAAGATTTGAACAAGATGCTGTAGTAAAAAAACTGTTGCCTTTCCAAATTATTAGGCACTTAAATTCGTGAAAGTAGCAATTATTGATACAACAAACTTGTCGTCATTAGTTGTTTTAGTTTGGAAAAGTTTACTAACATAGTTTTTAAGTATTGTTACTAATACAATACCTATGGATTGTGCTTTAATTCGGACTACACATACCTACTAGCTAGTAGGTACAGTCCGAATTAAAGAATACCTTTAATATTATTAGTAACTCGCTTCCTTCTTCCGAATATATAATGTTTCCACCTTTTCCAACAACGAGTTGGGTGTCAATGGTGGTGGTTTTACGTAATTCGTCTTTTGGAATAAGTAATTCAGCAAAAGATCTTTCTAATAAATATGAGCTTGAATCTCGTTTTATCCCACCCACCTATAATTATTAACAGAATCCGGGGTTAGCTAAATATTTCTTTTGTATATCCAAAAACCTAACGGCTTCCCAATAATTACTTACACTTAAAAATGCTGTAGTTCTTCTAAAGGTAGGGGGGTGTAGGTTTGAACAATGTTTACCTCCAAATCTACCGGAAACGTGATACTTTAGGGTACCATATTACTGGATTTTTTTTTTTGTTTGTTGTGTCCCCTACCCTTATACACTACTTTCATGATTCATAGTGCGCGGAAACATTGAAAAAAAAGAAAACAAAATGGCGTCGAGTGTAGCCAGTTTCCATAGAGAAAAATGTACGAACCTAATGGGGGATAAAAAAGGGGTTCGTACATTTTTACCCCGAAAATTGTGTTCGGGCAAAATGAGTTTGCGTTTGTGTAAGTCCCGCGTAATAGGGGACGAAAGCTATTGCTATCAACCGCGCACCAATCCAGACTCCGGGCTGCTACTGAGAAATTCCTGATTAAAAAACTGAACACTTCCACTTGTTTCTTTAATAAATATCTACCTAATTAGTTATAAATAGGTTAAACAGTCGTCTCCTAACACATAACTAGGTTTCTTTTGTCGGCTGTAGGTATGTACCTATGGTTGGGTTGAAGAATAGTAAAATAAAGGACATAACACAAATAAACAACAAACAATAAAATTACTTTTAAATCGTTTATTTTCATTTTCATAGTTTACATTCTATAGATAGATAGAAATATTTAATTAGATCAGATCACACAGCTAAGCGGTTGTTTTTAAGTGTACACATTATTATAAATTAATAATTCAACATTCGAATAATTTAATCCTTAACAAGTAACGTTTATAAAGTGTTCCCCAATCATTACATGGTCGGCTCGCGCATGCGATCTAAACACAGATGTTACTCACTTATATACCACTAGACGCTAAAATATTTACCATCATGTAAAAATATCGATAACATTCAATTAACGCGTTTGATTCTTATTCGAGAACAAAAATATTTTTATATTATTATTTTTTATTAGTAAAACTAGATGTCACTTAACTTTAGTGTTAGGTAGCGACCTACCGATGGCGTATATGGCAACACTACATCTAAAATCTCATTCTTTTTTAATGTGACACGGCAACACCATCGGCGTCCCCACAGATAATAAGTGCGTACTCCCGTATAAATAAATACTTAAAATATAACACGTACATTACTCTTTCAATAAATTTCTTATATACTATGTTACATGACAAGCACTTATTACCACCCATTCGGATGTCTATTAATAAAAGAAATTATATATCTGGCAACACCAGACTAGCGTTGTAGGACCGCTTTAGTTATAAACCTTGAACACAATAGATTGTCCTTTTACAAGTACAAGAAAGGCAAGACTTAGATCACAAAATTTATAAATAAGGTGGCTATACAACAAGAAATAATATACCCTCGAAATTGACTTAGATATGTTATTAAGGCATCGTGTGAATCGCACTAGGTAAATTGACAATTATAAATCTAGAGACTAATACAACAGCCAAAGCGAAATTATATGGCAATTAGCACGTATACATACCTACTTAACAATAGATACGGGGCTTGAATTAGTCAGAACTAAACAGTCAATATATATAAATAAAAGATTTCAAAAAGCGAAATTAAATACTTGATAACACAATTTGTGCATTCACATTTTTTTGTGATTTTCGTTATTTTTTTTGTATAAAAATATCGTTAACAAGTTTTCTAAGTAACGTTCTAGGGGTTGACATTGACCTTGTGAAAGTTTATGCTGTCAATGAGGTCGAAAAGCACATCGCTGGATGTATCCGGCTTTTTTGACGCGACCCAGTCTCTGGCGTTAGCGACAACCGGTAGTATGGTTTTTTCGCTACAAAGCACAAATAAAATACATTAGTTACATTTGTTTTGGGAGAATCGACTAACTAAATCGATATTAATCGAATATTTTTATTCGATTCTCGTTGATTCACTTGATAAGCTTCTGTTGTTATGTGATGCCAGGAGAGAGAAGCGTTAGGTAGCTGTGCGGTGAGGTCGTATTTACATGAGCTTCTGTTTGGCGCACTCGGGGCAGATGATGTCAGGTCCGTCGGTGATGAAGCCCTTGCCGACCAGGGAGGTCTGGCACTGCGCGCAGATGAAGCAGTCGTTGTGCCAGTGGCGGTCCTCAAACGAGATGAAGCGGGTGCCGCCGATGCCTGGAAAGTACAGGAATTAATTTTAGTAAGGAGCGATGAGATTAATAAAAAAATGTGGGGAACTTATTGTAGGTTTCCTGCACTTTGAGAGCCCAAATTTAAATCTAGAAGATCTCGTACAATGAAACAACAAACTATAGCTGCTCCAAGGTCATTATGGCAATATTCTTTACTAGGGGATCGAGGGGGGGTTCAGGGGATCAGACCGGAATAACTCTGATCAACCAAATTGAAGTGATATTTAAGGAGCCACATATTATTTAGTACTGTAAGATAAGTTTTTATGGTATGGTAGCCAACGAGCAGCTGGCATAATGTGGTCACCGCCACCAATAGACATCTGTTAGAGGTATTCCAGATGCTTCACTTTCCGAAAGACAGCTGAAATGTTTCATCTGTCGGGTCATCTCACAATTAATATGAAGATGTATAAGTCTACTAACCAGTGATAGGCTTGGTGCAAGAGGTGCACCGCTTAGCGAAGAGCTCTCCGAAGCACTCGGCACAGTAGGGCTTCTCTTCACGCGACGTGAAGCGCTGTCCCGCCAGCGACGTGTTGCAGTTGGTGCACGTGAAGCACTCGCGATGCCACGGCTCATTCTTGTAGGTCACGCCGCCTTGCGTGATGATCTGGAAATGGGAGGTGATGGGTTAGAACCTTAGAACTGTCTTGGAAATAGGAAAGGTCTGTAGGTGCTTGTGGTTCTCCGCAGAGGAGCCAATCTTTTAGCATGTGGTGATGGATAAGAGCCACCTTGGAAGGAGCGCTCCCGGAAGATACTATTATTCTCTATTTGGTTCACGTTTTATGCGTTTGCTTTTGGTTTGGTCTTTTCATTTATTATACGCTGAACTTGCTATATATGTAATCTTCCTTTTATGTCCTACATTCATAAGCTTATAAAATATCTATGACTTAAATTCACGATCATAAAACGCTGTTGGCGGATGTGCAGATTTTCTATCCTCAGATAAGACAAAAACTAAAGTGTGTCAACACGTTTCGCCATTTATCGCGAAACCTTTCTATCAACAATTCTATCGCTTCCTATTATCTCAGATCTAACCTTAAACAGGTAACTGCAACCTCAGTTAAAGGCTATAAAATCATAATAAACCACATCTGTGCCACAGATGCTATAAACAATAGATTGAACGAATCTTGTGGGTGTACCTAATATGTGGGTACAGAATTATATCAGATGCATGGCCGATGATAACCGTCATATTGCAATGAATGATAAATGATTTTTATTTCTGTGTAGGTTTGTACAAACACTTTTACACGTCAATAACCTAGTGCCCTAATTCTATGAAGGTCAGATCATAGTAATATGAAAGAAATTAGTCCAATGAGTTAAGTGGACCAATACCGACTAATAGATGGGAATATCAGGAAATAATTTAGAAGTCTCCGTTGGAGGATACAGCGTTTGCTGTTTAATAAAGCCAACAAATGAAAGTTACTGAAGACTGTCTATGAAGAAAAGAAGACGTTAAAAAGTGAGCTAAAGGAATATAACAGTCTGCACGGAAAATTAATTAATGTAACCTTGCGCACCGTATAGAGTCAGTCTCATATAGCTGGTTCAGCTGTTTGGCTAATCTTTTAAACAGTAATACAGTATCAGTCAATCTCGTATCACGGTTAGGGCCGGTATCGCCAGGAACAAAAAATCCTTTCATACAACTTATAGGTAAGCTAGAAGGCCCTGACCCTGGCCGGTAAGAAAAAGCTTTCGAGGAGGTTGACATGTCCTACCTTGTTGCACTTAACGCAGCGGGTGGCGAACTTGTCCTCGTAGCAGCCGGCGCAGTAGATCTCCTGCTCGCGTGGGATGAAGCTCCTGGTGCCGATGGGGTTCTTGCACACCACACAGCAGAAGCACTTCTCGTGCCACTGCCTGGTCTTGTACTCCATCTTCTTGGTTCCTGGAAGGGAAATGAGAAATGATTTAGAAGGTCAGATTTATCAGAAATTTTGTAAAAGTAATGGTGATTCGGAGAATTTGGTTTGAAGGTACGAGTCAGTTTCCGGAATCTTTGAAGAAAATTATGATCTTGCTGTTGGTTTGTATTTGTTTTCTGAGAATATTTGCCGGAAACAAGGCACGATAGCCGTCGTCGTCATTATTAGAGTTCTCGTTAAGTACTGCAATTCCAATGAAGCTAAATGTGCAACTACACTTTCGACTGAGTTTATGGAAAAGGTAAATAATTATCTACTTAGTTGAAATGTGACTACTAAGCATTTGGAACAAATACTTCTGTAGACTGTTAGGTATCACATTGATTTATAGCTCATTTGATTGTCTAATTAAAAGGTCAGATTTTGGGTGACAAGATGTCGGTCACTCAATCAATTACGATATTTTGTTTTTGGTAGAGAGCCAGATAGTAAATTCTGGATTACTCCAAGTACGCAACTAGTTTTATAGCTCAAAATATTATATTAATAGCCCTTTAGGCCGAATTTCAAGCAATCTCAGCGGAGATCAGCCTTCGGCGCGGGAGATATTATAGTGCACAAGTATGTTCAAGTCATCTTCTTTAATTATGTAAGTATCTTTTAATTGATCCACTACATAAGTTACTATGTGACACTATACTAAGTGTATTGGTTGATAACTTCTTAATGGATTACATGTACCTACATTCATTACATTCGAACCACACTATCTATTCCTATCTTACTCGTAGGTAATATATTCACATGTTACATTATCATGCGATCACACGATCACAATGACATTTCAGGAGCCATTCGATTTCAATATGGTGATGGGTCTGTCCTTGCATTATACAGTCCAAGGTTGCCATGTCACGGAAATGACAGTTCGGAATGTCGACACCGTCATTTTGATTTTTTATGGAGGGAAAATTTAAAAAATGGAATCTTCGATCAATAATAGTGGAATGGTGAAAGTTTTTTTTTAAATTTATGGTTTGTTTTCTTTTTCGAGGAAGTTTTAATGTTTCAAATAATTACTGCAATTTGTATTTAAAAAAAACTTGTTAAGTGTCAGAGGCTCTCATCGAAGATAAACACAAAAACAGTAATTGGCTTGATCAATGTCGAATTAATCAAGCCAATTACTGTTTTTTTTCACGCAGTTTTAAATAACATAATTATTATCATGTACCCATATCTTCTAATTAATCTTAATATTTTTTTCTAACAAGGAAATAATAATGTGCCTAAATTTATATGGGGAATATATAATTATAGAGGAAAGTAATTTTAGCAGTCTATATTATTATGTTGTCGATGGTTGAAAATTAGCATATTGATGGCTATAATTATGTTTATGTAAAAACAGTTTGGTCGGTCAGTCGGGTCAACGATTCCTAGCGAGAATATTTTATGACTAAGTAATTTTATTGAACTCTTTATATAGTTTTGAAATAAAAGCATTGCTATTGATCTATTTAGAGTTGAGATCTTTAGGTATAGGTACTTATTATATTCTAATTTATTCGGGCAACTTATATTTTTAATGCCCACTAATGATGACGAAATACAAAAGGTAATAAAATCACTCAGAGATACAAATTCAACAGGGTATGATCAAATACCTACAAAAATTATAAAATACGTAGGCCCTATTATTACTCCGGTACTCGTACATCTAATAAACTTATCATTATCCACGGGTGTATTTCCTGAGAAATTAAAAATGACAGCTATTAAACCAATATATAAAAAAGGTAATAAAAAACTTGTTGATAATTACAGACCGATAGCCCTACTGCCTATTCTAGCGAAAATTTACGAAAAGGTCATGCATACGCGCATAATAAGTTTTATAGATAAGTTCCAAATTTTGAAACATGAACAGCATGGATTCCAAAAAAGGAAATCGACAACCACAGCGGCATTTAACTTAATTAACCTAGTTACTAAAAATATTGACCAGAAAATCCCGACAACTGTTGTATTTTTTGACATGTCAAAAGCCTTTGACTTTGTATCGCACGAGCTACTACTAAAAAAATGTGATAAATATGGAATACGCGGTAAGGCAAATGCATGGTTAAAAAGTTACCTTACAAACAGATCGCAATTTGTAGAAATTACTATGGATAAACCAAATCAAAACGGTGAACTGAAATTTAAATCTAAAATAGGTTACAATTGCACAGGCGTTCCACAGGGCAGTATTTTAGGCCCCCCACTTTTTCTGTTATATATTAATGACCTGACTGAAGTAACTGATCATCCCTGCATACTCTTTGCAGACGACGTGTCCGTAATTATCCCTAAAACCAAAGAAAATTATAATGAGGAAATAAATAGTACCGTAAGTAATGTTATAACTTGGATGGAAAAGAATAACCTTAAACCTAACATAACTAAAACCAAATATGTACAATTTCGTAACAAAAACTGGAATACAATGGATTTAAACATCACATATAAAGATCAACAAATACAACAATCAGATAGTATGACTTTTCTTGGGATAGTTCTAGATGAGAGGTGTTCCTGGAATGGTCATATTGATATGATATGTGGAAAACTCAGTAAGTTTGCTTATGTTCTATGGCGTTTGTCTAACCTAACAAGTAGACAAGCCACATTACAAGCTTATCATGCATATGTTGGTTCAATACTGCGTTATGGTATACTGGTATGGGGAAACTCGGTGCATCTCGGAAGAGCTTTCGTCGCACAAAAGAGATGTTTACGTGCGATTTGTAATGTAGACCCACTTACATCCTGTAAACCACTATTTAAAAAACTTAGAATACTTACATTAACTGGTATTTATATTGAGGAAATATGCAAGTTTACCAAATCTCATCCTGAGATGTTTGAAAAACTGGGAGATAAATGTAAGTTCAAAACTAGATACCCCAATAGACTAATTATTCCTGGAACGAAGACGGAGCTATATAGGCGAAGTTGCTATCCTATGTGTGCTCAGATTTATAACAAGATTCCTAACCAAATTAAAGAACTTCCTATGGTCCGCTTCAGAAGGGCATTACACAGTTGGTTAATTGAGAATCCCTTCTATACTTTAAAAGATTTCCTTCAGTTTAAATTTAATTGATCCGATTGTACATTAACCAAAAATTTGCATGTCATTATGTTATGATTGAATATGTTAAGCTACTATTATACTACCATTGCAAGAACTTTTGTAACCATATTTATCTGCAAATAAATATTTGACTTTGACTTTGACTTTGACTTTGAACAAAAATTTTATGGGATCATTACGTAGACTAATTTGTAGAGCTTTAGTTTTTGCGTGCAAAAACGCTATGCTCCTAAATATATTTGCAAAATATGTATGCTATCATGTATGTAGTCACTGATGTATCTATTAGTAATTATTGTAAAATATATCTACCTTGATTTCTTGTAACTGAGACAAAAGGCAATCAATTCGCCATTCGAGAATTACTTCTGTCTAATTTAAAGTCTATTATTTGAATCGCTGCAATCTCTAGCTTTATAACTTTTATAATGGGAGAATCGTTTTATTAAAAGGCGAAGGCAGTTCAATATGAAAACTTTGCAGAGATACCTTTCATTTAAATTACTCAATTTGAGTTCAGACTCTCTGGCATATTGTCCCTTTACATTTCAATTTGAACTTCGAATGATTTCCTAAAACTTTTTAATGCTACACTACATAATATATTCATTGCCAGATGTGATATTAAATTAAACAGGCAGTAGGTACCTAATAGATCTTTGTTTGTTTGAGTTTTTATATGATTTACTTATTCTTTTTTTCGTAGTCGATATTCGTTTTAGCACCTTGTATATCATTTTTTTACCCGCTTTAAGAACATATTTTATTATAACGTAAACGTGAAATGATCGCGTGTTTGGACGTGAAATGATGTCCTTGACGTTTGCATCTGACATTGAAACCATGGGATATTTGACTGATGCACGCAAACATGCACCTAGCAATCACCCAACAATTTTACACCGTTCAATTTGTGAATATTTGATTTATGGTGCACTATCATGATTCATGCTATAGCCGAGTTGCATAAACAGTAATACAGAAGCTACTATAAAACAACTGAAGTTACATGTTCAGTCCTTAAAATGGTCATCTATCTAGAAGCAATGCGGTTGGTGGTCGAAGAATTAGTAATGCTGCCTGCATTGGTCCATGCATGTATTATTCAAATGATCGTACTTATTTGAAAGTATCTTTTACCTAGTCAACTTCTAGTGTACTTACCTACCTACATTTGTATCACGAAAACTCAATCTTAAATAATTGGACACCACCAAATAAATGGAACCCATTAGCGATAAATGTTAGATGCGTTTAAACTGTCCAAGTTTACGTTATCCACGGCCATCAGCGAACAAAACGCGCGTTAGTCTTAATCATTCATTATACGCGATTGTTGGGAAAACTTTCAACATTGACTTGTCTTGTCTATGACAATATCGAAACGCGAGTTTGTATGTCAAAGTTAAAAAAGTTTGTTGTAAAGAGAACGCAAGCCAATTTGATTTGATTCTAAATTCAAATTATTTTTCTGCCCAGTAACTTTCTACTTTTCTTTTGTTACCAACTAAATGTTGGTAAAAAAAGAGAAGTAGAAAATTTAAATACATATTTTATTAGTTTGTGGTGCATTTTCAAGTCTGAATTTGATTTGTAATGGCCATGGGACAATTATTGCGCGTAGGTAGGTACTCTATTATATTTTCATTTACTAATGTCACAGGTAGACACTGAATTTTGTACCTTTTAGTGTAGCAGATAAGGTCTGTAATTGTATTTCTATCTTGAAAACTGCGCGTCGCGTCGCGTCTCGGTGTGAACTGACCCTTACACTAATTTCAGAATATCTTCAAACCGCCACTGTACGTGGCTTTAAAAATCGCAAACAAAGCCTGAGAGAATCGCAAGTATAGATAGATACAAACATCTTTAAATATCGCATGTCAGAACAGTGAACAGTCGGAAACTAAAGCATTGTGGTTCGTGACTAGTCTTCGGTTACATCTGCAGCTATGGGGTCTCTGAACCCTAGTGTTATCGTATTTCATATCGATTTCGGGAATCGTTGCAATAAACTAGTACGGTTTCGTATCTCGACGGTTTCTCGTGATTTTGTTCGTTTATGGTTTGATGTTTATGATGTGTCTATGGTCGTTTGTTATTTTTAAACCTTTTTTTTTGTTGCACTTTTCATTCAACCTGTATGACAATTTAGAAGTTTTCATTAGTTAATGTAAGTTGTAATAAAACTTTACATATTTATGCTTTTTATTTTCAATCGGCCACCGATTAAAGCAGAGTTTTGTTTGAAATCTGACAACTCAATAATTTTATTAACCGTTGTGTTTCTCAACAGCTATAGCGCAAATATAATAAGGAGATCACGATTCAGAAACATCTTAGAATGTCGTGTACTCATTCACTATAGTTCATAGTGTCCATAGATAAAGGTGCATCATACACAACTATAGATAATAAAGCTGTGAATACACAATACAGTTAAACCGTTCCACTTTTCCATTGTTCTCAGTGAAAGGGCCCTTACGCCCACTGGAGCTATCGGACAGTAATAACTAGGCTATTTCATTTGCAAATTGTTACAGTTAACCATGGGGTACAACAGCGTAGGCAACGTTTATTAAAATTACCAATACTGTTAAAAGCATTGGTAAATTAAATGTTATTGAAGTTGGGACTATTGTTTCCGGGAAGATATAAGATATGGAGCTAGAGAACTGTTTAGTTTCTCATGCAAATGTTTTATAAGTTACTGGCTTCTGGCCGTGACTTCATCCGCGTGAAATTTCTTGTTCCTCCGATCCAGCCCGTGGCATCACATCGCCTGCCCATGCTATTACTTTGTTTTCGCTTAATACATATAGTCCTTTCTGACATTCTATCTTTTTGCTCGGCTCCTAAGGGTCTTAGCGTGATCTCACATATTGCCTATAGCCTTCCCTATGAATTGGGCTACCAAATGCAAAAACATTTTTTCGAATACGAAAAAAAAAAAAGAAATCAGCTGTTCCCTACATTTTGACGAGTTATACGAGCGATTTCAGGTTTGGTCCCATAGTAAAAGTTGTTCATAATAATGAGTACAATGACCTTTTAAGAGGTTGTTAATGTTCTACCAATAACCCTGTACCTATAACAAAATCAATAAAATGCAGCACAATAAAATCTTTTAACCAATAAAAACGGTCAAGCTCCATCTTTACGACAGTTCTATTTAACATATCCCCGGTGGGAGCGGCCGTGCATCGGTAATTAATGAAACTAGTTAGTCGTTAGCTCTAAGTGGCACTGAGAAAGTTGGTTGCTCCGTTTCTGTGGCGTGGGATGAGGATATGCTAAATATTAATGTTATTTTAATCTACATCGCTTTAAGCGGATATCTGGCAGATACTGCCTGAAACGGAACTGCGACCGTTCGGATCTGCTGTATCTGACCTTATTTTGATAACTGGAAACTCAGACTCAAAATTTAATTTAATTCAAAATGGATTAAAATTAGTGCCTTTCTGCGTTCTATAATACCTATCGACCAAGATACAGGCTGTGCTGTGCCTAGTTTGGGACCAGCTGTTAAATCAGTCTAAGTTTTCTGTTGATTAGGATTGCATGACATAATATCTGTATGTTTGTGAACTATGTGTAAATTTAATAAATTCATTTGAATAAGACAGCCTCGAAAATTCCCACCCACAATGCGCTGTGGAAGAAGCGGCGCAAAAAACTTGCCAGAAACACATTTCGTTCAATTATGATATGACTGATTTAGTTAAAATGAATAAAACTTGGCCGGCTCTATGTAATTAGCACATTAAGTAACAATACAAAACAGACCCGCATAACTTTGTTTACATTCTTTCACATATAACTAAGTACCTAGTGATAATATTTATTATGATAACAGTAAGTACGGTTATAGTCGCATGCAGTTATTATTACAGCAATGAATGATTACGTTATGATGCATTGGCGGGACATCGCTTGTTCAAGTTATTAGTAGCGATGTTAAGATCAAACACGAATGAGTTATGAAGGCCACGGTGATGTCAGTCGGTCAGCGTGGGACGGGCAAATATTAACAAAAAAGACACCTTATTACGGCATGTAAAAGTATAATTTATAACGCCATATAATCGGCCACAGACTGATCGATATTGGATAAAAAAGTCCAACGAACTACACGTCGTTTAAGAAATTCGTAGGACATTTTTCGCCGGTGAACACGCGGCCTTAAAATTCGTGAAATTTTTTCGCTGAAATTTTATTACTCGCTAAAAAGCGAAGTAAAAGAGGAGGATTTCAGTAATTAAATTTGTAGCGCTATTAAGTTCCACTGTTAAGCTTGTTAGAGTATTCATAAACTGTATTTATAAAAATGTTTGAAAGGAATTTCTGTAATGCTTGAAACTTTTATACAGCGAGGCACTAAATTAAGTAAAGTAGGCTATTAAGCTATCATATTTATCATAATCAACATCAACCTAACTATGGAAACTTAACTTCCTTTAGATATTCTTTTTCTTGAAAAAAAAAACACGTGACATTCCAAGTTTCTCGGAAAACTCAAACCAAACACACGTGATATTTTTTCTATAACAATTCCTTAATTCAACCTCAAACATGACGTAATCCCCATGAAAATTGCCGTACAATTTTAAACCTTATTTCAACCGCAAAATCGATTATTTTAACAGGGTCTCCAGATCTGTTATGCCATGGTAATGTGACATGACTAATGATAATTTACACACCATTGTGTGCTGAGATCTCAATTGATACATAATGAAGACTCCTTTGTAGTTTTGTTGGCCGCAAAGTCAATGTTATTTTGTGACAAGGCACACATACGAGTAGATGCCATTAGAAACTAGTTTTAGATAAAGCTGTGATTATCCTTGTTGAAGTATACCACCTGCGGGGTAATTACGTGACACACTAAATAGTAGCAATGGTTTTAATTTTGACAGTTCAACAACATTCATTTCGTTATTTACGATGTTGAGCAGACAAATTTCTGGAACATTATGAAGCAATGGATTAGCAATATTCTTCAAAATCATTCAGATTTGTGATTGAAAGTGCGAAATTAGGGTGCAGCTTTGTTATAGCAGAATGAAGATCAAATTATGAAAATGGTTTTACAAATTCATCGTTTTTCTTTTTCGATTTTCGTGATTCCTACAAATTGAACTCATTCTGTAGCTTTACCCTTGTCCCTTATTATAAAGGTCCGCATTTCAATACGCTGACAATAACGTCGAATTTCATTTCTATAACGAAATTGGAACCGTTCGTTTCAAGAAACTTCTGCTAATAATCGAAATGATAATACAAATCGGTATTAGTAAAATTGAAATAATACCTCGTTTCTTATTTTATAGTCATCGTAAAGCACGGAATGAAATTCCTAGCATGCGAAACGGAACAAACAAATTTCCCGAGGAAAATGGTGACGGGCCGCCATTTTGCAATTCCCTAAATTGATTATGCACGTGTGTCTGAGCGTGTGTTGCGTGCACATGTGATGCACGTGACGCTAAACCTGATAAGAGGATTTCGTGCCATTGTTGTTGGTTGGTATTTAACTAGTTATTTACTTTGAAAATGGAAATTGTGACCGTTATAATTTGATTTAGTACGTCGTATACGTCGTAACATTGACGTGAATTGTCTTCTGGCGAAGGCGTACTAAGTACCTACGTTTCGTTTAATAAGTAAGAGGAGACTTCAAAAATAAGTTATCATAGCATACAGGTACAGACATACTCTACCAGGTATGCATAATTCTCCAGTGTCCTTCTTATTGTATTTTTTTAATTCAGTTCTATAGAGTTGGCTATTTGATTTCCGTTTTTGCAATTCTTATTAAGTACTACAAAGTTTTTTTTTAATTATACATAGTCAATAAAAAAATCCTCGTTTGCGTTCCCTTGAACTTTGACGTCGTAAACCGAACGGTTCGACTGGTTGTAAACAAGGTTCGCCCCACGTAGCCACAAGCCACCTCTAACTATAAAACTGAAGGGTACCCTGTTTCACGTACACGCTCACTTATTTCCGCATGTCAGTTATGAGCCTCGATGGAAACTATAGTGATTTATTGCAAGGAGGTTTGTCATATTGTTGGAGCGAAGTTAGAAACTGTGTTCTTTATTTGAATATACAAACTGACAGATGTCAAAAAGAAATTTATGAATAATGCATTGATTCTTAATTCTAAAAATGCAGACTGATGCATTGCTCCTACTTAGAAGTAGACATCAACATCTAGTCTCGATTTGCTTTGCAGTTTATTCTAATTTTATCCAACTGTGTCAACTATAAGCATAATGTGCTCTGCACGTGTGCTTCAATAAATAGAGGTTTGTCTAATAGACATCGGCTGTCTATTACATGACTTATGAGGTTAAAATCAACAAGATAAGGAGCCCGAAGGTCATGGTGACCCACCATCTGTTCCTACATCCTTAAACAGATGTAATGCATCACTGTCAGCATCAAGAACTTATTTACGACCTTATACCGTTAACGTAACGTGTATTTTTGTGTTATTTGTTGAATTATGACGTCATTTGTCAGTTTAATTGGCATCGAGAAATTCTGGACCTTGAACTGTGACTTAAGGTTGAATGAAAGTGGGCTAATGTAAGTTGAAGGATTGTTGTATTTTGAAAAGGAAACAGACTACAATAAACCTTACTTTAGTACTTATTGATTTTTAAAATAAGAAAAAGCTATAAAGAAGAAAATAAGTAGATTTATCTGTCAAATTAAAATCCATAGCATGAAATAATCACGCCCAGAAAAGGAATACTAATTTAAATAAAGGAAAAAAAAACGAATTAAAAAAAAAATTAGACCTATCTAGGTACCTACATATTTTTGACATTTAGAAACCGTCCCCTATTCTATTATTGTATAATACACAATCGGCGCCATTTTCCTATTAGTTATACAGGAATTGACAAGCCGGAAAAGTGTCGGCTTTAATTCCCATATTGAAAGAAAATGTCAAGTTTAATTTACCCATACCTAAGGGAAAATAATACGACTACCTACTACGACAATTTCCATTCCTCGTGTGTGATTTGTAGGTATGTTAGGGTGTGTGTGTAGGGGTTTGTGTGTGTGTTTGTGTGAGAGTGTTGTATTGTAAAGGTAGTCGTAATTTGTATTAGATACAAAGGCGAGGGTAAGTTCAGGTGTTCGTGACCTAAATAAACAGCGGTATGGAACCGGGAAACCGGTTGTATAAATTAACTAACGTAGGTAAGTAAGTACCATTACCTACTCGTTGTGGGATAGAGTTGCGTTTCCACCAGGATTCAAGGACTTTTATTATCCATGGAAGACTTTTTTTAAACCATGGAAGTAGTAAGTACGCGCGTAAGTTTTTACAATACTGGAGGTACTTGATATAAAAACGTAAACGAGTTTTTATTTGTATAATGGTTATTGTTATTTAATTCCGTAAAGTACTTAATGATAAATAAAACTCGTAAGTACTCCTTACGATAAAAAATATCATGTTCATTAAATTCTCATAAATCACATCCGAATGACTCAAATCGTTTAAAAACAACATAAAAAAATTACGTAAACACTATAAAATCCAATTAAAACCCTTGACCTATGCGAAATTTATATTACTCATACATTTTCGGACTATAAAATAAAAATAAACGTGTATATTATGGAAATTATCGTTCAGACAAATTATTACGAGTGTTAAGCATTTAGGTCGCATATTGTTATTGCCGTAAAATGGCTCTGTAATAAACAGAACAGTTTATTATGTAGAAAGCTGGAGACAATAAAAAGTAAATAATAATATTATTGTTAAAAATAATTTTCCACGTTTTTCTTCTAATACTTAGTCTTTTGAGTAGCAGCCGATTGTCTGTGGTAAATCTGTCAGCCTAAAATGTGAATAACACCCGGGGAATACTCAAATTGACTTATTTTCGGTTCCCAAAGTTCGTTGTTTTCTCTAAAGACATTAAATGTTTATTTGGAAAATCGAACAATGTTAAATTATCCCTAAAATGGCGTGTTTTGGTATTCCAAGTTTAAACTTGACAATCAAAATCCCACGCTTACTGGCAGTCAATAAAATAGAATTTATGATATCTGTGGATTACCTTGATCTTGTTAAAGTTAAAAATATTGTCATTTGGAATATATTCTGTATTATATCATGGCTCATGGCTAGATTGAAATTGAATATAATAATTTATAATTGCACAAGTGGGTGTGGGTCTGTAATCAATAACTTATGACGTAAGTCCTTTATATCTGCGACATTTGCATTATAAAAGAAAAACATACAGTCATCCATCCAACATGGTGCTTTAACTTACTAGTTTCGGTAAGATTTATGATTAAAAAATCGCGGATATACAAACATACATACATACGGGTTGAATACAGAACCTGCTTTTTCTGAAGTCGGTTAAATGACCGTACAGGCGAATTAAAACGGACGTGAGCTGCAAGAAAATATCGCATGTCGCTGACAAATGCAAGGAGTTTCCTCTATTGGAAAGTCCTTCATCGGCCATCGTTATTCGATCGATTCTAGGTAGGAACCCAATAAGGACGTTACTAATGCTCTATTTCAATTACGAAGTCAACACAACCTGCTACCTGCTTTGCCACTAATTGTAATTACAACCCACCATAGAGTAAGCGTGAAGCACCCTTACGTATGCGTAAAGCAAAAAAAACTCACGTACAAATCCGTTTCCCTTCCTTTTGAAAAGCGAATGTAAAACTGCGTCGCTTTAAAAAAAAACACGGCGGTATAGTTATGTATTTATGTTTCGTGTAATGCAGTGTGTTGACCGTCTGAGTGCCGTATTTTGGAAAGATGCTTATGAATCTCGATTAGTGAGTTTTAATCGAGATTCATGCTTAAGCATAGTTCTAGAATACGAGCCCGAGTGCCTGAACATAAAATAAAAATGTTTGCAGCCGGATATTACGGAATTATACGGGAGTTTCCGACTGGCTAAACTCGACTAAGTTCAGTTATTTTCCATGTAAATGCGGGTAATTTGTATTTTTCCGAGTTCAAACCTAAAAGCTTTGTTTGTGCGCTGTAAATAAATGATGAATGGGTAATAAGAACATAAATAGGTACATTTGTGACACTTTGGACCTATGTCATCGTAATTTTCAAGGATTTCAGTAGGACTATCCTATTTGTCGACGAAATAAAATAGGGAACTGTTGTTTAGGTTATGTAATCATAATATTTGATTTATTTTCGTCAGTGAAATTATTTTTATATTGCTTTTTTTCAAAGCTGTATTTTATTACTGGCCAATAAAACGATACTCCTTAAGAATTAGGTCGATATCGGATAACATTTGGACGTCTATGAATAAGCTTTTATTTCCCCACTCTACTTTGAAGTCTGCATTAAAATAACCTGTACCTTCCTATGTCGTAAAAATGATCTGTACAGTAAAAAGTTCGATAACTTTTTAAATCTAAACATCCGCAGGTGTATTTCCTGTGCCGATCACGACCGGCGACGGTATGGTTTTAAAAAAGTTGTCTTCGCTGGGCTTCAATAGTTTGCTTTGTAGAGACGTTTATAAGCTTAAATAGTTCTAGAATGATAAATTAAGTACCTACTCTGTTTTTACCTAGGAGGAAAATACCTAGTAAGAATTACCTACCTAAGTCTTTTTTGTATGACAACCTAACAAAACCGAGATTGTAATACTAATAAAGCCGTAAGTGTCATGCCGTAATACCTCTCTAAAAGGGCATATCATCATTGAACCACAAATTAGGTGAAGGTTGAAATCTTACCGAAAGTTGACATTTACCGTGCAAACATGCATTTAAAAAAAAAACTTTAAAGATTTCCAGCCAATAAGTAATAAGGCGGCTGGAGAAGTGCAAGATCTACGTTTGACAAACTCAAATATTATAAAGTAACACCTTCCATGGAGTTTGTTTTCCTTATTATGGGGTAGAAATTTGTATGTTTAGTGAGCCAGTACGAAAAAATGCTCCAAAATTATTAATATGACTATTATAAAAAGCTAATTTTCAAAAATAAATTGTTCCTCTTTAAATATTCCCGCTATTTATGAAAAGTAATACAATTAGGTATTAAAGATGCTCATATTTTATGTTCCTACCAATTAAAATTACGTCGAAATACACACCATGTAAGTACTCGCTCGTCTGTTTTACAAATTAAACATGACCAAAAACGTTTACCATCACCATTTACTTAACAAACTTATAAGTAAACGTGCGTTTAAATGAATTAAGACCTGACCTCCATTTAATGGGAAGATTAATTGAATGAAAAGATAAGAGTCTGACATTGTTCAATTAATGAATGAAGTAACGGTTATGGTGTCTCGAAATAAGGAGTTTTTATGAATACCTACATGTTCATGAATCTGTTTTGTATTATAATAATTATGCCGAACGAAAGAATAAAGGGACGATTTTCGTGAGTGGGTGATTAATAAAAGTTACTTTTACTCTAGCTTTTTAGGTCAACCATTTTTAGAAGAAATATAGACTGATATTCATAATGCGCAATTAAATACAGCAATTTTCATATTCGGAATAGATAAATAAAAAACGTGTAACGTATGTATTTTGGTCGAAAACAAGCAAATGGCTAAACTTTTGTAATAATGGGAGTTATTACTGCCACGAATTGTTCGTGGAATTGAGCAAAAAATATGTCTAGACAACATATGTATACTTATGTATAGTTACAGTTAGTTTATAATAAAATAACCTAGATAAGGTTTCGTTACAAACGTTACCTACTTGAGTTATTTCACAAAAGAATGTTTGCATTCTCATTTTAGTACAAGCTTTTATATTTAAATTTTTACTATCATACGGGTTGACGACACACTTAAAGCTGCGATACGATCTTTTCAAGTTTAAAATTCGAGTCACGGATTTTAAAAGCCTCATAAGTTTAGCTAGTCTGAAGAACAGACTTTGCGTCTTATTAATATATATTTTTTTTTTTTAATGAAAAGGACCAAGATAAATAAAAACTTTTTACATTATCCTGTTTTTTTTGTACTTAAATAAATGTTGGCAATAGTAGTATGTTTGTTATTCGAAATAATCAAAAAAGGAACGAGACGGATATGGACCTTCCATATTATGACGCTCATCATGGTGTCATTGTCTCTGCCCCAGTTTACAAACGAATAGTGTAAAGAATTATTTACAAAACAAACATTTCCAGATGTTAGGCTTAGTGGGACGTCCGTCTAGACCAACATGGCGCCTTATAAACCTGTTATAATTGAGAAAACCAGTTGAATAGAAAGTGTGGCTTTCGTAATTACTTATTCATGGATATTTCTATTCTTGATCGTTATCTATAGTTTTAAATAACTGTGAACTACTGGTTATCATCGGAGAAAAGGGGCAATCACTGTGTAAACTTGAAGCGTTCTTCCGTCAAGAATATACTAAACACTTGGATTAAAGTTATAACAAATAATCACGTCAACGTTATAAAGACATCAAGATTTAATCTGAAAAGTCAGAGGCATTATAAAATAATCCACTGTTCTTCGAAGAGTGTAAAAAAAAAAACATCATAAACACCTGCAATTGTTTTCCTCGAGTCACCAAGCAGACACTGATCCCTTAACGCACAACAAAACTTCTTATTTTCTCTTTCAGCGGTTGCATTTGGAAGGAACATAGACAGAATCGCGACATCTTCATTATTTTCCCGCGCCCGTCGTATCCTGTCTTGTCCAACTGTTTTTGTTTTTATATGTAGTCGAGATTTAAGGTCTTCACTCAACACGTCCGCTGACATTTTTGGCTGTATGCGTAGCAACTTTCTTGTTTAAAAAAATAATATAAAAAAGCGCGCCAAGTTTGACGTTTGCCTTGATCGGATACGCGCGTGTGTAGGCTTCGCGGCTCGCGGTGCTATACTGAGCGGTTTGACGGACTACGCCGAGGGAGCGAGTGGAGTGTAGGCATGATGTAGGCTGTCTATTAACAAAATTGATCAGTCGCGATAAGAAATGTTTCGGATTCCCTTCAAGATGTAGGATCTCGTTGATGCCATGAGGAAGTACATCGTTGGTTCTAATTGGAATAGGCATGTTTGATGAGGCCGCTACGATACGTTTGACTACGTAGTTTTTATTGCTAGACTTTGCAACTTATATGGTTTCTCTATATTAAGTTTTTATGAATCAACGTTTCACATAAACCATAAAAGTCAGTTTTTAACCGAAGGGTTACTTGACAGAGGACACTCAACTAACCAATTGAATATAATTAATATAAGTCATAGACATAAAATATTTCCATGTTATACCTAAGTCTTTGAAAAGATGAAGTAGCTTCAAAATGAATCATTTTCTTTTAAAATGTTTGTAATATGCATAACAAAAATGTTGCATTTTAAAACAAAGGCTCCATACCAATGGTGTATGTAACTGATAACGTGAACGCACGTGTTACGGTTAACTGATGTCACGTTTACCGCGCGGATATCACCTAACTAAGTATTGAGTTAATGAGCGGAAGGAAATTAATGTCGAGTGCAGCTAGTTAAATGGTGATAATTTTTACTTGTAAAGTGAATCATTGTCACAGGTGGTTTGAGAGGGCCTGACAGACAACGAACAACCTAAATTACGGAAGATAGAAGCACAGTATAAAAACATATGTATAGACTGTGATAGAAGCATGAAATTCGGAAAGTATGTTTGTCAGAGAGTGTAGAGTAGGTGAGGGGAGCAAAGAGAGATGTGGAACTCCACGAGGGAGATCTTTGCCGAGTAGTAGGATAGTATATGTTTACAAATAACCTCCTTTTTTAGAAGTCGGTAAAAAAAGAAAGAATGTGCAGAGGTGCAATCAGGATTTTGCTTAGCTCAAATCCTATGAGAGTCTAAAGGCAGTTGCAAAGTTTGTATGACACAAAGACGCGGGAAAACATCTAATAATGGGCAAAATCTACGTTTTCAGAAGAAAAAAAAAACTGTTGCGCCTCGAAACATGTGTCTACTCACAATATTTAAGTAGAAGACGCCCATCTTACATTCCAATCCTGAACACAAAGCACTATTATGCTGTTACCTAGAACCCGTTTGACTTCAATTTCCACAAAGCGAAACATATGTTTCTCATCACGCTTTAGTTAGTAAGCCATCTTTTAATAGAGATCTGTTCTTGAGCTTTTCAATGTTAATTTTTAAGTAGGATTTTATTGTGCCTGAGACCTAGTAAAGTGGCATTGCGGCCTACGATCAATTTGTTACATCATATTTACTTCACATAAATGGAGACTATAAGGTTGTTGTGTATTGTGTTCAAAGATGGACGCTGTATTAACTAGACATATTTGAAAAAAAAAAAACAGCAAAATTATTTACATAAAGTCATGCCTTCTTCCCTTGAGGGTAACCAGAAACTACAGAACGCCACCTGCTACTACTCCTTTCAATTCGTTTATCATAAGAGCGTTTACGCCGTACGGCATTTCATACAAACTTTCAAGCCCTGGTTTTTCGAAATGAATGATTTTAATGAAACTTCACTAAAAAGGTCTAAAAAGGTACTTAGAAACATTTTCGAAAAATAGTGTTACAGCCAAATCAGACCGATTTAAAATTTTCCATAGAAACAGAGATTTCCAGTTCTTTTTTTAAATAAGACATTTCGTAAATATTCCTAAGTAACTTTTTAGACCTTTGTAACCTGCTTATGCGTATAAAGTTTCATTAAAATCGGTTCATTCATTTCGAAAAACAAAGGCTTGAAAGTTGGTATGAAATGCCGTACGGCGTAAACGTTCTTAATTCATCTGGTCATACACGCACGCCGGTTGCGAGTACTAAACATCTGTCCTTTCTGAAGAACATCACCAAGAAGGTCCACTACGTATATGTTCTTCTAGGGCGTCCCCCCCGGCGTTTCTGCTCACATCTGCCTTGTAAATCCTTTTGTTAGTCGCCTTTCATTCATCCTCTTATAAATTCTAATGGCCATATTTAATAATACCAGCGGCCCCGCGGTTTCACCCGCATAAGTGTTAATCCCGTGGGAATATCGTGGGAATATCGGGATAAAAACTATCCTATGTCACGGGACTCAAACTATTTCTATACCTAAATCGGTTACCATCTAAATCGGTTTGTGAACAGGTAAAACAGACAGACACACTTTCGCATTTATAATATTAGTATGGATTCCTAGCAAGTTTGCAAGTCTTCAATTAGCAAAAATATTAAATAAATTTACAAACTCCGACATTTAACATCTCGTCATGTTGCCATCGTCATAAAAATAAATCAAATCAACTCAATTAATAATGATTTGACGCCATAATATATCTTCTGAATAGCCGATGTAATCTGCGGACGAACATTTATGAGTATTATAAAATTTAATAGTTCAAAACGGTTTCATTGGGATGATCTTGTTTACAAGGTTTGATTTTACAGTTATGAAATAAAAAGATGTGATAATTTAGTCTTTGATTCGTTAGTTATAAAGGTGTGGTCAATATTTTTGGATTGATAATTTTGTAATGGTGTTTGAATGTCACAACCGTTTTGAAAAAGGAATGACTGACAGAATGGCATATCTTTGAGTTCGATTTCATTGGAAAAGTTAGAATTTGTAATGATGGAAAATGGAAACGAAACGGTTTTTTTGCTGTGTAAAAGGAGGGAAAAACTTGATTGGTTCTCGGTCCTTATTGGTCCTCATAAAATTTATTGCACATATGACTTTATTGCATGTTATCGATAGTGCAGTTTATCTTGATTGCTTCGCTGTTATATTAGTCGATAAGGTTGTATTGCAATAAGGCTTTATAGCTGTTGTGTGTAATAATTGTGTCCCTACAAACGTATGTATTATAGGAACTATGGATAAAATACTTCCATTGACATAATATAATCTATATTGAATACTCCTCTATTATGTTTTAACTACAGTTCGGCTGACGAGAGGATGAAATGAAATGAAATGATGATGAAATGATTTTATTTTTTGTAAGTAGGTTTGTACAAACACTTTTACACGTCAGTCATGTTTTTTATAACTAGATGAAGTCGGCGTTTCCTATCTGACTACTCTGAGAAGAAAGGCCGAAACAAACTCAGAGGTCACAGTCTCTTTTAAAGTCCAGACATAATCTTGGTCAGGTTATATGAAGACCATGTAGATCGATGTCTGAGGTGGTCTTTTGAGGAAAGAACCACACAGATTGAGAGGACCTGTCCGGTCAGTGCACGCATTTGTCAAAAATCGTGCAGCTCAACTCAAGACTTAAGGAGCTCAACGATTCGACGAACAATACCAAAGAAAGGACATTTGGGTAGGCCACATAAATTACTCAAACTGCCAGACCATGATAAAAAAAAACAGAACAGAGAGAATAATAAAAAAAAATATATATAAGTATGTAAAATGACCCACATCGTCTTCACATTCACAATTAAAAAATAATATAATACTTTACAAAGTAAGCAAATGTCATTGTTTAAAAAAAAAAATATTCATCAATGTCAATGTGTATATAAAAAAGAAAAAAATCATTCAAAATGCAGAAATTGGAAGCAGCTCAATCCCAAGCCTTTTTGTCCTCAATATAATCTTTAACGGTATAAAAGGCTTTCTGGCACAACTTACGTTTAATGAAAGATTTGAATTTATTAAGGCTTAGATCTTGAACGTGGCTTGGTAGTTTATTGTAAAAGCGTATACATTGGCATCTGAACGAGCCACCTATTTTCTTGAGCCTGGTTGTAGGTACAACATATTTGTGTTTGTTTCTAGTATTTATATTATGGATATCACTGTATTTTTTAAACAATTTTATATTTTTATGGGCATATAAAAGATTTTCATAAATGTACTGAGAAGGCACAGTCATTACATTAATCTCTTTAAATTTGTCTCTGAGAGAGTGTCTCGGACTTAATTTATAAATTGATCGAACAGCTCGCTTCTGCAAAACAAAGATAGTCTGAATATCGGCGGCATTTCCCCACAATAGAATACCGTACGACATTACACTATGAAAATAGCTAAAGTACACTAAACGGGCAGTCTCTATATCAGTTAAATTTCGAATTTTTCTAACAGCGTATGCTGCAGAACTTAGCTTTTTTGACAATTTATCTATATGTGGACCCCACTGAAGCTTAGCATCCAAAGTTATGCCCAAGAATACTGTGTTGTCTTCAGGATTCAATTCCTCGCCCTTTATCAACACATTAGTTTTCACCTGCCTTACGTGGGGTAGCGTAAACTTAATGCATTTGGTTTTCTTCTCGTTTAGAAGCAAATTATTAACATTGAACCAGTGGACTACTTTCGAGATCGCGCTATTTACATCGTCAGTAACCAACTGCTGACGTTTAAGTTTAAACAAAAGAGAAGTGTCATCTGCAAACAACACTATATCATGATGATCCTTTATGAGGTACGGCAAGTCATTAATATAAATGAGAAACAAGAAAGGACCAAGAATTGAGCCCTGTGGGACTCCCATTGTTACTATAGATCCGGGTGATCTTTTTCCATTAACGTCAACGCTCTGAATCCTTTTACTCAAGTATGAAATAAGAAGATCCAGAGCAGTGTTTCGGATCCCGTAGTGGCGGAGTTTCCTGATTAACGTTTCGTGAAGAACGCAATCGAATGCCTTGGACAAATCACAAAAGATGCCCAAGGCATCGCATTTATCTTCCCATGCATTATAAATATGTCCTAATAGTTCAACGCCGGCATCAGTAGTTGAACGACCCCTTGTAAAACCAAACTGTTTGCTATGTAATAATTTATGTTTATTAAAAAATCTTTGCATTTGGTCTAAAATTAATTTCTCAAAAATTTTACTAAAGGTAGGTAGTACAGAAATAGGTCTATAATTTGTGGGGTCTGATGTACTACCTGATTTAAACAAAGGTATTATTTTACTATTTTTCATAAGGTCAGGAAACTCCCCATTGTCAATACAACTATTAAAGATAATAGCTAGAGTAGGCGCTACAATGTCAATAATAGACTTGGCTACTTCTACAGAATTACCCCACAGATCTGCAGTCTTTTTTACATTTAAAGTGTGAAAGGTTTTAATTATATCTCTACAGGTAATATATTCAAAATGAAATTCTGAATCGCAACCATTAACATTTTCTTTAAGCAAAGACTCAGCAACAGAAGGTGATGAGTTTAGTGATTTAGTAGTTGAAACGGGAATATCTGAAAAGAAATTTTCAAATGCCTCGGCGACTTGTGTGTCTGATTTTATTATGTTGTCATTAATAGACAGGCTGTAGTCAGTATTTCGGTTACTAGATCTTCCCGTTTCACTATTAATAATATTCCAAGTCGTTTTAATTACATTACTGCTGTTTTTAATCTTTGAACTCAAATAACGTGACTTGGCCATATAACAAACTTTTTTAAATAATTTTGAATAATTTCTAACATACAAATTAAATTCATCAGTGTTAATATAAGTCCTTTCATTGTACAGTTCATAAAGCCGTGTTCTACTTTTATGAATACCAATGGTAGCCCAATCACTGAACGATGCATTATTATTAACCGAAATAGTCTTGGGAATAAAGGTGGAATCAAATTGTTTACAGTATACATTAAAAAAATTATCATAAAGATGATTAGGATCAGCATGAATAGACAAAACTGGTAATTTATCAATGAGTTTAACTTTAAAAGCCTCCAAGCGACTTGCAGTTTTGGGGTTAACAGTGATATCCTTTTTAGCCACTTTTTTGTTTTGATTTTGAATAGTAATCCTTTGCCCGCAATGATCAGAATCTAGTAAAGTTATAATTTCTTTGTGGCTTGGTATAATATCTGTATATATATTATCTAGGCATGTGGCACTAGTAGGGGTTATTCTTGTGGGCTCCAAAAATAGGTTTAGAAGATTGTAGGACTGAAACAGACTTAAAATTTTACTACAAGAACCTGAGTTTTCTAATAAATTGACATTAAAATCACCGCAAATGATAACAGACTTGTTTGAGTTACAAATCCTGTGTAACACTTCATCCATTACCTTTTCAAAGCAGTCATACAATCCTGAAGGGGGTCTATACACACTTAATACAATAGAGTGCTCCAATTCTACACAGGCAATTTCAACCGTACGCTCAACTGATAGGCTCACAATATCTATACGATCTTTAAATTTGAGCTGGTTACTTACTAAAATTAATGAGCCACCATGTATAGCATTTGTTCTGCTAAACGAACTACCAACCTGGTGATTATTAAAATTGAACAAGAACTGGTGGCTTTTCAGCCAATGTTCTGTTATACAAAGTATGTCAATACTATTAAAATTCATAAATAATTCTACTTCTAATTCTTTGTTCATAAATCCTTGAATATTTTGATGCACTAGGTTGATACTATTGACTGATTTTAAGCTTTTTTTGCGTACATTATAGCTAGAGGTTGCCTCTATTGTCTTAATTTCTAATTTAAATTATTAGCAATGTCATTAATAGTGACCAAATTATTGGCAGAATTATTTATAATGTCATTGCATTGCTCAAAAGAAGCAAGTTGTTTAGCCAAATTTTTGGCTGTAATAGAAAAAAAAATAAGATAGCGACACAGCTATCTGTCTTTTATAATAGTCAGAAAGATAGTACATAACAATGTTATATCTATCTTTTGTCAAATAGAAATTATTACTAACATAATTGTTAATATCAACTAAATGGAACATGTTATTATTAAATGTCAAGTTATGCAATGTCATATTCAATTCAAATCTTAAGCTATTTTCTTCCTGTGGCAAACTGTTACTATAAGGGAATGTAAACAATACAACTTTTCTTAAACTAAGGTCGCATAATGTTCTATGATACTGGAGCAGTTCTCCTTTGTTTACATTTCCCCTATTACCCATAAAAATTAATAAAGTTGTATCCTGGGTAAAGTTACATTTAATAATTTTTTTCATAATATGAAACAAAGAACAACCAGGCATACAGTAATTTATTATTGAGTGTCCCGGATATTCAGCTGTTAACAAGTGTCCTAAGTCCTTACCGATCTCATCACAAAATAACACAATATCATTATTTAAAGTTTGTTTACACTGTTTATACGAACTATTAGTAGAAGGAATTATCAAATCAACACAGGGCTGCACTAAGGTGGTATTGCAA
Source organism: Oligia fasciuncula (assembly GCA_963082905.1). Classification (NCBI taxonomy): domain Eukaryota; kingdom Metazoa; phylum Arthropoda; class Insecta; order Lepidoptera; family Noctuidae; genus Oligia; species Oligia fasciuncula. The sequence continues at coordinate 3,734,380 of OY720392.1, read as the reverse complement.
GTTGTCAATGAATGGTCCGGTGTGACATTGGTTGGTGTTTGACAATGCTCACAGTTGTTTTTTTGTGAGTTTACCAGCTCATTCATTGCCAACACATATTCCCTCATTAGGTCTTCAGAGGTATTATATTTGTTGGTCATTGAACTAAGTTTCTCCTGTAGATGGTCAAGTTCAGATTGCAAGGTCTCTGTGTCAATGTTGTACTTCCTAGTACTCTGCTCCAAATTATAAGAATACATGTCTAATTGTTTAATTAAATTCAACCTTTCTCTATTCAATTTAACGTTTTTGATAAAGAACTTTTGTCTTTTTACCATTTTTTGTGTTTTAACAATGTATTTATTAATTTTAATGTATTTTTTAAGTTTATTTTTACTGCTTACTACCCTCACTGAATTATATGATTTCGATTCATCATCAGCTGTCAAATCCATAGTGTATGTGGGGTTTATGGTAGAAACCATTGACGGGGCAATAGGCATCAACTCATTGTACAGACTTTGGTTCAGCGAGGCGGTGATGTTAAGATTGGTCGTCTCAAGTTGTGTTATTTGACTTTGAGCCTCATGTAGCTGCTGTTGTAATATATGTTTTTGACTAAGAGCTTGTTCATACTCTGTGCTACACTGGCTGAACCCGTCCACAACAAGCTGAAGTCTATCCCGTTCTTCTATGGCATCAGTGTATTGATTATATATCTGAGCCATTTCAATTTTTAACTTCCTATTCTTTTCATGGGCATCAAAGAGCACCTTTTCATTGTCATCTATTTCCTTAATTAGTTGGTCACAGGACTCCTTTGACGCCTTTAAGGCGCTCAAAGCCTCATTGAGTTTGGACTCTCCGAGGCGAGCACGGGCGCTGCGAGTCATAATCATGATTAAAACTAGTAAGGAAGCGACAAGAAATTAGAAGAAAGATGGTAGTTGTGGCAGCAGTAGAGAAGATGATTAGTTTAAAAGGAAAAATGAAATTTAGATGTAATTCTAAGGAGTTCTGTCACCAAACCAATGCAAGGTTATGTTTACGTTCAAAGGTCATTGGCACCAATAAAGTCTTACTAAAAATGAACAAACTAAGTGCTGGTTAAATTGTAGTACGTAAACAAACTAATAGCAAGTAAAATATAGAGTATTGTACCTGATATCAAGATGACAATGCAAAATTCACTTACGCCGGTAACTGTCACCGATTTACATAGAAATATTTACACTTAATTTGCACTAGCTATTTGAATCTAACACAATATACACATTATTATCCTATTTACTTGAGGAGTAGTTGGAAATAGGCCTAAAAAACAACGAAATTAAATATTTAACATTAAAATTACAAGAACAAATTTTTAACAGCTGTTAGCTGTAGTGTTGCCACAGGAAAAAACCATGCGTTGCGACCTGTCAGTTTTATACAAACGAATACGTGTTTGGCGAATTTGATCTTTATTAGCTACTAGAATTGTCGCACTGACAAGTGTCAGGAACGTACTCTCTCCAAGGCAGGACTTTGTGTGCAGTCCTATGCCTTGGTTATAGGAGGCTAGATTTTTAAACAGCAATCTCAAGAGTCGGACTTTTAATTAGCTGCATTAAAATGACAGCTTATGTGTTACTTAAATGACTGAAATTGGCGTATTTTTGTTTTTTCGCGGCCATCAACCAATTCTTGTTTTTCTAATACAGAATAGTGTAACAAACGGAACTTATTTGAGACTAGCTTCTGCCCGCGACTTCGTACGCGGATCCTGTTGGTTATGCCAGCGACAACGGGGTAGTCAAAATCGAAGATCTGAAACGTCTGATGTCGAATTCTAAGAACCCGGGGACTGGATAACAACGGGATGCGCGAGACGATTCGAGACGTCATTTTCAGGCAATAATGAACCAATAGGGTGGTAAACTTGGCCTTGCACTTTGAATGTTGGCATAAATGGGCCTTCTGAAATCTGTTTCGCAACAAAAGATGTCATTTGAAAGGCATTATTGTACGAACGTATGTTGTCCAAGAAATGTTTTGACTGTGGATGGTCACCGATTAGCAGTGATCTTAATATTTCTGGAGGATTTTGTAATATTTCAATATGTACTTTCCCACCTGAGCAACACATACCGTTTGTTTCTTTTTGCTATTTAACAGCTTCACAAAAAGTAAAATTTTTACCCATACCTCCGATGGCGGAATATGTGGCGTAGTCAATCATAGGAGTATACGTAAATGCACTCCGTTCCTTATCAACCCAAGGAAGGTCGCCATGCCCTACGGCTATATCTTGGGACACATCCGATTCTTCAGATGATATCGACATTCTGTTCAGAGAATGTCGAAGTCGATCAGAATTCAAACGTTCGTTGCGCTCTTCTTAATCTGTCTCTTCGTGCCGTACTCCAGCAATTCTTTCTTTCTCACTTTCTGATTATGAATATTTTGTTGTGTGCGTGTTCGGAACAATGTATGATAATCTCACCGTATCAGCGGTCAGTCGCGCATCATATTCTTCACTGGTCTCTAGGGATCTGGATGTAGATGCGTAAATACGCTGAGAACGCAGGCGTGCTTCGCGATCCGAAGAGGTTTCCACGGAGCGAGTTGCAGCCTGATGTTCTCAAACAGCATCAAGTCTCTCCTGACGCTCTTCGGTAGATTCTTGGGATCTTATGATCCTCAATCTTTTAGCTCCTTTGGAACATTGGGAAAGATTTGACCTCTTTCTAGGCATGGTTATAGTTTTATTATGAAGATACCTGATCAATTAAAATCTAAGTGACTGCTCCCCTACCAAGGGTGCCCAGACACGGGATCGTCTGGCCCATGTGCTGGTTTGGTCCCTGGGGTGGTCACGGCGTGTTATGTGTTCTGGTGCGCCGGTGATGGGGAGTACTCCCCAGCGGAGGGTCCGGTGACGGACAGCCGCGGCGGGTTCACGGATGAGTGCTAACGCGTGCCCATGTTCCCGCCGTAAGCGGCAGAGGAGGACACAGTGGAGTTTTAGTGGGTTAGAGTCCCACATAACTGCACTATCTCCCCGTGGTAGTGCAGAATGCATGAGCATTTCTTCACGTTAAAAAAAATAAATGGGAGTTTTGGCCAGTAGAGTCAAATTTTCAATGATATACCATCGTCATCGAAAATCAGTCCTAAACTGTTACCGCCTTCACCGCGTGGAGGTGAAATTAGTGATAGCTTAGATTTCCACATCAGATGTTTCTGATCTTCGATTTTTATAAGTCAACAGGAAATGCCCATCAGACCGAATAACTTTTACTAAGACGTCATTCCTATATGTGTTATGGTGTAGCTGGGCTCTTGGAGTTCCCCGTCAGGTGTTCCAGATCTTCAAATTTATTCTCTCAGCAGAAAATCCTCATCACGTGGAACAATTTTTGCTATGGTACCATTTTTGTATCTCTTATAGTTAAGCTGGTCTGTTTCGGTTCTGCATCAGGTGTTCAAGTTTCCAAGAAACATTATAGCCTGAATGTTGTCCAGCCATAATAACTATACAACAAAAAAAAAATCATTCAAATCCGTCCAGTAGTTCCGAAGATCGGACGCGCAGGCCCGAGGCGTGTACGTACTCTGATAGAATACCTTAACAAATGTTCGCCGTGATTCTTTAAATTGACATAACTTTTTTATTTATGAACCGATTGACATGAAATAAACACTAAATGTTAAGTGAAGCCTACTACAATATATTAGTGAAAACCGCATCTAAATCGAATAAGCCGTTTCTGATATTAGCGTGCACAAACAAACAGACAAACAGACAAACAGACAAACCGACAAACAGACAAACAGACAAAAAAAAAAATAATTACAATTTCGGGTTCGGCATCGATATAATAACAACCCCTGCTACTTTTTTTTTATATATTTCCATTGTACAGACACCACTTTTCTACAAATTTATTATATTATAGATGCATATCTCTAAACTCAGTCCGAAATGAGTTAATAAGAAGTGTCGTTTTACTGCAGATAATTAAAAGTCGGACTATAGGATAGAAAACCTTGCTATCTTGTGTTTTAAAATCCTGCCTTGAAAAACTAAGGGATCATGTGCTCAATCTGGATGAGTGGTACCTAAATCCTACCTTGAAAAGGTTACAAAATGAGTAATGTGTTTCTGAATAAGTACCTGTGCGATTGTGATAACGATAATGTTCCTTTTGTGCTGTCGTCATTTGTTTTAGAACTGTCAAGTTGTAAATTGTATTGCATAAATTAAGCATGACGTATCGCTGTGTCCTGTGTCATTAAAGTCATTTGTTCTTACTTAGTCTTCAGTTCCGTGTTTATTTTGCGTATAACTTATAAAAACAGTGGTTATAGTCATCATTATAATATTATGTTACAGCCTTCTTATTCATATTATTTTCGTAGGAAAATGATCGTTAAGTACTTAGTATTTGACTAGCGGGGTAATTGCGCATACTAACAGTAGCAATAGCTTTTATTCATTGCGTCATTTACGTTATTGAGCAGACAATTTTTTCGAACATATGAAGCAATGGATTTGCAATATCTTTCAAAATGATTCAGATTGTGATTGAAAGTGTGTTTAACGCAATTAGGGTTGACAGTGTAATTTGTCTGTCATCAAAATGAGATGACAATAGAATAAGTATACTTAGAGCTAAAATTACAATGGCATGGCATACATTGTATTAACTTTAAATATAGGTAGGTAACTAGGTATAGATTTCCATGTGTATGTAACGTGTGCTTACTTGTTTTATTAATAAACCATCTAAGATACTATCTTTAGATAGAAATGTCATCAAGTGCAGCAATAAATCTTTATGAAGTGATATGTGTCAGTTCTAATAAAACGACATTAATGTCACTGTAATGTCCGACCTTTGTCATTACCGTTTACAAACAAGCTTAGAACACTACATCGCACGGGCGCTTTTTTAACGCGAAGTTTTTGACCGTGCTCTGGATTTACAACTATCGGCGTTGAACCGATCGTTGAGAATCCATCAGAGAGCATCTTTAGCGCATTGGAAAAGTGCACAGTTGGATTTTCAACTCACGGCGCTAAGCCGAGAGTTAAAAATCCAGCGCGACGGCAAAAAACGCCAGTGCGAACGTAGGTTAACACCCGTTTTCGATGATTCACGTTATTTAATCGAGAAATGCTTCGTGTATGGGCACACGAGCGAAGCAAGGACGTTTAGTTCCCGTAGTAAAGCACAAATAATATGTCCGGGCTTCAGATTATTGATGTTACTTTGCCATTAAGAAATCGCGTGTTTTTTCACCCACGCCGTGTGACTCAGGCTTTACTTAGTGTCACAGCGATAAATAGATGATCATACTTAATCCGAGGCGTGGTATAGACAGTCGTATTTTTTTTTTCTAAACCAACAACACAAGATGCCCTATGTGTGGGTTGGATTGTGTCAAACTGTTTCTATTTGCTATGTTCCCAATCAATTAACGGGTCTTTGTATACTTAGATTTATTTATGTGTTTATAGAAATCAACAAGAGCTGAGAGAGACATTCATTTAATTTGAATAATATATTACTTAAGTCATTTGTCTAGATTTCACAGACCGGATCTTAAAATTAAGATATAAAAGTAACTTACGGATATAAAATCCGAATGCTTACGATGACTGAGATTTATTGATGATTAAAACGAATTAAAAATAAATCATGTTTTTTAGTTGAACGTCACATAACTCATAACAATCATAACGCACATAAAACGAGTTTATCCAATTACCGAAAAGCATGACGTCATTTCTCTAGCCTTTGATTGGCTTATCCTTCGGTGTGCGCTAAGCTAGCGTGTCCACCTCAAACAGGATTCATTAGAATTAAACCAAAAACTAGTAGGTACTGTTACGTTATTAACTGTTACTATTTCTTTTAAACCCCCGTTATTCAACGGTAATAAATCCTTGAGAGATTTAGACAACAGTTTAAATCAATTTCGTTTGAAAACTAGGTACCTATTACAATTAATTGGCAATAAGTCCTTCATCTGCTTACCCTTTTACCAAATATGTTAGGGTCGACTACCAGTCTAACCAGATGCAGCTGAGTACCAGTACTTCACATAGAGCAACGGGTAGGTAATACGATATTCCTTGATAAGACTGGTTGTCAGACTTTCGGGCTTCTGATGACCCGTAAGTCAAAGATCCAGGAATGACAGCCGGCACCAACGGCTTAACGAGCTTTGCGAGGCAAGGAAGGGTCTTGGTAATTATAAAGATGGTCACCCATCTTCGGGTCAACCGCGGCAAGTGCTGCTCAACCTAATCGATCGACCCGTGCGGCTGTTATTACTTAGTCACAAGTTATTCCTTTCCTCTCTTTATTGTTTGGCAATAAGTAGCCAAAGTAATTTGATTCATCTATTTATCTACCCTACACATAGCTATGGAATCGGAAGCCATAGTTAACTTGCGGTCAACTATCTACGTTACAAGTAATTTAATCTGTGCGTACTTTGAAGAACTATTCGTTCGCCCAGACGCCTTATGAAGTTGTACGTCAAGGTTTCGCAGAGGACATGGATACTTGATTATTCTGACATAACGAGTTATGACATCATGTTGTTATAGTTCATCATATTTTGGTGACACGACTTTATATTTATTTAGTGAATTGGTTCTACTAACGCTTTTGCACGTCTAAGTTAATAAGATTATACGGTTTTCGCTATAAAACTCACCATAATCAGCCTATAATGTTCCCACTGCTGGGACACAGGCCTCTTCTCAATGAGAGGGAGTGGGCCGTAATCCACCACGCGGGCCCAGTGCGGGTTGGCGGATGTCACATGTCTTCGAATTTTTGGTTCTAGGACATGTCGGTTTCCTCACGATGTTTCCTTCACCGTTTTGAGAGCAGTGGTGATGAAATAATTTACACAAAGTAAAGCGCCTGTCTGGGTTTGAACCTACGACCTACAAACTCGTAAGTCGCGGCCGATACCACTGTGCCACCACTGCTCTCTATAAAACTCAATGATCTAAAAATAATGCCAATCAATGATCAAAAGGACCATTTTTTCCAAGTAATTGAAGCAGAAGGTCCCATTTTTCAAGCAGTGTCATACTTCAACGACGATAAAAAAGAATTATAGGTATTATTACGTAAAAGTTTTTTACTATTATAATAGTAACTTTTGAAGGTTTTCTAGGAAGGCTAATTATATAAAAAAATCGAAGTAAGAAAGTTCCAAAACTGATTACCGTAATAAAAAACATCTATGACTACCATCGAATATTTCTGGCTCAACCGTCATCGTTACATTTGGATCTGCGTGGGAGTCATTGTACATTAATTTTGCGCAAAAACTACACTAGTACCTTATTACTGTCCCGTTAGAGTAAAGGATGTTATTAATTTTCACTTCCATTATTTTTTATTAATCACTGCGCTTCTTAGAAAATGATAGATGATTGTTATCTTTGGTTGTCCTAAATATTTGACCTAGCATTTTGTTTTGAACAGTAGTGCATTGTTGTTTTAACAGAATATCGTGCTACGGGCTACCTAAGATATAATACCTCTTGTAAGAAAAATATATGTTTTGAACTCAAACTTTTGAAGGCAGATAGTAAAATAGAAATAGAATAATATTTATTGTCCACGTATTACAGTAAGCAGGATCACAATTTAACAGCAAGTTGAGACGGCACGAGTAGCTTAAAATATTACATACTAGCAGCGCCCCGCGGTTTCACCCGCATAAGTGTCGATCGCGTGGGAATATCGGAATAAAAACTATCCTATGTCCTTCCCCGGGATGCAATCTATCTCTCTGCTAAATTTTATCGAAATCCGTTCAGTGGTTTAGGCGTGAAAAGGTAACATACAGACAGACAGAGTTACTTTCAAATTTATAATATTAGTATGGATTGCTCTATTTCATATTGTAACCTAGCTTAGGTTACAATATGAATCAATGTTTATTTAATTATAAACCATTACTTTAGTGAGTTCCATGGAATACAAAATTATTGGCGACTGCTTAGATAACTATTTAACTAATGATCATAGTTAAAATCAGCAATCGGTTGTGTCATCGAAATTAATACCAAGAATCTGTAATACAAAATTTTGCATTAGAAACTTGATTTCTTGGAAGGTCTGAAATCACTGTTATTTATATGTAGGTATAGAAGACTATTCTCAATTAATTACAATAGTTTGAATCGCCTTCTGCCCAATTATAGGAATCCGTACAACTCGCGTGTAACTTGTATGGTATCATTACATGTAATGTGCCGCTTCGGTAGTAATTGGTCGTAGCCTTTCAATTTACAAGTGTTTTCGGATAATACACGGTGATTAGCCTCGACTTAAATACGGCTTTGTAGTTTATTTTAGGTAGGTTTAGGAGACAATTATTACTTTTCTAAGGTTACTGTGTATTACGCAGTATTAATTGCTAATCACTTTTGAGGACTAAGAACAGCACTATCTTTGTATTGCTTTGGTTTGAATTTAGCAACATTTTATTCCATATCACTTTTTATTTTGGTCCTTTAACTCAATTTCTTTGAAATAAACTTGCAGTGCACTTGCAAAAAACTTCGCCTTTTAAGTCAAACAAGGTGAACCCAAAGTAAAGCATAAAAAGCCAGATGTTCCAAAAAATTTGCCTTAAAAATAGCGTGAAGGCGTCACCATATCGAAATTCAAAAATTTCATTTCTTCATATGAGCATGGAAGCGTATCCGAGGTTGTGGCAATGACAGTGGCCGTTTTTTCTTGGTCCTTACCTTACACTACCATAACGAGGGTAGGTAATGACGCGCCTTGTACGGAGATGGCGGCGCAGGCGCAACCAGTCTTTACATACACTGTTGCTAAGATTAGATGGTTAAATATTGATTGGGTGTAATAGGTTTTTGCGTGACAATAGTGTGGTTACCTATGTGGTGTGTTCTTGTTGCATTTCACATTTGCTTTTCTAACATGTTAATTTTGGTAATGAAGTGTTACTAGTTTCGAATTTGGTACTGTGTTAAAATTCTTTGCTCGACAGAAATAACTCTACGGATCTATCATTTGTTCACCGCACGCAACTGACAAAGCCGAATGGAAAAAAGCGGGTAACTGGATGAGCTCCTACATAAAAGATTGGCCATTGTACGAAAAATTAGAAACGCGGAAGAAGAGAAGGGAGACAAACAAGCGAGCGAACAGCTGGTCGTGGTCTCCCTTGCAAAAAAGATGAAAAAGTTTTTTTTTTCTATTTTTTTTAATTATTTTATACAGCTAGTCGCACACGGCACCCGTGTGTATCACATACAGGTGTTGGTTGGCATGCGACTAATGTATAATTGGCTATAAAAAATAGGATATGTGCACCACGCGATATGTTCCACCTTATTAAGCGATTGATCGATATAAGTACGTAGACCGCGTAAATTATGTTATTTTATCTCCCGTATAAAAGGACCACGACTGTATAATTTCAAGTATTTTATTAATTTGCAAGTTTTTCTAGTAGATAGCTATCAAGTGGATGTCATTAATGAATATTAATGTATTTTGACAGCGTCGTTTTTATATAAATATGATGTTTAGAACAGGAAAATTATTATTTAATCGATAATTTAAATCCTGCTCTCCAATTGCGTAACACACTTAATCACAATCCGAAGGATTTTGAAAGTAATTCATAAATCATTGCTTCGTATGTTTGACTAATTCTTCTGCTCGATAACGTAAATGACGCAATGAATAGGATTGAATTGTCAGGAAATGAAAGGCATGGCCATAGTAAGTGTGTTACGCAATCACCCGCTGATCCTTCGTCACCAAAAGTAAAGCTAAGTACTCACCAGCGCGGAACACCTCGCCGCAGCCATCGCAACGGCTGGCGAACTGGGCATCGTAGCAGTTGCCGCAGTAGATCTTGTCGAGCTTGGAGCCGAACTGCTTGTCTACCAGCGAGACGCGGCACTTGGCGCACAGGAAGCAGGCCTCATGCCAGTGCTTGTCTTTGTACGACAGGTCCTGAGAGAAAAGAGAAGAAGGATTAAATTAGTAAGAATAGCAAAAAGAAGCAACGACAAACTAAAGCGAAGCGATATTCGATGAAAAGTTCAAAATCTGATTACCAATCAGATTTTGGAGAAATGGAACAGAAAGATTTTAAAATGGTTATGATGAAATTGAAGGAAAATGCCTTTAATACTGGCATAGGAAATTTGTAATATATATTAGACTGAGGATGCCTGATCTATCCATCTAAAATGAATATGTTGCCTATTTTTACATTGTAAGCCCGTCTATAGAATTTCGTGCCGCTTGCCCGCTTGCTCGCACGAAATTCTATACAAAAATGAGACATCTCCTCTCCTCTCCGCTTTGGTGGATTACGGGCCTTATAGTCTCCCTTAGTTCTCAAAAACAAAACAACAACAAACCAATGTTAACTTCACAAATACTTTAATCCAGTGTAAAAACGCGCTATTGTTTTTATGACAACGTGACTCGAATGTTAACTACATTATTATTCAATTTCAATAAATGACATCGGCCGAACAAAAATATTGCTGAGATGAACGCACATAAATATTGAAAAACGCTATGAATAGACATGACAAAATCTTATTTAAATAAATGCGTGATTTACAAAAAATATATTGCTTCGAACCATGATAACAATAATTAATATGTTTAAATCTGACGTGTGGAACATTAATCAGGGCCCTCCCATCAGATCTTCTTCACTTAGATGGAAAAACCTGACATTATACGCAAAAGACGTATTATTCCAACGACATATGTGGACTACGAAGCGTAGGCGGTAATTATTACCTTCAGCTTGCTGGTAGGATAGGATACTCAGACCAATCAATTGTTATAGAGTTCTTACTTATAAGGGCAACATTAACTCCAGTTGTCATTCCCAAGATTTCCTCCTAAATTGCATAACAACCTACATCTCAATTGCTGGAAATACCAGCCATCGTACACAAACCTATTTAGGTCCATGATTCATAAGCATACATTTTCGATTTCATATAAACACTCGACTGCAAATCCTATTTGTTACATTCATATCAAGTTCACTGACCAAATAACGAGCATAACCCAAAACCTGAGTGCATACAACACAAGTATTTCCATCTTTCGGGTCAACGCTAACACTAATGTTAAATTAAAAACTCAAATACATTCTCTCACGTTGCATTTGACGTGTTTAGTTCAAGTTTCAAAATAAATCTCCCCTCATTCTGGATTCTATTCCTGGCGGCGGTGCGAGGACCGACAGAACGTACATTTAAAACTGAATGTCGTAATGTCAATAAAATATGAATGTTTATTTTGGCCGATTACGAAACTCTTAGAGCTTCTTGGATCGCGTAAATCTTAAAAGAATCGTCTGACGGATCCGCACAAGCTTTTCAAGGTTGGCTCTATACGAAAACATCGGAATACTGTATCCGACCCAGAAATAGTTTAGTTTGTGCTAACACGCGATTTGTTTTCTGTAAGCGATCGTCAATTTGTTAAAGTCCAGGCTGCAGCGGCTACCAGTTGGGTGTAATGCTAACAATATAGCCGGTGTGCGCTCATCACGAGTAAACACGCCGCTAATGTGTTCTTGACTGCCCCGATAAATAGCATCAAGGGGTTATAATTCACGAGGAATATCATCCATTACTTGACAGAGTCGAAACTGTCATTTATCTACTGAGAACCATGATTTATAGGTTCATTTAGTTTGATTTTTTGTCCCATTACAATCAAATCTAATAAGCGCGCTATAATAACGCAAATTTCATTTCTATTGCCTAGATTCATGCCCAGATTCGAGGGTCCTCGAGACACTTTGGGGATAATATTTCAGTAAATGAACATTGTAATTTATCATAAGTGTATTTGAACAATTGGTTCATACAAACACTAGTAGCGTTTGCAGCTGCGTGTGGACGGGAAAAGTCATTGGTTGTTCGTCGAGATAAATGTATAATGTTTGGCGTAACGTTAACGTTATGTTGGCTTGGCAGCGTTCTGCCTGGGGCCGTGTGCAGAGGTGCGCCCGAAGAATCTGGGCCGGCTGGAGTGACATTACTAAATTTGATCGGTGAAACAAAGCTGACGAATGCCGTGGATTCTAATCCTATACATACCGCACATACAACTCGCTTAGGATTCTGTGTCAATGATATTTTCAATGAAACACAGGCCTCGTATGCAATTTTGGGCGTGGATTTAAAATGGCAAGAAAACAAAAGTGATTTAGGAGTCATTATATAGACAGTGCAGATGTTTACAACGGGCTCTCAATCAACCTGTCACAAACCGAGCATTTTGCAAATTCTTGTTTGTTGTTCAGTTTAACCGTAAGATTATCTTTCCCGAAACTATTATTTATCAACTCAAAATAGCATTCGTCTCAGCATTTTACGGCGCTTTGAACTATTTTAGATTCCGCGTCGTATCCTATATCAAAACAACACGCTTCGCAATTTAAAGTCTCACAATAACAAGAGGTCCATGTTATGAGGGAGAAGATAGAACCAAACAACCAAAATCCGCAACAACCTAAAACTTATACTCAGAAATTCAAACAAATATTCGATTCTCTAGCTCAAAATCAAAAGCCATAAGCAGACGAGGCTGAGAATCGGAGGCAAAATGAGCTGTTGAATAATATTGCATAATAGACTGAACCGACAGGACTGATAAAAGAGTCTAAGCTTGTCAATAGAATCTGAGCTTTAAGAAGCTAACCTTAGAGTCGATGCCGATGGTTTTGTTGCATTCTTCGCATCCGTTGGCGAAGACGCTCTCGTAGCACTTGATGCAGTAGGGGTGCTCATCCCTCAGGACGTATCGCTGGCCGGTCAGCGACTCGTCGCACTGCCAGCAACAGAAGTGACCGCTGTGCCAGTCCTTGTTCATCGCCTTGGTGTATTCGCCACTGAAAATAAGCTGGAACAAATAGGACTTGGTTAGAGATGGTGGAAAATGTTTGGAGTCTTTGGAGAGACGAAAAAGTTTCTGATTAACAGTTTGGTTTCTGACATACATATTCATCTTTCGGGAAAATTGTCATATAGGGTTTTGATACAAACTTTCTGGAATAATATTTTAAAATTCAAACAGTTTTTGTTTATCCTAGATGTTGACCAAATCGTATTCATCATTCATGGTATGATTGTGATTATTTTCTTATATCATCTTATTCCTCAATACTTAAATTTATTGTTTAGGTGTTAAAAATAGATGTATCTATTCATGATGTGTTTCATCAAGTTTTCAGTTTTCCCTAAATGTATGTTCCATGAAGGCAGTTTAAGATTTTTAAGGTAATCGTGATTAATAATAAAGGTTAGTAGTAAATAATGTTTCTGTCAAAAGATCATTCCAAAACATCTGATAGGTACCTTAAATTAGGTCGGGTATGTGAGGGTGGCCAAAACACGCCTAACAAAGTGCATATAAACAATGTTATGCATGTCACTGACAGGGAGGAACGCGCGGTAATCGACACTTGACTGACACGAACACACTGGCGTCACTACACGGGTCAAGGGAGGCTGGCCACCACAACACATACCCATCGTCGGCGTTGGACGTCGTGTTGGTATGTTCCACTTCCGTGACGGTGACCTCTCCATCCTTAGACTCCCTGCGCTTGGAGGTCTTCTTGACCTTCCTGGTCTTGCGCTCCGTGGTGGTGTACTGGACTTGTACGTCAACGTCGGCCATGGCACTAGCGGGGTAGTTCGTTAAGAAGATACGGTATCACCGGACGCGGTCGCGACCCGAATTCGAATGGCGAGCAACGGTGGCCGAATCGCAGGAATTATTCCAGAATGTTTAGCGCTCGGGACGGTGGGGGGAGTTTGGGATTTAAATTTGGAAGAGTGACGGAGAGGGCAGGTGCGCGGGCGGCGTTTCCGAACTATGGCGACTTGAAACCGCTCGTTTTCCTATCCGAGATCCGCTGCTATCCTTCCCTTGTAAGCGATACGGTGGTTGAGCGCGAAATATGAATATTAGGAGCAGCTTATAGGGTTATCGGTTGGCCGAGATTCCGAATGGGTTAAAATAGGAGAACAATCACAGATTTACGCATGCTCAGACCTATAAATGCACAATTAAGTTTTAATGTTTGTTCAGCGCAAACTGGTTGGCGTGATAATGGATGCGTTTGACATAGATTAATTTTATTGATGCTCGTCGTTAGCTTTTGACATATTGTTTAGATAAGGGAGAATTAATAACAACGTGTGCTGAGTACAAAGTGTAGAAATGATAAATTATGTGATAAAGATCTTTCAATTAAGAGCTTGCATGAATGTATCTAAGGACCATTCATTAGTATTTCAATAGGAAAAGACTAGATTTTTCCGAAGATGTAAAAGGTATTGATGTTGAAAGCAATTATAATTGTCTTTATAAATAAAATAAAAAAGGTAAGATTAAAAGACTAACCAATATCCTTTCGTGATAATTTCTGTCTTGGGCGGAAAAGCCACCTTTCTCACAGTACTTATTGAAACCGTACTATGACACGTAGCATACTTAACGATGTGACCTCCTATGGACGATGCTAGCGTCAATATATCTGCATATTTTATGGCAATCGACTCAAAATACAACGAAATTATACCTTCCAAGGAAACATTAATACTGAAGTAAACACAAGACAGAAACTGTGTTCTAAGGAAATGAGAAGTCATTTGATGATATCAAGAGGATAATCATCTTGATGAATGGGGAATGAGGAAAATGTCGTAAAGGAAAGACCAAAGAAATGGATGGACTGTGTAAATATGGTTAGAAAGGTGGTGACTACGGGGATGACGACTAATAGAGAAGTGTGGAAGAAAAAGACATGTTGCGCCGACCCCAAATAAATTGTGATAAGGGCATGAGAATGATGATTGATGTTAACGATTGAATAAATTATCACAAACGATGGGAATTCTGCAAATAATGGTGCATTTGCGGAATTCATGTGGCTTAGAAAAATTGTTTTCCCTTACGAGTTAATTTTCGTCTTAAGAAAAAATATGTAGGCTGGCATCAAGCTACCAATCAACTTTGAACATTATGCTTTAGCGATAAAGTTGCAAATCTATTAAAGAAATTTGACAGATTGTATTAGCTTGATGTGCTGGCGTCTGTACATCACTCAATAAAAACATAAGGAACCTTTGTACGTAAGTTAAACAGTTCGTTGAAAAACTGTTCTGAAATATAATAAATTGTGGCTCAAGGGGTGTACGTTCAACTTAATAATTTTGAAGGGAGCCGAATGATTCAACCATAGAAATTATATCTATGGATTCAACGCATACGCCGCCATCAGTGAGACATTTGAGTGAGCATGACATACTCTCAACTGATAGCACATTCTAATCAATACACGTCGCGGTTCTAAGAGGGACTGAATATTGTTTTTTGTTGTGCATCTACGTCATGGGAGAACTTTTTGAAAAGTCAGTTCAGAATTCTACATTCCGAAAAGTTTTGCAACATTAAACAGTCTTGGAATGCGAATATCTAACTAATAGTAACTGCCAACTTTTGTAACAATCGCAGAAAACTATTAGTTAGATCAACAGTTCCATGTAACAGCTTCAAAGACAATATTTATTTGTAGTTTTTGTAATATAAGCTTGCTTTTTGACGGTAATCTTGATGGATTGATTTTACGTATTTTACTGTTAAATATTTTAGTTTGTAGTTCTATTATATTTAGAGGGGTCCGTGGCTAAATAATAACAGCCGCACAGGTCGATCGATCAGGTTAAGCTACGCTTGCCGCGGTTGGTCTGTGGATGGCTGACCATCTTTACATACCGAGAACCCTCCGTGCCTCGGAAAGCACGTTAAGCCGTTGGTCCCGGCTGTTATTCGTGGATCTTTGACAGTCGTTACGGGTGGTCAGAAGCCCGA
The DNA here is from genome assembly GCA_963082905.1 of Oligia fasciuncula. Taxonomy (NCBI): domain Eukaryota; kingdom Metazoa; phylum Arthropoda; class Insecta; order Lepidoptera; family Noctuidae; genus Oligia; species Oligia fasciuncula. The sequence goes on along the minus strand of OY720392.1, from coordinate 3,718,475 downwards.
AAACCTGACAACCAGTCTTACCAAGGGGAGGGGGGGGGTAGGGGTAGGGGTAGGGGGGGTGGGGTATTGCCCAGTAACTGGGTTGTGGAGGTCAGATAGGCAGTCGCTCCATGTAAAATACTGGTATTCAGCTGCATCTGGTTAGACTGGAAGCCGACCCCAACATAGTTGGGAAAAGGCTAGGCAGATGATGATGTAGTTCTATTATATTTTCCAATAATCTAGCAATTCGATTACCACAGTGAATAGCACCCTAATTGCGTATTACACTATCAATCACAATCTGAATCGTTTTGAAGGATATTGCTAATCCATTGCTGCATATTTTACCGAAAAATGTGTCTGCTCAACAACGTAAATAACGCAATGAATGTTGTTGAACTGATTGCTAATGATAGTGTGTTACAGAATGTAGAACATTCCATGTAAAACTTGTTATTATGGTAATTCGTAAATGATTTAATTCCCAGTTTTAGGATTTCAGCTTTCTGAATTAGAGACATCTTTTACAAAATAATTATTTTCATGAAGAAACTTGAAACTTTTAAACGGAAACGTCAAATCTTGGTAATTTGCAAAGTCATAGTAATTGAAAACGGAATGAACACAGCTGTTTAAACGAAAGAAGAAATAGAGATATTATAAAAGAAAATGACAAACAACTTCACTTTAATGCTTCCAAAATATATATCCGAATCGCACAGATCACTAAAAACAAATGGGGCGTTCATCATTTGTTTTAAACTGTTGCAATGACAAAAATTCTAAGAAAATTGATGCAAAAATACGAAGCATAGCAAATATCGCAATTAGAAAATCTAGCAAAAGCTCAAAGCACCAGAATTTTCTTTGTAAACTGATTCATCGGAAGCTTTCGTACCATAAATTCTTAGCGTGGTTGTTTACAGAGAACTTGCAACTAAAATTATGAATGATTCAGTTTTCTCTGTAGATACATTCGCGCATACTTTTCTAACTTCCGCGTCAGTTGCCTTCGTTCGTCTAGACATACGGTCGATGTCTTCATTGAACCTTCAAACCGAGGTCTTGGTCAAAGCTACTTCATTCATAGGGCTATTTTTACAATGTTTTACAATTGCTTACGTTTCCAACATTTTACACCTGGGCGAACGCCCTTTGAATTGATTATATTGTAAACATCGGAAGACATGATTGATGACGCAGTAGGGTGAATGGCGTAAAATTTAGCTTTTCTGATTATTTCAATTTTGAATTTGTTTTATTAAATATTGTATTGGTCTTGAATAAATTTTTATATTTGATATTAAAAACGACAAAAAAATAACTTACTCATTATGATCACAAAAATAGAAAACTTGCTACCGTAATTTGTGGTAGGAAATATCAGATTTGCGGAAAACTTTTAGTTGAATTGAAAAAGTAATGTGATCATCATTTATTTCAAAAGAGACTTTTGACAGTCAAAATTGACAGACAAGAAAATAGAATTGATTCTAGAGGCCTCTACCAAAAGGTGGTTTTGTATGAGAAGAATCCTATGGGATGAGACACACTAAATCTTGACAATGACAATTATGAATTTGCATCCACTAATTAAAAGAGATCACAATGAACACACCATGACAATGGTGCATAATTGCATGTGAAAAGTTGTGACCTATATTCATGAGTTTAACTCTTGCATAACGCAAGACATAGTTTGTCCCAGATCAGTATTGAAAAACAAAAGTTGTTTTTCTTAAAAAACACGGGAAATAGTACCTATCACCCATTATTTTTTTAGGTCAAGTAAACTTTCCAATTTTATTCTAGGATTTGCTATCACAAACAGGAACATCGAGATTAATACAACGTGATGGCATAATAGGTCATACAGCACAATGTCTTTTCTTCTACCTAGCCTATTCCCAACTATGTTGGGGTCGGCTTCCATTAAAAGAGGATGCAGCTGAATACCACTATTTCACATGGAGCGACTCCTACTCCAAATTGCACAACTCAGTTACAGGGTCTAAGGTAACACGATAACCCTTGGTAAGACTGGTTGTCAGACTTTCGGGCTTCTGACTAGCTACCCGTGACGACTACCAAAAATTTACGAATGACAGCCGGTACGAGCGGCTTAACGTGCCTTCTGAGGCACGGAGGAGTAAAATATGTAATGGATGATCACCATGTCACCCACCATCCACGGACCGACCTCGGCAAGCGGAGCGTAACCTTCAATCGACTGTGCGACTTTTATTACTTAGCCACGAGCCCCCCTTCCCCTATTAGGCTATACAATATACATGGGGAATTATATACCTATAGGTTTTTCCAACTTCTCTTGTTCCTTTATTCCTTCACAAACATCCGCTTGCTTAAAGCTGTTTACTGTAATAAATTCTTCTGAACCTCAATTGATTTATTCCACGAACATAAATCAATAAATTAATCAAATCGTTCACAATAGTGTTATCAATTAATAAATTTTATCGAACATGAATCTTGCCAGCGCGCCATTTGGCACACAGTGGGGTCGAAGATGATTTAATTATGATTGTGAATGGTCCTAACGGTAATATTTTAATATTATTTGGTCCTAGCAGTCGTGGTCTGTCAGCTGATTTGCTCGTTCAATACGTGATTGTGTTAGTTATATTTTAACGGTTCTTATGTTGCTTTATGTGTTAGGGTTGCTCGGCAAGTGTGGGATGCCCCCCAGCTAGATGGACCGCCAACCTTAAGGCTGGTGGTGGCTACCTTCGTAAATTTGACCAACCAACCAAAGACTGGTGGCCTGACCTTCGTAAGTTTGTCGGAAAGCGGAGGACATGGTGTTATGGTGCATTCTGGCAGAGGCCTATGTTCAACAGTGAACTGCGATAGGCTGTGTTGATAGGGTACTTGAACAATTTTTCCGCAAGAAGTCAAAGACACACAAAGCGCATGCGTTGTAATTCGAATTATTTTTTAAATTGAATGTTTATATTAAGAACCCGTTATGAGTAAAGGAATTAAAATTCTCCTTCTTATAGAATTAGATAATTCAAGGATCAATCTGATATTGATAGATCAGACAGACGTTAGTGACTTCCTGAATTCGAAAACAGACGAATGCTTCGCAAACTTGCAGAAGACTAAATAATAGTGACGTGTGCGGATTCAAAAATGCGTTTGCGCGTGTTAAGAGGCGAATGTTTTTTCTTTCGTTCTTTAATGCAAGCTGTGATTAAAACATTTCCACTTGTGATATAGTGTGATCCAGAGAGAAAAAAACGTATTACAGTAGGTAGACTAAAAACCTAGTGGTCATCATTATTTAGTTTCCTACGCATAAACATCGAATACCAAAAACAAGAATTGAAATTTTGTGTAGTTCTTCGTTGACATCATCATCACTAAATAGGTATGTATAAGGAAAGATAGTGCTCAAAAGCAAACCTATCCGAATTAACAATATAACTTAATTATGTTGATGAGTAAGAAAATGACGTAGGTCGTATCATTTCCATTTTTAATAATTTAACGACTAATATTTAAAATAAGAACTAAACCATCAAAAACAATCCAGAACCGCAACAGAGTCTAATCGATCAAGACCATGAATTTAAAAATAAATATCCCAATATAAACGAAGCTCCAAGAATTAATCTAACTTTTTTCTATATGCCTGAAGTACAGGTTGGCAACGGTAGCCATCTAATTTTAAAACACCCAATCGCGATGCAGCAAAATAGAAAGGAGATAGATAATTTAATCTAGATAGATCAAGATATTTATTGGTCGGGATGAAAAATGGCATGATGTTTTGGCTCAGTTTAGTAATGTATTCGATGTAGTGGCAAATGACGTTGTTTTATACGCTGATACAAAAAGGGTGGACAGTGCTGACAATTAGGGACGTACTAAAATAATGTCGCCGCCTACGCTAGGGAGGTTGGTTTATTAATAACTGTTTGGGTGTAGCTATAGTGGGTAGCATAGATAGACATCTACGATGATAGAGAATTAAAATTCAGAAGAAGACATATACAGGCTTATAATAATATAGTATTTTTGTTTAAGTAATTGCGTTTATTATGGTTACAAATACATTTAAAACGAAACAAACCCCAGACCTTGATATTTTTGGAGAAACTCTGTTAATGTTTAACACAAATCATTCTGTAATAACCGCTGGTTATTTTTGTTTGTTTATATTACAATGTTTGCTCTGCTAAATCGTAAAGTTACTGAGTTAAACATAATTTCACCACAAAGCTTTGGATTCCTACACTGAAGTAAGGTATGTGCGTTAATTGCCTCAATAGCAGAGTTCGTCTACTTTCCATAAATCAAAAATTAAAATAGAAGATTCAGTCACCTCTATAGTCACACGAAATTCAAAATACGAAATAATAAAAACAAATGATAGTGATTTCGAACGAGAAACTCATAAAACTATTCTAGATGAAAAGACAACAAAAGAAAAAACAAAAGAACGTCGCGTGGACATAAATTAGGTTTTAATCAAAGAAAAGAGTTGGTTCGCGGGAACACATCCCGTCGTAAAAGAATATTCGTGTGTCTATGGAGCTTGTGGTTCAGTGACGCACGAGTCGGAAGTTGTGACCACAGTAATTGTAGACTTGACAAGAATTGTGGGTTGAAATGCATGTATTTTTGGAAAGTTAGATCTGAGTGTATATGGAGAGCAGATCTGCAGATGATTTCTATAACTAGCAAGAGAATCCTTTGAGGAAATCAGATTATTTAGAAGTAAGATAATCCATTATTTTGGTGTCATATAAATGAGCTTCTTTGAAAGTCATTACATTATATTGTACGTCTATGGCTTTAATAAAACCATTGATAGATGACCTTTAACCATAAGCAAAAACTTGACACCTTTTCAATATCAAAAACATTTTAATAAACCCATTAGTCTTACATACAGTAATAATTCCTACTATCTTGTCCTACTAACCTACACTCCAGACGAACTACAGAAGAAAGCACTTTAATGCATAATACCTCATCAGCCTCTATTAATATACATTTGACTTCAAATATACATACATACATGGTATAAAAAGTATCTTCCGTGTCGTATGAATAGGGTTCTAATTAAAGAGCTTAACTTATCTACGGGCTTCAGTAATACGCCCACGGTTATTTGCAAGTCTTGCGGGAATTTCCTAATATTTTGGCGTTCGTTACGGTACTTGTTCGTGATCGTTTGTAGACGTAACAGCTATTTTGTCGGCATCATTTACATTGCCAAAATAAAGTAATGAATAGGGTTTGTCAGGGTTTTGATGACGTATATTTTTTTGACGTCATCTATTTGTTAACTTCTATCTAATTTATGGGACCCTTTCGAGGGCCAAGACAAATGGCAATCGCTTTCAAAGCGTTTCGTATTTCTACAAAGACTTTCAACAGGATTGACATAAGCTTTTCGGTAGATTATGTCAATTCATTACGTTTTTACATTTCCGTCATCGTTATTGCTGATAGAATGCCTTGTTATTATCTATCCATACTTTCAGAGTTCTCTTTTCATCTTTCATTTAATATTTATGACAGTAGCTTAATTAAGCCTATAAATCCACCACGCGACATTTGTGACAGTGATTATATCAAATTGAAAATAGTTTCAGCCAACTGTGAAATTAGAATAAAACTCAAATCGATTTGAGCATAATTCTGAGCTCGACGAAGAAACATCTTTATAAAATATATGTAGCCGGTACTTCGATTACTTAGACACGTGCTGTAGCACTGACTTCAGTTTGTAATGGTGTCATCATTCCTATTTCATAATGCTTAGATTTTAGCACACGACATATACCAACCCAATAATTCAAATCATTGCCAAATGTAATTCTCAACCACTAATCTTTCCCTTAATTCCACAAACCGTTAATTTCCAAGCTGCTGTCAAAATAATCCCAAGGGTATTAGAAAAATTCTATACAAAATCAGCTTACAATCTGCATTGGCCGATAGATGGCGTTAATTCAAAGGTCGTAGGTACTTTATGCCCTGGATTTAATGAGACACATCTGGGTCGAGGCTGGACGAGTATTTTCGGACTATTGTGCAACAGTTTTGATTAACAGCTCATAATTTAATATTAATTGGAAATTATGGCAATTTAATTGCAGTAAAATTGTAAGAATTTGTCTTGACCTGGGGGCCCGAAAAGGGCACTTTGGCAGAATCATAAAAGGATAACATAATGGACAGTTAACCGTTAAATTAATCGTATCAAATCCCATTGGTGAAGGATTTTTCAGTAATTTTTTTTTGTCTGGGCTAAAATACCAATCAATCCAATCCAAATCCAATCCCAATCTCTTTGATTATACCTACGTAGTGCAGCGGAAAAAAGAAAAACACGGACTGTCTTCGCCATATTATGATTCATAATGTTATCCTCTTATGATTCTGCCAAAGTGGCCTTTTTAGGCCCCCTGATCTTGATCAGGAATTGAAAAGGTTTAGCTACGACCTGTTGAACTGGGTGATGTCATTAATATTTGCAGTCGTTAATATTTAAGGTGAGTGGGAGGGTGTGTTGGTCGGTGTACTATAGGTACACCTCTACCTAACCCTTCCGGGATTACAGGCGTGATGATACGTTATTATATTTAAGGTTTAATTAAAAAAGATAAATTGTTGGTATGTTCTAAAATACGGGTAGCCTGTCATGTTTCAGTACAAATATAATATCGGAACCGGAACTATAATAAAATTAAGGCTCTAAGTAACTGTTTATTATTGTGACACACGACTTTTGTGAAAATCTAAACCAACAGTTAAACTATTTCTATATGAGACCATTACTTGCTTTATGTAAGTTGGTTTTCGATACAATTACAAAAACAAACATGAATTCGAACGAAGCAAATAGGGCCATTAAGAAGCCTGCAGTCAATAAAGTTTTCAACATTAACTATGCTAATAATATGTGTAGTACACTAATGGTACATATGTAGAACACAAATTACATAATAAATAAGAGAATTACGTGATTATTACATGAATTTAATTGTGTCATCGAAAGTATATCTTCGTGATTGTGTTTATTCATTATTGCATTGTGTTAAGTTTAAAAACTCAAATAAGAGTATTTATAGTGTTCATTTTTACCTACTATAGCGAGCCAATTAAAAATCAAATAATAACTATCAACCTCATATTGTCTCAAATATGTGTCTTTAAGCCAATCATTGTATCAATTTCGAAACAGAATTGTGTGTCCCATAATTTCGGTTTCTCTACACAAGCCATACAGATTAGAGCCTACCTTTTCAAAGTCCTGTCACAAAGGATATTCGGTTATTTCTAAGGGTTCTCAAAGAAAACAAAACACAAACGGGGCATCATAATTTAATGTTCAGTCATGCTTACAGAGGCTCACAATCAGCGGTGCGCTCGTGCTGCGTTAATTTCCAAGCTAGTCCCCTGAGTTGCCCCAGAAGTCTATCTCTTCTTCCTCCTCTTCAATTACCTCTTTAGTCTCAGTCGTCTCTTCCTCGAAGGAGTTGAGTATGGGAACGTCTTTCAACATCGGCTTTAGCTCCGCTTTGTCTTCGGAAGCCACGGTGTCAACTGACGCTTCCACGCTCCAGTGGTCACTCCTTCTCTCCCTCGAGCTTTCCCTCGATCGACTTCTGGAATAAGAACGCGCTGATAGATTAGGAGTGCTTCCGAACCCTGCCAATTTGCCGTCTTTATTCATACGCTCGAACTCGGCTTCCTCGAGTGACGTGAACATCTTTAGTTCTTCCTCGCGGGACGCTCGCGACTCTTTGGAAGAATTCGACGACGAAGAGTGACGCTTTCTGAAACTCCGTCGCCTGCCACTCGGGTCGCTTCGTTGTATTGGTCGGTACTTAATCCCATCAAGAGATCTTAAACAAATTCATAACATGTGAGTAGGTATAGTACAGATGGTGAATGGTATGTACCATGAATTAGCTTTCTACTCGTGCATATGGTGGTGTCCAGATGAGCGGTGATCACTCGTGGCAATGGGACGCAGCTAAGTCACTACCGAACTGTAAGCATGAGTGTCTACATGAGATATGTTCCTGCGGGTAACAATGAATATTAACCTGAGGAATTCTTCGCTGTATTCGCCTTTTTTGTCTTCGTCGAATGATTGGAAATGTATTTCGGGCAGTGTTTGCGGGGTGCGGGTGGGACTCAGTGGTCTGTAATGCCATATCAGCTTATCGTCGGCCCCACCTTCCTCCTTGCTGTCAGGCTCGACAGAATTTGAAGTAAAGCTGTTGTGATTTGAATCTGAAATAGTTTCACGAGGCGTAGGTGATCTGTTTCTTTGACCGACGCTGATCGACCCTGAGGAGTTCGTTAGAATGGTTTTCGTTTTCGACGGAATGTACCTGTCGCTCCTGTAGTCTCCGTTTGATTGGCTCTCCTCGAGCGACTCCTGTCCGAAGCTGGAGATTTTCGTAGAGAACAGTATGGCGGTCGAGTTTGTGTTGTCATCGTAGTACCTGACGGCGGCCGATTTTAGTTTTCCATTTTTATCCTCTGTTAAAGATAGGTATCCCTGACCGCATTCTTTGCTCCAGTCTGCCGTGGAGGATGAATTGGTCGCTTTTCTGAGTTGGGTGCTGTAGTACTCGACGAGTTCTTGAAAGTCCGGGTGGTCGCGGGGTATGATGCCGCTGAGTATGTGTTTCAAGCACTCGATTGCTTCGTGCGCGCCGGCGTACGAGATAACGACAGACAGCAGGAGTCCCATTTCAATGTCCTCGAACAAACACAGCCTTTCAAACGGAATGGAAAAGGGGTACTTTTGAAAAGGGTCTCCAGGGAGCGGGACGGTGCAGCGCTATTACGCCGAGACAAGATTTGAACAACTGAAATTAAACTGTAATAGTTGCCAAACTTTTGTGTCCCATTATAGAATTCATTTGGCGTTGTGGCCAGACATTAGCTTTATGTCTCGTTCGATCATTCGGCCGAAGGTCGCGGGTTTACGGGACTATAAAAATGTTTTAGCCCGTGATTGATTTGTTAGCCCGTGTGATTGTTCTGTAGTGAGTTATTGGAAATGTAACATCGGCTCACTTTGTTGGTGATTTAGGATGAACGCGTTTCGTTGCAGTTCCTGTGATGTTTCAATCAATAAATCAACTAACGCTTAGAACAGTGCCGGATAGAGGTTTCTCTCTATAGTTTATGGTTGTTTAGGTTTATTTGATTTAGACATGTTAACTATTTCGATGGATGCGCTAAATGCATCAGATATTGAGAAAGCAATCAGTCTTTTTTAATTTTGATGCTAACTTGTTTTTCTCTAATCTATCACTTTAATAATTAGTAGAGTTGGAGAAGAAAGGATGTGTCAAACTATCTTATCTGATTATCCATATGAAACGGACAGGATCACATCTGTGAACGCAGTTTCGTGAACTTGTAAGGATAAATTCGTTTTAAAATTTTATGACGACGATCGTAAGCCCTTAGTATTTTACTAGCGTCTACTCATTGTACCCTAACTTGACTGGTAATGTTACTTAATTAAAGTAATTAGGTAGTAGTTCTTTAGGTCAAACAGCGATGCCTTTGTTTTACTAATCATCCCAGTTTGGCCGATGACTAATTGCTACTGTTGCCAAATCTTTAAGTGACCGTCAAAGGCGCTAGAAATACGTAATTTTGCGTCATCCGTGCGGTTACTAGAATAATTTATTGTCTCTTAAAGGACATTAACGAACGAGCCCTGTCTATATCATTTATTGGCCATAGAACGTAAACATAGCTTAGGTATAGCTGTCAAATGACAAACATATTGAAAACTATGGATAAACTAGATAGGTATTGGCGACGATTCTGTTGTTCACAAACTATACTAAATTTAAGTTCAGTGCATCTTTTTCTTTCTATTTCATTAAGAAAAGGACAGAAGATAAATTTTAGTTTAGTCCTGTGAGATTAATCAGCGCCTGACGTAAATTGACGTAATTTTAGTAGGCAAGTTTTTAATCACGTCTAAACTTATATGGTTATGGTAGTCAGGCGCTGATCAATTTGACAGGACGAAACTAAAATTTATCTTCTGTCCTCTATTTAATGAAATAGAAAGAAAAAGATGCACTGAACTTCAATTTAGTTTAGTTTGTAAACAAGGGAATCGGCATTGCCTTTATAAAACTAAGTATTTATTTTTATCAGTTTTATTGTCTTAGGGCTGATTAATAATAAATATTACAGTTTAACATATTTTTTATAAAAAAGCTGTGAAAGTGCCATAAAACAAAAGACCTTAGTCAACTTTATTAAATCGGTTGACGTTTTGAAGCTACAGGTAAATTTAAAGACTATGACGTAGCCAGAGTCTCTTCATGGTCGGGAGTGGGACAAAAAGGGTTTCATATATAAATACTAGCTTCCGCCCACAAGGTATGTCGATAAAAACTATTCTATGTCTTTCCCTAGGACGCAATCTATCTCTCTGCCAAATTTTCTCGAAATCCGTTCAGTGGTTTAGGCGTGAAAAGGTAACATACAGACAGACAGACAGACAGAGTTACTTTAGAATTTTTAATATTAGTATGTATGGATTGTAATCACTATGTTTATTTATGGTTACCACAGTTGCAAAATTATAGATATTCTCCCAGAAAAAATGATAACTTTCACGCCAAATATGACGCTGCTCTGAAAAATCCGAGTAAAATCACTTGCGTAAGTAAATAGCCTTGAACTATTAATAACGTTGTCCCAATAAGTTGTGACGCAACTTTCATTCTCGTTTATAAAAGAGATCAGCTGTATCATCATATAAAGTGCGTGGGTCCGATCTTGACACTGAAACACTGGAGAGCTGGAAATAATGTTTCAGACTTTCAGTTTCATGTGTTAAAGAACAGTTTTGTGTACTCTACGATCGTTTTTGGAATGACGTATTTAGTTCTTGCTTTTCCTAATAAAAAACCATATGACGTGTTTGAAGTTTTGAATTGATAACCTGCGGTGCTATTCTGAAACAATCTCAACGTGAAAACTTAGGTGAAGTGAGCGTGGAGTGAGCTGTCAATAGTGTCAAATCCTAGCAAAAACAAACTCACTTCACCTAAGTTTTCACGGTGAGATTTTAACAGAATCGACCGGCAGGAACCTATCCAACTAAGAACAAGTAACAAGTATTGGCCATGAAAGAATTACATATTTTAAGATTATTATTATTCAATAAATAAGTAACCCAGTTTAGAGTTTAAAGTAGGTTCATTTTGTAACTACAAATATTTTCTGAAAAAATCTAGGTACCCGATTTAAATTTAGGTCTATTTACACGGAGCTTCTTATGTAACACTTGTGCTCATCTCGGGAAAACATCTGTTCTTAATCAGCGAATTTAAAATCTCCACTATTTACTGGTGGATACTATATTTATAGCTGCTTAGTCACATAAATATTTTGGGATGGGCTGATAATATTTCAATTTGTTTGAGAAAACAATAAAAATGGTTTTGTTTAATTCTAGTGTTTAAATAAAAGGGAATCGCAATTAAACCGTGATTTGTCAGCGATTTAAATATATTGGTATTTGATTTTAGTCGTTTTAAATCTACATATTGTAGTGAATTGATGATTTAGGGTTTATTTTAAAATATTCTGATAACTTTCTTCTGAGGTGTTTGTACATATTTCATTTAATATTAGTTTTTTTTTTTTGTATAAATTAAGTCCAAAATGTCATATTTATCACACTAATAATATTATAAAGGCGAAAGTTTGTATGTTTGTTACTTCTTCACGCACAAACGGCTGGACGGATTCTGATGAAATTTAGCACACATATAGTTTATAACCAGGATTAACACTTATGATACTTTGTACCCCAATATTCCCACGGGATCGAAACTTTTGATGGTGAAATCGCGAGGTACTGCTAGTTCTACCTATGAAAGTTTCCCGACTATTAAAAACCCAGCCCCTAATTATATACTTAATAAATACTTCTGTCAAACAGGAAAATCTAAAGGCTCAGTTGGTAAGTGAGTACTATGCCTACATGTTGTTTTCTTCTCATTAATAATTAATTAACATTTTCAATCTCTCATTTTCCACATGCATTTTCTTTCTATTTTCTCTTTTTTTTTTCAATTCTATCAAAATTTATTGTTAGTCGAGCTGTTGAGATATTTTACAGTACACCTACAACTGATCCAAGCAATCAACATAACCATGTCCATTGCCAAGAAAATTAGCCGTAAAATAGTCCCTAACAAGAAAATACGTCCAAGCATGTGTCATCGACCTGGGAAATTAAAAAAAAAAATCCATTGCACACGTAACTAATGTTTTTAAATCTTCAAACTTCGAACACTTCAGAACGTTTTCTCACAGGTTTACAATGTTTTGTCAAAATGCCAGAATTATTTTATAGTTACACTTAATAATAATCTCTAAATATTTACTTCTTTATTTTGTCATGGAGCAAGATTAATAAAAACGAGTGTGCTTTACGATTTAATTTGATATTTGATTTACTTCGTACATTTATTTGCTTCATAATTTTTCATATTAAATTGAGATCTTTTTGATTTAGGTGCAGCTGGCAGATGTCAAGACCATAAATATTAGTCTATTGATTTTGGAGGCAGTAGTGATTCACCCAAAAATATTCGTGAAAAAAATGGAGGAGAATTGCCTAAATTGTAGGTTTTTTTTAAATGCTGAATCCTGATGGTAAGCGATGGGGTCTATGATGGAACAAGCGTGCCCAGAAGATGCCTAAGGCACTGGAACTTCCACGCATCGACGAAACACGGCAGGCTGCTTGAGGCCGGACTCCGGTGGGTGATCGCAAACCAGGCGGGCGTTAGCCCTACCACCGCAAGGGAAGAATTGGCCAGTCAAATAAGGTGTTAGGTGTGACTGTCCAGGATGCGGATAATTGGCGGAACAAACTGCGCTACACGAAGAGGCTATATTTAATATTAAAAAGGCGTATATATATTTAATATTATATTATATATTTTTAATATTATAAAGGCGAAAGTTTGTGAGTGTGTTTGTATGTTTGTTACTTCATCACGCACAAACGGCTGGACGTATTTTAATAAAATTTGGTATGGAGGTAGCTGACACCCTGGATTAACATATAGGATACTTTTTATCCCGATGTCGGATGTTCCCACGGGATCGAAAATTATGCGGGTGAAACCGCGGGGCGCAGTTAGTGATAAATTAATTTCTAGAAAACGGGCTGAATATGACGGTTGAGAGAGATGTATCAAAAAAGACGACATTCTACGTCGACCAAATAAATTGGCATAAGGACAGGAGTGTTGGTGGATGATGATGCTTTAAGCTGAAACGGAAACGTTAGTGGCACGTCACATTTGCACGTAAGCAGCGACAAGTTGGCAGCTCATCGGTTCAGATATCCACAACAACACATTTCCTGACGATGTGCGGTAACTGCACATTCCCTACATATCGGGTGATTGACGACGGTAAACTTGTCACACACGCGAAGCTATAGCTTTGATGTCAACCACTACCAATCAGGTGACCTACTTTTATATAATAGACTATTACTTACTTAGACTTTTCTATGACTATTACTTATTTAGACTTTTCTATAGACTATTACATAGTTAGACTTTTCTATAGACTATTACACCAACCTATCCTAACTAATATTATAAATGCGAAAGTAAGTTTGTTTGTTTTTTTTGTTACCTTTTCACGCCTATACCACTGAACCGATTATCCTGAAATTTTGCATATACGTTGTCAGGTGTACAGAAACGGATATAGCGTACCTTTCATCCCCAAAAAACTGCTGTTCCCGAGGAAAACAACAATAACGTTATTATGATAATAGATGGCGCCACGTGTCTTTCGAATAAAAAACAGGACGTCTGTCGGGTCAGTTAGTATTAATATACTTACATCTGAAATCTCCAACCCGTTTTCGGCAAGCGTGGTGATCATAGATATAGATACACCTAGATAACGCAAGAGCAACTACTTCGCGTGCCAAAAATCGCACCAGTTTACGATAAAAAATCATAAGCCGCCACTTTCGCGCTCAGTCCTGTGTACTGCTGGCTGGGTAAGCGTGAGCGAGAGCGCGAGCTTGTGACGTCATAGTATGTAGTCAAAAAATGGCACGCTTGGTTTTCATACAGTTCGTGATACTTGCGTTATCTAGGTCTATCTATATCTGTGGTGGTGATCAATGCTTATGCCTTCTCTGTATGTGACGAGGCCTTTGCCCTGCAGTGTGACAGTACCTAATAGGCTGGTTGGACCTTAGATTATTGGAGAAAGAAAAGAAAATCTGAAAAACCCCGGTAAGGTTACCCTACATCATTAAGCTACTTTTTTTTTTTATGTGAAAACTTGTTTAGGCGCGTTAGGCATTTTTTGAGATGGGAAAAAACCATAGAACTCGCGACACTGTTACCGTAACCGACACCTCTGTTTTAAGTTTTGGCCATTATAAAGACATCAACGCGCGGTACATTATCTTTGGGAAGAATGAACTTCAAAGATATTTATAAAATTACTATGCTTTTTCAAGTTTTGATTTCTGTCGGCAATCCTAGCCACTGTTTTTTTCTTTTTCCTTGGGGAAATCCTCGTCGGTACCCTCCATCTGGGAAGAACGGAGCGTTATGTCGGACTCCTACCGACTAAAACCCTCCTGTTCCTTCACTACCATGAGTACGGCGCCCGGGAGATACTTGTACATTCACTGCACCCCCGATTGGTATCACTATGTTACCTACTGGCCTACGTATATTTTCCTTATATTGTATAAAGTCCAGTCTCTCTGACCGTTAGTCCGTTGGTGTGCGCAAGACTCGACCACTTGACAATGACAATTTGTTTTTTTTTTTTTTTGACTTGACAATTTTGTAGTGTGAGTAAATCCTTGGATGTGTGCTTTTAACGAGGGTTTTATCCGATATTTTAAACAACATGGCAACATCACACATTGTAAAGTTCGTTGCACGTTATATCTCGATAAGACATGCACATCAGATCTAACAATATCCAAACCCAAATTCGACATAGAAACACAATTTCCAAACTCCAGCAGCCGTTCCAAAGCCATTATTCTTAACACAATACGTAAGATTCTCTCATTTAGGTACAACATACATCTAATTACGGAGCGGTGACGTCGGTCGGCGTGACGTCAGACGGAACGTGTGGAAAGCGTGGGCGGACCTTTAGGCACAAGACGTATGCGCTGGATCGCTGGATGTGCGGGCGCTGTTTCTCAGCGCTTTTTTGTTCAAATAGTTCGGTTATGTAAGTCTAGGCAGTGGGTGGGGTTCGATTCATGAAAGCGCTGTTGAGGAAAAACTAGTATTTCTGTAGTTGCGCTTTTGCGAACTTTGGCTTTTCAAAGAGCCTACATAACATTTCAGGAATAGGTATCTAACTTAACATTTATTGCCTTAAAACCTCAAGTTACATGAAGGAAAAACAAAGGGGCCCTATTTAGCGTTCAATTAGTAGGTACAGTTATTTTAAGTTTTGAGTTAGTGTTGTGTATAAATAGTGAATGAATAATAGTAACAATACTGTGCTATACATTGAACGCATAAACTATAGTCGGACTTTTAATTAGCTGCAGTAAAATGACAGCTTATGTGTTACTTAGATGACTGAAATCGGCGACTTTTTGTTTTTTCGCGGCCATCAACTTTATCTTGTTTTTCTAGTACAGAATAGTGTAACAAACGAAACATATTTGACATGCATATCCCTAAACTAAGTCCCAAATGAGTTATTAAGAAGTGTCATTTTACTGCAGCTACAATTAAAAGTCGGACTATAGGTAAGTGTTTTTATATCAGACCCTAAGAAAGTGCTTCGAAATTGTGTAAAAGTGAAAATTGACACTTTTCTTATTTAAAACGCGTAAAATAATAAGTTACAGCTAAATTGCTTAGTAGTCTAGATTGTAATAAATTATTAAGAACTTTAGTTCATATTAAGGGGCTTACATGACCTAAAGCGCGGTCACTGTCGGACTGCTTAGGAAATAAAGAGAAGCGCGATGAAACAACGCTGGTAATTTATTGCAAAATATGAAGCAATTATCTATTTCCAAAAAATCTATTGTTTGGACTTAAAAATTAAAACACTAGTGATTTAGTATGTTGCTTTTTGAATATCTGACAAGAAATCAGAATGATTGTATGTATATTTAGTATGGTTTTTATTGTAAAAAAAAGTTTTTAGAGGTATTTTCATGATTTTTTTCTATCGCATCAAATTAGTTGTATTACGTTTTCAACACACTATCTACCAAGCATATATCCTGAAGAATATCATACATTTTTCTGATTTTGTTTACTGTAGTCGATCATATACTTTTATTGCTTCTAAAACTTGCGTTTTTGCGTTTAGGTCTTGTAATCCCCTTAATAAAGAAAACTTTCAGCTTTAAATTATCTAATTATGGAGTTGTTCTTTATCTAAAATAATAACGACACGTTGTGCTGTTTGCTGCATCCAAAGAATATCAAGCCATCCTAAAGACATGGAATCATCGTTGCAAAATATTTCTGATACAATGTTACAACTGGCAATGATATTTTCGATGACAGCTAGAACTAGGTCGCCACTGGTCGCTACGCACTCGTAGTAAATGATGCTGTCCTCTTGCAGCTAAACTTGTACTGATGACTGAGGACGACCTATAAACGTCATCTGGAATTTCAGAAAAAACAAAATGACAGTAACGAAACGGAAATACACCACGACCAGCTTTTCCGTCACTTTGGGAGTTTATATGGTTGTTTTTCACCAACCCGCACTATTTGGTAAATTACACAGAAAAAAATAATTTCTTACTACAGCACATTCCTTACTGACTTTATACAGCAAGAAGAAATGTTTTTAACAGTAAAAGACAAAACAGTAACTTTTATTGATTGAACATACTTACTATTTACTGAAAAAAGGAAAACCATCCTTCAATGGTTTGAACGATATCACCAAATGAATAAAACAGTTACAACAATTTTGTGACCTTTTCGCTACTTTAAACGTTAAAGTTTACTGTCATGACTGTAAGGCTCCTATATAACTGTTTAAAGCAGTTCAGATCAATGTTTTTTCATTTGTATTTACTGCTTATTTCTTTCAGTGTACACAGTGGAAACGTGCTACCGGGATAAATAGCCATGTCCATGCCTTGTTAGCTATGTCCTAACATAAGTCATGGTCAACAAATTGCACCCAAATCCATTCAGCCGTGAAAAACTAATAGAGAGATAGAGATACTTTCGTATTTATAATACAAGGTACATTGACGCACTATCTGTTACCATGGATTTTTTGAAATATTTCGTCGGTTATTTAAAAAAAAAAACAATGGCACTCCGGGAGTGCCGACAGAAGTGAAAACATTTTGCCGTCACTCACTGACATATCGGATAAGTATACATTAAAACCGAGTACATCCCGAGGACAGCCGAACACATCCGAAGCGGGTATTTTTTTAATCGTCATATTAGAAACAAAACACGCGCGGTGTCGCTTAGGTACGGTAACAGTGACGTGAGTTCAATGGTTTTTTCCCATCTCAAAAAAAAAAAAAAAAAAATAAAACCTTTATTTTCAGGCTACTATGGCCCATAGATAAATACCTTACAGACTAACATATATATTATAATAGTACACTGTGAGTTAGTGTATAAACTTAAAACTATGCCCAACGCGCCTAAATAAGTTTTCGCTTCAAAAATATTAGCTCTGGCCATAAATTTTGACCGCGTAGGCTCTCTTTCTCTTTTCTTTGAAATAGCTGAATTTTTTTGATAACCTACGAAAAATTTCTACCTACGCTAGGGCTTCTAGAATCATGTTCAAAATTCATGGTTTGAGTTTGCGCAGTGATTAGCCTGCCACCCTGTCTATAACGGATTATTTTTATTTATTCTCCATTTCAATAATCGATCTACAAAACAGCCAGTATTAAAGGGCTCTACATTACTAAACGTGGAGCATCACAACTCCTGGCAGCTAGAAGGTTTAGCAGAGGAATATAACTGGCTGGTTTTATTAGAACGTGGAATACGGAAAAACATTCTAATTCAAAAATAAACAAGCATTTTGTAAACAAGTCAAAAGTCATTACTATGCGTAACGCCTTCAGTTTGTCAAACACATTACTATGCGCTACTCCGCCGCGATCGGTAAATATACTTAAAAACATAAACATTGCGT
This sequence comes from Oligia fasciuncula, assembly GCA_963082905.1. Classification (NCBI taxonomy): domain Eukaryota; kingdom Metazoa; phylum Arthropoda; class Insecta; order Lepidoptera; family Noctuidae; genus Oligia; species Oligia fasciuncula. The sequence continues at coordinate 3,700,277 of OY720392.1, read as the reverse complement.
AAATGCTTGTTTTCCCTCCATTAGATATTATAATTATTATCTTTGGATTATTGTTTGTCTGTGAAAACACTGGCTGGTGTTAGAACTGCATGAGGTTAAATAGTCTTTGCACTGTCAACATTTTATTGATTTCGATAGATATTCCAAATGAAAGAAGATCTTATAAGAAAAGGATACACCAATGTTTTAAAAGATTACCTACTTTGAACTAAATTTTTAAAGATTTGTTTGCAAAATTATTGCGGACTTTGTAATCTTTCGGAACATGTTTGCTCATAAAAAATAACGTCGCTATTTCAAAGAGTGCCTACCCCCTAAATTAAAATTATTTTAAACAAAGAGACAAATTGATCTATTTCCGAAAAGATTTAAAATATAAGTTCTATAAACAAATTAGGTACCTTTAAGTACACGATTTCAAAACAGAAACCTGAAAACTAGTTTTATGGTTTTTTAGAACCATAAAAGCAAATCCATTTACATTCTTGAGTGATCATGTTAATTCACACCTGCTCACAACATAATCCTGAAAATCCATTGCACAAATATCTGAAACTGAAAGTCAACCTACCACAAACAAATATTTCAAAAATTGAAAACAAACTAAAATTCATCCACAAAACTCCCTAACATATCCAGCCCATATTCCCGTTTACCTAAATATCTTGAAACATTGGTGTCAAAGGCAAGGTCGCAGTGAAAGTAACGGCCCAGTACGGATCTGGGAGGCGCGCGCCGAAACCCGACACCCGCGTGACGTCACGCGCGGGCCGTGCGCAAGAGACGCGCGGTAGCCGAAAGGGAACCATGGAGTCGGAAAATTGAGGGAAATTTTGAAAGTAGAATTTCGAAAACTTACGCTGATTATTGCACTATAGGTAATGCAATAATTTCGACATTTTGTTAAATGAAAAGACGTTTCTCGTTTAGAAAATAATGGGCATACAAAAATTCAATATGTCAAAGACCTGTCTATCTGTTCTTATGGTGTACATATTATAGAGTATTATATTCTATTCTGTTCTGTCAGTCATTTTCTATTCATACGAAATCTTATCAGAATTCTAGTTCAAATAAAAAAATCAGAACAAACTTTACATAAAGAAAGGTGAAAAGCCTCATAACTTGTAAATGTGTGTGATCTAAAAAAATCGTAAGAGAAGCTTACTACTAGTTTCATTGATGTTACGCCCACTTGAACTTGAATGGGCTTATTGGCAGTCGAGGGACGTTCCCCAGACGATCTCGAGGTTTCTACGTATTGACCTAAAGCGCGGCACTGTCAGACAAAAAAATCAGCTGTTCCCTACATTTATGTTCGTGTAACTCGTCAAAATGTAGGGAACAGCAGATTTTTTTTTCGCGATTTCAGGTTTGGTCCCATTATACAAGTTGTTCATAATGATGAGTACCTACAATGACCTCTTAAGAGGTTGATGTTTTACCAATAGCCCTGTATAATTTTCTCTGGGTCTTCTACTGCCCCCCTGAAAGTCTCAAACACCCACGAGAGGACATTATCGCCCACGTTGAGAATCTATATGCATCAGACAATTTCACCAAAATCTATATTTAGCACTTTGTTTACTCTCGAGTACAATACTAACTTTACTTTAGGATAAGCAGTGGCTTATCCTATTTGAATGACTAGCTTATAGTTTCAACATTTAGTAGTGTTGTCTGAAAGTTTAACGCATGAAGTCGTTCCACGTTTTTACGTGTTGGCAGCGCACACGCACACATTAGAGATCTTAGTATTTAACAATATATTATGCTGTAATTTATGAATTAATAGAAATATCCGCTTGATTGATCGTCAGCATGTGCGTTTTCTATTGTTCATTAAATATGTAAATTGTTTTTAATAGGTGTATAACTATGTATGAAATTAATATTGTGTTTTGATGCAGGAAAACTGCTAGGGCGGGGAAGATTCAAAATGTACGCGTGGGTAAGGTAAAATGAAAGTTTTACACTGTATTTATCGGTTCTGCGCTACAGCTACACACACCTGTCTTTTTACACTGTATTAAATGTTTATAAATGCAGTAAATAAACATCCTATTTTGCAGTAACTTTCGATGTCCAACTAAAGTTCGTTACTTGCATATTGACCAAGATGAGGCAATTATACCTAAGCTCTGATGGTATGCACTAGTATGCAGCATACCGTATGGTTGTTAACATTTATTTCGACTGTAAAAATAATCATGGTAAATTATTTTATGATGATTTAAGCACTCGCTTTTGGGCCTAGACAGTGTAAGTACATTCTAAACGGCCAATTTTGCCAATTTTTTAACAGGTAGACGAAATATTTTTCCGAACAATATTTTTGTTTTTGCTATTTGATTTCTACGCAGCTCTGTGATCAAGCTTTGTGTAAATGTAATTAAATAAACACTAATAATTACAAGTCGAGGATTTCAGCGTTACCTGTACCTATGACTTTTCATAGTTTTCACATACCTACATAATTTGCTATGATATTTTCAAGAGTTATCTCCCAGTTATTTTCATAAAAAAAGTAATTTAAAAAAATTAAACCGACTTCAAAAAGAAATTAACTCAAAATTATGAAATAACTTTAATTTCGGAAGTCGGTGTCTTGGGATCTGTATTTTAGTTTTATGCCACCGACTTCCGAAATTAAAGTTATTTCATAATTTTGAGTTAATTTCTTTTTGAAGTCGGTTTAATTTTTTTAAATTACTTTTTATTTCGTAATTTTTAGTTTTTGCACTAGTATTTGACCAAGGTTTTGAGATGTTTTCCCTTTGACACTACACCCGTAGCTCTTATCAATAAGCCAGGCCGTCACACTTACACGTATTAGTCCATATCTTGAAAATTACTGAATCGATCTTGATGAAACTTGCACTGTTCCCTAAGTTGAAGAAAATGTAAGCCAATAAAAAAAAAATGGTCACGATCCGATTAATAGTTCCGGAGATATGCGTGGACAAACATACATACATACATACATACATACATACATACATACATACATACATACATACATACATACGTCTATGAAATTTTGTATATTTGTTTGGAAGCCCTAATAGATCATCATATGTGAATATAATGCAATTCCAATAATATTACATACATACGTATCGAATTGATAACCTCCTTTTTTTTTTGAAGTCGGTAAAAATAGCGCATATTTTGTTAATAATTATAACAAAATATACGTTATTTTTACGAAAATAACTAATAATGAAAGCTGTATTTTGAAGGAAGGTGCGAAACGTCCGGTAAACAACAAATTGGCAGCTCAAACAGGTGGGTCGATGACACGAGCAGAGACCAAAGAGTTTTATGTCGCAGATCAGCTTTTAAAGCTTAGAGTAAGAAAGCTAAAGAGCATCGGGTAGCGTGGCCACACATGAGACAAAAAACTTAAATAACATTGGCTACTTATGCAGCTGCCTTGAAAAAACGGGCACGCACTGAGAGACGGAAATAGTATAGCTTTATCCTTTTCTGTTACTTATAATAACTCAATACTTTATCCCTTTCTTGTGGAAATGAAATGGCGCTACCCGCCGTCTATACTTTTCTTTATCTAAGTTTTAAAGTAAGTTGGATATCCCGTGATCAAGGAGTTTGAGCTTGTCTACCGCGACAGGACAGGTGACATTAGAAAGCCAATTGAATGTGGGTAGTTCTTTGGTCTGATGACAGATAGTTTTTTTTTTTATATTTAAGTACTTTTTTCACATTAGGGCGAAGAAATTTAGGAGAGAGGATATCTTAACACTTCTGAAATTTTTCTTGATCCCCTGATTAGTTGCTAGAATTTATTATTCAATTGTTTTAATACAATGGCAATGTAGATTAAGTAAGTTCTATGTTTTATTTTTGAAAGCAACAAGAATAATGTATAATGTATATAATAGAGTGTCCATGGAGTTTCTTGTCCGTTCTTCTTCGTAGAGATCTACGTAGTGGAATGGGGAATAGGTTCATCTTTTTGACTAACTGACCGGCTCTTTGACAATTCAAAAGCCTGTGCCTGTAGGTAAATGGTTTAATTGAAATAAATGCTTTGAGTTTGAGTCGATGAAAAGAAAGGACGACTCTTATTATGGTTAAGGAAAGGAGGAGGAGGAGGAGATTAAGGTCGTTTCTATTTAAAGTCATCGTCTATCTTGAGATAGGCGAGGACAAATGAGATTTTCGGGATTGCGTGGTGGGTAAGTATGTAGGACCTATGAAAGCTTTCACGCGTACCCGCACAATTTACCCGGCTTACCCTTACAATCGCCATTGGGTATACCCGTCAACGACTAACTGGCAGTCACAGCCGGAGCGTTTAAAAGGGTTCGCCTTAAGACCTGTCAAACTGTTAATCCTTAGAAGAACTGTCAATTGTCATCTGCCATAAGGGCGAAAATCATCAAATATCAATAAAATATATTCATGAAATATCAATAATTATGGTTATACGGACTGAGAGGGTTGTATTGATGGTTTTAATGATTATAATTCTGTAAATACATATCTACTTTTACGGTCGCGAATCTATTTGTTCAACATGACACTATCCTGCAAATTGAGAAAAACGTGAGAAAATTTGAATTTCGCGGGCTAAACCTCGAGCTAGCCCCGACAATGAGAAATTAACGTTTTACAGTTCAATGTATATATCCGTATACATTCTTATGGGACTTAGTAAATAGTCAATAAGTAATAGACAGGGGCCCAAGTCTGCTATTTTTATAAATTCGCCATTCCAACACGATCCCATCGTCATTTTGCTAAAAGTTCGTAATCTGCTAAATTCATAATGGTCGATCATTGGTCGGTCAATGACACAAAACATATACGATACTCGTAACGAATAAAAGGCAATGACTGCACAATGACGTTCTAATGGTAGGTCACTGATCAAGGGAACTGTCAAAATTTTAGCAGATTACCGCTTGTCAGTCATTCATTTGTCATTATGTACGAGATTACCATATGCCATTTCTTTCAATGGAGTGTCAGTGGTTGACCATTGGACAGTCATAATGACGCCATTATATGTATTAGTAGAATAACGAACTTGTCAAAATCAACAATTATGACATCAATGATAGACCATTCTGACAATATTGTAATAGAGCAGACTTGAGGCCCAGGTCTACTGACGTCTACGTGTGACGAAGGTAAAATCTACATAAACTAAATTCATACTCCTGAAACCAAATCCAATCTCCTCAACAAAATTAAGCTGTCTGTCTAAGCTTAAAAATACCAACTTTTCAATACTGTCGCAAAAGTAAGACTTATTCGATTTTAAACCTTACCAGCTTAGTTCCAAAGAATGGTTATAGGAAAGACGGATGGTAGTTGAAAATTGGTTTTCGTCAAAAAGGCCAATTACCGATTAGTATGAAAAATAGTGTTGACTTGATAATCTTGTGATTTGAAAGATGCCAATTTTTTTAAGACATGTTCGTGAGATTGACATTTACTGACAGGCAAAGCTTGTAAATGTATTTAAGTGTCGTAGATGTGTCAACGGTTTAATGTCCTACGTGCAACAGTATTAAATACCCAGAGAAGTTTTGTAGTTCATTTCAAAGAGATTTTTCCCATTACGAGTTATTTATGATATTTTATTTTTATTACAATATTATTATTAATGGGTACAGCTCCTAGCAGCTCAAAAATAAAGGACAAAGTTTTTCTATCTACTACTTTTTTATACCACGTTACAGCACTAAGTTGTAAAGAAAAAGAGCTAAAGTAATCCCTAGAAATCGTATGGCTGTCCTGGAGGTGAGTGTAGAGAAAATTATTACGTGAGATGTTTTTTGAGGGTTCCAACTGGTAACTGGTCAATGTCATTGAAATGCATTTAATTAAGAATTTAAACTTTCAGTCAGACGAAGTTTTTCACTAGTCAGACAATCAAAAGAAAATTGCCACCACATAAGAACAATAATGAAACTAAGAATAATAAAACTATAAATAAATATTTTGGACTATAGCAAAAAGCCATAAAATTTTCAAGTTAATAAAAGTTTTTCTTGCTATTAATAGAAACGCTCTACTGGCGCCATCTCTGGTTGAGTAGCTGAACTGTGAAGAGCTTTTTGTGCCACAGATGAAAGTTCAAAAGCTTTCTGGGCATTTTCTTTCTGGGTTTTCTCAATATTGAATATTGAAAACGCATTTACTTCACAATTTATAAATTAAACACTGATTAATGTAAACAAAAAAAAAACTAATTGACTCTAAAATAAACTGAATAGATTTATCAGGGATTCACTGTTAAATATCACAATTAAAAAAAAAAACAATGTTGAAATTATATCAGTTAACCACAATTACAAAATTCATGCTTATTTTCAAACCACTCACAAAAACTGTCTTCTTAATCGGCTTGTATCCGAACACACCAAAAAACGCGAGAAAAAAACGCGCGTAAATTCAAATTTCGTATTCGGTCGAATGTGTCACAACCGTCGCGTAACAATATGACTTTTAAAAATTATTTTTTTAATTACACTGGAGACCAAGGTATAAATTAAATACGCTGGAGGCGACACGTCCACGGTAGCTGTCGAAAGAGTATTGAGTTCACAGTTGGCGAACGCTGTCCGGTTAAGAGATGGTCCTTGTCGTGTGTGCGCGTCGATTATATTTATTACATCAGCTTGTGACTATAAACAAGCTTGGACGACAGACACTTCAAAGAGATCGATCGGTATTCAGAAGATCGATAGACAGGAACATCACCTGCTCCAACGAGACGCCATCCACGTCAGTAACTAGGGATAGTGTCAAAATTACTGTCTGTTTCACAGACAGCGAAACATCAAAAGCCCTTTTTATTTCCAGCGGTTTTAAAGTTCGCTCCAGAATGCGGATAAAACGTTTCTTTGAAATTAAACAGGATTGTTTTCGGTGTTTATTGAACACAAGTTCAATTTTGTAATTCCCACTGCAAGATAGAAACGTAACTGATATGATGTAGAAACATTTGCAATAATTCGTACGTTGCAGAATATAGGCCACCACTTCAGATGCTTCCATTACGATACATTGGAAACGTTGTATAACTCACAACAGTAATTTATTTTGATGGTTCAAGTCAATTAGTAATTTAGGGTATCGAAAATGTTTCATACTCTTGCTTAAAACTAAAATGAACGCGACTGTAAAAAGAAGATTATAGAAACAATAAATCCTCACCTTGACAACTTCTAAAATAAATTAAAGCAGGTGCTTTAATTTATTCAATCAGGTTATGGCATTTATTAATCAGGTGATTCAAATATCTAATAAAAACACTGACAGAAGACGAAACTTATTTTGATCGCCAAAAAGGTCGGACTAGAAAAAAAGGCGCGCAAACCCGCTGCGAGTGTAAGAACTGACTAAAGTGGTAAGGTGTGAACCAATGTTCAGCAGTACCTAACTAGTTAACAGTTTATTTTTGTTCTGTAACCACATACCAAACATATTTCATTCGGCTGGTTTATTGACCGATTGAAGCTTCGTTGGTGCGAATTAACCTGGGCTAAATAAGGTGTAAACAAGAATTGCTAACGTTGAAGAGAGCGTGTTGGGAGGAAAGATGGCTGCTTTCACAGGTTTAGGATTTTAGTAATAATATTAGAAGGATCAGTTAAAAAATTCCAAACGGGCAGGCACTCATGACGCATAACTCCAGAAATATGTTTGGTACAAGGGAAAAGTTATTTGTTTTCAGTAACAGCCTCGGTTATATTATAAATCACCCATGTACAAATGTGCGAAATTCAGAGCCAGATTTATCCCAGCACTGAACCCAAAAAAGAAAACGTTTACAAAATCAGCAGTCGATATGGTTATCGACAATCCCTTTCTACATCGACGAGTAAACCTCTAGTTGTAAAGCTTTCAATAATGCGCTCCAAGATATGCGCTTAGATGAATGAATGTGAACAGTTGGACGCATCAATAATATTGTCATTAGTGCGAAACGCAATGAGTGGCACAGTTATGCATTATAATGTAACGGGCTAAAATTAAACAGTGTACCTACTGCTTCCAATAGGTTTAATTTCAAGAGGAAACATTAAGATTATCCGTCGAATTTTGAATTAAAATTGATTGATTTGCAAGGAGAGATAGGATTGTTCATAAGTTGGACTTTAAACGGTATGAGTGCAGGTGAAATAGTATCTACATGAAACATTTCCTCTTTGTGTCTTAGCATTATTACAAAGCCCTTCGTAGGTATGGCAGGTGTCCTTCGATAGATGTTACCAGTTTTCACCTAATAGCCTATTTGTCAACTTATTTAGTTCCGCATCATCGGCCTGTCCATGGCCCATGTTACTTGGGGTCGACGCAATTTTTTTTTTCACTTTTATTCTCCCCTCTAACAGCAGCAATCATCAAATAAGTCATCATTAACTCCGTTTTCTCCCTCCATCCATCAATTGGTATGATATACTGCACTAACCTAAAGTAAAGCATTTGAAGCGTTTATAACTGCCACTTGTTTATTACTTCTGTGGACAGTAGTGCAGCGCATATAATCGTAAAACTTATTGTTAATATTAACCTAATAGATATAAAGTAACGCGTTACTGTCAAGAGTCATTAAAATAGTTTGAGTACTAGTTGCGCTTGACTTGACTTTTGTTAGATTGAATTAGATTTATGAACTTGCATTCGATACGGATTGGTTAAATTATTCTGGTCTGCTGAAAATCTTTGCTTTTCAGCAGGGTTGGCAGATGCTCCCCTCCCTATCAGCATTGAATGTAAAGGAGGCTGCAATACATGGGTACTCCTTAGGTATTGAGAAATCTTAACAATTGATACAGCCGTGCATTAATTAAGCTCTCCCTGACATCTTGAATTTCAAAATCCTTTCTTTTTTCCACAAGCCACTACAAATACAGGTTTTAATGAAATCTGTATAAAACAGTTTCAATCTGTATTTGTTGCCATATTTAAGAAACGCAGTAATACTTTGTTTTTTCAATGTGGCAACAAAAGTTTCTATGTCTTCCGAAATATCTAAAAGAAAATGGCCTATCTTTAGCAAAAGACCATAGTTCAGGCCATATTACCGACACACGTTACATAATGCCCTGGCAAATGTCAGGCCGTCAGATTGCCGGTCTTAGGACAGGAATAGACCACGTGATGTGTTTTGTTGTCTATTTGGAATACGTCGCGACTAATCGTTAGTGCTACTAAGTATTAATACCACCTGTATTAATAATATTTAGGGCGAGGGATCTTTGTATTTAGCTGTGGGCATTGCTATGGAAAATTTTAGAAAGCGAGATTATAGTTATTTAATAGTTATTCGTAAACAGTTTTATAAACTTTAACTTTAGATTCTTTATTAAAAAAAATAAAGTCCATAGTTACGGATTTATTTAAAAAGTCGTTGTCTATGAGCCACCGTGTACTTACCACGTGAAAACTGCAACATCGCACGGACAGACAAACCATTTTTTTACATCTAAGTTATTTGTAACATCAATACTAATGGTGTTTTTGGGCCGGCACCAAATTGATTTGTAACAAACGCGGCAATTTATTTCTTGATCAGTTTACGTAACGTTTGAAATATCATTAAAGTCTGTCAACGACTAATAGCCACGTTGATTTAAAACAGCTGTTCATCAACAACCGCAAGTATTCTACATCTTTAAAAAGGAAATTCGTGAATACGATTAGCTGCCCATCGAAAATACGTTGTCTATAATGGATTATTAAAGATTCCAGAAAGTCTGCAGCCTTGGTCAATCTACAGTTTCATACACTTGCCACATTTCAAATCATGGCAGTACTAATATAAGCTAGTTAATAATATGGAAAAAGGTATATTGCGGACCCTAAAATATTCAAGTGGATGTTTAGAAATAAGTTTTTAAAGCTCTATAAACTTAAGTTAACACTTACCTCATCACAAGCATGACACCTAGGCTTCAATCGTTCAGCATAATGTCGGACGCAGTACAACCGTCCGTCTAACGCACAGTACGCTAGTTCGACAAGTAGCTCGTCACATTCCGCACACGAGAAGCATGTTGGGTGGAAATATGCCTACAACAAAATAATAATTAAAAAAAATATATCAATTTTAAAACTAACTACTATAAGTGACATCTCTTGTCGAATAGCTAAACTACGTGAGTTAGAAGCTCCTCTTAATGTTTTGCGATTGAACATAGATGGCGCTGTTATGAAAAATACTCACTTCTTCACCTATCCGCGGCGCTTGAACGGTAATACTTCCACTTCGAATAGCTTTATTGCATCCCGCACAATCAACTGATGCACCGTGATATTGACTAGCGACGCCTGAAACAAATGTTCCTACATAAAGCAAATATAAAAACATTCAGCTACTTGCCACTAGATGGCGCTGTAATCAATTTATGTAAGGCTTGTTACCAATGTCAAGTGCAATTTCATTCCTAGCCGCGACGAAGTCTTCATATTGTTTGCGGTGGTTTTCGTCGATATGTCGGCAATGTGCTAAGGAGAGGTCTTGTTTCGGTAACTGAGAGGCCAATGCTCTAGTTCGCCATGCCCTCCACGCTGCCGCGCCGGTGGCGCCCCCTAGGCCGGTCGGTGCGCGCTCTGCTAACGACGTCCAATACAGTTCAGTCTGGAAAGGAAAAATAATCTAAAATTAATACCTGACGTCGATTCATTTTAAAATTATTTTCTCAATTTCCTAAAACTTACTTAATGCCCTTACTGCCTTCTATCATTCTCCTAAATATTATTAGAGTGCATCGGTAATTCAAAATGTCACATGTCAGATAGAGGGTAAAATGAATACACCTAGCCATCGATTTACAGGTAACATACCCATCACGACAGGTGACCATGTAACTAGTATCTATTAATATCGATAGATACCGTATAGACGAAAGAGTACAACTATCTGTAATTAGGTACAACTATCTGTAATTTTAAAGTAAAAACAGTTATAGATGTTGCGGGAGACTAGGTAGTGAACCCGAGGATAAAATGAGAGTAAGCCAACAATACAGGCCAAAGAAAGAATGATTAACTTTAATTACTAATTATAATTCATCAGGCTTTCAAAAAGCTGTTTTTGAACAATGTTTTGTTGAGGCTTACTCGTTTTAATATCCAATTACCTACTAATTTACAAAACAATACGAGTAGGTGCCACACTGCCACAATAACAAATTGTGGCGTAAGTATATTCTTCTAGCTTATTGAGCCATGTAGTAATGGCTATAATTAAAGGCCTCACCTGCTTCGCCGTATGTTCAGGGGCCTATTTAATAAAACTGACAAGCGCTGACCGGAGACAATCAGACAATCCGCCAATTTCGTCATTTTCTCGTGAAAATGTGACAGTTAGTTGCTCATTAATGATAAAATTCTCACCTGCTTAGCAGTAAGTCCTGGCGGGCTATCGTAGGAGTGGTGGTTGATCTTGGACTCCCGCAGCCCCAGTCGGTCGCGCACGGAGCCCAGCTCCTCGTGGTACACCGAGTGCTTCAGCCGGTCGCAGCCGCATGACTTGCATGTTTTTCTGGAAACAAAGAAAGGGGACGTTATTGTGCGTTTGAAGTTGGTAATGGTATGTGATAGGAAGAGATTATGGTGATAATACCATAGGTGCTTACAGAATGAGAAGAATGGTCTTTACCACACACAGAATAAGTATTTTTCTCCAATATTACTGATCGCCAGGACAATAACTAACACTTATGTTTCTAAACTAAGAATTTTAAACAATTTTCACGGTAAGTTGGCTGAAAAAGCAATCGACGATCGATTTCGAGGTCACAATTATGGGATTTGTATGAATGAGTGAGAGAATATAGCGCTCATTCGGGATAGAGTGATTCGGGATAAAGTGATTTGGGATTTCGAGTTTCGGCCTAACGTATAAGATCAACGAATAATGCTTGTGTCCCAAAAAAAGGAGACTGTATCACTACGCATAACATTGACGACCAAAACTTCATATAATTTGAAAAATCATGTGCAGCCTTGAAATTTGAATCCAGTGAATTAAAAACCGGCAAGTGCACTTAACATACTCACTCACTGGACTTAACTATGGGTAGGGTACATACCTACACTACACACAACTCATTTGCACACGTAAACAAGTTTCTAAAAATAGCCCAGTTGAGCACATTGGCGTGACAAAGGAGCATCGCTTATCCCTAATAAGATAATCGTCTCCACAGCGAGCGTGAGATGAGGACCAATAAGAATGTAGTAAACTTTAACAAGGTAGGACGTAAAATATTGGATATGTGGGTAGTTTGGGACTTGCTGAGTAGGTACGTGGCATATAGAGAATCTGTGAAGAAAAATAGTTTCTGGCAATCCTTGTCAAGTAGGTACGTATGTCATACCTACTCATAGATTGGGCTATGAGTACCTATTACAAATATACCTATTTGGCCCTCTCATGTTTATTTTATATTTAACTAGCTGACCCGGCAAACATCGTATCGCCTCAAAAATCAGAATCAATAAGAAGGAATGTATGAGGAAATGAATTATCTTCATTATCTTTTTTTCGTGATATTTTCCCATGTTTTATTAGTTATTCTGCTATTCGGGGCGGAGACGAAACCAACAAATCAAAGATCATAAAAATCGGTCCAGCCGTATATACATGGTGTAGAAAACAAACTTGTTTTTGTTTTACCTTAAACCATATTCTAAATTAAAAACCATGACTCGCATTAAACATAACTATACTATACCCATTTACGTATCTATATCAACATGCATATATTCATTAGGTACACTATTTTATATGGATGCAAAAGCATTGATATCGGACTTCGCCTTACAAGGCGGTTGATAAAATCGACTTAAGTAAGATCCTTCTACATCTGCGACTACTAAAATAGATATAAAACCTTGTGATATCCTTGCTTGAAGTTAGGTTTAAAAGATAAAACATAACACCATCAGCCTGCTATACTGCCGTCATAAATAAAAAGGGCACAACTAACATTTTTCCAAAATTTAGTAAATAAACTGGCATATGCGCCTTTCTTTTCTGATTCCAAATATGTATATACTTAACTCAATCGACTACAACCTTTCAAACAAAAAAAAGAAAATCAGAATCGGTTCATCCGTTCGGGAGCTGCGATGCCACAGACAGACACACACACACCCTCACACACACACAGACACGTCAAACTTATAACACCCCGTCGTTTTTGCGTCGGGGGTTTTCTTCATGACGGCATCGGCAGTATAACGTTTCCAAGGCAGGGAACTTTCAATGAGAGTGAGTGGGCCGTAAGACTATCACGCGGGCCGAGTGGCAGTTGGTGGACATGGACGGACAGGTTAGGTTTAACAGATGCAATAGTTTTCTGTTGCCACCCAGTCCAAAAGACGAGTACTGCTGGACATAGGCTCAACCATCACAACAATGACCGGCCAGAGGCGCTTCCCTCAGTGCCGGATTAAGACTACTTGATGCCCTAAGTACGAGTTCTTGAGTGGAGACCGCGACTCGGCAAACGTAGTGTGGGACGCCCTCCGGCCAGGTGGGATGACGATCTGCGAAAGACTGCAGGCAGATGCTGGATGCGTCAAGCTGAAGACAGGGCGCTATGGCGCTCATTAGGGGAGGCCTATGTCTAGCAGTGGACTGCTATAGGCTGATGATGATGATGCCCTAAGCAATCCACGCCTGTAGGCCCTCCTATCCACTAGTCGATTCGTATTTTTCCAAAACATCGAAGAGCGATCTGTAAAGATTGGTGCACATCTCTAGAGTGACTTTTGGGTCTTGTAATATCTTGCTGATAAACAGCCTTGCCTTTCATGTGGTAGCAAATACTGTATCGGTGCGTTTCTGCCTTATGGTGCCCCCCGAGATGCCCTAAGCATTGCTTAATTTGCTTATGGGCTAATCCGGCACTGGCTTCCCTCATCTAGCAGTTTCCCACTATATTCACCAGCGACGTAATTGCGTAACACAGTAACACTAGCATAGCAAAAGCTTTCATTTTGACAGTTAAACAACATTCATTGCGTTATTTACGTTGTTGAGCAGACAATTTTTTCGAACATATGAAGCAATGGATTAGGCATATCCTTTACAATTATGCAGATTCTCATTGACAGTGTGTGCTGGTACAACTTTAGAATTTGGACAATTTATTTTTAACAGTCATAAACTAGGCGTGACGTTCAAATGTCTGTTTATGTACGAATTATTCTAATCTGAAGTTACCTCAAATGCTAACGTAACCACATGAGATCAGCCTGTGTACTCTGAGCATTTGTAATGATCAAACATCAGGTGGTGGTTGTTTAGTATTTATTATTACCGAGAAAAATATAAACAGCACACCTTTTTGTTAGCGAAACGTAAAATGATTTTGGATGAATCAAAATTTAAACTTGATAAGAGTATGTGCTTTAAAAGTTAGAATGGCCAGTAATGGGCAATACCGCACGGGATTCGCCTCAAAAATCAAAGCGATCGCCATCAAAATCGGATAAAACATAGGTAGATCCACAACTAACAAGACAAATCCGAAATAAACATCTCAAAAATGACAATTCCAGTCTCCAAACAATACTCCCAAGACGGAGCGATTTACGACATTGCATACCAAATACCACCACATACATGCATAATTGCATAAATTTATCGAAAAATCAAAAGGGCCATAACGAAAGCAATGTCCCACAACAATGATCCGCCATGTTATTGAAATGCTAAGTGAGGAAGATGCCGTGATATGATTGACTGGCTACAAGACTGATTTAATAGGATAAGTGGTATGAATAAGGACAGAGTCAGTTGTGCTTGTGTTAAAGTTTCGTCTGCGAACGGTGGTTGTCTGGATGAATCTGTTCTGGGAGGTTGACGACCTGAATCTTCATGGACATCTTAATCCGCGTTGATATTTTTTATTGTGAACTTCACAAAAATAAACAGACAGTTGGCAAAGCTATTGTGGTTGCTCCTAATTCATACCAAAAACAGTTCAATGAAAGTTGGCTGGTTAAGATCGAAAAAGCCAAAGAAGACTGGTTAAAGGAGATGGTTTAGTAACTCTTACCGGGACTCATCCTTGCTAAAATGAAACTTATTGAAGTTATAATAATTGAAGTTAATGATGCACCAGATTAATATTTTGTGCTGACCGAGCAGTAATAGATTTATGTTAAAGAAAACCTTAAGACTATTCGTCTAATAATAAGTCAAAAGATGATAAAACATCTCTTCAAAATAAGCATCATGAGTATTCATGACATAGGGGCATCACCTGATTGATATACTAACCTTTACTGTTTAATTTTCATATAAACTGAAATTCAAATTCTTAGGACTATAAAACTTCATACCGTTTCTTGATCAAATTAACTATAACTATGACAAACAATGAATAAACAAATGCATTTTCGACATTTAGGTCAAACTGAAAATCAGGTTAGTTTCAGTAATGTCTGACTAATTGCTGTGTAAACTGTATTACACACGGTTACACGGAACTCGACAAAGAAAAGTGTTTACGTGAACTGCGTATACGTAGTGACGTCACAGTTGATTAGTAGCTATACGCATGAGTCAGTGACCTTATTGAAGAATACTGGATTATTTATTTACTAATATAATAATTTTATTATAATTACCTAGTAAATATTTCTCACTAAAGATGAGATTTGGTCATCAAAGTGCTTAACTGATCGTTACCAAATTCAGTTTAGGAAACTAACAAAACTGTTTTCTTAAGGCTCTTTACGTCTAAAGTTCTAAACGATTAGTTCTAAGACTTTAACTACAGAACCCTGTGATAGACACGTTGTTTCTGCTGTATACGCCTGTAAAGAAATGGAACTGGGTGTGGCTGTCCAAAAAAATCTAAGTATTAGAAACTACGTTCCATTATCCGTTCAATCTCCAAAACTTTTACAATCTTTTCCTTTATACCAGAAGAAGATACATAAGGAGAACCTTCAAAAACACTCTACTGAATTACACTTTCATCAGCAGATGGCAGCAGCGTCTCACATAAAACTGGTCAGTGTAACTTCACCTTGAATTTAACGTCCACTAAAGTGCAGCGTTATCTATACGATGGGCCATGGTGGTATCATGGTGGACTTATCTTTAACCTTAGCCGTGAAAGGGGGCTATTATGGGATTAAGATGTGGAAAGAGTGGGCTAGTAATGTTGGTGTAGGAATCTAAAGAAAAGAAGGTGTTGGTGTAGGAATCTAAGAAAGAAAGATAGGTTCATATTCATATGTTATAGAAACACGTGCATACGATTACAAAAAGGATAAGGTTTATGCAGACCGCAAAATAGTTATGAAATGGCATATATATGACTAATGGTTTTATTTTATTCTCTTCGGGTAACTTACAGCTAATTTATACAGTGTTCTTAAACAATATGTAATTGAATGATGATAGAGTACTATCTATGAATGGTTTGTTTTGATTTATAAGCGAAAATGATTGCCACGGTTATCTTGAGAATAGTTAGGTACCTAATACAAGAATCGATTCACAGAAGAAATACAACTACGGAAACCCTAATACCTAAAAGTATTATATAGGTTGGAAATGGGTCAATGAGCATAATAGCATTTTGTGGAGAAAGAGAAATTTGCAATATCATAGCAGGAAAAAATTGTCTTTCAGAACATGATCATGCATGTTCTGAAAGACAATTTTTTCCTGCTGTACTGTACTCATCAACACGAAGAACGAAATATGAAGAGAATCCAACAACCTTAACCATGAACGTAAAGGTTAAATTAGATAGACTGATGTCGAAAGTTTCCGTTTTAGATGTGGTCCAGATTCGGTGGAAATGTGTGTTAACTGCGATCTTGACTGATCTTGACGAGGTTGGGGATATTATTAGAACAATTAATATTTATAGGAGACAGACGGAAGCGACGGCTTTTACGTCATACCTGTAAGATTAAGGTTTTTATGTCAAAGATTCTGTAGTGATATAAATATGGGACGGTGTTGTGTTAAACGCATAATAATCATAATATACAATTACTAGCACTTTCCCCGCGGTTTCGTTGGTGTGAATTTCGTATTTTCCGCCACAAATTCCAACACCCTTATTACTTCGCGCTATAACTTTTGCTTAGCGTTCTTTTTGAATTTTTCCTCGACTCCAAGGCAGTGTGATGTTAAATAGCCTATATAAAAAATTGGGCTATCAAATACAACGAAGATTTTTTCAAATCTGACTGGTATTTTCTGAGATTAGTGCAATCAACCAAAAAAACAAACTATTCAGCTTTAGTAAATTAGTATATGACTGTATAAATTTTTATTAGGTTAGAAATGATTGGTAAGAAAGGGGGTGACCACCGAGATGACGACTAATAGAGAAGTATGGAAGAAAAAGACAAATTAGGATAAGGGGAGGAGAATAATTATGATCATGTTATAGCTAAAGAAAGGGATTGGTAATTCAAAAAATGGATCATCTTTTTAGCAATAGAAGTAGTCCCTATGACAATCAGAGTGTATACATTATCGTAGTAGAAAATATAATTTATTTATTCGAAGAAAACATGAAAGAGCACACAAATTGGCATATGAACCACACTGTAAATGAACACAAGGAAACCTGTATCTAGGGATCTAGTGACAGCAAGAATATCTTCCAATCCTGTCTTATCATTTTATACCAACACGATAAACCTCTATTTCAAAGAATTAAAATACGTCCAGCTGTCCTATAAATAGGTCCTATCGTCCCCTCCTTCTCAGTAGTTATGAGTAATTCACAAGATTCCCATGGTAATAGCAATGCACTTAATTGGTATGCGCGCGGACTAACTTGCGTGTACGCAGGGTTCAATGACGTTGTTGTGTTTACTATTGAACTGATGATTGTGTGGGTGGATTAGGATTTTATGATAAATTCCGACTGCTGTTTGCAGAGAAAACTGGTGAAGTTCATCCTACTTACAGGATATAACTCTATGAACCCTTTAAGCACTGACGAAATCATCAGGATTTGGTAAATTAATAAGGTCTGTTCCTTAAAATAGCCTTCGATCTCAATACTCAATATATTTATTGCTACATGTGAACTTAGGTGGAAGGTTTTACAGATTAAGATCATTATGGACCCTGTCGGGCACAGCAAGAGTAGGAGAGAGGAAGAGGGCTAGTTAGTTGTTGTAACAAATATTGTAATTATCTATATAAATAAAAAGAAAAGTCCTGACTGACTGATTGACTGACTCATCAACGCCCAGCCCAAACCTTTGGACCTAGAAAGTTGAAATTTTGCTCAGAGGTTCCCTGTATAATGTAGACAAGGAATAAGGAAGGATTTTTCTAAATTCAACCCCTAAGGGGGTGAATGGGGAGAGGGTGAAATTTCACGCGGACGAAGTCGCGGGCAGAAGCTAGTTTATAAAAAACACTAGCTTCTGCCCACGACTTCACCCGCGTGGATGTCGGGAATTATCCCACAGGAACGTGCTACCGGGATAAAAACTATGTCCTTTCCCGGGACTCAAACTATCTCTATATCAAATCGGTTCGCGCGAAGAGGTAAAAGACAGACAGCAAGATACACTTTCGCAATTATAATATTAGTATGGATGTAATTTAAAATTTGTATGTGTTGTTTCTGACGGGTTCTGATTAGTTCAGCTTCATCTTCACTGGTTTTCAACAATAAACTCTTGTTCGGTGAACTAGAACGGAATTAGAAGTATTTGGCTCATTGAAAAAGTAAAACGTGCAGGCTTTTAAGACCTCATTTCCGGCTACATGGTCAACTCTAAATCTTTGGATTGGTTCTAATTATGACGTCTACCGTTTCTGGCGATAACTTCATGCTTACGATATTCTTGACTGCTCTAAGGAGCCCGTTCTAACTTCTGCCCGCGACTTCGTCCGCGTGAAATGTCTTGTTCCCCAGACCCACCCCGTCGCATCTCATCGCCTGCCCGCGCTATTACTTCGTTTTTGCTTAGCGTTCGTTCTAACTGTTTTTCTTTTTGCTCGGCTCTTAAGGGTCAGAGCGTGGTTTCAAATAGCCTATAGCCTTCCTCAAGAATTGGGCTATCAGATACAAAAATATTTTTTCAAATCCGACTGGTGGTTCCAGATTCTTCCTCTTTATATATTTGTATAGATAACTCAAAACTCTCATAAAGTCCTCTAACAAACCGATACTTAATAAACTTGACCGTCAAATAGTAACGGTTTCCCCGAAGCTTTTAGATTTTAGAAACACTTTGGTACAGTATTATGTACTTACTCGTAAATACAAGACAAAGGATAAGGAGTCATAACTGTGCCACCGTGAAACTCATTAACAGTAAAATTATGTCTGTTCACATTATGTCTACTTCGTTAAGCAGGTAAATGTTTGTGACGCATCCGAGCTACTTATGTGATAAGATTGTTTCTGGTAAAATTGTCGTAGTAAGTGTTTCCAATGGCCTTGTCTTGGAAACTCTTTGTGTAAGAAGGCTCTATGGGCACAGTATTATAAAGTGCACTGTGCTATGGGCATGGAGAAAATAATTTGACAGGTGCATTATTGTCTATGGATTCCTTTGTTCAGCCGGATTAAGAACCCAGCTTGGAGCTACTGAATTAACACTGATGTTTTTAGCAATAAATTATACTTATTAGTAATCATTTTTTTCTCATAAAAATATAGAATTGTCAATAATTAAGATTTATTTGACGCTGGCAGAAAAGTGTGTATGTATTTCGCTTCCAAACTTTTAAGTTCTGACACACCACTTGCCAGAATCAATTCGAATTTCGAACCAAGACGAAACAATTTCGAATTAGCGATGCACACAACTCTTCATAATTCATTCAACCATCGCGTGCAACGTGCAAGTTCACAAGCCAATAACTTGCACGCATTATACACGGTTAGCAGTAACTCGAGCGACGTTGTCATAAAATATATTTCGGCTAGTTTTATTACTGGTAATTAGGTCACGCAGATTGGCTGGTGCAAGGGCACCGGTGTTTAGTGTTTTGCTTTTGTACTAACTGTATTTTGTGAACTGTGGACCGTTTTGTCGTAAGGTCGTGTTTTCTGTTTGGGGTTGGCGTGTTGGTCGCGCGATGCAACAGTGCAGCAGCTGCAAAAGTCATGAATTCATGATTTTGATGTAAAAACGTTGCGCGCTTTGTGGTCTTTCTGAACTGTGCTGTGAACGACACTGAACCCCTGATACCGCATTTACACAATCGTGCTCGCTATTCGCCTCGTGGCTCGACGAACGATTCGACGAACCATGGGCGTTCGCGAACTACTGTTCACACATTCGCGGGGTGAAGTATTTTCACAACGCGAGCCACAACGCGAGCACTCGAATCGCGAGGCGAGCCACGAGGCGAATAGCGAGCGCACTGTTTACACATGCGGGTTCGTTATTCGCCTCGTGGCTCGCCTCGCGGTTCGCGCGATTGTGTAAATGCGGCATGACGGTTCAGTTTCATTCACGGGTCGGGTTGGTGAAAGACGTTGAGTCGGGTATACTCGGCGCTGAGTCACGTATACTCGGCACTGAATCGCATATACTCGGCACTGAATCGCGTATACACGGCCCTGGATCGCGTATACTTGGCGCTGAATCGCGTATACTCGGCACTGAATCGCGTATACTCGGCGTTGAATCGCGTATACTCGGCGCTGAATCGCGTATACTCGGCACTGAATCGCGTATACTCGGCACTGAATCGCGTATACTCGGCGTTGAATCGCGTATACTCGGCACTGAATCGCGTATACTCGGCGTTGAATCGCGTATACTCGGCGCTGAATCGCGTATTCTCCTCGCTGAATCGCGTATACTCGGCGCCGAATCGCGTAGTACTAGGCGTATACTTACAAATTTTTACTTCTATCTTGTGGTCATAAAGACACGCCCTCTTTTTATCACCGTTTTTATCAATAATGCTGAAAATACGTTTTGACCAGACACATTTATAAAAATACAGATAAAGTAATATTCATATTTCTGAAGTGATAAAAATATGAAACCTAACTTTTAACTTAGATTTTTGTGACCATTGATTATATTTTCACACAAGAATTTTATTTACTTCGACACACTGCTGAACTTTAATAAATTTATAAAATGTATAAGTATATAGTCAGTTCCAAAAGCAATTGATGAAAATGTAAGCAAATGGATCAGAAGACATTCCTGTGGATGTCAAATTAGAGTGCACTGATTTGATTATCTGAATAGGTACTTTTTAAGATTCGATGATTTTTCAATAATTACAATTTTATAATGATAAGTAGGTATTCAAACTGTATAATTGTTCAAACATTATTCGAACAAATTCAATAATTGTCAGAAAAAGTGGTGAGATATCACACTAATATTATAAAGGCGAAAGCACGAAAGTTTGTGAGCGTGTGTGGGGGTTTGTTTATATGTTTGTTACTTCTTCACGCTCAAACGGCTGGACCAATTTAGCTAAAATTTTGTATGGAGGTAGCTGACACCCTGGAATAACATATAGGCTTTTTATCCCGATATTACCAAGGAATCGACACTTATGCGGGTGAAACCGCGTGGTGAAGCTAGTACCTACATACATAAATTAAAAACCTTCTAAACACAGATGAATATGTATCTATTTCCCTTTAGCTTTTGTTTACACTTTCGTCTGATACTTTTGGAACAGATCATAGGAACGTTTGTGCTTTAAACTCATAAACCTTTTAACTAAATAATCACGTATTAAATACAGTAGTAATGTGTTAACATGGTCTTACATAAACCTCAATATCCCAGCCAACCCACACAAGTCTTGTTTTCATTCGGCCCCCGTCTGTTTGATCTAACAACTGACCGACTCAAATGATGTATCAGTTAAACAATTCGCACCTTACCTTAGCATTGAATATGTTGTTGATTTACGGTGGTGGACTCAGAGTAAGTACATTTCAGAAGATCCAGTTCTTACACACAGAAAAACACGCCTTCATACAGACACGGCGAGACACCATAAGATAGAAACGTAATAAAATATCAGTAGCACTAACAGTAAGGCTAGAAATGCTAAAATATCTGCAAAATATCGCGTGCATTTCAGATTGCAAAATGCTAAAGTGTTGGCTAATACATGCAGTCAGGAGTGGAACAAAGAAAGCGAGGTCACATTATTCCCAACAACATAATCTTTCGTCCGAGAACGATAAATCATTGCAAGCGTCAGTCATTGCAGAAAATTTAGATATCGGAAGTCGTTGTCGCACAGGAATTTTCCGTGTACGTCGTCGTTTGATCTCATTTCGAAGTTCTCCTTCTGAATTTTTATCCTCTGTGTTTATTTAACAAGTTGGCCACAAACGTTATGACATAAATGACTATTATAAATTAGGAACAGATTTATTATGTTTGTATTGGACGCGGCTACAGAGTTATGTGTTGCTCGTCTGCGGCGGCTTTTTTACGATAATTAATTATTGTTTAATTACCTATGTTTTGTGCAGGAGAAAAGTTCAAACTGTAGGCGCTTCGCCAGCAAAAGCCATAGGTTTTAACTACATCAGGAGCAATTTAGAAGGATACGGTGCGTGGTAGGATAGATCTTAAGGTTCATTATTTTTATTTGTTAATCTTTCATAATCTACAAACTGCATATTTTATGACTACTAATGCCATCTATGTAAAACTAGCTTTCCCATTAAAGAGTTAGTCTATGTTACACAACACACTGCGTATTATTAACATTAGGTACCTACCTATTGAGGGTTAGAAATTCTTAGGTCGGGAGTTCAGGAATGTAAAAGGATGAAGGCAATGGTTTCAATAAGTCAATGGATGAAGGCAATGGCGCCGATTCCCTTGTTCACAAACTAAACTAAATTTAAGTTCAGTGCATCTTTTTCTTTCTATTTCATTAAGAAAAGAACAGAAGATAAATATTAGTTTAGTCCTGTCAAATTAAGATACTCCACCATAGCAAGTTTAGACGTGATTAAAAACATGGCTACTAAAAATACGTCAATTTACGTTAGGCGCTGTCTAATTTGACAGGACTAGGGGTCACGATATGTCAAGGTCACCCATCCACAGACCAACCGCGGCAAGCGTAGCTTATCCTGATCGATCGATCTGTGCGGCTGTTATTATTTAGCCACGGGCCCCTATTTTATTTGCATTTAGGCAATAGTATACTCCATTTATAATAGCATTAGAAAAAAGAGGCTCGCAGAAGCAGGAGTACGAAACCTTTTATTTTCAAGTTAAGTTCAAACGATTTTAATAAATAATGTATGTGCTTTTTTGTAAGTAACAATGTATGGCATACAATAAAGCATATTCCATCCATCTACTCGTCACAATGCTTGGATAGGTACATAAAATGAAACAATTTTTAGTAACAATCAGTTTATACAAAACAACTTTATCACAATGGCATGTCCTTATTATGTTTTTAACAAATCAAATAAATACGACACAAAACGCTACTTGACTGATGGTGACAAGTCATAATTTTAACTATGATAATTTAGAATGCCAGAGGATTAACAAAAATACACTTTCGCAAGCTAAATACCAACTATAAAAACATTTTCCAGAGACATAGAAGTGCGAGATGAGATTTATTGCTATTAAAGAAGAGAAAAAGTTTTGCCACCTTAATGATATAATGGAGATGATAGATGTTCCATTCCCAATTATTCATCATCCTCTGATGATGATGATGAAGAAGTTTCACCAACGTTAATAATAAATCTTTCTACAACATTATCCAAAACCTTTCCTCTTCTTTAATTGTATGAGCAATGCAAGATTGCCATTTCTCTGCAGTTATGTTTATGAGTGCTTGCCGCTTCACTTCTTCTAATTTAAAACTTTTATTGTTTTGGGCTACATACCCCTTCATTTGAGCCCAAACTAATTCTATTGGGTTGAGCTCGCAGTGGTAAGGGGGGAGGCGCAATACTAATATATTTTTTTCTTTAGCCAGTTTGCTGTGGCTCATCCACAGCAAACTTTTGGTACAAATGTTTTATTTGTTTCACTTTTTCTAATGAAGTCTTTTTCCTCAAAAGGAATATTTTTGTTTTTTACCCACTCTTGAATATCTGCCTTTCGTGTGGCGGTAGTTGGCAGCTTCTCCACTTTCCTCGAATGATATGGCGCATTATCCATAACAATAACAGCACCATTCTCAATTTTTGACAATATTAATTTGAACCACTTTTCAAAATTGTGTGCATCCATTTCAGAATGGTACTCTCCATCACCCTTTTTGGCTTCAAATATTAATTCACCATCCATTAAAAACCCTTCTGTAGATCCTGTGAAATGAAATAAAAGCAAATCAATAATTGTGCACCGGTGGCATAGATTACTTGACTGCTGGAAATAGATCTCAACCTTTAAATAGCAACCGAAATTGACTGCATCATTACTGTCCTTGAACAGGTAAATCTACTACCATAAACCCAGAATCTACCCATAAACATCTTTCTCCGAGGGGAGGCATTAAATTCAGACTTAATGTCAGTGACAACGGAGAGATTATTTTATTCATGATTTGTTATGTAACAATGGTAAAGTAATTTAAAAAAAAAATACATATAAATCAAGTTTTACCAATATGGCCAATGATAAGCCTTCCTTTTCCAGTTAGCTTGCAGAATCTTGTCCAACGTTGGTAACTCATTATCAAAGAAAAAGAATTATTTTTTCTTGGTATTCCACTTAACGTAATATCATCATAATCATCAGATTTTGAGTATTTCCGTTGGCGAGGAGGTGGCGATTGCAGGCGACCTTCTGTATTGTACTCTTTGAGTACATTATAGACTGTTGCACGAGATATGCCTATAAATTAAGATTAGTAATGTATGATAATACCTTACAATGCATGTTACTTTCAAATACACTTATTTTTTAAGGTAATCATTTTATGATCCTTACCCGCAATTTCTGCAGTTTTGTTAATTAACTGCGTTCTATAAACAGGAGTACCTTCGGGACCCCTTAACATCTTCATAAATATTTATCACTATTCATTTTTCTGTAGAACGAAGCGGTATTTGCTTTATTCTATTTTTCTTAGGAGACATTAATTTTAACATCGTGATCTACTTTGGGGCCTCGTTTTTTTCGCTGCTGACACTGATCAGCGCTGCTAGCAGCGCTTGCAAGCCACTCAGGCCTACACCGGGATCGTCCGTGCCCATAGTTCAACAAAACGTACCGCTTTGTACGAACAACACAAAACTAACACTAATAACGATAACAAAACAATAACAACAGAAAAACAGTAACAAATAACAACTAAACCACGAAAATTCAGCAATAACAAGTTATCCACAAGTGAGTGAATGACAATTTGACAACTGCAGATTATTTACGCAATTTGACGTATGGACGGATGATATCATAAACCGACAAAATAAAAAAACACGTGCTGCCACCACTTAGAAGGGAATATGTAACATTTTAGATTTGGTAGAGTTATAGTGACATGAAAAACGTTCCGGGTCCTGTCCTCCCCTGCTTCTTTTAGATTTTAAACCTTGACACGACAATATTTTATGTAAAAACTAAATAATATTAAATGAAAGCCTTGTAATTTCAGAAGGTAGATAGGTTAAATAAGTACAAATAAGTGTGACATCTGTTACTTAAATTTATTATATTTAACTCCACATCAATCTTGACTGTAATAATGTTTGTTGTACTTTTATTACAAAGTGTGCCCCTAAAAGAGTCTTTTTTTACTTCTGTCTAATGCTATTGTAAATGGAGTATAGGTACCTATAACTATGTACTTACAAAATTACGAAGCCATAAACATCACAGAAATACAGATAAGTTCTGAAATCCCCACGCAAATCTATGTCTACGTCTTCAACAACGAAAACGTATGAAAAACTAAACGTAATACAAAAATAAATATTCCCGCTAAAAATATTCCCATTCAATGGCGGAACTGGATTTTTCCCGCCATTAATAATTGTATGCCACATGGCCTATATTGTTTATTTTTTACGACGGAAGCCGAAATGAGCTGTCGTTATTATTAATAAATTATTGTTCCTTTTAAATTAATAATGGTGTTGATACGTGTGTAAATCAATGAAATACTGAGATAAAAAAAATCGCATTGTTTTTGAGTCACAGTAAAAAATGCTACCGGAAAGTAGTCTGGGAGACAGTCATTCGAATTTTCTTGTGATCATGTAAGTGTTATTAAGGAAAGTATAATTTGTACATGTACCTTTCGAGTTACAGACACATGAGACATTTCGATTCTGTCTCTATGATTGGTTAATGGCTAGGCATTGGCAATTCGCTTAGTGTTAGTGTCTGTACTAGGCAATGGATGCAATCGATTTCCATCAGGTGAGCCATTCCGGTTTCTTTTCCAACATGAAAGAAACATAGACAGCAATATTTACGTAGACCGAGTCATCGCTATAATTTTTTTTACCATCGGCAAAATTATTTCTAAAGGAAATTATTTTTCAACGAATTTCTCTAAAATTCACAGAACTATAAACCAATAAATTCTACATTTTATGTCTAACATACTTTTCCGTTATGACTTGGCAGTATACAGCAAAAACTAATAAGTATATTTATTTTTTCAGTTTTCAATCAATCGATAATCCTTCATAATACAGAACCAGTTGCATCCCTATATAATAAGGTAGGCCAATTTCACCTGATGTTGTACACACCAGTTCCTCCTCATAAGCTCAAGCTCAAGCCAATGTGAGGTCAAGCTGACCTCACATTGGTTCGGCTCGCCGTGCAATAAGGGGTCAGCTTGTACTGGAAATGTATAGCTTAATATGTAACCGTGTGTACATGAAGGAACAACAAACAGACATCGTTTATTTTTATATATTAGTAGTAATAGGTTATTCAAAATGTTTGCCAAAACACTTGGATGTATGCCAAATCACTGCTTCCCATCTATGTCTCGTTTCTTAACGCTAAGAGATATTTGGGATTCAATAATGTAAATACAGGGTATAATTGACATTCTCAAGAAATATCTAGGATTAGAGCTGAGAATATTGGTTTTACTCTTCCAGTTATTTCTACAGTGATGTTGTAGGGATTTGTAAATGTAATAAATAGGCAGTTTAACAGTGGTAAAATGAGTATGTAAGAATTGTAGCAGGTGGCGTTCTCTAGTTTTGGCCTACCCCCATGAGACAATGGCGAGAGTTTATGTGTGGGTGTATATAGAAACATGTCATGTTCTCATGTTCGTGAACGGGCGCCGTCGGTTGAGACTGGTCATCTCTTAACTGCCATGGCTTATTTTTAATCTTATGTCTTGAATTGTTTCTTCATTTCTGTCTTTTTTACATTGTTCTCACATATAGAAGCAACAAGAATAATGTACCCAGGATTTTGTAATATCTTGATTTAAAAGAGTGTCCATGGAGTTTCTTGCCCGTTCTTCTCCATAGAGATCTACGCTTTGGAATGGGCAAACAAGGTTTAATTGAAATAAATGATTTGAGTTTTTGAGTTTGAGTTTGAATATTTTGATTTATTTGCCAAAAATGTAAAAAAATACGAGTTTATAGATAAATAACTTTAATTCCTACGCAAAAATGTTCAGTTTACGATACAACTTCAAACATTTTTATAATTTTTTCAATAGCGCTAGTCGTTCTGAAATCAACTTAATTACCATTAGAATAAAGTTGATGTTTGTTTAACTTGAAAGAACATCAATTTGTAACATTAGTTTGAATAGACGATACATGTGGGAGATATAGTTTACAAGACACGTTTTGGGTCGCAGAACCATCACTATTTGTACTATGAATATTAATCTTTTCAGTTAGTGTAAAGGAATACTACTTTTAAAGTTCGCCCGGATGATACTTATACCCAATTCTTGGTTATAAGATAGATTGCTATGAATATTAGCGTTTCAATATTCTGCTTATTTCCATCACACATCGTAATTTTACAAAGCTTCAGCAGAATATGTTCAATATTTACGCAAACATTCTTCGTAGAAA
This sequence comes from Oligia fasciuncula, assembly GCA_963082905.1. NCBI lineage: Eukaryota > Metazoa > Arthropoda > Insecta > Lepidoptera > Noctuidae > Oligia > Oligia fasciuncula. The sequence goes on along the minus strand of OY720392.1, from coordinate 3,672,279 downwards.
TAAAACCAAAAGTTTGTGTTTATTTTCGTATCTTCGATACGTAGTTCGAAGCCCTTTGCGATCATGGTCACGGGCAAGAGCAGTCGAAACCACTTGAATTTAATGAAAAGTTTTAGTTGAAAGCCGATTGTTTTAGCCATTTTTTTCTGTATTCATATTATAAATTAAAGTCTCGTTTCGTGTGTCTGTGAATCGCGTTGTTCCAAAAGGCTTATGTGTATACAATAGTATATATAATACAATAATATTTGATTTACTTACATACTTATAATAAATAAATCACGATATTTTGTCAAGTCGTAAAAACCGAGCGAAGTAGAGCCGGGTCACTAATGAAAATACATATAAACTTCTATGTAACTAAACTTTAGTAAAACTAAAACGAGAGTAATAAATCCTCTGCCTCGAGGTCCATAGAGAATATATTTTATTATTACGTACAAAATAGTGGCCCGTAACGTGGTTAAATAATAACAGCCACACAGGTCGATCGATCAGGTCGTTGCCGCGGTTGGTCTGTGGATGGGTGACCATCTTTACATACCGTGACCCCTCCGTACCTCGGAAAGCACATTAAGCCGTTGGTCCCGGCTGTCATTCGTGGATCTTTGACGGTAGTTACGGGTAGTCAGAAGCCCGAAAGTCTGACAACCAGTGTTACCAAGGGGTATCGTATTACCCAGTAACTGAGTTGTGGAGGTCAGATAGGCAGTCGCTCCATGCAAAATACTGGTATTGAGCTGCATCCGTTTAAACTGGATGCCGACCCAAACATAGTTGGGAAAAGGCTAGGCAGTTTATTTATTACGGACAAAATAGTGTCATAGACGGAACATACCAAGCAAGACCCGACGAAAAGGCGTGTTTTCAAGCACTATCAAACTGTTGATGATGTCACTTTTAGCTCTAGTATATGTATACGTACTGTAGTTACATGTATATATACTGTAGTACAATAGGAAATTCATCTATTATTACGAAATAGAAACAATAGGTAATCTATAGGAAACATAACATCAGTATTTTTCCTTATACTTAGGCCGGTAATCAACGTTTAAGTACATAGTTTCCAAAGCTGAAACATTTGTTTTATATATGTTGTACGGTATTCACGCTATATTAATTAAAATGTTAGACAAATGAAAATGGTAAATGCAGCATTTCTACGCATCATTTTAGCGTTTATCGTAACGTTTTGTAAATTTTCAGTCAATTTTGTTTGATAAGGAAAAGTTTTATTAGCTAGGGCACAATATTTAATGAATTTGTCCTGAGGGCCATAGACAAAGTGATATGTGCAGTGGTTAACCACATCAGGCCTTTAAATAGAAATCTATGTATTAAAGATACAATGACGATTGGCTTGTCCAGTATTCACAAGAAAACCTTTAAAATTATTCTTACAGCTAGATGATATAATAAAAGCGCAATGTTAGCTCCTAGACTCTGATTTTTAATTTGCTAGACTAAAATGACAGCTACGATCAAGATTTTTTGTCAACATAACAAAAAAGGTCGAACGCAGTAGTCATTTTGGTCTAGCAAATTAAAAATCAGAGTAGGTATAGACTATACATATTTTTTTAGATAAATAAGTTCAAATTCAATTCTATTTTTTATAAGTTATGTATCTGGTGTTCAATTTAAAGGTTGAATACCTATTTTTTTAAACAATAAATTATGAAAATAAAGAACTTCCTCTTATAAAGCCCGTAACACAAAGATCACATAATTTTCAAACAAAAATAAAAAAACTAACTGTTAAAACAATCGTGGATCGGTGTCACAAATAATTTATATTTTTTACGTGACGCCTGGCGCCTGTCAGCAGTGTTTTGGATTTCCGTTTCCTAACAGTGTGTAATTAATGAAAGCTACGTTTTTATTAGATATTATTTTATATTGTCTTACTTTTGAAATCTTTAATAACAGCCATCTATTTTAAAAATCTCACCGTAAAAACTTCGGTTTAGTAAGTTGTCAATAGTGTCAATCGTATCAAAGTGTAGCTGGAACGACAGCTGACTTCAAGCTTACTTCATGTAAGCTTTCACGTGAGTTTTTTTTTTACAAATATTATTATTGTCTATAAAAATATAGGGTGACTGGTAATTAGTGACCGATACTTAAACACGTGATTTTACTCATCATTATGAACAACTTTTACTATGGGACCAAACCTGAAATCGCGAAAAAAAAAACAGCTGTTCCCTACATTTATGTTCGTCTAACTCGTCAAAATGTAGAGAACAGCTGTTTTTTTTTCACGATTTCAGGTTTGGTCCCATAGTAAAAGTTGTTCATAATGATGAGTAAAATCACGTGTTTAAGTATCGGTCACTAATTACCAGTCACCCTATATAAATGAAATGCTTTTCGTTGGTAAGCGCATCACTTGAGAACGGCTGAACCGTTTACGCAAATTTTTGTTTTAAAATGTTTGTGATTGTCTGAATCAGGTCCTAACGGAAAAAAAAAATTGTAAAGTTGCCGAGATATTTGGAAAATTCGGGAAAACTGAAAGTGCATTTTCTATGAATTATTGAAATTATTATTAAAGGTATTCATAAATAAAATAAATTGATATACCAAGACTATGTCTATAGTTAATTTCTGGTTTAAATGAGCACGTGACGATACTCATCCGTGTATAATATTCTAACAGATATTATTTTTTTTATAAATTTAGATTTTTCTGCTAGTATGAACTTTAACCAGTGCCTACCATAGATATATCACATTTAGACTATGGTGCCTACATTATGAATATCTAATAATATCACAGACGAGGTCGCGAAACATCGCTAGTTAGTAGTTACAAATAATTTATTGGTCGTAAAATACCACGTTTGTATGACATCCTAGACATAAAACATTTTAGTTTCAACTAGTCTCGAAAATCAATCATATGTAATGAATGACATACGTGTTGCATACGTGTATGTATACATATTTTTTATGTGCGGACATTCACGTACCAAATAAAATCTAAGTATTTCTTTTGGAATATAAAATAATTGAGTGTTTATCGATTTATGAATGCCAGGCCAGCCCACTTATTAAATTTATACTGTGACATTATATAACTTTAACAGTATTTTCACTTTTGGATAATTCTGTGTGAAAAGATTTCGGACCATAGGGCTTGCATAGGGCCCTCTTTTTCTACAACATGAAAATCTAAAGGTACAGAAACCGTCACTATGTCCTAACCCCTCAAGTTTTAAAATGTTACACTGCTACAACATTGAATTCCTTACGAATAATCTAAAGAATACTTCAAAAAGAGTCCATTGTGTTGACTCGGATTCGAACCATCGCATCACCGAACGTCGTCATACTCATACCGGCAGTTTGACGAACTAGCCAGCGAGCCCATACGAATTGCGATGAAATTGTTATCTACTATCGGCTGAGTCATTATATCTTTAGGTCCCTGTCTAATCGAAAGATGTTATAATTTGAGGGTATCCATTAATTTTACTTACTTACGTTGTCTTTATAAAATTAATCCATACCTTCAAGTTAGAACTTTGTATACGTTCACTTAAAACGGCGAAGAGTAAACGACTACTATTTATCAATTATTTTTTTAAATGATTTCTGATTTTATGAGAACTAAAATAGTTGTTCTGTTTGTTGTAAAATAAGATCATAGTTTTGTTAAATAATAGCAATAATAAATATTAATAAATGATTAATAAAGTATTTTATTTTTCTTGATTTTTTAATTCTTTATAAATAATTACTACTTAAAACAAAATAGAAAAATATATCAAAATAATATAATGAACAAAAAGCACATTTCGTGCCTATATAGGATTTGAACTTCCAATCTTATGCACGGTAAGCGGTCTTGAAACCTCCAGTCTATTTAGACGATGAATAAGTTGTCGTAAATGTTAACCCTATTATTTATTACCTACTAACAACACTAACATAGCATATAAGCACAATCTGTTACTAACAACTAATAACTTATGGACTTTCAGGTCTGAAATAAAGATTTTTTATTTTATTTATTATTGTTGCTTGTCGTCGCAAAAGTATTGTTTTATTGAAAAAAACAATAATAAAAACAGAATTAAAAAAAAAAATACTTACTTAAACTTATTTATTCACTAAAACAATACATTATTTAAAATAAAATGTTTTTGCAAAATACAAAAACCAACTTGGGCCTATCACGGATTTGAACGCACATGTCTTTTGGTGGGGTAACTACTTAATGCAGCTGTGTGTACATCATCGTCATCATTCTCTCCCAATTTATTTGGGTCGGCGCAACATCCTTCGTGTACAACTTCGATCAATGTACTATTATTGATCGAAGGTGTACAAGTCCGACTTGCATGGCCGCTTTTTATTATTTTTGTCATTGACAAGTCTGGCTGTAAACGGCCTAAAACGCATAATTTTCAGCTAAAATAAGCACCACCACCAAGAAATAAGTTTATTTAAAAAAGTAATTATTATTACCTATAGGGGAGGTAGGTACCTATAGCTTTTTTAGAAGCACGGAGTACATCGACATTACAACAACATACTACATAATAAATAATAATATTCAAGTGGTCAAGCTTGTAACCAGTTGCACTTGCAAGCATTACAACTAGCGTAGATTAGCAGGTGGTAAATTACGTCGCACATTCCCGCCATTCCCGGATCTGCATGAAAATACCACAGATAAAAATAGCTCACTTTTAATAGGCACGGGAAGGGAAGACCATTCAGATTAAACAGCTGAGAAACCATGCTTAAACTGGCTGGCGAGAAAAAATATAACACCTGCCAAAGTCTGGAACTTTGACAGTTAGTGTTGCAATAAAACAAAATTCGTGGTAGATGTTTAGGTTTGCGTATGTGTTGTGTAGTCTGCTATTGAAAATAAAGCATTACTCATATTATTAAGACAACAAGGATGTATGTTAAAAATACCTTTGCTTCGCGTTTTGTTTAGGTTTTTTCGTAATTGGTTTAATGTTACAAGTTTATTGTTCTCTCGAGTTTAAAAACATAATGCTGATGAGACGTCATTATTATACTCACGGATGTTAGAAAAAAAAATCTTCTGGTATTTTCAAACCATAGTCAATAGGCTATTTGACTGGTTTCTGATAAACATCTCAGATTATTTAATGGTGTCTAACGAGCCCACAAAAACCTATTACTTCAAATTGCATAATGTATTTCTTTTAAAAAATTGTAAATAAAAATGTACTGTTTAAATAAGCCGCCAAAACGCTATCTTTAACAATATGGCGTCGTGACGTCACGATTCCCGTAAACAAACGTTGAAACGGTCGAGATACTAGACAAAAGTCATCTGTTCTGTCAACGATAGACAGAAATTTACTACATCATGACGTCATCTTAAATTCAGCCAATCCAGACCGTTTTCGATTACGTGGCGCCAGATTTAAAAAGATGAAGTTTTTTCGGGTTTTTTTTTATAAATAATACATTGTTTTGTAGTAAAATTAATGCAAATCGATTTTAAAAGCGATAATCTATACGAGTGTCAATAATTTTATTATGACCTTATTTTTTACATTGTCAAATAGCCTATTGCCGACGGACGGCGGCGCCGCCGAGGCCGGCCCAGAAAGACATGGCGAGATGACCAGGGGGTCTACTCCGAAGCGGTTAACCACTGTATCGGCCGAATGTTCGGTCATTTTCTACTACCATTAATTTCCTATATTGACTATTGGTCCCGACCAAACTGTGCCAATCCGAACCTTTTTAGAACCCTTAACCCTTTCTTTACCTTTTTTTTTTAAATTCGTAATAGGATAACAATATTCGAATCAGAAAATGACCGAACATTCGGCCGATACAGTGGTTAACCGCTTCGGAGTAGACCCCCTGGACGCGTACCGCGAGGTCTGGTTCGAGGTAGCGCGGGAAAAGAGTTCCTGGAAGGATTTGGAGAATGCCTTTATCCAGCAGTGGGACAGAAAACAAAAAAAAAGTTAATCTGCCTCCCTTGGTAAAACTGGTTGTCAGACTTGGGCTTCTGATTATCCGTAAATCGTCGTTGATCCGTAACGCCTGCCAATGATCTACTAATGGACCGGGACCAAACACATAATGGAGGCTGGCTATATACAGTGCGGGAATCGATTATTTTCATGTTTTATCACACTAATATTACATAGGCGAAAGTTTGTGAGTGTATTTGTATGTTTGTTACGTCTTCACGCACATACGGCTGGACCAATTTTGATGAAATTTGATATGGAGGTAGCTGACATCCTGGATGAACACATATTATTTATTCCGTATTATTTATTATATATATTTTTTATTCCGATATTCCTAGGAGACAGAAACTTATGCGGGTGAAACCGCGGGGCGCTGCTAGTTATTTAATTAAATGTTGGTAAATCCAGACTGATAACAGATTACAAATTCACAGAATTGCTGGGTACATAAACCTTGTCGTTAACTCGTTATCTAGAACGGGCTTAGGGTGACGTCATCGCCAAATACTGTAGTTTGTGAGTTTACCTTGTCAGGCAGCCGATAAGGCTCAGGAGCATGTGAAATCAGCATTTTTTTTATACTTAGCAATAAATAGACTTGTGCTGATTTGTTGCGATGTGTGTGCAGATGATTAGGTAATACTTCAATAAACGATTTTATGTTTCGAGATTCGATTTATGTGTATTATCAATAAGTAGCTGCGCCCCGCGGTTTCACCCACGTAAATGTCGATCTCGTAGGAATATCGGGATAAAAAGTAGCCTACAGTTAATCCAGGGTGTTAGCTACCTCCATACAAAATTTTAACAAAATAGGTCCAGCCGTTTGGGCGTGAAGAAGTAACAAACATATAAACACACCCCCACACCCCCACACTCACAAACTTTCGCTTTTATAATATTAGTGTGATAACATAGTATGGGTAGTTTTCATTTTAATTAAGTTTAAGAATTTTTAATAAAAATTAGGGGAATCTCGATGTCGAATACGAGATCTCGCTTGATTGCTTCGCGATATCTCGAATGACCTCCTCTTCTCGAATGAATCTCGACACCAGACTTAGCACGCGTGATCTCGAGTTGCCAATCTAAGACTCGAGATTGCATTCCCTACCTTAATACGACACAGAAGTACACTTTTTTTCTTTCTTAAAATTCGAATCTACATGAAAACCAAAACAAAACATAGACGATGAATAATAATAATTTATGATACCCGGAAGTAAGTGATAAAGATGAAACTTTCAAAAATAAACGTTTTTCAAACGTGGAATCTTAATTAAAATCCGGATATAAACTGTCAAAATATTTTCGCAATAACAAAATCAAAGTTACTCTTGGCAGTAGGTACCAGCAAAGGCTGACGGTGGGATTCAGCACAATTATCATCCAAGATCCACAAGATTGATAGCCAAAACGGCCAATTTTGCGAAGTTCAATGAAACCGAGTAATAAAAATAGCGGCGAGATCAAAGGACCGTGCCTTCTTTTGATGATAGATACGTGAATAATAATAATGATGTGGCTTCTCTAAGCGTAGTTGAATTTGTTAGGTATGTTTCCGGATTGTTTTTGAAGGTTGGTAGTGTCTGGTCTTCATTCGTCAACATTTTATCGAAGTTTTAAAAGGTTCATACCTATCAGAGGACCTTAACTGGTTTACATCACTAGTTGGTCGTAGAAAAAGCTTTTTTTAGGGTTCCGTACCAAAATAGTCAAAACGGAACCCTTATGGTGAGACTAAGTCTGTCTGTCTGTCTGTCACAGCTGGATATCTCAAGAACTACTAATGCTATCAACTTGAAATTTGGAATAGTTTCAAAACTGAAAAACAAGCATTTAAAGATTTTAATAAGTATTGAAATCAATTAATAACGTTTTAATACAAGTCCTTTAATAAGACAAACATCTATAATGTTCACTACATCGAACGAACAAACAACGTCAAATTGTTTTGACAAGAAGCTGTCAAAACAGCTGTCAATTTCGGAATAACAAACAAAACCAATTGTTTTTAATTCCCTGAAAGCTTTTTGAGTTTTTCTTTTCAATTTCGAATTGCAGATAATTTCCTATCATTTCAGCAAAGCAAGGTCACTTTCAGTTTTTCGCATCAATCGTGAAATAGTCTGTTTAATTGACATTTACTTTAATTTATTTATGTTTTTTTTAATTTTCGGTTTTCAGTCAATATTAATTTCGAAAGTCGGTGTCAAGAAACCAAAATGCGGAACCAACGACATCGACTTCCGAAATTCAAGTTATTTTTCACTTTGTAGTGTTTTTTTTGGAAGTCGGTTGTTTTTTTTTGTAAAAAAGTTTTTTACAGTCTGTCAGACTATGAAATCAGGTTTTCAGATCTTAGTGTGCTGTTTCTATAATTTCAGCATATGCCGCAAATAGCCGTTAACAATTAAACAATGTTAGGAATATCCCAACAACTCTACCGAATTTACCGCATATATAACGCCTATATGATGATGATGATAACGCCTATATACTAAACAGACTATAATACGATGAAAACTTTGGGACTGAATTATCGTGACGTGGATAATACAGTAGGTACATAGTTAAATAGTAATAAAGATATTTGAGCTACAGTCAACTTTTGATCTTAGTGCATTAATATAGAAACTATAATTGTATAGCATGTTAATAAAGCATACGAGTGCAATGTAACAGTAGTTTTACTAGCTACACGTGGCGCTTTGTTCATGGGATCTTCAAGATTTCAATCAACTCAGCCTGTCGCAGTCCGCTGCTGGACATAGGCCTCTCCCAGGCTGCGCCACAAAACCATGGCCTCCGCCTTCCGCATCCAGTCTGTTCTAGCCATCTTTTTAAGGTCGTTGGGCCACCTAGCTGGGGTGCGTCCCACTCTAGGCTTGCCGATACGATACGCGGTCTCCACTCCAGGACTCGACTGCTCCATTGGCCATCGGTCCTTCAGCTTGCTTTCTCTGCAAGTTATGTCGGTAACTCCGGTTTGTTTCCGAAAAACATTAATTCTTCAAGATCCCTATTTTCTAGGATGAAAATCCTCCAGTATACTTTTTTACCCCTGAACCAAATTTTATCAGAATTCGTTTAGCCATAACGACATGAAGCATATTATATGGACATATTATCTCTAAATATATAAAACTCAAAGGTGACTGACTGACATAGTGATCTATCAACGCACAGCCCAAACCACTGGAGGGAGCGGGCTGAAATTTGGCGTGCAGGTAGATGTTATGACGTAGCCATCCGCTAAGAAAGGATTTTTCGAAATTCCACCCCTAAGAGGGTGAATGGGGGGAGGGTGAAATTTCACGCGGACGAAGTCGCGGGCGGAAGCTAGTGTCATATACAAATGAGGAAATAATTGTGCCAGGTGTGCCAACTTTCGCTTTTATTATTGCTTGTATTGTAATATTAGGCATAATTTATAATAATAGTGCGGAAAAAAGGCTTGGAAATGACGAAGGACCAAAAAATATGGCGCCTCAGGGGCTATTAACCTTGACTCAGAAAACGAGTGTCTGTGAATGTTATGAGTATGAGGCTATTTTAAATGTAATTTATTATTATAAACTGTACTGTTAGGTAGGGGAACTCCGCCATACGAGATACTTGCTGCGCCCCGCGGTTTCACCCGCATAAGATTCGATCCCGTGGGAATATCGGGATAAAAAGTAGCCTATATGTTAATCCAGGGTATCAGCTACCTCCATACCAAATTTTATATATAACAAACATATAAACACACACACTCACAAACTTTCGCCTTTATAATATTAGTGTGACCAGCTTCCACCCGCTACTGTGCTCGTGAAATTTCTTGTTTTAATATAAAATATATACTATGACACTCAGCAATACTGTAACTTCCTATAGTGAAAGAATTTTCGGAATCGGATCAGTAGTTCTGAAGTTTACCTCCTACATATCCACTCCAAGTTTTACCTTTTTATGATATTAGAAAAAAGTAATTATTCTGAAATGGAATAGGTAGAAATTAACCAGACTTCAGCTTCACAGATTGATCACCACAAAAATAGCTCTTTCCTAGATGCGCCACTGACTATTGAAGGATTGCAAGAGTTTCAAAATCTTTCAGACCCACGGGCTGTTGGTTTTAAGTTGGATAGACAACCTCTAATATGAACCCTATTTATTCTGTGTAATTAACCGTTTACCCCTTTCCTACCTAACGTGCCATCTTCGTTACCTAAAGGTCAAAGAAAAGGTGCAGCAAAACAAGCATTAAAAGAAAAGCTTTTAACCACATCCAGAGGCTGTACGTCCTTGAGTTCAACCTTAGCACTATCTAATGGAACGCCGAGCCCATAACCATTTACTTAGCGATGCTAAGTACTAGGGCGTTGTTTAACTTTTAAAAGTTCTCAGAAAATTGCTTTATTTTTCAGTAAGTAAACCTGATTTTAATTGAATAAAAAGAAAGAAAACAGGTTTAATAAGAAGACCTTCAGAGTCTTAAAGGAAACATTATTAAGTGTTCTTCGTTTAAAATGGATCCGTAGACTAAAAAAGTAGAATAACGTATAGCGCTACAAGGTTATTTTGGCTTGTGGCCAAAATCGGAACTAACGCCTCACCGCGCGCCGCCATCTTGTTTTTTTTAAATATATTCTAAGTGACATTTCTCAAAAAAATTGCACTAATGTTTACCAACAGCGCCCCCTTGTCAACGTCATTAGAGCGCCAAAAAATCCTTGTACCGGTATAAGTGGACTGTAGAGGCCAAAAGAGGCAGACTAAAGGCCAAGATCTATTTAAAACGTTTCACATAGTTCGTGCTTTGACTTAGAGATGGCTTGGTTGGCTTGATGGCTTGGCTGGTTCTTGTTTCTATCTTGCACTTGTAGTTTGACAGTTCTGCTGACAGAAATGACGTTTAGCCTATGTCCGTGCTAAGTACCGCTTAAAGATATAGATCACGGATTTATCTATTCCGTGATATAGATGCACGTAGGTCTGAGAAAATATTTATAGAGATGTTTGGAAGAAAAATAATACCTAGGTAAGTGCTGCGTTAACCCAAAATATTTCAAGCCCGAATTCCTCAATCTGTTTCTATAAAATTTTATGATTCTTAAGATCTAAAGAATCTAAACATCGTATTTAAAGTATCTGCAAGAATGTTTATTTTAATTGCAGCGCACTATGAATTAATGGCTGCTACTTTTATGGATTAATAAAATTATTATTAAACTAAGTCATTCTTTAAATATGTTCTCTGGCACTTTTGCCATTTTTAATGATTTAAAATCTGGTTTCAAGCCTGTTGGAATTTATGTCTGAATCTAATGATGACTTTATCACATGTCACATATTCGACATCTACATCTATCATGCTTTTTTATTCCAAGTTTTCTAGTCTTTATTTACCACCCATCAAAGATATTAGAAATGCGTTCACGTGTGCCTTTGTGTACAGAACCCATTACATTTATTCCATGTGACATTTCCGTTCTATTTCAAGCCATTCCCTCATTTATGTAGCAACCCTGAGGCATAGACAACTGTAGACCTTTCTGTGACCTCTTTGTAACCCCATTTGACTAATGAAATAAACATGCAGTGCGAGAAATTGATTTTCGCTGCTTGTAACATTTGCTTTTAGAATCGTCTTATTCTTGACGCAAAGTAATGCAAAAATATAAATACTTGAGATGGATCTCTAATGAGTTCAAGGAGTTCCAAACATTATTTCTTTCGATTCATTTGAATGCTTAACAAGGTTGAATGAATAGCCTTTAGTTTAAGTATTCAAATTCCGTCTGTTTCCCAGCAAACAAAAGCTCACTCGGAAAGTCGAGACTTCAGTGAGAAACGGAGATCACGAAGCCGTCTGCGAAACATAGTGAATTTGTGATATTGTAAGTCCCTGACCCGTCTCCGGACAAAGGTCCAGACATAACTCGAACCTGATAAAGTGGGGCTAGGAAGATGGAGCGGCAAAAGGGTGTAGATGTGGAGCTATGTCGCAAACAATCCTCCACTTCCTACCCTGCACTCTTTGTCTTAAAAAATGCAGTTACAGTGACCTCTGCGCTGCCATGTGGCGAAATGTTGGGCCAACAAGATCGGAGAGGCAAATATCGTAATTTTAAGAACGTTCACAGTTTGATCTCAATCTCACTCAATGTGTCAAAAATACCTCTAATTTCCCTAGATTTTTGACATTGATTGTCGCTGAGATTGCGACTAGACTTTGAACGTTTTTCATTACGGGAATTGGCTGCCTGAAATATCTTCGTGCCAGCGACACGAAGAAGAAGCAAAAAATATTTTAATTTTGTGTTACTGTTACCCTGTAGCCGTCATTGGAAGGTCCCAAGATCAGCATTGGTCGTTTCCGAGCTAATGTTTTCACTTACAATCCTTTTGCATTGATATTTCTTTAATTTTAGTTACAACCTTTTTTTGTCTAAATCGAATTATGGTGAGCCCTACATGAACTGTGACATTATAATATTTTGTTTGCACGTTGCCTGTAACATTTGTTATCTTGACATCCACTGAGTAATATCGTGATTGAATTCGGCCCATGACGAAAGAGACACTACGGTAAACATGAAATGTCAAGACTCGACGCGCCATTTCTAAGGGTGCCCCCCAGTTAGAAATAAGTCACTGCTTCTAGGTCAGAGGCCAGAACTGAAGGTTAGCCACTAGTAACAGGCTGAATGACAGCCTGATTTATGTCCACTGCTCTTAGTAGGTTAATCTGTGCCACTTGATATTCAACCTTCAATGCAATAAGACTAACAAAGGACGACGTTGAGTCGCAGTTTTTCTTCTTCTTCTTAGTCTGTCGATGGCAATCTAAATAGTCGGCCCAGAATTTGGCGAGCTTGGCACCTTCAGTATCATCCATCAGCTCCTGTAACGTGCATGCATTCACGTGACAGGCTCGACAGGACACGCTGGACACGGTTCTAAGTGCCCCATTGTTTGTGGAACAATCTCGCTGATGTTGTTTTGTTTTGAATTTAAATAATCCTTGCAGTTGGCCGAAGTGGTCTTTAGGTACGTAACTACCTCTTTTTGAGTTTTGCTCCTCAGTCTTACTATTTATGATCGGGCTTTTTGCCAAGCAGTGAGACAAATCATAAAATATATGTAGGTAGGTACACCTATGTAAAAATTGCCATTACCTTCCAAGTAAAAGCTTTAAATATATTCTCCATAACAATTACGGTTGCAGTTTATCTCCTCAAAAAACCAAAGGTCTTCTAGTGGAGATACAAATTGGTTCAGAATCCGTTTAAAAGGAAGATTATCAGAAAAGCCTTACATTTTGTTTTTAAATCTATCAAAAAAAAATTCAGACCTAGACGCCAACTATTATAGTAACTCCGGAATTTTCTACACATCGATGAATTCGTAATCACGGGAATTAAATCCTGAAACCCTCAATCTTATGGAAACTTTCGGAGCTCAAACCCACCAATAGCAAGCCACCTGATTCACCCTATCAACTCCTAATGCCACGGCGCTCATTAGGTCCCCCATAACGTGTTACAACCGACTCATTCCGACTATCGCGCCTTTATAGCCCGCAAAACCGTTTTGCTAGACCATTTAACACCGAAAAAATTAGCAAAACACATAAAAATAGGCAATTAAACATAAACGGGTTTACGATTTGATAAACATGTCTGATCGTTTATTGTAATAACTCAAAGTAAATGGCAGTGATTGATATTATTTGTATGATGAATTTGATGGTGATATAATAACGGGAAAATTTTGATTGATTGTTATTTGTATATATTTAGTTGATTGACACGTGAATAACACGTAAATAATTATAATCAGCCGTTTCTAGATGGCACAGAGGATACATCCACCACCACCACCTTCATCCATCCATACCATACCATCCACCACCATCTACCATCTGACTGACTGCAACATACTAATCGGGAAAATCTGATGGAACTTTAGTAGATATTTTGTCGTGAAACAAAATACTATTTAATAATGATAAGTTCATAACCACTGAAAAATCTTAATGTAGAACCAGATTACCAAGTTGGCAACTTAGCATAATCAAATCAGCCTATAATGTTCCCAGTGTTCCTACTGCTGGGTCACAGGCCCGCGGACAGTAATACACCATGCGGGCTCAGTGTGGGTTGGTGAATAAGTTGGCAACTTGGCATCAACAAAACATCTTTCTTTTATGAGCTGACACGACCGCTTACAAGCGTCGCGGTCGTAGTTAAAGCAAAATGTTCAATGTCATTACTTTACTTTTACAGTATAAAAGATTTATTTCCCTATTAAATCCGTTTCGGAACGGTGATATCAAAAGCACCAATAAAATTAAATCTAATTCTCTTGAATGGCGGCCATAAGCGCTTTGGTATTTATTACAAAGAGGCTTGGTAATTCCTAAAAATAACTAGGAATTATTTAGAGGCACACCTTGGACATAAAGTAAAGACGACCATTCTACATTGTGATTTTGTATGATCATACTGATTTATGTTTCTTAGATGAAAAAAAAGGGAGGAAAAACGGTTAATGTCCTAACTCCTACGTGCAGAACAGAAGAGGCAAATTGGCAGACCACCACGATGAAGATATAAAAAGAACATCATTAACCTTTTGACCGCCACAGGTCAAAAAATCAAAAACGTGCCCTCGGCATCAAAGTCTGTCATGTAGTTTAAACGTGGCATGCTGGGCACATTTTGGTTGGTCATCTATACATGACTGTGGCGGTCAAAAGGTTAAAGGTAATGGATAAAGAAAGAGAGAGAGGAATCTGTCGAGGCAGAACTATATAATACATATGTATTATATCCTTCAGCTCTAAGGCAAAATTAAGATTGCGACGTGTAGGTGATCAATCCAGAAAGGTGAAAAAGTATGCACGAAGCATGCATCAAAGCGAAATTTTAGTTTTCCATCCAAACCATCTGGAAAATTACAGAATTCAACTATGGGAAAGGGTTAGAGGACATTCAATTTGTTAAAAAGGTTTCCTATACCCTGGGGAAGGAACAAGAACAACTCAAGCTTAATCGTGTGCAAAATAATTTGAACAAAAGTGTGTGAGATTCTTGAATATTGGGAAGCAATGGTTTTTTTTGTCTATCGCATCGTTAGAAACAAAACAGTTTTATTACAATGCTCTTTGAAATCTGAATTTAAAACAGATGAGTATAATGCTAGATCTGTTTGATAAAATATTCGCATAAAAACATACATCTCATAAACACGACTAGAGACGCAAACATGAATTTTAATAAGATTTTAGCAGGTGTTTTTAAATGCAAGAAATATTTTAGTTTATAGCAAATACCAGCAGTAATATGGATTTAGAAACTAATTATCGAGCACTCTTCTGTGACTACAGTAAAACAGGGTTTAAAAATGACATAAAAACGAACACTGTGTCTTTATCCAAAAGAGCTTGATATAAGATGAACCAAAAAAACAAAAAAAAAAAAAAAAGTGGTCTTAGATCAGTAGAGCTAGCAATTAGAAACGAGTTGGCTAGCAACGAGCAGCGAGATAGCCAGTACCAACCCTCACCGAGCCCGCGTAGTGGATAACTGCCCACTCCCTCTCACTGAGAGGAGGCCGGTGTCCCAGCAGTGGGAACATTATAGGCTGATTAAAATATATGTATTATGAAGCAGCGAGTGCGCGACGGCAACGAGCCATTATTCGCTGGTATGCGTAGGTATGATGTATATGTATAGCTGCTGGTTCCTGTCGCTGCGACCATCGAGTACGAGCGCTAGCGGTTTGATTGAATAGTCAGCGATCAAGTCTTAATATATTTATCTGTTTTTAACCGACTTCAAAAAGGAGGAGGTTCTCAATTCGTCGGAACCTTTTTTTTTATGTATGTTCCCCGATTACTCGGAGACGGCTGAACCGATTTCAAAAATTATTTTTTTGTTTGAAAGGGTATACTTTCCAGATGGTCCCATTGTCAGGTCAGGATCTGATGATGGGATCCTGGAGAAATCGAAGGAACTCTTCAAGTATTATAGGCACGGCATACCTATAGCGATTTGGGTATTTTTTATAGTAACTCGTGCATTTGCTCTCGGAAAGCATCATTTGGTGAAATGGAACTGATGATGAAAACCACAGATGGCCACCCGAACTACTCAATAATAAGTATTTACCGGTTTGCGATTCGATTACTTACTTTAATATGGTTACTAAGCAAGTTATGCTCGTCACAATGCGAATGGTGAAACGGAGCTGATGGTGGAATACCAGGAGAACTCCTCAACAATTAACGTCCCTGCATCGGGAAAAGCAATATTTTGTAAAAGGCGATGAGCAAGTTGGCATTAGGCTATTGTAACTTAGATACATTATAAACAGACACACTAAAAAGCGAGAAATAAAAACTTTTTAACAAAAAAAAAACCGACTTCCAAAAAAAACACTACAAAGTGAAAAATAACTTTTATTTCGGAAGTCGGTGGCAAAACACTAAAATACAGATCCAAAGACACCAACTTCCGAAATAAAAGTTATTTTTCACTTTGTAGTGTTTTTTTTGGAAGTCGGTTTTTTTTTTTGTTAATACTTAAACGGTTCCTACAATCTTTTGTACGTTTCTTGAGCGAGAAAATCGTTGATCTAGTCGAGTCGCTTCCTCGTCAGCGGCGACGCGAGTGGGACAGATTACAAGGGAGATTGGCTCTAGATTGGAAGCAGTACCCACGGAAGTGTTTTTTTAAATTTTGTTTTATAGAAACATTTGTAAAGAGAAGCATTTAGCAAATAAATGTTTGTAAAGCGAGTGATTATAAAATAAACCATTTGCGGAATTAGTGGTTTGTGAAATAAATAGTATATGAAACGTTGGTTGTAAACTAAAAATTTGTCAATGCAGTTTTGGTGAAACATTAGTGAACCATTCAATGCGCATAGTTCCGCAGTAAATGACACGACTGCTAAGAAATATATTGAGAGCTATTGACATGGATTAAGGAAACTCATTTGAAAATGTGTTACGCAATTAGGCTGCGGTCACTAACGTGACTATAGACAGTGGATTCTTCCAGTTCCTAGAAGCCTGACCAAGATCAATTTAAATTCAACTTTGTTGTGCCACTTCTTCTTCCTAGCTAAAGCACTAGAAAGTGATTAAGGGTGCGCGTTTTGGGAGACTGTCTTATGTAATTTTGACGTTCAAAAAGTGCTGATTCTTAGCCTAATTTGAATAAATAAATGACTGGATTTTGAATTAGCAAAAAAATTTCATTGTTGACACAGTTGTCTTGAAGTTAACATTAGATTTTATCATTATTTGTCTCGGTATTCTGATACACACACCAAAACTTAAGAAGGAATATTTTGATTTTTGGTCCCCAATAATAATTAAAAGTATTACAATATCCACCAGAAATATGGTATCCTCATGACTTCTGAAGACCTTGCAGCTGCACATTTATCAGTGCTATCTTCCATCATCAGGTGAACAGCTTGAGAATGTGCCACCGATCCTACTCATAGCGACCACTAGGTCCATCAACATGTGACCACAATTATCTGACTACCAAGTACCTACAAGCAGTAAATCTTCCCAGTATTATACGCACGTTGTTTTGGCTACGAAGAGAACATTCATAACTTCGAATGGTCGCTGTCAGTGACTAAGGGCCTTAAATTGGGATGACTTGCTAATTCTAAGAGACTATGAATTTTCCGCGTGAAATGGTTTATGAGTAGTCGGTTGGTTTAGGCTGGTGTAATTTATAATAATGACTAAGCCATCTTGTTTTAGAGTCACTACGAACGAGGATGGTTTGGATTTGGACCTATTAAGAAGCCCTCAAGGACGCCAATGGAAATGTGCTGCTAAGATCCTGTACATCCATAAAGATTTTATTAGGATCAGTTTCCTGCCAGGTGGAAGGTCAAAGGGTCACATCGTCACTAGTGGTGAAGAAACTCACTGAGTTCTAGTGCAAAAATATCTCATACTCTACGTGGCAAATGTTCTTCTGTAAATTGCATCCAAAAGAGGAAGTAACTGGAAACTATAGTCTCATCTAATTTTATACTGCCTATCATAACAGCACAAAATAAACACAAATGGTCTAAAAACGTTTATCTGCAGACGACAGGAACTACCGATTATAGCTTCGTATCCTGAGAGTACCGCGTGGGTGCATTGCCCAATTTGATGACTGTCGTGTCTGTACACGATAAAATTATCGTTATAATGAAATATTAATGCAGGAAAGTGCTTTGTTGAGATTTTTGGCGCGTTTTGTTTATACGTTGAGGGTTATTGCGAGATAAGTCAAGATTTAGATAACATTGTACCAATTAGCTACTGTTTCCGTTCAACAATTTATTACAAAAGTTCGGAAAAAATTTATGAGACGTTAGAGTTGGTTGAACTTTCCAATAGCTTTCTTTTAAAAAACGTTATGATACAAACTTTTCGTATATTTTCTTTCTTGGCAGGTTTTTTAAGGTTCTAATAATCAATATAATCTTTGAAGAATAGAAAAAAAAATCGATACATTTTGTAGATTTTGTCTCAAGAGAATGTAACAGCGTTTGGCAATTTTTTATGGTTTTCGAGGGCACGATGTCGATACACGCGGTCTAAATCACAGCCCATGATGGCGGCAACGAGTAAAAAAACACGAATACCTATGCTTCGAAATTCAAAACACAAAACTCACCTAATAACCATATCCAGAACATCTTCCTTCTCGAACACCTTGCAGTATAGGTGCAGGATCTTCAAGCAGGTGTACTGCAGCCCCGTCCAGTTGACATCAGCTGACTTCAGGGCTTCGTTCCAGGGACAGTTCTCGTGTCTCGACAGGCACAGCATGCCGTCTACCGCGGTCTCCGTAGGAGGCATTTAACTTAGGCACTTTTTGGGTATATGCTTTATCATCGGCTGTTGAGAGTTATGAACTTATGAAGAATGACGGCAGTTTAGAGATTTCGTTGGATACTTTATTGACGGTATTGGTAGGTCTTAAAATAGATAAAATTTGGGGTCAATTTGCCAATCAGTAAATGCGCGGACTAACGTAACCAGGTAATTTAGGCAATTGACATCAGTCCTAATGACAATGCTGCTATTGTATGAATGCGATGATCAACAGGATAGCTTGTCATTAAAATTATGGTCTGAATCAGAAATATTACGGAAAACCGACGCTTTATTAATTTCATTTAGTATTACCCCTTCTAAAATTAGAATTATTGTTCAATCTCGGATAATGCTATCCGTTTTGTTTATCGCTATAAAACGGTTTTATAGGACTTCGGCCAGGCCCCGCTCCTTACCTTTTATTGTGTAAGGAATGGACCCTTGGTTAGCGAAGCACGTAGCTATTTGTAATATCCTGAGAATTGGTCATGGGAATCGTTTTGATACATACATACATAAATTCGCGCCCTCTCCCGTGTACGGTAGGCAAACATTACAGGACGTCACATGCTACGATTCTTACATACTCTTTTTGAGAAGAAATAAATAGCGCAGTTGTTCATAATACAACCTTAACCAAAGACGAATAAATACGGTAATAAATACATATTAGGTACCATTACAACTTACTGTCAAAATAAAAGCATTCTATATTCAAATCAAATTATCCGCAAGCAAAGACCGTAACCGTCCTCTACGATATCGTTTTTCAAATGCAAATCCGTTCTCATTCCATTTTCAAATCCAATCACTTAACCTTTCGCTCGAACGCCTACGCAGGCAAAAAAAGTATCAGTTTCAATCTGTCAAAACATATGACAAAAAAATAAGTGCTCGTGATTTTATTGTGTCGCAAAAAGGACATTGACTTTGAAATCCGTTAATCTGAGAACTATAGAAAGAAACAATACATGAGCGGAAGTTTACACGTAGCTCGGTAATTTATTTCAAGAGATATAAGCGTGGGAGATACTATTACGTGTGTTACATTACGGGTAAAAGACGAATAGAAGATGAGTTCACCTCTATTTGCCACGTATCTACTAGTTCTCTACGTCATTCGTCGACTTCTCCTTTTGAGTATGTATTTCCCGTGGGCATCATCTCTCAGAGATCTATAAATAGTCTTCTACTGAGAAGGTATGTAATGTAATACCCTGTATCACTTTACTGGATAAACTGTTGCAGATCTATGTTAAAACAGCCCCATAGGGGAATATGCTGGCTATAATTATATGACACCCGTAAAGGTGTCGCAAGTTAGCAACTTGAAACTTTTCGGCTAAAAAGCTTTCATGATACGACAGGAATCGACAGCGCCACGTGCAGTTCAAATTAATAACCAATTGATTATTCGAATATGGTGTCTTATTATACTCTGAAGGGACAAGCCAAAACTTCGTAGTTTGCGGACTATACTGCAAAAAACGCGGGAAGAACTTGGATGCAAATTGCACAGTATTGAGTTTAAAGCAGATTCAAGATACGTGGTCCCAACTGAGATGATTGATAGCTGCGGATGCTGGTAAATGATGACACCCAGCACCATGATTGCGTAAAACCCTATCAATCACAATCTGAATCATTTTGAAGGATATTACCAATCCATTGCTTCATATGTTCGAAAAATGTGTCTGCTCACAACGTAAATAACGCAATGAATGTTGTTAAACTGTCAAAATGAAAGCGATTGCTACTGATAGTGTGTTACGCAATTACCCCGCTGGTGATTGTAATTCACTTGTATGACATTCATCCATCTAGGCGTCTACCGTGTTATGCTTACGTCACTGAAACTCTAAGACCTCATTGTGTTCGTCTAGCGTATGTTTACCCGCTGTTATGAGGTTGGTAACAACAAATTTAATATGACGTGTTTCAACTGCTTCATAATAGCTTGTATCGCATTGTGCGAAAAGATAAGCCGTTGAGATGCACTGCGTTTCTGTGCTAATCTTTGATGGATGGCTTTTATCCGAAGACGAAATTAAACAGACTTGATTTGCATTAACGTAGGTAGCAGGTATGTGATTCTTAATGGGATAGGTAGAATGGATACAAAATACAGCTTCTGCTGAAGCACACAGTCATTGAAGAATTTGTTAATTTTGACTTTAGATTCCATGTTTTATCGATTTTAAACATTGTTATACCTATTGAAAATGACGTCGCTGTCAAAACTATAAAATCAATGACATCACTACCACGCAGTACGCGCGAAACGCAGTGTTCGAATAATACTCTTTTCAAAAGTGTATGTTTATTAAGTTTAAAAATAAAATGTTCTTTCCGCGTTCAAAAAAAGAAGGCTGCATAAATTAGCATGTACTTATGACACAATGTCAAAGGCGGTCGTAACTCGCAGCACAGTGGTTCATTTAGCGTGATTAGTTGAAAAAAATCTGTTCCACGAAAATATTATTCCGTACGCTTTAATGAAGTTTAATGATGACGAGACTCTTTTGTTTTAGTTTACGATAACTAGGCATTTAAACTATGGCTTATGTTATGAGAGTATTTATTTGTCTATGGCAGCTCATTTAGTTACGGTAGGTACACACACGTAAGAAAATAAACAAGAATTGACAAAGAAAAAGAATACTACAATCTTTCAAATGATTAGAATTAGATTAGAGTGGCATGGCTGTGTCCTACATTTACACAATAATTAATAAAACAAATAAAGGAAGCGGTTACTGCACAACAAGGACCGGACCGCTGCCCGCGACCTCTGGCGTCGGAAGTTCTAATTTAGGCAATTCTCCGTTGATGACCATTGTCTCCGCAGTCCGCACGTTCGAACGATGTGTTACACGCTTAACTTTGATGCAGTTTCATTAGTTGGTTAGTATGGATCGTACACGCTGTAATTACGAAGGATGTAGGGATGGAACTTCCTTTAAGATTAGAAAAAGAAATCCCAAAAGGTAGCCCAAACAATTTTTCGCATTCTAGTTAAAAAAAACTTCTATGTAGTACATGACCAAATTAAATTAGACAGGTCGATCGATCAGGTTAAGCAACCTACGCTTGCCGCGGTTGGTCTGTGGATGGGTGACCATCTTTACATACCGTGACTCCTCCTTGCCTCGGAAAGCACGTTAAGCCGTTGGTCCTGGTTTTCATTCCGTGGATCTTTGACAGTCGTTACGGGTAGTCGGAAGCCCGAAAGTCTGACAAGGGATATCGTATTTCCCAGTAACTAGGTTGTGGAGGTCAGATAGGCAGTCCCTCCATGTAAAATACAGGTACTCAGCTGCATCCGGGTAGACTGGAAGCCGACCCCAACATAGTTGGGAAAAGGCTAGGCAGACGATGACCCATCACTTCTGCTGAGTTTCGCTAGCTAATTTTATTTGCCCTTGTATTATGTCTACATTTGTATGGTTATCGGTCTGAACCACTTGAAAATGTCATTATTCCTCACAAGAAAAATTGCCTGGAACTTAGAACAGTTCCCACGTAGTTCATTATTGTCAAGCAACTTTAGAATACATACAAATGAATAAGGTCTCGAAGCCTAGACCAGCCACAAAAACTAATACTTACATCGACTAGACAGTAATTTGTTGACCTGTCAACGAATAAATAACTTTTTGTTCTTAATTTAAAATCGGTTGACAGGCACATGCGCTTGCGACTCAAGAATTAACGAGGTCCTTATATGGCGCCTAATTAGACATTATGAAACAGTTTATGTTATGTTAAACTTAGTTACGAACGTGACTGGGGTTTGAAATAAATAAACTAAGCACGTTCTAAAATAAGGATTTTTTAAGGAGCCTGGGAGTTTAAATTGGCAGCTGTTGTAAAGTTTCTTACGGCGGCATTGAACTATATCCAGCTTCCTGATTTGTCCATTTTATCTGGTTGAGTTCCATCCTGTCATTGACGACACAACTCTCGTTTTGAATGTCGGAACTATTGTATGACACAACGTTAAACACTAGTGACTTTTACCTGGCTAGGAGTGGCGGCCGCGAAACGATCAAGTCGTACATTTGGACCAAGATGTAAGGTTTGTAGAGATAGGGCCTTGGCTCTACATTAGATCAGAGGGGCAATTCTCGAAATTTTAAGAACGTTCACAGTCTGATCTCATTCTCAATCTGTCAAAAATACCTCTAACTTCCCTACAATTTGCCGTTTGTTTGTCGCCGAGATGAGACTGCGACTAGATTTTCAACGTTGTAATTTACGAGAATTGGCCTTCTGATAACTTTTTAACAGTAAAAGCGTTAAGTACCTATGTAAGTCTTGGCATCCTACTTTACATGAAATGTCTTTGATGGGTTTAAATATATTATGTAAATGTAAGCAGCCTAGCCATAAAGCGAATCCAGCCAGTCAGATTTTCTGTCACTGTAACTATTATTAATTTTTTAACTCCCAAAACCATTATTATCTGCACACGCCTTCACGTGAACGTACTTGAATGAATCATTCACACAAGTGTGCACAAACGCAGCGTTCTATTTCTCCAACGTTAATGGCATTATGAAATCATTGACCGCGACCAGTAAATTTATTCACTACGAAAATAAAATATCCGAACACAGATAGATATTTACTCTAAAACATTAAACCTGGCTGGAAATGGCGTTATTAGGTAAACCGCTTGGCTCTTTATGGTATGATTGCTTTTTAATTAAGTTTAAATATCGAATAAGCGTCAAGGTAGTACTGTTTAGTCCATGTTTTATTTAATTTATGTCAAGCGTTTATATTTTAATGGCGTTAACGCGATTCTAAGTGCTTTGATATTCTCTGTCATTCTTGCTTAAGTTTGAATGGTGTTACATCTAGAAGAAAATGTATTATTTAGGCCCATTTATGTTTAAAATATACTATTTTATATATCAATGCCTACCCATTAGGTTAGGTTACAAATTATTGTAACCTTTTTTTTTTTTTTTTTTTACGTGGAGAAATGCTCATGCATTCTGCACTACCACGGGGAGATAGTGCAGTTATGTGGGACTCTAACCCACTAAAACTCCACGGTGTCCTCCTCTGCCGCTTATGGCGGGAACACGGGCACGCGTTAGCACTCATCCGTGAACCCGCCGCGGCTGTCCGTCACCGGACCCTCCTCCGGGGAGTACTCCCCATCACCGGCGCACCAGAACACATAGCACGCCGTGACCACCCCAGGGACCAAACCAGCACATGGGCGCCAGACGACCCCGTCTCTGCCACCCTTGGTCCCCCTGCGACGGGTCAGGTCATTGGCCCCGCCGCCTGCCAATTTTCGGCCGCAGAGGATAGGGAGAGTGGCCAACGTCATACCAACACTCCTCTTCCCCTGCGGCCCCACCGCGTCCGCCATCGAACGGTGGCGACCCCGTCAAGGCCGCGGAAGGTAGGGAGAGCGGCGCACCGTAATACCGGCACTCCTCTCCCGCCGCGGCCTCCAACCCTCAGCCGCGATGCCTCCGGTACGACATCGCGGCCCGCCTCAGTTGCGATGTCGCCCAAGCGGCACCGCAACCTACATGTTGGCCGCTACGTCGTCGGCTTGTCGGCAAAAGCCCTGACGAGCGGCCCCTCCTCGGGTTCCTCTTCGCTTCACCGTGGGTGTCCAAGCCACGGCTACTGAGCCCCCCCGCCTCGACAATGCGGAAACCCACCGGGGGGGAAATTATTGTAACCTAACCTAACCTAAAAACACTTTAAAGTTGCTTCTGCATCATCTCCGGAGCTGCGGGAAGTGCAACCCCTCCGCTCTTATGTAACGAAGGATATAGGCACTCATGCTCACCTCCGCAGCTTCGGCTTGCTGGTCGCCTCCTGCGGCCAGCCCCAGCCGCTACGGCTCGCACAAGTGCCTATACTTTGTTACAGCGGGCGGGGGTTGCTCTCCCTTCACGCCTCCGGTTTTTATAATATAAACTCTAGGGGTAGCAGCCAAAAGACTACGTGAAGTCGGGGGACATATTCGACCTATTCAAACCATGAAGTATCCCCCAGTGGTGGACGACGAGAATAATTTAAAAAAGTTGTTTCGCTGTCTCCCAGTTGTGGCCAAAAAGTGGTGGACATCGGGAATAATCGTAAAAAACGTTACGTTTGTATTTCGCAATTTCAATAATTAATGTACAAATATTCTGACTATAACTCAAAGTGAGTGAGACACTAACGCGTAGGCCTATGACGTGACGGTGAGAAATGTCGGAGTGAGAAAATTCTTGACATCTGGACACAAAATTTAATATTAATTAGTGTCAAGAAAATGTATACTTTACCATTAATATCTTTAGACGACTTAATTAATTGTGGATGTTATCTTTACTTCGGGTTAAATTAAGATCGGTACCCGTATAGTAGATATTTGCAAGAATTTTATCAAACGTATAATTATCTTATTTAATAGCAATGTTTACTTTTATTTAAAAGATAGCCACACCTGTTATTTTGATACGTAGTAGGTAGGTACCTACTCGCTATGGAAGTTTAAGAATTTTAAACAGTTTGTTTCCTAGGTCAAGCACTGATATGAAATACAATTACAGTTCGGCCGACGCGACGAGAAAATACGTTCTTGACACCTGTCAGATTCATACAAACGAATACGTGTTTTGCTAATTTGATCTTTATTATCTACTAGAAGTGTTGCAGTGACAGGTGTCCCGTGTCAGGAAAGCATTCTATCGACGCCCCGACTATAATATAACAGTATTGAAAGAAAAATGTATATTTAAAAATATTTTTTTCTAGAGGGCGGCGGAAAGCAACTTGTAACACAGAGCGAAAACAATTGCAAAGGCGTACCGTCATAGCAATTTTTTTTCTTTTTTTTTGTGGATGGGAAATGATCAAATGATTTCCCATTTTCCCGCTCTGGGCGGAGCAGAAGGGAGTGTCAGACCCTTACTGACTAAAACCCACCCGTGTTCCTTCCTTAGCCATTTATGTTCCGGGCCAGCGGTAACACTTTCGGACAATCCCGCTGACACCGTCATAGCATTGAGTGTTGAGTGATGTTTGATGTATCAGTGGGTGATGATACCATATGATTTCATAAACTGAAGTCCACAACAGTCATAAATGTCAACATGATCAATTAAAATTATTACTCTTTACAGCAACTTATATTTTTTGAATTCCTAATTAATTTAGTGCAAATGACGTCTTCATCGATTTGTATGCCGACCGAGACTGAGGTGCCTCATTAATCCTCCCTCTAAATCAAAATGACAGCCGCTGTCAGATGGTGATAACATGAAAAATGTACATCTTTAGCGTTGAAGCCGTAATCTAATTATACACAAGTTGCGACTTTGCAAGTGTCATTCAAGTTATTAATAGTCACGTAACCACGTTTCTTAGTGTGGTTCGTTGCATAATTTTTATTACTTTGATAAAATAGTTTTGGCATAGTTATTCTTTAAACATACTGAGAAATAAGTATCATATTATTATTTTTTTGTTCCAAGATCTGTCTACAGTTGTCAAAGAGGTTATGAAAAAAAGCAGATGTTCGCAGCCCTTTAATACGAGTATCTAAAAAGTTCTGGCTCAAGACAATATTTCACGCATATTTAGGTATGTCACACTCACCACTGTGGGTCATTTAGCGTTTAGTTGTAGAAAAAAATAACTCAAGATTTTTGTCAACTTACTATTAAACTTTTATCGACATCGTAAGTTATCCAAACAAGAGGTTTTACAGTTATTCAGAACATCAGCACGTTATTACAAATTAATGGCCCATGCGTAACGGAGAGAGTCAAATGTGTCAATGTGTCAAAAAGTGTTTTTAAAAATAGAATCCTATTTATTCGTAGTAAAATATCGTTGATATAATAAACAACTTCTTGACATCGTTCCGGAGTTTCACTGTCATAATAACATGTAATTATGTGCGAAAATATGAGTTCGGACGGGAGCAAAACAGTATATTTTAAATGACAATTTTGTTTAACACGAGATAATTATCGCGTGTTTTAAGTAGAATATGAAAT
This sequence comes from Oligia fasciuncula, assembly GCA_963082905.1. Classification (NCBI taxonomy): domain Eukaryota; kingdom Metazoa; phylum Arthropoda; class Insecta; order Lepidoptera; family Noctuidae; genus Oligia; species Oligia fasciuncula. The sequence continues at coordinate 3,645,370 of OY720392.1, read as the reverse complement.
ACTAGCACTTTGCCCGCGACTTCGTCCGCGTGTATTTCGTACTTTCCTCTAAAAATTTCGAATTATTATGTATGTTAATGATCTTTATCATTTATTTAGATTCATAAGTATTCGGGTCAATTTTTAAGTTTGTAGATCAAAGGAATCAGATTTTTCAAATAAACAGGATCCTCGCTTTTCACCCCCACAAGGGTGGATTTTTTAAAAATCGTTTGGGATGACGTGTCCATAACTTGACTCAAAGACCGATACCTACTCATTTTCGAGTTAATGGAAGCAAGCAGTAAAATCCACCCCTTCTTCTTCTTAGCCTGTCGATAGCAATCTAAATGGACTCGGCCCAGAATTCGGCTACTTGTTTGGCGCCATTACCAGCGTCCACCAGTTCCTATAACGTGCAGCTGACAGGACATGCAGGACACGATATTAAGTGTCCCATCGTTTGTGGAACAGCACCACATTTACACTCCAAGGCGGAGTCGTCTATGAATCTCCATCTGAACAGGTTTTCCTTACTTCAGCTAACCTGCGTCCGGAGTCTGTTTTAAAGACTTCCAGGTTACCCAAGGTGTCCCATGTCCAGGTGGGAGGTCTTCAGCGGGTGGGACGAACGGTTTGGGTAAGGAAGGACTGTCTCGCCACAGCTTCAGTCTTTCTTGTCATGGTTCACCAGTGAGTTGACGACACACTTTAAAAAACTGTTTCAGCTTTTCAGCCTTTGTGGCACAAGGATGTTGTCGTGCAAAGGATCATGTGTCGGAGACCATTTTGGCTCTTTCGTTGGAGCCAGTGCTCTGCGAACCACTGGTGGCGCTATGTGCTAGTGGATACAGCATTTCCTACTATATTTCCCAGCAATCCACCCTTTGAACTTTATTACCCTTTTCCACCTTGGTAGGAGTCGAGTTTTGAAAAACCCTACAACTAACTACACCTTTTCACCCCGTTAGGGGCAGATTTTCGAAAAACCCTGATACGTGTTGTTCTTTATTTTTGGTCTTAAGTATAAATACCGAGTTTCGAGTTAATCGGACCGCGCGTTAAAATTCATCCATACAAATTTTGACACCCCCCAATCCCCTTTTAGGGGGTAGTTTAGAAAAACAAAAAGTTCCAATCTTCATAATTTACTTTCGTGCCAAGTTTCAAGTTTATTAACCAAATGAATAAGATGTTTCATATAAACTGTATCCCCGCTTTTCACCCCCAAAGGGGTGGAATTTCGAAAAATAGTTTGTGATGTGTTCATTACTTGACTCAAAGATTATTTATACCAATTTTCGAGTAAATCAAGTCACGCAGTAAAATCCTCCCCTGTAAAATTAACTACCCCTTTTCACCCCGTTAGGGGTACATTTTCGAAAAACCCTGATACACGTTATTCTCTATTTTTGGTCTTAAGTATAAATACTGAGTTTCGAGTTAAAATTCTTCCATACAAACTTTGACACCCCCCAATCCCCCTTTAGGGGGTAGTTAAGAAAAACAAAAAATGCCAAACTTAATAATTTACTTAGATAAGTATTCGTGCCAAGTTTCAAGTTTATTAACTCAAGGAATAAGATTTTTCATACAAACGAAATCCCCCCTTTTCACCCCCTTAAAGGTTGAATTTCCAAAAACCCCTTCTTAGTGCTCCCCTACATTATAAAAGGAAGCCGTGTGCAAAATTTCACATTCCTAGACCCAGTAGTTTCGGCTGTACGTTGATATGTCAGTCAGTCAGTCAGTCAGTCAGTCAGTCAGTCAGTCAGTCAGTCAGTCAGTCATTCATTCAGTCAGTCAGTTTCTTCTTTTATATATATAGATAGATGTAGGTGTTAATATTTGAGAATGAATAGAAATATCAACAGTAGTGCTATTCTGTAAATATCTCACGGTGAAACTTAGGTGAAGTGAGCGTGGAGTGAGCTGTCAATAGTGTCAATCCCTAGCATCAGGTGGAATGACAGCTCACTTTAAGCGCACTTCACCTACGTTATCACGGTGATGTTTTTACAGAATTGACGAGCAGTTGTCGTTCGTGTCTGTGTCTGTCTGTTACCTCTTCACGCTTAAACCGCTGAACCGATTTAGATGAAATTTGGTACAGAGATAGTTTGAGTCCCGGGAAAGGACATAGGATACATTTTATCCCGATATTCCCTCGGGATCGAAACTTATGCGGGTGAAACCGTTGGGCGCAGCTAGTTAGGTATAATTCTTACTAAGTACAAACTACAAAGCCCTTCTTTGTCCATCAATCACGAGGCAACGTACCGTGTCATGGTGAGACATTGTGCGCTTTTAAAATTTCTAACGTTACGATATTATCGTCTACGTCAATTCATCACGATAACAAAGGGTAGTAAAAATATATGGAAATATATGAAGCCGCTTTTAAATATCCGTGAGGGGCCCGTGGCTAAATAATAACAGCTGCACAGGTCGATCGATCAGGTAAAGCTACGCTTGCCGCGGTTGGTCTGTGGATGGGTGACCATCTTTACCGTAGATAACCCTCCGTGCTTCGGAAAGCACGTTAAGGCGTTGGTCCTGGCTCTCATGCGTGGATCTTTGACAGTCGTTACGGGTAGTCAGAAGCCCGAAAGTCTGACAACCAGTCTTACCAAGGGGTATCTTATTACCCAGTAACTGGGTTGTGGAGGTCAAGTAAGCAGTCGCTCCATGTAAAATACTGGTATTCAGCTGCATCCGGTTAGACTGGTAGCCGACCCCAACATAGTTGGGAAAAGGCTAGGCAGATGATGCTTTTAAAATTCCGTCCACGATAGCATTACAACGTGCACGTATTTCCATATATTTCATGGATGTGAACGCCCACAATATATCGTTATTTTAGAAATGATAATAGTGCACATTTCATGCAAAAGTTGGTCGTAAACAAATGTTTGCAGCAGGAGCTTCATATCAATCATTTCTCTCTGTTATTTTAATCTGACTGTAAAATTCTGACAACATTTTTGCCAAAACTATCCATACTAATATTATAAATTCGAAAGTAACTCTGTCTGTCTGTATGTTACCTTTTCACGCCTAAACCACTGAACGGACTTCGATAAAATTTGGCAGAGAGATAGATTGCATCCCGGGGAAGGACATAGGATAGTTTTTATCGACATACCTCGCAGGCGAAACCGCGGGCGGAAGCTAGTATATATTTTTTTTAACTCGTTGTTAATGCAATCTGTCTTGAGATATTCAGCAATAGGTAGGTGGTGGTTTGTAATCCTGCACGGTATGAAGCCTCTGCCCCATCCGATCGGTATTACAGCTCCTTCATGCTGGTTGTAAGTAGGTCTTGGGGTGCCTTTCTCTCCAATCTTGTGAAGGTAACTGGGTTTGTCATTAGTTTCCTTGCCAAAGATTATGACAACTCTAAACTGCCGTCCTCCCAAAGATTCTTTGCGATTTCGGACGACACCCCCAATTCCGAAACACACTTTCAATCAAAATCCGACGATTTTAAAGAAATTGTTAATTCATTGCTTCATATTATTATGATTGAAAATTTCGTCTGATCGACAATGTAAACCACGCAATGAATGTTGTTAAATTTTCAAACAAAATGAAAGGCATTGCAATTGTCGATATTCGTGGTGTTACGCAATTACCCCGGGGGTTAACTTTAGCTTCTGGATTGACCAAAAGTCGACCTTCGCACAGTCGGTAAAAGCCAAGCTTGAAACATTCAAGCAAGCCTCATTCATAGTAATTTTTTTTTTCATATTTAAGTATTTTATTTTCATTTATATTTTTCATTTTTCGTTTTTTTTTTCATTTGCTTCAAGCATTTTCCGAGTATCTACGTAGCGATCACATAGCTAACGTATGAATAATAACTTCACCATGAGTGTAGACAATGTTGTCATTCCTCGTCTGTGTGAAGTAATCTATCGGTAATCGCGGTTCGCGTGAGAAAATAATCACACGTTTTTGTATTTCTCAATGTAGATGGTAATATTGGTAATATATATAATAGCTTACTTTATAGTAGTTTAATCAATAGCTTTCAAGGTGCCTATGGAGACATGTAGGGTAATGTGTTCACATGTAAGATTGCTACCTATGCTGTTAATGGGAAGTTGGGAAGTATCTGAAGTTTTTAGGACTATGTAAAATATTTGGAACTGGTATGATCTAGTAGGCTGGGAATAAATAAATTCATTTATTTCAGGTAAATAACACCCATTGCCAAAATGACATAAATGAATGGAAAACATAATAAATAAAAACCAAATTAGAGCAAATCAAATGAAATAAAATTAAATCAATATAATCAAAAGAAATCAACTTAAATGAAATCAAAATAAATCGAACAAAATCAGATCAAATTAAAACAAATAATCAAAACAATAAAATTAATACAGAAAAAAAAAACAATAAAGATACACGTGAATTGAGGATTAATTAATAAAAATATGTAATAAATTAAATTAAAAATTTCGGACCCTTAGTCATGTTTAAAAACTGGCCAACATGAAGGGTTCCGTACCACAAGGCAAAAACCCCCCTTAAATATTAATAAATAGTATGGGAGCCTAAGTATTTATTTTATTTTAATTTTATTATTTATTATTAAAGTAAAAATACAACTGAGTATTTTGTGAATATTTCAAGTGCCTACCTGTTGCCATTATTGATATCGAGCAAAAAAGGGCAAAAAAATCGCGTTTGTTGTATGGAAGCCCCCCTTAAATATTTATTTTATTTTGTTTTTAGTATTTTTTGTTATAGCGGCAACAGAAATACATAATTTGTGAAAATTTCAACTGTCTAGCTACCGCGGTTCTTGAGATACAGCCTGGCGACAGACAGACGGCAAAAACGCCGAAAAAAACACGTTTTTTTGTATGGGAGCCCCCCTTAAATATTTATTTTATTTTGTTTTTAGTATTTGTTGTTATAGCGGCAACAGAAATACATCATCTGTGAAAATTTCAACTGTCTAGCTACCGCGGTTCTTGAGATACAGCCTGGTGACAGACAGACGGACGGACGGACAGCGAAGTCTTAGTAATAGGGTTCCGTTTTTACCCTTTGGGTACGGAACCCTAAAAAGTATTGGGTTTGTTTTGAAACGTTATATAGAAACCTCAATTGTCCAAATTTTCTTTCATAATCCGAAGGATTTTGAAGGAATACCTAATCCATTGCTTCATTTGTTTGAAACATTCGTCTGCTCGAAAGCGTAAATAACGCAATGTATTTTGTCGAATTGTCAAAATGAAAGGCATTGCAATTGTTAGGATAGGCTGGCTATAAAAATATTGGATTTGTTTTGAACAGTTATACAGTGTGAGTCTTCATAAAAATTAAGCTTAGTTTCCCTCATTTCGATATGTGCTATCGAAATGAGGGAAACTAAGCTTAATTTTATCGACGGAAAAAATATTTAAAAAATCTAAAAAAAAAAAAAAGCATTTTTAAAATTCTTTTTCGCTGCTGTGACCCCTATGTAAACAATCGCCCCTCAATTGAGAATTATGGTTTTTTTTTTTAACAAAAATCTGATATTTTTTCATAAATTTTTACAATAATTGTAAAATTACTCAATAAAAGCCCCGATTACCTACCCTTTTTGATTACTTTAAATTATTCTCCATTGTATCAGATTTTTAAACGTAAAAATACCATGTTTATAACTCAATCACCACATTTCCTATCAACTGTTAAAGAAAGGCCTTGCAATCACCATACTTTAGCAGGTAAAGATCCTTTTAAATATTTTTTCAAATATTTTTTCCGTCGATAAAATTAAGCTATGTTTCCCTCATTTCGTTAAGTGCACATTATGAAGACTCATACTGTATAAAGGAACCCGGCGTTCTAAATAAATGATGGGAACGTGGATCGTTTATTCCTCAATGTTCTTGATTGCACCTACCACTGTTTGTCTCTGCATTACCCAAAGGTTGACTGGTAGAAAATGCCTATGGCATTAAGTCCGCCTCTGTACGTTCATGTGCTTGAAGTATTAAATAAATAAATAAATAAACGCAAAAAGTATCTAATATTTCAGGGACTGTTGCAATGATATTATTATTACCGATGTAGGTTAAGTCATAAGTATCTAAAGCAGATCTGTTATGTAAGGTTTCAGCGGTGAACTAGGTCGTTATGGATTTCATTTATAACTAGGCTTAAAGATGTCAGCGGGCTTACAAGAAACAGCCTTTGGTACGATTGGTGATTTGAAAAAGACTTGTGACTTAATGGCTACTTGTTTCAACGCATAGGTACCGCTAGTAATATATTTTATTTAAGTCAATCATAGGTACCCATTTACCCAGAAGTCATACAAAAATTGTGCTTGCAAATTTTATGTAAGTAGGTAAGTATTAGGGTGTTTGGCAGCTGGATACAAAGCCTTAAGGGAGTTATAGTTGACACCATTTAGAGCATTTTGAGCCATACATGTCTCAGACGAAGTATGTTTTTTATTTTTTTCCCAGTTAAAGTTGGTATGTTATTGTTACGAGCTTCGGGTTCGTGACAATAAAAACTGCCGATTTAATAACCAAAAATAACAATTTATTTTACAACACTAATTACAACTCAAAACACTAATTAAAAGAACACAATCACACTACTGATCACTCTTAATTCGCACTTGAAGATCGCTTAGATGTTTTCGCTCTTGTCGCTTTATCCAAACTGTGTCGGTCGTCGCGCATCCCGGCCTTATATAGTGCCGCAGATAGTTCTAGAACCTTCCATTGTAGAAACATCTAGAATGTTCGAGTACATACCGGCCCCGACCGACTAGGTGTCGATAGTTCGAGAAAGTTCTACAAAGTTCTAGTATCGAATTTTCTAGAACGATCGTGACTCGACTAGTTCTGCTACTCGATACTAGATGGCGCTAGTGGTAACTAATGTCACCATGTACCAAGCATTAATTGTGGCGCGCAACACTGCCCCCTCCTAAGACATGCTCGTCCCGAGCATTATCAGCCCCATAATAACGCGCCAGTCGGTCCACATGGACGATCTTAGGAGTACCTCTTGCACCTTTCTGTATCCGGTAGGTTACGTCATTGATCTTTGTCACAATCCGGTACGGTCCGTCCCATTTAGCTTGAAGCTTAGGAGATTTCCCTTTGCTGCGGACTGGATTGTGCAACCACACTAGTGAACCTTCGTCGAACCCTTTATTGTTCATTTTGCGGTCATAACGGGTTTTCATCTTTTCAGACATTTGCTGGCCCGATTGTCTGACGTGCTCATAAATGTCATTCATTTTGTTCCGCAAGTCATTCGCATAATCGGTTATACTGCGTGGGGCATCAGGTGGTATTCCGGTGATCAGGTCTGCAGGCAGCCGTAATTCTCTTCCAAAGTTTGCGAAAGCGGGTGTCACTGATGTACTTTCGTGAACAGCGCTTCGATATGACAACAAAAACGGTTGTATGTGCTTGTCCCAATCTCGTTGCCGATTTTCCACAACTTTGGCTAGGTACCTCTCCAATGTCTGATTAAATCGTTCCACCATTCCATCCGACTGTGGGTGGTAAGAAGTTGTTCTGGTTTTATGAGTACCCATAACTCGACAAGTTTCCTGGAATATTTGTGACTCAAAATTCCTTCCTTGATCACTGTGAATCTCTAAAGGTACTCCAAAACGACAGAAGACTTCCTGAACTAATTTATCTGCAACTGTCGAAGCTTCTTGATTTGGAATGGCGAAGACTTCCGGCCACTTGGTGAAGTAATCCATCACAACCATGAAATACTTGTTGCCACTTTCACTTACCGGAAACGGCCCCGCAACGTCAAGGGCTATCCTCTCCCATGGTGCACCAACATTGTACAATTTCAATGCACCTCTACTACGAGTCTGAGGTCCCTTTACAGCTGCACAACTTGTACATTTGCGACACCAGTCCTCGACATCGTCCCGACAGTGGACCCAGTAAAACCGATCTCGTATCTTCAGTAGAGTCCGTTTTACTCCCAGATGACCTCCTGAACAACCATTATGGTACAGCTGTAGAACATCCGGCACTTGAGCTTTAGGGACTACCATTTGCAAATGAAAGCTGTCTCCCCGAGTATTTTCCCATTTACGGCACCGGACTCCATCCTGAATAGCCAAGTTGTCCCATTGGGCCCAATAGCTTTTTGTGATCGAACTCATCGCTGAGACGTCGCTCCACCTGGGCTTAGGAGCTCTGGCCTTCATCCACTCCAGAATCGGCTTGATGTCCGAATCTTCCTGCTGTGCACGTTGTAGGCTTTCCTTCCACTCGTTGCTGAGGTCTGTCTTGAGCATCCTCACAGGTACGACTTCTTTACTTTCTTGCCTAGTACAATGCTTGCAGTCTTCAGGACAAGGTCTTCTTGACAATGCATCTGCGTTGCCATGTGATTTCCCGCTGCGATGTTCGACCACAAAGTCGTATTCCTGCAGTAGCTCAATCCATCTCGCAACTTGTCCTTCTGGATTTTTGAACTGCAATAGCCATTTCAGTGCAGCATGGTCAGTTCGTACGTGGAATTTCCGCCCCAGAAGATATTTGCTAAAATGCTGCAATGACTTTACCACAGCAAGCAATTCCCGTCTCGTGACACAATAGTTCTTTTCCGGCTTTGACAGCGCCTTACTGAAGTACGCTATCACAACCTCTTGATCACCATTCCGTTGAGACAACACACCGCCAAGTCCTATGTCACTTGCGTCTGTGTCAATTATAAATTCCTTGCCCGCATCAGGGTACCCCAAAATAGGTGTTTTGCACAGACGGTCCTTTAGCTCCTGGAATGCGATGTCGCAACTTTCATCCCAGCAGAAATGTCGCTTCTCTTCGGTTAGCTTATGCAGGGGTTTGGCTATGTCTGCAAAGTTCTTGACAAATCGCCGATAATAGGAGCACAAACCCAAAAATGCTCTGACCTGCGTCTTGTCTTTTGGAACTGGCCAATCCTTGACAGCGGCGATTTTCTCTGGATCCGTGCGGATACCTTCTTCAGACACTACATATCCCAAAAAGCTAACCTGTCGTTTGAATAGTGAACACTTCTTCGGACTTAACTTGAGGTTGGCACTCTGGATCTTCATGAGCACGCGTTCCAGGTTTTGAAGATGTTCTTCAAACGTGCGGCCTACGATGATGATGTCATCCAAGTAGACCAAACAGGCATCGCCAATTAGTCCAGTAAGTACAAGTTCCATCAACCTTTCAAAAGTTGCCGGAGCATTGCACAATCCAAACGGCATAACTTTAAATTGCCACAGACCCTTTCCTGTCGAGAATGCAGTTTTCTCTTTGTCCTTAGGGTCAATTTCGACTTGCCAGTAGCCACTTTTCAGGTCCAGCGTGCTAAACCACTTTACCCCAGTAAGCATGTCCAGCGTGTCATCAATTCTTGGCAAAGGATAGCTGTCCTTCTTTGTAACGTCGTTCAGACGACGATAGTCAACACAAAACCGCATGCTGCCGTCCTTCTTTCTTACCAGCACTACAGGTGAACACCATGGACTAGATGAAGGTTCAATAACACCATCCTTCACCATTCCCTCAATCATGGTTTCCACTTCCTTTTCACGTGCTACCGGCAATCTCCTTGGCCGCTGACGGATAGGCAATTCTTCTCCTGTGTTTATTTTGTGTTGAACTAAGCCAGTCTTCCCGATGTCAGCATCGTTTGACGAGAAAACATTGGCGTACTTGAGTAACATCTTCTTCGCCTTGACCATTTCATTTTGGGACAGAGCGCTGCGGCAGTCTTCTAAAAGTGTGGTCACTTTCGTTTGTGCATCCTTGCTGAGGGTCCCAGTCGATAGATATTGGCATCGACGCAACCAATCCACTTCCTCGCAAGTACCAAGTAGTGTGCCTTTTTCTATAATCTGTTCCTGATCACAAAGGTTCAGCACACGTACCCCTGAGATGTAGGTGGCTCTGACCAAAGTTCGTGCCACTTTCCATGGAAGGTCATTATCTACCCTTTCCACGAGTACACAACGATGAGTTTGCCTAGGATTCCGAGGAAGACTAACCGGCACAATCGTTTCCGATCTCGGCGGAAGAACAATCTTCTTAAGGCTGTACACATTCCCAGGTAACGCCCCTTCCACGAAAAGTTCCTCTTGTCCACATTTCAAAACACCTTGCTTGACGTCAATCTTGCAACAATTCTTCCTCATAAAGTCAAGGCCCAGGATGCAATCGTCCATTATATCGGCCACGATGACATTATGCAGGTAGATTCTGTTGCCTAGCTTCAACTCTATCTTCTTCTCTCCATAGACGGGTATGCGCTGACCGGTGGCTGTTACCAAATTAATGCGTTCTCGGTTGTATGCGGAGTCCCCAAGGGACCGACTTGTAAGTTGGGGACTGACAACTGTGCGAGAAGCTCCAGTATCTATGGTCAGCTTACACGGCGTTCCGTTGACCTCGCCCTTGATGATTAGGCTGTTCCCGTCATGGGTTTGTGTGATCGAAACCCTTGGGGCTCTTTGAACATCAGCCAGCACCCGCCCCGCAGTCCTGGCTATTACTCGTTTCCCTGCTGCTGGTGCTGGGCGGTGCTGTTAGCCGCACTGCCCTCTGGAGATCGGCCGTCTTCCCTTTCTGCAGTTCGCTTAGGGCAACTGGATCGAAGGTGGCCCTTTTCCCCACAGCCGTAGCACCTAGGGCTGTATCCTTTATTGCGGTCGCGAACTGTAGCCGCTGCAACCTCCCTGACGCGATGGGAACGATGATCCTGCCGCACAGCTTCCACCTCCAGTGCATGGGCCAAGGCGTCCTTAAGCGTCCCGTGGTGACCGAGCCTCACAGCAGCTCTAACTTCAAGGTCGCGGATGCCGTCGATGAATGCCTGCACCAGGTTCCCATCAATAAGCGCAGGTACAGACTGGTACGCTTTACGAACCAGCTTCTCCACTTCAAGGGCCCACTGCTGCAGGTTTTCATTACTGCGTTGCACGCGATCCTTGAGCTGCGCACGAAACACGTGTTCCAGGTGAGCGTCACCATACCGAGCCTCCAATGCCTCAAGAAGCTGCTCGTAAGTCACTTCCTTACCGAGAGCTTCCAGAACAGATAAGGCCTGGTCGCGCAGGCCTAGGGTGAGGGCAGTCATGGCCTGATTTTTATTCCACCCGTTCGCCTTCATGACAGCCTCAAACTGAATTTTGTAGGCCGACCAGGAAGAAGTTCCGTCGAAAGGTGGCACTTTGAATCCACGTAGCGAAGGTGTTGTAGCTACGGGAGCTGCGATTCCATCCCCAAGTTTAAGGTTACCCAACTCCTGCTTCACATCAGCAATGACGTCATTAAACTTGCTGATCTGAGTTTCAGCTTCTGACAGGCGGTTGTCATGCCGGGCAACCTTCTCCTTCACCTCCTTCATGTCTTTCCCGAAGGTTGCGTGAAGGTCCTTCATGAGGAACATTTGCTCTTCCTGGCGGCGCACCTGCTCCTCCTTATCCCGTTTGAGCTGTTCTTCCAATCGATGGGCCTGTTCCTCTTGTCGGCGAGCCTGTTCCTCCTTATCACGCTGGAGCTGTTCTTCCAGCCGATGAGCCTGTTCCTCCTGTCGGAGAGCCTGTTCCTCCTGTCGGCGAGCCTGTTCCTCTTGTCGACGGGACTGCTCCTGCAGCATCATCATCAGGGCAGCAAAGTCTGGTGCTGATGATGCTGGAGCAGCTGTGGACGGGCCCTCCGTGGTCGGTAGCTGGCCTTCCGACCTCTGTGGCGTTGCTCCACCGAATCTCCTCTGGTCCGTCTCTTGCTGACGTTGAGTCCGGGTACGGATACCCTCCGTGTCGTCTTTGGGTAAAACCGGCATAATCCTTGCTTCTGACACCAATTGTTACGAGCTTCGGGTTCGTGACAATAAAAACTGCCGATTTAATAACCAAAAATAACAATTTATTTTACAACACTAATTACAACTCAAAACACTAATTAAAAGAACACAATCACACTACTGATCACTCTTAATTCGCACTTGAAGATCGCTTAGATGTTTTCGCTCTTGTCGCTTTATCCAAACTGTGTCGGTCGTCGCGCATCCCGGCCTTATATAGTGCCGCAGATAGTTCTAGAACCTTCCATTGTAGAAACATCTAGAATGTTCGAGTACATACCGGCCCCGACCGACTAGGTGTCGATAGTTCGAGAAAGTTCTACAAAGTTCTAGTATCGAATTTTCTAGAACGATCGTGACTCGACTAGTTCTGCTACTCGATACTAGATGGCGCTAGTGGTAACTAATGTCACCATGTACCAAGCATTAATTGTGGCGCGCAACATTATTTTTGACTAAATGTTTGTAGTTAAAAATTAAAGAAAAAACATACTTCGTCTAAGACATGTATGGCTCAAAATGCTGTAAATTGTGTCAACTATCTCAGCTTTTCCAAACACCCTGTATATTCAGCTAAATATTAAAAAAAAAGGCTAAAAACAAAAAGGTAAAAACCTCGTTAGCATTATATTACCAACCTGTGAATAAACTTTTTATAGCTAACATTAATAAAATAAGAAATTTCAAATTCATTTCACATAAAACTATGCAGCGGGTCAAATAAATTCAAAGCCAAGAGTCAAGATCATTTTGTCGTTAAACAAACCATTAAAAATGTATCAGTAGCACTGCACAGTGTGCAATTTTTACAACTAGTTAGACAAAATAATAAAAAATGGAATTATATTTTGTCACTTATGCTTGATTCCTAGAATACTCTATGATCCTTACCAATCTATTCTATAAAATCTCACCGCTAAAACTTAGGTGAAGTGAGATTGAAGTAAGCTGTCATTCCACCTGATACTAGGGATTGACACTATTGACAGCTCACTTCACCTAAGTTTTCACGTTGAGATTTTTACAGAATACATAGATCGCCACCTTTATCAAGCAATGGAATGCAATTATAAATACACAATTTATTATGAATTCGGTAAGTAGGTGCCTCCGAACACTGACAGATAACCTATCCACCTATTGCCATTTGTCGAACACAATTTACACTACAGACATTGTGGCACTGCTAATTATGTTTAGACAAATTATTATCAAGCAGGAAAAAGGTCTTGCTCGGTTATAAAATAGAAATAAAACGCAAATATACGATAATTTTAATAGCAAAATTACACTTTTGACTGTCATATTCTTCACCTTCTGACCTCGTCATTATTTTGACAACAAGATTTATTTCTTACCAACCAAGGTCCTAGTAATTTAATCAATTATGTTTACACAATTAACCAATTAGGAAAAACCAGGGTCTTGCTCAGCTATAAAAAAGCAATAAAACGGACAGATACGTTAATTTTAATAGCAAAATCACATATTTGATTGTCTTCGTCCCCTTCTGACCTTATCATTATTTTGACAAGATTTATTTGTTACTAACCAACAATGTAATGTCCTAGTAATACTGAGTAAGAAGTACACAGTATTGAAGGAATTCATAAACAAAAGAATAAACATAATACAACACTAGGTACAATACGACCGACGCGCGACGTAACTTAGCGGGCCTGAACTTTGCGCAGAAGGCTGCGCAGTAAGATTTTTTAGGAACCAAATGGTTGAAAACATGAGGCGAGTGCGAGTGAGAGAACATGCGCGAAAGTCTTAGTACCTATGTTCAGACCCGCCAAGTTACGTCGGTCGTATTGTAACTAATGACGTCATCTTGTAGGTAACTGAATTTTTAATTTAATTAAGTGCTTTGAGATTAAATGATGATTTTAATTTGGAACTATTTTTTTGGAGGAGGCGAAGCAGTTAATAAAAAATCTACGAGCACAATTTTGTCTATGGTGGAAGTGTCAGATGGTGTCTGTCAAAATAGGTGTGAACGGTCAATCAGAGAAGTACCTGAAGAAAGGATTTATCGCTGTTCCTTTTTAAATCGCACCTGACGTGTGAAATATGATTTGGTACAGTAAAAGATTAGCTTAGTGAGTATGTAAGTATTATTATTTATTTATTAAAACTTTATGCACAAGTAAAAAAAAAAAACTACAAAGGCTGACTAATATTGTATGCTTAGTTCCTTTTACGGTTAATAAACCCATCCATCGGTTAGTAGTTTCGTAATAAATATAATCGTAATGTTCAATGAACTTAAGAGCTATAATTACAATAATTGGCCACATTTTATTTCACCTCTCTCATTCTATCTGCTACTACAGTAATTAGATAATAATCACTTAACAGCCTACATTCATTTATCAGTAATCACTACGTGTCCACATTTACGATGTTTTAGTGTTTATCGTGCTGTTAAATAGCCATTAAGTTAATCATGAATGAATTTAAGTGTTTCGTGTCGTGTTCCACAGCTCCACTTTTTTGCACAGTGGGCGTTTGTTATTTGAAAGAAAGTCGCAGATTTTTTTTTCTAGTAATACAATGTCTAAGAAGCAATATGTCGGTAATCAGTGCCGTGACTGCGCTTGTTAGCCTGGTATGTTTAATGAGACGATAAAAATTGAAATAATAATTCATACCACGATCAAAGACGTAAAATATAATGATCGTTTAAAATACTCAAGAAGCTAAACAAACATTTTATTCAGCCAGCTGATTTTTATTAGCGCGGACAGAAGACGGCAGCATTGATTCCGTTTATTTTTATTATTCGAATATTCGAACTCGTTTGAAAACTGTGAGACTTTTCCGCGCGAATTTCCCGCCAGCTGCAGCAGTGCAGGGTTGGTGGCGCCAATTAAAAAAAAAAATATTATCTCACGAATATACAGTTTCAAGTGAGTAATGGCAGTGTTGGTTTATATTTCATTGTTGTAATTATCTTCCGCGTGACGGCGGCGTGATATATGACCTTACTGTACAAATCACCTATGCCTGCAACTATCAAATCCTAATATATTATCTAACTTCTTCAAAGGAGGTTACAAAGGTACTGGAACTGATTCATTCAGGTAAGTGTTAAAAATAAAGAGCAAGAGGCTTCGATCAATAATAGTACTAGATGAATGATTAGGAACAAAAATAAGTCGCTAAAGTGGCCACGTTTGCACACACATAAACATTGTATTTCTTACTACGAACTATAGAAAAAAGTTTAATAATATTAACAACTTCAGATTATTATAAACCTTAACACACTCACATAAAGTTTAATTACGTTTGCAAATGATTAATATTTAAGTCCTTCTGTCATCGAAGCAATAAATTTAAAATGTCACTTGAAAATAAAAAGTCATTTTTATAATAAGTACAAAAATATATATTCTAAAATGAAACTTAACTTCTAAGCAATAAGGTTAAAAACATTTTGTTGACAATTTCGTACTTACTCGAATTTGGAACTAGACGTAGTTCTTGGAATTACATTCCAATGCTTCAATGTTTGTTGGAATAGTTGGCGCGTTATCGCAAACATTGGCCAAACAATCATAATATTTGCTAATTGATTTATATTTACTATTTAATTGTGTTACTATTTTATGAAAAACATTTAATGATAAAAACTTACCGAAAAAAAGATATTCCTTTTAAAATCTTGGTGTTACGGTGGTTATTTACACAACTTTTGAACGTGCACTGAGGCATTTTTACGTCTTAACATTGGCTATGATTGGACCATACTAATTTGAAATAAGAGCACAAAAGTATTCGTGCTTGTATTTTTCGGGCCGTTTTTGAAGCGCTTATCGGGCATCTAGTACTATTATTGATCGAAGGCAAGAGGTTTTATCTAGACGTTCGCTTTTATTATATAGAAAAATACACACTCTATTGCTTTTATTTCCCCGCATGCGCTTAATAGCTTCCATATGTTATTTTTTGTAACATTACGATTCGCAATATATTTTTGCACAAAATAATAAACATAATCCCAATCCAGCTGTAATTCTAAGGAAAAACCTAGAGCAAAAAAAATCTAGGTCACCTTTCTCAGTCTATGTATGCGTGCATTTTATTTAGATAGTCCGATAATATTTGCCTTGAAATGGCGCCGGTATGATTTATTATTGAAATGTATACTCCTTACTCTTCCTCATCAGTGTTTGGTATTGTATGTTCAAGGTGGCGCATAAAAAAAAAACAGAGATAAAACGACAGCGCTAGAGTGCCAGCGATATAGGTTATCTATGACAGCTTTCGAGCATAGGCTAGAAAGTCGACCCTAATGCAGCAATTAGTGACCTTTGCCTTTAGAAATAAATACCCTATAATAATATCCTATCGCATGGTCTCTGACGAGGTTCTGGAATGGTTTTCTTCCTATCTTCGGGGGCGTCAGCAATCAGTTCTTGCTGGTGACTCTAAGTCCAGCTGGTGTGATCTTGAAACTGGCGTCCCTCAAGGCGGCATTTTATCTCCACTTTTGTTCTCTATCTTTATAGATCTCATAACTTCTTTGCTTCAGTGTGCGTATCATCTTTACGCTGACGACTTACAGCTCTACTGTCAGGCAGGAGTTGACAGCTTATCCAATGCGGTCGAGGAGCTAAATCGGGATTTACGAGTTGTAAAAAACTGGTCTGATCGTTTTGGGGTGTCGGTTAACCCAACCAAGTGTCAGGCTATCATTGTAGGGAGCCCCCATAGCTTGAGGAGGCTGAATGGATTAACGGTGCCACCAGTTACCTTTGATGGCACAGTGATTCCGTTTAGCTCTGACGTCAAGGATCTGGGTTTGCATGTTGACTCTTGCCTTGACTGGCGTAAGCAGGTTGCGATTGTGAGCAAGAAGGTCACTGGAACGTTGCGGTCGCTCTATCGGTTGAAAAATGTTCTCCCATCACACATTAAGGCATTGCTTGTACAGTCCCTTATCTTCCCCATAATTGACTATGGCGATGTGTGCTACTATGACCTGAATGCAGATCTCCTCAATAAACTTGACCGACTTCTTAATAGTTGCATTCGATTCGTTTTCAATCTCCGCAAGTATGATCATGTATCCGCACATCGATCGCTTTTAAAGTGGTTACCTATCCGGCAGCGCAGAGCGTTGAGGGCTTTGACAACCCTATTTTCTATCCTTCACAAACCCACTTCTCCTTCTTATCTGACTTCTCTGTGTCAATATTTATGCTCTGCACACAGCAAGAATCTTCGGTCAGAGAATAATCGTCTTCTTCGTTGTCCTTCTCATCGCTCTGGTTTTATAAAGTCTTCTTTCTTTGTCCAGGCGGTTTTCCTTTGGAATGCGCTCCCTCAGAATATCAGGACGGTAACCAATCAGTTCACATTTAAAATGAAAGCTCGAGAACACATTCACAAGAAGTTGGCAGATTCGTCTCAAAATTAAGTTGTTGCAGGTTATCTTATTTATCTCTCATAACTTTTTTTATTTTTTTTATTTTATTATATTTTGTTGTATGTATGTATCTAAGTATTTATTTTTATATTCTAGTTATTTTCTAAGCTGTTTTCTGTTATTGCACCTACTGTGTATTGTCTCTGCATCACCCTAAGGTAGACTGGTAGAAAATGCCCAAGGCATTAAGTCCGCCTTTGTACAGTTTTTACTTGTGCATAAAGTTTAATAAATAAATAAATAAATACTTTGAAAATGGATCGTATCGAATAAAAATGGCGTTTCCGAAATTAAATCTTGTAATTAACTTTTCATTTTAAACTATTAAAATAGACATTACGCACTGCTAGTAACCAGTAGTTTAAGTTTTTTTTAAATTAACAGTTTAATGTGTTATAACATGGGTTTCACTGATACAATGCCAACGAAAACCTGGCAACGATGTCATGTCGGGATATTGATATCTTGCAATGGGGTTTTAACACGATATAAAATAACAAAGCTTTTGTCAAACTGTCAATCACGATTGACAGTTTAGTAAGCTTTCTTATTTTTAGAATAAAAACAAACGTTTTTGAATAATGGAGACGTTTTTGAATAATGACGACGTTACGCAAATTGTGCCTAACCTACTAATCTCTGTTTTTAACATTGAACGACTTTCTTAGAAACACTTAAATAAAAATTTAAGTAGTCAGTATACTTTAAAACTATGTCAATACTGTCCATCAATAAAAAATAAGATAGACTTTGGATGTTGCAATAAAAACAATATTTTATGAAGAAATAAAACCATCAATGTACCTATCATAGAATAATTTGAATTAACGTCAACATAAAAAAATGACAGTTAAGTATGTTAATGGCGGGGAGTTAATAAAATGGCGCGTAAAAATAAACATTTTTATGTTGTAAGGGAGCGGCTAACCTTGAGTTATCCCGTGTGATGACAGTCGTGATATTTCATTAGAATTAATTAATTCACACGAATACAAATATTCTACATTTTTTATTTTAATTAACTCGAGTATTTTTTGGTGTACCTACCTAAAACTTACTTTATTACATCCTGTGTAATTTATGTGACAAGCCAGAACAACAACGCAATTTTCTAAATAAAAATTCGTCTACTTCCTACTTTTACGTATTGTTCTATAACCGCACCTACTAGAAAACATCATTATGGATTCAATTCGATGAGTCTTTAATAAAGACCAATGTGAAAACTCTATTCTTCTTCTTCTCTTCTTTCTTTTCTTTTCTCTCGCTATTTGAAACACGACTGTTTCAAGTAGGTAGTACTTGGATATTTTTTATCCCATTCGACAATATAATACTAAGCCAGCCATAGTTTAATCAATACTAACTATTTTAGGTAAATTCTCTAGGTCTAAGTTTACGTCGACACGTAAAGGCAGTAATAACGTCAGCTACATACGTTACAGATTCCAGTGACGTCATGTTATCCGAAGTGTGGGCTATTATGTAAAGAAACATTTGCTCATCAAACAGAATCCAATTTTCCGGCATCAATGTTTGACGATGATAGACATAGTGAATACCATGTAATTGGCCCTGTCAATCTGTGGCCGAGATCTAAAACAGATCGTTCGATTGAGTTGTTGTGTAAACACCTTTATATCCACGAAAAAAACCTAACATTCCTTTGCATTTTCAAAAATAAAATTGATACATCTATTTTTAAATTCTTTATGATCGCCTTAGTTTTGTCAGAGCCTGATCGAGGCATTTAAGGAGTTTTGGAACCTAGTACCTACCAAGGAGTCCAGACTTTGGTTGGTCTTTTGGTTCCACGAATTGATTGACTACTTATCTCAGTTGAATGTCGATACTTTCAACACGAACCATAGTAAATAAGACTTGAAGAATGTGAAGCCATATAAAATAACAATACCATACTATGAATTGTCATTTGCAGGTATTGATATATTGTAACTACACTGTATTCTATATTATTTATTGTGTAAATATGTAAATAATATGAATCATTAGCATTACAGTTCTTTCCTGACGATATTCTTGTATTTTACCTTATTCACACTTTTCCAGGTACAAATAGCAGCAACCATTTTGATAACGTTCTCAAAATTGTGAGTAGTTTGGTATTGCTGACGTGATTTAGGTCACGTGGTAGCAATATTTAGAATAACTTCCTTATAACCAAAATCATCAAGCTAATGTGGTATTCAGTTGGTCATGGTCACTTCAGAAGGCGAGTTTTAATATTAGTTGAAAAAAAAAATCTGATAGAACTCCTAAAACCCTACCCTGATTGCGTAAAACACTTTCAATCACAATCTGAGTCATTTTAAAGGATATTCCTAATCCATTGCTTCATAAGTTCGAACAATTTGTCTGCTTAGCTTGAGACTAGACGGCGTTGTGTGATAGTTATGGAATATTATTATTATTTATTATTTATCTTGACATCTTAGCAGGCAAATAACAAAATGCACATTCATCCTTATAGAAAGGTGTGTGATCTATTAATAATTAGTTCCAATTATTGCGGGACTTCTTTCGTGAAACGGACTTTACTGTCTGAGTCGTGTTCTTATATCTATGGTCGCGAAAAAGTAACTGGTTGGCGTGATTGTTGATGATAAACATAAAGAAGTTCTATCTCCAGCATTAACAAACGGTGATGAGAAGCATGATAGAAAATTAAATCAACAGCCAGAAACACCCTTTAAAGTAATTGATAACTAACAATTTCAATAAAACATAGAATGAAACAATAACGATCCTCAAATTCTTCAATATTATTGGAACTGTTGAAAACATTTTGCTAACTCGAGTATCGATAAAAAGGCATGTGTTCTGTTCAACATTGAGCGCTTAAGGATTGAACGTTAGAGAGCATTCATGTGGAAAGACGAGATTAATACACATGGTTTATCGTAAAACTGTGGCAACACTGTTAGCTTTAGTAGGCTGTGGGCTTTACCCTGCATGTTAACGTGGATGAGTTGGTTCCGTGTTAATTTTCTTTTACAGCGTCAGATAGTTCCATAAGATTGGCATATTTTTATTAATAGGGGGTTAAGGATTTAATTTTACAGAAAGGTTTTAGAGCACCTCAATACTGAAGGCAATCTGGCAAAGCCTCTGAAATAACAAACTCGTGAAAAGCTTGTAATATATGGCATAACTAGATGAAACGTATCGACGATCAATACCTAAGTATCTCAGATTAAAACCTGCATTGCAATGTGCCTGAAACTGCCAACAACATCAATCTTGATAAAAAAAACTGGATAACATGAGAATGAGAGTTGTGTTAGATCTAATTAAACTAGAAGAAGCTAGCTAGTAGTAGCTAGAACATAAATTAACTCCAGTATCTGGTTCCTTCCTTTATGACCCTTGACCTAAAGACGTTCGTTCAGCAACGATTAATAGTCAAACAACACGAAGGGTAATAATGGTGTGTAAAATTTACAAAGCAGTGAAGAAAATGTGACATCGTAATAGTGGCTAACAGGCCAGGTAGTGTTACAAGAGAAATTGCCAGTGCATTTAGCATAGGTACGTAAAGTTTGCAGGGCCAACATAACCAGAGAGAGATCGCACTAGACAGGCCCAGCAGTTGGACAACGTTGTTTGTTTTTAATTTAGTGGAAAGGCTTCCCAAGCTAAGATCACCATCTAGGCTGATCTATACGAATGTGCAAAGTCAAAGAAAGCTTGCAATGAAATGCAACTTAATAATTTTGCAATTTCTCTTCAACCTAAGGCGAATTATGAACAAATAAAATTTTGGAAAAAATAACATCGCCAAAGTCATAAATGTCTTTTCTATGAATCAAAATAGCGCAAAAGCGGTTATGTTAATTGACTAACAAAGGTTGAAATGCTTACCGACAACTATTGTGCTGTCAATAAACATAAGAGAAAGTATGTTGTTCTCTAAAACAAAGACATGTTTCTACATGGTATTAACCAATATTGAAAATGCTTCTAGGAAATATGACTAACTGCAAATAGAAGCTAAAATACATGAATACTTATAAGGACTTCAAGTCGCATTTTCCGTCATCCTGCAAATATATGGGTACATACTCGTACTCGTATTATAATTATGTACTTAGATGTAGCAACAGTAGTACCCAAGTCATCATCTGCCTAGCCTTTTCCCAACTATGTTGGGGTCGGCTTCCAGTCTAACCGGATGCAGCTCAATACCAGTATTTTACATGGAGCAACTGCCTATCTGACCTCCACAACCCAGTTACTGGGTAATACCATACCCCTTGGTAAGACTGGTTGTCAGACTTTCGGGTTTCTGACTACCCGTAACGACTGTCAAAGATCCACGAATGACAGCCGGGACGTGCTTTCCAAGGAGGGGTCACGGTATATAAAGATGGTCACCCATCCACAGACCAACCGCGGCAACCGTAGCTTAACCTGATCGATCGACCTGTGCGGCTGTTATTAGTAGTACCCAAGTATTAGACCATATTTAGAACCAAAAATGTGGAAGCGAGAAGCGCAGGGCCGACCGCTGTGGCGATGCTTGTCCAGCAGTAGACGTCTTTTGGCTGAATGATGGTATGGAAAAGGTATTTTAAATATTGGGACATTCATAAGTATTGATATTAAAACCCAGGGTTTTGAAGTTGAGTCCTGACGTAGAAACTGATAATGAAATTTACTTCATGAAGCCATAGTATCCCTTGATGGATGACATAAAACCAAACAAGAAGTAGCCCTTTTTACAGCAAGTGCAGTTTCCTGTTGAATATGACCAAAATCTTGCACAAGGGCTTTAGGACCAAAACAACTGTCTTGAAACTGAAATGCATTGTTTGCATTCCGAATCGTAAAACAAGCCACAAATTCGTCACTGACCTTCTGGAACTGGAACCCGAACAAAAATAGTTCCAAGTTTCCACCTAACCAGCATATTGTTATCAAATAAAGAGTTCCATTATTCTATCACACTGGGATATAAATATTGTTCTTTTACGTCCGTTCCGTAAACAATTCCATCATTGACTCCTCCGTTGTTACGATATTCGACATCATCATGCGCTTGCGCCGGTATTTTGTTCTTAAACATTGCTTTGCTTGTTGTTTCCATACGTGATTGTTAATCAACAATAGACTGTGTCATGATGTTCTAGATTGCTAGATGGATTGCGAGATACGTTCTATCAGACAGCACAAGAAAAGTTATTCAGAAAAAGATGTTTTGTTTTTCTGTAGTTTGTAATAACATTGTCATGTGTAATTCTGATGTCATTCGCTGTAGATCATAAAATGTTTTATCGCAAAAGTGTAAACATTTGATGTCATAAAATCTAGGTATGTAGGAGGTTCTGCAAAAGCTACGTCTTCAGTTACTGACGTTCTTTTTCGCTAATTGCTACTTCATCATCATCATCATCATTTCAGCCAAAAGACGTCCACTGCTGGACATAGGCCTCGCCCAAGCACTTCCACTTCGACCGGTTCTGTGCTTCTCGCATCCAATTGCTACTTAAACAAAAGAAATTAGGTACCTAAATGTAATTGTATAACGTGGTATCTTAATTACACTACAAGATTATAATTGGCACCCAGAATAGATTTTAGTATATGTGGCTTATACCAGCTCACGTAAGACCAATAGACGTCATAGCTATCCCATTATTCTTTACAAAACAGCATGTTTGACTGATACGGCAGAACACCATGATGGATTGAAGATCGTGATAAACGAAGACTACACAACGTTAACAATCTGGTTACTTTTACTCTTCAATGCACCAACACAATACTTCCCAATTCCCAATGCATAAACCATCATCGTCATAATCACATCGACATGCTATCATATTATTGATCACAAAGAGTGCATTGTGGCTTGGGGCTATACCAGTCGTGATCCACTATTTGTTTAACAAATGAATTAGTTCACAACAACATTTGCTTTGGCGCCAATTAGCGTAAGAACTGCTGTTTACGTTTAAATGAAAGGACTTCAGCGTATGCTGTATATAGGGACTTTGTTCGTGGTCACGTTTAAGGAAAATAACGTAAATACTTGGTATTACTGTAAGTAGTGTTATTATTACTGAAACATTGCATGTTCCTGTAGTTATAAAGGGAGTTTTGTTTGTTTCACACTTCACTGACACTGATTCTTTATGATAACCACGCAGAAGATTCTGAAGGTGATCTCGTCATTGGAAAATATGATCTCTCTTAATGTTATCTTGCTCGTTTCAAATTAAGGGAACTCGGAAAGTGATGGAAGCAACGAAGTCACAGGAGAGGGATGACGGGTTCCACATTTTATTTCTTGCATTCTGTTTCGGATGACTCTGAGTCTGCATCTATTCTGATCTGATTTTCAGGTTGAGGTCCTACAGCGCGATAAGCGTCAGTGTCTTTATCATGGAAGCATCATTATTATAATCATACCCTAACGTCTATTGGTTCCATACTCGTATTTGTCTTTAGTAATTCTGAAGACCAAGATATCCAAGTATCGTAATTAAATTCCTTTCAATTAAGTCTGGTACCATGACAGTCCTGTTAATCCAGTTACAAATATTCGTAAGATCAGAATTCCAATAATTCCTAACCGCTAACCAGTCATAAAATGCCTTTGATTCGTTTTTTACCAAAACAAACGGTTGACTCAGAATCGTGAAAGCATGACTCAAGTGGTTCGCGTACGTGCGGTGTTATTGAAGAAACGTTATGGAATGAAATGAGATTAATTGGGTAATGTTTGAGAATGATCGGGTTTGGAGATGATTGTGAAGACTGCAATTTGGGATGGTATTGGACACGATCCGATCCATCTTGTCCCTTGCTTTGCTGTCTTCCCGCAGACCCCAGCGATGGCCATAGATATGATCTAATGTTTTTGACTTGTCACAATATTGTGAAGGGCAATCTAAAGCTGCCAATCTTCATAAATAAAAAATCACATAATCAAGGAAGATAGATTTCACAGGAAGTGGAAATATTCATAATCTAATAAACCACAAGAAAAGCAATTTCCTTATTCTATTAACGTTTATTATATGCCCACGTTGTTATTAAGCTAAACGTCGGCGGTGCCCTGAAAACCGCGATAGATAGCGTTATGTATCACGGCAGAAGTGAAGTATCGACACAGTAAAGATATATTTATACTGTGGTATCGACGTGAATTCACTGCCAAGACAACGTTAAGTAAAGTACTACGTCTTATGGCACTGAAACGTGGTCGCTCACAATGTGCCTTATAATAAGAAGGCTAAAAGTCACCCAAAGGGCAATGGAGAGGGCTATGCTTGGAGTTTCCCTGCGTGATCGAATCAGGAATGAGGAGATCCGCAGGAGAACCAAGGTAACCGACATAGCCCGAAGAATTGCGAAACTGAAGTGGCAGTGGGCAGGGCACATTGCTCGCATAACAGATGGTCGATGGGGTCGAAAGGTTTTGGAGTGGCGACCGCGTACCGGAAGACGTAGCGTTGGAAGGCCTCCGACAAGGTGGACCGACGACTTTGTGAAGGCCGCAGGAACCCGTTGGATGCGAGAAGCACAGAACCGGTTGAAGTGGAGGTGCTTGGGGGAGGCCTATGTCCAGCAGTGGACATCTTTCGGCTGAAATGACGATGATGAAGTAAAGTACTAATAATTTCGTCTGAAATATGTCGTTGATTACATAGAAGAGAAATTATTGGGGGGGTATTTTAGTGTCTGTTTAAATCTACATTGTTTCCAAACCACAGATTTACGAGTATATCGAAATAATTGTGGATGTTAACGAGAGGGGTTATCGTGTGGGCAGAATAGCGTGGCCTTTAACCATAGACAATAAAACCGAAATTAGTTTGATAAACCAGAACTTTTTGAGTCCTTATGATAGATTAAATTCGCGGAAAACTAGACAAAGGATGGAAACATTCAAACATGCCTCAGTATTAAAAAAACGCTAAAATCATTCAGTTTTTCATTAAAATCCGTGACTGTATTGTCAAACAGTGTGAATGGCTGAGTAAAACTGACGTCAAGTTTGTCAAACTTGTTTGACAGCGTGCATGTATGTTTTTTAAACACACGAAAATGCGAAAATGGTATTTAACGAACATTTGGCAGTTTACAAACATTGTAGGCACATGGACTGAAATAAATATCCACACGAATTCACAAGATGAACTGAAAACCGTTTACTATAGCTTGAAAATGATTAAACTTTGTACCTTGTCGTACTGTGAAATGGGGCTTGTGGCTTCAATAAGCAAAAGTTTCTAGTAAGTTTTGTAGTTATTAAGTAAGTTTTTACTGTATATTTGATGAAGGCCGGGATTTTAAACGTGCTTTGGCTTGGACACGTTCCCGTCTTTATCTTGCACTAGCTTCTGCCCGCGACTTCGTCCGCGTGAAATTTCTTGTACCCCCACCCCGTCGCGTCGCAACACTTCGTATTCGCTTACCGTTCACTCTGAGTTTTTTTCATTTTGCTCGGCTCCTAAGGGTCATAGCGTGATGTTAAATAGCCTATAGCCTTCCTCAAGAATTGGGCTATCAAATGCAAAAAGATTTTTTTCAAATCTGACCGGTAGTTCCAGAGATTATCGCGTTCAAACAAACAAACTCTTCAGCTTTATTATTAGTATAGAAAAAAAACTCTATGGCCCATAACTCCTTAATAGGTACCAACTCTTTAACATCTTACACACGTGATAACTTTTAAACGAAATATCCGATTGAGATGAAACAAAAAGTATTTTACTTCTTCATAAACACTCTTGATAACATAATGCTTAATTTCGATAAAGATTAATATTACGATACATATTTAACGTAGTTTTTTTTTCTTCAGACGATTTAATAATTATTTTGAACACAAAATCGGTTATTGTGATTAAACCATGATAGCTAGACATATGTTCTCGCGGACTTTTTTGTAGGTCTTAATGGGCTCTACAAACCCGTAGTACATCATTTTGTTCTATTGTCAATAGTTTTTGCAGCGCACGCAAAAATAGGTTTTCGATTTTACACCTTGTGTTACAAAATAGCAATTTTATTACGTTTATTACGGATCCCTAATTTTGAACAAAAAAAAAATATAGCCTATAGCCTTCCTCGATAAATGGACTACCCAACACTAAAAGAATCATTCAAATCGGACCAGTAGTTCCAGAGATTAGCGCGTTCAAACAAACAAACAAACAAACAAACTCTGCAGCTTTATAATATTAGTATAGATTTGTAGATTTACAAGTATGTGACAGTGACAGGAATAACGGTTAGCCAAGTAACGTTTATAGAACTAGCTAGGCTCAGGTTACGTTAATCCCTTTAAAAACTTACACTTAACATTACCAGTTAGAACTTCGACCGCTCCATGAGCCTACCTCAAAAGATCGACAATTTTACCTCAGGTGAGTGATGTGTGTGTAATCACTACGCTTGGTATGCGATTCATGGGAACAGGTGATGCTATGGCAAGACGAGATTAAACCCAGTGTGGTGCGAGCGTGCTTTACCAAAAGGACAATATTCTCGTAGGTGAAAAACGTTAACATTAAAATCATGATCAGAAGGCCCATTCTCATAATTTAAAACACAATCAAAACGTTCAAAACATACAAAAAAAAAAACATACAAACACCCGAACATAGTACCTCCTCCTTTTTGTGAAGTCGGTAAAAAATCTCGCACCCTCATCTCGGCGACGACTGTACGAGTCAGGTATCGTATAGGGCACGCGCGTATGCCAGAGGTCAGCACTTTTCCGTCGCCTTGCACAAATTAGTGTAACGCGACAGTACATGATCAGCGTTCATAATCAGCTGTACTCATTCATATAGCATTAGTTACGTGGTAGTTAAATATATTCAATAAACCTTCATCTTTGGTTTCCGTGACTTATCATTCAAACTAACATCCAAGTGTGTGCGACCCATTCAGCAGCGCATACAGCGACAAACAAATGTCAAAAATGTAGAGAAGTTAGAAATATTTTTGACAGATTGAGACTGAGATTCGACTGTGAACGTTCTTAAAATTACGAGCTTATCTCTCTTATCTTAGCGAAAATCAATGTCAAACATTTGTCATTTTAGGTAGGTAAATTGATTGTTTTTAACAGATTAAGCCTAAGATGAAGGTTATAATGCTTTTAAAAATACGGAAATTATCCCTCTGGAGAGAAACCAGTGGCTGTAATGTTAGTTTTTCTGCTACGTTTCAGTGACACTATAATATGGCGTCAGGGGGTTGAAGTAACACAGTATCAGGGCATGAAAAATATTTTAATTTTACTCGTCCAGCATCGAAAGGCAATCTGATAGTGCTAAACAATATTAACCTTTAGAGTACCTATCTGACCCGATATTCCGATATCATTGAACATCGATCGCACAAAAAGAGTATTTTTTTAATCGTCTTATAAACAAAACACGCGCGGTGTCGCTTACGGTAACAGTGGCGCGAGTTCGATGGCTTTTTTCTCATCTCAAAAAATGCCCAACGCGTCTAAAGAAGTTTTCACTGTCTTTTCGTCTTGGTCAGCTGACATCAGATTCAAAAGTTCCTTAGACACCATAATTTTCATTTCACCAAAGTTTTTATGGTGAGATTTTTATAACACAGACTGGCTGTTGTGTTACCGTACCGCGGTAGGTGTCGTGTTTTAGGCAATGAGGACGGCTGCAGAATTGGCTATCGTGCACATTGTTAAATTGATTATGTTATGGTAAGTAATATTATTATCTAGTACTTAAGTACATATCGTACTATCGGCATCCATTCGGAACCTGGAAACCTGGTAGTTATAACCTTCGTTTGGGGTTATTTGAATAGGTATTGTATTTTCTAGTGGGTTTTTCAAATGAATGGGTGTCTCCTTTACTAGTTATAGGCGAAGCAATATGTTCTTGAATGCGGAGGCTAAGTAGGTAGGTAGGTACCTACTTATAAATCTGACAATTTATTGAATACCAGCTGAGACGTCCTGTTTTTTTATTCGAAAGACACGTGGCGCCATCTATTATCATAATAACGTTATTGTTGTTTTCCTCGGGAACAGCACTTTTTTTTAGGATGAAAGGTATGTCCGTTTCTTTACACCACATTACACCTGACAACGTATATAGGCAAAATTTCAGGATGATCGGTTCAGTGGTTTAGGCGTGAAAAGGTAACAAGCAAACTTACTTTCGCATTTATAATATTAGTTAGGATTATTTGAGATAATTCTGCTTATTTTTTATAGTTTAAGTACAGATCATTTCGGCACTTAGCCACCTACATAGGCACCTATTTACCTAGCTAACAGGCAAGAGTTGGTCCTTTCTTAGGTACCTACCTACGTCTCAATCAATAGTCGTTGCCGCCGAAGTGTATGGTTGACTGACAAATCAAAATCGATCGTAATTCTTTGAAATGCAGCTCTGTAGGTATGTAGCAGATACCTAACTAAGAATAGGCACCTGCGTGATGGAAATCTACTTTACGAGACCTCAGAACAATAGCAATACTTACGTGTAAGTACGTAATACCGACGATTTAATATTTCAATAAAATAACTTTTCGTTGCGTTGCCGTCGATTTTAAATACGATTTGTTAGGGCTTATAGGTACCTATTATTTGAATTTTACACCGTGTTTGGAATTTATTAGGGAGACATACCTACGATTATTTAAACACGTAAGTAACACTATTCATTATCATAACTTCGAGTAGGTCCTACCTACATACAGGTAGGTAGTCTGGATTTTAGTCTAGAATGAGGTTCAAGAATCCCGAGCAGATCTGTAACTTTGTTGCTGGTTGATATGCTAGGTAGGTATCTAATTAGAACAACGACAACTAGGTAAGTACCTACGTAGCGATTACACATGAGAACCGTTAGCTCAAACAATTGGTTGCCTAGGAACGATAACAATAACGGTATTCAGTAACATCCTCAGCTTTAAATAGGTATAAGAATATTAATCCACGGAAGCGAAAATAAAATCTATCGGAGGTTACTTAAATATGTTTGACATTGACATTAAATAATGATTGAAAGCCATAGGTAAACAAATCAAAACAAAAAATCCTATGTGTCTATGGCCGCCCGACCGGCACGAAATAGGAAAAGGTTTTTTCTTTAGCACGTGTCATAAAATATAAAAAATAATAAATATAAAACAAAGTTACCAAAGAAATCTCTAAATTGCTTATTCAACCAGCATGTAAACTCGCTGTATCAGCCGCTTATCGGTCATACTGCCGTCATTTCCTTCATGAACCACAACAATGACTTCAAATTGACAACAAAAAACCCACAATCACATAATTAACCAAAACACACACTGCAAATAACTTATTTCCTCACTGGCCGAAAGCACTTTTAACTGTTCGAATTTCGAAAGAAAATTGAATGATTTTGATGTTGTTGTTTTGATTTTTTTAAGTTGCGAATTTTAGGTCGCGTTCGTATTAAATCGCGGAGCGCGCGCGTACGACACTGGCGCTAGCGAGTCGCGTGCGTTCCAAATGACAAATGCGCGTCAACGGGTGGGTTGCCCGACGTTTGTTTACCTCGGTTCCGCCTGCTCAAGTTCAAGGGATTAGGCTTTGCGGAACGTGTGAGCGGCCAATCAAGCGTGACCTCTCATTGTTTGTATTTTTTTAGTATGTTTCATGTCTTTTAACGCTGGTAGTTACGCTTCTTTTTTGCATGCAGTGACGAATGTACAAATTACTATATTCTATGGCCGAGGGCAGACAAGAATGGTGATGTCATGTTCACTGTTGATAGTAGCAACTGATAGCAGCACGAAGTCATCTGATCTGAACAATGGATTGTTTGAGTTAAAAACATTCTTTGTCTCGTCTAGGATTTGTTTTGATTAGTGATCGTAGCATTGATCATTACCTGATAACAGCATTTATTACGATATCCATTCTTGATAAAGAACATTCAAATGATGAAATAATGAATTCATAACAATTGAACTTGACACAAGAGTTTTTGACATTAGAGTTTGCGTTGCTTGCAGCCATTAATCTGTCAAGATAACCTGGGCACACTGTACAAATTAGTTCCAAAATATTAAATTAATTAAAGTTTAATTACAACCTGTTTTGTGACCCGTTCGTCCAGTATAAAATCCAATCGATTTATAATAATACAATTAGGTGTGGAAATTAGGACATAACTATCTTATCAACGCATTATCGCGACATTATCAGTGCCGTTTGCTTGGAAAATAAATATTTTTATTAGTTTAGTTTGGTGACACACCTACCTATATTTATAATCACATATTAGACACGGAGAGGAAAATCGCATGATTTGAGGTGAATATTGTGAACTGTATAAAAACTGTCTGGATATTACATCATACCTACCTACCTACCTTACCTACACCACCACTACTACTACTACTACCACAGAATAAATAGTACAACACTACTACTCACAAGATACCGAAATATTAGGAGTAGTTTCAATTAACATTAAACATTACAACCCTCCCGTCTGCCTTCAAAGCAAGAGTGAACAGGCATCTTCTGGGCACGCTCGTTTCATCATAGACCTCATCTATCGCTTACCATCAGGCGTGATCGGGGTCAAGAGCGGGCCAATTTAATAATAAAAAATTAAACTATATAATAATAATAATTCGTAATTTAGTTCTTAGCGTCCGTATCCTGGCTACGTTTTGGTGACCTTTTCGGGGAAACTGAAGGTTTTGTCTGTGCAATTATGGACGAAGTTATCTTAACGAATAACTACCGGAGACATATTATGAAGGACGGGACGGTTGACGTGTGTCGGGCATGCCACCGTCCGGGTGAGTCTATCAGACATATTATCTCTGGTTGTTCTCGTCTGGCTAACGGCGAGTACTTGCACAGGCATAACCAAGTAGCTAGGATTATTCACCAGCAACTTGCTTTGAAATATAAACTTGTGGATTCTGAGGTACCGTACTACAAGTATGTGCCCGACCCAGTTCTTGAAAATGGCCATGTCACATTGTACTGGGATCGGTCTATCATTACTGACAGGACTATTGTTGCCAATAAGCCTGATATAGTAGTGATAGACCGATTAGCGCGCCGCACAATGATTGTCGATGTTACCATTCCACATGACGGGAACCTCGTGAAAGCTGAGAAAGAGAAGCAAATTAAATATCTCGACTTAGCACACGAGGTTGTTGACATGTGGAATGTTAGCTCGGCTATCATTGTACCGATTGTCGTATCGGCCAATGGACTGATGGCCGAAAGTAATCTGTGTAAGTAAAATGTAAGTAATCTGTGCCGAAAGCCTCGATCAACATCTATCGAGGCTCTCGTTAGGCGGTTGGGTCAAGGGCCTGATTCAGAAGGCAGTACTCCTAGATACGGCTCGCATTGTGAGGAGGTTCCTGTCTCTGGAGCCCTAACCACCGGTAGCTTGGACCCTGCTCCCGACACCGGCGGATCGCTATTTTTTTATATTTTTTAATGTTTTTTATACTTATTTTATATTTTAAGAAATATTTAAAAATGTAATTAGATGTGTAAATAGACAAATAAACGAAAATAATTCGTAATAATTATAGGGCCTACCTACGGTTTATAACTTTACTAGCTGCGCCCCGCGGTTTCACCCGCATAAGTGTCGATCCCGTGGGAATGTTGGGATAAAAACTATTTATTTATTTAAAAGGTACACCAACGACCTATTCACTGGAAATATAGACTATCCTATGTCCTTCCCCGGGATGCAATCTATCTCTGCCAAAATCGAAATCCGTTCAGTGGTTTAGGCGTGAAACGGTAACAGACAGACAGACAGAGTTACTTTCGAATTTATAATATTACTATGGATTGCTTATTGCTTACTGAATGCTGATCATTTTTCAACTAGCGTAGCGCTAAGCTAAGGGCCATGTACTTAATAGGGTGAATGAAATAACTCGAATGCTTATTTGTGTTTATTGGTATTTCTTAAATTTTAGTAATTAAAAAACAACAAATTTAAAACGCGTAGGTAGTCAGTAAAATATTTTTTAATACTCTTTACTTTCTGTGAGATAGCGCCATCTATTAGAACTTCCAGTATACTAGAACCTAACATTGTAACGCAAAAATCAAGATAGATGTCGCTACGTAACTTATAAAACTTCCGCTACTGAACAACAGATGGCTCTGTTCGTTAAAAATGTGTTCCTAACATTTTCCTTTTGTGCGAAGAAAATGATGAGTAACAAAGTTCAACGAAAATCCGCGCCAAAAACAATGCATGTCCTTTGTCCTGCGTTGTCTTTATGATTCTGATGATGAGTCTTTTTATAACAAAATAATTATTTTACGAGTAACTTTGAATTTATTATAAAAATAGATTTGTACTTTGATAAGATTTCAATCAAGTCCGGTTGTTATCAATTTAGAAGGTCAACCCATAAATGACATAGGTACTTAAGCCTATTTTTATCTACATTATTGTTACAAAGAAGTTTATCTGAGTTATAAATAGGTACCTAGGCAAATGTTTAACTAAGCCGAAGTGATATCTACCGATTTACACTTTGTTACGGTAGCTAATTTGTGTCGGAGACACCTGTGTTTTCGAAACTGGGTAAAACGACAAAGCAGGGTATTTTATTACCATCGCACAAACTGACTAACAAAAGGCGACCACGGTATCTAATGGGTAGTCCTGGGCCAGTCTTTTGTTTTAGGTAAGGTAGCAAAGAAAATTTATTTTTTAATACAGTTGCTCAAAAAGTGGTGTATTGCAGGGACGTATAGCGTTCGGGATGTGGGCTATTACATACATAACATACATAATCAGCCTATAATGTTCCCACTGCTGGGACACAGGCCTCCTCTCTGTGAGAGGGAATTAGAGGCTATTACATAATAGTGCTTTTTTCTTACCTTTCCCGAACTCGTGCGTTCTCTTTCCCAACTGTCAAAATAATGTCTATTAAAAAGAAAAACCAACCATGAAGTTTTTACTAAAGAGTTTTTGTTATTCATACAAATACGTATATTTCTAAAAAGAAGCTACTAATTTATTTCAATATCAGATTTAATGATTTAATTGAATGAGTTAGGTTAGGTTTCATTTCATTTCATCTCATTAAATTTCATTTTCATTTCATATCAATAAAAAAAATATACTGAAGACTAAGCATGGATAGCTCCCTTTGCCTACCAAAATGGGTGAAGAAAAAAAAACTCTGCTTATATTTTACGGTTGGCGCCATTTTCCAGAAAAAAATATTAGTTAGTCGAGTATAATGTGTTTTTATTATTTTATTAAATTGCTTCATTTTTTCGCAACTGTATTAAAAATAGTCGTTCAGTAGGTACACCTGCGGAACCGTCATTGCAACTTGTTCCGACTGTCAACACTCGCCTTCGGCTGCGCCTCGGCTCAGGTAAACATTTATCGGAACTCTTTGCAATGACAGCCTTTCCGCACTTGTAATGAAATATACTATTATTCAAGACAGTGAAGAAGATTGAAGTTGGTTATTAAAAAAAAATCAGCTGTTTATTCTGACCGCATAGGTATTGCACATTTGTAGGAAAGAGCAGATTTTTTTTTTGGCTTATTCCTAGGCGCTCCATATTTTTATTCCCGGCGCGGCGGCTCCAAATTAAAAAAGCAATGGGAACAATTTTAGTATTATATTATTTTAAATAATAAAATTATGGAGCTCTTGGGAGTAAATGTAGGTATGGATTGAAATTGTTTGGAGAACAATAGATTTGGAACTCCTCGGAATAAGCCTTTTTTTAATAAAAAAATAAAAGAAAAAAATAAAATGTACCTATTTATTTCAGACCGTTTAAAACCGACGAAAAATTTCTACACATGGTGGTCCAGAATCATGTTCTGATGGATTCAGAACATTCCACCCTGTGTTGAAATATTAAGTTACAGGTTGGTTACAGGTTATGCGTTGATCTCCCTCTGTCACCATGTTGCCATGCCATCGACACGCTAAGAAGAACTACTTATTTTCGCCCAGCCGGTCGATTCTGTAAAAATTTCACCGTGAAAACTGAGGTGATGTGAGTTGGTTTTTGCTAGGAAATGACACAATTGACAGCTCACTCCACGCTCACTTCATCTAAGTTTTCACGGTGAGATTTTTACAGAATAGCGCCGCACTTGTTTTTTGTTTCGAAGCTTTTAACTAAAAAAAACACTAAATTATCAACCTACTAATATTTGGGGCGTATTCAACATTGTTGATATCGAATTTGTTCCAAATTTCCAATGCCAATCACTTACATTAGGTAATTAATCTACTGATATACGAAACCAAATTTGATTATTGAGGTACTATATTTTTATATCTTTATGATTTAGTGACGACGATAGCTAAGTTAAAAAAAGTCGCTAATAAATAGGTACGTTTGTTGCTTTATTAGTTTTATAGATAATTATTCGGTTGATAAGCAGTTATCACACCTATAAATTATTCTTATAACATCTGGAATGACGTGCGTTCAATGAAAACATGACTTTTAGTAACAATAATTCGCATAAATTGAAGGTGTTATGCAATACACAAAATTGTACAGACACCAGCACGTCAAACTACCCGAAACTGACAATTTTTCCCAATCAACTTTGACCCTTATGCTGTAGCGATAAAGTAGAAAATCTATTAATGAAATTTGACAGATTGTAGTAGCTTGATGTGCTGCTGTCTGTACGTATCTTCTTCGTGTGAAAAAGGGCGATTTCTCTGTGCAGTGCAACAATGACAGATAGGTAATTATACTTATCTTATCAGATGGCCTAAAAAAGCAACTTTGGCAGAATTACATTATGAATCATAATGGACAATTAACTGTTAATTTATAATCATATATAATCATTTATTTGCAATAGGTAACCTATTGGTACAGGAATTTCTCCTGTATTGTGGGTGCGTTTACAAACATTTGAACTCACATACACAAACAGCCAAAAGCATGCGCAAACAGCTTTGGTCTTAAAATTTAAATAAGTTTCCTAATTAGACATTTGACATGCACAATTATACAATACCTAAGCAGGTATATGAGTATACTAGCACTTTGCCCGCGACTTCGTCCGCGTGTATTTCGTACTTTCCTCTAAAAATTTCGAATATGTATGTTTATGATCTTTATCATTTATTTAGATTAATAAGTATTCGGGCCAATTTTTAAGTTTGTAGATCAAAGGAATCAGATTTTTCAAATAAACAGGATCCTCGCTTTTCACCCCCACAAGGGTGCATTTTTGAAAAATCGTTTGGGATGACGTGTCCATAACTTGACTCAAAGAGCGATACCTACTCATTTTCGAGTTAATGGAAGCAAGCAGTAAAATCCACCCCTTCTTCTTCTTAGCGTGTCGATAGCAATCTAAATGGACTCGGCCCAGAATTCGGCTACTTGTTTGGCGCCATTACCAGCGTCCACCAGTTCCTATAACGTGCAGCTGACAGGACATGCAGGACACGATATTCAGTGTCCCATCGTTTGTGGAACAGCACCACATTTACACTCCAAGGCGGAGTCGTCTATGAATCTCCACCTGAACAGGTTTTCCTTGCTTCAGCTAACCTGGGTCCGGAGTCTGTTTAAAGACTTCCAGGTTACCCAAGGTTACTCATGTCCAGGTGGGAGGTCTTCAGCGGGTGGGACGAACGGTTTGGGTAAGGAAGGACTGTCTCGCCACAGCTTCAGTCTTTCTTGTCATGGTTCACCAGTGAGTTGAGGACACACTTTAAAAAACTGTTTCGGCTTTTCAGCCTTTGTGGCACAAGGATGTTGTCGTGCAAAGGGTCATGTGTCGGAGACCATTTTGGCTCTTTCGCTGGAGCCAGTGCTCTGCGAACCACTGGTGGCGCTATTCCTGCTATTGGATACAGCATTTCCTACTATATTTCCCAGCAATCCACCCCTTAAACTTTATTACCCTTTTCCACCTTGGTAGGAGTCGCGTTTTGAAAAACCCTAAAACTAACTACACCTTTTCACCCCGTTAGGGGTACATTTTCGAAAAACCCTGATACATATTATTTTTGGTTTTAAGTACCTATAAATACCGAGTTTCGAGTTAATCGGACCGCCCGCCCGTTAAAATTCTTCCATACAAATTTTAACACCCCCCAATCCCCTTTTAGGGGGTAGTTCAGAAAAACAAAAAGTGTCGATCTTCATAATTTACTTTCGTGCCAAGTTTCAAGTTTATTAACCAAATGAATAAGATTTTTCATATAAACTGCATCCCCGCTTTTCATCCCCACGGGGGTGGAATTTCGAAAAATAGTTTGTGATGTGTTCATTACTTGACTCAAAGATTATTTATAAAAAATTCCGACTTAATCAAGGCACGCAGTAAAATCCTCCCCTGTAAAATTAAGTACACCTTTTCACCCCGTTAGGGGTAGATTTTCGAAAAACCCTGATACGTGTTATTCTTTATTTTTGGTCTTAAGTATAAATACCGAGTTTCGAGTTAATCGGACCGTGCGTTAAAATTCATCCATACAAATTTTTACACCCCCCAATCCCCTTTTAGGGGGTAGTTTAGAAAAACAAATAGTGGCAATCTTCATAATTTACTTTCGTGCCAAGTTTCAAGTTTATTAACCAAATGAATAAGATTTTTCATATAAACTGTGTCCCCGCTTTTCACCCCAACAGGGGTGGAATTTCGAAAAAAGTTTGTGATGTGTTCATTACTTGACTCAAAGAATATTTATACCAATTTTCGAGTAAATCAAGTCACGCAGTAAAATCCTCCCCTGTAAAATTAACTACCCCTTTTCACCCCGTTAGGGGTACATTTTCGAAAAACCCTGATACACGTTAATCTCTATTTTTGGTCTTAAGTATAAATACTGAGTTTCGAGTTAATCGGACAGCCCGTTAAAATTCTTCCATACAAACTTTGACACCCCCCAA
Organism: Oligia fasciuncula; assembly: GCA_963082905.1. Classification (NCBI taxonomy): domain Eukaryota; kingdom Metazoa; phylum Arthropoda; class Insecta; order Lepidoptera; family Noctuidae; genus Oligia; species Oligia fasciuncula. The sequence continues at coordinate 3,608,201 of OY720392.1, read as the reverse complement.
TCCCCCTTTAGGGGGTAGTTAAGAAAAACAAAAAATGCCAAACTTAATAATTTACTTAGATAAGTATTCGTGCCAAGTTTCAAGTGTATTAACTCAAGGAATAAGATTTTTCATACAAACGAAATCCCCCCTTTTCACCCCCTTAAAGGTTGAATTTCCAAAAACCCCTTCTTAGTGCTCCCCTACATTATAAAAGGAAGCCGTGTGCAAAATTTCACATTCGTAGACCCAGTAGTTTCGGCTGTGCGTTGATATGTCAGTCAGTCAGTCAGTCAGTCAGTCATTCATTCATTCATTCAGTCAGTCAGTTTCTTCTTTTATATATATAGATTTAGTTAATCGTATCAAATCCCATTGTTGAAGGATTTTTCAGTAATTTTTTTTGTCTGTGCTAAAATACCAATCAATCCAATTCAAATCCAATCCCAATCTCTTTGATTATATACCTACGTAGTGCAGCGAAGAAAAGAAAAACTTTTTAACAAAAAAAAACCGACTTCCAAAAAAAAACACTACAAACTGAAAAATAACTTTAATTTCGGAAGTCGGTGTCTTAGGGATCAGTATTTTAGTTTTTGCCACCGACTTCCGAAATTAAAGTTATTTTTCAGTTTGTAGTGTTTTTTTTTGGAAGTCGGTTTTTTTTTGTTAAAAAGTTTTTATTTCTCGCTTTTTAGTGGGTCTATTTATAATTTATCTAAGTTACAATAGCCTAATGTCAACTTGCCCATCGCCTTTTTATAAAATATTCCTTTTCTCGATGCAGGGACGTTAATTGTTAAGGAGTTCTCCTTTTATTAGTTTTTAGATTAGATGCTGATAATCCTGGCTGCAGCATCAGGCCAGACTTATGTCAACATTGCGTTGAACATAAAATTAGTCCTGTTTAAAATGAGCCCAAACACGACTACGGTGCTGTAATTTCAAGGTTTGTACTTTTACTGATGCTCCTGGCTTCAGCATCAGGTCTTCGGTGTTCCTCAGTAACAGTACGTTTATCCACACATCGAGCCCTTTTCAATGAGCCTAAACACGATATATCTGCTGTTAGTTGTCGAGGACTTAGGTACTCTGCAGACTATCCTGACTGCAGCATCAGGTCATGACTTGATGATCATGAGACCAAATGTGGCAAATGCCCTATCAAACATCAAAACAATTTACTAAAACAGTCCTTGCCTGTTCGAGTAACTTCTTACTGTTAAGGAGTTGTACCTTCCATCATCAGCCCAGCTACCTGAGATGGTGACAACCATACACAAATACACAAGATACTTCATAAAATATGCGAAAAACAATAAGTGAGCCTATAAAATTTGAGGGTTGCCCTCGATTTCTCTAAGATCCCATCATCAGATCCTAACTTGGTGACAATGGGACCACCTCAGAACTATCTACTTTCGAACAAAAAAAGAATTTTGAAAATCCGTCGACAATTGGCGGAGTATTCGATGAACAAACATACAAAAAAAAAAAAAACATACAAACACCCGAACATAGTACCTCCTCCTTTTTGTGAAGTCGGTAAAAAACACGGACTGTCTTCGCCATATTAAGATTCATAATGTTATCCTTTTATGATTCTGCCAAAGTGGCCTTAGACTTTAGTCCCATGAATAGTTCTTGATTCCTGAATGCATGAGCAGCAGTATGTTACGGACTTAGGTGATGATGATAATCATTTTATAGAATAAATAGGTACCTATTTGAAGACTAGTAGGTAGTCATTAACATTATCTCTTCACCAGTACCGGATTAGGCCATAAGCAAATTAAGCAATTGCTTAGGGCATCACGTCTCGGGGGCATCATAAGGCAGAAACAGCACCGAGCCCCAGTATTTGCTAGCAGATGAAAGGCAAGGCTGTTTATCAGATCAGCAAGACATAGCTTAGTATATGTGTAACACTTTAACATTAAATTTTCTCATTAATTTCTCTCCGCAGCTAAAAGCGTATTGGGTGTAGCTTCTAGAGTAATCTGTTCCAATATAAAAAACGAACTGTAAAAACTTACCAATGGTATATTTTAGACTAAAGTTCGTAAAAAGTGTTTTACGAACTTTAGTCTAAAATATACCATTGGTAAGTTTTTACGCCGTAGCGTAGTGACGCCGTCAATATTAATAGCATTAAAAATGTGCTATCAATTTTTTGCGGTAAAAGAAAGAAAGAAGAAAAAGAAAGAAAAACTGTTTATTCTGCACAAACAAAACGCACATTGCATATAAAAAGAAAAAATAAAATAATAAACAAAAAAATAAAAGATAAATATACACACACGACGTAATCAAATGCCTCGTACTCAAGCTTAAAAAAAAAAAAATGTTGACAATTTTGCTTGATGTCAGGGCTAGGGACCAAAGACAACACACATTATTTTATTACTTGACATTAAAATTTGGTAAAATCTAGATACATGTTGACCCCTACGTATAAAACGTCCTAATAGCAAAACGACTTTAAAAAACCTGCCCAAGTGCGAGTCCGACTCGCACACGAAGGGTTTCGTACCACGAGACAAAAACGCCGAAAAACACCTTTGTTGTATGGGAGCCCCCCTTAAATATTTATTTTATTTTGTTTTTAGTATTTGTTGTTATAGCGGCAACAGAAATACATAATTTGTGAAAATTTCAACTGTCTAGCTATCGCGGTTCTTGAGATACAGCCTGGTGACAGACAGACAGCGAAGTCTTAGTAATAGGGTCCCGTTTCTACCCTTTGGGTACGGAGCCCTAAAAAAACGACACTAGCAAAATGGTCTATTAGCAAATCGTCTTAAGAGCCAATGGTCCTATAAACAAAAAAAAAGAACGGAAAGGCGAGTCATACCATGCATAAACATGATTTTTTATACTTAGGAATTTTCCTTATATCCTTAAATTTACACTTAATTAACTATAATTTAGTGTAGCTAAAAACGGTTGATAGTTACAGGAAAGAGCTCAAAATAAGTTATCTGTGCACCTAAAAATCTACGTCATACGGTATTACCTACATAATTATGCAAGTAGAAGTATTTTCTTCATAGTAAAAGTTTGCGTACCTATGTGTTACTATTACCTACACGACTTTGTACTTGTTTATTCCTTAAATGAAATAAATTTACCGGGTTACGAAATAACAAATAGAAATAAGGATAAAATTCATGGAATTTCTTGTCATCGTCATAAAGTAAGTACATAACAAGACTTTTCCCAAGCAGAAAAAAACTAATAGTATATAGGTATCTACTTAATACGACAGGGTGTAAAAATATCTATCACGTAGCCGTTAACCATACATTCTGCTGTGCTATTCTGTAAAAATCTCACCGTGAAAACTTAGGTGAAGTGAGCGTGGAGTGAGCTGCCAATAGTGTCAATTCCTAGCAAAAACAAACTCACTTCACCTAAGTTTTCACGGTGAGATTTTTACAGAATTGACCCGCTGTACTGTACATCACACTAAGTTACATTGAGCAAACATGATTGCTGGGAAACGACTTTTATTTTTGGTGTGAAAAGTCGCTTTTTACGGCACCACGCAAAACATTTAGCGTTTGGTTGCATGTTGCATAGCATACCTACAGCAGTCAGTACAGGCGTTGTAGTCCAGGGTCTCCGTCTTATAAAAAATCGGAGACTGTAATGCAGATTGTATGTGGTCACCACGCTTTTTACAATCAAATTAATATTTTTCTTCTTCTCTTACTCTTCTTCTTTATCTTTTCTTCTTTTTCTCTACTTTTTCGTTCAGCTTGGTATTAATGCGTCTTTTAAAAAAAAAACACCTAATAAGTTTTGCTTCACTTCGACAAATCGTCGGTAAAAACGGTAAAGTAATGATTCACCATACAAGCCTTAACTTCGTTGTCGCACGTGGTCAGCACGTGTTCTACGGGACAAAAAGTTTGGGGACCTGTCTGTTATATAAAGAAAAAACAATGATTCACTTCAAGTCAATCACAAATTCGCAACACGAAAGAAATGAAACTGGTTACGATACGACAATTTTGGGGGAATCCCGACCATAGAGGTGTTAGAATTACTTTGCAATAATATCTGCTATTTGCATTTTATGGATTTTTTAGTAAGTAGGTAAGTGATTTTTTTTAAATCTCGGCTATATCAACCTAGATAGTAAATTATTCGGTAGCCTATTATAGTTCTATGAATATAAAAATAAATTATAAACGGTATTAATTATTATGGTTTTTGAAGGCAATTAATACATGATATTTTCCTCATAAAGGAAAATGTACAGACGCCAGCACATCAAACTACCCGAAACTGTCAAATTTTCCCAATCAACTTTGAACTTTATGTTTCAGCGATAAAGTTGAAAATCTATTAAAGAAATTTGACAGATTGTAGTAGCTTGATGTGCTGGCGTCTGTACCTACTTACAGGAAGACAACTATTTAATTAATTTACAGCGCATTGAAGGCTACTTTAATTTGTTGGTTGAGTGAATTTCCTTGGATTTCTAGTCGCCTATTTATTTAATCATCGTATTTATTACTTTAGTAGGAAATACATTTATTACGTAAAAGTATATACGCAGCGTTACACCCGTAGTCAGAAGCCCGAAAGTCTGACAACCAGTCTTACCAAGGGGCATCGTATTACCCAATAACTGGGTTGTGGAGGTCAGGTAAAATACTGGTATTCAGCTGCATCCGGTTAGACTGGAAGCCGACTTCAACATAGTTGGGAGTGTTGGGACAAGGCAAGGCAGATGATGATAACGTTAATGGATATAGGCGGCCCAAAGTGTGAGGACGAAAATTGGTAAACCTTTACGCTTTTAAAATTGGTAAACATTTACGCTTTTATTTTTGTAAACCTTAACACTTTTAAAATTGGTAAACCTTTACGCTTTTAAAATGGGTAAACCTTTACCCTTTTAAAATTGGTAAACCTTTACGCTTTTAAATTGGTAAACCTTTACGGTTTTACCAATTTTCGTCCTTATCGACGACACTATCGGGTTTCTCGCTTTGTTCCAATCGTGTAGATTTGGGTACACAAATCTTATACAGGAACTCGTGAAAATATGCTTTATTTCAGCTTTAACATGACTTTTCAATGACGTTTTCACCCAGGTGTGGCAGTGTCTATAATAGGCTAGTTCTACCAATATATAATGTCAAGTTTATTGCTACTTTGTGCAATATCTATTGGAATTCGGAAGTCAGGCTATGTCGTGTTATTACATAAAGGCAGTAGTCACTTACATATTCATAATATAATATTATCATTGATTTACCAAAGGGGCACACAGAGGTGGACACCCATAATTCGCCAGGTTTGTAATAGGCCCCAAATGATACTTATGGGTCATGCCTGTGGGTCGAGCTCATTTTCATTAATCAGGCAATGCAGCCAAATGTGATAGGAAAATATAGGTTTTATTATAAATCGACAAGTTTATTTTTAATCTTATGCCAGTTTTCAATAAAATTGCTAGTAAATACCTCAACGAACGCCTAAATATTGCACTGTTGGATTTTTAACTTTTGGCGCTGAGCAGTGTTGAAATTTAGGCATTTATTTAAGAGTCTAGTGTTAGTGAAAACGAGCATTAGTTACATTACAAAAGACCTCGTAGACTCGTTCTAGATTTACATAAAGCCAAGATAAAGTATAAATAGATAACTAACTAGGTACCTACTTATATTCTCTTGTGCAATTTATGTCACTAAAATAACTTTAAGCGCGAGGCAGGTTCTACTCCATGAGGTAAGAGTTGTCGGCTTATGTGCAATCAAACTAGTTTTTTTGTAAACATTTGCATTCCGTGCAGTCCTACGCAAGTGGCAGATTAATTGAAAGATTAATCGTGTCTTTTTACATTTTATTTACCCACATAGTAGTTTTATTGGTGCTAAAAGAAACTACTAATTAAAATAACCTTACATAAGAACTCTTTGTAGTGTCATTTTGTTAGTAGCTATTTACATAATATGTGAGCTGCGGACGGAAAGTAATGGGTAGCTCACCGTCCGATCAGGACCAGGCCCGTGCCGGACGGAGCGTACGTGTTCCACGCGCGCCTCAAAGAGATGTCAGCACAGCATCAGTGAAGGGGCCCGTCAGGGCCGAAACCTGCCAGGTCAGCGGGATTGTCTGAAAGGTTACCGCTGGCCCGGAACATAAAGGGCTAAGGAAGGAACACGGGTGGGTTTTAGTCAGTAAGAGTCTGACACTCCCTTCCGCTCCATCCAGAGCGGGAGGGGGCCATTTGATGATTTCCCACCCTCAAAAAAAAAGACCTCTTTTTGTGTAATTTTGTTAGTAGATAATTACATAATATGTGAGCTGCAGTCTTAGATCATGGTAACAGAACAATATCATAAGCATAATCAGCCTATTATGTTCCCACTGCAGAGACACAGGTCGCCTCTCTTCAAGAGGTGGGCTATAATCTACCACGCGGGCCCATTGCGGGTTGGTACATGTCACATATGTCTTCAAACTTTTGGTTCTAGGACAGGCCGGTTTCCATATGATGTTTTCCTTCACCGATTTATTATTTACACAAAGTAAAGCGCCTGTCTGGGTTCGAGCCTACCTACCTACCTACCTACTCGTAAGTCGTGGCCGTTGCCACTGGGCGGCGCCACTGTCCCCACAGAACAATAGCTTAGTCTGTACTATAACTCTATACGACGCTACACAACTTACAGCTAGATCATCATCATCATCATTTCAGCCGAAAGACGCCCACTGCTGGACATAGGCCTCCCCCAAGCACCTCCACTTCGACCGGTTTTGCGCTTCTCGCATCCAACGGGTTCCTGCGGCTTTCACAAGGTCGTCAGTCGTACAGCTAGATGTAACATCAGTCATGTCAGTCGTACAGCTAGATGTAACATCATCATCAGCATCTTCCTGCTCTTGTCCATGTTACTTGGTGTCGGCGCAACAAGTTTTCTTTTTCCATTCCTCGCTGTCAACCGTCACTCTATCATTCACTTCCTTTTCTCTCAATTTAGGTACTCTCCACATAATCCATACATCTTTTCTTTAGCTTTCTTTTTTTATGATAACAAAGCACTTCCTCTCTCCTTAAACATCTGCAATATATTTTCTTTGCTCCTGTTTCATGTTTATTATTATTTATATAAGTATATTTATTTTAGATTAGTTTAATATACTTTATCTATGTATTTATTGAATTATGTAAATGGTACACCACAGACTACCTACAGTATTTGTCTCTCAATCCATCCAAAGGTTGTCTTTAAAAAACCGCGCTTAGCGATAAGACTGGCCAATATGTCACCCTTTGTAAAATTTCTATATTTGGGTGCCCCAATTCAAAAAATCCCCAAGTCCTACTTAGGGATTTTTTAAACTAGTAACACAGGTTGATCGGCCGTTTTTCTCTATCGATACGTCCAACAATTTTTTTGTTATGATATCCCTAAGTGGGTTTTTGAAAACTATAAAAATTAAAATTGACGATACTTTCAGTTCCGAAAATCCCTAAGTCCTATAAATCCCTTAGTCCGTAAGTTTTTACCGAAAAAGGACTAAATTAAAATCAAAATGAATATAAAAATACAAAAGAATATAATACAATAATATAATAATAAAATAAATATAATAATAATAATTAGTAATATATAATTAATATATAATATAATACAATAGGAAGACAAAAATATGAACAAAAACAAATTATCTATTTGCTTTGATTTTCAAAAGAATCTGCCATTGCCGGTCACTAATGTAACTGATGAATATTATCTCAGGCAATTATGGCTTCATAATTTTGGTATACATAACTTAAATTTCTGATTCAATGACTGGCGATAACTTTAAAGATTTTTTTTTATATAGAGTAGGTATATCTAGGTATCTTCGAGATGTTCCTGCTGATTGTTATCAAGATGCTATTAAAATTAAAGAAGCTAAAATTAATGACATTAAAAAACTTATTCGATTTGTACCACAAGAAAATTCTATGAAACTTTGATTATGGAACAGGCTAAATTAAATGAAAGTCAAATTGTTGAGGAATTGGATGACGAAATAGAGTAACTAGCCTAGTTATTTTTAAAGGCTAATAGTTATTACTCATTTTTGATTAATAGAATACTGTTAAAGATGCTAATTTTGTTTTGTTAAATTCCTTAGTCCTTAAAAAGAGGGAAAGATAACCCTAAGTCCTGTTGATTTATGTTAAGTCCAAAACTATTTTTTTTTAATTAAAGTTATTATAAATGCTTTTTATGTTTTGTTTTATATACTAAAATAAAGAGTATATTGTGTACTATAACTGAATGGTATTTTAATTTCAACATATCCTGTGGTTTGTTTTCAAAAAAATTTAATATGTTTATTTTTTTTATTACCAAAAACTGAAAAAGTGGACTTAGCCATTTCTCGATTTGGAGCACCCATTTATGCCTGTAATTTATATGGTGTACTTATTAAAGAGTATGCTATTCTAATCGATTCTTCTCCCTCTCCATTCATCAACTTTTATATTCATCACTCTTTTAGTCACATGCGTTTCTTCCGTCCTCATCACATACAAAGCCAAACGAATTTCTTTCAACAATACTGTCACATTTCAGAAAAATTTCTTAATTTTTCGGCATTTAGTTCCAATTTCCATTCCATGAAATTCAAACAATTAGAAATTGTATTACAACATCTAGTCACCACCTTTTAAGTGGCGATGAAGTATTGCTTCAAAAACCAGGTCAAGGCAACTCCTATCAACATTGGTTTGCGCTTGCGCATGGCATGGCCAAATGAACTGAAATTGTACAACTACTTACCTAAATTCAGTACGCGGCCGTGTGTCATGGGCACATTGAGTTAAGTATAGAAAAACTTCTACTTTGTAGAGTGTCATCTCTGTCATTTCTTTGTGACCGTCTCTTTCTAAAGAGTTATGCAAAGTGTTTTTTATCCGCGCATACCATGTAATATGCGTCGACGTCGCGTTTACTATCTTGAAAAAGCGGTACAGTCCGATTCAAACTTTATGGCAGGTCTGGAGAACTCGCTGCGTAGTACCTCACCTCCGCTGACACGTGAATTTGTTTCTAAGCAGCGACTCGCCTCATGTTCCGAGCCGCCGCCGTAGAATCCAGGCTGTACTCGTTGCGTTTGTGGCGCGTATACGTAACATCGACAGTACGGAAAAAAGGGCGTGTATTAAGGCCTTGAAAAGTTGAAACTCGATGTGCCTTTCCACGCCAAACGCATATTACACAATATTTAGGGCCCCAAAATTTTAGGTGATGTGTTTTTTAATACGGTTTCCTCCCTTTTTCTTATTACACCGTCCCGATTTAGGGAAAGGGTCCCTGAAAATCGCTATTTGTACTGTACCTAAGTTCTTTGTAACATTACTAAAATTTCAATATGTCATCGTGGTTTTTGTATTTCTCCATAACGTATTCAGTAGCACAGATGTTTATAAGTCTTGAATACCTAAACGTATAAACCACAAACTCGTGTATTATTTTATGATCAATATTATTGTACAGACGCCAGCACATCAAGCTACCCGAAACTGTCAAATTTTCCCAATCGACTTTGAACCTTATACTTCAGCGATAAAGTTGAAAATCTATTAAAGAAATTTGTCAGATTGTAGTAGCTTGATGTACTGGCGTCTATACCTACTGCTGTAAACTGTTCTATGAAGCACGCAAATAGGTACCTACCTACTCTACTATAATTTACTCGTGAAGAAATATGAATCTGTGTAAGTGAACAAGTAGGTAGTTAAGTACCTAATCATCATATACTACGCGACAACTATGTACCTAATGTATCAACGTTGCCCGAGGTATAGAAAATTATGCATAAGTGAACTGTGAAGTCATTTAAACTGATCAAATATATCAAGCATTGTTGAGCCATCTGTTTTGAGAAATACCTATGTTTGGCTAACGATGACTGTTATTTGATTGAACGTAAAAATCCAACAATCGTTACAATCGTCCCCGATGATGCATGTCACGATTCTGCAGTTCGTAGTACAGTCAGCAACCGTACCTACAAACCATACAACACAATAGTAAGTACTACTGCATATTTACCGTGTATTTACGAATTTATTGTAATAGTGTTACGTGACATCCGGACACCATTGTTTTATCCTGTTCCTAATTTCCTCGTCTCACTAATCAAGGAAAAAAGAGGGAACGGGAAAAATCGTAGTACAGCCGGTCTTTCCAAAGCCTTAAGGGGGACAATGGACTCTTAGTAATCATTCAAATTATAAAGTAATAAAAAATATTTGACACATAGTAACTGTATGCTTGTATGGGTACGGAAACCATTATAATTTTTTAATTGGAGTTCGAAGAAAACTGCCATTGAATTTTTGCTTTAGGGACTGAGCCTGATTTTATTTTGGCAACCTTGAAAGAAATGGTTCCAGTGCGGTTTAGTCTGTGGTAGTGTGGTATACCATATAGACTGAAGTTACACATGAGGATTTTCATGTGAGCGAGGACGAAGCAAAGGGTCAAAGGTCAACAAAAGAGATAAGTATGCAGGATCATCGGATATAGTTGAAGTTTACCGATGAATGTTCTCGAATAAATTTAATTTTATTAATAGAAAAAAAAACAGCTCATAAAACAAATTAAATTTCAGTCGACAACATCCACGGAATAGATAAATTTATCTATTCATCCATTGGTTTCTTACTAAACTTCAACTATATCCGACGATCCTGCTTACTTATCTCTTTTGTTGACTGTACTTAAGGATAACACATTGCGATCTATAGTCTCCCATCCCCCATGGAAAAGATGACCCCCCAAATAGAAGGGAGTTAGTAAAAAAGACCTCAGCATTCGTGAATGCAAGCAACAATGTCGTATCCTAATATCCCTAACATACCTATATCTAACGGGATTATAAAGCAGAGCCAAGAATTAAGAAACCTCTTCAATACATTAGGTGCAGACATACTCTTCCATGCTTCTATTACAAACATACAAAGGTCATAGAAAACTTCTACAGCATAACAGAACACACTCAATGACACAATACATTACGAAGTGCACTCAAATGATTAGTAATGAGTTGGTCAATAACCTCAGATAAGAGTACCCTACATGGTCTCTTCCGTATCTGCTCTCAAATAATGTATGTAATGTTAGTTTACCATGATAATTTTACAGTTCCTGTCGTTAAATGAGCTAAATTGTGAACGCCCTCTTTTTTATAGAATCGTTGCCCTACTTACTTTCATTTCTAGTGGCGTGGATGGGTTTCGGTCGAAACCAATCACTCAGCTATATGAACTAATTCGGGGTATTCCTCGAAACGAACCAAATGAAACGTCTATCGATATCGTTTATTACGAATCCTTCATACTCTTCTCTATGTTTCATCGTTGATGCATTTCGAGGAATAAAATTATAATATTTGTATTTTTATATTTTTTTTTTTCGTGGAATACTTTTGGTGCTTTTCGAGGAATACCCCACTAATTCATCCATCGGAATGATCTTTACTGCAAGTATTCTGCGGACGACAAAGGTATCAGAAGTCTTCTATTATTTACAGTCTAAGTCAATACTGCTGCTTCATCAATCCATTTCTTACTATATACTGTGCCTATTGTCTCTTCTATCATAGGATTGTTCTCCTACATTTTGTCAGTTCCTTTTAGTTTATTATGGTTTTATTGTATCTCTTTGATCAAATGTGTGATGTGTCGAGAGTTCAACCGAAGTTATTTTTTAATTAACTCCTACAACCGGGGAGGAGCGCGGATGCTTGAAATACAGATATTTTATATCTAGTTCAGACACACATGTTCAAAATCTGACCATAGAGTAAAGTGTCATAACGTGCATCATCATACAGGGTGGCAGGGATGACCGACGAAACATTTCTACGCTAGCATAGCACAGACGAGCACATCAAACTATTACAATCTGTCAAATTTCTTTAATATATTTTCAACTTTATCGCTAAAGCATTAGGTTCAAGGTTGATTGGAAAAATTTGACAGTTTCGGGTAGCTTGACGTGCTGGCGGCTGTACGTCTAGAGTCTAGAAAAATTTGCATTCTTGGTTACAGTCCCTGCCACCCTTTATTTTGTAAATAACCTATTGTAGATACTTTTGAATAAATAAATCATTCTTATTTGTAGATTTGTTCCTACTGTTCTGAATATGAGGCACCTGCAGCAGTCGTGTCGTGATAAAATACTTGAATTATTCCCACCTTGGCAAATGTATCAGTGATCACAATCTGTTATGAGCAGATAGTGTCAATATTATTGAGTAGTGGTAAAAAAACCTACAAGTTTAGTTAAGCTACATAATTCGATACTGAGAAACATGACTAGTGTAGAGTTAATCAAGGTTAATGAATACTAGACAAGTATCGTGACTCCGTCTGTGTGTCAAGTTTTTAATTTTCATGAAGTTAAAAGTTTCCCAATTCTTAATGGATGTACTGTCGAACAAGCAATTTGGCAAACAGGCAGGTATGTACAACAACAACAACAACTAATAACATGTTACATATTCGCGTAACACGTGAACCGCTGATCGCGCGTTACCCTAATTACCGCGGATTGCAACAGCGGATACACGAGTCGCCGACGCAGCTCAACGTGAGGCAGCCCGGCACCGTACATCGCGGCCTTCGCGAAATCGTCACTTTTGGCACAGCATCGGTCAACTGTCGACATCTTAGTTAATATTTTACATTGTAATTTCTGTAATTAAATTTAAGTTCAAATAAATTTTGTATTTTTTTCATCCTCCGGCTACAGCCTTCGTAATTGGCGCAGTCGGTAGGATACTCGCGGGCCGGTTCGCGAGAATAAATTGCTAGGATCGCGAGTCACCCGGGTGGCTTCGGGCACCGTACGAGTATCCGGAATCTACAAGAGCTGCAGTCCAGAGGAGTATCCAGACATCGATACAGAGGAGGTACAAAATCATTGCAAGTAAGTGCTTTAGAATCGCTCTAGAGTCGCTTCCCTTTTTTATCCTATAAGATTCCAAGATTTTCCATCCAAGGCAATCTCGGTCCCCTAGGTTAGGTAATAGAATTAATGTTTTAGACGCTAATAGAAATTTAGAGGCAGAACAGGAGGATAGTAATAGTTCATATATATCAAGTATGGCTGACTCAGTGGATCAAGTTTACAAGGCCCTACGATTGTTGCCGGAGTTCGACGGAAACTCGAACGTATTAACTCGATTTATAAAACTATGTGATCAACTAGTACAGCAGTTTATGAGAAACGGACCGGAGTTTCAATTAGCTAATTTAGCATTATTAAACGGGATTTTGAACAAAATAGTAGGACCCGCATCGCGTACGATTAATTCGAATGGTATCCCGGAGACTTGGGAGGGAATTAGAAGTGCTTTAATAAATAATTTCGCCGATCAACGCGATGAAACATCTTTATATAATGACTTGGCACTTTTAACGCAGGGTTCGTCCACCCCGCAGGAATTTTATGAGCGTTGTCAAAACCTTTTCAGTACTATTATGACTTATATCAGCCTACATGAAACGATAGCGAGTACCATTGAATCGAAACGCACTTTGTACAAGAAACTCACGTTGCAGTCGTACTTACGTGGTCTACGTGACCCGTTGGGCTCTCGCATTCGTTGCATGCGGCCTGATACAATAGAGAAAGCCTTAGAGTTTGTGCACGAGGAAATGAACACGTTGTACCTGCAGCAGCGCAACGACCATGTTCCCGATAGGAAGACGCAGCCTCAGGTTAGTCCAAAAATTCCTTATGGCTTTATGCCACCAATTCACGTGGCACCACCCACACCGCGTCCGTCTAATTTGCAACCCCCAGGATCTTTTAATATGCCAGGGCCATCGCGACCACCTATGCTTCAAGGACAACACCCTGTCCCAATTTGGAGAAACCAACCCCCACAAAATCGCGGGCCCACACGTACTCAACAAATGTTCAGTTCTCCACCGCCTAATTATATACCCCAGGGTCAAGTTTTTAGAATGCCTGGTCCCAGGCCAACTACAAGTAACACCCCACACCCGATGAGTGGCGTAAGTCACTACGTGGCTAAACCATTCGCGCCGCGCGCGTCCCATGATTGGTCCAAATCTGGGAATCCGCCACCCTCGAATTATTTCAGAACGCGGGAATTTAACTTTAACGATTTTAATGACCAGTTGCAGTATGACAATTATAGCGATTATTTTGTTAGCGATTATTACCCCCAGGAATATTTTGAGTATCCCATTTACGCGTACCCGAGTGAATATGTGTATGAGCAACCACAGCGTACAGATTCTTATGTTATAGTCGAGGAAGTTAAGGATCCAACCCCGTCTGCTGAAAAAGAGGATTTTCAGAAGGACCCCAAATCAGACAAGTCAAAATAGAAATTAATTTGCAAACGCAAAGGCAATTACCATATATTCAGATTTCAAATCCCCCGCTTAAACTATTAATTGACACTGGCGCAAATATGTCTTTTGTGAGTCCCGAAGTTGTTCAAAAATTCTTTTCCCACATACCGTGCAATTATGATCCCTTCGAAGTAACGAATATTCACGCTACCACAAGGAGTGATTACTCCATTACTTTACCGTGCTTTCAGGAATTTAACGAGGCAGGTGATATAACTCTTTTCGTTTATGCATTTCATAAATTTTTTGATGGTTTGATCGGCTATGATTTATTAGAAAAATTAGAATCTAACATTGACTTAAAGAACAGATTGTTGATAACTCGTAATTCTAGTAACCCTTTATTAATGTACGACTCTCGCAATAGTAACTTATACGAGGATATAATACCTGCTAACTCATCTAAATTAGTTAAAGTTCCTATAACCTCTGCGGACGGTGACGTTTTTATTCCTGAACAATGCATTTCAAATTGTTTAATAAGTGATTGCGTTACAACAGTTAGAAATAATAGAGGTGTAATAGAGGTAGCGAATACGTCACGTCATGACGTAGTCTTTTCTATGGATCGCCCTATTAGTGCTGAGTTGTTCAATGTCCAGTGCACGCGCACTAAACAACAGTCCGACCGCGTAAAGGAAGTTTTGTCTCGTCTGCGTACGGATCATTTGAACCCCGAAGAAAAAGCTAACTTAGAAGTACTTTGCGCTCGGTACGCTGATGTATTTTATATTGATGGCGAACCATTATCTTTTACGAACCAAGTAAAACACTCTATTCGAACTACAGATGATGTGCCTATCTATACGAAAAGTTACAGATATCCTTTCATACATAAGCAGGAAGTCCAGGATCAAATTTCTAAAATGCTAAAACAGAATATCATACGTCCGTCTCAATCTGCGTGGAGCTCCCCCATCTGGGTAGTTCCCAAGAAAGCCGACGCCAGCGGAAAAACCAAATGGCGCTTGGTAATAGACTTTAGGAAATTAAATGAGAAAACTATAGATGATCGTTACCCTATACCCAACATTTCGGACGTCCTTGACAAGTTAGGTAACTGTCAGTATTTTACCACCCTTGACCTCGCGAGTGGATTTTATCAAGTGGAGATGAACCCAGATGACATTCACAAAACTGCTTTTACAGTAGAGCATGGACACTTCGAATTCCTCCGCATGCCAATGGGTTTAAAAAATTCTCCATCAACCTTTCAACGGGTAATGGACAATGTCTTACGGGACCTTCAAAATGTCGTGTGTTTAGTATATTTGGATGATATAATTGTGTTTTCAGTGTCCCTTCAGGAACACATGATTAATTTAGAAAAAGTATTTCAGAGACTTAGGGAATCTAATTTCAAAATACAAATGGACAAATCCGAATTTTTAAAGTTAGAAACTGCATATTTAGGACACATTATTAGCAAAGACGGTATTAAACCTAACCCGGATAAAATTATGGCCATCCAGAAATTCCCAATTCCCAAAACGGCAACAGAAATTAAACGCTTCCTAGGTCTGTTGGGTTACTATAGGAAATTCATTCCAGACTTTGCTCGTATAACAAAACCCATGACGCAATGTCTAAAAAAAGGTTCAAAGATTGATATAACTAATCCTAATTACATCAGTTGTTTTGAGAAGTGTAAAACCCTTTTAATCAACGACCCAATCCTGCAATATCCAGACTTTAGTAAAGATTTTATACTGACAACAGACGCATCTAATCTTGCCATTGGTGCTGTCCTCTCTCAAGGTCAGATAGGTACCGATAAGCCCATAGCATATGCATCGCGCACATTAAACACTAGTGAAATTAACTACAGCACAATCGAAAAAGAATTATTAGCAATTGTGTGGGCAACCAAGTACTTCCGCCCGTACCTATTTGGTAGAAAGTTCAAAATTGTTACAGATCACAGGCCCTTACAATGGGTAATGAATTTAAAAGAACCCAACTCACGTTTAACCCGTTGGAAATTAAAGTTAAGCGAGTATAATTTCACTACTGTCTATAAGCAGGGTAAGCTGAATACCAACGCAGATGCTCTGTCCCGCATAGAAATTAATAATGAAGACGCTAACTCTATAGCAGTTAACACGTCTGAAAAACCCCCTTCAGTAATTGATTCCACAACCGCAACAGCTCACACAAGCGCTGAGAACCCCATATTAGAGATACCAATATCGGATGAGCCTCTAAATAAATTCCACCGTCAAATATCCTTTATAATCGTGGGAGACATTAAAAAACGCCCAACCGTGTCTAAACCATTCGAAACTCATACCAAAACTACTATACAACTATCAGAGTCAAATCTGGAAGAAGAAGTAATTAATGCCGTAAAGGAATATGTTAATCCCAAAGTAAAAACTGGAATCCTTATACATCCCCCTCTAGCCATGTACAGCATAATTCCGATTATACAAGACAAATTTAAAAGCTCCGCCTTAAATATGGTCTTAACAAAGAAAGAGGTAGAAAACGTTAAAAATTACTTGGACCAGCAAGAAATTATTCGTAAATACCATGAAGGAAAAACAAATCACCGTGGTATAACCGAATGTTTCCTTGCTTTATCACATCGTTATTATTGGCCTAAAATGAAAGAAAATATCTCGAAATATATTAATGAATGTAGTATCTGTGGACAAGCAAAATACGATCGGAACCCTATTAAGCAAAAATTCTCTATAGTTCCTCCCCCAACCAAACCCTTTGAAATTGTTCATCTTGATCTTTTTACAGCACAAAACGAGAAATTTCTTACTTTAATTGATGCTTTCTCGAAATATGCACAAGCATATCATCTCAGAGATGGTACCGCGTTAAGTGTCGTCCAAGCACTTTTAACGTTTTGCACCCATCATGGCGTCCCCTACACCATAGTTACAGATCAAGGACCTGAGTTCACTAACGCATTATTTTCGGAGCTCGTCCGTCTTCATAAAATACAGCATCATAAAATACTTGCACATACCCCTAACGATAATGGCATAGTAGAGCGCTTCCATTCTACTATTCTCGAACATCTCAGAATCCTGAAATTAGAAAAGCATAATGAACCTGCCGTAAATCTCATGCCCTATGCAATTTTAGGTTACAACAGCTCAATACACAGCTTCACTAAATGTAGGCCTATAGACTTAATCACAGGACACTTTGATCCCCGTGATTCCCTAGATTTAAATTTATCGGAACATTTACTGCAAAATTACTTACAAGACCACAAAAAACGACTAACACAAGTCTACGATATAATAAATGAAACCTCTCTTCACCATCGGACTGAATTAACTGAAAACAGGAATAAGGACCGCGAACCTGAAAAAGAGTATGTCCCTGACCAACAAGTATTTGTCCGCAATCCGTTAGCTAGCAGACAAAAATTAGCTCCACGTTTTACCAAAGACATAGTCCTAGCCGACCTTCCCATACATATTTACACCAGGAAGAAACGAGGTCCCGTTGCAAAATCTCGTCTTAAAAGAAGCCCTAAGGAATCTGTATTGTTACAGGATGTTACTGCTACTACTACTCCAGATGACGCAAGGACAAGAAGTAACGATTGATCCTTTAGGGAACGGCCCCGGAATACTTCCGTTTAATCTAGGAGCGACGCGCATCATTTCCCATTATCACTCTTTCCTCAATTATGTCAACCTCGATAGTATACAATCTCAAATAGATACAGTTAACACCAGAATGACTGATGTTAGACACACATTAAATAATAAGACATCTCTATTATTCGAACCGCACATGGATTACCTTACATCCAAACTAGTTAAGATATCTGCCCAGTTAGAGTCATTTGAACATAATCGCTATAAAAGAGGACTCATTGATGGCCTCGGTTCTGTAATCAAAAGTATATCCGGTAATCTTGATCAAACTGATGCAATTAAATACGACAACGCCATAAAAATCCTTAAGGAAAATGAGTATAGGATTCAAGATCAACTTAATCAACATGTTAGTTTATCTAAAACTTGGGTTTCACAAAATGCCAACTTATTAACTAATATAACTAAAAATCAAGAGTTAATAGGCAATGTTTTAAATCGAATAATAAATAGTACAACAGCAAATCTTGATTTAATCCACTACGCCCATATGGCTCAACACTTAATTATCTTAAGTGATAACATAGATAATTTGTCCGAAGAACTCCATAAACTAGAGTATACTTTAGCTTTTATACGCGCACTAAGCACACCGCACATGGTAGTTAATATAGCTGAAATTAAGAATATGATACAGAAACTAAGGATTCTATATTCAGGCGATGAGATCCTTGAATTAGAATTAAGAGACTATTATGACGTAATTAAGCTAGGCTACTTTTATAAAGATAATCAGATAGTTATAGTATTTAAGGTGCCGATTGCCTTCCCTCCAATCTATAACCTTTATAAACTGTCCACTGTCCCTAACAAGAATAACAAAATCCTTTTACCAACCTCACCTTTCATTGCGATTTCTGGTCAAGATTCTATGTACATGGAGGCTGAATGCCCGAAGGTAAATTCTCTGTACCTCTGTGAAGCTAAATTAAAATACAAGGCCCGAGATGATCCCGATTGCATCCAGCATCTGATCTCCAAGCAAGAACTTCTCCCATTCTGTAAACTGTCTTCAGTCGCATTGAAGAAAGAAGCTGTAGAACAACTCGACGAGAAGCATTACACCATCAGTTTCCCACATCCAACCAAGGTGAAGATATCATGCGGACAAGAAACATATAAAACCCTGGAAGGAAGCTATTTGGCGATCATCCCCTACAATTGCCACATCAAAACGCCCGAATTTACTATAGCAAACTCTAACAATCACATCAAAGGCTTCGCTCTGGAGATTATGCAATTGCCCACAATTAATGAAGATTTAGAGACGTCGAGCGAATCACCAATCATACTAAACTCTGCAAATCTAGAAAATCTGCACTCCATTAACACAAAGATCATGCAACAGGCACCAGCAAAACTCAATGAAGTAGTTGATCCAGCTCTCTACCATACTACAATTCCAATCTATCTGATACTAACCGGTGCAAGTGTACTCATTATCACACTGACGTACCGACGATATCGAGCGAAACGCCTTCAAAGAAACCAAGCAATGCGAAATGATGACGCAACATCTCCAGGAAATTATGCTGAAATTCAAGAATCGCATGGAATCAGTCCCAGCAAGATAAAAATTGACCACAGCAACATTTCATCATCTCTCTCACACAAGATTTCGAAATAGTTGCTTATCTTCGGGGGGAGGTGTTACATATTCGCGTAACACGTGAACCGCTGATCGCGCGTTACCCTAATTACCGCGGATTGCAACAGCGGATACACGAGTCGCCGACGCAGCTCAACGTGAGGCAGCCCGGCACCGTACATCGCGGCCTTCGCGAAATCGTCACTTTTGGCACAGCATCGGTCAACTGTCGACATCTTAGTTAATATTTTACATTGTAATTTCTGTAATTAAATTTAAGTTCAAATAAATTTTGTATTTTTTTCATCCTCCGGCTACAGCCTTCGTAATTAACAACAGAAAACCACAACAACAACAAACAAAAAACAACTAATTTTAAACAATGTTGTGAATGTGCTGAATAGTCAATTCCTTGTACACATCACTCTCTTTAGTATGCTATAAGTTACTCGTACAATAAAAATTAATATTGCCAATGTTGACTATTTTTGCCAAATAGCTACCCTATCTTCTCTTCCTCTTCTATGTCTGTACAAGATTCTTGGAAATTAAACTGTGATACATATCAAACAGATGGACTCACTTGAAGTCGAAGAAGAACATTATAATAATAGTAGGAAAGGACCTTCTATGTACTTTACTAAGACAAGGATAATAATGCTCAAGAAGGATGTTCTAACGATGCATTTGTAAATGCAGTATTCAAACAAACAAACGTATCAAGTTAGCGTAGTCGCGTTAATAAGTTTAAAGGTCAAAGATTTATCAAGTAGGTAGTGTGTGTCCATTGGTCATTCCGTCTATGTAATGTGAACAACATTAAAGATATCTTTATTTGATTCTAGGAACTGAAATTTTATTATTCATCTTCATCTTTCAAGCTGTGTAATAGGAATAGGGAAGAGTGGTGTGTTTATGAAGCGCGTCCAATTCGATTAAAGTCATGCAGGGTTACCTACTAGATGTCTTCACCATACTACGACGTACCTACCTATCTTAATTTATTTGGGTCGACTTTTGTCGTGTGTCGATGCATGTCGTCTTCTTCTACATGTCTCTACCAGCCAGCTGTCATCTCAGTATTCACTCCTAGCCGCATCATCTTGCACACACATTGCATCCACTGTTTCTTTGGTCATCTTCTATTCAAGTCTTATTTATTACCGATTTCTTGAAACTCTTATGTACAGTGGTAGTAATAGTAAGATTGGTATCCAAAGGATACATAAATAAATCAGAAACGTGACAGGTTATTGATGAAAAGACTCGTACATACAATTTGGTTATATGACCACTACCAGTTTTTAACAAGCAAAGCGGAACCTACCAATCAGCTTACAAAAAGAGAATTAAGCGGCGATACAGCTTCACCTCTGATCTCTCTAGTTCAACAAACCTTTATGTAAGAACTGAGTTATTGTGTATTCTAATATGGATGTTTGCGAACCTATTGTACTAAGATTAGATAAGAAATAAAATAATGGAGTGAACTCATGAACTCGTTTATTTATAGTCACATGCAAGTCATAATAGTGCATGAAGTAATATAACCTTCATCTCAATTCAATCCACTTAAGATGCAACATCTTACATAACATATACATCGGCGGATTCAACGAACAAATATTTTAAAATTATTTGTATAATTTTTGCAAAACAAAACTTCGTCGTAGAAACCTGCGTAGAGGATAATATTTATACAATTCTGTACCCTATATAGCACCAATAAGCCTTAAAATTGAATGCATTGGCGACATCCGGGATCGACAGACCAACAATATTATTGATAACACACATTGTATGGAAACTAACGAGACACATTATTAATCATGAAACATTAGCGAAGTATTCAAATAAACAATTGCTAAGGTATGCAGAGTTAATGATAGCTAGTTTCATTAATTAATGGTTTCCAGAAATATGTAAACAATAA
This sequence comes from Oligia fasciuncula, assembly GCA_963082905.1. Classification (NCBI taxonomy): domain Eukaryota; kingdom Metazoa; phylum Arthropoda; class Insecta; order Lepidoptera; family Noctuidae; genus Oligia; species Oligia fasciuncula. The sequence goes on along the minus strand of OY720392.1, from coordinate 3,586,656 downwards.
GAAGTTAAGCACGTTTGATAACCAGGCCAAGTTCCTTTTGTTTCTAAGACTTTATTATAAATTAGGGCCTTGTAATTTTAAATAAAATACCTATCAACATTGTTAAAATTTAACTTCCTTGCTATCATCCTGCTATTATATTCATAAACAATAAAACTTTGCAAACGGCCTCTGCAAAGTTATTTGAGAAATAAATTTTGAGCAACAACAAAATAAATGGAATGACGTTGAGCAAAAAGAATTTAGCACCAACTTTAGAACGTCCCAGCCCAACAAAGCCAGTTCTTCGCACTTTGCACCGACTTATTTATAGCCTTTATAAATAATAATATCACTTATTTTTTGAGAGATTTATCGTCACTATATATTTCGGTTACACATTGTATTCACGTACAATATCGATCCGTAGATCCACTGAATCCTAGAACTTCACAGTCACACACAATTCGTTGATCATCTGTTTTCTTTCTCAGCGACTCTGGCGCAACTTTCGCAGTTAGCGTGGGACCTCATGTTGTTGTTGAACTTCCTCTTCACAGCAAAATTTCGTTCCCTTGAAGGGAACTTCTGTATCTTTTTCTCTTTGACCGGTTCTTTATCATTTCCAGTGATGCGTCTGTATACATCCGCCCACTCCAATTGTTTTAACGAGAGACACATTGTTTGGCTTGTTTGATTTTTGAGTGCGACACGACTGTTCGGTATGACCGCGGGAGCAAGAGTGGACATTTGTCTCGATGCGCGGCGCACGCGCTGGCCTCACCGCAAGGCTGATTATCCCCTCGTTAGTTGATTTCGATCACGTTCGTTGGCGTGGCGTGAACTATCGTTGATAAGGTATCTGTGACCCGGTCACAACAGTTTGATAACGTAATGGTTATTAGCGATTTTTAAGCATTGTCTGCTTTATTTATTGCTGCGATAACGTTTGCAGTAAATGTAATGTCAACATTATTATTGACTTTTATTTATTTTTGGCGGGTTTGGAAATATGATTAATTTTGGAGTTTAACCTAACACCAATACAATTACTGGTTTCAAACGTCAGACAAGGAGTAGGTAACAATAAAGTGTATTCGGTGCCAAATTCTATGTTAACTTGTAACAAAGACGGAGTCACGGATTGTCTTTGTTTCAAGTTACGAAACAGGACACGATGTAGATAAGGAGACCCAATCATTGTGATCCAAATATGAAGGAAAACTGTCTACGTGACACCGTACACGAGAAACAAAGAAACGGAGGTATACTTGAGTCAACCGAAGTGACGAAGGTGTCAACAGAAGACGCTGATAGCTCTAAATGCAAATGATGCAGATAGACAGACAAGTAAACATTTTCTTTATTTGTATGCACAAGGTATACGCCATAACCACTTCGGGGTCGTGGAACCAAGGTTCGATGATAAAGTTATAGTTTCCTTGTTCTATTTTATGGGCTTAAAGACTTACCTCCATGCGTGTGGGATGAAGCCGGGGCACAGTTCTGGACAGTTGTCGCAGGGCCGGCCTTCCGATACTTCTTTTATTCGCACGCCCTGTAAAGAAAGGAAATGAATGTTGAAACGGAGAAGCAAAGATAAGTTTCAAAGTAAAAACATGACATTAAATAGTAACGAAATAATTAGAAAACTTCAAAAGAAATTCATACGATAGCACGTGAACAGGAAAATAATAAAAATACTATGCACAAATTCTCAATAAAATGCTCAAATGAAACAATACTTTTCGTAGAATGTCGTCATCGTTTATTTGTTCTGTATTCCAATTCAATGTCAACAATAAATACCTAAATAAAGTCAACAAACAGTCTGTATGGCAACATGATTATAAAGCTTTGAATGTTATGTTCAAACGAACCTCAGCAAGTTTGTCGTCAGAGCCACAAGTAGCAAGTTCATTGAGATATCCAATCATATCTTCCATATCATCATCGTTAGTGGAGCGCAGTCTCTCAGAAACCTTATCTTCATTAGAATCACATTCGCTGTAACTATCTGACGTAGAGTATTCACTATCACGCCTATATGCAAACAGTTTGAATATCCCAGTCTTCTCCCGCCAAGAATCGTCTCTCATATCTCCATTCTTCCTTCTTTTCCTATGAATTTTGAAAGGCACTTGCTTCAGTCTTGGTTGTATGACATACGACACTTTCGAGACTATAGTTTTCTTATAATTTTTATCGTAATCCTCTTCGGTGATACCGCAATGATAGACGAGATAGTCTTTCCTTATCTGTTCTTTCCCAGCCGGGTCCCGCCAGTAGCTCTCTCTCTTTCTAACTCCTAGATAATAGTCAAGGTCTCGTTCACCTGTGTCGTCATCATCTGTTTTTGTCTCGTCGACTTTGTTTACATTTTCTTGGCTATTGTCTTCGCAATCTTCAACAGCTTCCATCAGAATTTGAGATTTTTTATTATTCGGTTTTTTCTTGCGAAAATTTGCAGTGTTCGATGTTAGAAATTTAGTGGTTTTTCTATAAACTGAAGCAACGGATTCTCTTCGTCTTCTCATGTTGTTCATCTTCTTGTTCCTTCTACACAAACGGGACGCGAAAAACTTTTTTATGTTCCTCAATATTTTTCCGGACTTTCAGTTCATTGCCAAGTAATGCCAAGTCTACGCCATCAAATCATTTTGTATATTTCAAATGAGGCTTTTAGTTATATGGACTGACAAAGGAGTGAATGAGGGTAGTTCCCCGCGACGGTGCCCGCGGAAAACTAGTCAAGTTTTACGATTACGATTCAATTGTGAAGGTGACGTGATGGTGGTCACCTGCCAATGGGTGGACGGTGTTCTTCTTAACCAGTTAACAAAGACCCATCAGGTGGTTAGGGAGCAATCCGTTCTCGTTGTTTAATTGAACAGACAGAGGGGGTGAGAGGGTCCTAAGTAAATTGGCGCAGTGGGTGGGTGGTTATGGCAAGGGCGTGGACTCTTTACGGCCATGCAAACAGATCTAAATGTGTCCACAGTAAATGACTCGACAAATTGCAACACCCTTGGGAAGTATTGCCTGTTAAATTTCTACCCTTATTAGCACTCTTTATTTGAGCGGGGTCAGTGACATGACGTTTGGTACCTATATAAACAGTTTTATCGCAGCTGTAAACAAGAGATTGTTGTGAGTTACGAGAAAGCATTGTTGTTGCTAAGATAGTAAAGTGAAACAAATGAAATGTAAACGACAATTATTGTTCCCGATGTAATAAAGTTGTTATTATTCGAGAACGTTTCAAAAACTTAATTCCCAGGACTTACAGCGCCATCTGGCAAGCGGTTCTTGCACTTTATATAGTTTCATTCTCAAAGTTCCAACTATACGCGCGGAGCTAACGCCATCTGTTATCGAGTAGCGTAACTAAAATATACATGCATGATTATTTTATCTGGTTATTTAAAACGAAGAATAACAACGGAAGAAGTAAGCGTTAATTTGCAGTATTATTGTGACCTGAATAGTGCAGTTAGATACATATTTTCCTCATGAATTTCCTAGTAAACAAGATAGGAGATACAAGGACAATGGCGCCAGAATTCGGTTGCGGAAACTTCTGAATGAATGTTTTTAAGTTTGCTGATGCAATATCGATTTTATTATGTATTCTAGTCACGAAATGAACGACATTATTACATTTATGAAGCTGCATACATACATCCCATTACACATTCCAAAAACAAGAGCCTTCGTTGCATAATACATAACATTTTAAAATCTTTTCGCTTCTGTACAAAAATATTATTTGCTGCGACATTTACTTGCTAAGTTGCGACTTAATGTAACATCAAATTCGGTTGTTATATTTTTTTTTACCCTTTCAACAGGATAAAGACACGAATAAAATTGTTATCTAAGTTACAACAATTACCTACACATAATGCTTTTTCAAGAGCAGTGGCGGCTCAGTGGTACGACCCCGACTTACGAGTTGTAGGTCGCAGGTTCGAACCCAGACAGGCGTTTTACTTTGTGTAAATATTTTCATCACTACTGGGAGCCTAAAAAGGCCACTTTGGCAGAATCATAAAAGGATAACATTATGAATCATAATATGGCGAAGACAGTCCGTGTTTATCTTTTTTTCGCTGCACTACGTAGGTATAATCAAAGAGATTGGTATTGGATTGATTGTTATTTTAGCTCAGACAAAAAAAAAATTACTAAAAAATCCTTTACCAAAGGGATTTGATACGAAACAGTGAACTGTCCATCTTGATTCATAATGTTATCCTTTTATGATTCTGCCAAAATGGCCTTTTTAGGCCCCCTGCTCTCAAAACGATGAAGGAAAACATCGTGAAGAAACCGGCATGTCCTAGAATAAAAAAAACGAAGACATGTGACATCTACCAACCCGCACTGGGTCCGCGTGGTGGATTATAGATAGCCCACTCTCTCTCGAAGAGAGGAGGCCTGTGTCCCAGCAGTGGGAACATTATAGGCTGATTATGCTATGCTTTTTAGGGTTCCGTACGCAAAGGGTAAAAACGGGACCCTACTACTAAGACTCTACTGTCCGTCTGTCTGTCACCAGGCTGTATCTCATGAACCGTGATAGCTAGACAGTTGAAATTTTCACAGAAGATGCATTTCTGTTGCCGCTATAACAACAAATAATAAAAATAAACTGAAGTTAAAATTGAAAGGGGTAGGTATAAAAGAAACGTTTTTTTCGTCGCCTTGTGGTACGGAACCCTTCGTGTACGAGTCCGACTCGCACTTGGCCGGTTTTTCTAGTTACTTTCAGCAGAATCATGCTACATTTTTACATTGCTTACAGACTTGCACGTGCATGCTATGTAAATTGTTAGTCTGACACGGAGCATAAACTATCTCACTTTTACGTGACCCCAGGGGCTGGTAACTTTCGATGTTTTTCCATTCCAAATAAACATTGTAGGTATATCGCTTTGGTGTGGTTAGCAAATAAAACCTTGCTAAATACAAACTTGAACGGTTGGCAAGGGCATGGTCGGGCTCAGCTTTTATGTGACCTCTGGTTTTTCCATTCGGTTTTGATGCTTTGAGCTTTAGAAGAACATCACGTTGGTTTTCCCTCAAGTGATCGAGGTTTGCAAAAACTCAACAACACTTTGCCCGACCCGGGACCTCAAGCTCACCAGTAGTGCTTGCGACCGCTAGACCAATGAGAATGAGGCAGTTTAGAAGAAGTACCTACCTCGTATAAATAGTCATTTATTATCGCATAAGTGTCGATCCCGTGGGAATATCGAGATAAAAACTTTCCCATATCTTTTCCCGGGACTCAAACTATCTCTATACCAAATTTCATCTAAATCGGTTTAGCGGTTTAAGCGTGAAGAGGTAATAGACAGACACACTTTCGGGACAACAGCTTCGCTAACGATATTGTTGTTTAATCACAATGAGGTTTCCTTTAGGATCGCCACATGTGAGACTTTGACATCAGCTCTTGCCATCGCAAGATTGTACCTCATTTGATACTTCTAGCAGCCGCCAGATCGCGGGACTACTGTCAGGGGCTGAAATTGCATACCTCTGCAGTAACCATTTTTTATAAGTGGTATGGTTGAACAGAACCGCGTTTTGCCACCTCATGTAAAACATTGTTCCTAATAAATAGATCAGAGACATCAAGCTACTAAAATCTGTCAAATTTCTTTAATAGATTTTCAACTTTATTGCTAAATCTTATGGTTCAAAGTTGATTGGGAAAATTTGACAGTTTCGGGTAGCTTGATGTGAAAGAGGAGTGAATGATTGAGTGACGGCTGGCAGGAGAGAAATGACGAAAAAAATGTGTTGCGCCGACCCCACGTAATATGGGACAAGAGCAGGAAGATCTATAAAGATGACGGTTAGTCCCCTAGAATACGGGCGGCGGTTGGTTCTGCCCAGCCGTCGGCCACCCCGTAATCTTGAACTCAGGACCGGGGGTCCGGGACTCCCGGCCACCGGCGTAGGCGCGGGCCTGCGGGCGGAGAGTAATGGGTAGCTCACCGTCCGATCAGGAACAGGCCCGTGCCGGGGGGTGTGTGCGTGTTCCACGCGCGCCTCAGAGTGATGTCAGCATCGAGGACCCCATAGGGCCGAACCCTGCCGGGTCAGCGGGATTGTCCGTAAGGGTTACCGCTAGCCCGGAACATAAAGGGCTAAGGAAGGAACACGGGTGGGTTTTAGTCAGTAAGACTTAAGAGTCTGACACTCCCTTCCGCTCCACCTAATGCGGGAGGGGTCATTTGATAATTTCCCATCCTTAAAAAAATAAAAAATAGTCCCCTAGAATAAGTTACTAGTTTTTACTAGCACGGGACGTACCTACTAATTAAAGTATACCTAGTAGCTTATTTTGTCATCATCATCATCATCATCATTTCAGCCGAAAGACGTCCACTGCTGGACATAGGCCTCCCCCAAGCACTTCCACTTCGACCGGTTCTGTGCTTCTCGCATCCAACGGGTTCCTGCGGCCTTCACAAGGTCGTCGGTCCACCTTGTGGGAGGCCTTCCAACGCTACGTCTTCCGGTACGTGGTCGCCACTCCAGAACCTTTCGGCCCCATCGGCCATCTGTTCTGCGAGCAATGTGCCCTGCCCACTGCCACTTAAGTTTGGCAATTCTTCGGGCTATGTCGGTTACCTTGGTTCTCCTGCGGATCTCCTCATTCCTGATTCGATCACGCAGGGAAACTCCAAGCATAGCCCTCTCCATTGCCCTTTGGGTGACTTTTAGCCTTCTTATAAGGCCCATTGTGAGCGACCACGTTTCAGTGCCATAGTGCTTATTTTGTGTTGGAGAGAAAAACCTCGGATTTTGATTTACGAGCTCGTGAAATATATTCCATCGCGATGATATCCAATTCGTCAAACAAATTGCTCCGCATTCCGCTGGCAGCATTTTGGACCATTTAAATGCAATTGGGGTCGACAGATTTTTTTAACAGCTTTTAATTTTTTTAAATCGATGAACCGATTTAGAAAGCAAGTAGGCATTGGATTGGTTATGAAACGTTTTGCAAGTTTGCCTCCTTAATGTAAACGCGTGGCTTTTGTGCTTTAGTCTTAGTTATTCTTAAATAAAACGCTAGGTACTACCTCTTTACTTCTTCTGTCTGTTAGTGAGCTTAAAAAAAAAACAATTACTATCCATTTCTGGGGTCCGAATCCCACTTAGTTTTTCGACACATTCCCAAACGGTTAGTCGACTCTTCACGTGAGGGCTGGCCTATTTTTTGGAAAGAATCAGCATTGCTATAAAACGTGGCAACGCTGCCAGCCTTTTGGACACTTTTCCTGCGACGATGCGGACAAATTTTTCACTCCGTCCATTGGTGAAAACCGTACAAGAATCCGTTCAGTAGTTTTTGAGTTTTTTGTTTTTTGAATTCGGACAGACAAACAGACACGGCGTCGCGGGGAGTTTGTTTTATAGAGCCATGGCCACAGTTAGTAGTCTGCAGTACCTATTAAGGCATTCAGTTCTGGGGACCTAAAAAAGGCCATTTTGGCAGAATCTTAAAAGGATAACATTATGAATCGAAATATGGCGAAGACAGTCCGTGTTTTTAATTTTTTCGCTGCACTACGTAGGTATAATCAAAGAGATTGGGATTGGATTTGAAATGGATTGATTGGTATTTTAGCACAGACAAAAAAATTACTGAAAAATCCTTCACCAATTTGATTTGATACGATTAACTTAACAGTTAACTGTCCATTATGATTCATAATGTTATCTTTTTATGATTCTGCCAAAGTGACCTTTTAGGCCCCCAGTTTTTATTAGAACTGGGGGCCTAAAAGGTCACTTTGGCACTTCATAAGCGTTTCTTTTGAGATGAGAAGTACAATTATTAAAAAAAAAATAACATCAAAGATGAAGTTCAAACCATAGTTGCTAACTTGCACAAGGAACCTGTAGTGACGTATTTCGTTTGACTTGCACAAGAAAACTTTTAACATAACCTTCGCTTCCACTACAGCGAAAACTTTGTTTTTTTAGGGTTCCGTACCCAAGGGGTAAAAACGGGACTTACTAAGACTTCGCTGTCTGTCCGTCCGTCTGTCTATCACTAGGTTGTATCTCACGAACCGCGATAGCTAGACAGTTGAAATTTTCACAAATTATGTCGATATTTCTGTGGCCGCTATAACAACAAATACTAAAAACAAAATAAAATAAATATTTAAGGGGGGCTCCCATACAACAAACGTGTTTTTTTCGGTGTTTTTGCCTTGTGGTACGGAACCCTTCGTGGGAGAGTCCGACTCGCACTTGGCCAGTTTTTTCTTATTTGAAATAACGTTTAAATGTAGGTATTGATTGCTGTGTACTAAACGGTTTTATGATTAAAGCAAGTTTATTGCGACTGTAAATCCGTGAGATTTTACGATTGATTGCCAGTGGTACGTACCTACGTAATAAGATTTTGTTAAAAAAAATAACATAAATCATCAATCTTCGCAGGTTTTGATTGATTGTTTTTCTTTTAAAAATGGCATACTTAAGCTTAGTTATTAATAATTTTTTTTTATTTATAACGGGTGTAAAAAGAAACTTAACGAAGCCATGAGTCACTTGTACTCCCCGTCATTGTGATATTTTGTTTGTACTGGACCATACCTGGGAACCTTCAGGGGGCCTAAAAAGGCCACTTTGGCAAAATCATAATAGGATGACATTATTGATTATAATATGGCGAAGACAGTCTGTGTTTTTCTTTTTTTCGCTGCACTACGTAGATATAATCAAAGAGAACAGAGAGAGGGCTAAAATACCAATCAATCCAATCCAAATCCAATGATTTGGATTGGATTGATTGGTATTTTAGCACAGACAAAAAAAAAAAAACTGAAAATTACTTCACCAATGGGATTTGATACGATTAACATAGCAGTTAACTGTCCATTACGATTCATAATGTTATCCTTTTATGATTCTGCCAAAGTGGCCTTTTTAGGCCCCCAGACCGGAATAACTCTTCTTTACGGCTAATAGTAAGACAGTTCGTAGGTACTTAATTAACAATTAAAAACCCATTGTGTCACGCGTGGATCCACGTTCCGAAGGGTTAATGCAGATATGTGCAATGCATGCCGAAACTAGCTGATTCATCAATCAAGTAAGTAAAGCGCCATTACTTATGCACAATGTGTGACTGCAGTGATTAAACAGAATACGTTAATATTAAGTAATTAGGAACCTAATTACATGCAGTCTTGACCTAATCTCCATTACTGAGTACATCTTGTCCTTAAAGAAAGGAAACAGACGATAAGATGCCTAGATTAAAAAAAACCCCCGATGCAATCATAAACCTCTAAAAAGTTACATAATAATGTTATGTTTAATATATTATGTTGTAGGTAATATTTTGGGGCCATTCGGGGGACGGATAGTGACGTTTTCATTAGTGACAACGCGCTACTCTTGGTTCCAAATAATATTACCCACAACTTATAATTCAAATCAAATTATTTATTTGCTAGAATGTAGGTAAGTATACAAATAAGGTCGTGAAGAATTAAAGTTGAGCCATACATTCTGCCCAAGATTCGACATGCAAAATTTTAATGAATGAATATGATGCTATAACTTACTAGTTAAGCATATTAAGTATAAGTATATTATACTACTGTATAATATACTTATATTATTAGGTATTTTATTGTTTAGTTTGTCGGAGTTTTAATTTTTTTATAATTTCATGACTTTATATTCTTATTACTAGTAGACACGCTACGATCGACACGTGGCTCGCCTAAATCTGCACAAGTGCTAGATTTTTCCCACATTGAAGCTAGGTACTAATTTATTCTCTTTCCTACACCATCATCAATCAGATCCTGATCACCATCTATCTATAACCTATTCTAAAATGGAGGATGCTCATATCCATTCATCAACTAGAAAAGAGCTGATAAATCTTCAAACATCTAAACTGATTTTCTTGAAACATATGAGAACACTCTCGATCAAGTCACCTTTCATAAAAAATCGTTGCAGCCGTTTGGGAGCTACGATGGCGTAGACAGACACACAGATACATAGACACACAGATACGCAGACACACAGATACACAGACGCACAGATACACAGACACACAGATACACAGATACGCAGACACACAGATACATAGGCATCAAGCTACTCGAAACTGTCAAATTTTCCCAATGAACCTTGAACCTTATGTTTCAGCGATAAAGTTGAAAATCTATTAAAGAAATTTGACAGATTGTAGTAGCTTGATGTGCTGGCATCTGTACTACATGAGTAGTGAATGAGTTTTTAGTATGAGTGTTGCTAGATATTTAGCAAAATAACAAAACATACCGGAATGCTAACATGTCATTGAAATTCCACCAACACGTTATGTGAACAAATACAATTATTTGCTCAACAGATAATTGAATAAATGCTAATTCTCGCTATTGACCAATGGATTTATTGCTACTAAAAAAATTATTAGGTTCTATACAAGGAATTGTCTCGATTAAAGGTTCTAGCAGACAGGCGCGACGTGACGGTGCGACGCGATTCTGGTAGAAGAATTTCCATGAAGTTTTCATAGAAATAGTATTCTACTACAGTCGCGTCGCGCCTGTCTGCGGGTGCCTTAACAACTTTGCGAGAACATAATTCAAATGGTATGGTTTACTGCTTTCCATTTAATGGAACCTCAAATAAGTAATTCCTATTTTGCTGGCCTGAAAATGTTATTGGACAGTCTAAAATAATGAATGTGCTTCTTTTTGTGACCTAGCTTAGTTACTGTGATCTATTGATCTCAATCTGAATCATTTTGAAGGATATACCTAGTTGATCCATTGCTTCATATGTTCGAAAAAATTGTCTGCTCAACAACGTAAATAACGCAATGAATGTTGTTGAACTGTCAAAATGAAAGCCTTTGCTACTGATAGTGTGTTACGCAATTACCCCGCTGTTTCTGGTTTAGAGGTGACAGTGATTTTCAGTTATATTTTTTAAAATAAGAAATTTCGATAATGTTCTTAATTAAATTTTAGACCTTTGTATCCTACTTATGCGTATGAAATTTCATTAAAATCGGTTCATTAATTTCGAAAATCAAGGACTTGAATATTTGTATGAAATACGTTTGGACGACAAACATGCAGACGTTGATCTTTACATAGCTTTAAGCAACCTGGATATTCAGACTCTGTAAATAAATCATGAAATTATTAATAAGTTAAATATAAATTCGTAAAAATAAATGGACTGTCGGTCAGAACATTAGTCGTGGAGTGACTTGCTTGTGATTAGATTTAGTACTGGTCAATTTAGTCTAAAGCTCTGTCCAGATGAGAAATTTTTTGTTTGTTGGTTTTATGCTTAGTACGTGTTTATCCAATTGACTATATGTCAACACTACAGAAAAGTTAATTCACGTGACCGGCTGGGTCGTTCTTTGGCCAAAAATTAGCATTGCCATTCAACGTGGCAATGCTGCCAGTCTTCTGGGCACGTTTCCGGATGACAGCGACGCGGACGAGTACTTCGACGCCTAAGCATCCCTTTGTTTTTGTAATTATTTGTGTAGTTAGTTAGTCATTTATGAGTTAGAATACATCCATACTAATATTATGAATTCGAAAGTAACTCTGACTGTCTGTCTTTATGTTACCTTTTCACGCCTAAAGATAAAATTTCGATAAAATTTGGCAGTGAGATAGACTGTAATTAAATCAGTTACCTACAGTGGTTTACTTTGTATGCGTTATTTTTTTTTATTAAGCTGCACGAAGGAAAAAACAAATATTTTATTAAATCTGATCTAAAAGCAGAACCTGGGACGGTAACTATGCAGTTACCTACCATACTGTACGCGAAGTCTAAGTACATCACCCAAATTACATGGAGTCTTGCCATTCTACTTTGAGTTCAAAGAAACAAGAAGAAATATTTGGAGATAAACCAAAAGAAGAATAATAATAAATGAAAAACAAACAAACAAAATTAATCACCATCAATGCCCTAACTAATATCTCACGGCTCAATGCGTAGGCGCCGCCTTATAAATCACTTTTACGATAATGTTCCTTATTCGAACTCGATCGTCACGAAAACGATGCATGCTGTCATTGTTATTAACCGTCGGATCACTACTCGAAATATTCGATTACGCAACTGTGGCGGCCTTGTGGACCGAATAGGGAAGAGGGGGGCTGGTGCAAGGGTGAGGAGGATCGCGATTTTCATTTGGCGTTTTAGGTTATGTGGTAAGAAGTTCTGGGGGTTTAAAAAGGCCACTTTGGCAGAATCATAAAAGGATAACATTATGAATCATAATGGATAGTGAACTGTTAAGATAATCCTATCAAATCCAATTGGTGAAGGATTTTTCAGTATTTTTTTTTGTCTGTGCTAAAATACCAATCAATCCAATCCAAATCCGATCCCAATCTCTTGATTATACCTCCGTAGTGCAGCGAAAAAAAGAAAAACACGGACTGTCTTTGCCATATTTATAATTCATAATGTTATCCTTTTATGATTCTGCCATAGTGGTCTTTTTGGCCCCCAGAAGGGGCTCGTGGCTAAAATAATTACAGTCCCACGAGTCGATCCGTCGCGGTTGGTTTGTGGATGAGCACCATTGCATATCGAGACCCCTCTGTGCTGTTGGTCCCGGCTGTCATTCGTAGATCTTTGACGGTACGGGTAGTCGGAAAACCAAAACTCTGTACCAAGAGTTATCGTGTTACCCAGTAACTGGGTTGTGGAGGTCAGATAGACAGTCGCTCCATGTAAAATACTGGTATTCAGCTGCAACCGGTTAGAAGCCGGCCCCAACATTGTTGGGAAAAGGCTAGGCAGATGAGGATGAGCGTAGGTGGTAAGAAGGTAAGGACCGTGGACAATTGACTAATTGATTGTAAATGAAATGGCATATTAATTGAGTTTTTCACAAAGAAAAACATTGACATGACGAAGTGAAGCTTTTTCAGAATAAGCGGCAGCGAGAATAGTTTTCAGTCGACATCAATATGTTTGGCCATTTTTTTTTTTTCGTGTAGTTTTTGTGTTATCAATAAGGTCATTAGAGTATCAATGATCGGTATGTAAGTAATAGGGTGCACTAAGAGCAGAATACTCTTTTATGTTGAATGTTGAACGAACTTGTAGTGGAGGCCTGTTTACACCCTCTATAGCCGAATCAAGAACGAACTTAACATTCAACAATCAACTTCTGTCGGCTTTTATCCTACGTCTGAAAGAAATGAATATGTGTGAAACCTCTGAATAAGCTTTTTACTTAATTAAGGGCCGATTTTTTAATCCACAGATAATTCTTATTCGAGGAATGAAATTCAAGACTGACAGTTTTTTTATGGAAGAACTGTCAAAATTTCAAAATTATTTTTCTGATAAAATAATTTGGCGGCCCTTAATGGTGCAAAAAAAATGTTTTATTTTTTAATATAATTATCGTAGCTTTCAATAAAATATACAATATTTTCACGCCGCCAACCGCTCATGCTTTGGGCCGCACACAGCGAATCACATGCGCAATGAATCAGTGGACATTTTGTTTATAAAACGATGCCCAAATAAAGGAAACACGTGTTTTCAGTTTGCTGAAGAAATGTGACCCCGCTTTTGATGAAGACGAGTGGGTAATGCTAATGACTCACTGATATTTTTTTGTGGTTTGTTTAGAGGACAAAAAAGGTTGAAGTTTTGAGGTTTAATTGAACAAAAAGTGACAGGCTAAAAGGACTAGACACAGGATGAGTTCTAGGAATCTTCCTCAGCCAGGTTAGCGTGTTAAAAAGTAGGTACTTATTAGTTCCCGCCCTACTCGTCATTAAGAGACATACTCGTAGAAACTAAGTTAAAAACCGGCTATAACTAAAGAATTAACCGCACCCGTATAATTTAACTAAGAGTTCTTGTCACGCCATACTGTGGTTTGACGGCGTGCGGACAAACTGCTATTCCTATTTATATTTTTATGTAATGTATATAATAAATTAAAGTCGATTTTCGTGTCTGTCTGTGTGACCGCGTTGTTTTTCTAAACTACGTAAGGGTAATGCGGTTTTCGCCATTTTAAACAGAATTTATGAATTCAAAAGGTTTATGTGTATAAATCATTAGTATTAAACTTAAATCTATCTATACAGGGTTTATTGGTAAAACATTAACAACCTCTTATGAGGTCATTGTACTCATCATTATGAACAACTTTTAAGGCCTGCGCAGACGACGGACTTTAGTCCGCGGTACTTTAAAGTCCCTCGTTTGCGTTACTCGATACAGTTGTAAATTTTAGCGGACAAAAAAGTTCGCGGACAAAAGTCCGTCGTCTGCGCAGGCCTTTACTATGGGAACAAACATGAAATCGCGAAAAAAAATTAGCTGTTCCCTACAGTTATGTTCGTATTAACTCGTCAAAATGTAGGGAACAGCTTATTTTTTTTTCGCGATTACAGGTGGTTGGTCCGCTAGTAAAAGTGGTTCATAATGATGAGTACAATGACCGTTTAAGAGGTTGTTAATGTTTTACCAATAACCCTGTATATTAAAAATTCAGTCTTGCCTTACTTATATATCAAAGCACAGCGCAAACCGCTGGTCCTAGAGACATGAAATTTGGAGGGTGAGTTTTTTGTGAAGAGATAGGTATCCAATAAGAAAGGGTTTTTCGAAATTCCACCCCTAAGAAGGTGAATGGGGGGAGGGTAAAATTTCACGCGGACGAAGTCGCGGGCAGAAGTTAATATTGTATAATAAAGAAATCTTAATGTTTTTTCAAGTCATAAAAACCGTGCGGAACAGGGACTGGTCGCTAGTGTATTTCATACTTACCTAGTTTCTTTTTATGTGGAATTAATTCACGGTAGAATATTATGTCGCGGCTTTTTGGGAATCGGTATGGTTATGCGATGGTTGCGTGTTATTTTGGTCACTGCTTCAAAGGTCACATCACTATTTCTATGAGCATTTTTGCCACGAATTTCTCCTCGTGGATTTCGGATTTTCCCATACAAACTTCAAGGCTCTATGTCACTTAGCTTACCATCACCATTCCAGCCGAAAGACGTCCACAGCTGGAAATAGGTCACCGCCACTTCGACCGGTTCTGTGCTTCTCGCATCCAGCAGATTCCTGCGTCCTTCACAAGGTCATCGGACCACCTTGTGGGAGGTCTTCCAACGCTACGTCTTCCAGTACTCCACTCCAGAAACTTTAGACCCCAACGGCTATTCGTGGTTATTTATGCCTTTATCCTTCCTTAAGTTTTAAGGTAACCCTCTAATCAGATTTCGTCAAAATATTTCAGCGGTTTAGCTGTAAACACGATAGAGGCAAATAGAGACACTTTCGCATTAAAAGGATTACATGACCTAAAGCGCGGTCACTGTCGGACTGCATAGACAAGAAAGAGAAACGCGATGACACAACGCTGGTAATTTATTGCAAAATATGAAGCAATTATATGTCTATTTACAAAAAATCTATTGCTTGGACTAAACAATTAAAACACTAGTGCTTTATTATGTTGCTTGTAGAATAATCTGACAAAAAATCTGAATTATTGTATGTCCAATAATATGGTTTTTATTGTAAAAAGAAAGTTTTTAGAGGTATCTCCATGATTTTTTTCTATCGTATCAAATTAGTTGTATTATGTTTGCAACACACTATCTAACTAGCAAATATCCTGAAGAAGATCATATATTTTTTTGATTTTGTTTACTGTAGTCGATATACTTTTATACTACTAAAAGTATATATATCGATATACTTTTAGGCATTATTGAACTTGCGTTTTTTGCGTTTAGGTCCTGTAGACTCTGTAGTCCCCTTAATAATATTAGTAATTTAGTATCGTGTTCGCAGAATTCAGACGTGATGATATTACAGGAGCACGTGTTTAGGAGATATCCGTATATACGAGAAACAGCAATAAGCTTCGCAAGAACTCTTATTAACGCGTAGAACCTCATATTACACGATATCTCCGGAAAAGCTTTTTATTTCCATGAGGACTTTAGTTCTGGGAATCTGCTTATGAACGAGAGCTGTGTCCGTGAAATTGAATTTGTAAACATGAATTTTCTAAAGCCTCGTATTCGTAAAAAAACAAAGGACACGGCCACACCGCCAGCTAGCGGGCGGGCGGGCTAGGCGGGCGAACATCGTTTCACCTCTTTACATGGTTAGTCGGTAGCTCGCGGTGTGAGTGTGATCCGAACTTCCGAAGTATGTAAAGAGGTGAAACGATGTTCGCCCGCCCGCCCGCTAGCTGGCGGTGTGGCCTGCGCTTCAGGCGTCGAAGTACTCGTCCGCATCGCTGTGAAAACGTGCCCAGAAGGCTGGCAGCATTGCCACGTTGAATAGCAATGCTAATTCTTTAGCCAAAGAACGACCCAGCCCTCTGGTCACGTGAAGTGTCGACCAGCCGGCGAGAAATTTCCTTAAAAAGGAGACGCGCACTCGGGCTCCTTGACAGCTTTGAGCCGTTTGGGGTCGAAACGCCCGAGCATTTCGACCCCAAAGTGAGAGCGTTTCGGCTCAAAGCTGTAGTTGTCCATAAGGTTACAGTATTTGCGCCGCTTGAGGGTCTCAGCAGCCGCAGCAGCGGCGCCAGCACAGCCCGCCGTGCTAGGAACATTGACGGTCAAAAAAACATAAACCAAGCAAGTGTTGTCAAATATGCTCTTTCTCTGGGAACAGGTGTTCAGGTGTAGGACAATAAGCCCTCCTGATATTTTTCCGCGACGATTTTTTGTCTCGGTGTTGAGCCGAGCAATTACGTACCTCGGAAAGTACGTTAAGCCGTTGGTCCCGGCTGTAATTCGTGGATCTTTGACAGTCGTTACGGGTCGTCAGAAGCCCGAAAGTCTGACAACCAGTCTTACCAAGGGGTATCGTATTACCCATTAACTGGGCTGTGGAGGTCAGATAGGCATTCGCTCCATGTAAAATACTGGTATTCAACTGTATCCGGTTAGACTGGCAACTGACTTCAACATAGTTGGGAAAAGGCTACGCAGATGATGATGATGTTGAGCCGAGCAATGAGAATTCAAAAAAGTGCAAACCATTAGCGCGTCACAAAAATACACTTTTGGGATTTTCAAATCTCGGCGCTACGGAGTGTTGAAAATCCAATGTGCGATTAAAAATCACCACAGCAAAAAATGGCCATGGGTACCTGACTCCTAGAGTCCTAGTACGCGAGGAACCAGTTGGCCGCGCCTTAGGTATGTGAGCGGTGGGACGGAGGGGCGGGGGCGCTTTGTCATTACTCAGTACGTGCGTTGCGAACAATAGGCAACCCCGCCGCCCTCACCCCCGTCCCCAGTCAAGGCGCGGCCAACTAGTTCCGCGCGGACTATAGTATGGAACGGAAAGTTATTCACCAATTACACTCTTGTCCTGTTTCCTAGAACCGGATGAATAAAGTAACAAACACTAGATAATGTAGGAAGTACTAACCCATAAATCAGTGATGAGTGATGACTAACATCCGATTGTCATGTAGAGGTACTTACTCGAAAACACTACCATTTCTAGTTAACATATTTAGTTTATCGGCAATTAAATGAAGAATGAAATATCATTCGTATAATTTGTGATATTTGTGCAGCCATCGCACAAAAATCACAAATTACGTTGCTTGAAATGTAGGTAATAATATAAGTACCCCTTTATTCATAAATGTTGCAGTGATTAGCGACTGTAATAACCATACATTTTTGACGTTTGAACGTCACTTAACTTTAATCATCGTTTATAAATAAATCCCATAGGATGTAAATTTAAATAAGTTTTTTTTTAAAGATTATTTCCTGTTGCTGCTTCGTTGATCTATTGTTGGTAAGGGCGACTGCTAAATGTAGGGCCCTAGGCTTGATCCAGAAGGGTAATTCCGTAATACACCAGCAGTAGCAACAAAGGTTTTCATTTTGACAGTTCAACAACATTCATTGCGTTATTTTATGTTGAGCAGACAAATTTTTCGAACATATGAAGCAATGGATTAGCAATATCCTTCATACTCATTTAGATTGGAATTGAAAGTGTGTTTTACGCAATTAGGATGGCGTTGCACGGGGGGGTTCCGGAATTGGTCTTTTAAGAGGAACCGTGACCACCCCTATGTGCTGATGGTGATCACCGGGGTGGTTTTAGTGAGGTAAAAATCCCACACTCCCTGACCTCCCTTTCCGGAGGTCGGGTGCCTTTTGAAGGTTTCCATCGACAAAAAAAAAATGGGTCGGGAAAAGTATTTTTGGGATTTTCCATTGGAAGTTTCTCAGTAGCTCAGTTCCCAGAGTCTGGATTTGTGCCCAGTAAATCGTAAAAGATTCATCAAGTCGCAAGTAAAACGAGGGGTTTACTATAAGTATAGGTAGGTATATATCTGGCTACCCTTTCGGCGATCAAAGGCGTGTTGATGATAAAAATAATTTTTTCCAATATGTCAGTAAAAAAAAAAAAAATCAAGTATTGATTACAAAGAATTTCACAAGTGAGCAAATTAAAATTCTCAATTCTGAAACCGAGTGTTAATATCGTTACTATCTACTGAAAAGGTGTGACTTTAGTCAGCCACTCAACTGGTACGATAATGTGCCCAGTGAATGTCAATAAATAAATTGATGATTTCATTTCATTATCTTTCGTTCAATTTATAACATTAATTCATTATTATTTCATTCTTTCAGAAACTGAGCGAGGTATAATTTTTGTATGAGCGAAGTACGTGTTGTCGACCTCGTAATTTCTTTACGTACCACTTTAGATGCAATTCCCACAAAATTAAAACTTCATTCAGGTGGAAATTATTATCTAACTGTCACAAATATACCTTGCCGTATGACGTGCAAGTGACATTCAACCTTAGGGTGAAAAATAAAGCCACGGGACGACTCCCGGGCACCGTAGGCGCGGGCCTGCGGACGGAGAGTAATGGGTAGCTCACCGTCCGATCAGGACCAGGCCGGGCCGGGGGGCGCGTACGTGTTCCACGTGCGCCTCAAAGAGATGTCAGCAACAGAAAAGGGGCCCGCCAGGGCCGAAGCCTGCCGGGGCAGCGGGATTGTCCGAAAGGGTTACCGTTACCCCGGAACACAAAGGGCTAAGGAAGGAACACGGGTGGATTATAGTCAGTAAGAGTCTGACACTCCCTTCCGCTCCGCCCAGAGCGAGAGGGGTCATTTAATCAATCAAATCAAATCATTTAATGATTTCCCATCCGGAAAAAAACATGGTGAAAAATAAATTCGAAAAACGAGGTCCACTATACAAATTAAAGTAACACTATTTCAGATTGGCAACTTATTAACCCGACTACCACGGGCAAGTCAGCAATGCTGTGTACTAAATACACATTGTCTAATTTCATATTGTATTTGGTATGGAGGCAAGAAAAAATATCTCTGCTATACGCATGGAAAATTAATAAGAGAAAGGGTTGTGGAGGTCACATAGGCAGTCGCTCCATGTAAAATTAAGTATTCAGCTGCATACGGTTAGACTGGAAGCTGACCCCAACATAGTTGGGAAAAGGTTACGCATGCAAAATTAATATGACATATTGCATGCGTGATAAAACTTTTGAACATAAAACGCACTCAGACGAGCTTGTTTCAATAACTTCACTACTCAACCCACGCACAACATCACTTTCAAGGAGTGCTACTAAGCTGCTTGCATACTTATCTCTGTCGTTGACTGTACGTGATGTAACACTCCCATACATTTGATTGATTTATGATAACGATTGTAGACACAGACGTCGTCTGGGCTTTCTGATCGGTATGCAAGTCACGATGAAGCACGTAGCGAATTGTCGCTTGTTGCTGTGCTGGTATATCGCATTTGTAAGGTTAGGGCACTTGTTCCACCGCCGGCGAGTGGAGCAACGAGCAGAGAGTGCGCGACGGTAACGAGCGATTCCTCGCTGGTATGTATATGTACCAAGGATGAGTCAGCGAGTGTTCTGCGTCAAGCGAGCTCCTCTGAGCGAAATTTTCACTTTTCCGGAACGTGTAGTTCGAAAATGGGTAGGAGTAAGAAAAAGTGTGTAAGATAAAAGTTGTAGTAAATTGTATTAGCTTTCATTACATAGCAAATATTTTTCTCTACGACGCACCGTTTTTAAGATATTAGCGAAAAACTCAAAAGTGGGAACTTTTGTCCCCCACCTCCGGCTCACCTCCTAGACGCGGGGACTTTTAGTATGTTTACTCCTTAAGCACCCTGAACAACTTTCTGAAGAAATCACTTAGGGCCTAGCTCACGCACTCTACACCTCCTTTTGGGTCATTCGTTGAGTGGACTACTTCCCGGGTTTATTTCATTTTCAACCACCACTCGCACCGCATTTTGAAATCTTAATTCCAACTGACACAGGCATAAACCGGGTTATATTGTATCATCATCATCTTCCTGCCCTTATCCCATGTTTACCGGGTTATATTGTATAGTTGACACAAAAAAAATATTTTAATACCTACGCAGGAATTTTACTACGCTTGTGTTCGAAAACAAATATTTATGTGTAAGGTTTTTGGTGTAATGTTTCGAAAAAACACGCGCAGGAGATACGGCTTCACTTACACGGGACCTACAATATTTTGTACGTTTCTTGAGCGAGACAAATCGTTTATATCTAGTCGCTTCCTCGTCGCGGTGGGACAGCTTAGGTATGTAGGTACTAAATTTAATTTTATTAATAGAAAACAAACAGCAACATCCATCGGTTTCTTAGTAAACTTCAACTATATCCGACGCTCCTGTATACTTATCTCCTTTGTTGACTGTACTTACACCATATTAATCTCGGTGAACACAACCTTATCAAATACACATTATTATGGCATGACTACCACGACAAATACCGCATTGGGTCTTGCTTATAATACGCATAGTTTTACACACAATATGCTCAAACGTATTAATGTAGGGGCGGTATTGAACAGGCCCTCAGCACTGTCTGATTGTGTTGACACGGATTCCCTAATGTACAGTTCGCGTGTACGATGAGTATATACAACTACTGTTAAATATTCAAAACGTTTTTTGGCGCGTTAGGTATTTTTTGAGATGGGAAAAAACCATTGAACTCGCGCCACTGTTACCGTAAGCGACACCGCGCGTGTTTTGTTTATAAGACGATTTAAAAAATACCCGCTTCTGATGTGTTCGGCTGTCCTCCGATATGTCAGTGAGTGATGGCAAAGTATTCTGTTTGTGTTTTGTTTTCACTTCTGTTGACACTCCCAGAGTGCCACTGTTTTTTTTTTGTTAGCTACTGGGCAAAGGCCTCCCCTTTTTCCTTCCAAACCTCCCTGTCTTGTGCGATCTCTGGCCATGTTGGCCCTGCAAACGTTATCAGATAGTCACACCACCTTCGCCGTGGTCCACCTCGACGGCGATGTCCTCCCTCAGGCGTCCAGTGAGTGACGCTCTTTGCCTATCTCTCCGGGTGCATGTGTGAGACGTGTCCGGCCCACTCCCACTTCAGCCTGGCTGTTTTTTCTCCAACATCCGCTACTTGAGTTATGGAGCGCAGCGTGGTGTTTTAACCCGTTGGCAAACCTTGAGTTTCGACTTCTGTTGTTCAGTAAGTGACCAACTTTGTGCACTTTAAAAACTTATATTTAAAACTGTTTATTTAGGGAAGAAAGAAGAATTGATTAGCTTTTTCTGCGGTCGTGCATACTGCACCTAGCTTGATGGCTTAAAGTCTGTGCCACGTGGTATAAATATTCAAGCAAACACGTGGAAGTCACCATTGTGAAATCAGCCTTATAACTCCATACGGATCATAGTTTAATTGCCTTTGTCAAGAATAATAAGCCTGCACTATCACAGCTGTAGGACCTATTATATTCACATGGCATAAGCCCTAAGCCCTATGTGCAAATACTTAAGTCGACAATGTATTGCAAAGTTGCAGACGACGAGTTAGCTATTGACAAATTGCAATGGAAAATTAAATTGAATATAGATCCCTTGGACAAAAATACACACATATCCTACACCCTAGTAATGAATTTTGAAGATATATATATTTCTAAGACCCAGTAAAATAAAATTGACCTAAAAGTCGATGCAGCTAGCTAGGTTGCTTTCAAAATCCACAAGGACGAAGTCACGACACAAACTTAGTTTCAAAATAAACAATTGTCTAGACGCATTAATAAAACGTCATTAAATAACATATTCACGCAACGATACACATTGCACGATAATTTCTAATGTTCAGTGCAAGATATTACGTCCCATCACTCCATTGGAAACCTAATGGCTCGGACAGACGGCCGGGATGCACGATTTACATACACATTTAAATCTTGTTCGGAATTGTAAACTATTAGTTCTTAGTATTGTACTCGAAATGGAGGAACAGCGGGGTGATTGCGTAACACACTGATAGTAGCAATGGGTTTCATTTTGACATTTCAACAACATTCATTGCGTTATTTACGTTGTTGAGCAGACACGTTTTTCATAAATATGAAGCAATGGATTAGCAATATCCTTCGAAATGATTCAGATTGAGATTGATAGTTTGTTACGCAATTAGGGTGATGAGCTTTATTTATGAGTCTTCTATACATAATGATTTTTAGATTTATTTAGGAGTATAAAAATATATAAACTGGATAAACTTCTAATGCTAAATAAACAAATTTTTTTTTGTAATGTGTTTTTACAATAATTCATACGTTGTTGGTTTGAACTCTTCTATATATTCTTAAATCGCGTGGCCTGTACGTGACAACTGTCAAAAAAAAAAATCACCGTACAACTCGTATTAACAAAATGGCGGCAAAATTAAATCCGACGCTCTTGTTGGGACCCCTCTATTTCTGGGAAATTGTTAAAGAAACAAAGTTCTTATCGTTACTAGTCTAAAGCAAAGGTCCAAGGTTGCAACTTGGCTCCTGGTAACAAAACTTAACGGAGACTTCAGCCCTTTGTGCGCTAATTGCAGCAAATATCTTGTTACATCATTAAAACTTCTGCGTTTTGCATTTATTAATGTTTTTGTTTTACCAAACTTTAAACGGAGTTTGGTTCTATTGGTTTTCAATATTAATTTTGTGCTTGAATTTGTTACATTTTTTGTTACTAAGGCCACAGGTTTATCGTCAGGTTTCTGAGAAATGTGTGGGTGTAATAGGTTTGTAACAAACTTAATAACTTGGTTGAATGTAAGACTGGTGTAGTTTATAAAGTTTTAATGGGTGTTAAAGGATATAAGAAATAAGTTTTTTTTTTATATTTCTGTGGGTGTTACTTTACTAGCTACTATAAAGGCAGAGGTAATAGCAGCGGTCGACAACGTGCCGCTCGTGTGTATACACACTTAGATGTAAGTAATGAAAAGAAAAATAAAATTGAACCGAATGCATGACCTTTTTTTTGAAGTCGGTTAAAAATAGGTATCTACACTGCTAGCAGTGTATCTGATCTTACACCTTAGTATTTTAAGTTAGTAGGTATCTACCGTGATTATAGCTTTCGAGAGGTTATTAAATTCCGAGATTTTATTGGTTTTTAGTTCATCGAGATACAACATGAAGCTGTTGTTTGGTCTTATTTTTATAGCGCATCGAATTCCAACAACATTTTTATATTTATACCGATGTTTCTCCTTTAAACTTTATTGGGCTGGATTTTCTATACAACTCTGTTATTACTTTCTTAGATTAATTGAAATCTTTGATACCTAATAATAAAGGTATAACTTTATACGTGAGCAGCAACAGAAAAAGCAGACTATTCGGCGCTAAAAAACAGGTTTTATAGGTAAAGGTATCAAATCGGAAAGGGATCGGCACCGTATCACCTTTCGCCTCGGCGCGTCAACCTCACGTAAGCACGTAACCAAAGCGGATCAGAAGCTCCGATACGTCGACTCGGCTACGGCTAGGCGACTCCGCGTTTACGGCTCGTCGACAGCTGGTTGATGGTGCAGGCAGGCCGCGGGAGGGGTAAGAGGGGCAAGGGTGGACGAAGAGACGACGTAAGCGCGGGGACGACGAGCCGTAACGTAACGCACGTAACGTAACGCACCGCACCACACGGTTCGAGGCGAGGTGATTACGTTACGATTCCAATCAGTGTGCGTTGCAGTAGGGGGAGTTTCATACAAATAATACTAAACGGCTCGAGTTGATACGGTGCCGATCCCTTTCCGATTCGATACGTGTGCTATGACCTTAAAACCTATTTTTAGCGCCGAATATTTTTACGCCGATTTTTTTTTTAAACAAGCGGCAAAAATGGCTTATAAATTACTACGAACATATAGTATTGTGCCTTTTTTTGCTGTATTGTGACGAGTCTGTATAAGATACGCACGGTCTCAACGTTTTCCAGGAGAAGTAGATGGTGTGGAGTCGGTTGTAACGTCTTCAGAGTTCGGTAAAGTTACTGAATATTCAGAATCCATACTGTTTTTCATTAGAAATATTTCCTTTTTCCGTGAAGCTTCCGTCTATCGTTTATTAAAAGCGGGAATAATATGTCTTTTAAAATCACTGAGGTTGAAACATAAGTTGTCTTCAGATAAATGATAAGTTTCTTGAAAAACTGATGATAATGCCTCAAATGTTTTTCCTCGCCTAAGATCACATGGTGGATCGATATAGGAAAGTATTATTTCCACGTTTCGAACACTTGAAAGTAGACATTTTGAAGAGTTAACGAAACACCTATGTACTTAACTATATTGTATTCGTAACAATCGCACGTCTGTTTATTTACCACTATTTTATTAGGTATATAGAATAAAATTTAACAACTGTTTATATACTATTTGAAAAATTAGAGTAGTGTGCATCTTGTTGATAAACTTTTCACACGCAACATGAGTGCAAACAAAGTAACCGCCCTAATATCAATGAATTGTTAATAGTAAATTACAAAACATACCGCAAACTTATATTGATATATAAATAGTCTACATTTGAAACCGCAATAGATAGCGGTTTTCCGTGCTGTATCTCAAGAACCGCGATAGCTAGACAGTTGAAATTTTCACAAATTATGTATTTCTGTTGCCGCTATAACAACAAATACTGAAACCAAAATAAAATAAATATTTAAGGGGGGCTCCCATACAACAAACGTGTTTTTTTCGGCGTTACCTTGTGGTACGGAACCCTTCGTGTGCGAGTCCGACCCGCACTTGGCCAGTTTTTAACTTTCTGAATTTCAAGTTTTGCTAATTTCTTTCTACTGCTCTTTCAGTAATTTACAGGGCTAAACCCAGCCCCAAGGTCAGTGCACCATTCTATTCCTGGACAGCATCTGTCACAATTTGACTAATTACCGAAACGTGACGCAGCGGCATGCAAGGCGGATTCATAGCATACTAAAATATTCATAGCACGTTCCGATCTCAGTTAGTCTGTTTGGAGGGTAAGCAGATATGTGAGGGGTGAGGGGTACATCATTGTTACTGTTCTAGCATTAGCATTAGTGATTATTTTTATGATGATTCATCATCTGCCTAGCCTTTTCCCAACTATGTTGGGGTCGGCTTCCAGTCTAACCGGATGCAGCTGAATATCAGTATTTTACATGGGGCGACTGCGTATCTGACCTCCACAACCCAGTTACTGGGTAATACGGTACCCCTTGGTAAGACTGGTGGTCAGACTTTCGGGCTTCTGACTACCCGTAACGACTGTCAGAGATCCACGAATGACAGCCGGGACCAACCAACGGCGAGGCACGGGAACCGTTAATGTTGTAGTATTCAGAAGAGCGAACATTTTCAATCCAGTAATTGATTACTCGCTTATTGTAGTAGCTGTTACGCTAGAGATCGTCGGTTCAATTTCCGCACGAAATAAAGATTTGTATGCCTATTGCATTGATATAATTTTCCCACGTTTAGAGAAGAGCCGGGTAACGTTGCAAATAACAAAAAACCGGGCAAGAGCGATGGACTCGCGCACCGAGGGTTCCGTACCATCACATGTTTTTAAATTTTCATCGCCGAGGCCTATATTCATCAAAGAATTTTAACACTGTGCACTGTGGTGTAGAATATTGCAGTTTTATGTCAGCGCCATCTCTTGACCGATAGTGGAACTAATGTAACTTTTGTTGATGATTTCTGAAAAAGTGTGCTATTTAGAGACTTCGTTTTATTTTTCCTGTAATTTTTACATAAACTTCAATCGCATAGAATAATTTCAAATTTTTCTCTTTGCAAACTTCGGAGATAAGAGGGGGGGAAACGGTATTTTTTTTTACATTTTTCATCAAAAGTCGAACACTATGCGGCCTAAAAAAAATAAAAATATTTGAGAATGTGCAAACTGCGCTATTCCATATGATACCCCATATGCCCTAGTAGCCCCATTTCGAATTTTTCAGACCCCCTTTCAGTCCCTATTGCAAAAAATATACATATACTCTTATTTCTTTCTTATTTGCAAAATAGTTGGGCAAACGTCATCTAAAACTATTCCAAATTTCAAGTTGATAGCATTAGTAGTTCTTGAGATATCCAGCTGTGACAGGCAGACAGACTTAGTCTCACCATAAGGGTTCCGTTTTTACCATTTTGGTACGGAACTCTGAAAACAGAATTCCATTGCAAGTTGTCTTATGCGTGAAAACTTCCATTTCAATGTCAACAAAATAACATTTTCAGAAATTCATTAAAACGAAATAAAACACAGCCTTGCTCTACCCACGCCACAGTGCAAAAATATATGAACTTTAAAATGTCAGCAGATCGGTCGGTTCGTTTGAACAACGCTACTTGTGTTATAATGTTACGATCAAAGGCGGTAATGGCTGGTGTAAAGGGATCATTAACTGTGGATGAGTCAACACAGGTGGGCGAACAGATCATAGATTTGAGAGTTAGTGGTGGAAAATATAATAAATATTGGGACATGTTCTGTGGATATGGTGCAACAGTACAAGTGGATCAATGATTAAATATATTACCAGATGCTGATATCCCGAAACGAGGTTAATCTTTAGACCCAGGTTTAAACCATCGAGCCATTTTTAAATTTTGAACTATAATCCCAGTTCTTATTACAAAAACTGTCGTTAAACCCGGGTCTAAGTTGTCAATTTTGCATTAAGAACTGGCCTCGAAGGTTTAGGATAGCCTAAACCTTCGAGGCCAGTTAGACTAAAGTTAGAACTTGTTTTGTAATAAGACGGTAATGGTTTAAACATGAACTAAGATGCCAATTGGACAAATTGCCTTATGACGACACCGACCGCGCAGTGGCGCCCTCATCATTTCTTTAGTTATTTCATTTGTTTTAGAATGAAAATGCAGAAAATAAGCATGATACGTTGTGCTCCACAAGATTATACGTTATTATTATTACAAACGATAGTTTTACATTGTTAAGTTTTATTATAATCCTTAAAACGGAAAATAGCGGCCGTTTTCCGTTTTAAGGGTTATAATAAAACTGTAATACCTGTAACTGTAATAATAGTAGCTCGGAATTTGATCACAAGGTTGAAATTTCTGTTGGAGATAAATTTATAATTTTTCGAAAACTACAAAATATCGCGGAACATACATAGGGGTCCAATCGATGGGTATTAGTGTTCCCTGACCATAGAACTTCGCTAGTACAGGTTTCCTGGGTCCTCCAGTATAATCTCTCGCGCGGAAGGTTAGTCTCCGTTGAGATTGGCCGCCGTGGTCGAAATACAGCAAACTCAAACTCAAAGCATTTATTTCAATTAAACCTTATACAGGCACTTTTGAATTGTCAAAATTAAATAGTCTGTCAGTTAGTCAGAAAGTTGAAGCTAGTTGCCCATAATGCCCATTCCAAAACGTAGATCTCTATGGTGAAGAACGGGGAAGAAACTCCATGGACACTCTTTTAAATCAAGATATTACAAAATCCTGGGTACATTATTCTTGTTGCTTCTATATGTGAGAACAATGTAAAAAACGAAATACATGAAGAAACAATTCAAAATATAAGATTAAAAATAAGCCTTGGCAGTTAAGAGATGACCAGTCTCAACCGACGGCGCCCGTTTACGAACATGACGCGTGGATCAGCACCTGCAGCCTGTCAGAAAGATGGTAACAACGTACGCAGAGAAACTATTGTAGAATATGTAATAACAATTTCACTTACAAGCTCCAATGTTGTTAAAGCTGTATGTCTATAAAGGGTGGCAATATATTAGCATAACGGGAGCAGTTGTAGCAGAAGTTCGGAGTCGACATTTTGTTAATGGGCACATGTCGTGTGTTTGTGTAGTTTTGTGCACAGGGATGTATTTGGGCTGGTGGTGGGTGCAACAAAATTGCATTCAGAGGGGCAATTCCTGTACTTATAAGAACTATCTCTTTCTAATCTCAGTCTCAAACTGTCAAGCCTACCTAGCTCTTATTTACCAACATTTTTGTCAATTTTTTTAAATTGATTGTCGTTGAAACCTTTTTAAAGTACGATATTTAGCCTTCAGCTATTAGGTTATAGAATGGCTAAATAATGGGTGTAAATGCTAAGTTTGGAGGAGTCGTGGTTAGTGCATGCCTGTTTGCCTGGAAATATGGGGGAAAGCATTATTCAGCTAAGGCGAATTTTAAGCAACCCCTGCAATGGTTGCAGAAGTTAGAAAACCTACCTAATGAGACGTGCGTTATATAAAATTGGTAGTGAGAGGTTTAACGAGTAAGCACTCGTTCGAGTTGTTGAAGTCAAACTCCATTATTTGTTCTTCTTAGTTATTAAAAAAGGCACTAGGCCTAAATTAGGCGGTCGCACCTGTTCTAAGTCCCCTAGTCCGGTCCTGCTCCATATTAAACTTAACAGTAACAGCAAAATTAACAATTACCAACAATTATCGTTTACAACATTGTGCTGATCTTTTACGACACACTCGGCGCCAGCGCCACAGATTAGCATATTTGCTTGAACATTATGGACCTGCTGGCTTGCTCAGGTAGTTGTAATGTGATGTTTTGTTTTGTGTGTAGGGAGCAATAGTAACATGATCGCATGGTCATTGTAAAGTGGAGAGTTGCTGCTCTTTCGTTTTTAGTTGAATCAGTTCTTGGGACATGCCGAGTTTAACCACAGCGTGCGTGTGTATGACCACAGATGTATGAACGGAAACGAGGCAAAAGGAGTATGTAAGGATCGTAGCAGGTGGCGTTCTGTAGTTTCTGCTTACCCCAATGGGAAAAAGGGGTGAGTTTGGCTTCATACCCAGAGAAGTTAAAAGTTTTCAAAACTTTTTAAACACAAGGTTACTACTGTAGGTACCTATGAACATGTTATATATGCTAATTAGCGAGCATGATGTTACTGTGAGAATTTCAGCCTGAATAAAAAAATTAATGGCGACGGGTTGTGTTGTTTGTTGGAGTTATTCCGTTCTGATCCCCTGAACCTCTCCTCCACCCCCCCACATCCTCGATCCCCTGCTTGTTCGTCTTCTGTTTAAATCTCTGTCTTATCCACTATAAACTTTCTCATTCCGGTTTGATCCGCTTTTTCTTTTGTTTTTGATCCTGAAGGATCGTCAGCAACAGTGTCTGTATGTTACTACGAAGTCCTTTTATTTGAACACTACATGTTTTTAACTCGTCCTGCGTTGTTTTTATTGCAGGCCTTTTAGTAGTGCTATGTAAAGCAGCAAAATTATTTTTTATCACATTTATTCAAAAAGAGCTAGTGTATTTTTTGTAAACAGGGACTAAAATAGCTCTTTAATCCCTAGGGCCTAAAAGTATTTGAATTTGGAATGTGGATATTGTTAGTAAAAGTTCTAATCACTAAAGAGATCAATCACGAATATTGTATGAACAAGTAACAGGCTGTATGATAAAGTAAAACGCGCGTGAGCCAAATTAAAAAAAGAAAAAGTGGGAAAAAATAAAAAACGCGCGAAAACCATTCCGCCTTCGTTCGTAATTGTTTAATAAATTTTTTTATGTAAATAAATATACTTACTATTCTTATTATGATTAAGAATAGTAAGTTGCACTTACTTATTATTTCATAGAGGGTGATAAAAAGTAGAGTGTCCACCTCGGGAGCAACACTATTTTAAGCTCGAGTGACGTACTTTGAATCCCTCGCTGCGCTCAGGATTCAGAGAAACACTCTCGCCTTCAAAATAGTTGTTTGCTCCCTCGGCAAACAATCTACTATTAAATAAATACTTTTGGTCAGTGGATGGATCTTTACATCGGTATCGAGAAAGCACTTTAAGCTTTTGGTCCCGGCTGTCATTCGTAGATCTTTGACAATCGTTAGTCGTTACGGGTAGTCACAAGCCAGAAAGTATGACAACCAGTCTTACCAAGGGGTATCGTACCAGGAAAGTCTAACAACCAGTTATACCAAGGGGTATCGTACCGGGAGTAGACTACCTACAATATTTGTCTCTCCTTTCCCTTTTTAATCCAACCAAAGGCTGTCTTTAATAGATCGCTCTTAGCGATAAGACCGCTCATTGTGTCACCCTTTGTAAAATTTATATATTTATGTCTGTAATTTATATGGTGTACATAATAAAGATTATTCTATTATTTTAAGCCCTCTCGCCGGCGACCACTAGACCCAGAGTATGGTCAAACAATCTTCACAAACATTTACAAATAATTTAAAATAAGGATACCTTCGAAAGTGTACATAGAGAGAGCCCTTTATCGCATTATCAAGTACTTATGACTAAGTGTAAAGTTACGCAGGACTGCTGCAACTCCTCATCCTAACGTTATGACATCACCAGACAATCTGTGATTCAAATGTGGATACGATCGTGTGTTTAGTATTGTGTTGTTGGTCTTACAACATAGTTAGTGTTTCTGTTAATGTGGTAATCGTATGTTGACCTGGTACTGTCCTAGTACATTCGAAAGGTATCTTCCTTGTCTTTACATATTGCATGAAACATAATGCGAATCATTATACTCATTAGAGAGTGCTATAAGATCGAAAAAAAAAACGTTTTGCCTCCTTTCTGCAACTGTTTCTATTGTTATACTCCTGCTACACAGTACCTACACAGAACCTACTTAATTTATATAACATTGTATAAACAATTTAATGGAGATTAATTCTGTGTTTTTCAAAAATTGATTTAAGTAATGCAGTAGAAACGAAAAAAACACTTCTAATAATTCTAAAAAAAATCTGTCAATCAAGTGTAAAACGAAAAAACATTGTAACTTGCGAAAAAATCAATTAATTGAGTCAATTATTTTTTAATAGTTTGTTTTCACCCATAGGAGGAACCCTATTGAAAATGGCCTTTTAATTCAAAGTAGTTTAATTATAAACCAAAGAGTGAGAAAATAGGTAGAATGTATTCTAAAATCTATTTTTTTAAATAGCGTTTTTTATTAACTATGTATGTACAGACGCCAGCACATCAAGCTACCGGAAACTGTCAAATTTTCCCAATCAACTTTGAACCTAATTCTTTAGCAATAAAGTTGAAAATCTATTAAAGAAATTTGACAGATTGTAGTAGCTTGATGTGCTGAGTCTGTACTTATTTATACCTACATTAATTCACGATTATATAAACATCTGCAGTTTAGCTCTACACTACCCTCTACGGATCTGCCACGGTTCAGCTTCGATACCGGGGTTTAATCGTAAACCGCACACGTCGATCCAATATTTACCTGAAACAATAAAACAACATTATTAGTCTAATGATTGATAAGACTTATCATTATGACAGTGCAAGGGTCGTTCCAGTGCACTGACGATAATTATAATTATCACAGGCCACCCACTTGTAATGAAGTTTAATAGGATAACTTAGTGTGAGTATAAATTATACATTGTGGCGATTAGGCTATCACAACATCATTGTACTCATCATTATGAACAACTTTTACTATGGAACCAAACCTGAAATCGCGAAAAAAAAAACATCTGTTCCCTACATTTTGACGAGTTATACGAATAATCACGGTGAGATTTTTACAGAATAGATACTGCAGATGTACAGTCAACAAAAGAGATAAGTATGCAGGATCGTCGGATAAAGTTGAAGTTTAGTAAGAAACCGATGGATGTTCTCGAATAATTTTAATTTAATTTCGAAATTTTAATTTTATTAATAGAAAACAAACAGCTCATTTAGCAAATTAAATTTCAGTCAACAACATCCATCGGTTTCTTACTAAACTTCAACTATATCGGACGATCCTGCATATTTATCTCTTGTGTTGACTGTACATTTAAATTCAGTAGGACATTTATAATTTTAAAAAATGCAACCAATTTCTTTATACAAATATTGTAAGAGTACCTGATAGCCTAGGTACAATACTGATTGGAAAAAACAGCAACTTGGAACCCGTCCAGGTAGGTAGCAATAAAAAGGAAAAAAAAACAGGAGCAAAAGTCCTCTGCTCGTAGGTACACTCGAGGTCAGTTACTGTATATGGTACAAGCAAGTCTCTATGCAGTAAACTTGTGAAGAATGTGCCAACAATGGGCTTCCGCGTGCCTGTCTAGCATTGCCTATTACTTTTGCACTTAAGTGTACCCTATTAACTGTATGTTATATATATAAGAATGTGGTTATGTTATGGGAAAGGTGAATGTTTTGCTTTAAATCTAATACTTATATATGTTACGGCTAATGACCGAAGTGAAGCTACACCTAGTTTTAACCAAACCTAACCTCGGGGTGCCCTTCGCTCGCTCTTGTATCCTACGTCGACGGAGCTCCGCTTCGCGGGGCTCCTATTTCTCTGTAAGGGGTTTGAAGGAACCTAACCAAACCGAACGGGGTGCCCTTCGCTCGCTCTTGCATCCTATGTCGCCTCCCGAAATACACACGAACCGCATGTGGCCGGCTAAAACTAGGTTTAGCCGCACTTCGGCCGGCTAAAACTAGGTGTAGCCGCACTTCGGCCGGCTAAAACTAGGTGTAGCCGCACTTCGGCTATTAGCCGTGACATATACATATAAAATTCAAAGTCCTGAGGTCCTGACTGACTGCGATATCAACGCACAGCCTAAGCCCTGGTCCTAGAGACATAAATTTGCAGGGTGTGTTCTTTGTGAAAAGTAGGTATCCACTAAGAAAGGGTTTTTCGAAATTCAACCCCTAAGAGGGTGAATGGGGGGAGAGTGAAATTTCACGCGGACGAAGTCGCGGGCAGAAGCTAGTATATTATGTATATGCTAGGATAGGAGTAGTGGTCTAGTAGAAACGGCCGCGACTTACGCGTTGTAGGTCGTAGGTTCGAACCCAGACAGGCGCTTTACTTTGTGTAAATTATTTCATCACCACTGCTCTCAAAACGGCGATGGAAAACATCGTGAGGAAATCGGCATGTCCTAGAACAAAAATTTTGAAGACATGTGACATCTAGCCATTGGCACTGGGTCCGCGTGGTGGATTACGGCCCACTCCCTCTCACCGAGAGGTGACCTGTGTCCCAGCAGTGGGAACATTATAAGCTGATTATGGTATGCTAATTTTTTATTAATAAAAAAAAACTAAATCTACCTAGTACTTCTGTATAAGATGAAACAAGGAAACTTTTGGAAGCTAGGCGAAATAGCCTTATTTTAATAAAATACTACCTACCTACAACTGCTACGTAATTTGTGAGAGCAAGGCTGGTTTTGGCTACACGCCAAGCATACTCCATGTCGAAGTTTTGAAGTTCATATTTAAGTTAACTTTTACTATAAATTCTTATCGTACATACTTAAACTTATTGCTATCTTTATGGTCTATCTAATAATATATTAATATAGTAATTATATAGTTTCTTGGCGATGTACGCAGCATATTAATTTTAGAGACCACAATTTGCAATTTTTATTTAGTTGGTAATGTGACCATTATAGAACGGTTGCGGAATCATCCGCCATTGTGTACTGAAGGAAATACTGAGGAAGGCAATTGCTATCAGTGGCGAAGGTTCCATACAACTTGATTCTTACCGGCTTCCCTTTGAAAAATGGCACAGTCAGTATTCTATAAAGATATATGATAGATATATCATAATAAAGATATCTACCGGAGCTTATCTCTTACAAAAATCGGCCCTTCGCTACTGATGGCTATCAATATACCTATAATTTGGAAGTTTTGTTTTAATTCGTAATGTCGTCAATCTTTATTTTTTTAAGCGAAATCCATTGGCTCATATCTTATTATAATATCAAAACAGGTTACATCACGAACCACGACATTTTTGTTTATTTTGATTATAAATATTACCATTTACTTTACACCAGTATCTTTCAATAAGGATAAACAATGCAGTTTGGCGGCAGTACCTAAGTTAAGTATTACTGCATTCCTCAAATTCCTGATCAGAATACCAGCATAAACACAAGCAAATAAATACGTACTAATTTCAATTATATTATACACACCGAAATAAACTTGTACCTTAAAATATCACCGCGAAATCGCGTCGTTAAGTGAAGTCGACTATATTCTTAGAAGGAACGGGTCATACACCTTTAGCTTACTGTACCGACACGACATTAAGCAGGAGTGTTTATTAAAGTAATTAGCTAGTACTTGGCTAGGCAGATGATGATGATGATGATGTTGTATATGTTTTGAATTCCATGCTTTGTAACTATATTTCCTACTCCTATGTTTAATGCATGCCGTGGCAGCCTTTAATTAAGGCTACACCATAAAATGTTTTATTATTGTGTATTTTATCATGTATTTTTGGTGTAAGCTTTGTTGGTTGTCCTAAATAAATAAATTCCATATTATAGGTTCATATCCATATCTGTACATTTCTATAAATTGTAATATCTCATTGCTTGTCACACCACCGTCATTGTCATTGAAAATCGGGGACGTAAATTTCGCCCAGGCGCTACTGTCTTTGGTGACAAATAACAACTAACTGAATAAGACGCCAATGTGTGAACACTGTTTTCAAAGTTGCCAAGTCCTTTGATGTGTGCACGAAAAACCGACACAATTCGGTTGGTTAACAGTATCAATGGCTTTCATTTGACAGTTCAACAACATTCATTGCGTTATTTATGATGCTGAGCAGACAACGTTTTTCGAACAAATGAAGCAATGGATTAGCAATATCCTTCATAATAATTCAGATTGTAATTGAAAGTGTGTTACGCAACTAGAGTGAGCAGTGGTGGCCCAGTGGTGTCTGCCGCGACCGAGTCGTAGGTCGTGAGTTCGAACCCAGGCAGGCACTTTACTTTGTGAATTTAATTTCATCACCAGCTCTCAAAACGGTGAACGAAAACATCTTGAGGAAACCGGCGTGTTCTAGAATCAAAAATTATAATTCATGTGACTTCTACCAACCCACACTGGGCCCGCGTGGTGGATTCCCTCTCACAGAAAGGAGGCCTGTGTCCCATGAGTTGGGACAGTATATGCTGATTATGCCGTAACCGATCCCTCCTCTTTCCTGCAATCACTTATTTATCTTTACCCCATCTGTCGGCTCGCCTACCAACATACCATTCTACCCCTCTCAGCAAACCCTATTACAAGTTAATACAATAGTAACACCTTCTTCTCTCTTGCTTTCATTACTCGCCCCTATCTGTATGGAGGAACGGTGTACGGAATTTCATGAATACGATATTCACCTGTGTTACAAGAAATGGTATAAATGGAGGGATGTAAGTTGGTTTCGCTGTAGTGTTGTATTATTAAGGGTATTATGTAAGACGGTCGGAAATATCCCTGTTGCATCAGATTGCTTGTAAAGGTCATATGTAAATAGACTGGACTGTTAGAATTAATGTAAGTGGTGGTGGAGTATTAATTAGAAAGATTACCATACTCAGACGTGCCGCACTAAAGAAGCAAATATGTGGCATAACCCTGAGATTTTTCTTTTTCTTTTGGGAAATCATCAAATGACCCCTCCCGCTCTGGGTGAAGCGGAAGGGAGTGTCAGACTCTTGACTAAAACCCACCCATGTTCCTTCCTTAGCCCTTTATGTTCCGGGCCAGCGGCAACCCTTTTGGACAATCTTGCTGACCTGGCAGGCTTCGGCCCTAAGGGGCCCTTCTCTGCTGCTAACAACTCTTTGAGGCGCGCGTGGGACACGTACGCGCCGTCCGGCACGGGCCTGGTCCTGATCGGACGGTGAGCTACCCATAACAGTGAGATGTTGTGTATAATTTTTGGAGTTGCGTTCAACAGCTAGCATAGCGCTGTGTTGCGTCGGCCCTTAGCGCAGCATCATGCTAGGTAGAAGCCTTCTTGTCACAGTCACGACGCGCGACGTGCAGCTGTCGCCTATTTCTGTTTTGTGCTCGTAATTTTATAGATCTGTGTTTTCTCATTAGAGCAAATTTTTACTTTTTTGTATGCACGTGTTTCAGTGACACATAAACCTATTTTGATTATTTCTTTTTTTTCCACACGTGTGTGGTCATCACTGTAACAATAGAGATCTTTACCATAATGTTTTTGACATGAGATTGCCATCCACCGTGTTGAAAACTATGCGACGCGGTTTTAAGCCCAAATTAGGCTAAGCACATATGGGTGATGTCGCGATATCAAGCGCTTAGTACAGCCTATTTAGTGCATAGACTAGCGCTGAATACGTCACACGTCATTATTGTGCGAGCGATCAATTGGGATTTTGTGCAGTCACACGATAACGCGTCAGACGTCAGTGTAGGTTCAAGTATATACTGACATTAAATTGTATTATGAACTTAAAGCTTCGAACCATATAAGTATACATATAATACATAATTAGCCTATAACGTTCCCACTGCTGGGACACAGGCCTCCTCTCAGTGAGAGGGAGTGGGCTGTAATCCACCACGCGGGCCCATTGCGGGTTGGTAGATGTCACATGTCTTCGAATTTTTGGTTCTAGGACATGACGGTTTCCTCACAATGTTTTCCTTCACCGTTTTGAGAGCAGTGGTGATGGAATAATTTACACAAAGTAAAGCGCCTGTCTGGGTTCGAAGTTTCGAACCTACGACCTACAACTCGTAAGTCGCGGCTGTTACCACTGGGCCACCACTGCTCTCGACCATATAAGTACGCTTTCATAAATTTTTGTATAAATTAGTACAGGCGACTGTACGTCTATGGTAACAATTTGCTATTTACAGCGCAGCGTAAGGGCGGTTTTCCTAATTTAAGTGTGGCTACTGACTGACGTGCTGTTGTATGTAGAAGTATGAACAACGAAGATACATTCAAAACTCATTTACCTATTCAAATCATGTCGACAATGTAACACTTTTCAACTTCGAATGTTACAAAAGCTCCCAAAAACGGCATCCTTCACCACTTCCTGGTGTTTGAGTTTAGTCCATTGTTAAAAGATACCCGCATCAGTCTCTTCCTCTGACCCACATGTGGAACCGGTAAAAGATAGGCTACCCATACATACGCCTCGCGCCTCCTGTCAGATAACAAGCAGGAGCATGAAAGAAAATAAGGGTGAAATGAGACAATCCATACTAATATTATAAATGCGAAAGTGTGTCTGTCTGTCTGTTACCTCTTCAAGCTTAACTTTTTGACCGCCACACGTCAAAAAATAAAAAACTGGCCAAGTGCGAGTCGGACTCGCACATGAAGGGTTCCGTACCACAAGGCAAAAACGCCGAAAAAAACGTTTGTTGTATGGGAGCCCCCCTTAAATATTTATTTTAATTTTATTATTTATTATTAAAGTAAAAATACAACTGAGTATTTTGTGAATATTTCAAGTGCCTACCTATTGCCATTATTGATATCGAGCAAAAAAGGGCAAAAAAATCGCGTTTGTTGTATGGGAGCCCCCCTTAAATATTTATTTTATTTTGTTTTTAGTATTTGTTGTTATAGCGGCAACAGAAATACATAATTTGTGAAAATTTCAACTGTCTAGCTACCGCGGTTCTTGAGATACAGCCTGGTGACAGATATCGAACAAAAAAATCGCGTTTGTTGTATGGGAGCCCCCCTTAAATATTTATTTTATTTTGTTTTTAGTATTTGTTGTTATAGCGGCAACAGAAATACATAATTTGTGAAAATTTCAACTGTCTAGCTACCGCGGTTCTTGAGATACAGCCTGGTGACAGATATCGAGCAAAAAAATCGCGTTTGTTGTATGTGAGCCCCCCTTAAATATTTATTTTATTTTGTTTTTAGTATTTGTTGTTATAGCGGCAACAGAAATACATAATTTGTGAAAATTTCAACTGTCTAGCTACCGCGGTTCTTGAGATACAGCCTGGTGACAGACAGACGGACGGACGGACGGACGGACGGACAGCGAAGTCTTAGTAATAGGGTTCCGTTTTTACCCTTTGGGTACGGAACCCTAAAAACGCGCTCTCGGCGTCAAAGTCTGTCATGTAGTCGAACCGTGGCGTGCTGGGCACATTTATTTGATACAGTGATGGTTTCAGTCCCGGGAAAGGACATAGGATAGTTCTTATCCCGATATTCCCACGGGATCGACACTTATGCGGGTGAAACCGTGGGCGCTGCTAATATCTTATATGTTACAAAACAATTTATGTTGTTGTTATCTCTCTTAGGTAGATATCAGGTAGGACTAAGGACCCTGGTGGTCTCGTGGTCGCAAGTGCGACTGCTGACCGTGGGGTCCTGGGTTCGATTCCCAGGTTGGGCAATGTATTATTGGGTTTATCCATTAGGCATTTTTTGTACCAGTCCGGAGTTTGAAAATTTGCGCTGTGATACCCCCGTGTCTTGGTTCTGCGCCTGATCTCTCTCCGGTCGTGTCGCATTACGTATCTTTCCATCGGACTATGAGAGTGAGGGAATAGAGGGTGCACCTGTATCTGCGCACACTTATTTACTATAATATCTCCTGCGCCGAAGGCTAGTCTCCTTTGAGATCGGCCGACATTGCTGAAATGCGGTCTGGAAGACTTTTATTGTTATTAGTTATGTAACTGAAAAATAAAACCCAAAAGTCAATGTTTTGTAGGCTTCCCTGTAGTTTTGTAGGCTTCCCTGCAGTTTTGTAGGCTTCCGTGCAGTTTTGTAAGCTTCCCTGCAGTTTTCACGCTCCCAGTATCAAGTATCATATCAATAGCATTCACTTGTTTCTTTAACAGCCAGCAAAGAAAAAAGAGACTACATTTGAAACCACATCAACCTACGCCAGCTAAAGTTCAGAGCAAACTAGGTAATGCAAAAGCGAGTCAAAACGAAGGTTGGAAAAACCATTCGCAAACGTTTCTAATTAAGTTTCATGAAGCTACTTCACGCGGTGATGCAGAGCACCACGAGTTACGTCACATTTATTTTGATGCAGAACAGCGCTGTTTCTGAGCCAGGCATTATGCATTAGCTACTAACATTTTTATTTAATTTTAATTTTTTAACTTTGCAGTTTTTACTTTTTGCTATTATATTAGATGTTTTTTTCAATACGATAGGTAGGGGATGACTACCGAGAGGACTAATAGAGAAGTGTGGTAGAACAAGACATGTTGCTCCGACACCAAATAAATCGGGATACGAGCAAGAGGATTATGATGATTTTAAGAGGTACCACTGTTTTTTATGTTATAAGCAGCCAGGAGGACACTGCCATTTACGAGTAATATGAGAGTGTCCTGACTGCTTATAACAGTGGGTTGCGATCACCGATGCGACCGCCACTATGGTACGTTACAAAAATAGTATAAAGAAGGTATTTTCCTACGACAATGTACAGACGCCATCAAGCTACCCGAAACTGTCAAATTTTCCCAATCAACTTTGAACCTTATGCTTTAGCGAAAAAGTTGAAAATCTAATAAAGAAATTTGACAGATTGTAGTAGCTTGATGTGCTGGCGTCTGTACAACCGATAACCCTTCAGCTTAGACCTCTTCTGAAACCCAGAACAAGTAGACTATCACAACGTTTGCCAAATCTTATGTTACTTTAAGCACAGTGGGAGACTGGAGAAGAAAATAGGCCATAAGACAGAAGGCGGAAACAAAATTACATACACAGGCGCAACCGCAGGCACAGCTAGTCCACAACAAAGCACAAAGGTAAATATAAATTATGCAATTTTCACGCAACACTTTATTTCCAACGAACAATTTCATCCGGCACTTTCAGAAAAAACGTTGCAAATTATTTTTAGACATAAAAAGCGTTGCACGTTGGCGTTATAAGTATTATATAACTTTGTATTTTTTTTTCAGGGCCTTTGATTTTATTGAATGCACTTTGATTTTTGCACTTAAATCCAGCTTGTATTTTTAAGTTTTCCTCGTGTAAATTGAAAAGCAGGGAGCTATTGTGTGTAACGCTGTGGTTATAGTTTTTTTTTTACGTTATAGTGGACGTTCAATTAATGTACTTAATTATTATTGCAGGTACTGGTGATAATTTGGGTGGCTATGTGTTTAATATTACATACATACATAATATAATGTTCCCACTGCTGGGACACAGGTCTCCTCTAAGTGAGAGGGAGTGGGCCGTAATCCACCACGCGGGCCCAGTGCGGGTTGGCAGATGTCACATGTCTTCGAATTTTTGGTTCTAGGACATGCCGGTTTCCTCACGATGTTTTCCTTCACCGTTTTGAAAGCATTGGTGATGAAACAATTTACACAAAGTAAAGCACAACCCTGGGTTCGAACCTACGACCTAAGTCGTAAGTCGCGGCCGTTACCACTTGGCCACCACTGCTCTCTGTGTTTAATATTGCCTTGTAATAATATGTAACCATTTTGTAAGGATTGAAGATAAATATAGGTACCTACAGGCTGGAGGAGTACTAATGGGAATAATAGATAGGTCGACAATTCGTGACCTGAGGACTGGGTCGTTCTTTG
This sequence comes from Oligia fasciuncula, assembly GCA_963082905.1. Classification (NCBI taxonomy): domain Eukaryota; kingdom Metazoa; phylum Arthropoda; class Insecta; order Lepidoptera; family Noctuidae; genus Oligia; species Oligia fasciuncula. The sequence continues at coordinate 3,545,877 of OY720392.1, read as the reverse complement.
GCCAAAGAATTAGCATTGCCATTCAACGTGGCAATGCTGCCAGTCTTCTGGGCACGTTTCCGGATGACAGCGATGCGGACGAGTACTTCGACGCCGAAGGTTAGTCATTTAATTTTGTAAATACATAATTGTTACAGTTACAAAAAACATAAAAATAAGTAATGAAAGGCTATGCATTTGAATGTTGCTAAGTTTCCTGGAAGAGCGGTGGGCGCCATTTAACGGCCGCCATATAACGGCCGCAGTGACGGCTGTCATGAAAATGATGTCAGCGGGATTTGACTTGACGGTGTCCAAAAACTCTCCAGGAATCCAACTTACTTTCATAAATAACGTTTCTGTGACGTCATTCGCCGGAAAATTGCAGACGCTATGTCGCGGCCACCGCTCTTCTAGGAAGCGGTAGCTTTAGGATTGCAAAAGTTAGGTAACAAATGAGTAACAGTAGAGTTTCTTGCCCATTTTTCCCGTCCGGGGCGTCTAAAATCAATTCTATTTTTTGTAAATTTTGACGTTCAAAAGTGCCTTTTATGAGCCTACTATCAGCGACCCGCGGTTTCGCCCGAATAAGTTTCGATTCCGTGGGAATATCGGGATAAAAAGTATGTGTTAATCCAGGGTGTCAGCTACCTCCATTTCAAATTTTATCAAAATTCGTCCAGCCGTTTGTGCGTGAAGAAGTAACAAACATACAAACACACTCACAAACTTTCGCCTTTATAATATTAGTAGGATTTGAAATAAATGATTTGACTTTGACTTTGTCTAAGACTGCGGGGTAATTGCGAAACACATTAACAGTAGCAATGGTTTTCATTTTGACAGTTCAACAACATTCATTGCGTTATTTACGTCGCTGAGCCGACTAATTTTTCGAACATATGAAGCAATGGATTAGCAATATCCTTCAAAAATATTCAGATTGAGATTGATAGTCTGTCACGCAGTTAGGGTTCTGGTTCGTTGATGGTTTGTTTTCTCTTGCCTGTGTAGGTACGTTTGCGCAACTAATACGACCAACAAATTACAAACTGTGTTTGTTCTATTCCAAAAAAAAAACAGTGGCACTTCGGGAGTGTCGACAGAAGTGAAAATAAAACACAAACAGAATACTTTGCCATCACTCACTGACATGTCTTAACGGATTTAAAATCGAGTTTATCCCGAGAACAGCCGAACACATCCGAATGTAGCGCATTGTGGGTTACAGTGTCGCGAGTTCAATGGTAAATTCCCATCTCAAAAATAAAGAAGTATTCACTTAAAAAAAAAAAATCTTACAAATTGTTTCAGCACGTGTAGGATCGCTTCAATAGCTGAAGGTACAACTTTTTATTAATTTAAAATGCAATTATATTTGTCAAACGGAATCTTCTAGTTGAAAGCCGTTGGAAAATTCTTTCATTAGTTCTTCAAAGGTATATTTTTCTTATTATTTTAGATGGGAATTGAAAGAATAAATATCGTGAATCATATTTTTATTTTATGTAAGTAAGTAAACACGTGTTTAATATTTCATTTCATACCGTGCCATAATTATTAGATTTTTGTATCCTACCTGTATATTATAACTTTTATACAGGGCGGGTGGGTTTTGGCAGGATGTAAGTATGTGTATTGTGCTATTTTATTTTAACTTAATAATTTTAAATTATGAGTTTTTTATGGATCATGGTCTGCAATACAGATTTTTATACTCATTTTTTTAAAGCCGCTTTTTCGGCCTTCGGTCGCTAAATCCAAGTTGATCGCAGCTTAGTGCACATAACAAAAACTTAAAAAAAAAAAAACAACCGACTTCCTAAAAAATACTACAAAGTGAAAAATAACTTTAATTTCGGAAGTCGGTGTCTTTGGATCTGTATTTTAGTTTTTGACATTACACCACATACATAAAGTCGAACATATAACCTCCTCCTTTTTGGAAGTCGGTTAAAAAGACTAAGTCATAATTATATTCTAAGTACCTACATAATTATATTATTAGCGTATCTGTCGATAACTTTTTTTAGGATATAAAACTGGGAATTATTTGGGGATCGACTTAAAACATGTTAAGTATTCTTAATTCCTTTTACTCGAAATTCAATAGATTACATTGAATTATGAACAGATTACAGAATTATAATAATTTCTTTGTAAGCGTCCCAATTTGATAACAATTTATTCATAAAGTGATAACGCATATCTGAGTGCTATTGATTATAACTATGTATGTATGTTATAACAATATCATGACTTCGAGGTGCCTATGACCAGTAATATTGATAACATAATATGCAAATGTGGCCGTATTGAAAGATAGTGATTCAAATACCTATATTTATTTGATAAAATGTATGTACCTACATTTTGTCAAATAAATGTAGGTATTTGAATCTCGTATCTTTAAATCCTTACTATAATATTATAAATTCGAAAGTAACTCTGTCTGTCTGTATGTTACCTTTTCACGCCTAAACCACCGAACGGATTTCGATAAAATTTGTCAGAGAGATAGATTGCATCCCGGGAAAGGACATAGGATAGTTTTATCCCGAGATTCCCAAGGGATCGACACTTATGCGGGTGAAACCGCGGGGCGCTGCTAGTGTAAATAATATAATTTTGTTATAATACGAAAATAGTTTTTGCCACGATAAAAATATTGAGTAGTCAACAAAGCTTGCAGCAGCGGGACCAATTAACAAACGAAATAATAGAGCGATCGTAACACCTCAATTTGGACTTCTTATACACAGTAACAAAAAATTATGCAGAAGCTTATAAACACCACCACCCTGAATTTAAAATTTTAAGGGCGATGCATGGAAAAATTCAATAAAAGGGGGAATCCCCCTAAAGAAAGAAAATTAATTACATATTAAATTAATTTTAATAAAAAAAAATATTTTTAATAAAATACTATTAATAGATATACTTAATATATTAATAGTATTTTATTAAAAATATTTTTTTACCCTGTAGGTATACATAATATGTATACAGGGTTATTGGTAAAACATTAACAACCTCTTAAGAGGTCATTGTACTCATCACTATAAACAACTTTTACTATAGAACCAAATCTGAAATCGCGAAAAAAAATCAGCTGTTCCCTACATTTTGACGAGTTATACGAACATATTATTTAGATCACTAGAATTTTAAATCGTAATGTGCTGTGTCACAGCTGAAGTAGAAAAATGTCAACTATTTTTTGGAAGCCACTGTTTAAGCAGCTGAATACTAGAACTTTACCTAGAGCAGTAGAGCGACTACCTATCTTACCTCCTTTACCCAGTTACTGGGTAGCCTTTGGTATAATCATGCCATCACGCGCTAAATTAAGATGTAGCAATAGTCTTCTCACCATATTAAGGTCAGTGAGTCCTTTGGCACTAAGTATCATGTCGTCTAATGTTATGCGTGTCTATTGTGTAGCACAAAGACTAATTTGCAAACAAGTGGAGCTGCTAATGAATTGGCGTGGAGTGTAAAGACTGATTCATTGGGGTTGGTGGAAGGGAGGAGAGGAAGCGAGATAAACAATTGAACACAGGTAAAATATGTACTGTTTGTCAATTTAGAAGAACCGAAAAGAAGCTTTTAGCAGGCCATACACGCTAGGTCTACCTGCACAGTTCAACTGAACAGGTAAGCCGGAGCGTGTATGTTGCACAACTGTGCAGGTTTCCACGCCTGTACAGGCAACCCAAAAAAAAAATGAATACTGAAATTTTTTGCCCGACGGTATAACTGTGCAAGCAAGGCGGTCGAACACACAGGCGTCAGTTGTCCTCTGATTGCTAGAGGGGAAAGACTTGACATGGGAGTACTTTTGTTTTATGCCTGGAGATTCTGGTAGACCTATACCTGGTAAATTCCCCTGCTGGAATCAGTCGGTCTTCTTTCTTATAGACTGCGGTTCCAATATACTATATTAAGAACACTGATTACACTTCACGGTAACCATCATCAGCCTATACCTTGCACCAATCACCACAAGTGACTAAACCGGTGCGATTCTGGCTACACAGTGAGCCCACGAGAACAGTGAGTGTACCTACATCTACATACCTATCAAGTACAATGGGTACCAAAAGTGCTTGCACAGAGTGATATCAAAAAAATCGCAAAAAATGTGCTCAATTGGGATGGAATAATGGAACTGTGGAGTTAACGTTGTGTTCGCAAAAAATGTGCTCAATTGGGATGGAATAATGGAACTGTGGAGTTAACGTTGTGTTCCATCGCTGCCCGTTCGATGTCCACCGCGCACAGGATGGATGGAAAGCAGCCATTGACTTATACAATATTAAGTAATTTTTTCGCTCCGCTGGTGTAATTGCTGTAAGGCGTACCAGTAGGAGGATAATTAAATAAATAAATCAACGTGTGTACTGCACTAATCTAATCTGTGCTATTTACTAGCTTACTGTCCTAAAATTGTAGGCACTGTTCTTTGGGCAAGTGCTGACTGGAATGTGTTAGATAATCCATCCATACTAGAAAATTCATACTATATCCATACTAATATTATAAATGCGAAAGTGTGTCTGTCTGTCTGTTACCTCTTCACGCTTAAACCGCTGAACCGATTTAGATGAAATTTGGTATAGATATAGTTTGAGTCCCGGGAAAGGATATAGGAGTTTTTATCCCGATATTCCCACGGAATCGATACTTATGAGGGTGAAACCGCGGGGCGCTGCTAGTACCTACTATATAATATATATATAGTGTGTCTGTCTGTCTGTTACCTCTTCATTCACGCTTAAGCCGCTGAACCGATTTAGATGAAATTTGGTATCGGGAAATGACATAGGATAGTTTTTATTCAGATATTCCCACGGGATCGACACTTATGCTCGTGAAACCGCGGGGCGCTGCTAGTTATGAATAAGTAGACCTATTCTCATATTACCATTTTTTTTACAATACACACCTTTATAGATAACCAATAAAAGTCCTTTATTTAATTCACATTACGCAACGTCACACCTGTAATTCCCGAAGGGGGTACCTGTAGTAGACCCATATTTCGTTAATTTTTTTTAAATTCATAATATCTTACGGCTTACGGCTCGACTACATAGATTGCACCATACATATTGCGGTATTTGATTGCATTTTTGCTATCATTAGTATGGGCCGAATTGGACCACTTAGGTATTTACAAGGAAATGTAACGTTACAAAAAATCCCGGTGCTGTTACTCATTCTATAATCTTTCACTGGCAGATTGATTAAAGGTATTTGTGTGAATGCCACAATTCTTAAATTCATATTGATAAGCTCACGCACACAGCTGCAGCGTCGCAATTTCTTGAATGTGAATGTATCCATGTATAGCTAACTAGCTTCTGCTCGCGACTTCCTCCGCGTAAAATTTCTTGTTTGTTCCCCCGACCCACCCCGTCGCATCGCATGGCCTGCCCGCGCTTTTACTTCGTTTTGACTTAGCGTTATTTATTCTTTTTTTTTTTTTGCTCGGCTGCTGAGAGGCCTAATGTGATGTTAAATAGCCTAGCGTTCCTCAAGAATAGGGCTATCATATGAAACAATAATTTTTAAATTCCGACTAGTTCCCGAGATTAGCGCGTTCAAACCACAGATATAGATAAGTACACCTAGATAACGCAAAAGCAACTACTTCGCGTGCCAAAAATCGCACCAGCTTACGTACGAAAATCGTAAGCTGCCACTTTCGCGCTCAGTCCTGTGTACTGCTGGCTGAGCGTGAGCGCTGGCGCTGCCCCGAGGGTGGGGCAAGACGGGTGTCGCACGCGGCGGCGTCTTTGAATTGATTTGATTTTCCCATCACTAAATATTGCTTGTGACGTCATAGTAGTCAAAAAATGGCACGCTTGGTTTTCATACAGATCCTGATACTTGCGTTATCTAGGTCTATCTATATCTATAAGTAGTCCAAACAAACAAACAAGAAAACAAATAAACTCTTCAGCTTTAATAATAGTATAGATTACAAATTCATGTATGTATACATGTGTACCTACCTAGTGTGCCTATGTGCGTAGCTACCTAAAGTCCAAAAGTAAGTATTTATTTGAACAGTGATCTCACCGCTACGACTGTTTACAAAGTTGTCGTTAATTAGTGTAGTACCTACTCATTCAGTACATACACAGACGAGGAAAGTAAACAAAATTGGGAGCATTGCTCGGATGTGTGACAACATGGTTCAACAACAACAACAACAACGGTGGAACAACTTTTACTATGGGGCCAATACAGAAATCGCGAAAAAAAAATCTACTGTTCCCTACATTTTGACGAGATAGACGAACATAAATATCCCACAGCTGTTTTTTTTTTCGCGATTTCAGGTTTTGTCTCATAGTAAAAGTTGTTCATAATTATGAGTACAATGACCTCTTATGATGTTGTTAATGTTTTACCAATAACCCAGTACATTTGCACTGTTGGATTTTCAACCCTCGAAGTCATGGATATATGCTCGACGCTGAGCTAAGTGTTGAAAATCTATCAGTGTGCTTTATTTAGGCATTCGTGTAGGTGTTACAAGCAACAAACAGAAGCTTCCATTTACTGGGTACGCCTTTCATTGACTTGAATGTGCCCTGGCGGCTGAGAGTATGTCATGCTCACTCAAATGTCTCGCTGATGGTGGCGCGTGTGTTGGATCATTTAGCTCCCTTCAAAATGGTTGAGCTGAATGGTGCTAATACATGCGTCATGTTCGTGAACGGGCGCCGTCAGTAGGGACTGGTCATCTCTTTGCTGCCATGGCTTATTTGAATTTAATTTAATATTTGAATTGTTTTTTTTTTCATTACGGACGCTTTTAACGTTCTGCATCGTTTTTACATGCATCATTTTTAACATGAATGATGTAAACAAGACTTTGTAACCATATTATTTTGATTTAAAAGAGTGTCCATGGAGTTTCTTGTCCGTTCTTCTCCATAGGTACCTACGCTTTGGAATGGGCAACTAGCTTCATCTTTCTGACTGACCGACCCCTTGACAATTCAAAAGTGCCTGTAATGGTTTAATTGAAATATATGCTTTCAGTTTGAGTTTGAGTTACCTAAGGAACAGGTATTCGAGTATTGTAAAGATTGTGGACGCGGAATATAAGTGTTCAGATAAAAAATAATACTGTAACTCACAGCGTAGATACCTATGGTTAAATTATCGTAAAACTATAAAGAATTTAACGATACACGGGAAACGATATCCGCTTGAATTTGGCTTTGAAAGATCGGTCCCATCTTGGCATCGAATAGAATAATAAAACTTTTAAAACCCGATATTTCTAGCCATAAACTTACTATCCAAATCCGCATAACTTTAGTCGTGCTTAACCTCTTCATAACACAAAAAAATCGTGCAGATAACCAAGTAAATGACCGAGATAAAAATACCAAAGACAAATCACAGCAGAACGAATTAAGGCTAAAGCCTCGCACAGACTGGCGCGACGCGACAGCGCGGCGCGACTCTAGTAGAACAATTTCTATGAAAACTTCACGGAAATTGTTCTACCAGAATCGCGTCGCACCGTCGCGTTGGGCCTGTCTGCGGAGCCTTTAACAAACTTACCCGTGTACCTAACATTTAGTTTGGAATTCAGCCAACTTTTCGCTGAACTGTCAACTTATCACAATTTATATTTTTCCTTTAGCCTAGAAACTCGCAAGAGGTGCAGGATGCGATGGTGGGATGTTGAGATACCCGGCGTGAGAGCCAACATGTCGGATGTTGAAATGCACCGAGGAATAAAAACGCATATTCAGAGACAAAGATGCATACATTGACAAGAACTCATGTCTGTTTTGTAATATTGTACCAAACTAAATTTCAATATTTTATATCACATAAACCTACATGAGAGAAATGAAACGTCTGAAGCTAGGTGCACGGTTCGGTTCCTATGGTTAAGAGCCGATAAGGAACTACACGGTAACTCTTTGTGTAGCCTGAAAATATATAACACATGGGGTACTAAATGTACTAAATTGTACCTTAACATTGATACAGTAGTATGGAACACAAATTGTAGACAAACAAGTGATTATTTGTCGATGCTTCTGTGTCAATCAAATTAGCTTTTGGAGACATAGGTGGAAGGTGTTCTACCTGTCTCCTCTTACGCGTATTGGAGGTAGCGCGAAGAGCAGAAAGAGCAGAGAGAGGAGAACATGTCCGATGTCGACTGGTCCAGTGCTAATGCTTGTCCAACGCCTGCTGGTCTAAAGTTATGTTTAGAAATAACGATGCTTTTAGCGTCCGGTGCCGTGCCAAAATTGGCAAAATGGACAACTAGCTTTAGTAGAACATGAAGAGTTAGAATGTGCCGTATAATTTACATAAAGTAATTCAAACCTTACCTTTTAACCTTTTCGCCCGCATGGAGGTTGAAAATTATCAAACGGGAACGTACGGGATAAACAGTATCCTATATCCTAACCCAGGTCATGGTCCATCCATGTACCAATTTTTATCCAAATCCGTTCAGCCATTTTAGCGTGAAAGCGTATCAGATAAACCACTCACTTTCGCATTAAAATGTTGGATGGACAAAAGCTTAGCAAAATAAAAGTAAATCAAAAGTTACTTTAAACTTGGCACTCAATCTGTATGAATTTATTTGTAGCACAAAACCAAAACTCCGCATTGACGCCCACGTGACATCCGGATCGCCAAAAATGCATAAAAATCTTGCAAGAAAAACGTAAATCCATACTTACTATTAATATTATAAATGCGAAAGTGTGTCTGTCTGTTACCTCTTCATGCTTATTAGATAATTAATTTATACGTCATGGTTTCATTTTTAATTGAAAACAATTAAAAATGAAACCATGACCTTGACCTTGTGTGGTAATTTTATGTTAGGTGCATCGTGTTCACATTGATCTATGCAAAATATTGTAAAATAAAATTAAAAGAGTTAACGGTGGAGTTTCTTGCCCATTCTTCTCTATACGAAAACTACCTTTTGGAATGGGCGACTAGAATCCATTCAATTGTTTTATTGTAATTTTAGCGTTCAAAAGTGCCTCATAATTATGCCCCTTTTTGAAATAAATACTTTGACATTGACGATCGACGTACAACAATTCGTAAGTCGGGGCCGATACCACTGTTCTTATTTTACATAAAATACTACTTATAATTACGAATATTATGTACAGTATTAAAATAATAATAAGAATATGTGCAAGTATATAAAAAGGAAAGGAAATAATCAAAGGGCATCAAAAAATTCAACCGCATCGCTGTCAACAGGAAACGTGCCCAAAAGACTGGCAGCATTGCCACGTTGTATGGCAATGCTGATTCTTTGGCCAAAAAATAGGCCAGCCCTCTGGTCACGTGAAGAGTCGATCAACCGCTTGGCGATGTCGCGAAATACTCGGGCCCCATGACCCTAGAGTTTCAACCCCAAACGGCTCAAACATATAGGTACGTTCCAAAGAGATTGGAGTATTTGCGCCGTTTGAGGTTTTCCGCACCTGCAGCAGCTGCCCCAGCACAGCTCACCGTGCTTGGAAGATGGGATGGCGCAAGGGTGTCGACACACGTTGCATCCCAAACCAAAGGCCTACCAACTTTCCAAGGCATTATGGTCATTCCGTCTAAATTACGAATAAAAATATTTATTGGAACAAAAATATTATATTAAAATTTTTGTGTACGGTAATACTGCGTTAGTTTAGTAACTGTGTCGCAATTATTAGCGCCCACGCCAGGAGCGAAATACCACTGAGTTTCATAACAACAATTTTGGTTATACATATAGACAGAAACTAGACATAAACATATAATTACAAGAGATGACTCTGTCACTAAATATACTCGTACAGCAAAGGAATTATCTCAGTATTACCACATACGAAAATTAGCTGGGAAATCCATTCATCATCCATTAAATAATGGCGAAGATAGACATAATAGTCCACCACATTTCGCCCATGACGTCATCCATCTTCTTGTGTTTATGTGCCGAATTTTATACCTAACAGGACGTAACTCTAAAATGATGAATTTGATGCATCCGTCTCCTCTGACGTTCGCAAACAGTCGCCATCGGTCTCCGGTCAACACGGCTATTTGTATTGGTTATGGAAGGTAGAGGTAAGGAGAAACGTCTCATATGGGGGGAACGTTGAAAAAGTGTCCAGCTATAAGCAGTAAATAACAGTTCAAAAACCCTCCAAAATGGCGCTAGCGTAGGTCATAGTATGAATGTAGTATGCAGAGTTAGAAAATTTAATATTTTTAGTGACTAGAGTAGTTAGTGACAGCCCAGTATACCAAACCAACCCTCAACTATTTACGTAGTCCAAAATAATTTTGTAAACGTAACCTAAAATTGAGGAGAACCTAAGGTCGTTGGAGCCGACGAGTCTAAGTGAAGATCACGAGCCAGCAAACGTGGGAAGCCTCCCTGCTATATACATAGCAACAATTGTATGTGTGTAATGAATAAATAAATAAAAATAAATAGAAGTACCGACGAGACTGGAGAAGACTGACTGTCAGAATGGATGTGGAAGGTGGAGAAGTTCTAGCATGCTGTGCTGTGGCGCATCTGTAGGGAGGCCAGCGACCAGCAGTTGGCTGTGGCGTGAATTTTTGAGGGCACGGTTGGCGCAGTGGTTAAGCGATTGACTGCTACGCTGCGTATTGCGGGTTCGATTCCCGCACGGAACAAATATTTGTCTGACCTACAAGTAGTTGTTCTGGGTCTGGCTGTTTGTGCGAGTTTAAATGTTTGTAAACGCACCCACAACAACACAACAACAGGAGAAATTCCTAGAGTGGGGCAAAAATATTGTTCTTTGATTAAGTATAGAAAAAGAAAAGTAAGTAAGTATGTAGTATGAAATTAATGATTATTTATTAAATTCGTAGTTATTAAATAGATATTGGCGCCGATTCCCTTGTTCACAAACTAAACTAAATTTAAGTTCAGTGCATCTTTTTCTTTCTATTTCATTAAGAAAAGGACGGAACATAAATATTAGTTTAGTCCTGTCAAATTAGTCAGCGCCTGACGTAAATTGACGTACTTTTAGTAGCCAATTTTTTAATCTCGTCTAAATTGTCTATGGAGTATCTTAATTTGACAGGACTAAACTAATATTTATCTTCTGTCCTTTTCTTAATGAAATAAAAAGAAAAAGATGCATGAACTTAAATTTAGTTTAGTTTGTGAACAAGGGAATCGGCGCCATTATTATATGATTCCAGATTTATATATGCAGATATTCTATATCGTTTATCTATTCATAGTCAGTTTTATGAGCTAGTAGGTACATATTGATTCAAGTATTAACACGTGTCTAGCATATAATGCACCGGCTGTATGTATTGCAATCACAGATATGTAAATAAAAGTATATCGATCTGGATTGCAATACAGTTATGTATCTCCTAGGACACAACTTTTACTGTTCCCTACATTTTGACGAGTTATACGAACATAAATGTAGGGAACAGCTGATTTTTTTTCGCGATTTCAGGTGTTGTCCCATAGTAAAAGTTGTTCATAGTGATGAGTACAATGACCTCTTAAGAGGTTGTTAATGTTTTACCAATAACCCTGTATGCGCATTCGTAGTGCAGCAGCGTAAACCCTCAGTTGGCTATGTGCAATGCAATAAATAAATGTTTCACTTTTTTTTCTTTTATTTTAGAGTGTTCCTGGCTTCCTGCCAGTTTTCATTAGTATCTAAGTGCACGTCTATTCTGTATTATTCTTTCTTATAAGCGACTGCTGACTGACCTTTTCTCTTGGGATTAAATTTTGTACGATGACTTCATTTGTGCTGTAATATAGGTTGTGTTCTGGGAAATCCTGATAGCTTGTTAAGGTAGTCTTCTTGGCAATGAAGGTCACCACCACAGTATAGATAGACCTAGATAACGAAAGTATCACGATCTGTATGAAAACCAAGCGTGCCATTTTTTGACTACCTACTAAGTATGACGTCACAAGCACTATTTAGTGATGGGACAATCAAATCGATGCAAAGAGGTAGCTGTGTGCGGCACCCGTCTCGCCCCACCCCGGGTGCGCGAAAGTGGCGGCTTACGATTTTTATACGTAAGCTGGTGCGATTTTTGGCGCGAAGTAGTTGCTCTTGCGTTATCTAGGTGTATCTATATCTGTGGTCACCACACCTAAGTTTTAACAAAATGTCTAAAATCCGCTCGCACTTAACAACTTATTAAAGCATTATTAATAATATTATGTAATTGTCAAACAAAATGTGAATTGTTGTATGAATAAAGAAAAGAACCTACTCCTACGAGCTTATTTAACTTTGTATGAGTTAGTTAACTTTTAAATAATGTTTGACACAATTTTATTAGTCGTAGCTCATACATTATTTTTTATTTACTTTTCCTTTAGAAAATTGGGCCATATTAAACCTACCTAAAATCCTAGTTTAGAAAAACTAGGATTTTAGGTAGGTTTAATATGAGTTGAGAACAACTCAAAGCATTTATTTCAATTAAACCAATTACAGGCATTTTCTTTTGAATTGTCAAAGAGTGGGCCAGTCAGAATACTTACAATATTTAGTTTCTAGTAATACTCGTATGTAGATAACCAAAATTCTGGTAATTATTCATCCCGATATTATTCTAACACATGTTTTAGAATTGTCTATCGACAAAATTACTTGTAAGTATTGATAAAATTATAAGAAAATAAACTACAATCCAAAGGTTTCTTTTCATACATTCTTGCCAATAATTAATCCATATCAAAAACTAACATTGTTTCCTACAACCGCCTCTCAGTCTAGCAGAAATCTCAAAATGGCGGCCAGGAACAGTGAGGCAACATCAGTCATGACATGAGTCAATTAGCGTTAATTTGCGCACCCACTTGATCAGCCGTGTTTGGACTCATCATCATTATTTTCGATTGTGTGAATCAGTCGCAATTATAATGTTTTGTTTCTAGTGTGTTTGTTTGGTACTCTGTTCTGTAGAGGAGGGAGAGCAGTCCTTTGCTGTTATTGCCTTGTATGCGGTGAGTAGAGATATAAAGATACTTACCTTGAAGTATCTTTATATCTGTCAACAAACTCCATGGACACTCATTAAATCAAAATATTAGTTACAATTACATCATTCAAGTTGAAATCTGCTGAAAGCTGTGACTGACACTATAATAGTCATTGATATACATACACGTAGGTACCTATACGATTAATTGATTGATTATTATCAGCTTATAACAGTAAATGTCCGCAACCGAATATGTGCCTCAAAATGACTGGCATGTAGGCCCGATTTCAAACTATGAACAGCCTGCAATCGAGATTTGTCCGAGAGTTAAACTCGATTACATTTTGCCTCAGTAGCCATGTTTTCGACTACAGTATTCATTCTGCGTACAATGTGAATAATGCTGAATACATTTGGAATACGTTGTGTTTGGGGAAGATGATAAAAATATCTTGCAGTACATTCAAAATTAGCTACTTCAAGAGAAAAAAATTGTAGCACGACTAACTATTGTCACATTTATAACACAAAAGCACAGACAACAAAATACAGATTAATCACGACACGAACAAAAAAGAACGTTCCATTTTCAAGACTTTTTTTTCACATCGATGATTCCATTTTTAAATAGCCGTCAAAATAAATGTCCGGTTACACGAATCGAATTATGTGACCAATAAAAAACGGAGCACAAAATACAGTATGGACGTTGTGATTTAACTATTAATTTTCCGTAGCGCTTGTCACGCTGAATGCAGAGCACGTACAATGTCCAGTAGTGACGTGACACATGCCAGTTTGGCGTTCCTCAATGGAATCGGAAAGCCATTTGTTTACGCCCTTGTGATTGGTTGTACCAAGTTGGTTGTCGTTGTTAGAGAATGGCGCCGATTCTGTTGTTCACAAACTAAACTAAATTCAAGTTCAGGCATCTTTTTCTTTCTATTTCATTAAGAAAATGACAGAAGATAAATATTAGTTTAGCGCACGATGAAGTCGAAACTTACAGTACAACATTTTTGTAAGTAGTTTTAAGACTACAAGATCTTAAAAACAATAGCCACGAGATTAGTCAGCAGGGAAGCGTCATCTTTTACAAGGAAAATCGTGTTTAACATTTTGGGAGGGATAAAAGTATGTATTTACACACTTTTTCCTTATAACAAAATAAGTACCTAGTGCAGAAAATTTTAGGGCAACATGTCCACGATTAAATCATCCAGTTAAAACCATCTAATATTAAATGCGAAAGTAACTCTAGCTATTCCCCTTTCACGCCTTAACGGATTTCGATGAGAGGCAGAGGGAAACCATCGCCAAATAAAAATCATTTTAACAATTCAACATACGGTCAAGCGCTGACTAAAGACGGAAACGTAAGTAATTACTAATAGTTGGCTCGATAAAATAAATCGGAAAGATGACACTAAATCGATATTTCGAACGTATTTCTTAGTAAAAAAATATATTCAGAAACCATATAAGTAATATATTAAAAGATAGGTTTTGATATTTTCTGGCGCTGGGTAAGGAAGATTTTTATGTAGGTGGTTATTTATTTTTGTAAGAACAAAAATTAGACGATATTGAGCAGTTCAAGCGCTCACGCCTGCCGGCCAGTGCCTGCGAGAGAGAGATGTCCCGATACGTATTATGCGGGGAGTGAGGAAACGTTATCATCCCTACACACTGCACTACAAGCGCCATCTGACCGTCACCAATAACGCATAAGTTGTCACACAAACAGGAATTTTGAATCGGCGTGCATTCCACACGCAGATTTTCTCTTGTCCTCAATCCGCAAGGAAACACGGCTATTTACACGCATATCCCACCCTATTATGGTCCTTCGAGCCGGATATGTCTTTGGTAATTTTAGCTAACTGATAACTCTGGTTTATCCCACAATCATCAACAGCTTACATCATTATTTGGTTGGTTTTTACTCAATGAACATGTGTGGGAGGACAAGTGGATTATACTTGAATTCCTAGTAAACAGCCAACGCGGCTGTTTACGTTTTGTTACCATAAGTTGGTTAAAATACTTAGCTATAAATTGGTAAAATTAATTATTGCTAAAATTATTTCAACGTTACATAATGACTGCACTGTAGAATAATAAAAGCAATGTAATAATAAGAATAAAGAAAATAAATGTATATATCTACTAATCACACTAATATTATAATGGCGATAATTTGTGTGAGTTCACGCCAAAACTACTGAGCCGAGCAACAAGAAAAAAGTCAGAAAGATCGCTAAGCGAAAACAAAGTGACACCGCGGGAACAAGAAAATTCACGGAGACGAAGTCGCATGCAGAAGCTAGTAATAAAATAAAATGTATAGACGCCAGCACATCAAGGTACTACAATCTGTCAAAATTCTTTAATAGATTTTCAGCTTTATCGCAAGAGCATAAGGTTCAGAAGTAATTGGGAAAATTTGACAGTTTCCGGTAGCTTGATGTGCTGGGAGTACACCCACATTCCGCCAGAATTTTGCAGTGATTTTCGTGGTGATGTTGTAAAAGGCCACGAACAAAAGCTATATTTTAAATCGTGGTTATTATCGTATCTACCTATGTTCTCTGCTACAACGATTAGAAATGAATGTTACAGCCTAATAGGATATTTTATTTCAGCGTGCATAAATAAATGGATGCATATTAGAGGACTATTGACATTCTTTGGGTCATTAAAGTTGGTTGATATTGAGCATGACAATGACAAATACTTAGGTAGGTACCTATTTATTTTAAAATTACACGAGTGCTTGCAAGATTGACTCCACTTTTCCTATTTGCCAAACAACAAACAGAATCCACTCACAAACAGCCAAACACTACTCCGAATCGGTTAACAAAAAAGGAAGTAGGTACCATCCACCAAATAAGGCCCGGCCCACACGTGTCCACCGTTTTTATCGCCAAACATTCTTAACGCGGCCATTATTTGTATAGTTGAGGTAACGAGCGTTCGCGACCAATTGGACGTTTATTGGTAAATTGTCCGGAATGCGTCTGTGCACCTAAAGCTGTCTATTAATGCTTATCTTTGAATGTCATATTCATTTTAAACACCTACAGTTAATTTAAGATACTTTGTGGCAATTCAAGAAAATAGGAGATGATGCATTCTTTTGTTCAGGGTTTCACCATCTGCTACATGTAATCCTCTAGATCGAATTTCGGTCGTGGCGACCAATCTCAGTGCACAATTTAAAGTGCACAAGTGTGTTTGCAGAACGTTCACAGTCTGATCTGTCTCAATCTGTAAAAAATACGTCTAATTTCCCTACATTTTTGACAAGATTTTGAACGTTTTAAATTACGAGAATTGGCCTTCTGGTGCAGCGGTGCTATTTTGTAAAAATCTCACCGTGAAAACTTAGGTGAAGTGAGCGTGGAGTGAGCTGTCAATAGTGTCAATTCCTAGCAAAAAAAAACACACTCATTCTCACCTGAGTTTTCACGGTGAGAATTTTACGGAATCGACCGGCACGACTGCTTATCGTGCTTTCCGAGGCACGGGGGTATCACAGTCACACCGCCAACTTCCAAACTCCGGGCTGTTATTAGGAAATTCGTAATGAAAAATTCCAATAACTGATACTGAACTGATACTTTGCCCGACCTGGGAATCAAATCCAGGAAAAAAAATGAAATACCATTGGAACTATGATTTCTCGAACCCATATGTTTTAATCATTAAAATAAGAAAGTTTCCACGTACCCCTGGTTTAGTGAATAATATTCAGTATTAGGTATCCCAAAATACTTCGGTCCTTCTGAATAAATAATAGTACCTATCAGTCTGATTACATAACAATGAAAACTATTCAAAATGGTTTCCACTAGAACATTTTCGGCGCCCACTGCAGTATTCAAGCAGAAGCGGTTGGCTAAAGTTGTCAGTTATTCAACAATGACCGACCAAGTTCGACCACTTCGCCCGTTATGTAAACCCAGCCATGACAAATAGAAAAGAGTACATTTTTTGAAGGTTGCAGTTGACTATTTACAATTTGTATTAGGTATTGAGTTTTTCCATCTGGAATTTCTCAGTAGTAGCCGGAGACTGGATTTGGGGGTATTCCTCGAAACGCACCAAAAGTATTCCACTAAAGAAAAAAATATATTCCTCGAAATGCATCAACGATGAAACATAGAGAAGAGCATGCAGAATTCGTAATAAATGATATCGATAGATGTTTCATTTGGTGTGTTTCAAAGTTGGTGCGTTTCGAGGAATACCCCTGGATTTGTTCCCGGTTGATGGCAATAGGCTCGCCGACCGACCATTTTTTAACCGACTTCAAAAAAGGATTCCAGACCTTCTATTTAATAAACAAATATTAAACAGCACCTGTCGAGAAAAGTGTCAATAATGTTTTTTTTTTTAATATGTCGCATTGTTAGTAATATCAAACACGGGGCCCTATTTAGAGGTTACCTCATCGTATCCGTTGAAGGCTAACGACTAATCCATCCATCTATCCATCTCAAAAATTCCATATTTGCTCTCAAAGCCAGACTTTTAATAAAATCCTCTCTATCAAAGCGAAATCCCTGACATTTTAGTCCGTTTCACTTTGATGCTAGCATGCTCCATTTGCAACTTACTGCCATATGCACTTTGGAGAGGAAAAAAATTATGAAGTAGGTAGGTATACCGGTGCTATATTTTTCTCCACCTGTGTATATGATGTGGAATTAGAGGAAACACCGTGCATCAAGACATTATTGCACCAGAATTTGCAACAGGAATGATTACGTGAGCTACTTTTCATGAAGATGATACTTCAAAGGGCTTGTACACAAAACTGCGAATCGATGCGATGCGAATACGCAACGCAGAAAACTGCCTTGCGAATGCGTCGTGCGAGTTCGTAGATTTTTACGATGCGACGCTTGACTTCGCATCGCAGTTTTGTATACAAGATATGTTTACAAGATATGTTTGTTGACACGCGAGACGTGGGAAAAGTCACATTTTGTTACCCAATGGAGCAATTTAGCGACCAAGCTTCTACGGGAGATCAAATACTAGTAAAAGTAGTAAATTACCTACAATCGTGGCTGGGTTGTGTATGTATTTTTGCAACACATTGTAAACTGGGTGGGGTGTGTGTATGTACACATAGGGCACGCTTTTACCTGTTGCTTTTGTTTTGATTATTGTTCTATGTTTTAAATAAATTGATATAAAATCATTTCAGTCAGGGAAATTATTTATTTTGCGCCGGCTGTCGCTGAAAACCAGCGCTGGGGCTCTATCTTGTATAGGGTCTTAGCATTATGCTAAGCGATGGCCGTTTTGCGTAGATGTGACGCATATTTTCTCCCAAATTGTTATTTTCTTTTTTTTTGCTTGTGTTTTTTCATTTTTATGCGTCACGTTTGCCGCAGATAAACCTACTCCTCCCTTCTTCTTCCTTCCTTCTTTCTTTCTTTCTTTTTTTTTTCTTCTTTAGCAATTTGACTTCCTACGTAAATTTACTGTGTTACAGCCATAGTCAACGAATGAGAGTAATTTGTGGTTTAAATATACGGGCAATTTAAGTTGTCATTCAGTTTTCTTAGCAATTAATTTCTCTGTCTTCACATACAGTGGCGCCGATTCTGTTGTTCACAAACTAAACTAAATTTAAGTTCAGGCATCTTTTTCTTTCTATTTCATTAAGAAAAGGACAGAAGATAAATATTAGTTTAGTCCTGTCAAATTAGTCAGCGCCTAACGTAAATTGGCGTATTTTTAATAGCCAATTTTTTAATCTCGTCTAAATTGTCTATGGAGTATCTTAATTTGACAGGACTAAACTAATGTTTATCTTCTGTCCTTTTCTTAATGAAATAGAAAGAAAAAGATGCATGAACTTAAATTTAGTTTAGTTTGTGAACAACAGAATCGGCACCATTATCTGAAAAATTAAGTACATTCGCAGTTCCCAGCACTGTTTTGATCTCCTAAAATATTCAGGAGATTTGTAAGCTTGAATTTTCAACGGGATAGAGGAGCCTGACAACTGCATTAATTGTTCTCAAACCCTCTGCCGTCGAGATTTGGCATTGTGCCCGTGCCTTTAAATAACTAACTCAATCTTACATTGCACTTAACACCAACATCGATAAACTTGTCGACTGCGTCTTAAATCTTTATTAAAGGAACACCGATTTGATATAAAATCAATTTCAATCATGAATAAAACCAAGAATAAATTAACTGCATGGTCACGTTTTCACTATAATAATAACTAGCTGACCCGGCAAACTTCGAACCGCCTCAGATTAATTAATAATCTTCTTTTTTTTTTTTTCGGGAATTTATCCCAAGTTTTAATAGTTATTCTGCTATTCGGGGCGGAGACAAATCCAACAAAGCAAATATCATAAAAATCGGTCCAGCCGCTCTTGATTTATAAATGGTGTAACTAACCCGACTTTGTTTTATTCATATAGATAATAATTTATTTATTTAAGACATAGTTTTCATTACGTTCAATTTCACAGTTACGACTTTCTTGCTACAAGAACTACACTTCGAAATACTACAGACATTACGACCATATACCTCCAGAACGTACAAATTAGATGAAATATGAAAATGAGGTTTTAAGAACAAATATTTGCACGTCATTGGCCTTCATAAACTTAGTTTATAATGTATAATAATGTAACTACCTACACCTACGTTAAGCTTTTTGTTGATTCGAGAGCATGAAGTCATCGTCTATTATGTATTGAGTATGTTTATACACGCCAACAGATCATTGTTACTTTAGTTATTTAATCAGATGCTCAACGAGCCTATTTATTAAAGGGTTATGTCGATCCATTCAATATTTTATTTCTTTTTTATGTCAAACATTGAGTCATCACAGAAATTTTATGTCCTTCGTGCGATATGGTTGTATGTGTAAATGAGGTAATACTTCGAACCTAAATAAATACGTGTAGTAGGCTGGGGGAAGGCGTTTGCCCAGCAGTGGGATTTTTTTTTGTTAGCCTACTAACAAAAAAAAAAAGTGTAGTACCTAGCGGTATTTCGTTTATATATTTTTTTTTTCTGTTAGCCTGTTCTGTCCCACTGCTGGGCAAAGGCCTTCCCCATTTTCTTATGCTGTGCCTTCTCCGGTCGGTTAGGAACGAGGCTAAAGTTTATATTTTTATCATTCTACAAGTAACATACCTATAGTTTGGATGTTCTTCAAGAAGCATTTGCGTAAATTGCAAACATACTTTTTACTATTTTTATATGTGCTATGTTTACTCAAAAGATCACCACAACCCTTCCTTCCCCTCCTGCAGTTGGGTAAAGGACATATTCTATTTTCCCGGCTGGCAATCCCATTTGCCGTCCTTTCCAATCTTGTTGTCCTTTCACTACACATCCGACCTTCGCGCCGGAAATATTGCATGTCGTCATATCCTCTCGCCTTCGTTTATGCATCTGGTCAAATTTCCTTCATGACACTGAAATTTTAAATGAGAATCGAAAAATACGATCGTCCTTTCATTTGTGAGTTTCATTTGGGAGACGAGATGTGCTTAAAATGAGTTTGGTAGTCATTTTGCAGATAAAAAGTAATTTAAAAAAATTAAACCGACTTCAAAAAGAAATCAACTCAAAATTATGAAATAACTTTAATTTCGGAAGTCGGTGTCTTGGGATCTGTATTTTAGTTTTTTGCCACCGACTTCCGAAATTAAAGTTATTTCATAATTTTGAGTTGATTTCTTTTTGAAGTCGGTTTAATTTTTTTAAATTACTTTTTATTTCGTAATTTTTAGTTTTTGCACTAGAATTTGACCAAGGTTTTGAGATGTTTTCCCTTTGACACTACACCCGTAGCTCGTATCAATACGCCAGGCCGTCACACTTACACGTATTAGTCCATATCTTGAAAATTACTGAACCGATTTTGATTAAACTTGCACTGTTCCCTAAGTTGAAGTAAATGTAAGCTAATAAAAAAAGAATGACCAAGATCCGATTAATAGTTACGGAGATATGCGTGGACAAACATACATACATACATACATACATACATACATACATACATACGTCTATGAAATTTTGTATATTTGTTTGGAAGCCTTAGTAGATTGTCATATGTGAATATAATGCAATTCCAATAATATTACATACATACGTATCGAATTGATAACCTCCTTTTTTTTGAAGTCGGTAAAAATAAGTAGGTGGGTAAGTTGCAGTAGATTTTGTTCTATTTGTGATTTTTATGATGTTACTATAAGAAGGGTTAATTGACAAAGTGCTTTAACAACTGAAATAAGGAAATTAAGGGAATCTCGAAACGGCTGGTTGACACTTCCCGTGACCCAAGGGCTGGGTTTGACTAGGCCAGAGGCTAAGCATTGCCGCCAGTCTCTTGGGTACATTACCAGTTGACAGTGATGTGAATGAATATTTTATTTATACCGGCTGACTTTTTTTACCGTCTGTATACCTTCTCACGCTTAAACCAGTGAACGGATTTCGATATTTGGCAAGGAGATAGATGGAATCCTAGGGAAGGACATAGGTAGGTATACTTTTGTCCTGGAAGCACATTCCCGGGGCACACGGGCGAAGCCGCGGGCAGAAACTGGTATTGTAATAATATAGCCAAAGATGTTCTACAACCCAAAACTTAATCTTCCGTACAGTGCCGCCGATTCTGTTGTTCACAAACTAAACTAAATTTAAGTTCGGGCATCTTTTTCTTTCTATTTCATTACGAAAAGGACAGAAGATAAATATTAGTTTAGTCCTGTCAAATTAGTCGGCGCCTGACGCAAATTGACGTATTTTTAATAGCCAATTTTTTAATCTCGTCTAAATTGTCTATGGAGTATCTTAATTTGACAGGACTAAACTAATATTTATCTTCTGTCCTTTTCTTAATGAAATAGAAAGAAAGAGATGCATGAACTTAAATTTAGTTTAGTTTGTGAACAACAGAATCGGCGCCACTGTACAATGTAAACCGGAAGACGAACTTAATTAAGAACAGCAGGGTTATCTAAACTACGGTAAAGGGTATCGTATAATACGGTATCGATAACATCGTTTTGAGCGATACGATTATTCGATTAGGTCATAATCGATATAGCTCGGATACTGCATGTTAGGTATTCCCAGAGGAGACAGTAATTCGACTGGCCTGTTGGTCTAGTGGTCAGTGACTATGACTGCTATGCCGGAGGTCGTGGGTTCGATTCCCACCCAGGACAAATGTTTGTGTGATGAGCATGATCATTTGTTCTGTGTCTGGGTGTAATTTATCTATTTAGGTATGTATTTAGAAATATATAAGTATGTTTATCAGTTGTCTAGTACTCATAACACAAGCTCTGCTTAGCTTGAGACTAGACGGCGTTGTGTGATAGTTGTGGAATATTATTATTATATTATTATTATAGTAATTGTTTGATGCCATGTAGATAATTACAAGATGATTTTTGTTAAAATGAATTTAAATTTATTTCCATCACTAGCCGATATTAGGTACAATGTAAAGAGTCCTAATATCGGCTAATGTTCTCAAAGAGAACACAATTTAAAAATTTATTACTTACAGGTAATTACAAAACAGCACTTATTAGTAAAAGTATTAGGCATGTCAATGGGGCCTTTAATATACAATAAAATTCCGCACAATTTTAAGAACATCCTCTAAGAATATTTAAATCTAAGCTGACTACATTATTAATAGAATTTTTTTATTATTGTTTATAAGACTTTTTAAATCATAAAAATATAAAACAAATAAAAAAAAATATGACATATTAACTATACGAGAATTTATATTAAATCAGAATTACTTAATTATTAATTGTTATTTTAGATGAAAATTGTATCCTTAGTTTTTACAACTGCATGATTTATATGAAAATTTTATGTTTTTTTTTTTAGTTTTTACGACTTTGCATAACTAAGGTAGAATGTAGCGGAAACATTTATTGATGTACCATCTTATACATGTGTCTACATTGTTGGGAAATAAATAAATCTGAATCTGGATGATACAGTTGTTTATATAATGATGTGTTTATTTACAAACTTTCAATCACAATCAGAAGGATTATAAAGGAAATTTCTAATCCATTGCTTCATGAAAAATTCGTCTGCTCAACAACGTTCATGTCATCATCATCATTTCAGCCGAAAGACGTCCATTGCTGGACATAGGCCTCCCCCGAGCACCTCCACTTCGACCGGTTCTGAACGGTTGAACGTTCATGTAACGCAATGAATTTAGTTACGTCAAAATGAATGGCATTGCCATTATAAGTACCAGCACTATGGAATTTGCAGTCGCGTTGTCAAGAAGGGCAAACTGCCATCACTCATGTGCTTAGCATAATTAATCAGCCATGTCCCTACTGTTGGGACACAGGCTTCCTCTCTTCGAAGAGGAATGGGCTGTAATCTACCAAGTGCGGTTTGGTAGATGTCACATGTATTCAAATTTATGGTTCTAGGACATGTCGGTTTCCTTAAGAAATTTACCTTCACCGTTTTGAAAGTGGTGATGAAATGATTTAAACTCAAAAATTATGGGGCTGAATACCTTGATTAACAAACCTACATGATAATATCTAAGTTATGCTTCTTCTTCTTCTTCGTGTCGCTGGCACGACTGTATTTTAAATCTTGGTGGCCTAAAACTTTGCCACTTCCACGGCGTTGTCGGTGGCAGCGCAGAGGTCACTTTGACTGCATGTTTTGGGACACAGAGGGCAGGATAGGAGGTGGAGCATGGTTTGAGACATAGCTCCGCAATCACACCCTTCTGCCGTTGCGTCAAGGTAGCCCCATTTTACCAGGTTGGACTTACATCTTCCCACTTGTGTCCGGAGACGGTTCAGAAATAAGTTATAAATCACTGAACTTTAGGCCCTGACTGAACTAATGTCAAGGCTGGCGTATTTTCAGGTGTTACTACTGCAGGAAAGGGTCGTATGAGTGCGTAACCCGCCTAACGGCTCTTTAATAGCCAATAGGCTATTAAGGCGAAGATGCCATGACAGATATATTTAATTAGACAGTCGGTTCAGGAAGGGATATTTTTAACCTTGGTTAACATAACTAATGTCAATTTTTTTTCTGCAACACGTCTATTTATCTCTTCCCCATTAGGAATTTTATAAGAAAGAAAATTATTATTTCATTCAAACGTGTTCTAACAAGCTAACAATCAGAAAAATATTTAGTTATAAATAACAGTATTGCGTATATTGCTCGTGGTTAAATAATAACAGCAGCAAGGTTAAGCAACGCTTACCGAGGTCAGTCCGTGGATGGGTGATAGTCGTTACGAGTAGTCGGAAGCCCGAAAGCCTAACCACCCGTCTTGCCAAGGGGTATCGTGTTACCTGAGTCGTGGAGGTCAGATAGGCAGTCGCTCAATGTGGTATCCAGCTGCATGCGGTTGGACTGGAAGCCGACCCCAATGTACTTAGGATAAAAGGCTAGGCAGGTTGTTACTTGTCTAACACTTGTTGATCCATATTATTATATATTATTATAATTATATAAAATATTACAAATGCGAAAATGTGTCTGTCTGTCTGTTACCTCTTCACGCTTAAACCGCTGAATCGATTAAGATGAAATTTGGCATAGAGATAGTTTGAGTCCCGGGAGAGGACTTATGATAGTTTTAATCCCGGTATTTCCACAGGATCGAAAATTACGCGGGTGAAACCGCGGGGCGCTGCTGGTCTTTACAATATATTGAAGCGGAATTTTCTTAGCTTTGCATAGAGGATCTTCCATCCACTATGATGGTTAAACTTGCAGTCTTATTTGTTTGTTTAGCTTAACACTATTGACTTTGACCTCGGTTCTGTTTGTTCGGTTCAATAATACCTACCTACATTTTATTTTGGCATGTTTTCATTAGCATACCACTTGTGCAACTTTGTGTTTTAATTGATTTGCTGTCTTTTTAATTAAAAAAAAACTGGTCAAGTGCGAGTCAGACTCGCACACGAAGGGTTCCGTACCACAAAGCAAAAACGCCGAAAAAACACGTTTGTTGTATGGGAGCCCCACTTAAATATTTATTTTATTCTGTTATTAGTATTTGTTGTTATATCGGCAACAGACATACATCATCTGTGATATTTTCAACTGTCTAGCTATCACGGTTCATGAGATACAGCCTGGCGACAGACAGACATAAATCCTTTGGATACGGTACCCTAAAAACTGACGGTCTCTTCAATGTTTTTACCGGTTTCGTGTACCGTTTGAATGAACAATTAATAATAAAATTACTAATACAAGTATGTTTACAAGAACCAATTGCTTCACGCATCGGTGACCGCACGTCGAATCGAAACATGACGAGATCGAGTTACAATCTGAAAGAAAGGTGTGTAACTGTGTATGTTGTGTACCACACAACTGTGAGATGTTTTGAGGCTGATTGTCAAATCTTATGTGTTTAATCCACAGATACACCAAGATAACGCAAGAGCAACTACTTCGCGTACCAAAAATCGCACCAGCTTACGTTCAAAAATCGTAAGCCGCCACTTTCGCGCTCAGTCCTGTGTACTGCTGGCTGGGTAAGCGTGAGCGAGAGCGCGAGCTTGTGAGGTCATAGTAGGTAGTAAAAAAAAATATCTTTGTTTTTTTTTTCACCTTTTTTGATGTTTTTAATACCTGTATTGTGTCTTTTGTTGCACTGAATAAACGTTTTATCTATCTATCAAATTTTTCTTTAACCTAACTGCATATTTTTCTAATGGAGACATTGGAAGAGAACGGATAAAAATAATGTCTCCTATTCTTACCACTGAAAGTATACGTTTAGATAATGGCGAAGATACGAGGTTGTTAGTTTAACCGTTAATGTTCGGAGAGATGAGATTTAAAGAATCGTGGTAGCGTTCACGACGCATTCATTGCCAAGGTTCCAATAAAGGTAAATACGGTCAGGGAATACAATAATTTAAACAAACTAAGTCAATATGTCGTTTTATAGCCTGCAGTGCGATTCTGTAACCATCTCACCGTGAAAACTTAGTGAAGTGAGCGTGGAGTGAGCTGTCAATCAATTGTAATAAAAACTCCTTGGGTAGATAATAATATTATTTAATCACTCCAATCCAACTATCTACTACAATTTACTAAAGTCTATTCGCTAACACGGGTTACAATAATTGTGTTTCAATATTCACACCGTTACTTTAATTTGTCCGACCCGTAGCTCGTTCCAAAACCAAGTGACCACCGACTACTTCGCGATACAAGTCACCGAATCGATTCCCCGATAACGCGTGGTGTTGCCACCTCAATAATTATTCTGAATAATCGATATGTCAATTTAGTCGATTTAAAAATACAGATAAATGAACCTAACACAATAGAGACAATTCCTAGCAAAAACAAACACACATCACCTATGCTTTCACGGTGAGATTTTTACAGAATCCACCGGCAGTTCATGAAACTGTCAAAGAATGCTATATAGGTGTGATTTAAATACACGAATAATTTAAGTCTGTAGACTCTGTAGTCACATTGCTTAACAAATAATTTCTTTCACTTTACATAAGCAAATATTATAGCAGCGATATTGCCATACATTTGAGTAAAAAGGATCGTTTTATCAATTAAGTACCCCAATTTGATATGACCCGGTAACAAAGTGTTGATCAATTTGACAACACTGCTCGTCCAAAAATAAAGACGGATTGGTGTGGGAACGGACCGCGGCGACCGTTGGGGTGATGCCTTGAATATACACGCTTCAATTAACATCAAATTTAGTACCAGACACCGGTTTTAGAAACGAGAAGATGTGAAGAACATGAAATTAGCGGTCAGACAGCTCCTTGTTGCTTCTTTGAAAGGAAGTATCGGCACATCTTATTTTGCCGCCAAGCAGCATTGCTGTAGTCTGAAGGGTATACATATACAATGTGGCGATTAGGTTATCACATTAGGAGTAATGTACTCATCATTATGAACAACTTTTACTATGGGACGAAATTTGAAATCGCGAAAAAAAATCAGCTGTTCCCTACATTTTGAGGAGTTATACGAACATAAATGTAGGGAACGGCTGATTTTTTTTTTCCGCGAGCAGAGTTTACCGCGCAACTAGCATATACGAGTATATGTACAGACGCCAGCACATCAAGTTACTACAATCTGTCAGATTTCTTTAATAGATTTTCGACTTTATTGCTAAAAAATAAGGTTCAAGGTTGATTGGGAAAATCTGACAGTTTCGGGTAGGTTGACCTGCTGGCGTCCGTACAAACGTCTCGATATCAGTCGGCGGGCAACAGCCTACCAGACACAACACTTGTCTGGTCGTGGGATCCTCCCTTTTCTATGAGGAACAGAGGGTAACCTCTGTTCCTCATACCTCTATGAAGTAATGCCGTAGATATGAGCCATGAGCCATAACTAACCTACTTCAATTTTTAGCTCCAAAAACAGCTTATTATCTATACGACTTCTCTTCAGCTAAATTCTCTTCATAACATTCATATGATATCTACCCATCTTCAATTCCACAGTAAAGATATAATCAAGTTAATATGCCTTTGCGAAATTACATCAGCCTTCATGATGGAAATCCGTTTTAAATAGAGCGTTACGATAAACTGTTATCATAAACAAGTTTATTATGAGGCCTTTTTATGGCCTTTTTAAAGGACATGTATTGTTGGCCATCCTTTAAAAAGGCTATTAAAATCTCAATAGGTTTCTGTGAGACTTGATGTCTTTTGTATAAAGGGTTAAGACCAGAACAACACTGTTCTACTGTGTTCAAAAAAGGTTGGCAAACGACCACTGAACAATTGGGATGTAAATGTAAACTTAAATGTTATAAGTAGTTCTATAACAAGTAGCTGTTATTTTATTTTATCATTTATGTTATAACATAGATACATACATATGCAGCTTATAATGTTCCCACTGCTGGGACACAGGCCTCCTCTCGGTGAGAGGAAATACAATGTATCGAATAATTTTGTGTCATTATAGAAGGTGAGTAAAACTATACCTGTATATATGTATTACCATACGATTTTTTTTTTTAAATTCTTTATTTATTTAACGAGGGTTTTAATCTAGACAGATTATGCCACCCTCATCGTTACAAATCGAATTTACATACTGGCTACATAAATAACAATTATCTTACACTACCTCTGCGACGAATACCAATATTTACGAGCCTGTACAGCATCCTGGCAGGAGCAGCAAGGACGCTGTTACATACCCCAGTCTCGCACATACTATTAAATACTATTAATAAATCTCGTCTTTCCGGCTCGTTCCGGACACACTACATGACATGATAAACATCTTCAATCAAGTTGCATTACGATTTTTATTGCTAAGGGGCAGTTCAAGTATTACGTAAGCAGATTTTTTTTGCAATTATTACCCCCCCCCCCTACCCCTCGTCAGCAAAAGTAAGCAAAGCCATGCTTACGTAAACATTGGTACATGCATTTTATTTCTTTTGCTCGGTTCTAAGCGAACGTATCCATTATTTTCGAGAATCCTTGAAAATGCGTTTCGTTATCAAGCATAGACAACCCTACTTGGGTTGCCATTGTATTAAAACCAAAATCGACAAAATTTTGTAGAACATCTGAAAAAGTAAAAAAATAAATACTGCTGACGTAATCACCATACAGACCACCCCACCCCCCATGTCCTCAAAAATAAGCAAAGCGAAGACCCCCTCCTGTAGTGCTTACGTAATACTTGAATAACAGTAACTGCCCTGATTCGCTATTATTTTCTTCAAGTTCACCAAACCAGAACGTTCATTATTATAAGGTCGGTCATACACATCCGCAACCCGCGCGTCTTATATTTACGACCGTTAAGCGCCGGTGGTTAGCCATAATAACCGCCACATGTGAAGACGTATATCACACTTAAATGTTATAAAATGCAGCGAAAAACTTTCTGCCAGAGTTTTCATGTGACATTTATATCTAATAGCCGACATATGAGCTTAAAGTACATATTATTGATATGGATGAAGCTAGTTTGATATTGAAACTTCAGAAAAGTTGTAGTGGTCTTTAAATATTCGGATAATATTCTCTCGCCCATTATTGTATCCCCTCATCATTCTCTTGCTCTTGTCTTAATGTTGATGGTGTTTGTCTTGTTGTTGTGGTCTTGTTATTTGGGGTCGGCGCAACATGTCATAGTTCTATCACCTCTATTATTAAAATAAATACATGCAAAATGGAGTTGATAAAAGACTTTCGGGCTTCTGACTACCCGTAACGACTGTCAAAGATCCACAAATATGTAAACTACGTACTACTAAATATTACAATTATTCACACTAGTTAGGTGCAAATAAAGTCCTCCAGACCGTATTTCGGCCACGGCGGCCAATCTCAACGGAGACTAGCCTTCGGTGCGGGAGATATTATAGTGCACAAGTGTAGGAGGGGGGGGGTAAAGCAAATAACAAACTACACACATACGTATAAAACAAAAAGGCCACTTAGCCGTCAATAGGCAGATAATTCCCAATTAATTATTGCTATCTATTTCTCAGCGCGTCCTTCGACGGTCAGTAATTAAATCCAGCAGGCCTTGATGCTCCAAGTATTACCCTACTTCCGACACCCGCTTGACCTTTTACTTATAAAAGTAGAATGCTTCATTTATTATTAGATTTTTAGCTATTTATAGTCAATATTTTGGTTGTTAGACAAAGAGCAGAAATGCTCGGGTCATCCAGATCTTTTGCACATGTTTTGAACAGTTTTTTTTACAGAATAGTAAATATTAACTACTGGTATGTCCCAAATGTTTTCCTTTTTGATGATACATTATTTTTATAAGCACTGTAAGCACTACAACCCTCAAAAAATGCCTATTTAAACCGCTGTCAACACAGGCCTAGTGTACAAATTTGACAACTATTAATGACCCAAGGGCTGGCTTTTATCTTGGCCAGAGGCTAAGCATCGCCATACAACGTGGTAATGCCGCCAGTCTCTTGGGTACATTACCAGTCGACAGCGATGTGGAGGAATTTTTCGACGCTATTTTTTAGTTTCTGTATAGTTTTAGATTGTTTTACAATAATTGTAAAATTACTCAATAAAAGTACTTCTATCTTCATGATAAAAGAAAAACATAGGGACACAGTTTATATCCTTCATAATCAGTTAATGAAATATCTTTTAAATTGGTCCAATATTGGAGGAGGAATAGGTAAGCTTTATCAAAAGTCTCTCCGACCGCATTTCCTCTGGAAACATGTACTTAAATACGAGTAAGAATGATAAGTTGCGACCTGTGATAGGCTGAGTTAATTGATTGTTTCACTAGAATGCTAATGATGATGCTATGTTTAGCAAAATCACAGCACAGGTCAGTCGATAATACTTAAGTACTGACATAATTTACACATATTATTAGTTGATATCACCACAGAAGTTAAACAATGATGTCAACCTTTAATAAATTGGAATGCCAATAATATTGTGAATATACAAGGAAACTCTTATTGTCTGCGTTTTGAAGGCGTTATGTCATCAATTAGGTGTTTTCTAAATATAGTTTTGTGTATTTTTGCAGTTTGAAGAATAGGCATCGAGATATGTTATTTGACAAAATACTTTAGGAGCTATGAGGGAACAGATCAACAAACATACCTACATGACCTGTTAAAATCATAACCCTCCTTTGGCTTTGCCGTAGGCGGGTAAAAACACAAGAATGTAGAACGAACCTTGTTTGAAAAATATGAATGAGGCTTCTTGGCAATATTTAAAGAACCTTTCGAGGAGGTTATGTGGTAATATATATACAATCCTTAATTTGAGAACCTTAATACTTCTAATGTCAACTGCTGAAAATAGCTACCTTGCCTTGCTACTTAATAAAAAACCATAATCGTTACTTCAGAAGTCACTTACATAATGCTTAGGCAAGATTAATGATCAAGCCAGTAAAAACACTCACAAGACTAAATCATACCAATTACTACTGTGTGTCCCACTGCTGGGAAAGGGCCTCCCCTTTTTCCTTTTAAATCTTTCTATGTTGTGTGAGCTCTGGTCATGTTGGCTCCGCGAACATGAACAGATCGTCACTCCACCTTCGTCTTGGTTTACATCGACGGCGATGTCTTCCCTCAGGCGTCCTAGACTAGTGACGATCTTTGCCCATCTCCAATTTTTCAATTCAAATTGGTTTATGATGCAGTGGTACTATATGTTAATTCAGGGTGTCACTTACCTCCATACAAAATTTTATCAAAATCGGTCCAGCCGTATGAGCGTGAAGAAGTAACAAACATAATATAAACACACACACACTCACAAACTTTCACCTTTATAATATTAGATATTAGTGTGATATTTAGAGATACTACGTATATGCCACATGCAACAGACACAACAGGAGTGCCTCTGGCGCTCAAGGCATAGAATAACAATGGCAACACTGCCCGAGTGACATGTCAAAATTTTGTTCCTTATTTTAAAATTAGTTTTATTTAATTTTTTAAGTGTAATTAAGGTGTATTATTATATCCAAATGTAAAATAACTGCACAAATACTCGGGATTATTGTTTTTCCTTCAAAACCACAAAGTTAAATACAGTGTTTGGTTGCCCACCGTTACCGGTAACCTCTCACGAACAGCTGATGTTCGACCTGCGGATTTAAACGGGGAGTATTGTTTACTTTTATTCTCTCTAATTTAGCACACAATCGTCACATAGACTGTAACAGATTCATTGAGTCATAATTGTTGTTTGATTTGGCCCAATGCACTGGGTCTAGTCACTTTGTTTACATAGTTACTTTGTGAAATATCAAAATAGGTACTATTATTCTATTAGTGTTTCGATACTGTGATAGATACGTAACAACAATAACGTTGTCTATCGTTAGTTTCAATTGTAATCTTTATGCATAACTAGGTTTTTTATTTTATTTTTTTATCTAGGCATCCTACCCACTTAGGTAAAAATAAAAACATAAGATACTAGAATCAATGTAACTTTGTACGTTATCTAGTCATATTAGTTGCATTTCAATTAGATTCAGCAGCCTACCTCATTACTCAATTAAGCTATACTAACTTCTCCCATTTTTTCCTTTCATTTCTAGCTTTCCCTTTTGTTTTTCTGTCTAAGTAGTTCTCACCGTTCTTTTCATCTTACTTTCAGTACTCATTCCTGAAACTATGCCTGTGATGACCCGTAGGGCTGCTGCTCAGGAGGTGGAGCTTAGATTGAGAACGTCCCTTCACGAACTTGAGGCTTCAGAGAGAAAATGTCAAGCGCTGTTAGAGGAGAGAGAGGAAAGTGAGAAGGAAGTAGAGAAAGTCATACTTAAAAACACAAGCCTAAAAAAGGAGCTAGTAGACTTACATCTTCTATACCTCAATGTTGTCGAGGAACGGGATCAACTAAGGGTTGTCACAGATGGCTTCAACAACTGCAGTAATTTGTACGAGGAGGCTTTGTATAAGATTAGGGACCTGGAGGATGAATTAATCCACGCAAATGTTAAAATTCTAAAATTACAAAAGGATAAGGAACATACTCAGATCAAAGAAACTGACCATTTGTATAATGAATTGTTAAACAAAAATTGTAACCTACATTCCATAACAACAATAGACCTAACTGAGGATTCCTTACTGAAACATAACTATAGTCATAAAATGAGTCAAAATAAAATAAAAAAATACGCAAGACTGAATAAAATCATTAAAAAATGTAATAAATACAAGAAACAGCAAAAACATTATTCTAAAAATATTCAATTAAGGAAAGAACGTGTTATTCTTATTAATAAGTTGAACAACTATCAAATTAAATTAGAAGATAGTATAAATATTTATGAAATAGACACTCAACGCTTACAAACTGAAATTCAAGTTCTTGATGACTCACTAAAGTCACTTTATAATAAATATGTGTGCTCTCGCCACCAAATTAAGGAACACATCCTTGCTACAAACGAGCTGGTAGACAGAGTGGACTTGCTGACTCTCAGCAACACTCGGTGTACTTGTCAGAGGGGATCCAACCTTGATGGTCTCCAGCCTGAGGCAACGGAGGACCCATCCCAAGTTGTGAGTGCTCTGGAGTGTAAACCCATCCAAGATATACCTGATACTGTGCAAGAACTATCTCAAGCAGTACAGTCAGCAGCTAGTAGTGTTTCCTCTTGTAGTAGTCAAGTATGTTATCAGTCAGTTATGTTTTCAGATAGTATAGGAAGAGGTTTAGGGAAATTAGTTAGTAACAACTTTAGTTTTACTACTCAAAACTATTGTTTACCTGGGACATCCTTCAAAGAAATAATGACATCAATTACAGGAAATCAATATGATTCTTATACCAACATTACTGTATTTGTAGGTAATAGTTCACATGTCAAAAAAGAAGATATCACTGACACTGTTTCTGAGCTTTTAAAGATAAATTGTAATAAAATTATTTTGTGTGCTTTTCCATATTTTGTGAGGTTATCAAATAGAAAAAACAATTATATACATATGCTTAATAAGCACATGCATTTCTTAGTAAGTCACTACAGTGACAAACTTATATTTTTTGACACCAACAGTTTTGTTGATAAGTTGAAATCGACAAGGAATACAGTGTATCTGCCCATTAGGTTTAGACATAAAATAGCGAGGCTATTAGCTTATATAAACTCAGACATAAGTAGTATGTCGAAGTCATGTACTATAATTAACACCGCAATTATTAGTAATAATTCTAATGTACAGGTGGTCACCCGAAATAACTGTAGCACTAATGCTATAACTATTTACAATAAATGTACGAAGGAGGATCCATGTGTCACTTTGGCAAATTCTAGTTCTAATGTGGGGTCCACAAGTAGTGGGATTGGGCTATCATTGCCTGGTGATGACATGGGAGTCTCGGGGCTCACTCTGGATGTTGATTTAAACTAGTTAGTAAGACAACAGAAGATACCAGTAACAATATTGTTATTCCTACCAACAACAAGGTGCCTTCTTGCTCTCAAATAGTAAAGTGTAAAAAAGGGTCTAAGCAGAACTCCTTGAAATTATTTCATCAAAATATTCAAGGATTTTCATCCAAACAATTAGAAATTGAATTATTTTTAGAAAAAACCATGTTTGAAATTATTTGTTTTACTGAACATTGGTTGAAAGATTATGAAATGTTAATTAACTATGAAAATTATACTGTGGGCAGTTGTTTTAACCGAAAATCTATGCTGCGTGGGGGTTCATTAATCTTAGTAAAAAATTCTATTAAGTCTAAGACTCGTAAAGATATAGTTGATCTTTCGGTTGAACATAACATTGAACTGTCCTGTGTTGAGCTAGATAAGCATATTATAGTGTGCGTTTACAGACCCCCAAATTATCAAAACTACTCCATATTTGAGTCAGTAATGGAAGATGTTCTAGCAAAACTTGGAACTGGTAAAAAATCGCTAATTATCTGCGGTGACTTCAATATTAATATCTTAGAGAATAGTTCAAATAGCAGTCGATTATTAAGTCTCTTTAAATCATTCAATTTGTCAAATGTGTTTTCAGAACCAACTCGCATAACTATAAATTCTGCTACATGTATTGATAATGTTTTTTGTTGCTGCAACTACTTAGATAAAGCCATTGTGAACTATCTCCCTTCTGATCACAGCGGTCAAACCGTTGTGTTCAAGTCCAATACACTGTTACAAAAAATTCAGATAAAAACTAGACAAATAACACCAAGCAATCTAAATAGATTTAATAATAACTTAATTAGTAAGTTAGGTGTACCAGGCCATATTAAAAACAATGTGAATGAATTATATGAGGAGTTCTTTTCGGTAGTGCGCACCGAGTTCAATAACACTTTAAAGATGAAAACTAAAACTATTTGCCCAAATTTTTTGTTTAGTGACTGGGCAACTAAGGGTATTAGGAAAAGTAGAGAGAAATTGTTTGAGCTGTATGGCCTTAAGCCTTATATTAACTCCGAAACTTTCAATAAATACGTTGCTACCTACTCTAAAACTTTTAGAAATACCTGCAAGACAGCTAAAGCCTTGCATATTAGCAAAAAGATTAAATCAGCCGATAATAAAATAAAGACGGTCTGCAAAATTATAAATGATGAAACTAACCGAAATAAAAGACATAACAGTGATTTCGCACTAGAGACTTCGCGTGGTCTCATAAGCACTAACAAAGAAGTTGCTCAAGAATTTGTAAATTTCTTTACCAGTATCCCACATAAAACTACTGAAATCTTAAATTCCTCGCCTTTACGTTCTATTGATTTATTAAAAGCAAACGTTCCATCCTGCCAGATTGAATTTAAGTTCAAGCATATAAACCCTGAAATAGTAATAAAAGCTTTCAAGCAAATCAAGATCAAATTAACCGAAGATATATGGGGAATGTCTATCAAAGTATGTACCTCCATTATTGAGACTATAGCGCCGTACTTAGCATTAATATTTAATTTGTGTGTGGATCAAGGAGTCTTTCCGGATCTAATGAAATACAGTAAGGTAATACCACTTTTCAAATCGGGGGACAGTAAAGATACCAATAATTATAGACCCGTATCCGTGTTACCAGTTTTCAGCAAGGTATTTGAAAAGGTGATGCTGAATCAAATGCTCAATCATTTTACCACCAATAAAATATTACACGACCAACAATACGGTTTCACCAAGGGACGTTGTACAACTGATGCCGGTGTCACCTTATTAAAACACATATTTACGGTCTGGGAAGAGTCCCAAGACGCCATAGGAATTTTTTGTGACCTCTCCAAAGCTTTTGATTGCGTCGAACACGAAACCTTACTCTTAAAACTTGAGCATTACGGACTGGGTAAACTTGCGCTCAGTTTAGTAAAATCTTATTTAAATGATAGACAACAGCAGGTTCAAATAAATGGTGTCAATTCACTCGGTTTAAAAGTAAAAATGGGTGTACCACAAGGCTCGATATTAGGTCCTTTCCTCTTTTTAGTATATATTAATGATCTACCCCACTTGTTAAAAACCCAACCACAAATGGTGTTATTTGCTGACGATACTTCCTTGATTTTTAAAATTAATAGACGTGCATCAAATCTTGACGACGTAAATAACGCCCTACTGCAGATCCAAAATTGGTTCACTGCTAATAATTTAGTATTAAATGGAAAAAAAACGAAGTGCATAAGATTTTCTTTACCAAATGTCAAAAGTAGTAATTGTGAAATAGTATTGAATCAAGAGAAACTAGAATTCGTCGATAAAACTGTTTTCCTGGGGATCACGCTCGACTCAAGGCTTCAATGGGGTCCTCATTTAACATCCCTTGCAGGACGGCTAAGTTCAGCAGCATATGCTGTGAGAAAAATCCGTCAATTTACTGATGTTGATACCGCGAGACTGGTCTATTTTAGTTACTTTCATAGTATCATGTCGTACGGTATTTTACTATGGGGACGGGCTGCAGACATCGAGTCTATTTTTATTCTGCAGAAAAGAGCTATCAGAGCCATATACAGCCTCCGCAGGCGTGACTCTCTAAGGGAACTGTTTAAAGATATTAACATCATGACGGTACCTTGTCAATACATCTACGAAAATATCATGTACGTAAGGAAAAATCTACATCTTTTTAGTAAAAGAGGTGAAAGACACAATTATATCACTAGAAATAGGGACCAATTAGTTCAACCAGGTTTCAGGCTGGCTAAAGTAGACTCGTCTTTCATGGGCTACTGTTTAAAATGTTACAATAAAATACCTGCCGACATACTTCAACTGAATGAAACGAAATTTAAATCTTGTATAAAACGCACACTATGCAGCCAGGCATATTATAAATTGGGGGACTACATCGCCGATAAAAGTGCTTGGCTAAACGCTGGTCCTGCTCCATAAGGACGCACAAATAAATTGATTAGCATTGGAAAATACTGTTGAAGCTGCTGAAGATTTTAAAATACACTTTTTGCATTATATAAATTCAATCTCCTAGTATTGTATAATTGCATAGCACATGTGTGAGTACTATGTACATACTATAAAGCTTCCATTTACTGGGTACGCCTTTCATTGACTTGAATGTGCCCTGGCGGCTGAGAGTATGTCATGCTCACTCAAATGTCTCGCTGATGGTGGCGCGTGTGTTGGATCATTTAGCTCCCTATAAAATGGTTCAGCTGAATGGTGCTAATACATGCGTCATGTTCGTGAACGGGCGCCGTCAGTAGGGACTGGTCATCTCTTTGCTGCCATGGCTTATTTTAATTTTATTTAATATTTGAATTGTTTTTTTTTTTTTCATTACGGACGCTTTTAACGTTCTGCATCGTTCTCACATGCATAATTTTTAACATGAATGATGTAAACAAGACTTTGTAACCATATTATTTTGATTTAAAAGAGTGTCCATGGAGTTTCTTGCCCGTTCTTCTCCATAGGTACCTACGCTTTGGAATGGGCAATCTAGCTTCATCTTTCTGACTGACCGACCCCTTGACAATTCAAAAGTGCCTGTAATTGGTTTAATTGAAATAAATGCTTTGAGTTTGAGTTTGAGTTTGAGTTTGATAGACAAGTAATGAGGTTACGTCTGGCGCAGATTAAAGAATAAAAATATTTTATTTTATTATTTGCTAATATTTTAACTAATTATTTATTTCTGTTTCTGTAACTGCCCGTGACATCACTGCGGGCCCTATCAGAATACCAGCGCTGTGACATTTTCTTTGTTTTAAATGTCGCAGCATCATGCTGAGATAGGAGCCTTTTGGCCTCGTATAGGAGTTTCTGTTTAATTTTCCTTTTGATACTTTTTTTTTATTATCTTGGTTTTTTATTTTACTGTGTTTAGTTTAGTTTGTGATCTTCCTGTACGAGTCGCAATAAATACTTTTTTTTTTCTTTCTATATTTGTAACACTGTTGGTTTGAACAATTGGTACAAAAAAAATAATTAAAAAAAATGTAGAGCAAATCTGATATAGCTAACTTGTTCACGCCTCAGAAAATCCGGAACTAACATTTGCTGAAGTTTTAACCTCGTAAAGTAACACTTAACACTAATTAAGTGCAATTAAAAACATTTTAATTAATACGTGGCCTCTATCTGGTCATGTGTGAAAGGTATTTTAATGTTCAAAGTAAGGACCTTGTGGACTTATGTAGTAAATTATTGCTTGAGCCTCCCCAAGCCGGATGGATGAACGGTTTGAGCCTTTTGATAAGGCGCCCTTGTAATTTATTGCTGAAATAGCTTAAATGAACTTTATAGAGCAGACTTACAAATTTTAGATGGTTTTGTGCCCGGTTGATGGCAATAGACTCGCCCTTTATTACATGGGACCTTTTTTTTTGCCGATGGGAAATCATCAAATGACCCCTCCCGCTCTGGGTGGAGCGGCAGGGAGTGTCAGACTCTTACTGACTAAAACCCACCCGTGTTCCTTCCTTAGCCCTTTATGTTCCGGGCCAGCGGTAACCCTTTCGGACAATCCCGCTGACCCGGCAGGCTTCGGCCTTAAGGGGGCCCCTCCTCGATGCTGACATCTCTTTGACATGATTACATGGGACTTATACATAACTGGGGAAATCTAGGTGTGTTATAGGTACACCTCAGCTCAAACTCCTCGGAGATTGCCAGGTGTGACGTTGTGTTACGTTATCAACAGATTTAAAGAAAAAACTAGTGCAATGTTGAGAATACTGACTGCCAAACGCACCAATGCATCGATCTTAACCTAGCTTCGAATAAAAACCCGCTTGACCTTAAGCCAGCAACGCATTCTCTCCTATTTCTGCCACATAGTACGCAAACGCGATGAAAGTTTGGAAAAACTGACTGTGGTTGGGAACACCGAAGGCAAAGGATCGCGCGGTTGTTCACCAACACGATGGACCGATCAGGTGAAGGAATCATCGTCCTCTAAATTCTACACGGTAAGGGATGCGCTGGACAGAAACCAGTGGAGACGGATCATCTGCTTCAGATGCAACTCCGAAGCTGACCACGATCCTCAGACATGAGGGACCGACTACAGAGAGAGTGCAATTTTACAAACAATAGCAACCATGAAAATACCATAACACATAAGGTAAAAGGATTTATACTCTGCAGTTTGCGTTTAGTGACATATGTAACTTTGGACAAATGTAAACTAGAGAAGTCAGCGCGCGCTAATTAAGTGATTCACTAGGGCCATAGACTTTCCGGGAACTCTGTGCAGGCTATGGACAACTATAAGTCTTGTGTTCACCAACATTTAAATCAACTGATTAGATATATAATCCGTTCTATATTTAAAATTTGACATAAACCAACTGTTTAAATACCTAAACAGTGCAGTGGTTTGAATGTTGGTGAACTCAGGCCTAAGAGAAAATTTTGTCATGTGCCAGATAGGATTTCCCATCAGTAAAAATGACTTTGAACTTCCATAAAAAAATGTAACCCATTTAGTGCTCCACTTCGTTATAAATGTAATTCTTGCTTGTGCAAATTTCTTAAGTGCGTTGTCTATCAGCGAATTTAAGATTTTTATTTAATAGAAGATTTATAACTATATGCAAAGTTGCATTTGACATACATTTACTGATAAGAGAACATTTCAAGACCTACTAGCAGTGGTCGTAAGTTGTCAGAAAGCTTACGTGAAGTACGTGCATCTTATAACTTGAACACCTGTACACAACACCTCTAATCAGGGCACCTATTCAAAGAAAAAGTAAGTCGGAGACAAGCATAGTTGTACCACTAATTGTCGGCCAACTTAAGGAACTGTATATTGCACTAGAAGGCAATAACGAGGTTGCAGATCGATATGTTCTGGCTTGATAGCCAGAACATATCGAACATATCAAAATTTCACTACTGTGTGACGTTGGTGACGATTTCACATTGATATGTGAAATCGTCACCAACGTCACACATTAGTGAAATTATGCAAGTATCAAATCAACTGACACAATGACTAGTTTGACCAAAGAGTAAAAACTACAAATACAATACAGTAAGTAAGCCAAAAGTGTGCATCGAGGAGGGGCCCCTTAGGGCCGAAGCCTGCCGGGTCAGCATGATTGTCCGAAAGGGTTACCGCTGGCCCGGAACATAAAGGGCTAAGGAAGGAACACGGGTGGGTTTTAGTCAGTAAGAGTCTGACACTCCCTTCCGCTCCACCCAGAGCGGGAGGGGTCATTTGAAGATTTCCCATCCACAAAAAAAAAAGCCAAAAGTGTGCAGGTGGAGCGACGATCTTCGCAGGGTGGCTGGTAGCTGGATGAGAGATGCCGAGAATCGAGCTGAATGGCGTGCAACAGGAGAGGCCTATATCCAGCAGTGGACTGCTGTAAACTGTTGATGCCAGCCGAAAGTGTAGAAATACCTAGCTTCAGTTTATTTTTACCGTAGTTTAAAACGAAATGCAGTCGTCTGGTGAAGCGAAGAGAACTTTTAAAGGTTCACACGTTTATCCTTTGAATAAAATCATACTTACACGTATACTTTTATTTCCCACTGCATTTTTAAACG
This sequence comes from Oligia fasciuncula, assembly GCA_963082905.1. Classification (NCBI taxonomy): domain Eukaryota; kingdom Metazoa; phylum Arthropoda; class Insecta; order Lepidoptera; family Noctuidae; genus Oligia; species Oligia fasciuncula. The sequence goes on along the minus strand of OY720392.1, from coordinate 3,505,326 downwards.
TCAGTGCCTAATAATTTGACCGTGAACGAAATTGCTTTTTCCTAAAAACTTTTACAGGCATTGTCTGTCCGTTTTCCAGCGATGTTCCAAAACTTTGCAACTGGGTCACAGGGCACTAACTTTAACTACAAAAGGGGTGTTAAAAGTGCTTGTAATTGGTAAAATACTTTTAATTTGGATGCATGATGCGGTGCAGTTTTCATGTTAGGAGAATGTTTCAGAGTTGTTTGGAAACATTGTTAAAACAATTTGGACAATTTTTGGCTCGCCCAAGGGAGAAGTTTGTACAACATACAGAATTAACAAACATGAGATGATTAAGAAACATTTGTGTACTATGTTTTCGGGATAATACTTTTTTGGAAAGCAGAAAATAAAAAATCTATGAAATTGACGTTTTACATAAAAAAAATCTTCTTATTTTTATGGATAATTATATATTTAATTAATCGGAGTATTGGCCATTAGTGAACATGTGCTTTTGCCATTTTAGAGTGGAACTTCGTTGATGGCTGTGCTATAAAAATCCTCTTTAGAAGCGTTTTTACCGCTTCGTTGGATTTGAATTTATTCCCCTGTAAAAAGTTATCCGAATTCCAAATAAAAATGGAAATTAGTTGGAACAAGGTCTGGTGGGTGACGGAGAGTTTCCAGTCGTAACTCCTATAGTTTTGAAACGGTCCGTTGTGCGGTGCTTCCACGCGATATGCGAGCTTTTTTATCTTTCCAATTTGAAGTAAATGAATAAGTATCGATTTATCACTTACGTTGAAGGCTGCTGCAAGTTCCAACGTAGTTTTAGATGAATCTGCTTCCACTATGACTTTCAATAATTCACCGTTATCACCTTTTACCTCCGGTCGGCCATGGGGCTCAAAATTTCCAGAACGGAAGCGATCAAACCAAAAAACGAACCTTGTGTTCACATGCCGTACCATGTTCATATAAGTTGGTGCTACGACGGAACTCGTATTCGAAAAAAGCGCGAAGTTTGGATTTTTCCATGGTTACAGCATTGATATACATACACTCATTGAGCTAAATAACTAGAGAAGCAAACCTCATTAAAATGTGTCAAAAAAATGTAACCACTATTTAAACGCAACGACGTAGCTATGAAACCACTACACATTTAAAAGTAAACATATATCTGTCTCCCGTACACAAGTCGCAAGAATAATACCGTCACTTAGATTAGACAAAGACCGCCGAAAAAACCCGAAATTACTTTCCACACGTAAGTTTATTATTTCTGTGTTTATATCTACGTGAAAACGCAATAAAAATAAATAAAATGTAGAATTTTGTAAATTAGGTTCAGTGTTACCACTAAAAACTTAGTTTTAGTTTCCCACATTATGTGAGAGTTTTTAATTTATAGAATAAGTGATTTAAAATATTTTATAAAACTAAATGTGTGTGACAATGTGTAACAAAAAAATAACATTGTAACATAAAAATAATTGTTTTTAAATATTTAAATAGGTACATAATTCAAAAATAACGTTCATAACGTTTAATGTTTTTTTTTTGCGTTTTTTATGGCTTAAAAAGTTGGGTAAAATTTCGCATGGCTAGGCAACCCCCTCCCGCCATTGCATGTTTATATTGCGGTCTTTGTCTAATCTAAGCGACGGTATTATTCTTGCGACTTGTGTAAGTGAGACAGATATATGTTTCGTTTAAATAGTGGTTAAATTTTTTTGACACATTTTAATGAGGTTTGCTTCTCTAGTTATTTAGCTCAATGAGTTACAGAAACAGCGATATTTAAAAAAAACGAACGGTGGAAAAAAAATGAACAACTGATTTTGAAAAACAAAATATCATGCTATAATATAAAATTAATTTGAAAGTGGAATTATAAATAGAATGAAAGATATCGATCTTCACAATAGCCAGTATCAACAACGAGCACAAATCTTTTCTTGTTTCGTCTTTTGTTGCACTGAATAAACGTTTTATCTATCTATCTAAATCCAGACTTCGGTCTGCTAATGAGAAATTCCAGATAGCAAACCCAATAACTCGGACAGGGAATCGAACCCAGGACCTCAAGCTCAGCAGTAGCGCTTGCGACCACTAGGCCAACGAGGAAGAGAAAACAAATAATACATTCGCTGAAAGTTTTTCTTGCAAATAATGGAATTTATTTCTTTTATCCGATACAAACTCAAACTAAAATCATTTATTTCAATTAAACCTTGTACAGGCACTTTTGAATTGTCAAAATTAAATAGTCTGTCAGTTAGTCAGAAAGTTGAAGCTAGTTGCCCATTTCAAAGCGTAGATCTCTATGGAGAAGAACGGGCAAGAAACTCCATGGACACTCTTTTAAATCATTAGTGGTATGACGTCACTGATTTGGATAACGTCCGCGAAGTGTCGATTGTACTAATCCCTCATATAGTAGTAACAGGCAAAGCTACTGATAGGGTTGGGCATTGGGTAGATAATATCGGACAATCTGGATAAGCTTTTAATTTAGATGGTCTTTTTGGCTTTGAAAAAGAACTCAAGCATGTACTGTCAACAAAGTCAAAACATCCATCGGTTTCTTACTAAACTTCAACTATATCCGACGACACTGGTTACTTATCTCTTTTGGTGACTGTACATACATAACTCAAGTTTTGACATTGATTTTACATTCCGTAATTACTTTAACTAACGCCCTAATTTATTACTTGTTAATTTTTTTTAAATGATAATCGTTTACTTTTACCATGTTTGTAAATATGGGAGCACCATGTATCATCTGCCTAGCCTTTACCCAACTATGTTGGGGTCGGCTTCCAGTCTAACCGGATGCAATGAAACTCACTTTAAGCTCACTTCACCCGAGTTATCACGGTGAGATTTTTACAGAATAAAACTACAGCGGTGCTATTCTGTAAAAATCTCACCGTGAAAACTTGAGCGAGAGCGTGGAGTGAGCTGTCAATAGTGTCAATTCCTAGCAAAAACAAACTCACTTCACCTAAGTTTTCACGGTGAGATTTTTACAGAATCGACCGGCAGAAACAGTTTCTAAAAATTGTCAAACCTACTTACTTTTAATAATACGTACTTTATAAACCAAATTCTCGAAAATAAATCGTAGCGACCGAGCGAAACTGATGCAATTAATTTTGAAACGCAAAAGAAGAGAGATTGCTATAATGTGCGTGCGCTCGGAATAAAATGACGTATTAAAACGAATTTACTCCTTTTTTGACAAAATAATTGAATTAAATTTAAAACCACTTTGAGTAAACTTTGATATATGATAATTCTCTATGTTTTAAAGTTACGCCCGCCGTGATGTCGAAAAAAGTAAAAATATAGATATAACTTTGCATTTTTTTTGTATCGAGAAAAATTCATTGAATCGTGTATTCCTTTTACATGATACTACACCAGAGAGTCAAACCCCTATTCCACATACTTAACAAGTTGCACGAAGTAGAAAAACCACATTTTTTTCAATATATCACCTTAATGGAGGTTTCAGCCGGTCGATTCTGTAAAAATCTCACCGTGAAAACTTAGGTGAAGTGAGTTTGTTTTTGCTAAGAATTGACACTATTGACAGCTCACTCCACGCTCACTTCACCTCAGTTTTCACGGTGAGATCTTTACAGAATAGCACCGCTGGACCATTGTCGGTATCAATATGGACGCGCTTACATAATGTACCTTTTTTGTGGTTACAAACTGCGCCGTTGGATACCACAATTGGGCCTTCCACGGCTGACCATAATGCAACCTCGTACTGAATTATTTTGGTTTTTCAATCGACCGTGGTTTGTTGGTGATAATGGCTATAAATTGTATATTGTTCGTGTCAAATGTTGCAGTTAATGGTACATTTTTGGTGTATGTATGTTGCACTTTTATAAATAGAAAAGTTTGTGTAGATGAGTCAACATGGGAATTTAAAGCTGTGTAACTCAAATTCTTTAAGTTAGTTTAGAAAACTACTTGGCGACTCCTAGTACTCGTAGTCCTAACTAATTTGCAAATAGACTTGCGATCGACGTTGTTATGACTGTATGCAGATGATGCAATGCTTTCCATTAGAATGTTCGAGATTTTCAAAAACTCACACTTTCTATACCAAACCACTTTTTTATTAATAGATCTAGAATAATAAAAGAAGTTGTAATAACTTCTATGTTACAGCCCACATGTCTCATCTTCAAGGAAATACAACTTTGATGAACATATAAGATGTGATTCAAAGACCACCATTCTAGTCCTTATTTTACGACAATCAATTCCAGTCAACCTTTATGATCTAGAATATCTAGATCACTAGCACACACTGTCATTCAGAAAACAGATCGACGCCATATTGAATGAAACTCATTCCCATATACAGCACATGTAAACCGTATGCCGCTGAATAGCGTAGCAAATCAGTAAACAGTGCACCGACCACCTTTACTTGAGACGACGGGGTGGCGCTGCTTGTCAAGGCGGAACACGTCAAACTGTCAAAGCCAGTACATTTTTAAGTATTAGTTCCGAAAGTTGCCGCAGTCTAAGTTATGTTGGTGATGCAAATGGGCTCGTTGATTGATGCGTTCCGTACGCAGATAGCCGTGGCCGACGTAATTCACACGACAAACATGGATTAAACCATGCCACAGATTTTGCGTGCGGTAATTTGTTGATGGGAGAATGCTTTGATGTGATTGAGGGAGAAATAATCCCGTCAGTCAGAGAGGTGGTTCGTTTTGGTGCATTGATTGATTGACCTGCTGCAGTTCTGTTAACGTTTTGACACAGTTTGGAACAAACATTTGCCTACAGATATTCAATACATGCGTCATGTTCATGAACGGGCGCCGTCAGTAGGGACAGAAGGCCAATTCCCGTAATTAAAAACGTTCAAAATCTAGCCGTAATCTCATCTCAGCGACAATCAATGTCAAAAATTTAGGGAAATTGGAGGTATTTTTGAAAGATTGATGCTGACATCAGTTAAAATTAAAATTACGAGAATTGCCCCCTTTCTGGTCATCACTTTGCTGCCACGGCTTATTTTAATTTAATTTTATATACCTATGTATTGTTTTTTTTAAATATGAACTTTTTATTACGGACGCTTTTACCGGTCCCAACTGACGAGTTGTAGGTCGTGAGTTTGTGTATTTAATGTCATCACCTTTGCTCTCAAAACGGGGAAGGAAAACATGGTGAGAAAACCGGCAGGTTCAAGAACCAAAAATTCGAAAATATGTGACATCTATCAACCCGCGTTTTTGGCCCACTCCCTTTCACAGAGAGGACAACTGTGTCCCAGAATTAGGAACAGTACCCTAATTGCGTAACACACTATATCAATCGGAATCTGAATCAGTTTGAAGCAAATTTCTAATCCATTGCTTCATAAATTCGAAAAATTTGTCTGCTCAACACGTAAATAACGCAATGAATGTTGTTGAACTGCCAAACTGAAACCGATTCCGATTGATAATGTGTTACGCAATTGCCCCGCTGTAAGGCTGATTATGCTACTTGTTCCGGGTCTGGACGTCAGTGAGAGGTTCAGGATTTTTTTCGATAACTTGCAAGATATCTCAGTGCAGGGCAAAAGCCTCCCCTCTTTACATTCTTATAACGTCACCATTATGTGCAATGGCCAAGTCGTTCAGGATATGAAAGAAAATATCTTCCACGGAAGTAAAAAGTCTCGTGCAGTAAATTGCACTGTCGGTAGCGTCGTCGTTAAGGTCCTATTTCCCTAAGCCCGTTAGTTCAAGTTTATGAACAAAGCCTATGTTTAGTAGTAGGAACATAAAGCCATAATCACCTAGAAGGCTACTGATTAGTTTGATGTTATCAGTTTACAAATTGATACTGTCTATCCACTTATTCCTGAGTCACCTTAAACAGGACCCTATTTATAGTCGAGACTTCCATGTTTGGTTCGTATCTGTAGGAGCCCTAATTGAAAGAGATACCTATGGGGCCTATAGATGGGCTATCAATAGGCTTACTGAGAAACTAATCCGATTTCAAAACACGTCTTGCGTTGCCTTATAATGCCATAAATGGTTGGAGACGGGATAAAGGTCGCTTGATCTAGTCCTGATGAAGTATTGTGCATCCTGGCAGATTTATACGAGTATGTATATGTTTATGAGTTATTGGTGTAAGTTTAAATTATTATGTCATGTGATTCATCACACTACTATTATAAAGGCGATAGTTTGTGAGTGTGTGTGTATGTTTATAGTAAGTAAGTAAGTAAGTAAATTTTTATTTGTTTGAACATGGTGTACATTGCATGCAAGATAATAATGGGATACATAAAAGTTTTATCATGTTCAGCCGCATATCGTGGCGTACAAATTGGTAAGAAGAGATGGTGCATAAACCGTGATAATATACATCAAAATTAAATTTTATCATGATACAATTACTTATTTAAAAAAAATACATACAATAGATCATGTCAAAAAAAATATATGTTTGTTACTTCTTCACGCTCAAACGGCTAGACCAATTTTGATAAAATTTTGTATGGAGGTAGCTGACACCCTGGATTAACATATAGGCTACTTTTTATCCCGATATTCCCACGGGATCGAAACTTATGCGGGTGAAACCGACAAACACTGATAAATGAGGAAAAATCCTGCCGAGTCATCATAAGTTTCTCCAGTTTTTTATTAGGAATTCAAAGCCGTCATTTAAAAAAATATAATTATAATTAGGCGTATAATTATAATTATACAATGACTACCCTGTTTCATAACCTAGCTATAAATACATGAAAAAAAAAAAGTTTCTCCACGTCGTATTCGTGGCTTTCTGGACCACTTTTCTCCACAACCATGTCAAAGTGAACCCTGTATCCACTCATCCCATTCCAAAAACTAAACTTCTGTACTACTAACTGATAAATTCTAGGAACTAATAGAAGTCTTAATATTCTCGATGAATTGAATACGGTTCCGAGAAATTACTTTGATATATTCACGCTGCGAAATTGAATCACTTGTAGTGACATGTGATACCTTGTCGGCTGATGAAATTATGATGCCTAAAATAGCCGGATTCACTGAGGTTAGATATTAATTAATAATAATTGGTAGGAATAGTTTAGTGGCTTTGTAGATGTATCTAACTATGGCTGGTTGATTTTATTTAGCATAGCATTTAAGATGGACAAAAATTATGTTCTGAGACAATGTTTTTGAGATTATTATTTGACACGACATCGTCTGCACATATAATTGTAAATGTAAGTATACGAAATATTATAAAAGATGATTATTACTATGGAGTTTTTTGCCCATTCGTCTTCATACTAGAATCAATTCTATTTCTTGTAAATTTTGACTGTCTGCTGTCTTTTAATGGAAATAAATGATTTGACTTTGACTTTGATGATACATTAAAACTTTTCAATCGCACAAGTTTTTACACACACATAGGTATGTTTAAAAGATCGATTTGGAAATACGTGGTTTATTTCAAACTCGTTGTCAAATCGTTCAGAATTGAAGGTATTCACAAAAAAGTTCGAACCAAAAAGGTGTTTTCACAAAAAGTTAAGAGTTAAAGTAAAAGCACATTTGAGCAATTCTCTATTCGGTCGGCTGGGCTGCGTGGCGTCCGTAGCGCACGCGGTGTCAATCCGGTTTTCCGTCAAAGTGCTCCAGTTACAGATTGGACGGATCACCGGCGTCCGTCCGGTTCGTCGGACGGCTTTCCAATGAGTCCGCGAAGTGCCGCGTTATGCGACTGTTTGCAGTATTTGTGCGTTTAGCTAGGGCTGTTAGTTTCTGAGTTTATTTCATGATTGGTTACCAACCAACACTGGGCCCGTGTGGTGGATTACGGCCCATTCCCTCTCACAGAGAGGAGGCCTGTGTACCCGCAGTGGGAACTTTATAGGCTGAGTTGAATAACTGATTTAGTTGTTTAGTTGGATAAGTGTGGGAACAATGCAATTTAGCCACTGATGGCGCTCAGCTGAACATAGCGTTAAAGTTATTTCGTCTATAGAGGTTTGAATGTTGATCTTCGTTTAGTTGTCGCGTTGTCTTCATTTGATGTACTATATCAGGTCTATAGGCCGAACGCTTAACTGTGACGTTGCCTGAGGTAGCAGTGCGGTGCGGGAGGGTTGTGGTGCCCTGATGCGAGAGCTTAGTGATACGTCAACTTATGACAACTATCACCCCTCCCGCACCGCGCACCTACCTCAGGCAACGTCTCAGTTAAGCGGTCGGCCTATAATAGAGTTTTAAGATTTCTGCCGGTCTAGCAGGGGATCCAGAGGTGGGGGGGTGGAAGGGGGTTCAGGGTATCCTAGCAGGGAATTGAGGAGGGGTGGTGGAGGGGGGTTCAGGGGATCAAACCGGAATAAATCAAAATCTCTGCGTGAAAAGTTAGGTGAAGTGAGCTGTCAAATTGTCAGCTAATTTTAATATTTCTACACCGGCAACGGTAGTGTATGTGTAACTGTTTAATATTAAGATCTTAATGTACCATAAACTCAGAAAATAAAAACTTAGTAATGACTTCACCTAAGTTTTCACGCTAAGATTTTGTGAAAATCTACAGATTGTAATTGCCTCAATGGACTTCTCCTCAGAGGTATTACAACTTACAGATTTTTTAATTTTTTAATTTAAAAAACCAAAGTTCAAAACAACATTTTTTCTTTTGTAGCTTTCAAATAACATGACACCCAAATGCTATCCGTTTTGTATGCAGTATTTTTGATACTATGAAAAACCGCAACCGAATATTCCGAGAGAAAGTGCGTTTCTGCTAACTGCATAACTAGATTGAGCCACTTTAACAGAATCCGCTTTTTTTAAAGCGGTGGAAATCGTTGAAAAACATGGCGGCTACGTTTCTAACAGATTGCTCGTCATACACTGCTGGTTTTTGAAGGATCATCAAGTATTATGAAAATATTAATCAGAAAAGTAGGCACTTTGAGAAGGGAGTGATATGAAGATTCGAATGACGTTATTGCGACGCACGCTATTTCGAAAAAAATTGAGAGTGGTACGCCAGTTCGAAAACTCAAAAAGTCGAAAACCGCTATATCGAATGACGTTGTCGCGAACACGCTGAATCGAAAAACTGTTTGAATGGTACGCTAGTACGAAAGTCTTGGCATTGAAATCCACTGTTGCGAATAGCATAATATTCCAATCTGAATTTGTCTGAGGATCGAACTCGTGACCCCCGACACAGAAGTAATCAACAGAGAAGTCAACAAATCAAAATTATAGGTGGTATATAATACTCATTGCCAAAAGTTAACTTAAAATAATAGGTACCTACTTCTTGTTGCTCTTGTTTCCCAAACCCAATACAAAGCTAAGGCTATATCGGGGTCGCGAGTTCGATCCTCAGACAAATTCAGATTGGAATATTATGCTATTCGCAACAGTGGATTTCAATGCCAAGACTTTCGTACTAGCGTACCATTCAAACAGTTTTTCGAATCAGCGTGTTCGCGACAACGTCATTCGATATAGCGGTTTTCGACTTTTTGAGTTTTCGAACTGGCGTACCACTCTTAATTTTTTTCGAAATAGCGTGCGTCGCAATAACGTCATTCGAATCTTCATATCACTCCCCTTTGAGAATAATGTAGTAGGTAACTTTATTTTGCTTCTGGTATAAGTAGGTATATGCTGTTTAAAAATCACACTAAAGCCAATTTTGATAAAATTTGGTATGGAGGTAACACCCTAGATTAACATATAGGCTACTTTTTATCCCGATATTTCCACGGAATCGAAACTTATGCGGGTAAAACCGCAGGGCGCAGCTAGTTGTCAATAAGACAAAATCATAGTCATAATCAAATAATAATAGTGTTTCAGTGGGAACGATTATGCTATGTTTTTGTCAGCAGTGGCCTTTTTTTTTTGGGTGTGAAATTATCAAATAACTTCTCCCGCTCTGGGTGGAGCGGTTAGACTTTTACTGACTAAAACCCACTCGTGTTCCTTCAGTTGCCTGTGGCAGGGGCTACGGTATCTCTTTCGAACAACCCGCGACCCTGGCAGGCATCGGCCCTAGCGGACCCCGTCAGTTAGTGCTGACATATCTTTGAGGCGCGCGTGGAACACAACGCGTCGTCGACTCGTCCCTGGTCCTTACCGGACGGCGAACTGTCCATTGCTCGCCGTCCGCAAGCGCGCGCCTACGGTGGACGGGAATCGGCTGTAGATTGCCGACGCCCAGGGCGTCTCCTGCGGCGACTAGGGGCGTGAGGGCGCAAAGATTGCCTCTCCCTGACGCGCTCCACCTCCTCCTTGTCAGCAGTGGCCTGGACAAAAGACTCCTCTCTGTGTACGAGGTATTGGGCCTTTTAATCCACCACACGGGCCCAGTGCGGGTTGGCGGATGTCACATATCTTCAAATTTTTATTTCTAGGACATGCCGGTTTCCTCACGATATTTTCCTTCACTGTTTTATGAGCAGTGATGAAATAATTCACACAAAGTTAAGTGTGTGCTTGGGATCGAACCCACTACCAACAACTCGGTCGCGCGTTATGTCTGGGCTACCACTGCTCTATAGGTTTTGCTATTTAAAAATTGCTAAAAAGACAAAACTATACCTCTACTTAACTGCCACATTTATTTTCATTATTATTGGAAATCCATTTTAGGTACTTAGTAGAAGGTACTAATTTTGAATCACCTATTTGTTTGACAAACTACTTCATGTTCAAGTCGATTAAAACCATTGATTGTCTCAACACTAGGTATATTTTATCCCCAATACTATTAATCCATCTGTCTGTCCGAACCTCCGAACGCAGAGGTAAATAACGCAAGATCATCATCATCTGCCTAGCCTTTTCCCAACTATGTTGGGGTCGGCTTCCAGTCTTACCGGATACAGCTGAATACCAGTATTTTACATGGAGCGACTGCCTATCTGACCTCCACAATCCAGGTACTGGGTAATACGATACCCCTTGGCTTACCAATAACCAGTCCTAGACTGGTTGTCAGAATTTCGGTCTTCTGACGACCCGTAACGACTGTCAAAGATCCACGAATGACAGTCGGGACCAACGGCTTAACGTGCTTTCCGAGGCACGGAGGGGTCACGGTATGTAAAGATGGTCACCCATCCACAGACCAACCGCGGCAAGCGTAGCTTAACCTGATCGATCGACCTGCGCGGCTGTTATTATTTAGCCACGGGCCCCTCAAAGGCCACGAAGAATAGCTATATTTTACATCGTGGTTATTAAGGTATCTACCTCATTTTCTCTGCTACAACGATTAGAAATGAATGCTGCAGCCTAATAAGATATACTGGTATTCAGCTAATACCAGTATTTTACATGTAAATAGCGCGACATACCAGCCAGAATAAAATCGGATTCAAAAATGAAATCAACCAGATAAGCCCAAAATAAAATCCGTATTTAATTTCGATGCATATTTTAGTGATAAAATCTTGTTTCGGTGAAGCGGTGCGGTAATAAAAATAAAACAGTCATCTTTTGTTTTAACTGCACAAGGTGCATTTTTACATTCATACAGAACACAAATTTATCGTCGGCGCAACATGTCTTTTTCTTCCACACTTCTCTATTAGTCGTCATCTTGGTAGTCACCCTCTTTCCAACCATATCATCATTTACACAGTCCATTCATCGATAAACTAACCTGTGTTCGCGATTTACTTGCCAAAAATGTAAACAAATATGAATTAATGGAAAAATGACTTTAATTACTACATAATAAAGTTGAGTTTGCTCTAAAACTTCAAACATTTTTATTATAACACAATACCGTTTCTATAATAACAAGAAAGAACCTTCCCGTGGTCGCATGCCGCGCTGTTACTTTCTTGTTTCATCCTTTTCAGTAGTCAGGTACTTATTAGTTTTTAAACTTATTTTTATTTAATTAATATGGGGCTTATTTCAGTAATATTTGTATTTTTTAAATGTGTTAATTAAGCCCTTTCATTTGATACCCAACAAGGCACCATCTCAAAATATTTATTTTTAAATTCATTACTTTATGTCTTCTAGAGGGCGCCATAATGAATTTAGTGTGACGTCACATAGCCTATAACCAGCGGTCTAACGATACCTCATTTGTCAAATTATTGTAAGGACTTTTGAAGTTTATGAGGGAACAGACGAACATACATACATACATACCGGTTAAAATCATATACTACGTAGTCGGGTAAAAAAGGGTTGCCATGTTGACAATGCATCGATCGTCCCATTTGAAGTTCAGTAACACAACTCTATTAATAGAACTTTGCATTACCCATGAGTAAGGTGAAAGTAATCCCCTGGCGGAGAAAGCAACCGTGACCGACGTTAATAAGGACTAGTTTTCTTTGAATATAGTTATTATTTATGATTACTGGTATTTTCACTTTGTTCCGTTGTGTATGAAGGTTTGAACCGTTCGAAGGTGGGATGTCGTGACATGGTACGTATTGATATGTGTTTTGGATAGGACCATATCTACAAAAGAATTACTTAGAAGGTATATAAATGGTGGCCGAGCTGGGTAGTAACAGTCAGAAGAAAGGTGGAGGACAAAGTATGACATATTTTTCATTTTAGTGTTTTTTTTAGAGCCACAAGATACAAGCGGTGCTTAGTTTGTGGCTCACCGAATCCATCACATTGTATTTTTACGTTTTGATGAATAAACTTATTACTATTAGTTCATCAACAACTGTTTTCCTGGTATTAGCTAAAAATACCATAATATTAGTCTAGCAACCGCTCACATGGGCAACTCAACATTCATAAAATAGAAATTGAGCAAAAAAAAAAACTTATCTGGTTAAAAATGCATAAATCTAAATAGAATGTTCGTTATTAGCTCAAATGATGCCAAACTCATGAATACTTAATACTTAGGAGATCGCAGATAGCGATGAGGCCACCCATTGCAGATTTTTAGTATTCGATCTATTTTTGGGAAAGCATGTTAATTCGTTGGTCCCGGTTGTCGTTCGTGGATCTTTGACAGTCGTTACGGGTAGTCAGAAGCCCGAAAGTCTGACAACCAGTTAGCAACCAGCTAAGCTAAGCTTGGTAAGCCAAGGGATATCGTATTACCTAGCAACTGGGTTGTGGAGGTCAGATAGGCAGTCGCTCCATGTAAAATACTGGTATTCAGCTGCATCCGGCTAGACTGGAAGCCGACCCCAACATAGTTGGGAAAAGGCAGATGATGAGTCACCATGCTTGAAAGTCGAAATGCTGAACAAAACATACAGACGCCTATTTCTTTGACTATCCGTGTTATTAAATCAATATTTGACTGACTCTACATTGTTACATACATATAGGTGTCCATAGTACAGACGCCAGCACATCGAGCTACCCGAAACTGTCAAATTTTCTCAATCAACCTTGAACCTTGAAGCTTTAGCGATAAAGTTGAATATCTATTAAAGAAATTTGACAGATTGTAGTAGTTTGTTGTGCTGGCGTCTGTACATAAGTGTCCCATTATTTTCATACGGCAATAAATAAGATTTATGGGCGGATTGGTAAGCAATTAATACATTGATGTGCGATGTTACCATTTACATTAATGTTGGTTGGGACCTGCTGTTCTATCCACCTGATATTGAATCCATACTAATATGTATGGACTGTGCTATTATTATAGATTCGAAAGTAACTCTGTCTGTATGTTACGTTTTCACGCCTAAACCACTGAACGGATTTCGATAAAATTTCTCAGAGAGATAGATTGCATCCCGGGGAAGGACATAGGATAGTTTTTATCGACATACCTCGAGGGCGAAGTCGCGGGCGGAAGCCAGTATTGTATATAGCTCACACATAAGTTGCTACCAGCACGCGTTGAGTAGATTGCGTGCGAAAACTATTGTATTTGTTACATTTTTAGACACTTGTTAGAACTACTCGTACCTATTGTGTGTTTGACATTTTTCACGCCAACAACGTAAACATGCTCAGACATACCACAATCATCTTCATAATTAAAAAACCGGCCAAGTGCGAGTCGGACTCGCACACGAAGGGTTCCGTACCAACGTAAAATATTTAACTTAGTAAAAAAACTCCCTTAAATATTTATTTTATTTTAATTTTATTGTTTATTATTAAAGTAAAAATACAACTGAGTATTTTGTGAATATTAATCCATGCCATTATTGATATCGAGCAAAAAGGGCAAACAAATCACGTTTGTTGTATGCCCCCCTTAAATATTTATTTTATTTTGTTTTTAGTATTTGTTGTTAAAGCGGCAACAGAAATACATCATCTGTGAAAATTTCAACTGAATGGCGCTGAATTCGCGGTTCTTGAGATACAGCCTGGTGACAGACAGACGGACGGACAGACAGCGAAGTCTGAGTAAGAGGGTCCCGTTTTTACCGTTTGGGTACGGAACCCTAAAAATTACCAAACGACGTTCACTGCTTGACAAATTAACATAGACCACCCCAAGAATCACAACGATCGGTTCTTCTCTACCCGCATCCAGCAGATTCCTGTGACCTTCACTAGATCATCGGTCCACCTTTTGGGAGGCCTAGTCAAAACAATTGAAACATTATTTTGTACTATGAATATTTGATAGTGTCCATCTTGGATTGCGAGTTAGTTGACTGTTCGAGGGGTATTGTTTACCTCGCAACTCTTTTACAACCCTAAGGTCCATTGTCACTTACACTTCAGAAAACGACAAGGTCTATTTGTCTAAGTGATAGTTACAAAGTTTCATCCTTATTGAATGTACAATTTACTGGGGAATTTATGTCAAAAGTTTGAAAGAGGTCGACTACAAGGGAAGTCGAGTACTAGAGGTGATATTTAGCGACTCAATCAATCTGCCTGGGGTTGGCTTCCAGTCTAACCGGATGCAGCTGTATTTTACATGGAGCGACTGCCTAGATCTTACCTCGATACCCTTAGTAGGACTGGTTGAAAGATTTTTTTTTCATTATAATTAGGTACCGACTCATCATAAATATTTTTAAATAATCTCAGCTACCAAAGTAGGTGAAGAATTCTCTGTCGCCTTCAACTTTATTCCTGTGAGACCTTACGATTGACATTATGGAACATAAATATCACTCGCACTGAGTCACCAAGGCGTTCAAGTCTGTGCTCAAACATGCGGTGAACTATTTCTCGAATGCAAGATGCATTTTCTCTCTTTTCGAATCGCATGCCGCATGAAATTAAATTGCCGAAGGATTAGCGTTAAGTTCATTTTTAGTTGGTGTTCCTCATGGAAAGAAGTTGTGAGTTTATGGGTATACGTTTGTAAGTCCATTTTATTGTTTGTCGGTTCCGAAATTATTTTACTTACAATAACTTAATTTATGAATTTTATTATGAAATTATCAATAACAATCTTGCTCTAGCAGAATTCATTCAAATTATATTTGTGTAGTGTTTGGGTCACCAAGATACATGCTGTGTCGGAACCCGATGTTAAACCTGTCAAAGTTTTCTGTTGTTTAGAATTGCATGCCATAATAATTGTATGTTTGTGTATGTATGTGTAAGTTTAACCTTTTGAGCGCCACAGGTCAAAAAATCAAAAACGTGCCCTCGGCGTCAAAGTCTGTCATGTAGTCGAACCGTGGCGTGCTGGGCACATTTTGGTTTGTCATCTATACATGACTATCAAAAGGCTACATGACGGTCAAAAGGCTAATAAATGCATTTGAAGTGTGCCGACTGCCAGTAGGTAGCTAAATCGACAGATAGCGAAATCAAAAAAAGTTATTTCGTTTACTTTGCTCAAATTAAAGTTTAAATCCAGTGTACAATATAAACACATACATTTTCCTTAAGTTTTGTCTATACCTTTGTCACATACTGCTTGTCCTATTGATCCATTGAACATTATACCTCTTACTCCTCCCATTTCGTGTCACATTGAGTCTCAAAAATGCATGGCTGCACCTTCCGGTCGCACTCGCACCACAAGCCGCAACCTTGTCTCCTACGCGACCGCCGAACGTCCCCGTATTAAATTAAACATTAAACTACATCACAGATTAATGCAGAAAATCCACGAAATGAAAGGTATAAAATGCTGGGCGACACTTATGTAAATGATCTGGAGACTTAAGAAACTTTTATCCATCGTTGTTCGTTTCGTAAAAGTGATGCAGCGATGGTGTTATTCCAGTCGATCTATTCTGCATTTATGTCACCTAGAAAACCTAAATAATGTGAGCTGTCACTAGTGTCATTACCTAACATCAGGTGGAATGACTGCTCACTTCACGTAAGTTTTCACGGTGTCATTTTTACAAAATAAAATTGCGTTAAAATTATTATAAGTGTTAATTTTACAAATAAAGAGAAAAAAAAGTGTGCTAGCAACATATAAAAACACACAGCAGTTACAACAGTCTGTTACCAGCAGTAAAGAAACTCGTAGTATTTTCGTAGCGCCGTCGTAGCGTTTACGTAGCATAGTCGTAGCGTTTTCGTAGCGCTGTCGTAGCGTTTACGTAGCATACTCGTAGCGTTTTCGTAGCACGGTCGTGCCGTTTTCGTAGCATAGTCTTCTTTCGTAGCGGTTTCGTAGTGTAGTCGTACTGTAGACATGGTACGTTTAAATAGCTGTACGTATTTAGTTAGAAAATAAAAAGTATCCAAGTGGGTCTTCTTTGCACGCCTACTCTGTGATCAAACCTCAAACCGGTGACGTAATTCGATACAACAAATAGTTGTTTTCGTAAAATGTTGCTATAAATATAAATATACTGGAATCTGCTTGTTTGAATCGCAGGACTTGTTTTGTAGTTAACGCCAAATAAAATGTTGTTTTAAGACTGCGTTGGTATTTTGTAATAATATGGCTTATAGTATCATTTGTGAGACGAGTATTGGGTTTGTATAATTACGCAACTCGTTCTCGCAAAAGGTTTTTAGTTAAATTAGAGTGTATAATTTACTGAATAGAATGTTATATGTAGTTTAGAGTCACTTTATTTTTGATGTTTTATGGAATTGAAAGAGATATTCTTCTTATTCTTCGTATCGCTGGCATGACAGTTTTTCAAATCTTGAAAACTTCGCCTCTTCACGACACAGAGGGCAGGATAGGAGGTGCAGCCACATCCACACCCTGCTGCCTTCCTGTCAAGGTTACCAGGTTGGAGTTATATCTTCCCACTTGGGTCCGGCCGGAGACGGTTTGTAGCGGTATCTACAACGCCACATGCGAACAACGCGTCATACTGACGTCACGCAAAATCCTGCATCTCGCAAGCAGAGTTTACCGCGAAACTAGCATATATACAACAGCCCAATATGAATCAGTGAGCAGTTGCCCGCCAGACAAGACACCCGTCTGGTCGGAGGATCCTCCTTAGATACCGCTACAAAGTCAAAATACATGACAGACGGGTATTGCTGTGATATATTCTTTGTTCCTAATGCAAAATGAGTTGGATAATGGAAGCTTTTGTTGATTAATGAAACAGCCGGTCGATTCTATAAAAATCTCACCGTGAAAAGTTAGGTGAAGTGAGTTTGTTTTTGCTAGGAATTGACACTATTGACAGCTCACTCCACGCTCACTTCACCTAAGTTTTCACGGTGAGATTTTTACAGAATCGACCGGATCAATATGAGGTAAACACACAATTAGGCCAATTAAAATCTACATTTGTTTAAGAAATCACAAAGTCATAAGTGTGCAATGGAACTCGTTAGTTAAATAACCATTTTGTTAAAAACTAGCTTTTGCACGCGGCTTCACCCGCATATATGTCAAAATGTGGAAAATATAGTCATGCTACTAATAAAAAAAAAAATCTTGTGACTGATTCTATATTTATGATTTCTAATGTAATATTCCTATCTAAAGACTTTCTAATTTATTAGAATTGTATCATACATAATTTTTTATTTAATTTTTAATATTGTTAAATTAATAGTGTATGGAAGGGTAGATTTTTGAATTTCTATAAAATATCTGTAAGACCTGTAATATCACCAGAAATCGCACTAATAAATACTTTGATATTGACGCGTGCGAGTCCGCATACTTCATCCGGCAATCACATACCTACTTTTCATGATGAATCATCTCATCCCGTTAGCAACAGCCGAGTTGTTTCTAAGTTGGCATTAAGTTAATACCACAAAATACAGAGAGTACAGAAGGCAATCACATGTATGTACTTCACTTTTCATACCTACGCTCGGGCTCGGCGGTCGCGCTAGGGTTGTCAACTTTGGCTTATGCACAAAAAACTATCGTGGTAGTGGCACTCGTGTATAGTTGTTTGATTTATTTTTGAGCTTATTCTCCAGTATTAAAACAAAACAATAAACATAGTATAACAATACAAAAACTATACAGAACAAAAACATATAAACATTTGTAAATTTTCACTATCGAAAATCCCTAATAACTTCAAAACGGATTACCCTATTTACACAATTTATTTTGCCCTTACCGTTTTAGACCTACACCTGTCAAATTACACTAAAAACAACACAATATCTACACAAACAAAAAATCATGTTTTCAACTTACGTAATAGTTGGTGGCGTGAATTTACCTTACAAAAAAGTTACTTCGCCTAAACTGATTCAAAATAGGAAGCTATTATATAAATCGAGCTTAGATAGCCATTTTTTTGTTGCTCCATTTTTGCACTTCACAGACGCGTGTCTCAAGCGGATGGCACTCGCGCTCGCACTAGTCCCAACCACTCCAAGATAACGTGTCCGTGAGCGGTGTCTATGTGTGCGTTGCTCGAGCGCACTTTGTATGTAGATTGCCTTCTGTACTCTCTGTATTTTGTGTTAATACACTCGAATCGCTTGAGCAACACTGTGTTAAGTAAGTATACAGCTCATTAACCGCGCCGTTAGCGTCACTTAATTGATTTGATTTATGTTGTATTAACTACTGTTTTATTATATTATTTATAGTTTATTTTGACTTATGTGGAAATGTATATATTCAAGTATATTCGGGCCTAATAACCAAAAAAAAACAATCGATTGCCGCTATAAATTGCGCTGAATGATTTGTTTCTTAAAGCTTAGATAAAGCATAAGTTCAAGTGTTTCATAGATGATAGAAAATATTCGATACCTACTTGACGAGTATCAAAAGGCCCAATAAGTTACAGTTGGGCCATCCTGACACCTGCCAGTGCGACAATAGGCTATTTGACTGGTTTCTGATAAACATCTCAGATTATTTAATGGTGTCTAACGAGCCCACAAAAACCTATTACTTCAAATTGCATAATGTATTTCTTTTAAAAAATAGTAAATAAAAATGTACTGTTTAAATAAGCCGCCAAAAGGCTATCTTTAACAATATGGCGTCGTGACGTCACGATTCACGTAAACAAACGTTGAAACGGTCGAGATACTAGACAAAAGTCATCTGGGGGCCTAGACAAAATCCAAGCGTTTTCCGTGCACGCGTTTTCCGCTCACGCTAAGGACAAGACGTTAGCGTGTTGAAAATGGTAGACAAGTTACACATGAAACGCAAAACGCCCATTCCGCAGCGTTAACCGAAACACTCTATAATTAGTCTATGGAATAGTGTGTAGCAAGTGTCACATTCTCTCCTGTCATTGTCAAACTCAATCGCGCGGTAACAATAATATTTAAAAGTGTTGTGTGTGTTGAAAGTAAAAGTGTTTTAATTACAAAGAAAGTAAGTGAACGGCTTTAAATAATAATTCAAGTTAATGTAAGAATTGTGATCTAGTTAGTATCTTTCAAAAAATTGAATATTAATATTGTTAATAGAAAAAAATGTTTTCATTGCGATGAATAATCATCAATACATATATTTTTTTCAATTTTAGATGGAATCTAGACTTCGTGCGAGTCCCGAGCAATTTAGTTTGCTGATAGAATTTATGGAAAGGCAGGTTTTTTACGATATTTTGTCATTTATTTCAAATTCCTATCCCATTTTTAACTAGTAAGATTGGGCCTACTTGAGATTACGGAATGCATAATGTAAACAAACACTCAATGGTGCACTTATAATTATGATTGTGGTTCTTACATTTGTTATTCCTATAAAGATAAGCTCGATTCCAAACCTTAATACTTGTTTCTTAGATAGGGTATTAGAATGCTAATAGCAAACTATGTTTACAATTCCGACATTATTCTTATTCTTATTCATTATTCTTCATTATTAGCTGCCCATAATAATCTCAAAGTATGCATTTCCACTAATTAATTTGAATTGAATACACAAAAATTGTTCACAGTTTACTTTTCTAAGCGTTAGCGTGAGGGTCCGATCTCCCGCTAATAAAGCGTGTTGCGGAAACGTCAAAATATCATTAGCGTTTGTCAAAAGTGGCATTTGTCTGCCATTTTGATGAACATTTTTGTCGTTTATCTGTCACGCTCGCTTCGGCGTTCCTTTCCGCATGAGGAATATTGACTTTGTCTACGAATTTAGCAGCAGTCACGTGACTTCTGGTAAGCAAATGTCAACTCCATACAATTTGATTTTTCCGTTGGCGTTAACGCTTACAGAAAAGGGATTTTGTCTAGGCCCCCTGTTCTGTCAACGATAGACAGAAATTTACTCAATCATGACGTCATCTTAAGTTCAGCCAATCCAGACTGTTTTCGATTACGTGGCGCCAGATTTAAAAAGATGAAGTTTTTTCGGTTTTTTTTTTATAAATAATACATTGTTTTGTAGTAAAATTAATGCAAATCGATTTTAAAAGCGATAATCTATATGAGTGTCAATAATTATGACCTTATTTTTACATTGTCAAATAGCCTATTCTTGAAGGTAATAAAGATCAAATTCGCAAAACACGTATTAGTTTGTATGAAACTGACAAATGTCAAGAAATCATTCCTTCGTTGGCCGGACTATAGTTTAAAAAAAAACCGGTCATGTGCGAGTCAGACTCGCGCACCGAGGGCTCCGTACAAATTTGTAGGTAGGTATGTAAATAGTTATAAATTATTTTTGTAATGTAACTACAAATTTACGGTTTTCAGATTTTTTCTTTTACTTGTGCTACATGACATTGCTTCTTGCCAAATTTCATGATTCTAGGTTAACGGGAAGTAACTTTTGATTGCGTTGAATTAGAAGTTTGATTTTTTTCAGCCCTGAGTATTTGATATTAATTTCTACTTAACACCTCCAAGCGTTCCAGAGAAAAAGGGACTTGACTGACCGACAGACCGACGGACAAAGAAGTGATATTATAAGGGTTTCGTTTTTCCTTTTGAGGTACGGAACCCTAACAAAACAAATTACTACTACCTACTTATTATTTACAAATTAGTTTGTGTCATAGAATCTTTAGGCATGAATGACGTATAGGTACAAAAGCTGAGCAAGTGTAAAAGAATACGGAAATGCATGAAGTCATATTTATGCACTTTTTCATTGATAAATGCAACTTTGACGTAATTTGATCCATCTCAACAGGAAGCGATGGAACGCATTTTTCTGTTACATGAGTATATATCCGCTGTATATCCATACAGCCGGGTAATTGTGTAACACACTAACAGTAAGAATGGCTTTCATATTGACATTCTACAACATTCATTGCGTTATTTACGTTGTTGAGCAGACAAATTTTTCGAACATATGAAGCAATGGATAACCAATATCTTTAAAAGTCAAAGTCAAAGTATTTATTAGTAAGATTTTGGTGGCATAACAGGTGTTGCAGATATTTTATAGAAACTCACAAATCTCACTAACATTTAAACGCTATAAATTTAACAAAATCAAATTGATTCAGAATCTGATTGATAGTATGTCACGCAACTATGCTGCAGGTATGCAGCAGAATTGAATGCGTAAATCGATCTGTGTGTCGGCTTCATGGCGATTGAATTCACTATACCTAGTTTATTTATGTATACAAAAATTCACACCTTCGCGAGGGGGTAGGCGGAAATAGAACAGTGAATGAATAATTATATTATAGTTCATGTAAAGATAATTATAGGTAACAGCTTCTGCCCACGACTTCGTCCGCGTCAAATTTCACCCTCTTAGGGGTGGAATTTCGAAAAACCCTTTCCTAGTGGATACCTACTCTTCACAAAGAACACACCCTCCAAATTTCATGTCTCTAGGAGCAGCGGTTTAGACTGTGCGTTGATATATCAACAATCAGTAGTTTACCATTTTATATATATATATATATAGAAGATAATAGTCTGCCAGACATCGAATATCGGCCATGGCGTCAGCGGAGACTGTCGTTGTGCGGAGGATATTAAGTATAGTCCACAAGTTTGTACGCAGACACAGGTGCACCCCCTCTTCCCTCACTCTCATAGTCCGATGGGACGGCAATCCGACATGACCGGAGAGAGATCAGGCGCAGGACCAACGTCTTAACGTGCTTTCCGAGACACGGGGGTATCACACCGCCAACTTCCAAACTCCGGGCTGTTACTAAGAAATTCCCAATGGCAACTCAATAACACTTTGTCCGACCCGGGAATCGAACCCTACGCTCAGCAGTCGCGCTTGCGACCACGAGACCATAGGGCAGTCAACCACATTCATATAGAGCAATGGTCATCGTCTCTTCCTTTAACCTTTTGACCGCCACACGTCAAAAAATCAAAAACGTGCCCTCGGCGTCAAAGTCTGTCATGTAGTCGAACCGTGGCGTGCTGGGCACATTTTGGTTTAACATCTATACATGACTGTGGCGGTCAAAAGGTTAGGAGTCCTACATCAACTGCATTGCTATCAGTAGACTAAGGATATGGAAATAGTGGCCATTCGTAATGGAAAAAACACATATAGAGGTATGAGGAACAGCGTGTAAAGTTTACTCAACCTCCATAGAAAAGGGAGGATCCTCCGACCAGACGGGTGTTATGTCTGGCGGGCAACTGCCCAGTGATTCATGTCGGGCCGTTGTATCTATGCTAATTGCGCGGTAAACTCTGCTTGCGCGATGCAGGATTTTCGTGACGTAGTATGACGCGTTGTTCGCATGTGGCGTTGTAGATACCGCTACACACACTAACACACACTGCACGATAAACGCTTTTTCTAAAGTAGGTGTACTCCTTCACTTATAGGAACCCAGAGCATGTAATAAAGTTAACAATTATGATTTAAGTGAGAAACTGGATTACAGAACCATTTTGGTAAAAGGAAAAAAAAAAGAAAATTAGATCTAAAATCTCTCTTTAGTATCAGAGAGAGAAAACCGAGCTTTCAGATACAAAATGCCTAAGTTATACATACATAATCAACCTATAATGTTCCCACTGCTGGGACACAGGCCTCTTCTCTGTGAGAGGGAGTGGGCCATAGTCCACCACGCGGGCCCAGTGCGGGTTGGTAGATGTCACATGCCTTAGAATTTTTGGTTCTAGGACATGCCGGTTTCCTCACGATGTTTTCCTTCACCGTTTCGAGAGTAGTGGTGATGAAATAATTTACACAAAGTACTGCGCCTGGCTGGGTTCGAACCTACGACCTACAACTCATAAGTCGCAGCCTTTGCCACTGGGCCACCACTGCTCTCCCTGCTTATGTTTATTATTAAACTTAAAGTCATCTTCAAAGATTTTAATACAATCGTCTCTATAGCAATAACTAAGTTTGAGCTTAAACTTAGCCAAAGTTTTGAGTGGACTCTTGTTTACAATTTAACTTAGAAAACTATACACAATTACACACCTCTTGATAGTTGACTTACGATATACAAACTACTATTAAACTTGACTATAAGTGATCTGTCGCTTCGAGGGTTCATTGAACCTTTGGCATTTAAGCCTGAAGGTCACACGAACATTAGTTTTCGATATCGAACGTGAACCATAGAATACTCAACAGGTTTGGTAGAACTGAGGTGTTAGGTTTTAGATCTAAAACATGTCTGAAAAACTATAGCAGTGTTCATAATCTCAGATAATTTACATTCCATCGCCACTTAATCAGTTATCTACTTTAGTGAAATGTATTTAAGTTGATTTTTGAATGACCATTTGTAACAAATAGGTCCTACTTAATAAGTTTTTGGTTGCAATGGAATTTGAACTTTGTTACGTACGACATTCAGTTTGTTGTTCCATAACTTGAAAATTATCTCAAATTCTTAATTCAAATACAGGAGGTTAAAGCAAGGGTATCATTTAAGCTATCACCAATTTAATTAGTTTTGTGTTTCTTAAATAATAGGGTTTGTCCTCCAAATAGTAGATCTGTCACCAAAATGTAGTCACCAAACAATGCAAAATCAGTTCCACAATAAATCACCTAAAATCCTGAGATATAAGGTCTATAATAATTTTTTTTTTTAATAATCTCTTTTTCCATATTTTTTTTCTTTAAAATTTAGTCGTTTCTGGCACTCGCCGGCCGCTGCCGCGGCACCGCTCGCTTCGCTCGCTCGGCTCGTGCGTAGGAGGTCACAGTTTTAACCTAACCTAACCTAAGCATTTTTTTTTAAATAATTAACCTCGTAACTAATTCGGTTCTCGATAATGTCCATTTCAAGTAACAAAACTGTTATTATAAGAACGAAGTTTATATTCATGTAATGCAATATAATTTTATTGGTTATCGATCTCTTATTTTACACATATACTAACATTAATTTGATAATTCATACCTGGGAACAATTTTTGTTTATCTGAGAACGAAAATATTTCGTGGCGATAGATCTATTTATTAGGTGATACAACTTGATGACAAATATAAATTTTGGTGATAGAAAATATAGTTCCCTTAAAGCAATATTCGTTATTTGAATCTGTTCACCGTTTAGTATCACAACATATTCTAATATGTACAGTCAAGGAATAAACATGTTTTACAGTAGTAGTAATAAGATGCAATTATTATTTAACCGACCGCGTCAAACCAACCAACGTTTTTGAAAACGACAGTTCGAAAAGTGGACATGCACCCGCTATGTGGGAAAGGAATTTGTTTTGCTTAACATTATCGTATCCTTGACCGTAGAACCATGCATAATTGTCAGATAGTGCTTCATATATTATAAGCTAAGTTGAATGCTAATATCTAACAAAAACTGTAACAAGAATAACTTACACAAAAAACCAACTTCCCTCCGCATGATTCAGTTGATCTTGATTTAATTACCATACCTGCGCACACGCATCGTCTCGTTCAATGGCTCCCCTGAGCCGTGACTCCCTTGCATCATTTGTATGGCAGGTGGGCGGGCCCTGATCTCCGATATGCACCGCAATGCAGGCTTCCCTTCTTTATTGCACATGCCTATGTTATTATTTTTCAAGGCTTCTTGAGTAGAACTGTAATTATCTGTAAGTACACCCAGTTTCTGAATTGAGAATTAAAAGTTGATAACTTGTCAAACTCCAGCGACCGTGCCGTAGTGCAGCCGTGTCGTCAACAAATTTCCATGGTGATCCATACATCACTGACGACCGTGCCTACAAGCGGCGGTTTAGATTAGATTTTCACGGCAAGAAAAATATGTGTTGCCTTATGGTGACAGCCAGCATAATTCTAAATTTATTTTCAAAAAACGAAGTACATTTTAAATTTCGCGGGCTACATTGAAAGGCCATAAGAAATGCTAAAGGAGAGTTTACAAGATCTCAATTTTAAATTCTCAATTCAAAAACAGTGTGTTTAGCCGATGATGATACCGTGTGTGGTCGATATTCTCTATGAATTTCGATACTGCTACCTATTAGTCATCGGTCGATAGGCTAGTTCATTCATTTGGTGGACACAATCAGCTTACTGTATCGAAATTCTATTCAGAAGCTGAATGGTACACTAATGTCCAATTTCTATTGTCGTATTTAAAGTTAGAGAAATTGTCGTTTCTCTATAACGTACTGAAACTTTCTTTCCATTGTTTTTTTTTTCAATTCTATGTATTAGAACTTTTAACAGGTATAATTAAGATTTTTCCTACGTCCAGTTGGACATAGTCTAGTGCAATAGTGGTTAAGATCATCTCATTGTTCGGAAGACATGTATTTTCACTGTATTGCTTGTGGATTCAAGAGTTAATATTTTAGAAGTAACGACACAAAAAATCAAAATTCATTAATTCAAATTAGGCTGAGAACCAGCACTTTTCGAACGTCAAAATTACATAAGAGAAACGCCTGATCTTTCTTCACCACTTCCTAGTGCTTTCGCTGGGAAGAAGTGACGCAACAAACTACCCACCATACGTGTAGCAAATCGAATTGCTTTGCAGATTTACTAAAGTTCGTTTTTTAAACCCAGATACCAATTTGACAGGTGTACCTAATGTCAAACTTATATACTAAAAAAATCGCAAACACATGTCCGATTAGTATCTGGGATAAAAAAACTAACCATAGTGGATTTTTAATAGGCGACTACAAAACAAAAGAACGGTGCTTTCAAATTTGCTTTTGTTTTATTTTACTTTGTCGCCATATGGACCAATAGTGCGATAGACGGTATGTATAGACAATTTGCTTTGTAGGTACCAACTCTAGTGGATTTTTAGGGTTCCGTACCAAAAGGGTAAAACGGAACCCTTATGGTGAGACTAAGTCTGTCTGTCTGTCACAGCTGGATATCTCAAGAACTACTCATTTGGAATAGTTTTAGATGACGTTTGCCCAACTATTTTTCAAATAAGAAAGAAATAAAAATATTTGTATATTTTTTGCAACAGTGCCTGAAAAATTAGACGTGTACTAGGGCATGTTGGGTATCATATGAAAGAGCGCAGTGTGCACATTCTCAAACATTTATTATTATTTTTTAGGCCGCATAGTTTTCGAATTTAGAAGAAAAATGTAAAAAAAATACCGTTCCCCCCCTCCGAAGTTTGCAAAGACAAAAATTTGAAATTATTCTATGTGATAGAAGTTTATGAAAAGATTACAGGAAAAATAAAACGAAATCTTAAGTTACATTAGTTCCACTATCGGTCAAGAGATGACGTTGACATAAAACTGCAATATTCTACACCGCAGTGCAGTGTTAAAATTCTCTGACGAATATAGGCCTTGCCGATGAAAAATTAAAAACATGATGGTACGGAACCCTCGGTGCGCGAGTCCGACTCGCTCTGGGCCGGTTTTTAATAGGTGACTTGGAAAATTCGACTGTAAAACAAACGAACGGTGCTTTAAAATTAGCTCTTATTTTATTTTAGTTTGTAACCTCCCAATAAGGACAAAGTGATCGATTCGGACGTTATCCGCCGAATAAATAGGTATGAGTCAGTCGCTAGTAATTTTCCTTCACAGCATCGTATTATCTTTTTGCAGTCATCAAATTGGATTTTGAGAAACGGGTTTTTGTTGAAGACATTTGTAACTAATCTATCGATTTCTTTAGAGAAAATGTTGGGACTTTTGTTGTCGTATTTCGATGCTTACCTAATTCTTTAGAGAAAAATCAAAGCGGTAAATTATAACTTAATATGGGTTTTAGAATTCTGAATTCGATAACTGTGCAAAGGTCCTATAGTAAAATAGTGAAAAGAATGTCGCGAATAAATAAATCGCGCAAAAAGTTATGTTAAATACTCAATCAACTAAAAGCAATTAAGACTCTTAAGAGATGTTATGTTTGAAACAATAAAATAAACTGCGTGAATTAATTCGTTAAACGCAAGAGTGGAATTCAAATAATTATAGTAAAAAATAAATTATTGTCATAATGAAGCGAATCGGAACGCCTACCAGTTTATTGGACAGAGAACTGGAGGCCTAAAAAGGCCACTTTTGCAGAATCATAAAAGGAATTCATCAAATCATTATAAATCATAATAGACAGTTAACTGTTAAGTTAATCGTATCAAATCCCATTGGTGAAGGATTTTTCAGTTATTTTTTTTTGTCTGTGCTATACCAATCCAAATCCAATCCCAATCTCTTGCAACGAAAAAAAGCAAAATACGTTTATGATTCTGCCAAAGTGGCCTTTTTAGGCCCCCTGAATTCCGTTTTCCAATTCAAATTCTGAACATGACGCCATTTTACTATTCTGATTATTTTCAATTAATTCTTTAAAAATAAAAATTAAATGCTCTTTCTTCGTAAGCACATAGCTCGAAAAACGGCTGGACCATGGCTGGACCAATTTGGTAATTTTTCTTTTTTAAATGTTCTTTATTAGTCCGAATAAGGTTTTTAAGGAAAATAAAATTGACAAGTTGCCCGGAAAATTAGAACATTCTGGTAAATCTGTTAATGGTGCTATAAATGGGATTTTTGTATACATTATTGAAATTCGAACAGGACAAAGCAACGTCAGTCGGGTAGTTATGAAATATTACGTCATTATCTCGCATGTTTTCCTACTTTGAATATGGGTATATTGTATAATATGTATTTATATATTGTTATAATGTTATAACGTTATAACCGAGTCTCTTTTCCACAGAGTAAGAGGAGAAGAAGACTAGATATTTCACACCTAATTCTTTGCTATTAGGTTTGCAACCTGAACCTGCAGTGAACTAATTAAACCTCTTGATTCTGATTTAAAAGTCTCGATAGGACACTGAGTCTTATTAATAGACAATCTTTATGAACTAAAAGGCATAATTTCATCTTAAGACCATGTCCTTTTTTCCCAATGGAATCGCTAACATATATTCTTTACTAGCTTTCGCTCGCGGCTTTCCCCGCGAGATATGTCAATAAAAACTATCCTATGGGATGCAATCTATCTCTCTGCCAAATTTTATCGAAATCCGTTCAGTGGTTTAGGCGTGAAAAGGTAACATACAGACAGAGTTGCTTTCGAATTTAAAATATTAGTGTGGGTTATCGTGAATGGCTACTACGGCTACATTTGGACTAGAATCATGGTATTGGGGGCAACTCACCTACCAAGAGCCAAGAGCAGTGGATTTAGTGATTATGGTAATGTGCTGGTACGTTACTGGAGAGTACGGGCAGTTTGTTCTAATGGGTGCTGAGCAAAATAGGGTACCTACCACAGGTCTGTGGTACCTACGCTATTTAGATGTCCAGTAGTGTGTAAAAGTAATAGCGAAATAATGTAATGGTTGGTGTATATATATATATATCGAAAATGACAAAGCCATTGGAGGAATATGATTCAGCAAACTATCACACTAATAATATAAAGCCGAAAGTTTGTGAGTGTGTGTTTTTAAGTTTGTTACTTCTTCACGCTCAAACGTCTGGGCCAATTTTGATAAAACTTGGTATGGAGGTAGCTGACACCCTGAATTAACATATAGGCTACTTTTTATCCCGGTATTCCTACGGGATCTAAACTTATGCGGGTGAAACCGCGGGGCGCAGCTAGTGTTGTACAAATGTTCGTTCTCATACATGACTTATTTTTTTTTCGCTAGCATTTAGAAGTTCTTAACTGATGTGGACTAAAGTGAGAGAAGAAGGAACTTCCCCAGCGGTAGACTAAACTCAATAGGTTTAATGAAAATGAAGAACAAAGGTAACACAAAACACAGCTTTTCCTCCAGTTGTTTTAAAATATATTGTGGATATACAGCCTGTCCATGATACAAGTGTGTATGAAAAAATATTTCAGGCTGCTACATGAAAGGGAGCCGTTTTTAGTTTAGCGGCACGTGTAATACATATAAATGGAAGCTGTGGTTTTATTCAGAATTTAGTCGAGGAAATAGTCATTCAATCTAGTTCTAGGTAAAATGGTGAACTAAATATAAAAACTGAAACATTTCTGAATCAAGGATTGATGCTTAAGGCATGTCATGGTTATTGTTATGCCAATGTTCTCAATAAATATGTATAGATTTTACCTTACCTAACATTGTAAATACTTATCACCCAAAGGTATAAGAATAATTTATGTAGTTTTTTCCTCATTTTGAGGTTATGTGTAACCAAGCTGGCAGAGAGTTTTGAGCTATATTGTAATGACTAAAAAACATGGTAGGCAGGTGATTTTAATATGGTTGCTGTTGTTTAACAAAATATGTTATATAAAAAATATGCGTATTAAAATCATGAGTTTATAAAACGCTAGCTTCTGTCCGCGACTTCGTCCGCGCGAAATTTCTTGTTTTAACATAAAATTTACGTATTCTATGACACACGGCAATACCGTAGCTTCCCATTAGTGGAAGAATTTTCGGATTTGGGTCAGTAGTTTAGAAAATAATCCCCTAAATACAAACTCACAAGTGTTACTTCTTTATAATATTAGTAATCATGTGCAAGTTCAGTAGCCTTTTCCCAACTATGATGGGGTCGGCTTCCAGTCTAACTGGATGCAACTGAATACCAGTATTTTACATGAAGCGACTGCCTCTCTGACCACCACTACCCAGTTACTGGGTATAACGATACCCTTTGGTAATACTGGTTATCAGACTTTCGGGCTTCTGTCAACCCGTAACGACCGCCAAAGATCCACGATTGACAGCCGGTATCAACACTGAGGGGTCTTGATATGTAAAGATGGTTGCCCATCTACGGACCAACCGCGGCTAGCGTCTCTTAACCTGATCGATAGACCCGCGCGGCTGTTATTACTTAGCCATAAGCCATAATATTAGTATAGTATAGAAATACAAAAAATCTATGTTCAATAACATTACAGTAAGGTATATTGTGGGATCCGATGGTCTTCCGCGAAAACCTTTCCTAATGTAAGATCTTAATAAAAAAAGTAGGTTATGAGGTTAACTAGATGTGGGATCATTGACCAAAGTAAGGTGTTGGGGTTATCATGTTCCTTGATTATAATGTCATATCCCTTATAGACAACAAAATGGAATCCGATGTGGACTCAACAAGGCTTATGTTGGACGTTGCAACGAATGGTATATTATTTGAAGGCATAATATTGGAATGTGATATGCTATTAAAACATTTTGATTTCTGTTTGTTGACATCCGATTCTCATAGGTACTTTACTAAATGGTACGTGTTTTTTGATCATATTAAAAAAGTGGTAATCTTGGTTCATTGTTAACTTAAAGAGCGTTTACGCCGTACCTACGGCATTTCATACAAACTTTCAAGCCCTTATTTTACGAAATGAATGAACCGATTTTAATTAAACTTCATACGCATAAGCAGGATACAAAGGTCTAAAAAGTTAGTACAGAACAGTTAAAAGAAGAAAAGTTTGAAGATCAAAACGGTGAATATTTTTGGAGTATTTGGCGAATATTTTTTTCTTAGTATCAAAGGTTTACCTTGAGACTTTTTATTTCTCAGTTATAAAGCATACTTATTAAATTCATAATTATTTAAATGTAGGTCAATTTAAATAATTTATTTATTATTTAATAAAATATAAAGCAAGGTAGGTAATCGCAAATTAACCCTTTTGCCTTGTTATTGCAGGTTGTTGCAGGGACTGCTTATTCTAAAGAAAATGTGGACTAATACAATATTTTTTTTCAGCTTTCTTACTTAGGTCGTTGGTTACTTTACATGTTATGACAATAACTCATAGCTACTGTAATAATATAAAGCATAGTTTGTCAAAACTTATCTGGTACATACTATCAGGGAAATAAATTAATTATTGAACAATTGTCACTCTACGTCGATTTGTCGTGTTATAGCCATTTAGTGTTGTGTTAGAGCAGTGGTGGCCAAGTGGTAACGGCCGCGACTTTTCAAGTTGTAGGTCGTAGGTTCGAACCCAGACAGGCGCTTTACTTTGTGTCAGTTATTTCATCACCACTGCTCTCAAAACGGTGAAGGAAAACATCGTGAGGAAACCGGCATGTCCTAGAACCAAAAATTCGAAGATATGTGACATCTACCAATCCGCACTGGGCCCGCGTGGTGGATTACGGCCCAATCCCTCTCACCGAGAAGAGGCCTGTGTCCCAGCAGTGGGAACATTATAGGCTGATTATGTTATGGCTATGGTATAGCCATTTATGATTTAAATATACGAACAATTTACGTTGGTAGTCAATTTGGAAAACAATTGATTTCCCCGATACCTATTGAATCTCAATAACGATTAAGATAGTCAGTGAAGTTTCTTCTAACATTTTCAACAAACCCGTATAAATCCATACTATCTATATATATAAAAGAAAGTCTGTTAGTTACACCACTTATAACTCAAGAACGGCTGAACCGATTTGGCTGAAAATTGGTGGGGAGGTAGCTTAGAGCCAGGAGACGGACATAGGATACTTTTTTATTTTTTATTTATTTTTTTATAGTAGGAGTAGGAGTAGCGTAGGAGTAGGGTAGAAGTAGGGTAGGAGTAGTGTAGGAATAGTGTAGGAGTAGGGTAGGAGTAGTATAGGAGTAGGGTAGGAGTAGTGTAGGAGTAGGGTAGGAGTAGGGTAGGGTAGGGGTAGGGTAGAAGTAGGGTAGGAGTAGTGTAGGAGTAGTGTAGGAGTAGGGTAGGAGTAGTGTAGGAGTAGGGTAGGAGTAGTGTAGGAGTAGGGTAGGAGTAGGGTAGAAGTAGGGTAGGAGTAGTGTAGGAGTAGGGTAGGAGTAGTGTAGGAGTAGGGTAGGAGTAGTGTAGGAGTAGGGTAGGAGTAGGGTAGAAGTAGGGTAGGAGTAGTGTAGGAGTAGGGTAGGAGTAGTGTGGGAGTAGGGTAGGAGTTGAGTAGGAGTAGTGTAGGAGCAAAACAACGTTTGCCGGGTCAGCTAGTAATATTATAAATTCGAAAGTAACTCTGTCTGTGTGTTACCTTTTCACGCCTAAACCACTGAACGGATTTCGACAAAATTTGGCAGAGAGATAGATTGCATCCCGGGGAAGGATATAGGATAGTTTTTATCGACATAACTCGCGGGCGAAGCCGCGGGCGAAAGCTAGTTAGCCATAAACCGGTGATAATAATATCAATGTCGTATGCTAGGTAGGTAACATTATTAGCATATACTTTTGGGCTTGTAGTTCTATTATACAAATTTGTAATTCAAACGATGGACACTATGTTTGGTCGATCATAAAAGATTATTTACAAGTCTATTATAAAAACTTAATGTTAAATCGACAAATATGCTACAAGTATAACTGTAGTAGTAGGTATCCAAGTTTCTTCATTTTAGTTATGAATAGGGATATTTATAGCCTTTTCTACTATGTTGGGGTCGGTATCCAGTCTAACCGGATGCAGCTGAATACCAGTATTTTACATGGAGCGACTGCATATCTGACCTCCACAACTCAGTTACTGGGTAATACGATACCCCTTGGTAAGACTGGTTGTCAGACTTTCGGGCTTCTGACTACCCGCAACGACTGTCAAAGATCCACGAATGACAGCCGAGACCAACGGCTCAACCTGGTTTCCGAGGCACGGAGGGGTCACGATATGTAAAGATGGTCACCCATCCACAGACCAACCGCGGCAAGCGTAGCTTAACCTGATCGATCGACTGTTATTATTTAGCCACGGGCCTCTCATGCAGACTAACATTTAATTTAGAAAAAAACTTTATCCATGGCTGCGGTCTATTGTAAAATTGACACTCTTTACCAAATGTTACATACACTTCTATTAACCTAACATAGCATCTAAGTAACAACCCATAATAATAAGTTACCAGAAAGTTAACCCTCTATTTCTGAAATATTTTATTAGGTTGTTAACACCCGGTCTCTGAAAGTCTCAATAACACAAAATAGTTAGTATAGTTACTAAAACGCTGCCAAACTCTTGTGAACTACTTCTATTGCCAGATTGAAATAACAACAGATTATCAAATCACTCGATAATCATGACATGACAAAAGATTACTTAATCTTAAAAAAAAATAACACTTAAACTTGAGCCGAGGTAAATCAGAATAATTTTCACATCAAATATTGTTGTTATTGTTGTAAAGTTATTGCAACTACTTAGTACAGTCACGAGCAAAAGTATGTATACATTTGGCTTTATTCAAAGACGATTTTCTCCTTTATTTTTGAATTAAATTTTATATTAGTAGGAACGCAGTATTTTCGAACCCATAGGTATATGTAAAGTGTCGTATTTCAACGTTGCATTCGTTATTTCGTGAAAAAATCGCAATTTAAAGTTGCCAAGTGTTGACATATTATTGCTCGTGACTGTACATCATCATCATCTGCCTAGCCTTTTCCCAACTATGTTAGGGTCGGCTTCCAGTCTAACCGGATGCAGCTGAATACCAGTATTTTACATGGAGCGACTGCCTATCTGACCTCCACAGCCCAATGACTGGTTAATACGATACCCCTTGATAAGACTGGTTGTCAGACTTTCGGGCTTCTGACTACCCGTAACGACTGTGAAAGAACCTCGAATGACAGCCCGGACCAACGGCTTAGCGTGCTTCCGAGGCACGGTATGTAAAGATGGTCACCCATCCGCAGACCAACCGCGGCAAATGTAGCTTAACCTGATCGATCGACCTGTGCGGCTGTTATTATTTAGCCACGGGCCCCTCCAACTACTTAGTACATATCATTTTTTAATTGAACACTATCAGGCTTTCGATAAATTCTATTCCTTCAAAGCGAATAGGTTATTTCCACCACTTATAGTAAAATAGTTCTAGCTAACACGTAATTCGTTCCTGTTAATTCCTTCCTATGTTCATGTAATCTATTCTTAATGGTCTCTTACCAGTTGCAAGACCATTACGTTCGTATAATACTCGGAATTTTAAGTCGCATTCCCTTATACGTCTGTCTGTATGGTTCATGGCCATCTACTAAACTTGTAGAACATTTTGTAGATAAAAAAAAGTTGTAAAAAATATCTTGGAGTAGGTAGGTAGGCTATGTTTATTTTGGATGTTGCTATACCAGTTTTTAAACGCAAATTTGTTTTTAGATGGTATATTAACTAGCATAATGTCTTCATATATTGTTGTCACAAAAATAAACTCCACTCTACATTTATCAGTAAATTTATTGATAAATGTATAAAGCAAGCAGTAGCGAGCTATACTGGCAGTCAATAATTGATAATTAATATACCTACCCAGCCTAGCATTGTACCTAATTGATAAACGACCGTGGTTACAGGCATAAAGATTATCATCAACGATAACAGGGTATTGCCAGCTAAGCTGATAAAACCGAGCAAGTTAATGAAACAACAAAAAACATATGTTGGACCACACACAATTAATTATGTAAAAGTTAAACAGAGCATTACTCATCAGTTACTCAAACTGTAAACAAAACAATAAATCACACATGAATTTTATTGATCGATTATTTCGCGACGCAAACGTTAGTGTAGGTAACTTATCATTTGTTTGTAACCCTTTCAAATCAGTAAGGGGGCTGTATCCAGGGGAAATGTCCGGCCTTCAACAACTTCGCTACACCCAATAAATCTTGCGACGAGATAAGTAGGGTTAGCACCAAAAATTACCAACCCAACTTGACAAAAATGTCAACAATAAAATGTAGCTCGATGAATATTTATAATATATGTACACTACTCTATCTCTTAAGATGAACTCACCATTTCAGAGAAAGCGCTCTTAGGCCTCCTAGCCGGCGTCCCATTCATCCTGCTACCGGACACGACTTTAACAAAACAAAACAAACCGACCAATCCGATCGCACACAACTTTTTCACGGACACTTGTAGAGTTCACCACTGTCAAACTATAGCATTGGACCTTCGCAAACTTTTCTCAAGAAACTTGTTGTAATAATAACTGCGTTATAAGTTATGAACTTTAGAATGCACTTAATTTAATCGATGACTTCATACAATTATTAACTGATAAGTTATCGAGAAGTTGTGACTTGAAACCAGTCGTGCAGTACGAGCCGTCGGCCCCGAGGTTCGAGTGAGACTGAGGCACTCAAGCTCAGCACGCAGTCGCTTGCCGACGACTCGCTCGCCAACCGACCTGCATTTTTTACGCGCCGGACAATGGGTTAACTATTTTTGAGGTTAAGTTTCAAATCCACGCGGTAAACAAGGGTTGGATATTTAACACTCCATTAAAAACACAAAACTGCGTTATAGTTGAACAATCAAGACATTCATTCGAGTGTTTACTTACTACAGCAGAAGCGAGCACACATGATTCACTTAAGGCATGTTTACACTCTATATTTAGTTGGTCGCCGGTTAATCTTGGGTTGCGCCTGCGATGGTGACGTCATCTACCACATTTTTATCGGCAGATAAAGGACAGCAATTATTGCGATCTCGCGTGGCGTGACTTCTGATCTTAGTATCGTACCGGTCACTAAGCATGATTCGAGGAATTGTTATCATTTACTTTGTTTGCGAATTCTTTAATTAAAAACACATTTTAGATAATAATGAATGAGCCTGTTATCTCATATCTGGAGACGTGAATCTGTGAAATTGTTACAGTTTTATTCAAATACGTAATAAAAAGTCGTGTGAAACAAAGTAAGTATAGCATAATCAGCCTATAATGTTCCCACTGCTGGGATACAGGCCTCATCTCTGTGAGAGGGACTGGGCCGTAATCTACCACGCGGGCCCAGTGTGGGTTGGCACTGGCTTGGTAGACGTCACATACCTTTGAATTTTTTGTTCTAGGACATGCCGGTTTCCGTACGACGTTTTCCTTCACCGTTTTGAGAGCAGTGGTGCTGAGATTATTTTACACAAAATAAAGTGCCTATCTGTGTTCGACCCCACGACCTACAACTTAACTACCAGGCCACCACTGCTCGAAACAAAATCTTTTATTCCTTTTTTTATTTTTTTTTACTAGCCATTAATGTTCTACTGCTGGGCAAAGGGCACTCTACTCTCGTCCCACCTCTCTCTGTTCAGCACCCTAATTGCGTAACACACTATTAATGTCAATCAGAATCATTTTGAAAGATATTGCTAATCCATTGCTTCATATGTTCGAAAAATTTATCTACTCAACAACGTAAATAACGCAATGAATGTTGATGAACTGTCACAATGAAACCCATTGCTACTGATAGTGCGTTACGCAATTACCCCGCAGAGGTGCCAAGGTGCCAGCTCGTTTATTCCTTGAACAGTAATTAAAGAAGTTCAAATTTACGACTTCTTCCCATGAGGGTGGGTAGGCCTGCATCATCTAAGGCAGGCGGGAATATGGGGTCGCAGTCGATTAGAGTGGGGACTCTGTCGGCCCACTGAGTGAACTCAGCGAAGACGGCGCACAGTGGTCATGTGCTGCCCTGCACACTTGCTCAGCTAGGTTTTGGGGAGACCCCTTTACAGTCTCCCCAGAGATGTGCCCTAACAGGCGTTGCACAGAGCCCCTCCGGATTGGCCTTTTGAGAGGTAACGGTACCCCCTTCCATAGATGGTGACCACCGAGTGCAAAAACCAGGGAGTGTGGGATTTTTATCTCATTAAAACCACCCGTTTTAGTGAAGTAAAAATTCCACACTCCCTGGTTTTATCCCCAAAGACCAGGCGCCTTTTGAAGGTTTCCCCCCGAGAACAAAAAAAAAAGGCAGACTACAGAACGCAACCTGCTTCGTAGATGTTACTAGCAAAAGTAGTATGAAAGGATCGTTCCTTTCGTACTTCTGTTGCTTCATCCACTAAAATAATATCCATACTACTCGTAATATTATAAATTCGAAAGTAACTCTGTCTGTCTGTGTGTTACCTTTTCACGCCTAAACCACTGAACGGATTTCGATAAAATTTGGCAGAGAGATAGATTGCATCCCGGGGAAGGACATAGGATAGTTTTTATCGAAATACTTCGAGGGCGAAGCCGCGGGCGGAAGCTAGTTTTAAATCATAGATATCATACACCACCTATAATTTGCATTTGTTAAATAAGCAGGTGTCCATTTTCCCGTTTAACCTTGAATAAAAATACATAACAAATTAATTATAACAGGTTTTGGAAGCACTAGGTTCTGTGACTATATTTTGGTTCTGTTAAAAAAAAAAACATGGCTACAAAACAGGTAATTTAGAATAAAAATAAATAGAGTGCTAAATACATATAGCGATAGAGTTTCAACTAATTACTGTACATATTTAAGTTTAAAATTAATTATTTAAATAATTCACTAAAATTCATACAGGTCTAGTTGAGTTGTCGTCTTGTTCCCGGTTGATGGTAAAAGGCTTTTTTTTTCGGATGGTAAGTCATCAAATGACCCCTCCCGCTCTGGGTGGAGAGTCTCACACTCCCGGTGTGAGACTTTTACTGAGATGATAATAGGCTCGCGTCCATTATATGGGACTTAAAGATAACTGGCGAAATGTGGGTGTACTGAAGGAAA
Source organism: Oligia fasciuncula (assembly GCA_963082905.1). Taxonomy (NCBI): domain Eukaryota; kingdom Metazoa; phylum Arthropoda; class Insecta; order Lepidoptera; family Noctuidae; genus Oligia; species Oligia fasciuncula. Next base: position 3,467,190 of record OY720392.1, on the reverse strand, counting down.
GTACACCTCTGGTTAACCCTTTGGGGATTACAAGCGTGATGTTATCTGTTCATATTCATATCCTTACAAAATGAATGAATGAATGAATTGCACCGATCCCAGCGTGGTTAAACCAGACTCGATTAATCGAATGAACCCCGAGATTCGCACTAGCTCCTGTAGCCTCATGTTCATGGTGCTACAGCGACCATTGCATATCAAGGAATAGACCGGGGGGCGCGTTAATGGTAGGGAAGACGTGCCCGTAGGATAGGTAAGGATTTAAGAGCCTACCGGATATGCATCCTAGAGTAAGCATTGGACTAGTGGAGAGATGGGTAATTATTATCTATGGATGGGCATCTTTTATCGACCTTGCCGCTTGGTTGGTTCAGGTCGAGCTTCCTCGGTGCGTCTTTTGGCGAGCTTCATCTGCTTTCTCGGTTCTTTTGTATGTCATTGCTCAGCTGTGTTGTGTTAAATGTTGCTGTTTTCAATGTCTTCGTCGGAAGTTTCGCTACTATCCGTTTCCAGTTTTTTGTAAATCTCGCTAGCAGCGATCTTGATTTTACTTCTATCTTCCGTTGTATCCATCCAAAAATTGGTTCCCTTGTCGAAGTACTTCATGTCCTGTTTTAAATTGTCGTTCCATGTGTAAATAGGTCAGCCGACCTTCTTGGATTTGGCCTTGTACTGCATTGCTGCGTGCAGTAGATGTGGTTTGCGGCGCCTGTAGACATGTGCGAGGTAGCACATCCGGTGGTTCTTGATGCGTTTGGTTACTGTTTTTCCGTCTAAGATTTCATGCATTTTCTTTTGTCTTGGTTTATTCCTAGAGTGGTTAATCAAGTCTCTCATGATAACTCGCTCATATCTTCTGAGTCTTGACCTGTTAGCTTTGGTAAGTGCCGATACTTTCAGACCATGTATCATACACAATAGTAATGATTTGGCGTTTTTCATGGCCTGTTCGCAACGTTTTTTATAGTGCTTTTTCTGCTTAATGTAGATGTTATGTATGTATTTAATTTCGCCACATGTCGGTATACTTATTCCATTAAGGGTCACGTGTGTCGTTATCTGTGTAGTTATGGGGTCCCTAATTAGTATTTTTGTTTTTGTTTCATTTATTTGGAGGCCTACACTGTCTAGTAGGGGTTTAATATGGTATAGGATACCTTCTAACCTTTCTAGGTCATCTGAAATGAAGATAAGGTCGTCCGCAAATGATAGTACTAGGGGGAGTGAGATTTCGCGAGCCTGGTCGAGTTTTATTAATTGGGTTTCCTCTTCGAGGGTTCTAAGGACTTCGTCGATGACCAGTGTAAACAGGCGAGGGGACAGAGGGCAACCTTGTTTGACTCCCTTGCCTTTGATAATCCAACTGCTTTGCTGTCCACACCATTTGATGCATGTTCGTTCATTCAAGCATACCTTGATTATCCTGTTGGATAGCAATTTGTTGGTTCGTTGTAATAGGATATCCCTCAGTGCATTAAGGTCGACATTGTCAAAGGCCTTTTCTATGTCGAGGGCAAGCACATAAGTTCTTTTACCTGCCCGCCATTCTTCGTCTAAGACCCTTTTAAGTGTAAACATATGGTCGTCTGTTGATCTATTGTTTAAAAAGGCCGCTTGATAGCTTCCCAGTTCCGATATTGTCTCGTCTAGTTTTTTAAGTACGTAGGAGGCGTAAATCCTGTAACCCGTGTTGCAAACCGATATGCGGCGATATTCATTCGCATTTTTAGGGTTATTATTTTTTGGAATTGGTATTTGTACGGTCTCCAGCCACGCGTCGGGTGCTTCGTTCTGTGTCCAAGCTTTGTGCATGTGTTTGGTGACGGCTTCTTGTAATATTTCTGGCATTGCTTTGTACAGCTCGATTACCACTTGGTCAGTTCCGGGGGCTGTCCCGTTCCGCAGTTTATTAATGATTCCCATTATGTCATCCGCAATGGGACCGTCACACTGTACTTCGGTTATCGGATTTTTTATATTAACTGTTGGTATAAGATGGCCCTCGGATTTTTTTAGTATTTGCTCCCATTAGGTCATCGGTATATAAGTGGATCTTTTTCGACGTTTTGCTTGAAGTTTGTTTCTACTGTAAAAAAAGTATAGCATCTGCATGCGTTTTGCAGGGTGGTTTTTCCCCAGTCCATTTAGACAGGCCCTGCATGCTTTTTGCTCTTCCTGATATTTGACCTTTTGAAGTGTTGCCTGACATTCTTTTACTAGGTTGTGCCTATTTGGGGTATCAGGTTGCCTTCTTTGTAGGAATTTGGCTTTTTGTAGTTTAGCAAGAGCTAGTTGATGCTCCCTGGAGAGAACTGGCTGAAGAATCAGAGTTTCCTGGGCAGCCGCTTTTAATACTTCCGTTATGGTATTCCAGGGTATTTCGATGTTTTTGTCCGTTGAGTTGATTCCTATATCTTTTAGTTTTTTTGTTAAACAATCTTGGTATTTTGTTTTCGTGAATTTACTATTGAGGGATTGATAATAGCACTGTTTATAGTTGAAGTCCTTGGCCGCAATTGTTGTTTCCTTCGCGGCTTGCTGTTGTCCTTGTGCATTAATGTGTTTGGTGTTTTCTTTTTTGTTTGAAGTTCGGTTTGTTCTTAGCCGACCCCAGATTATTTTATGGTCGGAAGTGCCTCTAGCGGCCCATTCGCCTTTAATAAGTTCGAAGAGTTTCTCTGTTGCACGTGGTGTTATAATGTGATCCAATTGGGATTTCTGAGTGCCCTTTGACCATGTTATCCTGCATGATGATCTCGCTTTTGTAGTTTCTATTTGCAGTTTTTTGGCTATATCCATTAACATTTCCCCGTTGTAGTTAGAAAAGTCATGGTGTAGGTTTTGGTGGATCAGTCCTTTGTGTTGGAAACTTTTTGTATCATGTCGACCAATAAGAGCGTTGAAGTCGCCAAGAATTATTAAGGTACATTTCCTTGGTTTTTGTCTGATCAAGTTTAATAAGCCTGTGAAGGATCTGTTTGCTATAGATGTACAACTGTTGATGTGAGAGTTGATTATATACAGTTGAGCAGGCTTGTCGTTTCCCCTGTTAACTTTAAGAGTAGCTGACATCGCGTCTGTATCCTTTTTTCCGTTGACTAGTTCAATTTGGGCATCTTTTCTGATTAGAATTGCAAGTCCCCGGTGTGTTTTACCTGAGGTTCCATAGAGGTGCCATTCGTAGTGTGTAGAGTTGTATGTTCCAGAGTTCATACCTGTTTCTTGTATGCAGGCTGCATGAATGCCCCTAATTGAGAGTTCAGCGTCAATTTTATCTTTTTTGGTCGGTTTTGAGGCCCCACGGACGTTCCAGGTTGCAATACGCAATTCTGAGCAAGTATATTTTATTGCGGTAGTCGGCTGGTTTCTAAGTATTGTGAACCCAGTAGCATCTGCGACTACATCTGATACCTGTGTATACATTGATGTTTGTTGTTCATACTGTGTTCCAACGCTAGCTAATTGAGGGCTGTTCGTTTGAGACTGGGGTATTATGGGTTGCCCTTGCTTATCCCGTGCGTTGTACTGGTTAGTTATAGGTTTATTATGCTGTGTTATTTTGACGTTGTTTGATTTTTGCATAAGATCTATCGGGTTGCTGTTGTAATGCTCGTCTTCAGTCATGACCCAGCTATCATAGTGCTGGTCCTTGTAGCGGATGTGTATGTTGCCGGGTACTGGTTCGCCGGTAGGTGAATACACTAGTGTGTGTCTTGTATCCGTGTGCACGTGCAGATTTACAAGATAGAACTCGGACGCGGCGATTAAGATGTCCTCTCCTCCCCAGAAGGTCTTGTTAAACTGCATGGTTATGTATTTTGTTATCCTTTGTTCCTGGGAGAGATTGCTGTTAGGGAAAAATTCTTGTATATTATTTAAAAGTGCTAGGCGAATTCTGTGGTCATTTCGATGTTCCCGTACATATGAGGCGAGGTCCTTGCGGACAGACACGTGATCGAAAGTTAAACCCATTACATTATTTATTTGATGGGCTATAGCCCTAAATAGGCAATTGCCGTCTTTTGTCATACGCACAATTATGCCCATTTTTAAAGACAAAAGCCTTTTGTTTATATGGTATTGCAAGACTTTCTCAGCGAACATGTGCCGTGTGGCTTTTTGAGAAACAATAAGCTGACAGGGGGCGCCTCAGATTTATGAGCTTTGCTATTTTGTTCATATTCATATCCTTACAAAAGCACTATAAATAAATCACCTACCGACTGATTGTAGACAAAACAAGTTATGTATTTAAAGTAACTCGTGATTATATTACTGTCCATTATGTCTAGACGTTGCATATAATATAAAGGATATTATGTGATATAGCTGTTCCCCGCGGTGTCACACGCTGCGCGGCTCCTAAGGGTCGTAGCGTGATGTTATATAGCCTATAGCCTTCCTCGATAAATGGACTACCCAACACTAAAAGAATCATTCAAATCGGACCAGTAGTTCCAGAGATTAGCGCGTTCAAACAAACAAACAAACAAACAAACAAACTCTGCAGCTTTATAATATTAGTATAGATATGTTGTTTACATGTATTTATTCCTTTTATATTCTGTGGAGGACGTGCCTTACATTGCTTTATCGTAGCGCCATCGCCACCTCATTATATTTTTCCAGGGTAAATCACTTCATAATATTCAACAGTCCTTTCGCCGCGTCTGTCTGTCTGAACGTGTTAAATTAAAAAACTTCTACATGGATTTTTATACAGTTTACATGGACGGAGTGATTCATGAGGAAGGTTTTGTTATTTAACATCACGCTACCCGACAGCTAAAAAAAACACGCTACTGACTATATACACTGGATAAATTTCACTAAATTAACTAACAATCTATAATATCTCATAACCTAACTAAAACTAATATGGCGTCGAAAAATTTAAAACCTTACCGGTAAATTGTATTTTCGAGCCGTTCGGGGTTGAAACCCTCGGGCCGTGGGATCCGGTTTGTTCAACGAAATCTTCAAACGGCTGGTGACACTTCCCGTGACCCAAGGGCTGGCTTTTGCCTTAGCTAGAGACATTGCCATACAACGTGGAAATGCCCCCAGTTTCTTGGCCACCACCGCCTTGGCTTGGTTTCTAAGTTCTCGGTTTCTTGGCTTGGATTACCAGTCGACAGCGATACGCAGGAATTTGACGCCATATTTTAGTTTTTAATTGTTTTTGTTAGGTTAGGAGATGTTACATTTTAATAGTTTGTTAGTTACTTTAGTTTATGAAGTTTATATATTTTACAAATGTACAGAAGTAAATGTAAAAAACCGGCCAAGTGCAAGTCGGACTCACGCACGTAGGTACCTATGTAAATAGTTTATCTCGGTTTTTTTTTGTAAATTTAATTACAAATTACTACGCTTATAACAATAATTACGGTTTTCGGATTGTTTCCCTTACTTGTGCTACATGAACTTGCTTCTTGCCAAATTTCATGATTCTAAGTTAACGGGAAGTACCCTAAAAGTTTGATTCCCTTGAGAGTTTCGAAATATAATTTTTTTGTGGCATAAACGGCCGTATCTTTTTTTAACGGTAACTTAGAAGTTTTGTTTTTTCACAGCTTTAGAGACTATAGACCTGAGTATATGATTTTAATTTCAACTCGATACCTCCACGCGGTCCCGAAATAACGGCTCTTGACAGACAGACAGACGGACAACAAAGTGATCCTATAAGGGTTCCGTTTTTCCTTTTGAGGTACGGAACCCTAAAACTAATAACTTATAAGGTAGGTGAACCCTTAACAAATTGGCACTAAATGCAGTCTCAAAGACTTTTCCTCTGACGTGAGAAGTAGAGTTACCGATTGTTATTCTCAGAAGGCTAAGTGCCTGGAATCTGTCGCGCTACGAATGCACAAGTGCTTGACAAAACAGCTGATTTATTCAAGGACGGAATAATAGCCTTCGTGATATGTATCGAATATATTATGGGGTTTTATTGATGCTCAGCCATTGATATTTAGACTGAAATAGTATGGGACATTAATATAATCGGTGAATGATTTTTGAAGTGAAAACTTCTTTAGCGTTGGCCATTTTTTGAGATGGGAAAAACGATTGAACTCGCGCCACTGTTACCGTAATCTACACCGCTTCGGATGTGTTCGGCTGTCCTCGGGATGTACTCGGTTTAAATGTATATCCGATTAGCAGTGAGTGATGGCAAAGTATTCTGTTTGTGTGATATTCTGTAAAAAGATACCGTGATAACTTAGGGTGAAGTGAGCTTAAAGTGAGCTGGCAATAATGTCAATCCATCAGATAGAATGACAATTCACTTTTAACTCACTTCACCTAAGTTATCACGGTATCTTTTTACAGAATAGCACCGCTGGAGTGCCAGTTTTTTTGTGCTTTTGTCACGTCATATCAGAACGGTTTAGTTATGAATGTGAATGGAATAATAAAAAGTAATTTAAAAAAATTAAACCGACTTCAAAAAGAAATTAACTCAAAATTATGAAATAACTTTAATTTCGGAAGTCGGTGTCTTGGGATCTGTATTTTAGTTTTATGCAACCGACTTCCGAAATTAAAGTTATTTCATAATTTTGAGTTAATTTCTTTTTGAAGTCGGTTTAATTTTTTTAAATTACTTTTTATTTCGTAATTTTCAGTTTTTGCACTAGTATTTGACCAAGGTTTTGAGATGTTTTCCCTTTGACACTACACCCGTAGGTCTTATCAATAAGCCAGGCCGTCACACTTACACGTATTAGTCCATATTTTGAAAATTACTGAATCGATCTTGATGAAACTTGCACTGTTCCCTAAGTTGAAGAAAATGTAAGCCAATAAAAAAAAAATGGTCACGATCCGATTAATAGTTCCGGAGATATGCGTGGACAAACATACATACATACATACATACATACATACATACGTTTATGAAATTTTGTATATTTGTTTGGAAGCCCTAATAGATCATCATATGTGAATATAATGCAATTCCAATAATATTACATACATACGTATCGAATTGATAACCTCCTTTTTTTTGAAGTCGGTAAAAAGAATAGGAAATAAATGCATGATGGAATCGAATCAATTTTTTTGTAAATTTGAAGGTCCAAAAGTGCCTTTTATGTGTCTCTTATATCTTGAAAAACGCCCCGTCCCGCCGCCGCGCCGCCGCCGCCGCCCGCCGGTATTCACCGTGGCATATTATTATGATTATGAACATTACTTGTGATTTCTGACTTATCTACTTTTCCCATAAGGTCTTACTAGAAGAAGTTCAGTTTTTGAATTTGAGCCAGTAAATAGAACATAAAACATGGCTTATTTTTCGGAAAATTAAACGACTGAACAGCGGTGCTATTCTGTAAAAATCTCACCGTGAAAACTTAGGTGGAGTGAGCGTGGTATGAGCTGTCAATAGTGTCAATTCCTAGCAAAAACAAACTCACTTCACCTTAGTCTTCACGGTGAGATTTTTACAGAATCGACCGGCTGTATATAAAATGCAAATAGTGTTGGGCATTTATTACTCTAGGTACCTGCCAATAACAATTTACCTAACAATAAGGCAGTAGCCAACAATTCGACATCTGATTGATAAACTTACGATATCAATCGATAACCTTGAAACTTGGAAGTCTGCCCACACCGCATCCGAGCCACCTTGAGCATAAGTAACAAAATGTCGCCAGTTCGCAGGTACGACGTCCGCAAACCAGTTGACGATATTCTAATAAGCCGGGCGAGGTAAAAGTACCGGTACTCGGCACAAGGGTGACAGGCCCAGGAATGTGTAGGTCTCGTGGAGCTGTGAACCAGCCTTATGTTAGAGCAAGGCTGCGCAAGGCGAAATTAAGCTTTGGCGTTACGGAAAAGCATTTATTGAGTTAAGTGGATTCATAATTACCAATGAAATGCATCAGTTGAGTTCAAGTGGATTTGTAGTGGTATATTTATAAACGTTGCTTAAAGTTAAGTAATGATTAGGCAATGTCTGTTAAACCGTATATTTTTTTGCTGACAAAAAGATATATAATAACAACATCATCATCGTCTGCCTAGCCTTTTCCCAACTATGTTGCAGTTGACTTCCAGTCTAACTGGATGCAGCTAAATACCAGTATTTTACTTGGCTGCCTATCTGACCTCCAGAAGCCAGTAGCTGGGTAACACGATACTCCTTGGTGACAGCCAGGAGCAACGCCTTTACATGCTGTCCGAGGCACGGAGGGGTCAAGTAATGTAATGGATAGTCACCCATGCACGAACCGACCTCGACAAGCGTTCCTTAATTTTAAAGATTGACCCGTGCGGCGTTATTATTTAGCCATGAGCCCCTTTTTTAGAAAATTAAAAAGAACTTTTAAATAGAGAAAATGTTTATGCAGAAATGACTGACGATTCTAGACAAAACTAGATAATGTGGATAAGACAGAGATTAAGGCCGCAATTATATTTAGCCCGCGCCGCGTGTCGCCACGCGTGGGTAAGCTATCGGTTACATACATTTTGTGCGTGGCGTGGCGACACGCGGGGCGGGACTAATGTAATCAATCCTATACTAAATGGGGGTGGAGAGGGGATTCAGGGGACCAGACCGGAATAAATCCTTACAAACAGGCAAAGCCTAGCGATTTGCATATTTCATAAAGCTAGCAAATATCGTATTACAGTTAATAAGTGCATGGTAAAAGCTCTGTAGAAAGCTCACAACTTTCTCCAAAGAACTTGTTTCTCCACAGATACCTGTTGCTTGTTGTATTCGTATCTAGACTTAGGATCGCTGTGTATTTGTCATGTGTTTTGTGGATAATTGATAGATGAAGCATTTTTAAAGAACAATAATAAAAAACACAACACGCTGAAGGTCACACGCATCAAATCGGAAAGGGATCGGCACCGTATCGCCTATCGCCTCGCCGTCAAACAGGCGTCAACCTAACGTAAGCACGTAACCAAAGCGGATCAGAAGCTCCGGACGTCGACTCGGCTACGGCTACGGCTAACGCCGCGCTTACGGCTCGCCGACCGCTGGTTGATGGTGCAGGCAGGCCGGAGGGGTGAGAGGGGCAAGGGTGGACGAAGAGACGTAAGCTCGGGTACGGAGAGACGTAAGCGCGTGGACGACGAGCCGTAAGCGCGGGGACGACGAGCCGTAACGCACCGCACCGCGGTTCGCGAGCTTGTCCCGAGCGAGGCGAAATTCCGATTAGTGTGCGTTGCAGTAGGGAGTTTCATACAAAGAATACTGAACGCCTCGAGTTGATACGGTGACGATCCGTTTCCGGTTTGATACATGTGCAAATAAAAAACAGTCAACGTGACCTAATAATCATATTATCAACTTAAAATCGTAAAGAGAGTCTTAAAAAGTTGAACTACGAAAATATAAAATGCTGGCCAGTTTGTTATGTAGCGTATAGTCATGTAGCTATGACCTATGTATCCACATCCTTATGGTAGGCGTTCTTTTTTCGTCTTTTGTTATCGTAAGTATCATTTGGACGTTGGAGTATTCTAGTACAATATAACATGCTGGCATACATGGATCATTATTTTTTTTTCAACGCAGGAACTACGCCATGTACCGTCTTTACATAGTTACAGTCGGCGCACGTAACTTGGCAAGGTTTTGACGTAGTCGGAGTAAGTTCGGGCATGTACACATGCTGCAACAAAAAATGGTCACTTATTGCATGTCAGTATTCTTTGGATTGCCTTAATTTATTTTTAAACATGTTTAGAAGGAAGTTAAAGAAAGGAGAGGAATGACTAATGACTCTTGCCGAGTTACGAGTACGTGCCGGCGACTGTACAAGTCTACACTTCTTCCAATTCAATCAACAATATAAAATGAGGTAAGTATTCATTATTTAACAAAACCTTCTGAATTATAATCATTAAACTCATCAACACAAGTCTCTAAGACCGTAATCCCACTGAATGAGTATTTCATGAAATCTTGACATTTTACAATTATACTAACTTAACAAGTTGTATTACTGATGCTAATGCTTATAATTCTGTAAATACATAGGGTAAAACCGGGATAGATGCCGCAGTGGGATAGATGCCTCATTTTCAAAAAACCTAACTTCCCAAACTCGCAACTAAGAATTAATAGTATAAGTAGGAGCCGCAGTCACCCCGCACCTCAGGTACCCCCTGGCTGTCATACGGTGAGGATGCGTTTCGCTCGTGTGTGCAATCATCTCCGCGGCAAAATTCACGAACACGTCAAAGATTTAAAGGTTGGTATTTGCCATTGTATAACTTTATAAGTAGTAATACATTCCATTATATTTTTTATTACATCAATGGACTGGTTCATTAAGTGTTCATCTGGGTGTTAATAGTTGCACTTTTGTTTTTAATTTATTTAAAAAATACTTGGGCATCTATCCCTATCATAAAGGATAGTTGCCCTGATTTTTCGAGGTATAGGTGCCCTTAGGGGCATCTATCCCTCCATACACTAGAATGGTATCAGTGTAACTATTTTTAGTGTTCTGTTATATTTTTTATGTTTTTCCGTATTTTATATTTGGACTCTTTACTTGTAGCAGAACCATGCCACGAAAATACAAAAGAAAGGAAGGAGTGCAAGCTCGAGTATGTTCTTGGACTGTGGAACAACTACAGTCAGCTTTCGATGAAAAAAAAAACCGTGAGGATAAATGAAATATCCCGACAATTTGGGTTTCCATCGAGAATATTGCGAAGACGTTATGCTGCTAAAAATACAACGAAGATGTGGAAAACTGAAAGGACTATCCGGTTCAACTTCATTGTAGGATTAGGAATGATCTCTTTTTTGTGTTATTTTAATTTAAAAAAAAGTATGAATGCATGTTGACACTTAATAATATACTTACCTAATAACAATTAAGAATTAATATTTTTGTTGAACAAATGTTTTTGAAATTTAATTATGTTTGTTTGTTTGTATCGTATTTGAATTATCTTATAACGATAAAAATTAAAACATAAAAAAAAATGAAAAATGGTTTTTCGTAATTCGACCTCATATTTGGTTCGGTTTTTCGTTAACAAAGTATAAAGGGCATCTATCCCGCACTGCAGGCATCTATCCTTCTTAGTATTTTCATGGTGGGGCAACTATCCATACAGGTAGGCATCTATCCTCAAAAAAAGTGTTCCATAAAAAGCTAAATTCTGCAAAATTTATTATTGATAGGTCAAAAAATAATCATTATAATTAAACATAAATGATTAAACTAGCTACACTCATAGAAGTTATTCATATAAAATTAATATTTTTTATAAGGAGGCTATTTCAAAAAGTGGGGCATCTATCCCGGTTTTACCCTATTTGTTACGGCCGCGAATCATATTTTAATCAACGCACAACTTAATACTGACCAGCAAATTGCAAAAAAAGGTAAGAAAATTTTAATTTCGCGGGCTACCTTAGCGCTTCCCCCTTAAAGCTTTAGTATTTTTTTAAACGCTCTATCACCAGCAACTTAAGAAGTAAATCAGGTGGTCCTTCACAAAACCTTGGCACTATAACAATCTATTCAATCTCCTTTCAACCCCTAACAAAATAACCTATAACTTACGAGTCCCCATAGACACCCCTAAGGACAGGCTACACGCTACTAACTCTATTGGCGCGACCTTAACCCCTCGTGGCTAATTGTAACTATTTTTAGATCGTTAGCGTGAACCCCGTGAGCGATGGACGAAATGCGGCAAGATAGGGTTGAAGTATTTATGTAAGGGTTGTTTGTTCTATTTTATGTTACAGGGAAATGATAATTAAATAGGATGTTTGAGGATTCTCTTAACTATAATTAATGTAAAGGGAGTGGTTTTGTTTATCAACACATTGTTTTAACAAAGAAATGAGGAGAAATGTAGTAAACGATGATCATTGCTGTATCGCTATCTTATTTATTTTATTATTTATGTACGCATTTCAAACTCAATGCATTTATTTCAATTAAATCAATTACAGGCACTTTTGAATTGTCAAGGGGTCAAAAGATGAAGCTAGTTGCCCATTCCAAAGAAGAATAAGTTATGTTCTTAAGGAGAAGAACGGGCATGAAACTATAATATGGTTACAAAGTCTTGGTTTCATCATTCCTGTTAAAAATTATGCATGTGAGAACGATGCAGAACGTTAAAAGCGTCCGTAATGAAAAGACGAAAAAAAATAAAGTTATTGTTAAAGAGCTTTTTGTTATAGACACATGCATAATCAGCCTATAATGTTCCCAATGCTGGGCATCCTGTCTGTGAGAAGGAGTGGGCTATAATCCACCACGCAGTCCCAGTGCGGGTTGGTGGATGTCACAAATGGCTTCGAATTCTGGGCCACCACTGCAGCACTGCTCCCATAGACACATGTCTAAAGGTAAAGAAGGAAAGACTTCGGTCGTGGATATTTATTACGCTAAATGGCTGATTTATCAAAAAAAAAAAGTGGTCAAACTGTCATATTTATTCCTCAGATAAAAGTTGACTGACGATTGAAAAATCAGCACTAAAATATATTGAAAATTAAATGTTACTTAAACCACTTAAAAGAAAATAAAGAAACCAGAGGGGTAATTGCGTAACACACTAACAATAGAAATGGCTTTCATTTTGACAGTTCAACAACATTCATTGCGTCATTTAAGTTGTTGATCAAAAAAAATTTTTCGAACCTATGAAGCAAATTGCTAATTTGCTTCAAAATAATTCAGACTGTTATTGATAGTGTGTTACGTAATTAGGGTGCATGAATGTCCAAAAGCGCGTTCGTCGCGGAAAACACCAGGATAAGGGACGCACTGACCCGGAAAGTGACGGCACTGTTGACGCAGCGGGTTCGATTCCCGCACGGAACAAATATTTGTATGACCTATACAAGTCCGGGTCTGGCTGTCTGTGTATATGAGTTTAAATGTTTGTAAGCGCACCCACAATACAGGAGAAATTCCTAGTGGCAACGTTTTCAAACAAAAAAAAGTATGGCAAAAAAAAGGGGAGGCCTTTATCCAGTAGTGGGTGATTCCGGGCTAAAATGATGATTATGATGAGGCAATTTTAAAACAAAAGTTGCAGACCACCAAAAGATTAAGATTCCCTCCCTGTCTCAGTTCTCTTTGTTTTTTTATTGCTTAATTGGCTCGCTCTTGCGAGGTCAATCACGCCTGATGGAAAGCTATGGATGAGGTCTATGGTGGAACGAGCATGCCCAGAAGATGCCTAAGTCACTAAAACTCGCACGCATTGATGAAATACAGCAGGCTGCTTGACGCCAGACTCCGGTGAGACCGGTCGCAAACCAGGCGGGCGTTAGCCCTACCACCGCAAGCGAATATTTGGCCTGTCAAATAAGGTGTTGGGTGTGACTGTCCAGGATGCGCCGAGCGCGAGCGTTCAGTTGAGTAACTGGCGGAACAAACTGCGCTACACGAGGATTCTTCATTGATCCCAAAAAGTTCAGTTTAAGTGTAATATTATTATCTTAAATTGAAATTATTAGTGGAGGAAGCTGAGCCTGGCTTCTTCCGATCCCAAGATATTGTCGCCGATCTAACCTAAACTGAACCCTAAAAACTAATAAAGAAAAAAACTCAACTCAAATAAAAAAAATCTACTTAAACTAACTCATAATACACAATGCACACTCACACTATTACACACACTCAAAAACTCACTCGTATGTACATCACACAAGCACGCTCCTTTTTCTATTTTTTCTTTTTACTTTATTTTTTGTTTTATTTTATTTAGATTTTTTGCTTATGAGGTGATCTCAAACTCATGTTAGAAAGCATTTTATGTAATTGCAATAAACATTTTTTTATTTTTATTTAAATCTATATACCTAGATTGCAACTTTACATAACAGGCTGACCACTTCCGATATTTCGCAAAAGGATCCTTGGGTTCACCAACGATCTGAAGGTCAAGGCTAAAAACCCTGACCTTGTCTCAAGGTCCCTATTAACTTGCCCCACGCAATATGGTACATATGGCCTACTCTGCATTCCCAGTTAATTTATGACGAAAATCCGACATTCTGTACAATATGGAAGTTATATTTTCATCATTCACGCTCCAGTTAAAATGTGGTTTTGGGAATTGTGGTGTTTACTGCAATGCAGTTTGAAATAAAATGCCGTAAACCACTGCTGAGCATGGGGGACTCATAAAAAAAATTATGATATTGCAGCATTTCTGACGCATTGGTTAATGGTACGTTACTGCTGCAAAAAAGTGACAATTTTTACCCGACTGCGCGACGCAAAGGAGTGGTTACCCGACTGCGCGACGCAAAGGAGTGTAATGTGTTCATCAGCCTATGTATGTATGTAGGTATGTTTGTATGTTCCTTTGAAGCACTATACAGACCAAACGCCTGGGCCGATTTTTATGATTCACACGTTAATCGATTCCTCTTAGTCCGGCGAGTGTCACTAAAGACATGACGTTAGTGAAAATTTAATATGGCGACTACTATGCATGTATGTATGTATATCTCTTTGGCACGATCTGTAGACTAAACGGCTTGATCGATTTCAGCTTGAGAGGTGCCGTTAGATTCGTTTTAATTGTGCGAGTGACACTGGGTCAAAGAGAATATAACCACGGGTATATCAAAATTGAAAAAAAATAAAATGGCCGATTTTTGGCGCAATGTTATGTCTAAAAAAAAAATATTATTTTCTCAAAACATAACGAGTGGGGTATCAAAATAAAGGGCTTTAAAAGATGATTACAAAAATATACACAACTTATATGGTTAAAAGTAATTCGAAGTGACAAATCGTAAAAAACACGTACCAAGAACTAAATCGTCAGCGAAATCTTTCACATTTGTAAACTAAAAAGCTGGAAATAAAAAAAGTTATTAAAAAAAAAAACCCGACTGCGGTAAAAAACTTAAGTTGGAAGAACTGAAAAGCTAAAAACAAGCCCATTTTAAATTAAATAAAAGTTGGAAGCAGGCATTTGAATTTGAAAATATAATAAAAATGGTATGGGTCCCGCCTGCTTCCAACTTTTATTTAATTTATTTTATCAAAATTGGTCCAGCCGTTTGAGCGTGAAGAAGTAACAAACATATAAAACACACACACCCCCACACACTCACAAACTTTTGCTTGTATAATATTAGTGTGATAGATAGGATATGGTAAAAGTTAGTCTCGAATTATACGGGAAATAGCTATATTGAATCACTGTAACACTTACCTAGTTACAAGAAATGGTTAAATCAGACCTAGATAAAGTGGATAAGACAGAGATTTAAACAGAAGAAACTAGCAGGGGATCCAGGGTGTCCAGGGGATCAGACCGGAATAAATCATAATAGGTTATTTAGCAATTTCTCAGTAACAGCTCGGAGTCTGGATTTATGGCCGGTTGATGGTAATAGGCTTGCCCCGTATTACGTCGGACTTAAACATAGCTGGTGAAAAGTGGGTCTACTATAGGTACTTTATCTTTGCCTAGCCCTTCAGACATTACAGGCGTGATGTTATGTTAGTAGTTATCAATCTTTCATCTTTTATTAAATATCTGCAAGTTCTTAAAAGATTAATATGCACTGTCAAAGTGTAGACTAGACATTATCGAAAGCTTTACGAAGTTTGTAGACCTTTTCTGGAGTGCAACGCCTCTTCAGTCTGTATAGTTCCATTAACCCTGTAGTGAACCAAAATAAAGGTCAAGTTTGGAAAGATAACCCTTTTCATCATCGATCACCTCTTCTATTTAGAAGGGTAAGTAAGTGGTATATCCATACTAATATTATAATTTCGAAAGTAACTCTGTCTGTCTGTATATTACCTTGTCACGCCTAAACCACTGAACGGATTTCGATGAAATTTGGCAGAGAGATAGATTGCATTCCGGGGAAGGACATATGATAGTTGTTAACCCGATATTCCCACGGGATCGACACTTATGCGGGTGAAACCGCGGGGCGCTGCTAGTGTAGTATTAGTATAATGTTGCTTACTTTGCTATAATCAATCTAAAGATAGCCTGGCTAGCTAGCCCTAATATGACGTGCACAAACAACACGAATTTGCATACATTTTTATCAGCGGGTAATTGCGTAACGCACTAACAGTGGGTATCGTTCATTTTGACAGTTCAACCACATTCATTGCGTTATTTACGTTGTTTAGCATACATATTTTTCGAACATATAAAGCAATGGATTAGCAATATCCTTCAAAATGATTCAGTTTGTGATTGATAGTTTTGGGACAGACTACTGTAAGATGGATATTTCATACTCTCAGTCATCATCATCTGCCTAGTTTTTTCCCTACTATGTTGGGGTCGGCTTCCAGTCTAACTGGATGCAGCTGAACACCAGTATTTTACATGGAGCGACTGCCTATCCGACCTCCACAACCCAGTTACTGGGTAATACGATGCCCCTTGGCAAGACTGATTGTCAGACTTTCGGGCTACTGACGACCGGTAACTACTGTCAAAGATTCACGAATGACAGCCGGAACCAACGGCTTAACGTGCTTTCCGAGGCACGGAGGGGTCTTGGTATGTGAAGATGGTCAACCATCCCCAGACCAACCGCGGCAAGCGTAGCTTAACCTGATCGATCGACCCGTGCGGCTGTTATTACTTAGCCACAAGCCCCCCTCATACTCTCAGTATCAACTTGAAATATATTGAATAGCTCCGTACGCTGTGCAATTACCTAACTATTATTAGGTTGAAGAACGTCGACCTCAACTTCAGGCTAATTTACCGTGCCTAAGTAATTAAGCTAACACCTGTGTAGTATACTACCGTTTGTTATACATATAATTGAGTTAAGTTTCTAGCATAGTCGTTTGGTAAATGAACTGTATAATGTAGGTTGTTTTAAGTTTTATCAAATTACTGGCTGTCGCCCGCAGGTTTGCCAGCGAGGATGTCGGAAATTATCCCACGGGAACGTACTACCGGGATAAAAAGTATCCTATGTGTTAATCCAGGTTATAAACTCTCTGTGTACCAAATTTCATACAAATCGGTTCAGACGTTTTTGCGTGATTGAGTAACAACATGAAAACTTTCACATTTATTATATTACTAGCTGCGCCCCGCGGTTTCACCAGCATAAGTGTCGATCTCATGAGAATATTGGGATAAAAAGTATCCTATGTATTATTCTGATGTACACGCTATGTGACTGTAAAGTTTCATCGAAATCTGTTCAGTCGTTTTGGCGCGAAAGAGTAACAAACATCCATCCATCCTCACAAACTTTCACGTTTATAATGTTAGTAGGATACACAGTTTTATTATTAATTTATTATATAATAATATTATATAAAATATATAATGGTCGCTAGCGCTGCTGAGCATGAGGTCCTGGGTTTGATTCCCAGGTGGGGCCAAGTGTTATTGAGTTTTCCAGCTGAAATTTCTTAGTAGCAACCCGGAGTCTGGATCTGTGCCCGGTTGATGACAATAGGTTTGCCCCCCCCCCCCCCTTTAATTGGGACTTAAACACAACCGGGTTATTTTTTTGGGACAAAATGTTTACTTTGTTTTGGTAAAATAAATTGTATACCTACTATGTTTTTTACCTAAACGTTGGATACAATGATATGGAACAAAGGTTCTAAACAAAATGGTTCCTTATCCGTGTATACATATTTAAGGGGCTGACAGTACCTATACACCTCTGCGTTATGTTATAACATTTAAAGTTAACTGGAACTTATCTCAAGGAACTAAAATCAATCATAAGACTCACAATGACCAATCTTCCCCACAATCTTAGACAGACAACCGCAGAAAAAAAACAAGTCTCCGGACCCGCTATCCGCTGAGCAAAAAGTAGGTAATGTTCTTCAGATGTTTACGCTCCGGCAGCGCTGTGTGCACGCGCCGATCGGTCAACGTAACGGGACTGCATGTAGCATGCTTTATTGGAGTACCTACGTAACGTGGTCTCAAGCTGAGGCTGGGTTGAATTAAGTGAAGAGAGACGAATACATAATTATTATCCTAACACTAATATTATAAATGCGAAAGTGTGTCTGTCTGTTGCCTCTTCACGCTTCAACCGCTGAACCGATTTAGATGAGGGATATTTCGAGTCCCGGGAAAGGACATAGGACAGTTTTTATCCCGATATTCCCACCGGATCGACACTTAACCGCGGTGCGCTGCTAGTTATTAATTTATTCATTAGAGGCGAGTAGGTCTCGCCCCTGCTTCCCATAACTTCCGGAATAAATTCTCTAAATGATGGTGACAATTGCAATGAAATCCATCTTTACATACCGAGACCGCTCCGTGCCTCGGAAAGCACGTTAAGCCGTTGGTCCCGGCTGTCATTCGTGGATCTTTGACAGTCGTTACGGGTAGTCAGAAGCCCGAAAGTCTGACAACCAGTCTTACCAAAAGGGGTATCGTATTACCCAGTAACTGGGTTGTGGAGGTCAGATAGGCAGTCGCTCCATGTAAAATACTGGTAATCCGCTGCATCCGGTTAGACTGGAAGCCGACCGAAACATAGTTGGGAAAGGGAAGGCACATGATGATGATGGCAATAGGCTCACCCCCTATTGGCGAAAAGTGCGGTTAGGGAACACCTCTCCCTAATCCTTCGGATCCCCGAAGGGTTATTGGAAGGGGATTATGTCGCCAGCGCCTTTTGATTAAAGTAATGTGACGATTTTAACAATAAAATGTTAGAAAGATATGCCATTGTCACAATAAAATGACCAAGTCGATCGTCTTCGCATGACCTCAGGGGCAGTTGAGAGGAACGCCATATTGGAGTGTTTGCAACCATTGGGATAACCCTTCTCAATTTTTATAGTCCGTTGTGATTTTAAACCTTTTATTTTATTGTAAGTTTGAAGGCCTGAAGGCTACGCACTTGACATTGAAAATACAGAAAATGGAATTACAATATTATTGAATAGTATTAGTATATTTTAGGTCATAGAAATAAAACTAAAAGATTCGGCTTTACTCCGTGACTGTACTAATGATGAAATTGGGCAGTGGGTCCAGTCAACCTATTCAAAATGTGATTAGGTCAACTGGACCCTTTATAACCACTCACATGTACGCTTCCCGCGCGAGGGGCATCGTTAGAAAGAAAGAAAGAAAAATGCGTTTATTGGCATTACATCAAAATAAGTACACCTTAAAACTATAAAAACAGAAAACAAAGATTATAATGCCAAAAGGGCCTCAGCTCAGCATAATGTCAGATGACAACACAAGGTGTACCACCTGACGCTGATTTTCAGCTGCAACCCACGAGTGCCATACGCTGGAATAACAAACACGTAGAGTTAAGCGTGTCCGTTAAAATAAATTAACAAAATCAAATAAAATGTTGCGACATTGTTGTGTGTGTGTTGTGTTGTGATTAATGAAAAACTGAAATAAATAACCCATAAATATGTGCGTACTACCTACATTTAAAACAAATAAATAAATAGAAAGTATATATATAGGTACTATAAGACAAAATCGTGTGACTACATTGCTCTTTTACTACGAAATGGATTTTATGCGATTCTCATTTTCATTATAGTAAGGACCATAATCATTGACTAATAAAAAAATTAAACTGATTGAAATTAAAAGTAATAATAACAACATCGTTAAAAATTGGTAAAGTTGATAAAATTTATAAAAAATGATAAAATTGACTAAATTAATTGTTTTATATGGCTGATATGTCGGCTCGAATATTTTCAAAATCTTTTTGATGGCTTATATGAAATTCTTTTAATTTCAATTTGAAAGTCAATGAACTTTTACTGTTTCCGTTATGTCCCCATACATTTTTTATTTTGGGCCTCGCCACTTATACACGAAATTACTTATGGATCAACAATACCACGTAGGTACTGACGTCGAATTCCGAGATTGTTTTGTATTTTCCAGTAAATACGGATTTCGCGGATCTGTATATACCCACAACAACATGCGTGCGAAACTACTGTCTTTTCACCAGAATTATGAATTCACCATATACCTACAGTTTAACAAGATCCTGCTAAAAACATTATCATGTTATAACCTCATCAATCTGCCTAGCCTTTTTAGGGTTCCGTACCCAAAGGGTAAAAACGGTACCCTATTACTAAGACTCCACTGTCCGTCTGTCTGTCTGCCACCAGGCTGTATCTCATGAACCGTGATAGCTAGACAGTTAAATTTTCACAGATGATGTATTTCTAAAAAGCACAATACAATACATATTTATGGGGGGCTCCCATACAACAAACGTGTTTTTTTCGGCTTATTTGCCTGGTGGCATGGAACCCTTCGTATGCGAGTCCGACTCGCACTTGGCCAGTTTTTTATTTCAACTATGTTGGGGTCGGCGTCCAGTCTACCGGATGCAGCTGAATACCAGTATTTTACATGGAGGGACTGCCAACCTGACCAACAAAACCCAGTAATGATTTTACCCCTTGATGGTTGTCAAACTTATGGGCTTCTGACGCCCCATAATGAACAGTAGTTATGGGTCGTTGCCGTCGCTATGAATGGCAGCCGTTGGTCTCGGATCTTTGACAGCAAAGATCTATGAATGACAGCTAGATACAACAGCTCAACGTGCTTAAAGAGGGTCTCGATATGTAATTGATGGTCCTGGATGGTCCACGAACCGACTGCTGCAAACTTAGCGTAGGTAACCTCCGATCGACCCGTTAGGCTGAGCCTCATAAACACCCAAAAATATCAAGCAATTATCTTCCAAGAGCCGCTAAAAAGACCCCAAAATGCAAAGACACTTAAAGATAAAGACACCTGCATTAAAAAATCGCACCTGCCTTCAAATGATAGCAGAATTATACTATACTTCGTTAAAATATTCGGCTCGTACGACCTTTGTGAGCTACGGATTACAAAGCGTGTTTGCCCGACCCTGGACGGTAAGGAAGGGTAGGGACGTGCTGTTTAGCTTTTTGGTGTACTGCTTAGTTGTGTTTATCTAGTTTTTTAGTGTTTACATGATTACGTTTGCTTTTGTTTTAGTACAGTTGTACAGACTATGTAAGGCAGGTGCCTTAGAGAACAGCTCATCGTAGGAAGCGACCATCTATCAAAGATATTCTCGCTCAAGAAACGTACAAAAGATTGCAAGTCCCGTGTAAGTAAAAGAGATACATATAGTTGATCGCTGACTCTTTACACTGCCGGCCGGTGAGTACTCGTCCGCTCGGCGAGGCTCGCTTCGGGGGTAGACCACTCGCTGACAGACTCACGCTTTGCGAGTCTCTCAGCGAGTGACGCACATACATATACCAGCGTGTGACCCAATGCCATTGCGCACTCGCTGCTCACCAACTAATTATTAGTTGCTAGCTCTACTCAGCATTATCAGCGTATACTATTCCCACTGCTGGGACACAGGCCTTCTCTCTGTGTGAGAGAGTGAACCATAATCTACAACGCGAGCCCAGTGCGGGTTGGTGGATGTCACATGTCTTCGAATGTATGGTTCTCGGACATGCCGGTTTCCTCACGATATTTTCCTTTACCATTCTGAGAGCAGGGTGATGAAATAAAATACACAAAGTAAAGTACCTGCGTGGGTTTGAACTCACGACCTGCAACTCGTACGTCAGACTTACGACACATACCGTTTCATCTTTGACTTACGTCGTTGTTCGTCTGACTTTTGTCGAGAAGCGAGTACACTCGAGTAACTGACTTCTACCGCAAAATATCAATACGAGAAGCGAGCACATTCGAGTAACTCGCTTCTACCGCAGAGTATCAATACGAGAAGCGAGTACACTCGAGTAACTCGCTTCTACCGCAAAATATCAATACGAGAAGCGAGTACACTCGAGTAACTCGCTTCTACCGCAGAATATCAATACGAGAAGCGAGTACTAGCTCTACTCGTTTCTTTTTAATCGGCGGTGGTGGGACAGGTGTCATATCCTCGATAAATGGCCTTCGACCAGGTATTGTTTTCTGTGCTAGCACAACAGTCACTAATAAGGCAAACATTTCAATCTAAATATTCATAGGTTAATCAAAATTAATGGTCATGACCTATTCAGGCTGATTTATAATCTATTAGATTTATAGCGGTAGGTTCTGATTCGTGTATTATCAAAACAGTATACTGGTGTTGAATTTTTGACGTTATAAATAATTGTATAATTGTGTCATTTTTTCGAGCATCTGCTCACATTTGCATACCTACATGTAACAATATGCAGCATCTTAGTCAATTATATTCCTTGACAAATGAACATAACATTTTAGAAGGGTTTTTAGTGAACAGAGTGAGTATTTTTTATTCTTATTTGGGCTCTGTGTATGTTTAATTATATATTCAGAAAGTACTCCATAAGACCTTTCATTAGATACCAAACACGATATATTAATCTTTTTTTTCGGTAACACTTTACATCCGCCATAAGCCGCCATGATGTTGGATTTTATGTGACGCCATACCCGCTCAGCTTATAACCCGCGGAACAACATGACGCTTTTAAAGATACCTCATTTGTACAAAATACGACGAGCAATTTAGCAGTAAATAAAAACCGTACATTCATATTGATACAACTTGCATCAAGAATCACAAGTCCTGCCATACATGAATCTTTACCACCATAAGTTATCAGATGGTAGCTAGTGACAGCAGCAAGTATCAAAACTCCGCAATTAACTTATCCAAGTTAAACTTAACTTTGGTGACGTCCGAGCAAAGTTAGAGCTGCGATCCATCTTTGTTATTTTTGAATTTATTTTTACTTTAAGATATCTGTTTTAAATGTGTCATCTCTTGTTGGATGAAGTAGGGAGAGGGAGGATTCGTTATTGATGAATGTCGTAAACGATGGGATTTTGTGCTGCGAGTCGCGGTTACGAAATCCCATGTTAATAATAACAGCCGCATGGGTCGATCAAAATCACGTTAAGCCGTTGGTCCCGGCTGTCATTCATTGATCTTTGACAGTCGTTACGGGTCAGAAGCCCAAAAGTCAAACAACCCGCCTTGCCAAGGGGTATCGTAGTACCCAGTAACTGGGTTATGGATGCTGGATAGGCAGCCGCTCCATATACAATACTGGTGTTCAGCTACATCCGGTTAGACTAGAAGCTTAACTCAACATAGTTGGGAAAAGCTAAGTTAGATTGATTGAGTGGCAGTTATGGTCCTCCGCTTAGATTGACAACTTTCAAGTAATTTCTGCAATTTTTTCAAAGACAATAATTTGTAAAGGCTTTCTACGGCTGACTGTTTTTATGTTTTTATGGAACTTGTTTTACGCCTCAGCACCGCGCGCTTACGTCATCCGAATGAGGTCTCAAGTTCACTCCTGCAAGTTGTAGAACAGACACCACACTTTTGAACAACACAAAAACCAGTAGGTAAAGATAAAAAAAAAAAATAAACAAAACAAAACTCAATACCTTGTAACAGCTGGAACGATTCCCGAGTTTTTTCATCAGCTCAGTTTGATGCAGCAAAAAATTAAAATGGTGGTCCCATGTTGCGTTTTTTGTTAGTCCACTGGGAAATGGTGTCCATGACGGTAACGTGGATACAAGTCAGCTTCGAAATTAAACTTATTGTTATGATCGTTTGAGGTTTGATAAATTAAAACTGTGCGAAAATACCGCTGTTACTTTTTGACGAAACAATTAATTCTTGGCGCAGTGTTGCGTGTGTGACGTGTTCATTTTATTTGATGTGGGTGTGATTATTAAACGTTGTTTATGTATAGGATTTCAAATCGCAAGTTCGAGTTAAATAAATGGCTAGCATCATCTTTCGTTATAGACCAGTCAGTAAAGGAGTTATAGAGTGCGTGAGCAGGGACCTAAACGATTCCTTCAGAAACCTGTTCAGGGTGCTTAGGAAGTGAACATACTAAAATTCCTGACGTCTCGCAGGTGAGCCGGAGTGTGTGGGCCCCCCCACACACTCCGGCTACAAAGGTCCCACTTATGGGTTTTCCATATATCTCAAAAACGGTGGGCCTTAGTGGAAGTTGCGCCGGGAATGCCGTTTAACGCTGAATGCTGATGCCGCTGAGTACCAGTATTTTACATGGAGCGACCGCCTATCTAAAAATCTGGTCTCCCCAACCCGGTTGCTGGGTTACGCAATACCCCTTGGTAAGGCTAGTTGTCAGACTTTTGGGCTTCTGACTACCCGTAACGACTGTGAAAGATTATTACATTACATTTTATCAACTAAAACTCGTATCGAGAAGTACGTGTTGGAATGACAAAATAGAGCATGAAGCTATACATGAGCATTCCTAACAAACTTCATTATTAGGACATACCTAAGGATTCTGTTGCATCAGCGCCTGCGCCGAAAGCTCAGTCACAAGGCCTCCCTTCGCTCTCGCGGCTCACTTAGTCATCAATAATGAGCATTGCAAGCTATGCCATTCTAAGGTAATTGTTGCTTATGAGCTGTTCGAAACTTAGTGAGTTAGCACCATCGTAATACACAAGTTTGAATACATATCTACCCACATAGGTTTATGAGTATTTTATTAATATTCACAATATTATATTTACAGATAGAAAAAAACCGGCCAAGCGTGTGTCGGACTACGCACAATGAAGGGTTCCGTATTTGAGACGAATGTGATCCAAGAACGAACTTAACAGTGTAGTTGAAAACATTATTCTCCCAATTCCAACTACAAATATGTTTGTACGCAAACAATATTTGTAAATCTCTAGTAGGTAGTAGTTGTATACTTACAAAAGGTTATTGGTAAAACATTAACAACCTCTTAAAACTCATCATTATGAACAACTTTTACTATGGGACCAAACTTGAAATAGGGAAAAATAAATCAGCTGTTCCCTACATTTTGACGACATTTATGTTCGTATAAGTCGTCAAAATGTAGGGAACAGCTGATTTTTTTGTTGTTAATGGTTGTTAATGTTTCACCAATAACCCTGTATAATAAGTTCTCCAGTATTTTGGCCACGGTGGCCAACCTCAGCGGAGTAGCCTTCGGCGCGGGAGACATTATAGTGCACAAGAAAAGTGTTTGCGCAGGCACAGACCGTGCACTCTCTCTTCCCTCACTCTCATAAGGGACGGCACGCAATCCGACACGACCGGACCACACGCACAGCAGTTGCGCTGGCGACTACGACACCAACGGAGCAGTTAAATATACATTGTACTTATAATGTATACCTACCTAAATACCTAACTCATGAATGATAATATTACCACAGATAACGCAAGAGCAACTACTTCGCGTGCCAAAAATCGCACTAGCTTACGTACAAAAATCGTAAGCCGCCACTTTCACGCTCAGTCTTGTGTACTGCTGGCTGGGTGAGCGTGAGCGCTGGCGCTAGGCCCCGGGGGTCAGGCGTTGCACGGGGGGTTCCGGAATTGGTCTTTTAAGAGGAACCGGGACCACCCCTATGTGCTGATGGTGGTCACCGGGGTGGTTTTAGTGAGGTAAAAATCCCACACTCCCCGGAGGTCGGGTGCCTTTTGAAGGTTTCCCCCCAACAAAAAAAAAAGCCCCGTGGTTAGGGCGAGACGGGTGCCGCACGCGGCGTCTTTGAATCGATTTGATTTTCCCATTACTAAATAGTGCTTGTGACGTCATAGTAGGTAGTAAAAAATGGCACGCTTGGTTTTCATACAGGTAGCGATACTTGCGTTATCTAGGTCTATCTATATGTGTGGATATTATCGAGCAATTCACTGAATTCCTAATATTAATTACTTAGCACAGGCGTATAATATTCAATACAAATATTTCCCAAGGTCTTTTCCCTTCGCTGTGGCAGTTGGTCAAAGTGGTGGTGTTACACGGGCGATTTAAATTACAGAATTGTAATCGCTTTGTTAATATTAGCGACTCGGCAATTTTGATTGCATGGCTTCCTAAACGAAACAACATGGTTGAACAGCGCAAATGCCGATTGATGGGAACGAAGTATGGCTTGGTTTTACCCAAGCACTCTACTGCATGACTACATTAGGTTCTTTGTAAAAAACTAGCTGACACGGCGACGAAGTTCGCCGTGTCAGCTAGTTTTTTACTGCCTCAGAATTACTATGAACGAATGTATGAGAAAATGAATTAAGGGGTTTACAGGACCTAAACGCAAAAAAGTCTTAGAAACAATAAAAGTTTAGGATAGACTACAGTAAACAAAATCAGAAAAATATATGATATTCTTCAGGATAGGTATATGCTAGGTAGATACTGTGTTGAAAATATAATACAACTAATTTGATCATAGAAAAAAATCATGAAGATACCTCTGAAAACTATATTTTTACAATAAAAACCATACTAATATACATACAATCACTCTGATTTTTTATCAGATTATTCTACAAGCAACATACTAAAACGCTTCATAATATGGCAATACATCTTTTCATCGCTAGCCAGACTGTTTTCAAAAATGAACCTTTCCTTTTCGCAAAAACATTTTGCATTGTTTCCAAAAACTGCCTGCAAAAAACTGTCTGTTTGTGACTGTATGAAAAAGTCCGGGCTCGGAATTGTAACAAGCTAATGTAGTTGTCACAACAGGCAACAAAAAATTGCCCGTGTGTATACGGCAACAATGATTCGCGAAAATATGACTAAATCACCTGATCGGTCTATGCAGTCATCGGTTTTTTTTTGTTTACAGCTTGTTCCTTGTCCGCAAATTGTCGTAAATTGGTTATTACATCAAAATACCAGCAGATTCAGATGAATTATTGTGTTTATGTTGTTTCTGTTTTTTTTTGTCGGCTGTCATCTTCGTGATGACTTTAGTTTCATTTTGATGTCAGTTTTAGAAGAATTTATTTTATTTTCGGTGTCAGTTTTATAAATTATTTTATGTTGCAATTGAGGAAATTTATACGACGTTTATTTATACGACATTGAAGATTAGCTTGACTGCTAATTTCAAATACCTACCTTTTTTACTTGAATTTAGAGGAGATTTTAAGATGCAAACGAAGTATTACGTAAGTAGGGGAAGCCCGGGCAAGAAGCATAGGGCGGGTAAGAAGAATAACTGATTTTTCCATAAATATCTATTAGATAGCGCTGTTAACACTTTCTCAAGTCGTGACACGTACGATCGGCAACGCCATGGCAGTTCAACCCAAACAATACGCGAGTGCATCTGTTGTAGAATAGGAAAAAAAGGATTTTCTTTGTTTTGTTACGATTTTTGTAAAGGTTTGTACACAAACTTTTTGTACACAAACAGTTGCCTTAATATATGTTTTGTATTTTCAATTGTACGTTTATTTATGTATTATTTGTGATTGTTACTTTTTGTTTACCTACTAAAAACATTTCAAGTCTTGACTTCTTTCTAAAATTAGAGTGTTGGGCAAAATGGATATGGGCAAAACGGATAGGCATTCCGTTTTGCTCAGAGCAAGCATTTTATTAGTATTAGTTACCACTACCATTACATATACCATTTCTGAGTTAGCAGGCCCCAGCAAAACTAAAACTAAAATATCCTCAGTCAACTATCAAAACAAAAATCAGAAACCAAATTTTTACGGTTTAGTGTGCGCTGACAAATACAGTGAACCACCAACGGAAGATTGGATTCAGTGTAATCAGTGCATTTGGGCGCATGAAGACTCCACTTTCTTATGTAGGAGTTGGCAGCTACTTGTGTGATGATTGCGAAGACTCTAAACTAATTCTACTTATCCTTTTTGCCCGACCCCACCGGGCAAAACGGATAATTGATACCTTTTGTTAATGCTCAAAATTATTATACATATTGTTTAAGTTTTTGAATTTTAATGATTATTTTCCAAAGATGATTAAACATAGAACAAATTAAAAGTACAAAGAGTTCTATTGATTATTAGATTGTGGTTTTATTTACACTAACCGCTTAACATATTCGTCTTGCCCGGGCTTCCCCTACCTATTTATTACTTTGTTGATTAATTATTTAATCATTATACTTCTATACTTATACTTAATCATTATAATACCTATAACCTGACCAAGATTGGAATAAGTATGTCTGGACTTTAAAAGAGACTGTGACCTCTGAGTTTGTTTCGGCCTTTCTTCTCAGAGTAATCAGATAGGAAACGCCGACCTCGGGGCCTAAAAAGGCCACTTTTGCAGAATCATAAAAGGAATTCATCAAATCATTATAAATCATAATAGACAGTTAACTGTTAAGTTAATCGTATCAAATCCCAATGGTGAAGGATTTTTCAGTTATTTTTTTTTTGTCTGTGCTTAAATACCAATCCAAATCCAATCCCAATCTCTTGCAACGAAAAAAAGCAAAATACGTTTATGATTCTGCCAAAGTGGCCTTTTTAGGCCCCCTGATCTAGTTTAAAAAAATATATGATTGACGTGTAAAAGTGTTTGTACAAACCTACTTACAAAATAAAATCATTTATCACTTATTGGGCGAGCGATTTGGTTACATGACTTTTATCTAAACTACAATTTACATAAGTAGGTATATAAAAAATAAATACCAAGATTTGATGTTATAGAATTGCAAGATGCATTACAGATTAAAAACAGCTAGGTACCTACTCGTATCAGTACGTCAATCAACTCAGCTATCGCAGTCCACTGCTGGACATAAGCCTCTCCCAAACTGTACCACAACACCCTGTCCTCCGGCTTCCGCATCCAGTTTGTTCCAGTCACCTTTCAGTTGCACCTTTCTTTTATCAGTAGGTAATTCATCATCATCTGCCTCGCCTTTTCCCAATCATGTTGGGGTCGGCTTCCAGTCTAACCGGATGCAGCTGAATACCAGTATTTTACATGGAGCGACTGCCTAGCTGACCTCCACAACCCAATTACTGGGTAATACGATACCCCTTGATAAGACTGGCTGTCAGACTTTCGGGCTTCTGACTACCCGTAACAACTGTCAAAGATCCACGAATGACAGCCGGGATCAACGGCTTAAAGTGCTTTCCGAGGCACGGAGGAGTCACGGTATGTAAAGATGGTCACCCATCCAGAGACCAACCGCGACAAGCGTAGCTTAACCTGATCTATCGACCTGTGCGGCTGTTATTATTTAGCCACTAGCCCCTCAATCATTTATCAATACTTAATTAACCTAAAAATCCGGAAACTATTATTAATATCCATATCATGCTCATTCGCTTAATAAGCTCTTCACAATAGTCAGTCACTTAACAATTATCAGACACCGTAAAGATAAAATAATTGCCACTATGACGTGATTTCACGCGACAAGCCTACCTAAGGCTAGTCAATAGTCATACATGTATGCGTGAGGATGTAAGGCCACAGGAGGGGCGCGGGAGTGCCGCGGGAGGGGGACGGGAGGTCGTTCGACGACCCGCGTAGGTGGCGCGGTCCAGCAATGCAGCCTTTGAAATTTGAATACGAGACGGTGTCCCTTGCAGCGACTGTGCGTGGAATCGGTAAGCACTCGTCAATGAGGTGACGTGGTGTCTGTGTTTGACATGCGGTAGGTATTAGCTCGACGGTTATGACGACTGAAGAGACGAATCGTGATTTCAAACTTCACCCGTAGGAGGCGTCGGCTTATTAGTCGATTGGCACGAATTTACTCGCCCGAAACTGGCGAATCATCACTTTTGAATAATATATTTTTTTGGATCTAGGCGACTCGCACGAAGTTAATTTACATGGGGGCGAGTCGACAACTTTAAAAAATAATCATGCATTACGGAGTTGGTATATTTTGAATTTTATGCAATAAAGTAAGTAGGTAGTTATAGAAAAAAAGGCACTAGCGCACAGAAGCCCCACTTGCGCACAGAGTTAGATATTATAAGACTTGTACCTGAACATTTACTCAAGTTATTTAGCTTTTAATGTTTTTAGTCATAAGAATATTGTACAAAATCTGACTTTTGGTGAAATAAAGAATTCGTTCATTTATTTAATAATATCAAATATATCTTGGTTTGCATAAAACCTCATCTAAGTCCTAACAACGAAGGGTTTACGTACAACGTTCATGATTACCCAGACCGTCTTATATTTTCTGAACACACGAGGTCAGACAGAATATTCGTGGGATTTCCTCCAGTCTGTATTGTAGCGCAAATGAAAATCCGTCTGTAGGTACTTATTGTACATACGTACAGTCAACAAAAGAGATAAATATGCAGGATCGTCGAATATAGTTGAAGTTTAGTAAGAAACCGATGGATGTTGTCGACTGAAATTTATTTTGATAAATAAGCCGTTTATTTTCTATTAAAAAAATAAAATTTTATTCGAGAACATCCAGCTGTTTCTTACTAAACTTCAACTTATATCCGAAGATCCTGCATACTTATCTCTTTTGTTGACTGTACCTAACTACAATCCTACATTGTGTAGGTAGGCGACTATACCTAGAGTTTGGGAGAGTTGCCTTGAATGTATTTTCTAGGTTCCACATATGCATTTTGTCTAGATTAGATAGATAATTTAATCCTAATAATCATAATGCTTGTGATATTAAATGCATCGATACAAATTTTGGTAATGAACCACCTTATTCATAAACGTTGCTTAAATTTAAGTATTGAATAGTGACTGTTTATCGTCGTTCGTCGATCGTTTATAAATAAAATATGTCGTATGGTAATGTCTCGGATTATAAATGTTGGTAGATTTAGGTAATTTGATGAAATAGCAAGTACGTAGGTAACAAGACAGAACCTAAGGTAGATAGCGGGATAATAATAATAAAAAAATAATACATAAGCAAGCTGAAGTGGCCATGGGCTGGGCAGCCATATTAACCCGCGAATCGACAAACGTGAGGTAGGACGAAAGCGAAGGACGAAGCGAAAATCTTCGCAGCTGGATGAGAGTTGCCGAGAATCGAGCTGAATAGCGTGCTGAGAGACCAAAATATCCAGCCATGGACTGCTGTAGGCTGCTGATGATGATGAGGTAACTAGATGCCTTCCCAGAAATTATGATCTTGGTAAGGACGTCATCATCAAATCAAAACTAAAACAATCAATAAAATAGGTTCCTATCTAAATAACCTTTGAAAATCGCTTTTCAATTTCAGCATGTACCTAGGTAGTAGATATCTACCTACTTTTTAAGCTTCAATAGGTCAACTTCAAGAAGTATTTTCACGTCATTTGCTTTGGCGTGTTTCGAAATACTGCACAAAACTGACGGTTTTGTTTTTAGTCTTGCTCTACCCAAATTAATTAATGCATTATCGAAACTACAAAAAAAAATAAAAAGAAAGCTCTCCGTTAAATCAAGTGGTGGTGGTGATTAACGCCATCTATTGGCAAATAGCAGAATGTGAATTTAATGCCATCTATGAGTGAATAGTCTAATCTTACGTTCATAATATTCTGACTAGATGGCGCTACCCTATCAAACATGCTGAATTAATAATAGTCATTTTTATCACATAGAAAGACGTACAGATAAAAGTTAATTTCTGTTTTAATGAACGCATTGTTGACCTTTTAATTTTAAGAGATTTGTTGGTCTAAATAATATATAAAATGAGTGCGGTGTATAGCTGACGTCTTTAATGCATAGATGGCGTTGTACTGTTGAACCTTTTATCTGAACCGTGTTGGTTTAAGGAGGGTATCGTTACCAGTGTGGAACTGTGCACGAAAATGTTCTGTATTTATATTTGTAACAAAATCCAATTATACTCGATTTCTCGAATAAAACTTCCGAACATCACAGGCAAGACCTGAGATTTTTATACTTCTTATGGTTGCGGGTTCCATGCCCGTTGCTGGGACGTCTGCGTAGTTGTGTAAAACGTAGGTATACCTATGATCCAAAAAAACAACCGCCTTCCAAAAAAAGCCAATATAAAGTAGACTACTTTAAACTAGGTATAACTTTATTAAAGGACCCGGGGCGGTGTCTTTGACTGGCGGGGTCAGTTGTTTAAAAAAAAATGTTTTTATTTTTCACTTTTTAGTTGTCGACTGTGGCAGGAACTACCATGACGTCCTACACAAATTCTTATGACACTACTTGTTATGTAAACAACAACAGTGACAGAAACTGACAATAACATCATCTACATATATCTACACAAAGTGAATAGGTAGGTACGTGTCTCCGCTTGGGCGCACCTTGTGTTGATGAAGCTGTTGACAGGTCTCGGGTACACTGTCCTGCTGCAGAAGCACAGATCGCAAACACGGCACACCAGCACCAACGATATTATTCAACAAACTCTTGTCACCAAATTCATATTAAGTACCTAAGCCAAAACGATTTCCGCAAAAGGTATTCAACTTAACAAGGTAAGGTGCTCAACTTTCAATAAGTTAAAAAATAATCTGAATCAAATACAATATTTTACAGCAATAAAACCCATTAAGGATAATTTATATCGCCCATTTTAGAAGATAATTCGCCCATGAACGCTCCCGAAGGCATCGCGAGTCACGACGACGCGATCTCGCTCAGCTCCAGGTAGAGCAGCTAACCTCGTTACTTACCGATACGACTCCGGCGTACCAGCGGTATTATAACCAAACGGCTTGGTACGTGTCGATGGGTAGAGTCCAGACAGCACGACATTCTTGCCTTGGCAGGTGAGTCTGGTGTGGGTCGTAACCTGTCTCGACACTCTTGCGCTATTTCATGTTCTAAGCACATACATGGGTATAAATCCCCCCTTTTCACCCCCTTAAAGGTTGAATTTCCAAAAACCCCTTCTTAGTACTCCCGTATATTATAAAAGGAAGCGGTGTGCAAAATTTCACATTCTAGACCCAGTAGTTTCGGCTGCGCGTTGATATATCAGTCAGTCAGCCAGTTTCTCCTTTTAAAAACTCCGCACTCATGTTGCACCTTGTATGTACGAATATGACATGTCATATTCCGCATTCAGGGCATGCCCCGAATGCGGTTTATAATTAGAAGGTTCCACATTTTTGGTTGTTTTGTTATACGGCAGTAATCTATAAGTCCATGATTATAAGGCTATTCATGTGAAACGTAAGTTTCTAGACACTCGTCAATTTTGCCAACAACGTCATTCTTATCAAAATGCAAACATTTGTTTTTCATTTAACCCAGTGACTGATACTGGTACTGATATATCATACATAAGCGCACAAAAATGCAAGGTCCTCGCTGACAAACATTACCACTACACAACCAGAACCCTTATTTTTAGATAAATAAGGTTGAAATTACTTTGTAGAGGCTTTAATTAAGTTTGGAAGAAAATCTGCCTTATCTTCTTTGGTTATAGTAGGCTATTTTCTTACAATGTTATATAAAATAATATAGCGAAGAACCGAGTACTTAGAAGATTCAGTATTATCATTCACTTGCCTTTTTTTCGTTTTATTTGGGATCGGTCGTCTCAGCAGTCACCCCTTTTCAAGCCATATCATCTTTCAATCAGGTCATCCCTCATTTCTTTGGTCTTTCCTAAAACTTTCCTCACGACATTTTCCTCATTTCTCAAAAGATCTGGGGGCCTAAAAGGCCACTTTGGCAGAATCATTAAAGGATAACAGAATGGACAGCAAATCCCATTGGTGAAGCATTTTTCAGTCATGTTTTTTGTCTGTGCTAAAATACCAACAAATCCAATCCAAATCTAATCCCAATCTCTTTGATTGTACCTACGAAGTGCAGCGAAGAAAAGAAAAACACGGTCTGTCTTCGCCATTTTATGATTCATAATGTTATCCTTTTATGATTCTCCAAAGTGGCCTTTTTAGGCCCCCTGTTCAGTACGGCAAAAATAAATAGAGCTATTTTTTTTCGTGGCATCTCGCTGATAAACCTAGGAGGCTATATATCGGCTGCTTTACCAGGCTATCCTGTGGATGCCTTAATAAATGAAGGCCTCCAACCAGGGCAAAATTCGAGCTAATACAGTCATATTATGGTTAGAAGCGACTATAGCCGAGTTCGTTCCTGAGTTGAGTGATCCTGAGTTCGTTTCCCAGAACAAAGCTCTATAGGGGTTTGTCGTCAGGAAAGAATTCCAGACAGATTCTGGATTTGTGTTAATGGCAATAAACTTGCGTCCTAAGTAATTAGACATTCACAATACCATCGAAGGCCACAAGTCCAGTAGCATGTGCATTTTACCAGGAGTGACACAAAGGGCGGCCTTTGTGTTATACCTGTAATTTTTATGGTGTACATAATAAAGACTATTCTATCTATCATGTGGGGGTGTGTGCGTGCGTGCGTGTGCATGTGTGTGTGAAACGTCTTTATAGAAGAAAGTCATAAGTGCGGTTGGTTTTGATGTTATAGTTTGATGATAATGGGTGACATTGCAACAAGACTTTCTGACTGCTGTTGCATAAACATTTTTGCATTGTGTGGGTCAATCTTCTGTATTTTCTCCTTTTATGTGGCAACACCGGTATCACTTGTGCATGTAGTTTTTATAGTCTAGCTCTAACACGAATCTAGGACTCATTTTGCACAGGAGTCACGTCTAGATAATATCACTGTCGTTAATCTAACGATGTAAATCGTAAAAGTGATACTAAGTGACTAAAATTATACTGGACTTGGCAGGCCTGTGACGCAAGCTCTAATGCTTGCCTAAGATAGAGCACACCTGAGTCTAAATCCGTTTTGTCTGTTGTAGACATTACATCTTTATCTTAGGGTTAGACAAGTGGCAAACACTTTTAAAGTGTTTCGTATTCTACAATACATTTTAGATTTTTTTTTTAAGTGAAAACTTTTTAGGCGCGTTTTTTGAGACCGGAAAAAACCATTGAACTCGTGACACTTACCGACACCGCGCTACATTCGGATGTGTTCGGCTGTCCTCGGGATGTACATACTCGGTTTTAAATCCGATTATGTCAGTGAGTGATGGCCAAGTATTCTGTTTGTGTTTTGTTTTCACTTCTGTTTGACAACCCAATGCTTGAGGAAGGCTATAAGGCCTTACATCGCGCCATTACGCCCTTAGGACCCGAGCATAAAGAAAAAGGCAGAAATGACACTAAGCTAAGACGAAGTGATGCGCGGGCAAGTGATGCGATGCGACGAGGTGGGTCGGGGGAACAAGAAATTTCACGTGGACGATGTCGCGGGCCGAAACTTGTTCTTGGACATTTCTGCGATGGTCGCCACCTAATGGCATTGTTTACTAAGTAAGCAAAATACAGGCAACTTTGGAATGACAGTGATTGCGTGGACATATAAATGGAGTTCTTAACTTAAACAGGATTTATTTTTTCTATTGAATTCAGACATGCTATCTTGGAATAAGTTAATACCTACACTCGAAGAGCACTATAGCCACCAGCATAACTGATCCTCCACCATAACTCACCTCTCTTTGCTAAATCAGCAAAAGGTGAGCCTAGCCTTTTCCCAACTATGTTGAGTTCGGCTTCCAGTCTAACCGGATGCAGCTGAATACCAGTATTTTACATGGAGCGACTGCCTATCTGACCTCCACAACCCAGTTACTGGGTAATACGATACCCCTTGGTAAGACTGGTTGTCAGACTTTCAGACTTCTGACTACCCGTAACGACTGTCAAAGATCCACGAATGACAGCCGGGACTAACGGCTTAACGTCGTTTCCGAGGCACGGAGTGGTCACAGTATGAAAAGATGGTCACCCATCCACAGACCAACCGCGGCAAGCGTAGCTTAACCTGATCGATCGACCTGTGCGGCTGTTAATATTTAGCCACGGGCCCCTCAGCAAAAGGTGTTGGATCGAATCCCATCACCTCTCTCGCGTGTAACTTCACCCAGCCAATTATTTTTGATCCTTTGAAAATGTTCCTAGTCAAAACAAATATAAATACTCTATTTGAATCAGGCGCCATCTCAATTCTCAACTAACATAAATCTCAAAGAAATAAATATTTAAAACAAAGGTGTCAAGTGTCGGTGGCTAGAGATTGATTGTCATATGTTTCTGTTACGTCTGTGGGTGACATAGAGCCGTCGCGTCGTGTCGCCGTCGATGTGAATGTTAGAGTTGTGCCTAGTTGACGTGGAGTTTCACTGATAGCGGAACTATGTAGTATTAAATGAACCAATGGAAGAAAAATGTATCGTCTATTCCAAAAGTGACATGATCAGCCTATAATGTTCCCACTGCTGGGACACCAGCCTCCTCTCGGTGAGAGGGAGTGGTCAGTAATCCACCACGCGGGCCCAGTGCGGGTTGGCAGATGTCACATGTCGTCGATTTTTTTGGTTCTAGGACATGCCCCGGTTTCCTCACGATGTTTTCCTTCACCGTCTTGAGAGCAGTTGTGATGAATTTACTAACACAAAGTAAATTGCCTGCCTGGGTTCGAACTCACGACACACACACACACACACACACCCCCCAACACACAGATACAAAGTTGAATGTGTTAGTAATTCTCTATATTGAATGATTGCGTAAGAAGTTAACCTGAACAGGGTTTGTTTACACTTTCATCTGATACTTTTGGGACAGACTTTATGAACGATGCTTTCAATAATAAAGTCATTTACAAATAAAAAATTATACGCTTCAGGTAAGTGCCTTAATAAGATGATAATAGATATATGATATTTTCTGGTGTACAGACGCCAGCACATTAAGCTACTACAATCTGTCAAATTTCTTTAATAGATTTTCAACTTTATCGCTAAAGCATTAGGTTCAAGGTTGATTGGGAAAATTTTACAGTTTCGGGTAGCTTGATGTGATGGCGTCTGTACAGATAAAGTATGTATATATAAATAAATAAATAATAGAATAAGGGTCTATTACTGTTACTTTATATTTATAACCAGATAGCTTTAGTTAAATACTGAATCATCTGTGACTAAACATACTGGGGTTGATTTATAAAC
The DNA here is from genome assembly GCA_963082905.1 of Oligia fasciuncula. Taxonomy (NCBI): domain Eukaryota; kingdom Metazoa; phylum Arthropoda; class Insecta; order Lepidoptera; family Noctuidae; genus Oligia; species Oligia fasciuncula. The sequence goes on along the minus strand of OY720392.1, from coordinate 3,430,419 downwards.
GATTATTAAAGTAAAGTAACGTTTAAACGTCAAAAATTTATGGTTAAAAACTCGCTAATCATAAAGGATTTATGAATAAAGGCGATTATGATAGTTTAACTGCATAATTACAATTTCTACCTACTGTACTTTAGAAATAACCTGCTACCTTGAATTTCAGCGCTGCATGAAGCGAGTCAATGTGCGAAAAAAATCGCTGTAAGTCCTACCCTACCTCACCAGCGGCAATTGCGGCGACATCAAAGAGTCATCGTTACATATAATTTATTTTAATTCTGACGTAAGTAATCGTGTCGCGCGGCTAGGGTAACCTGGGTAACAATGCGTTTTGACTATAATATCAGGACATCCGTGCGTCAATGAAAGTATCTTTAAAAACTGCAAGTCATTATCATCCGCCTAGTCTTGTCCCTACTATGTTTGGGTTGGCTTCCAGTTATCTCAATGCATTTATTTAAATTAAACCATTAACAGGCACGCACTTTTGAATTGTCAAAGGAGTCGGTCAGTCAGAAAGACGAAGCTAGTTCCCCATTCCAAAGCGTAGTAGATTCCTATGGAGAAGAAGGGGCAAGAAACTGCAGACACTCTTTTAAATTATATTACTAGTATTTTGCGTATAAAAACTACAAGCGTAAACAAAAACTACAAGCGTAAACAAAAAAAAAACTGCAAGCACCTACTGTTATTCCGGTCTGATCCGCTGAACCCCTCTCCAGATGTAGATGACCGCGACGCTCCGCTCTGCAAAGCCAAGTTTTTTGAGCGCGTAATTTAAATAATAGTTGACAATTTTTTTTAGCCATTTTCAGAATAATTTATTTATCGTCTGTCTATTGAAGACAAAACATGTGCACTTTCTTTTTTTATTATTCCTTATTTTTAAGCTTGTAATGAGGCACGAAATCGTGGATTTTTTAATGACAGAAAATCTTTCGTAAAATTGTAGCTGTAAAATGTAGATATTATTTTTGCATCGTGGTACTGCCTCGTTGATCTAGAGTATTCTAGAGTCTAGAGGTCGCAAAACTCGTAAACGCTACTGCTAACCATGAGGTCGTGGGTTCGATTCCCAGGCCAGGCGAAGTGTTATTGGGTTTTCCATCAGGAATTTCTTAGTAGCAGCCCGAAGTCTGGATTTGTGCCCGGTTGATGGGAATAGGCTCGCCCCCTATTGCATGGGACTTAAACATGATTGACGAATTGTGGGTTCCAGTGCCTTAGGCAACCTCTGCCTAACCAAATATATAATTTTAAATAATTATAATAATCAAATTTATGATATATATAATTATACTTAACCAAATTTATAGTAATTTTTGGGATGCATGAAGAAGCCTCCTCGTATAGCGCAGTTTGTTCCGCTAGTTACTCAACTGAACCGAGCGCTCGGCGCATCCTGGACAGTCACACCCAACACCTTATTGGACTGGCCAATTCTTCCCTTGCGTTGGTAGGGCAAACGCCCGTCTGGTTTGCGACCACACTCCCACCGGAGTCCGACGTTAAGCAGCCTGTCGTGTTTCGTCGATGCTTGGGAGTTCCAGTGCCTTAGGCATCTTCTGGGCACGCTTCCATACTAGACCTCATCCATCGCTTTCCATTAGGCGTGAAGAGGTCAAGAGCGGGCCCATTTAGCAATAAAAATAAAATAAAAAAGAATATGGAAAATACATACATGTCATACATCCATGATGTTATGAACATGACCTAAAATATTTTTCAATATTTCAGTCGCTAGGTGCTTCTTTTGATTTCCCGCGAGAAAAATGTCCACACTAATTCATAGCCACCTCCAGGCGCCTGAGCTCACACGGGTCGTAAATGAAAATGTTTCATTGCATCACACGTAACCATTGTTATTGGAACCCAAATAAACCTACTCTTGCTCCACAAATATTGCGCTCAGATGCATTTCTTAGTCAGCGACCTTGCCTACAATGTAGTTGACAATAAAGTAACCTAATTCCAGGCGCGGTCCGAAGGGGGGAGGCCACAGTGGACATGACCCCCCCCAAAATCTAAGGTCAAATTGAAAAATCTCAAAAATTTGCCGAATAATAAAAGAAAATTGCTAGCTATAAATTTATAATAACAGCGATAAATTTGTAATAATAAAATTGTCTTGTGCAATAATGTTTATTTTATTCCAGATACCTATTTTTTATTAGTGTAGTGAGTGACCCCCTCCAAAATTTCAGGCTGCGACCGCGCCTGCCTAATTCTGCAGGGTAATTGCGTAACACACTATCAGTAGCAATGGGTTTCATTTTGACAGTTCAACAACATTCATTGCGTTATTTACGTTGTTGAGCAGACACACTTTTCGTACATTAGGAGCAATGGATTAGCAATATGATTCAAATTGAGAGTAATAGGTAGTGTGTTACGCAATTATGGTGCTGGAGCTGATCAGCTATTCGAAGTGATGAAGTCAAGCAGTGATTCCTTGTGGTTACATTGATGTTAATAATGTAGAATTAAATGTCGTGGTTATTCTGATTAATTGATACGTGTGATGACGGAAGACAATAGGCATGTTAGGTATACAATGGAGTCTTTAAATAGGAACCTTTACAATGCAGGAAAGAGATCATCATCAAAAATAGGAGGTGGTCATGCAGCAGACGGTGGCATCTGCTGCGCTTTGAATAGCGTGTCCGATTCCCGCACGCCACTATTTGTTTTGAAGCTGGGTCACAACTATGGGCTACCTCCTATCAATGTCAATTAATGTGTTTTGTCTTTCGTCCCTGGCCCCAAGGAACTTATATCCAACCTTGTTGGTAGGACAGTTCCTTGCCTGGCCCTAAAATCAAGCAATGGACAAAATTTACAACTTTTTATAATATTTATGCTTGAATACGAGGCTTTTGACTACATTGTGTATATTTTCTCTAATATGCGTTATATTTGTGCGGAATAAACAATTTTTCTTTCTTGTTTCTGTCATACCCTCTGTGCTCTGTTGTTCTCATGTGGCGTTGTAGATACCGCTACATTTTCTTTCTTATTCTTATTTTTCTTTAATTTTTTTTCCTTATTTTTTTTTTATCTTTGAAACTCTGTATACAAACAATAGTGGGGGAAACCCAAGCTCTCCATATTCTACATAAAGTGTGATATCGGTGTCGTGTACAAACGTTTTCAGTATTATGTTAGTTCCAAACAGTATGAGGTGCGATAATAAGCTTGCAACGCAAACCATATGATAAGCCAGTATGCATGTATGTACAAACTGTAGCGGATAGTGCATTATATAAATAAAACGTTTTAAAAATCAAACCTAACCTTTAAAAAACTAAATTGGAGAAATAGGCAAAAAATACCTCTGAGATTTTTTGGATAGGAAACATCGACACCAATTAGGTACCTTGTTAAAAAAAAGGCATGACGTGTAAAAGTGATTTCTATATCCTATTTATAGCAGGATCAGCTTATTATGTCCCACTGCTGGGACACAGACATCCTCTCTCCGAGACGGAGTGAAGTCCATGCTGTAATCCATCACGCCCAGTGCGGGTTAGCCGGCCATGCAGGTTTCCTCACGATGGATGTTTTCCTTCACCGTTTTGAGAGCAGTGGTGATGAAATTATTTACCCAAAGTAAAGCGCTTGTCTGGGTTCGAACCCACGACCTACAACTCGTAAGTCGGGGTCCTTACCACTGGGCTACCACTCCTGCACTGCTCGCGTCTTATCTCACGCGCTGACCGGACGTGCATTATTTTCGCATTGCAACATCTTGCGTCATTCTTGTGTGAAAAATGCCGCGTTATCAGTTCAGTGCTCAGGACAGGAGTATGATACTACCTACTTAATTTCATTTTAATTATGAGACATGGAGACGTCGACGAAAATTCAGTCTTCCACAATTTATACTACAATCACGTTGGTTGTGTGAAAGAAAAACAGAGATATTGTTGATTCTCCAACGATCTCCGTTAACGAAGAAAGGAAGTATTCAGTCGTGCGTAACTGCGTACGTTTATATGCGTGTTTTCGTTGCGTATATTGGCTTTTCAGAAGCTATAGTACTTGTGGTAATTCGTGCCGTAAGTTCTCTTTGAACCTCCCTCTAACGCATAGGATTCCTATAGGTTAGTTTTTAACTGTACTTCGTGGTCACCATTCAAAATGCAAACTTTTTTTTTTTGTACTTTTCGCTTTTGTTAAATTTTGAAGACAATTGACCAATAATATACAATATATGTATACCCATGCCAAATGACAGCTTTCGTAGTTTTTCCCAGTTTTCGCTTTTAAGTAGAGTCTCCGAGCTAAGCCACGGACAGGCAGACAGACGGACATTCAAAACTATAAAAAACGAGCAAAAAGAGGTAAAGCCTTTTAGCCTCTTGAATGTTCCTCTATCTCTTTCTCTTTTTTAGGGTTCCTTGTTGACTACGGAACCCAAAAAAACAGAAGGAGGTAGAGGAACAACCAAGAATCCAAAAGGCCTTACCTCATTTTGCTCCTTTCTTCGCCCTCATCTAGGGCAGTCGACGTTTCCTTCAGCTGTTGACCCACTATGCTGTTCAAGGTTACTGAACACCATAGTAGGGTCCATAGTTTTAGTCACGTCTATGGTACGATCAAAAGCAGCCTCAATCACCAAAGTAAACAAATAAAATAATAAATCCGTCAGGCTTAATCTCTATGGTATCCAATGTGTCATCTCACAAGCTTTTCATCGACCTGAATATTTTCACAAAAATTGTGCCAACACTTGCCAACTCATGAATGAGTAATTTTTAATTTCAGTTTGATTTCCTAATCACAGTTTTATTAATAAACGTGTATAAATGCGCGAATATTGTTGAAGCAGTCTGCAAGTGAATATTGTTGAAGCAGTCTGCAAGTGAATATTGTTGAAGCAGTCTGCAAGTGAATATTGTTGAAGCAGTCTGCAAGTGAATATTGTTGAAGCAGTCTGCAAGTGAATATTGTTGAAGCAGTCTGCAAGTGAATATTGTTGAAGCAGTCTGCAAGTGAATTGCCGAACGCCGAGTGTTATTGCGCAAGAGTGTTTATGTGGAAGAGACCTGTAAAATGTCGAATTATGATCGATATCTATAGGTATACATATAATAAAATAGTATCTAACGAAGTCAAAACCGTACATTGAATATTTATAATTTATTTTATTTATTTATAGATTAACTTAACAGTTAACTTTCCATTATATATGATTCGTAATGTTATCCTTTTATGATTCTGCTAAAGTGGCCTTTTTTGGCTCCTGTTTGTGTACCTACATACTCTTTTTAAATAAACCCGGATCTCTCCTCCATTTTGAAACATGTTATCAAAAGTGTAAGATGAAATCACTCCACCTATTAGATCGCCTACAAGAACATTAATATCTCTCAACACTAACGAATTCATGTTGTTACGATTTATACTCACACAACACATAAAGAAAAGAGCAGTAAATCAAAATGAAAAAATATTGATCTGAACTGCTTTAAACAGTCCATAGGAGGCTAATGTTCAAAGCAGTATTTTTTACTATTCCGAAAACAGTAAAGCTTGAGGCAAAATGTTACCCGTCACGACAATAAACTTTAACGTTTTAAGTTGCTAAATGGTCACAAAATTAACTGTTTTATTCATTTGGTGATATCGATCAAACCATTGAAATTTACTTACATTACAGTAATGGTGGTTTTTCTCTTTTTTTTGTTGCTTTTTCAGTAAATAGTATGTTCAATCATTAAAGTTACAGTTTTGTCTTTTACTACTGTTTTATAAACATATTTTCTTCTTACTGTATAAAGCAGTAGCGAAGGGTAAATTTTTGTAAGAAACCCCATTGGTCTCGTGGTCGCAAGCGCGACTGCTGGGGTGGGGTCGTGGGTTCGATTCCCATTTAGGGCAATGTTTTATAAAAAAAAAAAAACTTTATTGGGTTTTTCCATCAGTAAATTCTCAGTAACAGCTCGGAGTTTGGAAGTTGGCGATGTGATACCCCGGTGTCACTGAAATCACGTTAAGCCGTTGGTCCTGCGCCTGATCTCTCTCCGGTCGTGTCGGATTGCCGTCCCATCGGACTATGAGAGTGAGGGAAGAGTGAGAGAACCTATGCCTGCGCATACACTAGTGCCTCCCACATCGAAGGCTAGTCTCCGTTTTGAGATTGGCTACCATGGGTGAAATTCGGTCTATAACTAGCCGCTGGAAGCAGTGGACAGGCAAGCAGGCAAGCCGCTTACACTAACTGAAGGCGTTGTTGGATTTTCAACGGTCGGCTTAGCGCTGAAAGTTAAAATTCAACAACGCGTTTTTATTTAGGCATTCATTTAGTGTTAGTAAAAACGGATATTTTTATTTATTCTTTTTAATAAGTTTCGGTATCAAGAACATTAAGAAACAATTTTAATAGATTTCCCTATGATTACTGTCCCTACCAGAGTCATAGGGTGTCATTAAATTCAATAGTCTTATTTCTTTTTTTTTGCTATGTATTTTCTGGTGTACAATAAAGTATATATAAATAAATAAAAAATAAATATTACCTCATTACCGCTGTTCTCAGCCGGTGAAGGAAAACATGAGGAAAAGTGAATTTAGAAATAATTTTATGATGGGAATTACTGCTGTAAGATATATTATATTTTCGATGATAATTTTATATACAATTATGTGTTTCGGCTCAATAATACTTAAATATTTATTTTATTTTGTTTTTAGTATTTTGCATAGATTATGGTATTTTGTTTTTATAGCTGCAACAGAAATACATCATCTGTGAATATTTCAACTGTCTAGCTATCGCGGTTCTTGAGGTACAGCCTGGTGACAGACAGACGGACGGACGGACGGACAGTCGGACGGAGAGACAGCGAAGTCTTAGTAATAGGGTCCCGTTTTAACCCTTTGGGTACGGAACCCTAATAACTGATTGTATTCTATCTTATCAGCTACTGATTACACTGCGTCCATTATGATACTTTTTTATATTGATGTTAATGTTAGTATTTCCTTAGCATCAGGCCATCAAGGGTACGCGTAGTACAACTGCCCAAAATGCTAATTACACCTGTCAACAACCTTGTTTATGAAGAGTACGATAAAAATAAAACATCACACAAATCAATACAAATTCCCATTTTTTTAAAAGGTTACAGCTGTTACTAGAGCACAATTTTGGCCTGAAGTGGAAAGCAATTTCATGGGTTTGCTCGTGGCCGCGCGGCGGCCGGCGCCGCATACTGACAGACGACAGTCGACAGCACCCACCCGCGGCGCGAACACGTGCCTACACGCTCAGTCTCACACTTCTCGACACAAACACCATCCAACAAATTCGCGAACGATTTTTCGACACAGTTCCCTAGTTTTCCAACTGATTGTGTTACATTAGTGTTACCGTGCTGTGCTTTCGGCAGGTTCGGCGTTGCTAAGGTAAATAAACCGGCACTGATCCGCAAGTTATCGGATGTTTTGTGTGTTAAGTTATAGCATATGATGGAATTTACTATTATTTTAATTTATGCTCAAAACTGTTGAAATTTCTGCTTCAGTAGAATGTTTTTTGATACAAGAAATTACAGGTTTCATTCATGTTTCTTTAGCAAGACGTACGCTGATTACAATTACCGTAAATTCGTTGTTGTTTCGCCTACAATGTTTCCGATAAGGAAAAATAAAATTATTCGTAGTTAAATAAAGCCTGAAACCTGAAAATCACGTAACATTTTTCAGTCAAGAAAATATACCTGACTTTAAAAAAAATTAAAACCTGACACAGAAAGCCACATGTCTCCAAATAAATCTTAGAACAAATAGAAACGAGAACAATATCAATTAAGAACCCACGAATAGATGAACTCATTAAAACACGCGAAAACAATGAAAATAAACGATGTTTATTGAACAAATCGGGAACTATTAGCATAACCAAGAGCTGCTAACAACAAGTTAGCGGCGAGACCACCTGTTACAGACAACTCGGTGAAAGATGATACAATACTTCAAGCAGTAATGGAGATTGTATAAGCAAATAGATATGACAAGCTTTATCTTTAAGGGATTCTTTTCTTATGCATGTGGCGACGGAGATGTTCCGTGTGGTAGACTCGTATTATCTATAACTGGTAGCTGTTGACGAAAGGATATCTTCAAAAGATGAAAAGATGCGTTTTGTTATGAGAAATGAGTTTTATTTTTTTTAAAGGCCTTTTAACAGCAGTGGACTGTAAAGGCGATTGAAAAAAAATCCTCGTTTTGGTGAATTTGCTTCTGAATCTTATGAGATTCAAATTAAACTACTCTAGAGCATTATTATATTACACTTTTTGTATTTTTACAAGGAACAAGTGACATGCGATTTTGTTTGCGTAAGACACGTAGTTTCCATATGTCTGTCGCTAGAACTTTGAAATGAATTTTTTATTTATGTAAACAATTTTACACGTCAATATTTTAAAAACTAGTTGGCGCCTGCATTTCCTAGCTGAATGATTCCTGAAAAGAAACGCCAAAACCAACTCAGAGGTCATGGTCTCTTTTAAATCTAAACCTTTAATTACATTTTACATGCTATCTTCATAATGTATCATAGCTAAGTTATTCTATTTCTGACTCCTTGATATTTTAGGCACATATGTTAGGACTGATTGCATCATAGTCTTCTTATCATATCAAGTTCTTATATCAGCTAAATAATTCACAAGATATATTATACAAGCAATTGTGCATTGGTCTGTCATACATTTAATTTATATCATCGTGTAGCAAAAACCATTTCCACGTTTTGTTTTTAAGCAACCCATTCGTATTGTATCATATCATCAGCATCTTCCTACCCTTGTCCATGTTACGTGGTGTCGGCGCAACGCGTTTTTTTCTTCCATTCTCCCGTGTCAACCGTCAGGCTATCATTCACTCCCTTGTCTTCAGATTAGCCTTTTCCATGTTGGGGTCGGCTTCCAGTCTAACCGGATGCAGCTAAATACTAGTATTTTACATGAAGCGACTGCCTTTTTTTTTTTTTTTTTTTTTTTTTTTTTTTTTTCCGCTGAGAAATGACGTTACGCATCTCCGCTCGTCGGGGGAAGAGACGGAGTATGTGGGACTCCCTGCCAGGGTGGCAGTATACCCACTAAAACTCAGCGGTGTTCCCTCATCGCCTTGATGGGGAGGTCATGGGAATCCGGCTCAGCCTTTGCATCCACAACCCCCCCGGCGCATGCCCGCCTAGCTGGCGGGCCCCGCATGTCCCCCCGTCTGGGGGGCTACGGGAATGGCCGGGAACACCTGGCCATTCCCGTCCGGCACTGGTGGAAGCCTGTGCAATACAGGCGAGGGTGCCCCCGCACCCGTCGCCTGCTGGCTTCCACCTGGGAGGAGTCGGAGATGACTGTCATACTGACGTCTTCTTCGACCCCTCCTCCGCCTTCGGAGCGGCGCCGCGAGAGGGTCTTCCTCCCGCACGCGCTCCGCCGCCTCCTTCTGGGACATGACGTGTTCACAGAAGGAGGCGACTGCCGCCCAGGACCCCTCATCCCCTAGCATGGCGTTGACCAAGCCGGGGAGCGAGAGGTCCGTTCCGATCGCCGCGGTGAGACTGCGGCGCGGCTCGGACCACGACGGGCACACCTCGAGAGTGTGCTGCGCCGTGTCCTCCGCCGCGCCACAGTCGTGACACGACGGCGTCTCCTCCCGCCCGATACGGTGCAGGTACGATCCGAAGCAACCGTGTCCGGACAGCACCTGCACCAGACGGAAGGAGAGGAACCCGTGCGACCGCTCGAGCCAGTCTCGCAGGACCGGCCCAATCGCGTCGAGGGTTCGGCGGCCGAAGGCTGCGGCGGCGAGGTCCCGCGTCCAGTGGACGACTATGGCGTCCTTTGCCTCCCGCCGGACGGCCTCCCGCTCTTCCGGGGCTGGGCGTTCTCCTCTCGCCCTTCGCCCCGCCGTCCATTCATATACTCTGGCGAGCACCCACGCCTCGAGTTCCCAAGGCGGGGTGCCGGCCAGAGCACATGCCGCGGAGAAGCCGACCGTGCGGTAGGCCCTCGCCGCCCGCTGGGCTATGACCCTTTGGGGGGCCCGCAATGCGGTGGCGTTCTCCCTCCTGTGGAGGGAGTCCTCCCAAATAGGGGCCCCGTAAAGGGCCATACTCCTCAAGATGCCGGCGTAGAGTTGCCGGCATCTCACGCTGGGCCCCCCCAAGTTGGGGAGCAGCCACGAGAGGGCGCCCGCAGTCTTCAGCAGGCGCGTCGATAGCCCGCTAAAATGCGGGCCGAAACGCCACCTGCTGTCGAGTACAAGGCCCAGATATTTCATCTGGGCCTTCACCTCGATTCGGACGCCCTCCACGAAGATGTGGGCGTCTGGTGGTTGGCGCTGCCGAGGCCCGTGGAAGAACACGGCCTCTGTCTTGTGCAGCGCCACCGTCAATCCTAGGCGGCGGATCCTCCCTGCGACCAAGGATCCGCCCGCCGAGGCCAAGTTGGCCGCCTCCCTGAAACTCTCCCCCCGGGCGGTGAGGAGAGTGTCATCCGCGTAGCAGACGACACTCGTGCCTCGGAGGAGAGTTCCCCGCAAGAGCCAGTCGTAGCCGACGTTCCAGAGGAGAGGTCCCACGACTGACCCCTGTGGAACGCCGGCCTCGACTGCATACCGCCGGACTTGGCCAGCCCTGTTCACGAGGACGATCGTCCGATCCTCCAGGTAGCTGGCCAGTAGACGCCGCATGTATAGAGGCACCCCGTGGAATCGGAGCGCCTCTAGGATGGTGCTGTGGGGAACAGAGTTGAAGGCGTTGGCTATGTCGAATGACACCGCCAACAATCCGTCCCCCACCTCCATCGCCTCCTTCACCTGGCCCTTAAGGCGGGCCAGCGCGTCCACTGTGGAACGCTCAGCCCGAAAACCAAACTGAGCGTCCGACAAATCCGGCCCCACATTCCGCAGGTGGCTCTTTAGGCGGGCAGCGATTATCCCCTCGAACATTTTGCCGACCTCATCGAGCAGGACGATGGGTCGGTATGCCGAGGGCGAGTCTGCAGGGCGGCCCTCCTTGCGAAGGAGGCACAACTGCCCCTCCTTCCACGGCTTCGGGAACCTCCCAGACGCAAGACATGCGCTAAAGAGGTCCCGAAAGCGCTCCTCCATTTGGGTGGCGGCAATTGCCACCACCCTCGCCGGGACACCGTCGGGGCCCGGAGCCGTCTTCTTGGCGCGGATGTGCACAATCGCCGCGCTGAGTTCCGACTCCGTGACAGGAGGGGCCTCCTCTTCCTCCTCAGCTGGCGGAGCCATCCCCCGCGGAGGGTCCATCACTGGTGGGGTGAAGTTGTCCCTGCACGGGAACAGGGACTGAACCACCCCATCCAGGAAAGAGGGCTCCAGGGTCTCGGCCACCGGGGGACCAAAGGGGCGCAGCTTGTTGCGCGCCACCCTGTATGGCCTCCCGTAGGGATCGTTATCGAGACCCTCCAGCATCTCCGCTCTCGCCGAGTCTCTGGCGTCGGCGATGGCCCGCTCGAGGACCAGTTTTGCCTCTATGTACACCTCATAGAGATGGTCCTCGTGGGCGTGGTCTCGTCGACGCCGCCGCCGGCTCCGCGCGTAGGCCCTCCTGGCCCCCACGCACGCCGCTCGAAGCCCCTCCAGCTCCACCGACCACCAGTACACCGCCCGATTGGGCAGCGGTCGGCCTGACCGAGGCATGCTAGAATTGCACACCTCGGTCAGAGACTCCCTTAGGTGTCCCGCCACGGTGTCCACGTCCAGGCCAGCGGAAGGCGGCGAAAGCCAGTCCTGGATAAACGCCGCCTCCGCCGCCGCCTCCCTGTCCAGGCGGGTGAGAGCCCACCGTGGAAACGCTGACCGCCCCGAGGGGGGCCGCGTCTCTCCGGGGCCACCGGTGGAGATGTCGAACCGCACGTAGCGGTGGTCCGACATGGTCTCCACCAGATCCACCCGCCAGTTCAGCACGCGCGCGGCCAACGCAGGGGTGGCAAAAGTGACGTCCACTATCGAGCCACCCCGCCGCCGCACGCATGTCTGGACGTTCCCTCTGTTGAGGAGGGAGAGCCCAGAGAAGGCTGCCCACATCTCCACCGCCCGCCCGCGAGGGTCGGTGACCGGGTTGCCCCAGGTCACCGACTTGGCATTCAGGTCTCCCAATACGGAGACCTGATGCGGCGCCGCCCTGCCGACCACTGCGGCCAGGACTCCGAGATAGTTCTCGAAGTCCTGGAGAGGGCGGTTTGGGGAGAAATAAACGCCCACGAGGGCTACCTCTCCCCACGCGGCGGCCACGTATCCCGGTCCCCTCTCTAATAGCGAGAGGGGAGGGGAGTCTGTGGAGGACCGCGCCGCTAGTGCCACCAAGCCGTCCTCGTCACCCAGCCAACTGCCGGGGATCGAGTAGGGCTCGGCGACCACCGCTACGTTCACCGACCACTCAGCCATGGCCTGCACCAGCAGGTCCTGGGCCGCTCTGCAGTGGTTGGTGTTCGCCTGGAGGATGCGATGATTGGAAACCATTATTCCGACATCGCACCCCCCTCCTCAGCTACCGCCGCTGGAGCTGGAGTTACAGCGGCGGCGACAACGGCGGTGGCGGCGACAGGGCGAACCTGCGCCGGCACTATGCCCTTCCTCGTGGGCGGCTGGCAACTCCTGCCCCCCATCCTGTGCCCCGCGGGGCGGCTACTGGCAGCACACGCCGGGCAGTGTGGCGTGGCGGCGCTGCAAGTGGCACTCCTGTGTCCCTCCTGTCCGCACTGGAAGCAAGACTCTCCCCAGTCGGACTTGGAGGGACACGTAGATCGGGTGTGGCCCGGCGCGAAGCACTTGAAGCACCGCGCAGGCTTGTCCTCAAGCGGCCGGACCACAGCCGAGCTGAAGCCCACGAGCAGCCGTCCCTTAGTCGCTTTAAGGGCGGCCGCCGCCGCGGCGACCGGGCACTCGACGCGGATGGCGCGCATGCCGCGGCGACCGGGCCTGATGGCTCCCCCCTTCACCGCGCTAGCGCTGCAGCCTCCCGCAGCGGCAACGGCCGCCACCACATCCTCTTTGGTGACCGAATCGTCCATATCGATCACCTCCAAGGATGCGGTCTTGACAGGTCTGGCGACCGTCGCCACATCCGCGATGACCTCTTGCAACTTTGTTGCAAAGAGGTCCGCGTTTGCGCCGCGTTGCTCCCCCCCGAACTCAAAAATTCGGGCTCCGGCCTGGGTGCGGCGGCACGTAATGTTGCCGATCCCCAGCCGCGAGGGATCCGCGTTAGCACGAGCCCGTCTTAGGACGGACTCGTACGTCTCGCCCCGCTCCGCGGCCTCCGGGGTGATGGTCACCACGACCGCCGCAGTTTTGGGAGGAACCAACTTCCTCCCGCCCGCCGGAGCCTTCTGGGCTGCCGAAGCAGTCGCAGCGGGCTTGGGCTTTTTGGCCTTTCCCCCCCTGCCCACTTTCGTCCACGCCTGGTTGGACGGGGTGGTGGAAGGAAGCATGGCGTCCTCCCGCTGCGTGTTCTGGGGGGCTGCCGGAGTGGCAGACGCTCCTTCCGCGCTTGTGGTGGGGGTTTGAGGGGCCACAGTGCTCCTCTTGCCCTTCCCTTTGCCCTTGGATGGCTTCGGGGCCTGGATCTGCGCACCCGATCGCACCGCAGGCTGCGCAGGTACAGGCACCGGCTCCGTCGGTGGCGGACTCTTATCCGCCGCTAACGGCGGGCGGAGCCGCTTTTCCGGCAAGAGCCGGTCCTCAATGCCCGCGAAGCAGCCCCTGATAAAGGCCCTCTCCTCCATGACAACCCTGCGGATTATTTCCACAAGGTTGCCAGGGGGGGAGGAGCCTCCCTCTACCGGACCAGGGGCAGGGGCAGGCGCAGGTAGGGCTTGCCGGGCCGTGGCCTCAGCCAGCTTCTGGTGCAGCTGGCTGACCTCCAGCTGCAGGCGATCCAGCCTCGCCTGCAGCTGCCGCGTCTCGTCTGTGGCCGTGCGCTGCACCAGCTCGGTGACGATGCCGTGCATGCTCACGGCCCGGCATTTGAGGGCCTTCTGGAAGGTCCCCTTTAGGTTCGAGGACTTGGAGGCGACCTCCAGCACCTCCTCCTTGTCCTGGAGCGCCATGCGCTCCAGCTCCGCCAGGGAGTGGTCGGCGTACAGCACTGTGGATGTGCCATATCCAGCCCTCGACCTGGCGGCCCGCGCCTGCTGCTCCCTGGCAGCGACCTTCTCCTCGAGGTCCTGCTGCAGCTGCTGCCTCCTTGCCAGGCCTAACTGACGCTCGGCGTCCACCAGGCCCACATCGTGGGTGGGGGTCGAAGCAGAAGTCGAAGCCTTTTTTGTCTTCGGCTTCTTCCTCGACTTGCCCACTGACTCTGAGGAGCCCTCGGACCCGAGCCTCAGGTAGGCCCGCTTCCGCTGAAGGCGATCATTTTCGGCCGCCGACGTGTCCATGACGGACTCGTCGGAGTCCGAAAACTCCGCCCGCTGACTGGATAAGCTGGCCGCGGATGATGTGCGGCCAGCTTCGGCGAGGCCCTTAGAAGGGCCGGTGGAATGGCCCTGAGAAGGGCCACTGAGTTGGCCCTGAGAAGGGCCATTTGCATCCTCGTCCTGGGAGGGACGAGCCGAGGTTAAAAATCGCCCGGAGGCGTCGCGCTTGGCTTTGGTTTTCGTCATACTTGCAGACGTCCGCTTGTTATTGCTGCAAGTCACAGAGCTCTTTAGCCGCCGGTCTGCCACTCCGTTACGGTGGTCAGACACGGCGTTGCCCGGGGGTTACTGCGTGGAAGTAAGCTCTGTGGGGGAACCCCCCTCTGTGGGGGAACCCCCTGAAGCGACTGCCTATCTAACCTCCACAACCTAGTTACTGGGTAAAACGATACCCCTTGGTATGACTCTGGTTGTCAGACTTTCGGAATTAGATGGCACCCATCTATGGACCTTCTCTTTCATATCATAAATTATACCTAGTAAATATTATAACATTCGTTAGTGAGTGAGTCTGCCATTGAAGAAGTAAATGCAAAATGTTGAGCACCAAAATGCCCGCATGAATGAGACGAATCGTTCGATTTAATACTTGATTTACAAGAACCGGTAGGTACAGGAATTTTAGCGGTATGATGCTAAATTAGTACAACCGAATACGTTTGCGGATTCTGATGGCAAGAGATTACGAAGTTTATGCATTATGGAAACTAAAAATGATTTATGTGAAAGAGGAAAACATATTGCATTATAGATAAACTGCTTTGAAGAAACAAAAATTACTGCTATTACTAAAACAATAAAAGTAAAATAAAAATTGAGTGTCATAAATATTTTTTCAAAAAACGTGCTACTGGCGAAGTCGCTCAATTTTCCTGGCGACTTAAAAATGCAAAATATGGTTATACTTAACAGTAAAATATTTCTGTTCGTTCCTCATCGGTTTCTGGCTTACATCGACATTTTTATTTTCAAGTCGTATTTTTTGAGTGTTCTAAATTCTATGACGTTTTACCGTGACTTTGACTACGATAATAATGAAATTAATTGCAATATTTTCAGAATTGAATAGTGGAGCAACTTTGGCAGCTAGATTTTAGGACATCAGTGTTGATAAGTCTGATGTCACAAAGATTAACCATGACCTAGAAGTCATGGCCAGTTTTCATATAAATTTTAATCAAAACTGTTAAGGAATTTCTGTTTAATTGGTTGATTTATTAACTTGGAGACATAAAGACGAGATCCCATAGACCGTTTTTACGGATGATCTTTATGATGCTGCTGAATACACTTATAATAAATGAAAAGGTAGAAGTATTGCATCTTAAAACATAGCTGCTATCCACCCATCCGAAAAGCTCTGAAATAACATTTTAAGACACTCTCGGGAGGAAAAGCTTTTAGCACTTTTCTTTGCCAGAGACATTTTATATTCTACAAGAATTTTCGTAGTTGAATTTCTAAACGTTTAGGTAAAGTAGTTCGCTCAGACGGTGATGTCATGTGTTATGTATTGTCAGTTGTGTGGATATGTAAATATGTATCATTGTGTAAACTCGGCGTTATCTCCATGTGAGGACTTGTTTCAACAATACTCTAGTTACAGTTTAGTTCCGAGGCCTTATTTATGAAGGATGTGTCTAGTTTCTTGGTATAATCATAAAATACAGATATTTTTCTGTTTTGTGGTCTGGCTATTGTTTGGCGCTTTCGGGACAAATCTATCTATATATATAAAAGAAAATCTGTTAGTTACACCACTTATAACTCAAGAACGGCTGAACCGATTTGGCTGAAAATTTGTAGGGGACACTTGCGCCCCGTGGTTTCACCCGCATAAGCCTCGATCCTGTGAGAATATTGGGATAACAAGTATTTTTGTCCTAATCTAGTCCGTTCAGCCGTTTTAGCGTGAAAGTAAAAAAAAGTCAAATCTTTTCTCCTTATTATGGTAGTTTTGATGATGGTACTTTTCCACCAGAAAAAAATAAAACAAGTGTTGTAAAGTGCGTTTCTAAAATCGTATTCAGGTAAAAATAAACGAATTCCAATCTGATTCAATTCCGGACTTTTTACACTATTTGCACCATTTTCAATGCCAAATGATTCAATGCCAGAATGCTAGTGCAAACTGAGTGTGCAAACCGAAACTTGGCACGAATTTAACGAGAGCATTATTAATTGTGATAACACTTTGTGAAAGTCTGGAGCAACAAAATGGAACAGTATTATTATAACAATCTAATAATAAAATCATCCGAGTGGAAATAATTGCGAACGCAAGTGAAAATATTAATAATGGAAATACCGAAGAAAGAGTATACATACTCACTTTAGTATGGGTAAAGTAGAACAGAGAAGTGCAGTAAAACTAAGTGGCAGGAAGTATTAACTGAAAGTGAAACTCGCTAGAGAAGTAGAGACACTGCAATAGCGATATAAGAGTGTTTGTAGCATCTATCATTACGATGGGTGACAAGAACACAATAGCAAAATCTTTGCGATTATTTCATACTATACAAAATTTTATAGCAGTCAAAACCTTTAGATTCCTTCTCAGAATCAGGTTTAAGATAATTTATTACATTTCAACAACTCACTTACAACCTATTGTTTAAATTCCAAGACGATTCTCAGAATCAAATGAGTGGGTTCTTTTATAAAGCCATATTCTGATTTTTAAAGCCATCTTCGGTTATCATTAGCTTTTTCATGATTTATCGCTTTGGTACTTATGTTATCTTCATTTTGATGATCGGCAGAACAGATGGCCATAGTAACTCGTCTTGTTTTAACTTTATTGGTTTATAATTTAAACAAGTTTGTTGTTTAACTCTGGCGTTGAGGGATTAAATATGATTGGAGTTTATAAGCGCGATACTATGTCTTGAGAGGCAAAGGAATTTTTATGATCCGCGACTAAATAGTTTGTTCATCGCGGAAATATTTATGTGATTTGTCTCCGGTTCAATTTATAATTGCAACTCATGTACCACTAGTGCGGGGATTTAAGATCTAAACATATCGAAGCATTGTCAATATTTTCATTGATGTTAATGATAATTTCAACCCCGCTAGATTTAGCGTTTGCAACTTCATGTCCCTTGTATACCTTAATAACCTAACTATCCAGATTTAAAGTATGTACATACTTTAAATCTGGATAGTTAGGTTATTACCACCTAGGCCACCTAAAAGTACAAAATTAGGTCACGCTACTAAAATTGATTGATCGTATTCCCGTGGGCGCTTTGTTTTAGAGCCTACCGTTTGCGTCATGTCGTGTTTTCCCTTCCGCTGATGATGTTATGTACCGTCCAACATTCGCGCTGCAGTAAAAATGAGGGACTCGACAATATTGTGACATTCGCGCACATTAATCTTTGTGCTGGCAATGACACAAGAATCCATTGCATCATATAGCGTAACTAATAGTAATTTATAGTGGCGTGACTACTATTACTGAGTATCGTCTAGAAAGTTTATTGACTTGGTCTTCTAGTTTTCGATCATGCATTCCGTGTTGCTCTCTTTTTGGTTGAAAGTTTTAGGTGCGAGGATTTTTGCATGAGAGATTTTCATGCAAGAGCTGACTTTCTCAATAAACCACTTTGCATTCATTTGTAAGTGATGAGTCGTTATCTACTAGAGCAGGGGTGGCCAGCCGGTCGATCGCAACTATTAGTCCAGTCGATCGTGGCAAGGAAAAAATTTTAAATACGTAGATCAGACTGCGCTACGTACCTACCTAATCTCTAACTGCTGCACGCATCATTCTTTATCATTTTGTATAATTTTGCAATCGCCGTTCCGTCACGTTATTTATCCTCTCTTCCATGCAGTATAGGTCTCTTTTGTTTTCGGTGCACGATAACAATAAGCGGGAAGCGTGTGGGGCGCGGGCTGTCAATCCGTCAGTCACTTGACGACAGACTAGCGGAGTTACGAGTTATATTTTCCCACTTAATAAAATAAAAAATAGGTACTACACAATTGTGTACTGAACTATGCTGTTTCATTTACGGCGTGCGTAACTATGCTGTGGCATTTACGGCGTGCGTAACTATGCTGTGGCATTGACGGCACGGTTGGCGCAGTGGTTAAGCGATTGACTGCTGCGTTGCGTGTCGCGGGTTCGATTCCCGCACGGAACAAATATTTGTATGACCTACAAGTAGTTGTTCCGGGTCTGGCTGTTTGTGTACGTGAATTTAAATGTTTGTAAACGCACCCACAATACAGGAGAAATTCCTAGTGTGGGGCAACGTTTTTATAAAAAATAAATAAATAATTTAAGATTTCAAGTATGTAATTGGTAGATCACACAGGGTGTCGTCAGTGAACAGTAGATCTTGGGTCTAACCAAGTTGGCCACCCCTGTACTAGAGGTTGTCCAAAAAGTAGTAACAGAGATTCGCACAGACCAGGGAAGCATTGCACAGAATGGAGGAGGCCTATACGTAGCAGATGATGATCAGTGATATACAGGGTCAAATCAAATAAGCTAGCAAAACTCCGCAGACGTTATGGGTATCGTTATCAAAACACAACTAAAAAAAAAAGGTTTGATGATTTTTTGTTTGGGGTCAACGACCGTAGTGTAGTTACTTGAAGTATGAGTTGAGAAAGTTTATTTTTATTTTGTCGTATTACCCTTGACGTCTGTGAAGTTTACACAAAAAAAAAACTGATGATGAAACTGATATTTCAAGTAACTAACTTCACTACCAGCTGTAGTTGATCCCAAAAATTTAATTCATCAAATTAATTTCTTTTTTGTTTTATCGTGTTTGGATATCGATATCCCTCACGTTCGCGAAGTTTCGCTACCTAATTTAATTTGACCCGGTAGATTCAATCAGTAAAATAATTTTCAAATAGACTTAGTACTAACCTATTTGTTAAATGTTTGTCCTGTAAGTATTTAAGCACTTTACTGAGAAAAATGTGACGCATGAAAATTATGTTGACACCTGTAGGTAAATTAGTATGGCATTTACCGACAGTAAAGAGTAGGTAATTATTTCAGCTTGAATGTTGCAGAACAACGGATAATGAAACAATTTTCACAATATCGTCTGAAGTTCGAAGAAATAATTATTTGTAAGATTTTAACGGTGCAAAATATTATCGACCACTTCAAACACAGCTGTGTTCGAAGTCGACGATAACATTTTGCATCGTTAAAATTTCTTCGGATAAATAAGGCATATTCGTGCATACGTCAAAAGTGCGAGAAATCGTTGATAAACGATTTTATTTCTTGAAACGGTCACGGAATGGTCCCGTTAAAGTGTGCAGTAATTTGAATAAGAAAATATGTACCGCATTCTTACTTAAATAAGTAGTGAAGAATTTGTGTGGCTTGATTATGCGCGAAATCTCCCGTAATGTTGGTTTTGTATTGGTATTTATATATTTTAGCGATAGTCGGTATATTAGTAAAATTAAGCATGAATATAGTCAAAATAATACCTTTTCCCTGCCCGTTGATCTAGTGGTCCCGGGTTCGACTTCCGGGTTGGACGTATTGTTACTGGATCTTTCTTTTTGAAATTTCACAGTAGCAGCCCGAAGTCTGGATATGTGCCCGGCTGATGGCAAGAGGCTCGCCCTCTATTACATTGGACTTAAAAAGAACTGGCGAAATGTGGGTGTACCTACTGGGCACCTCTGGCTAACCTTTTGGGGAATACATGCTTGATAATAAGTAATGTTGTTAGTTCTCCCTAAAGAGCGTGTTACCTTGGTAGGTATGAGTAAAATCACCTAATTAACCCACTCCAGTTTTTTTCTTTTTGCTTCATTAGGCAATTGCAAAAACTGTGGCTAAACAAAAACAGCCGCACCGCGGTTGGTCTGTGGATGGTTAACCATCTTTACCTACATACCGAGACCACAACGTGCCTCGGAAAGCACGTTAAGCCGTTGGTCCCGGCTGTCATTCGTGGATCTTTGACAGTCGTTACGGGTCGTCAGAAGCCCAAAAATCTGACAACCAGTCTTACCAAGGGGTATCGTATTACCCAGTAAAGGGTTGTGGAGGTCAGACAGGCAGTCGCTCCATGTAAAATACTGGTATTCAGCTGCATCCGGTTAGACTGGAAGCCGACTCCTACATAGTTGGGAAAAGGCAAGGCAGATGAGGTAATTACAAAAAACTTTACGCAATTAAACATGGCATATTATTGACCGCAAAATTGACATTTTGTGGTAGACACGTGTAAGGCTTTTGAATACCACAGAGCCTCTTCATAATAATCACAGAAATTGAACTCTGAACTAATTAATAGAAACCAAATAACCGAAACAATGAAATCAATAACCACATCGTAACCTTAGAGTACTATTAAAATTTAACCCTGGAATATTCTATTAACCACAAGCAAACAATACACTTGTTGCTACGGAAGCTAAATTAATAATGAACTGAGAAATATCCCAGAATATTGGTTACATTTTAACGAAGGGCATATACAATCTGTGTCGTCAATATTATGTGTTTGAATTATGTAACTGCCTATATGAAACCGCTATGTAATTTAAGAGAACAAACACCGTGAAGGTTGCTTATGTAATTTATGTAAACCTTTGGGGTCATATTCAAAAAGTTTTTTTATAGCGCTGTGTGACCTAAACCCGCACTTTGTCTGTTGTGCGACTTAAGTAGTCCATTTTTAAACAGAAAAGTGTGACTTAAGTGCGGGTTATCGTCATATGTGCTATAAAATATTTTACGATAAGTGTGACATATGTAATCTATAAATGCACAGCGTTTAGCGCCGTGCAATAATGGACTACTCAAGTCACACGTATCGTGAATCGTGATCTACAGACGCCAAGACGTCAAGCTACTACAATCTGTCAAATTCTTTAATAGTTTTTTAACTTTATGGTTCAAAGTTGATTGGGAAAATTTTACAGTTTCGGGTAGCTTGATGTGCTGGCGTCGTCTGTACTAAGTATTTAACTATTTGTAATGTTTTTTCATCTTCTTCGCTCTTTTGGCCTAGAGTAGAATACTCGTTATTATGAACACTATATAAATTACAATAAATGTAGTTTTAAAATAAAGTCCTCCAGACCGTATTTCGGCCACGGCGGTCAATCTCAACGGAGACTAGCCTTCGGCGCGGGAGATATTATAGTGCACAAGTGTGCGCGCAGACACAGGTGCACTCCCTCTTCCCTCACTCTCATTGTCCGATGGGACGGCAATCCGACACGACCGGAGAGAGATCAGGCGCAGGACCAACGGCTTAACGTGCTTTCCGAGGCACGGGGGTATCACACCGCCAACTTCCAAACTCCGGGCTGCTACTAAGAAATTCCTAATGGAAAAACTCAATAACACTTTGCCCGACCCGGGAATCGAACCCGGGACCCCACGCTCAGCAGTCGCGCTTGCGACCACGAGACCAACGGGGTCAAATGTAGTTTTACACAGGGTGACACATTGGGCGATCTTATCGTTGAATGGGATTTTTTGAAAACAACCTTTGGATGGGTTAAAGTGAGAACAAACAATACTGCAGTGGTGTACCATTTACATCAACAATAAATACATACCTTATACAATTATAATCATGAAACAAAAGCAAATAATCTATTAAAAAATTCAAAGTTCTAACTGACTGATATGTCAACGCACAGCCTAAACCGCTGGTCCTACAGACATGGAATTTGGAGGGTGTTCTTTGTGAAGAGTAGATATCCACTAAGGAAGGGTTTTTCGAAATTCCACGAGGGTGAATGGGTAGAGGGTGAAATTTCACGCGGATGAAGTTGCGGGCAGAAGCTAGTTATACAACGTCATTTTTAGTATATGCGAAACCTGAATATAATTTGTTCAGAATAAGTAACTGAATCGATTCCAATAATTTTTACCCCATGTTATATTTTAGTTAGCGACACTAAGTAGGTTATCCAATCTCCAACGCGAACGGTTAGGTACCTATAATATATATATTATAGATATATTATAGATACTATTATCAATGAGCGCAAGACGGCGCGGCGCGGGTGAGCATGTTTTTGTACGGACAAACAGGTAACTTAACAAGCTTATAACTTTGTGATTTAACATGATACAGTTTTAAAATTTTGTACATAGATTCTTTACATAAACTAGACACGTGTTTCGGGTTTCGCATATACTAAAGATAATGTTGAAAGGAGAGAGCGATCTAGAGTGTCTGGCAGTTTGGAAAGGGTCCATAGGCCTATCAGACCGTTCTTCCTGTGTTTTACTCATCTCGATCAGCTCTTCATGAAGATATTTAATTACCAGGGCTTCCTAAGCACATACAAATGATGCGACACTTTGTTTTCATCCATTGAGTGATTCAGGCATTTTTGTCCTTTACATCCCGTCCAAATCCAATAAACCTATTAAGTTATTTACTTATCAACAACTAATTGGTCAGAAGAGCCAAATACAACCAACTGTAATTCTTTGAAGTCGAATTTCAAGTAGGGAATATTTTATGTGAATTTGCCTTGACTGTATCCACAAATGCATTGGCGAACTTGACAAAATGGCAACTCCAAGAATTTCTAACATCGCCTTTTTTAGCGAAATAAAATGCAGCCACTGCAGATAGCGAAAAAAAGATACAACTTAAAAAACATGCAAACAATATTATCATCAAACATAACGCTATGACATATCACTTAGCAACACACTAAATTTTTATGATATCGGAACTTGTCAAAACATCAACTGATTAAATATTTTCATAGAAATCCGATTATTTAGCACTTGAGGTGGGTCATGTATTTATGTTGGTATGTCAGCATTATTTTTATATCAAGGTTGTTTGATAAACGAATGAAAGTGTATCCTGTGTCCGCTGATAATAAAACGCCATCGATCGATAGTCCTTGTATTGAAATAGAATGTACTATCTCATCCCGGGAGTAACATCGGACATGTCTGAAAGGATTATACCTACATTTATAGATGGAGACAGATGCAAAAACGCACTCGCTTTGCCCATAGCATAACATTATGGGCTGAGTAAGCTATTATAGCTATTTTAGTCCAGGCCTCCTATCGATGAAAGGGAGTGGGCCCTGTGCGTGTTAGTAGATGTCACATGTCTTCTAATTTTTGTACATGCACCCAATTGCGAGAAATACTTCCCGCAATTGTGTACTATGTGCTACATAGGTATCACATAGTACACCTTGTACTCTTGCACAGTTAGGTTTCAGGGAGACCCCTTTACAGTCTCCCCAGAGATGTGCCCTACAAGCATTGCACAGAGGGGGTTTCTAATCGGTCTTTTGAGAGGTAACAGTCCCTCTTTTATACATATGCAGATGGTGACCACCGGGGTGGTTTTAGTGAGTACGTCCTAGTCATATGCTCCTGACCTTTTGGAAGGACGTCATCAGTAAGATCAGTATACAGAATGCTGACCTACTGACTGATCATAAACCCATAGGTACACTTGCTCTATCTTTCGTTAACATGCGATAACTCATTTTTAACCCTATGTTGGTCCGTGTCAAAGAAACTGGGCGATGAATTCCAGCATCTTTGAAAACATCCTTGAAAGTTAGTCATTATTTCCTACACTGATTCTATTGGATATACATTACTATTAATTGCGGCTGTTGTCAACCATTTTGTGCAATCCGTTCCAAGCGTAGGTGACCGTCCAAACGATCAACCGACCCTGAACAATTACTTATTAGACTTCTCACTGAGAATTCCTTAAGTTTTATGCATTTTAGAATTCAATGTTTTTTAAAGAAAAAGCGTAGATTATAATGGGTTTGATGAAACAAAGAACTAGGCAGAATCTCTGTCTGTTAAAGAGTCTTTTAATGGGTCTTTAAATATAAGGCCAGTGTAAAGAAACCATTTAATCGAAGGCCTTACCCAGTGTGGCCTTGAAAGAAAACAAATTAAACTGTGGAACGAGTTTTTTTAGTATTAAAATAAGAATAGACTGGAATTGTTAATTATTTTTAACATTTAGAATAAAGACTCGTTTCATAGATATGCGTGGTTTATTCTTTTTACAAATTTTGTATGAATACCATTTTGTTATATTTCTGTTTTGACGTGACAACGTCTTAAATTAGGTTGCGACTGGGAGTCACTTATGAAAAAGTGTAACGCTCGGTAACGTTACGATGAGTCACCGAACGAGAGAGAGGCCCGCCGAATGCCTTGCGTCTCTCTCCCACTCAACTATGATCGGATGATCGGTCGTTGTCACGTAAAATCTTCGCCCGTAAAACCGACTTTACAGGCAACCATTTTTTTTTTTTTCCTTATTCCTCTTACTAATTTTGTGAGAATATTACGTTGTAAATAGCTTAAATTGGAAACCGAATAGCATTCATAGAATTTTGAAATCGCTAATTCACTAAACGTCCGTCATTCGAAAATTGAAATTTGTCATAGGCGAAACCGTTAAAAGTACCAGGCTATCATAAAATCCAAAAGGGTAATCCTATCACTACTCCACAAACTACAATAGTCATGGTGAATCATCACATCCTTAACAATCCTCTATACAGTTACTGGCACCGAAATCAGCTCATTTGCAAGCAGGGTACTCTCACTGACGTCATCAATAGTGATGTAACGACTCCAAAAATCATTCCACCAGCACCGTTAACCATTAACTGTCAAAGTAGATAATTGATTTATGACTATTTGCGACATTGACTCCAATCAACTCATTGACGACTATTTAGTGAAGGTTGGCTTCGTAGTACTGTCGTGTGTCCGAGGATTATGATAAAGATGACCCATATAATAAAGAAAATATATTTTTGTACAGCAGTAATAGATTTTTTAGTGACAGTGTCAGAAGGCCAACACAAACGTTCAAATTTAAGTCGCAATTTAAAAAAAACTTGCCAAAAATATAAAGATTGAGACTGAAATTAGAATGCAAACGTTCTCTAAAATGTGGGAATTGGCCACCATAATCGTTCGAGTTGTTTCGTCGTTAAAGCCCACAACAAAACTAACTATGCAGATTGACAGTCACAAAAATTAATATTGAAAGCAAGACGGAAACTAAAGATTGTTTACTTAGGATGCGTTCTTATAACAATACCATTTGTGTAACACAGAAAAGGACTTCGTATTTATCATAATGTTGTCTTTAACCCATTATGAACACAAGTTTAGGATTGCTCAATGTCTATAAACCATCGCTTATCTATTAGATCACAGTTTTATTTACTACCAGAATTCTAGTAGCCTTGAATTATTTCATTGTTCTTTTAATACAATTAAGTTGTATATCTCATTCATATGTTACTTACAACGCCTATTTGTTCCGTAATATTCTACAATCCCTCTTTTCACTGTTCAACGATTCTCATTCGGTTGCATATTTATTGTCTACTAGCTGTTCGTGATCTGCGTCTCTAGAGTGAATTGCATGTCACTTCGTCTCCAGTGGTTTAGTCTGTGCGTTGTCTGTCATTCTTTCTTATTGAGATTTACATACAAATTAACATCCAATTTCCCGATTTTTCCGTTGGATTCTCCGAAGAATTTCTTTCTTACAAACCTTCTCCTGACAATTACGAACACAATAAAAAAATCTGTTAAATCGATCGAGACGTTCTTCAGTGATGGCCTTTCATACATGTGCCCATTGATTTTATTTATATAGATACCTATATGAAAACTTATTAATGGTTCAAATCTGTATTTAACAAGGTGGTGGGTTGTGTTTCATATTGTGGTGTTAATACACCACCATTACAAATTTTACCATTATAAATTAAAGTCGCTTTTCGTGTTTGTCCGTGTGACCGCGTTGTTCTTCTACACTACGCAAAAGATTTCTATGCGGTTTTCTCCACTCCAGGACTCGTCTACTCCACCGGTCACCGGTCCTTCGGCAAACATAACCAACCCAATGATGGTTTCGCCTTCATTTAAATAATTCAAAAACTAAATAGTAATAAAGAAATGTCGATATTTTGTCAAGTCGTTACAAACTTACACAACCATGCGAAGCAGGGGCGGGTCACTAGTTTACAATGCAATTGCCTTGGCTATCTCTATGGGATAGTTTCCATAGACTGCATAAACAGTCAAGGCGATTGTACTGCACTTGACGGTTGCAATTGAATTTCTGAGTAACATCAATTGATTGGTTGACCCTCTCAATTGGTGACGCGACACCATTGTCGAGAAATGAGACTGTAATTATGATATATGATTATGATACTTGTATGAAAAGTTATTGGAATGGAATTTGGAGTGATGGTCCTGAAAAAAGAGTAGGTTACTTTTTAAACGATTGTATTCAGTTTGACACTCGTGTAGCGGTTGAAATTTGTAATGACTGTTGCAATTATATCCTCAAACCCGATGGAGGATATTTTTTCTAGCACAAACGTAAAGCTATTCAAATCAAACTTCTTTAGACCGTATTACATTCCATAATATTCTATAGGTAGGGTACTGAATAAGGTTCCCTACCTTAATCAGTATCCTACCCATAGGATAGGGAGGGAGAAGTAGGAAGGGCCCAAGGAACCAAGAAGTACTAAATACTTCTATCTAGAATGTCTACTATAATTCGTAGCAAAGTAAGAGATGACAGATGACACACAGAGCAATAACAAAACTGAAATGCTATTCTGTAAAAATCTCACCGTGAAAACTTAGGTGAAGCTAACTTAAAGTGAGCTGTCAATAGTGTCAATCCTTAGCATCAGATGGAATGACAACTTTAAGACCCACTTTAAGCTCACTTCACCTATAAGTTATCATGGTGATCTTTTTACAGAATAGCTCCACTGTTCTGAACACAAGTCGCAATAAGCACAACCACACACGCACAATCGCACAATTATACCCACATACAAATAAAATTTAACAGCTCCCATTCATTTCATAGAAATCCCTTCTCGTGTTTCAATACCAACAATATTGCAATACAACACCCTAGAGAGTGGGCCACTCACCAGTGGGCCATTAGTCGCCGATGTGCCGCTTATGTTGACATCCGGACCTCTAGCACTAACAGATATTGCTGTCCCTACAAACCGTGCAATTGTTTTAGTAATTTGTGCGTCTTGTGCTATTAAGTTTATCGCGTGACTCTGATTATTTTTACTGCATTTAGTTTAGTTGTGTTAGTTTATCTTTGAAATATCAGGACCATTTACGTATTTAATATCCTATATCAGTTTTTTTTAAGGAGGCTCGTGGCTAAATGATAACAGCCGCACGGGTCGAACAAAGGTTAACATACGCTTGCCACGGTCGGTTCGAGGATGGGTAACCATCCATTACACATCGAGACCCCACTGGGTCTGGGTCCCGGCTGTCATTCGTAGATCCATCTATGTAAAATACTAGTATTTAGCTGCTTATGGTTAGACTGGTAGCTGATCCCAACTTAATTAGGAAAAGACTAGGCAAATTAATCAGTTTCTTTATAAAGATTTCATGGATTCAGAATTTTAGCAACATTGTCGTAATCAAATTGTATTAAATTAATATGCAATGGGATAAATTTTATAGGGTTGCATATTTATAATGTTCTAAAATAGACAGTCACGAATAAAATGCCAGAAAACAAAGAACCGTATACCTATAAAGGGGAATAAGACTTAAGAATTAATAATGATGATGATGACAAATCGGGTATAGCACGTAGGTACTACGCGACTCATTTCCCAAATAACGTGAATTTCGATGGTTATATTCGTTAATTTCGCCAAACAGTCGCCCCTCTAAAGCCATTAGTTGCAAATGTAATCCGCATCAACAAAACCGCTGCAAGTATTTGTCGCCAAATGTTGGTGTTACTGCCATTAACACCCTCTGAAACAGATGTCCCTCTCACTAATGAAATCATTAAGAATTAAACGGAACTCTGCAACATGCTGTGAGCAAGCGTAGTCATCAATGTTAATTTCTCCTCTGACTTTGCAATTCTTTGCCCAAATGCAGACTACTTTAGCATCGTTTGTATGATAACTGCGTATACATGTAAATGCAGTCGTGTTTGATTTCTTGCCGACATTGCTTAGTTAAGACTAATATACTCACTCAGTTGGTTCTACACAAATTTATAATACTTAATATTTTCTTTTTTTCATTCTTATACTCTATAGTCATGGAGTGTTATTCATCAAAAGGAGTAAGTATGTAAGAATCGTTGTGTGGAGGCGTTCTATAGTTTCTGCTTACCCACATGAGAAGGTGTGACTTTATGTATGTTATTTTTCAGAATTATACTTTAGAAGAGTTAAAAAATGTCCTATTTAAAAAAAAATACTGTGGTATTTAAAAATATGCCCTAATCGAGCCTTCCAAATTCCAAAGCCCTTTTATATCTTTAGTATTCTTTAGTCATCGAGCGTTATAATATTCAAGCATTATATAACATTACTATTCTAATGCCGTCAGTTTAGCCAAAGAGTCACCCTACAAATCATTGTCCTCTGCTTCAATTCACGCGACCAGATCTGTCGAGACAATTTGCCGCCAACTGTCACGAAAACCAACGCGTGGCACCCCTCTACTGGTAGGACATCTGTCCTTCTGGCTATATGTATTGTTCATAAATCACGCGGTTCCGATCAGCTGCCACTGCCAGTGTGAACTTGACACGCAAACCTTTTTTGTTTACCTTTTTTTGTAGTGTCGAGTTGCATTTGTTTTTCTATCTATTCATCGGATCTAGTAACTATTCGATCATCGATGTTGCCTTCACAGACCCACAATTTGTTTAATGCAAAATATTAAATTGCGTTATGTATGTTTATTAAGTTATCTGCATTAATAATATTTATTTTAATGTATTGCATTTAAAAACTTTTATACTGTGTCTATAGGGAATTTATGAACCTGTGTGATGCAACGGTTCGGGAACTTACTGGCTTGTACAGTGAATTCAATTATTTGGGATCTCTTGTATCAATTCATAATTTATGCAATTTATAAAATATGAATAATTGCACATGTTGATAACAACGCGATGCATAAAATCTCAAACACTTGTAACATGATCTTCAAGCTTAGGATGACAAAGCGATAATTTCATCTCACTGAAACATACAAATAGCATAATGCTATTGTGAAACTTAGCACTTAATAAAGCTACAAACGCAATCCTCGCAATATTCAATTACCAACTCCAAGAAGTATCGTCCCTTCATAACTTTACGGCTCGTCTTTAGTACTGAATTTACTCGTACTTACGAGATATTTCGTAAGTTCATAGCTAACTTTCTAATTAACCAAGTGCTGAAAATTAATTCAAAAGAAGCCAGTTACCAAATTAAGAAATTTAAGGACAAACGATTTCATTATAATAACAACTCGACGCTATGCCTATGTTTCAAATTGCGTTCATACTGCATAACACATTATTAATCCAAATTTGAATTATATTGAAAGATATCGCTAATCCATTGCTTATGTTCGAAAAATTTGTCTGCTCAACAACGTAAATAACACAATGAATGTTACTGATAGTGTGTTACGCAATTACCCCGCAGGTGTCGATTAGGCAAACCATATTACCTTCGTCATAGGAAGGATTATGTTGTACTTATTGTCAAAATGAAAACGATTGTGTGTTATGCATTTAGAATGCAGGACCGAACTTAGGTGCGAGTATAACAGGTGCAACCACGGCGTACGTGAGTGCTCCAAAAAAAACAAAAGAATCAAGGGTACGGCAGAGGTGACCTTTAGTAAACCCACAGTTCGCCAGTTATGTTTAAGTCCCATGTAATAGGGGGGGTGCCTATTGCCATCAAGGCTCCTTCAAACAGGCGCGACACGCAATAAAATCGCGCGCGATACAAAACGAGCGGTGCCTTTGTGTCGCGCGCGATTCGCGACGCGTCGCGCCTGTTTGTTTGCCTTCAATCGGGCAAAATCCAGACTCCGGGCTGATATAATTAAGAAAATCCTGCGGAGTAATTGCTTAACACACTATCAGTAGCAATGGCTTTCATTTGCATTCATTGTGCTATATCTGTTGTTGAGCAGACAAATTAATCGAACATATGAAGCAATGAATTAGCAATATCCTTCAAAATTGTGTGTTACGCAAATAGGATGATGATAGAAAAACTCAATAACACTACCAGGGGGCCTAAAAAGGCCACTTTGTCAGAATCAGAATCATAAAAGGATAACAGTATGAATGATATTAAAAGTCGTAAAATGGTCACAAACTGACAATTCCTAATAATTATTTGCACACGCAATTCATCTGTTTGACAATTTTGTATGGAGATTCGTAAAATGGTCCACAAAATACGAATTTCTATAATGTCAAATAACGGAATCGAAGTTACTCAAAAGCAACATCTCACAAATCGGATTGGAGGCTTTGTGAAGAAATATTTGCATATTTAGCCCTATATGCAAACTTTCTGGAGCACGCGCGGGTTACGGAGACCCTATCGCCGACGAAATGCAGCTCTTCGGAAAATGGACATAGCGTTCGAAATGCCGGATCTCGAATTTGTTGGCTTATACAGGCTAAATAAAAGTGTGTCGCGATTAAGGCGAATTCTCGTAATTTAAAATGTTCAAAATCTAGTCGCAGTCTCATCTCGGCGACAAACAAATATGTCAAAAACTTGTCGAAATTTAGGGAAATTAAAGGTATTTTTGACAGATTGAGACCGAGATCAGACTGATTGCCCCTCTGACATATTCCCAGAATAAAACAAAAGAGATCGCAGTGTTTTGTCTCTATTCATGAGTGGACGTGTAAATAGCACATTGAGTTATGGAAAATAAAATATCGTTTACTATCTTAAGTTGTTATCACATTCAGATGACACAAATCAATGACAGTCGGGCGCGTTTTGCAAGTCAATGAATATTTTTTTATTGAGAATATAAAACTGAATTGGGTAATTCTGAAGTTATCAGTGAAACCGATTTATTATTCTTGTCATGACGTGTGTGAAGAATTCTGTAATATAAGCATAGAGTTGTAGGTTTTGTCGAGGTCCATGTCGTGTTCCCCAAATTATTGATGTTATGAAGGTAATCTTCTAGAGGGGTTCGTGGCTAAATGATAACAGCCGCACGGGTCGTTCGATCAGGTTAAGCTACGCTTGCCGCAGCTGGTTCATGGATGGGTGACTAGTTTTACATACTGAGTCTCCTCCGTGGCGACGAAAGCACGTTAAACCGTGGGTCCCGGCTGTTTCAAGCCAGTCTCACTAAGGGGTATCGTATTACCCAGTAAATGGGTTGTAGAGGTCAGATGGGCAGTCGCTGCATGTGAAATACTGGTTCAGCTGCATCCGGTTAGACTAGACCCCAACATGGTTGGGAAAATGCTAGGCAGATCGAAACTGAACCCTCACGCTGAAAGGCACCGCTCGTTACGCGACTTGCGGTACTTGTACTATTTATTCTGTGCTTGCGGCACTGCGGTGCCTTTGTGGTCAATTAGACTGCACTAGCGGGTGCGGGGGCGGGCGCGGGCGCTCGCGTCTTGGCGTCTGCGTATTCACAGTGCCGAACGAGCTACGCTTCGGTGGGTGAATCAAAATGGTTTAGAACCACAAGCGTAGTCACCTAACAGACGCTATATCACTTTGAACGATACGGGCGGACTGAGCCATTAGAAACTCCCGCGCCACCCGCGCCCGCGCCCGCCTCATGAAGACGCGCGGCTCGCGGGAGCTCTCGTCTACTCGGGTCCAGTCGGTCGTTTACTCGGCGCTGAGTCGCGTATACTCGGCTCGAATCGTAAGTTTTTTTTTTTTTTTTTGACTATTATTTCATAATTAAAACCTGTGGGTATAAAAATCGACTTCTTTTAATTGATCAATAACAACATATTTAACTAAATTGAGTTTCAGACTATCGTCTATGGAGGGTATATGATAAAGGGACTAACTTTTATGACGGGTTAGTAGGTAAAACTTACTTTAATATGTTAATCTAGCATTAATATATGTAATGGACTTATTTTAATCAGTTAATTTAGCATTAATATCTAATTATGGTTCAGTAGGTAGTTATTAAGAAATATTCATTAGATTTAATTGTAAAAGCAGCAATAAAAACTGGAAACTAATTAAAGATCGAAGCAAATATCGAAATAATTATAAACTTAAATAACTTAATCATAATTAAGTTATCCTGCAGAGCGAAAATGAAGTCTTTCCCATCCTTACGTAAACCTGCAGGTAAAGTATAAATAATTTATAATCATTGTAAGAAGCATGAGTTTACTCAAAACAAATGCACAACTTACGTCAGTAACCAATACCAACCAAACAATGACAATAACTAACTAAAGAAGGTTTTCTCCGCAAACAGGATGTGGTAGGAATAGATACCACCATCTTCAAAAAGCTTACAAAAGGAAACTACATCTCTCTTGTCTCCGTATTTTTTCTCTAACCACAATCTCATTGAAGATCATTCATTCAGTTTCTGAACCACAACCAACAATATACCAACATAATAAAAAAAAGTCCTATCAATTCCGAAAACCGCGAACGATGCAAGAAAAAACTGAATGTTACCAAAAACAGTCGATGCAAGGGAGACCACAAGGCTGTATAATGCCTTGCCTTTGCCTTACGATGGTCACGAATCCCATTGTTTCCTTGGCCAATAAAACATCAAAGGGTCTCTGGTGTGTACCACTTTGAACTTTTTCATTGCTTCCTGTGTTGTTCGATTTTTGAACAGGTGTAGTGTTTTTATTGGCTGTTTTTTGTTTTCTTTTTTTGGTTTGCGTGTTTTGGCTAAGAAACGGGAGAAGGTTAAACCGATTTAGCTTATAAATTTTTAGGTTATGGTTTGTAACCATAATACGTGCGATTCGTTCGGTAAAATTATGTATCTAATATTTAATTATTTATCCCTTCTATTATGAAATCTGCAACATTCACAAGAATTGTATACAAATTGTATTTTATAACTTTGATCTTAGGAACTGAGAGCAGAGTGCTAAAATTCTTATTTATCAATTCCTAACCTTTAGAACAACATTTTATGGCTCAATAAAAGAGGCAATAAATGATTTGATACTAATAAAAATGTTCGCAACAATTTTATTGTATTTATTTATGAAATGTAATATTAATGCAAATCCGATTATGATCCGGACATGTTGCGCTCTTTTGGCTCACTGGCACACCCGTTTAACGTCATCATAATGTCTCACCTAGTAACATTAATGTAAAAACTGCAAAAAATCGTAAAATAGTTTAACTTTTGTTTATAAAATGTCTGAAATTGATTGAATATTTAGCACAAGTTTTAGAAACACTAATTGATTTCTGGAAACGAAAAGAAGAGCTTTAGATGCTTTTAGTGTTGAAGTATGAAAAGCCAAAATATACTTCTTTGATAGATACGTACATGAGATATTTCAGCCTTGTACTGAGTGACAAGCCTTCCTTAAATGCAATTATAGATATATTAATCTAACTATAAATAAAACGAAAACCAGCTGGTTATAATACCGAACACTTGTACGGAGTCTTATAACTGTACATTTAGGTCTCGTGGTGTTTACGCTAAGATAGTAATAATCTTTAGCCTGAATCGCTTCCGTGAGGAGAGGCATGTCCGAGCTCCTTGTACAAACACTTGGCTTAGGGGACAGGCTTTAGTTTAGCTTGTAGGCGGTTGAAATAATAGTGGAGGTGATAATCTTAATCCCTAATGTGTGGTCGGAGGTCGTAGCTCCGGAAATGGAATAAATAAAATATATTTAGTACCTATGCGACAAATTTTTCTAACTGTTACGGCGTTAATTTTAGAAACGGAAGATGGAATGAATTACAATTTTTTGCGTCAATTGTATCATAACAATAGACAAGATTGATTTATCGGTAACTTTTTGCTTACACAAAGAAAAGGAACAATAAGATCTTAAATTATTTACATTACATTATCTAACACTTGTTTGAAATACAAATCTGTAACAAAATCTTTATGGCAGCTCATCGTGCCCTATAAATTACATGTTATTTATACTTCCTTTAAATTCATTTTTAGTTTACAAAAATACAAATGTACATAAGTAGACAAAAATATAATATAAGTTACAAAAGGAACACACTCAAACCTTGATGAGCGCTCATTCATTTTAAAAATAAAACAGCATATCTTGTTCCAATTATAAAGTTTTAATTTCAAACAGAGAATGAGAATGAATCACGCGCGGTGACTCGGTCGAACTTCATTCATTCTTTCGAGCTATTTGTGTTCTTTAAATGTGTCACTGGGCCATCTTTGAAGTTTGATAGTTGATATTAACTAAGTATGAAGAATTTTCATTGACAACATATTTTTTTTCTTTAGAAAAGATTTCTGAGATGATTAATGAAGGGCTTGTGCAGGCTGAGTCAATAAAGAAATTATTCGGGAAACAACTATATTTCGTCGCTTTTCGCCAATTTCACTCGGCGAATTATGGTAAAAAAACACATGACTACAAAACTAGGGTAGTCTTCGTTTTCATGGACAGAACAAACTCGTTTCGGCGACTTCGAAGAGATAATGGATGCAAATAAAGAAAGCGTGTAAATTGTCAGCCAAATTGATAAAATTGCAAGTTTTTTGATGGATGAGTGATTGAGTGTCTATAACATTGAGGCTTGTCCATGATAACCTCTACCTATAGTAAAATAATTTTATAACCTGCATGTTTTTTTTACCTGCTTAGATAATAACCACTTCAAAAATTATAGTAAATACGGGTTTCTCCGGACCCTGTATGAAATTGGAAATTTATTTAAAAAAATAGATAGGTGTATTATTTACTTCGGCAATTTATTAACAATTTTTTTTTTACTTTTTACAGGTAAACTCAAACCACCAATTGACGCGAAATCCGGAGTAAAGTAAAGTATCAATTTCAGTAAAAGGGATACAATCGCACACGGTGCAATACAATGTTTAACTCATAAGTTACCCAAAGAGCACAGTATGAACAATCCGGCCACCTTCCCAAGGCTCGTCAACAAATCCTGTCACTCGGGCGCCGTCGGGCGAAATCGTGCACGTCGCGCGTCCGAGAGACAGACATTGGACATCTAAGTATGGTCTGCTTCAAAAGTATCTGATGAAAATATAACAAATGAATCATAAAATATACCTGTGAATTCCAATTTGTAACCTGCCACTTACAAATTGTGTGCCTTGATTTGATTAGCTGATTGCATAAACCCGAAATTCTAATTTTCCATCACTTTGAAGACATTTTTCATTTGACAAATTCAGGTTAAGTATACGATAATAAACTAAATTTTCATCGATGATTTTTCAATTACTTACCTACCATTTTTTTTAATCAAACAATATTTGCTGGGAAACCTGGTAAGATAACCGTCTGAATACAGATTCAGACTGTGCTAATAACCCTCTAGTTATTGACTGCGTAAGTATTTAACCTGAAGGTTTGTTTACACTTTCGTGATATACTTTTGGAATAGGCTATAGCCCTTTGCCTCTATTTTATAGTATACACAGGCGCTTTTTGATACCTACAATACAATATAAACAGCTCATAACACTTCGCTGATGATAATGGTCATGTCATTAAACAAATAACATTAGACGACATCATAAAAAACAACATTCATCGCCCGTGGTCGCTATTACCACCATTACATGATGCACTTACTGCTCAAGGTCGAACTCATCGCGCGTAGGTACACAAAAATGGCGGGTTTTATAGCTGCAATAAATGCAACCCCAAGGCTGGGTGAGATCATTCGGCGAAAATTAATTGTGTGAAAGTTTGGTGCGGCGGTAGAGGCGGTCGCGGGGCGATAACAGCGATGGGAATCGCTGTCGGATGGTGGTTTACCGTGCAAACTTTCTTACTGATATTTCGACGTCTCTTACTTTTCTAAATTTGCGTACAGTAGGGTAATTGCGTAACACACTATCAGTAGTAATGGCTTTCGTTTTGGCAGTTCAACAACATTCATTGCGTTATTTACATTGTTCAGCAGGCAAATTTTTCGAACAGGTAGAGCAATGGATTAGCAATATTCTTCAAAATGATTCAGATTGTACTTAATAGTGTGTAGTACGGAGTTTCAATAGGATAAAATGCTGCTTATACTGGTTTTGGTACATACCACTGACATGTGGTTTACTATACTACAAAACATGAGAATGAAACATGTTCTTTACTTTTGATTGTTACCATCTCCATCGGTTCTTCAGTGTGTATACACACGAGCAGCGCGCGTCACCGGCAGACTCAACTGCGGCTGCCGACACCTGTTGACGCCCGACGTCGACGTCGCCGACTGCTGTCCACAACGTGCCGCTCGTGTCTTCTGCCGTCATAAAGAAAAAGGCACAACTAATTTTTTTTCGAAAATTGAATTATATACATAATACATTTGGAATCAGAAAAAAAGGCGCAGTTTAAGTCAGTTTTTTTACTCAATTTTGGAAAAAATGTTAGTTGTGCCCTTTTTCTTTATGACGACGGCAGTATTTGAGTGCGGTGCTCAAATACAAGAGTGGCACGTTGTCGACGGCTGCAGTTGCCTCTCTCATTGATGCGTGCCGCTTAGGGTCTAAACAGACGGAATGCAACAACTGCATGACAGCTGCAACATGACGCAGTTGACATAACTAGGTTTCGAAGCAGTTAAGTCAACTGCATCCAAACTGCGATGTTGCAGTTGAAATGCAGTCCGTCTGTTTAGACCCTATGAACCACAGGTATAGATAGACCTAGATAACGCAAGTATCACGATCTGTATGAACACCAAGCGTGCCATTTTTTGACAAGCATTATTTAGTGATGGGAAAATCAAATCGATTCAAAGAGGCAGCCGCGTGCAGCACCTGTCTCGCCCCACCTCCGGGGCCTAGCAGCAGCGCTCACGCTCACCAAGCCAGCAGTACTCAAGACTGAGCGCGAAAGTGGCGGCTTACGATTTTTGTACGTAAACTGGTGCGATTTTTAGCACGTGAAGTAGTTGCTCTTGCGTTATCTAGGTGTATCTATATTTGCTGTGGTATGAACACCAAGATTGCAGAATAATTCGTTAGATGACACAATCCTCATTGTTAAATCACCACATAATTGCATCAGTATAATTCATCAAAGAGTGAAAACAACACCAGCATTCCCACGCTTCCGTGTTCTAGCTTGTACCACTCAACTCACCCACTAACGTCAGTACAATGTCACCAGGCGGCGGCAGATTTACGAGCAAACCCCACATGTTCTCATTTAACGGTCGCTGGTGACATATTCGCACTATCATCATCTATTCCAACACTTTACCTACTAACATTGTTATTATTATTATGGCAGGTTTTAATTGAAATAGCTCCGTTTATTAGACATAACGGATCACGGACGGCACTTTATCTGTTAGGGACATGGAAAAGGAGTGGTTGATCGTGTCTGTTAGTTGGTCTTGTGAGCTTGTTAATTAACTATAACTAAGTACTTTCTGGTTTGTCGTGGTCTTTTATGAGTAGAAGGGTATATAATAATAATAAATACAAATTAATAACTACACCTCCAGTGCCTTACTACAAATATAATCCTGAAATAGTTCTCGAAAACACAACATACAAGCTATACTTTGATCGAGCCATCCTCACAGACAGAACACTCATTACAATAGACCAGACATAACTTTACTAGACAAAATTAATAAAACTGCGCAAATCATTGACATAGCAGTACCAAACACACACAACCTACAAAACACTATTGCAGAAAAGCTGTCAAAATATACAGACTTAAAAATAGAAATTAGCCGAATGTGGCGATTAAGCAGCGTTGCCATAATCCCAGTAGTAGTCTCAACCACGGGTGTCATTCCCAAACAACTGCACCAATCTTTAAAAACGCTAGACTTATCTCCTTCCACCTACCAAACTCTACAGAAAGCCGCCATTCTGATTCAGAATGACAATGATGCCCAAATATCACACCCACAAACATCATCAACAACACAAATTCTAAACATATCATCACATCATAATATCTTATCATCTATCGCTTATGATAGCACTTGGCTTCGGCCCGTGTTATTCTATAAAACCGGCACATCAAAGCCGAGATACAAAACTGTATACCAACAAATAATAATAGTTTATTTCCAGTAAAATGATTACAATGTTACAAGTATAGTAATATGAGACAATATAAAGTGCATTAGGTATTATCTCCTGGCACCCAAACTAGGTTTATAGCCTATGACTTGGGTATGCTTAATTGTTGTCTGTGCATTTGATTATATATATACATAAAGGGTTCTTAAAGCTTGCTGTTTAAAAAAACACTTTTATCATGTTAAAAATAGTGTTACAAGTAAAATCAAAAAGCTTGTGGCATCTACGAATACATCGCCACATGCAAACTGCGCGTCATACTGACGTCACGCAAAATGCTGCATCGCGCAAGCAGAGTTTACCGCGCAACTAGCATTTAAACGTCCCGGCATCAATCGCCGGGCAGTTGCCCACCAGACACGAGACCCTGGTCGGAGGATCCTCCCTTTTCTATGGAGGTTGAGTGAACTTTACATCCTGTTACCCACCTCTATAAGCTTGTCATCAACAAATATAGGTATGTCTATGTTTCCTAAGATTCCCAGTAGTTGCTCCACAGTTATCAGCTTCTTCCAATGCTTCAGAAGTTCGTCAAGTTTTAAAACCATTTTATCTACAACTCTCATATAATTATTATTGTCGTTGACGCTGAAAACGTATTCTCCCATTATTGTTTATGGTGTGTCCTCAATTTAGCCTTTTAGTTCAGTGCCATTAAATCCTTTTGTGGTGTCCTTGGCCCACATAGCCATGGACAAGAAGTCACGGTGCCACTATTTCTTCCACACTTCATTCTTTGAATTGAAAACGTCGACGGAAATATTCATAATATACGAGTAGCTCTTTCTAATCGCGAAAATTTTCGCCATTTTTGAACTTCTTTTGTTTTAAACCCGGCCGGAAATCAATAATAATGAATTCATAGACCAGCGTTACGTTGTGTATAGGTGTGATCGCGATCGGGCTAGTACTAATAAACTGGAGGGTGGCGGTGTTCTAGTGGCTGTGCTAAAAATCCTCCAACCCTTTGAAATAGACTTGAACAATTCCACTAACGTTACCCCACTGCATAACTACATAGAACAAATTGCTGTTGAAATACCTAGTGGTAAAAAACTAAAGCGTCACGTCGTGGCTGCTGCATATATACCCCCTAAAACTCCCCCACCTGTATATGAAAAGCATTTCGAATTACTTTATGAAGTTTTGTGTAATCCTAATGTCGATTGCTTCTGTGTAGCTGGTGATTATAATGTCCCAGAAGCCACGTGGCACATGTCTGCTACCGTGAATACCCTGATAAGCTCACCTTTGTGCTCTGGTTCAACTGCGTCCTGTGACCATCTTAATAATTTTATATCCCTTCTAAGCGCCTCTCAGTATAACGGCACACTTAACTCCAAAGGCAAAATATTAGACCTTTTAATATCCAACTTACCCTGTTGTGTGCAACAAGAGTCAACTCCCTTGCTACCTGCTGACGTTTATCACCCCCCATTTGTTTGTGACATAAATATAAAAATTAAACCCCCCCCCCTAGACAGGAATTCTATACAAAAATATAATTTCTACAAAGCCGACTACGAGAAAATTAATGACATGATACAGAGAACCGACTGGCCGGAACTTCTTACACACGGAAAATCTGAAGATGCTTTAGCGTTGTTCTATGACAAACTAGACCAGATTATCAAGCTACACACTCCTCTAACTTGTTCGAGATCTTCCAATTACCCAGTCTGGTTTTCGCGTCCTTTGATAAACACATTTAAAAAAAAACAGAGGGCCTGGGTCAAGTGGAAGAGGTATGGAAACATATCGGATTATGAAATATTTAAAACACATAGAGCCAACTTTGGGGAAATGTGCGGAAAATGCTTTTCTAGGTACATAAACTCAGTGGAAGATAACCTGCACACAAATGTCAAACACTTCTGGACATATGTCTCAAATCGAAAAGACAAACCGTGCATCCCAGCAAAAGTTCACTATAAAGACACTCAATCCAGTGAACCAGAAGTAATCTGCGATATGTTTTCAAATTTCTTCCACTCCGTTTATGAACCTGCGTCGCCACTCCTGTCGCAATGGCAACCACCTGCGGAAACTTCCTCAGGTTGTGATATTATCTCTAGCTTATGCTTCGACGAAAACAAGATCATAAAAGAACTCAAGTCTCTGGATCCTGCCAAAGGTCCAGGACCTGACGGCATACCTGCTTATTTTCTACGCTACACTGCTACTTACATCTGCAAACCGTTAGTCATAATTTATAATAAGTGCGTCACTGAGGGAGTATTTCCAAAAGAGTGGAAGCGTGCAAACATCACACCTGTATACAAGGGTGGGTCGAAGGGTAATGTGGAGAACTACCGTCCAATCTCGATCCTCTCTACTTTGTCAAAGGTTTTTGAGGGACTCGTCCATAATGAAATATATCCATTCTTACATAACGTCATTATACCACAGCAACATGGCTTCGTTAAACAGCGGTCTACTACCACAAACCTCCTGTCTTTCTCAAGCTTCTTATTTGATAGTTTTGACAGGGGCCTGCAAGTAGACGCTGTTTATACAGATTTTTGCAAGGCCTTTGACAGGGTGGACCATGAGCTGCTGCTTAATAAAATTGCCTTTAATGGAATTCGTGGCAACTTGCTACGGTGGTTTGCTTCGTATATTTCGAACCGCTGTCAAAGGGTAGTAATCAATGGTTACAGGTCAAGTATTTATGAAGTCACATCTGGTGTCCCACAAGGCTCCATCCTTGGTCCGCTCTTATTTAACATATTTATCAATGATATAGGTGACTGTTTCCGCAACACTGAATTTCTATTATACGCCGATGACCTGAAGATCTACAAGTCCACCAAAACTGTCGATGATTGCATTTTACTACAGCAAGACCTTGATAGACTTACAGACTACTGTCACAGGAACAAATTAAAACTAAGTTTACCGAAGTGCAGCTACCTTAAGTTTACTAAAAATAAGCATATTATCAGGTTTGCCTACACCCTTTGTCACGTGCCTCTATCCCAACTGAATTTAATTCGCGACCTCGGCGTTATACTTGATTCTAAACTGTGCCTAGATTCACATATTAACAAAATTGTCAGCAAAGCTTTCCAGCTATTTGGTTTTATCATGCGATCCACCCTTGACTTCAAGAGAACCTCGTCATATTTATGCTTATATAAAGCGCTTGTTCGCTCACAGCTGGAATATGCAGTGTCAGTATGGAACCCTTTCTACAATAAATATTCTGAAATGGTTGAAAATGTACAGTACAAATTCTTGCGTGCTATGCACTACAGATGCCACAAATCCTATTTATCATACTCTCAATTACTCAGCAAATACAAGCTCCTCCCCCTTAGTTCTAGAAGGAATTACCTCGAAGCCACAGTACTATATAAAATTGTCAGAAACAAGTTTAACTGTACAAATCTGAACAGTATGATTTGCTATGCTGTACCTCGAACCATTCACAGGCGGCAGGTACGCGCAGGTACTCTTTTCGCTTTGAACCCTTGCCGAACTAACTCTGGCCTGCGCTCACCTGTCCGCCGAATGGTTGACACATACAACAGTACCTTTGTAAACATAGATATCTTCAATTGCACAATAAGTAAATTTAAAAGCCTCATTCGCCATTCCCTATTAGATATCACAACAAGTGCTCCTTAATATTGTATTATTTTGATAACTTT
This sequence comes from Oligia fasciuncula, assembly GCA_963082905.1. Taxonomy (NCBI): domain Eukaryota; kingdom Metazoa; phylum Arthropoda; class Insecta; order Lepidoptera; family Noctuidae; genus Oligia; species Oligia fasciuncula. The sequence continues at coordinate 3,388,198 of OY720392.1, read as the reverse complement.
TTAACTTTTTTTAATGTTGAACAAATTATTCTTAGTTTTTTATATATTTCTTATATGTTTTCAGTCCTTATATTTTCTTATATTTTTTTATTTTTAATTAAGTGTTTGCCACACGTACTGCTATTAATGTTCCTAGCGATTAGCTCTTTTTTTTTCTTAAACTTATATGCCTACTTGTGGACAGCGTTGTGGGTTACTTTATAACCAAATTGCTATTTTGTTAAACTAGTTGTAAGTCCTTATAATGTAACTGTTTGCTGTTTCTCTCAATAAAAATAAAAAAAATAAAAAAAATAAAATAAACCCCCTCATCAAGTCCTTACAGCCGGTCGATTCTGTAAAAATCTCACCGTGAAAACTTAGGTGAAGTGAGTTTGTTTTTGCTAAGAATTGACACTATTGACAGCTCCACGCTCACTTCACCTAAGTTTTCACGGTGAGATTTTTACAGAACAGCATCGCTGATGTTTTTTGTCTTAATTTTCTATCCAAATATTTAGATACGGTCAGCCACAAAAGTCGATTAACACTTCAGTTTTTTTAATCTCAGTTATTGAGCGAAATATTTGTTCAAAATTGCAGCAGAAGTACAATGCAATTTTGAACAAATATTTTGCTCAATAACAGATAAAAAAAAACTGAGGTTTTAATCGACTTATGTTGCTGACTGTACCTATTCTTCTTCTTAACATGTCGATGGCAGAATAACTCATAAAATATTTATATTTTTCCTAATTGTAACATCCTCTCTCCCTGATCTCTGTGAGAGGGAGTCGGCTACAGCGGAGTGTCCGAAAGGGTTAGGTACCGCTCGCCCGGAACATAAAGGGCTAAGGAAGGAACACGGGTGGGTTTTAGTCAGTAAGAGTCTGACACTACCTTCCGCTCCACCCAGAGCGGGAGGGGTCATTTGATGATCTCTCAATCGCAAAAAATAAAATAAAAAGGGAGTTCGCTATAATCCACCACGCAGGCCCAGTGCAGGTTGGTATAGGTACGGATTTTTCTAATCAGTTTGGCCCAAAATTCAGGAACGCGAATACAGGTACCTATTTACCTCCCGCTATCATCATCACCACGGACCACACAACAAAACAGTCAAACACCCGAAATACCAAATTCTGAACGGTACTAAAAGAATAAACCTAATGAATATTAAAACTAACTTAGAAGGCAAAGCGTGAAATGTTTATTTAACTTGTAGTTACGGTTGTAACCCTTACAATGCTAAGTGCATCTGTGTCAATATGCAGTCGTATGGGACAAAAGATTGGTCTATCTTTGTACGTTACGTGGGAAACTATGCATTATTATTCTAATGTTGTATTTTGGGACATTCAGTTTCGTATGCTTGAAAAACAATAATACCATAAAATGTGAATACTTTTTTTAACAAGAAATATAAATTGTAATGTCTGTTTTATTTTATTTTATATTTTAAATAAGCATGGGTGCATGAGCAATGAGCATGCGTGTGAAAAAAAAATTAAGTTTACATAAATATTATTTTAGATGGAGTCACGTATATTTAAGTTACTATAGTATAGTATGCCTGGTATTAATGTGTCCGATGGGGAGTACTGTCACTGTTACCCCGGAAAAGAAAAAAAAAACAAAACAAATAAACGTAAAAAAGGGCGCAGACCACAAATTCCGCGGTAATTTCATAAAAAAAAATGTGTAAGTATACTTACTAATTTGTCTGTGGAGGATTTAATAAAGATTTTCATAGATTGGACATCACTCAGACTTAATGAGATTCAAATGCAATTTTTAACGGATTAGGAAAACAAAAATCCTCGAAACAGATACATGCGGTGTCTCACAGGACATGATGAGAACCAACCGTTTAAATAAATTTATAACCGAAACTTCATTACCAACTCACGCCATGGCCATAAAAGTAATAAAATTGATGAACCTTACAACTAATTGATGATGTCAATATAAAATTCCAAGGTTAATATAGTTAATAAAATATTTACTGAAACGTAACGCATTGTTTTACAAACCCACGTTTCATCATTCTCTTAAATAATAGTTGCCTACACGCGCCTTTTCAAGGCAAACGAAAATACGCACAAATATACGAAACAAAAACACCCATTGACACCTTTGAAGGACTTGTCAAATTTTGTAAACCACTTTAATTCGACGGTTGATGAATTGATAAGCATGCAAATATGATCCTTGTAGCTTCATTTTAAGATGTTAAATATTTACTGAAACGTAACGTATTGTCTTACAAACCCACGTTTCATCATTCTAGTAAATAATAGTTGCCTACACGCGCCTTTTCAAGGCAAACGAAAATACACACAAACAAAAACACCCATTGACACCTTTGAACTTGTAAAATTTTTAAAACAACGTTAATTCGACGGTTGATGAATTGATAAGCATGCAAATATGATCCTTGTAGCTTTATTTTAAGGTGTTATTCAAAATTGATAGACAATAGAAATAAAAGTGCAAAGGTCAACCCGTTGACTGCCACCGTCATGTCAAGTTCAGTCAATTTCGTAATCGATGAGTCAGCTGTCATTTATGTCATATTCGCGTTATGTCATTTTATAATAACATTCGATTTATAAAATACACGTCATCGTGCATTTTATAGTTGGTCTGTGATGATTTAATTTGCATAACGTTTCCATTTTCGTTTTAAATTGTTCGTCATGAATATTGATGAAGGTTTAAGTCATGCGTTTAGCTCAACGGTTTCCAGATGGATAAATGAGAATTTGTAATAAATGTTTTACATTCATGGAGGACCATATTTTTACATAGGGGTTTTTTGATCTCATTGAACATTTATGGGAAAGGGTTTTTATAGCATGGATAATCATTTATTCATGATTTTAGGGGATTAAAAAAAATGTATCGTTTAGAGGGCTACCAATCCCGCAATACCCAGATCCCGATATCCCGCGGTATCCTGAGTCAATTTCCAGACCCGCGTGCTGCGGGATTAGGGGCACGGGATTTGCGGGACTGGAAAGAAGCATCAATTGTATATCGATTGTTTTGTCATATTTTTCTGTATATGATCTCTATAAATTAATAGTGCAACTTGAATGAGCTCTTGCTACTAGTAAAACTTAAATAAAAATGAAGTCATGTTGATTATTCCATTGTTTTACTTACATTATTAATTTCTGTATGCTGTTGGTTTGAAAATTTTCAGTCCCGCAAATACCGAGATTGAAGATAGGCTGCGGGATTGGAAGCCCTAGTATCGTTTCAAAAGCTCTTAAATTGCGTATAAGTGTTACAGTTTCAGTTCCAGCAGTTAGTATTATTCAGTATTTATCAAAGCCGAAATATTCTGACTTACCTACTCATTAAAATTCACCCAAAAAATTTTAACGCTTTAATTAATGGCTCAAACTTAATTACTACCATCCAAGCTGTTGTGCCGGTATAATTTACGGCAATTACTGCTACTTTTTACATCATTATTACACCTAACACTCGAAGGCAACATGTATTACGAAAATGTACACCGAAAAGTTATGTCCGCGGACACCATGGAAGGTAAATATTTTCCCTTGCCTATTAACAGAAGATGTGTGTCAGCGCATTGAACTAGTGTCAACATGTCACGAGCGTAGACAGAGTAAACTATAGACTGCTGCATATCTTCTTTTTCATTCGCACAAGAAAAAGAGAAATATATTAACGTCACTAGCAAAGAAAAGAGACAGAGTAAGAATATTTCTGTCTCTTACTGCGTGTCGGCTAAGCACATCAATGTGCACAACCAGTTTGACGTTTATGAATGAAATAATAAAAACTACACCGAGGTTAAACGGAAAATAAGATCTTTCTCGTGCATAATTCAATAATAGAACATTTGCGCAACTGTGAAAATGGTAAGGTGCAGTGTAATAAGCTGTAAAAATTATAGTATGATGAAGATTTCCGGAATTTTTTGTCCCTTTCGGTGACACGGGTACCATGAGTCTATAGATTACTCTGTCTACGGTCACAAGTGTACCTACTAATTAGTCTCGAGGTGACGAACCGACTGACAGGTTGTCAGTATTCCAGTGAAAGTGACGACATATTGCATCAGTGTCAAAACAGATTAGTTTAGGCCTCTGTGGAAGATAACTTTTATGAACGTCATTAATTTTAGAATGAATTTTACGACACCGGCGCTCTAGGGTTATTGTGGGTAATTTATAGATGGGTGAATTTAGTGCGAGCTGATTTATGTGGTGATTTTAAGTATTTTAATGGCATCGTGACATTATTAGGAGTCGGCGTAAAATATTTTTAATTCAGGCTAATTAATTTTAGTACTTCACTTGTTTTGTCTACAGTAAAAAAATCATGAAATATTTAAGCAGATATCATATACCTTGAACTTAATTTAAAACAGAAAAGGATCCTGAGAGCTTCAATTAATTCCCTATCTATGTGTAAATCTATATAAATAAAACAAAGTCGGGTTAGTTGCACCATTTATAACTCAACAACGGCTGGACCGATTTTTATGATCTTTGATTTGTTGGATTTGTCTCCGCCCCGAATAGTAGAATGACTATGAAAATATGGGAAAATTTCACGAAAAAAGAAATTAAGATAATTCATTTTCTTATAAATTTTGTATGGAACGGCTTCTTTGAATTATATGAGGCGGCACAAAGTTCGCCGGTTCAGCTAGTCCATACTATAATATTATAAATTCGAAAGTAACTCTGTCTGTCTGTATTGTTAACTTTTCACGCCTAAACTACTGAACGGATTTCGCTAAAATTTGGCAGAGAGATAGATTGCATCCCGAGGAAGGACATAGGATAGTTTTCATCGACATAACTCGCGGGCGAATCCGGGGGTGGGACCTAGTTATTCATAAAAGGCTCTGCCTTAAATTCTAAAGTTATTATTCAACAAAAACTGAGCATTTTCAATAATAACACGATTGATTTATTCATTGTAATTGCATCCGATGACGGTACTACAACCTACGTGAAGCCGTGACCCACAATCGATGACGTCACGGAGGCCTGACGGACCACATGACTTATGTTACATACGGAAGAATAAATCAGCAAGCCTTGGACACTTGCACCTGTTGCAGAGATGATTGATGCTCAAATTACAAGCGAAATTAAGTTTTTACGAGCTTTTGTAGAAGAGACAGGTGGTTGTCGTAAATTTTAAGTTTATGTAAGGGAAGAAGATTAATTCTGTGTTTTTTTTTTTTCATATATAATTAATAATATGACACTATGATAGATATTTTTATTTGTTCTAATTCTTAATCGTAGTTTTATGGCTACTTCTATAGTTTTAATCCTAATAAAATATAATTTAACTCAACCATTTCCCCTAGACGAATGTTTATTCAAAAAAAAAACATAACAATAATTCAACATTAAAAACTTCCGTGATGACATTATCTTCGCCACCCAAGTCGAATTTTCATGTTGAGAAACGATTTACACAAATCAAAGACACAAATACACTGTTTCCGCGAACGCTTATGCCAAATAAATAAAACATTTCAATCGGTCAATTCTGTACATATAATAAAATAGTAACGAGAATTTTTTGTCCGTTTGTCTGTTTGTTTATACATATGTTCCGGATTGGCACAAAAACGGCTGAACGGATTTGGATGAAAATTGGCACCCGAATAGTTTATAACCTGGATTAACACTTTTTTTTATTAGCCGTTACTGTTCCACTGCTGGGCAAAGGCCTCCCTACTCTCTTTCTACCTCTCTCTGTTCATAGCTGCCAGAGACAAGTCTTTATAGGACCAGCTCATAGGGTTACAGCCTATCTATGCTGTAACAATCTCACCGTAAATACTTAGGTGAAGTGAGCTGTCAAAAATGTCAATCCCTAGTATCAGGTGGAATGAGCTCACTTCACTTATGTTTTTAAGTTGAGATTTTTACAGAATAGACCAGCAGATTTGATTAAGACATATAATTTAATCAGACTTTTAATCCCGGTAGTACGTTTCCGTGGGATATTTTCAGACATCCAAGCTGGCGAAGCCGCGGGCGAAAGCTAGCGCTAAATAAATAAAACATTTCAATCGGTGTTGTCAGGAATAAATAACTTTTTGCCAACAGTTGGAGACACCTGTCCCATACTCATTTATCTTTGCAATTTCACCAACGACGGAAGATACCGGTGTAATGTTTTTTTTTATCTTTAGTCTGTCGAGTGTATCGCGGTTTTCTTTTAATTAAAATAACTGGTGAGGAAGCGATTTTTTTTTTGCGCGTTTTTATTATCTACTTAGCGGTCAGATTCGACGGTGTGCTAACAGGTGATTTGTTTATTAACGCGTGTAATTAATATTGCGCTTGCTGTTTTTTTATCGTAGCATTTTATTGCTGCACCAGAATCAGCCATCATTAAAGCATTTTTTTTTATTGTGTATCTCACGACATTCCTGCCTTGAATTAGCTGCGAGGTAAACTAGGTGCGACATAATATGCTACTTTATTATTAATTAATTAAAATACGTGGGTGACAAATAATAAATTAATTTAGCACACATAAAAATTTGATGACTTTGTGGCATTATATTCTCTTCCTAACCTTCAAGTTGTTTAATTTAAACATCTATATATTATTCTGAGTCTGGTTTCATAACCATTTTATACAGACATTAGGAAACAAACACTAAAACTATGCATCTTATATTCTATGAATAATTTATTTTATTTAAATAATTTTATGATCCAATATTTATGTTTAGTATGTTAAACTTAGGTTTTATATTTATTATTCGATAAATTAAATAACTAATAATATAATAAAATTATCAGAAGACGTTTAACACTGTTATTTAAATAAAATTCTTATTATTATTCAAAAATAAATCGTAAGATAAAAAAAAAGGAATGCTACGCAGGCAGGACCCGATAGTTTACATGTTAATTAATTTTAAATGGCAGTTTCTATTATTTATTCTACAACCAAAAGCAATGAATTCAATTTTATCCAAAAATGAGACCAAATAAGGTCATTCAACGCAACTAATCCATATAAAAAAGTAAATGCAAAACTAATGACTTCATTAGATACGCTCAACAAAGGTCGCTCGCCACACTACTCTTCCGTATGTCACGCACTAACTCATTGTGAATCTAGTCTAAGCTGTTAGCTGATGGATATCTAAAACGTTTTATTTATCGTATAATTTGTGTTACAAACGGGCGCATAATTCACAATGGGCCGCCTGGATACGTCGTGTTGTGACGAGAATAGATGAACGAGTGAAGCAGTACTGCGAGTACTCGCAGTACTACTATAAATAAAGATTGTGATAATGGAATAGAGAGATTTTGTGGAACTGATGTCAGAAGCGAAGAAGCAATAGAGAGAAAATAAGAGCTCTCTCTTATCCAAAAGTACATTTTCATTGATACTTGCAGCAGCGGGGTAATTGCGTACCACACTAACAGTAGTGATTGCTGCTTTCATTTTGACAGTTCAACCACATTCATTGCGTTATTTACGTTGTTGAGCAGACAAATTTTTCGAACAAATGAAGCAATGGATTAGTATTAACCTTCAAAATGATTCAGATTGTGCTTGAAAGTGTGTTTAGACCTAAAAAGTTGTTGGGGACCTAAAAAGGCCACTTTGGCAGAATCATAAAAGGATAACATAATGGATAGTTAACTGTTAAGTTAATCGTATCAAATCCCATTGGTGAAGCATTTTTCAGTTATTTTTTTTTGTCTGCGCTAAAATACCAATCAATCCAATCCATTATTTGATTATACCTACGTAGTGCAGCGAAAAAAAGAAAAACACGGACTGTCTTCGCCACATTATAATTCATAATGTTATCCTTTTATGATTCTCCAAAGTGGCCTATTCAGGCCCCCTGATGTCAGAAGCGAAGAAGCAATAGAGAGAAAATATAAAAATAAGAGAGAGAGGCGGTCAGCAGTGCTCAGACAAAAATACACGTTGGGATTTATTTTTCATTGACAATTTGACAATTCAAAAGTGCCTAAAATGGTTCACAGGCCGACCGTCGAGAAAATACGTTCTTGACAACTGTCATTTTCATACGAACGAATACCTGTTTTGCAAAGAAGATGTTTGATTTTGGGCTACCACCATGTACACTACATAGATAAATAGTAAAAAAATAGCGGATTTTCATAAGAATACAAACAAATTAATTTGAAGAAAAGTACAGGTGTACACAAATGATTATTTGGGAAGTTTTTTGATAAGATAACCCTATTTTTGAGGTAGCCATGACAGTTGTGTTTGACTCATGTCAAACACAACTGTCATGGCGTTTGACGACTTTGACAGTTTTAAGTTTCGTGAGTGACGTCTTTCTTTGACAGTTTGATTTTGTCTTTGGATTGTTGTGTTCCCGTGTGTTGAATTGGATGTGTTTCGGAGTTTTTAGTGATTGTTCTTATTTTGGTATGTTTTCAATTTTGAATGTTAGTCAAAACCCATGTAGGTATTTTCGGAATTCGTGTTTTGTTTTCTTTCACAGATATGACGACACATCAATTTAATGTCATTGTCATTGTGACATTTCACATATTGCTGATCCACCATATTTATTTTGTGTTGCTCTCCTTGACAGAGTTAATTTTAATGTACATTAAAACGAAGTCAAATTAGAGAAAATTAACATTAAGAAACGGTTTCTATATTGTATAGCGATATTTACATTTAGTGTACATAGTGCTAGCCCAGGCTCCATACATTTTTGGAACATCTCCTTTGATCTTTATTGTCAACTAGAATTGTCGCACTAATATTGTATCAGGAACGCATTCTCTCGTCTCGTCTCGAAATTGAAATAAATTCTTTAGATGTATGTTTGTGCTCGAGTTATCAATATGCAAATGTTCTAGTTGTATACGTTTAGTTATTCAGATATTTGGCAACACACACGTATGAATTATGAACACTTTATTATCCAGATCTTTAAGATTCAAAAAATATCTCAGGTGTGTAATACGTTAACCCTACAACTGCGATCGTAATTTATTGCCACTAGTTATGTCAGCGTCAGCAGCCCCCACAGTTCAGACATAATTTAGATATGAATATTGCAGTTATTACAATACATTATCTACTTTAGTCACATATTCATGCACCTTTGGGGATAAGCAGAGAAGTCTGTGTCAGTATATATTAATTTATATTAATGAAACGTGATTCCATTCGAGATTACCTACTTGACATTTTTACAACGTACAACGCTGAGCCCTAGATGACTTTTTAGTGGAAATCTGCAGAAAAGTCATTTTAGCAAAAGATTTGACAAAAAAAATATTACATACCTAATAGATTTCTGTCTTTCCTTGTTTATAAGCTGTTATCTAACTGCCTATGTGAAGGATTTATAGAACGAAATGGTGATAATAAATAACACATCTGTTCTGAATGTCTTGTTGAATTTTTTTACTAACGCCCCGCTGTTTCACCGGCGTTAGTCTCGATCCCGTAGGAATATTGGGATAAAAAATATCCTTTGTCCTAATCCAGGTCATGGTCTACCCAGGTGCCAAATTTCATCCAAATCCGTTCAGACGTTTTAACGTGAAAGCGTAACAAACAAACATACAAAAAATCAAATATTTTCTCTATAATAACAAATTAGATAACTCACTTTGTCTACAAACGTAACGTGTTTGTAACCCAGTTTCGAAAGGTGCTGAGCACCCTAAAATTAAAAAGTTAGATTAATGACTTCTTTTGCAAGTGTCAAATTGACATTTGAGAAATCTCAAAGCTTCTTTTTTATGAACTGTTCGTGACGTCCCGTCCGTCGTCGTAGGCACGTGTTTATAAAAAAAATATGGCTGTCGTTTTTTGCGTAGTATTATGTCAAATAGCCCATTTTGTAACCGAATAGCGTAACAGAGATGCTTGTTAACTGACAAAAGATTGTTTTTATTGGCAATCTGCGTGTTTCTTAGAATCTATTCAATTTTACACAAACGATTTGCTCTTGACTATTTTAATTTATTAAATGTTTGAAGCTAAAAATGTTCGGTTGTATTGTATCGTTTTATTTTTGCGTTCGTTCGGACACGCTTGTTAGTATTCTGGGAAAGTGCATAGAATTAAACTTAATAGTGAAAGCGTTTCAGTAAGGAAATACCGCGATTTTGTTTTGAGAGGGGGGGGGGACATTATTTTAATTAGGTTCACTGCCGAATTTGTTATGTATTTAAAAAAATTAGGGTGTGTGCTTATGGCCACACGTTCGAGGTGAAAACTTACGATTGGAGCCGAGTATACTCGATTCAGCGTCACCGACCGACTGGGACCGAGTATACGCGATTCAGCGTCACCGACCGACTGAAACCGAGTATACCCGATTCAGCGTCACCGACCGACTGGAACCGAGTATACGCGATTCAGCGTCACCGACCGACTGGAACAGAGTATACTAACGCGATTCAGCGTCACCGACCGACTGGAACCGAATATACGCGATTCAGCGTCACCGACCGACTGGAACTGAGTACACGCAATTCAGCGTCACCGACCGACTGGAACTGAGCATATGCGATTCAGCGTCACCGACTGACTGGAACCGAGTATACTCAATTCAGCGTCACCGACCGACTGAAACGAGTATACGCAATTCAGCGTCACCGACCGACTGAACCGAATATACGCGATTCAGCGCCGAGTAGAAATAGGTACGCGATTCAGCGTCACCGATCGACTGAAGCCGAGTATACCCGAATCAGCGTCACCGACCCGAGCGCGACGTTTCAGTTTCGTTCACTGTTCAGAAAGAGCTCAAAGTGCACCTAAAGAAGTTTTCACTTCAAAAACCATTTAACATTACTGAAACTATGTTCTATTTATCAATATGGCACTGAAATAAACACAAAACAAAAGAAAAACAAAAACTCGAAACTCCCCTCTATGTTCGCTAACCATACACAGCATTATTACCATTTATTCTAAAACTGAAACATAACAAAGCTACATGTTACCACATCTCTATTTGTCTGAGCCTTAATTTACATAGCGTCAAACGTGGTTGAGCTGTAAACCAACCATTACTCATGTGGCCGCAGCCTTATTTACAAGTTATCTGGTTACATCGTAAAACGGTGACTAAGTACTGATGCACGGTACTTACGATAAGATGCATGCAGTTTCTTACAACATCCTTGTATTGTTATAAATCTGGGAATATGGTATTTATGTACGAGATTTTGATGCTGTAAGAAAATTAATGATTTTCTGTCAATTTTGCGAGACATTGATTTACTGAAATTGTAATCATGAATGATGATCTTATAAATGAACCAAAGAATAACGTCAGCCGTTAGCTTTGCTATGCATTTATTCTACATGCCTATAGATTTTTCTGAACTTCTCATGCCATAAATCAATAATCGTGTATTTTAGAATCAAACAAAAAATATATATAATTGCTGCGCCCCATGGTTTCACCCGCATAAGTGTCGATCCCGTGGGAATATCGGGATAAAAAGTATCCTAGGTGTTAATCCAGGAAATGGTCTATCTCTGTGTCGATTTTCATCCAAATATGTTCAACGGTTTACGCGTGATTGAGTAACAAACATCCAAACATCTTAACAAACTTTCACACTAATAATATTAGTAGGAATACACACACTAACACACACCCCACACTTACACACACTCACACACTTATACTTCACTAAACTAAAACTAACCTACGATTCAATTCGGAAGTCACTTTTCTAAATGTGTTGCAGAATATATTTGACAACACTAAAATGAGGATTGAAAAAATCTTCGATATGTTTTAAATCGAGTTTCATTTGTGCACAAAAGAGTGCAATATGACTTATTGGGAGCCTGCGAGGTTGCAAGATGTCCTGGAAGATACGATATGGTCACAAGGTTGCAGCTGTTTCGGCATCTTGTGAAATGGTCTTACACTGTACACAGAGCTTTTTTGCATAGTAATATATCGTCGACCGTAGGTTCAATTAAGGTAAGGGACAAAATACCCAAAATGAGTTGAGTATACAGTTTTGTTCAGAATTTTGCGCTCTTTCGAATGGTGTATATGAAAAAATTCTAGCTTAAAAAAAATTTCCCTTACCCTACTGATTTTTGGATTCAAATTTCGAATCAGCCCCATAATAACAATGTATCTGAAAAACTATGCAATATAGCAACTTGAAATGGTGTAATTACCGTTGTAATTCTTCATACATTGTTTCAACAAGACCTTTACACAATTTTTTCATTATAGATTGGATCCAACGTAGAGATCAATTTAATGTAAGGGACAGGACTACAAGATACTTGGTCAGTAAGGGACATTACTAACAAAATACGTTGGTGTAAGGGACACCAACGTATTTTGTTTTGTTAGGGATAAATGTTACACAGGTAGATAGAGCACTAAAATACAAGATTATGTGTGAAATCAGATCCGAAAAAGGTCAGGCGATTTAGTCCGAAAAAAAACTTTGTCGGCCTCTCCTGAAAAATCGTATTTTGTCCCTTACCTCAATTGAACCTACGGTCGACGATATAATAATCATTAATACATCTTTCTAGGCTAGATTTGTAAATTGAAAAGTGCTTATGGAACAAATCTCACTTTAAGAGATATATATCAATGATTCTAATGACTATAATTCTGTAAATACATTATCTATTATAGTCGCGAATCATATTTTGATCAAGATAACATGACACTGACCTGCTAATTGCAAAAAACGTAAGATTTTAACTTCGCATTCACCTTAAATTAAAACTTTAACATTTGCAGATTTTAAAGGCTGAAACGTTATTTTTCAGATTTTTACACAACATGTCACACTTTAGCGTTCTATTCACTGCCTAGACTCTAGACTAGAATGACACCAGAACTGATGTCAGAAATCCATGTATAATCTTTAGTCACTATTTTTAAAGACTCGTTAAAATAAAACAAGATCTAGAACAAAAAGACTAAGTATATGTACACTTACGTCACAGTGCAGAAATCGTGACAAACTACCAGTCTACCCATTGCATATAAAACAAGATTTGTCACAAAAGATTACGTGTTGGTGATGTGAGAAGCATTTCCATACAAACGAATAATAATTGGACACAAAAATCCCTTGCTATGAAAATGCATCTGTCTGGACTTTCAAACGACAGCTAGTGCATTTTTTATTAGCTGTAATAACATTTGACGGTGATCAATCTTTTTAGGCTGTTTTTGACAGAGGATTTTAGCTTGGTTGTTTTACATAAGCTAGGAGCTCATACACATGAGCGGGACGCGTCAACAGCACAGGCAACTGCAGCTGTCGACACGCCTGCGGCTGCCGTCGACAAGTCTACGGCTGACTTCGACAACGTGCTGCTCGTGTGTATGAAGGAGATTCCTAGGTTTTGTGGAGTTATTTTTTTTAGTCTAATCAGAGCTATTGCATTTTCTTCAGTACGAGAAGTGTGTTTTGGAACACTTGAAACCTGTTCAAAGGTGGGACTTTACCTTTGTGTTAGTCAATTCAGAATCACGAATGCACAAGGCATAAGGATACTTGTCACCCAAAAATTAACATGCAGAATCCACCATTTTGGTTTTCGTGGAGATTCATGCATATGTATCTACATTACCACAAAAAATAATTTGTGGAAATGTTGACATCACTCAGCGTAACTTACAAGCCCATTCACAATTGTATTGAAATTAGTTTTACATGTAAACCCAACATAATCGAGAATTAAACAAACGTCTTTTATATTTTCGTCTTTCCTAGAACAGAACCTTAAAACCAATACCTATTTCTCTTTGGAAACGGGTTCTCAGAAACAGTGACTATACGATTATAGGCTTACATGCAGAAACGTCACCTCCCTCAATGTAACTCAAGATCAGAAACACGTACTTACCTACATAAAGCTGCGTATCCACCTATCCACTATGTTGGGGCCGTTTTTATGCAAACACTAGCTACGCCCCGCGGTTTCACCCGCATAAGACTCGATCCCGTGGGAATATCGGGATAAAAAGTAGCCTATGTGTTAATCCAGGGTGTCAGCTACCTCCATACCAAATTTTATCAAAATTGGTAAAGCCGTTTACGCTTGAACAAGTACCTAACAAACATAAAAACACACTCGCAAACTTTCGCCTTTATAATATTAGTGTGATAAAGGAGATACGTACGCGGAGTTCGGCTGCTCAGAAAAAATCTAGTAACTAGATTTACTTACTTATTAACCTCATCATTGTTAAGTTACAACTTAAGGGAAGAGCGAAACAGTTTCGACACAAGTACTTTTGTAACTTACTGGGGCAGTCTCAATTTATATACCTACCTATGACACAATGTATAAGTTGTTTTTTTTTTTGTAGATAGGAAATGTCGACCTCATCTAGTTTAAAAAAATATGATTGACGTGTAAAAGTGTTGTACAAACCTACTTACAGAAATAAAATAATTTTTCATTTAGACTTTTAGAAAAACATGTATTTTTTTTTAAGATTTCGGTCCATGGCGAATACCTGGGCTGAAATATCGTAAACAAAATTGCGTAATCAAAAACAAGTTTCTAGTACTATTAGAACCTCGATCAAACCTTTTTTTTTGTAACAACTCTTCTATAAACTTCTATGCAAATAAACACTTTCTATTCTATTTCAGTGAAAAACTGTAAAGGCAAATACATTTTATTTGATAAGAGATGAAAGCTGAAATCAAACAACTCACGAGATGCTTTTTCAAGCAATGCCAGAGATAATTTCCAAGCAAAACTGCTATTGCCGATAGTTTCATAGAAAACTGAAAAAAACATAAAAAAACCAACAATACGCTTCCTTTTAAGCCGAGTTGATGCGCGAACGTAGTGGATACCCAGCTTAAGCATTTATCGTTAATCCGCGCTTTGAAAGGAAATCTTAGGAAATCCGCCTTTGTTATTTATATTCAAGACATGTTTGTGGCCTTGGCTAGGTACTGGTGACGATGAGGTGGCATCAAGGAGGATCATCTTAGAGGATACGTCATCTCTATGGCTCATCTTAGAGGATACGTCATCTCTATGGCATAGCTACATGATATAGCAATGACATCAACGCTTTTATTCTCACAAAGTTTCTCTCAAGAGTTGTGTAGATGTCATTATAGCAGTGATGTTAAGAGGAAATGCGGATGGTCGTTTCTCCATAGAAACGCTCTCGCCTGTTTTCTTTCTGGTCAATGACCATAAAGCAATGATTTTTTACAGAATAATATATTTTAACTACTTTAATGTCCCTTTGTTTTCCTTTTTGATGTTACATTATTTTTATAAGCACTAGAACCCTCAAAAAATGCAGATTTAAACTGCTGCTGTCAACAGAGGCCTAGTGTACAATTTTGACAACTATTAATGAAAAAATAAAAACATAGGTTGCAGTGTATGTATATCCTTCTTATTCAGTTTATGAAATATCTTTTATATTGGTCCAATATTGGAGGAGGAAATAGGCGAGAGCCAAACCTCGAATCACGACTTTTTACTAAGCTTTTTCAAAAGTCTCTCCGACCGCATTTCCTCTTAATGAATTACTTGAATAACTTCATCTTCTGCCTAGCCTTTTCCCAACAATTTTTGTTTCCAGTCTAACTGGATGCAGCTGAATACCAGTATTTTGCATGAAGCGACTGTCCATCTGACCTCCATAACCCAGTCACTGGGGAACACTATACGCCTCGGTAAGACTGGTTGTCAGACTTTCGAGCTTGATGTAATAAGATACTTAATTGAAAGATTTTTTACAAAAAAAAACACCGAAGATGTATCGTTGAAGGCTGACTTAATAAATGAAGAACGGGAACCAGAAGTTAACGAAAAATCTGCGATGAACGTGGATAGTTTCTAACTTTTGTAAATAATAATAAAGTCCTCCAGACCGTATTTCGGCCACGGCGGCCATCTCACAAGTGTATGCGCAGACACAGGTGCACTCCCTCTTCTCTCACTCTCATAGTCCGATGGGACGGCAAGAGATCAGGCGCAGGACCAACGGCTTAACTTGCTTTCCGAGACACGGGGGTATCACACCGCCAACTTCCAAACTCCGGGCTGTTACTATGAAATTCCTAATGGAAAAACTCAATAACACTTTGCCCGACCCGGGAATCGAACCCAGGACCCCACGCTCAGCAGTCGCGCTTGCGACCACGAGACCAACGGGGCAGTCAGCTTCTGTAAAACAGTCAATATAGCACATGCATGACTAACCAATAGAATATTAGATGAATCCGAAAACCTAACGCCTAAATAGAGTTCTGCAGGGTAATGCATAACACACTATCATTAACAATGCGTTCCATTTTGACAGTTCAACAACATTCATTGCGTTATTTACGTTGATGAGCAAATATTTTTCGAACATTTATGAAGCAATGGATTAGCAATATCCTTCAAAATGATTCAGATTGATAGTGGCTTACGCAATAGGCTATTTGACTGGTTTCTGATAAACATCTCAGATTATTTAATGGTGTCTAACGAGCCCAGAAAAACCTATTACTTCAAATTGCATAATGTATTTCTTTTAGAAAATAGTAAATAAAAATGTACTGTTTAAATAAGCCGCCAAAACGCTATCTTTAACAATATGGCGTCGTGACGTCAAAATACACGTAAACAAACGTTGAAACGGTCGAGATACTAGACAAAAGTCATCTGTTCTGTCAACGATAGACAGAAATTGACTATATCATGACGTCATCATAAGTTCAGCCAATCCAGACCGTTTTCGATTACGTGGCGCCAGATTTAAAAAGATGAAGTTTTTTCGGGATTTTTTTAATAAATAATACATTGTTTTGTAGTAAAATTAATGCAAATCGATTTTAAAAGCGATAATCTATACGAGTGTCAATAATTATGACCTTATTTTTTACATTGTCAAATAGCCTATTAGGGTGCTGAAATATGGGTTACCTAACCTCTCGTCTCACTTTTCATGTCTGTTTTTTATGGGCACCTACCGGATATCTATGGCACCTACCGGATATCTATGGCACCTACCATAGATAGATAAGTCGTTTATTTGGTGCACGTAAAAGACATAGCACAACAACAAAAACACGATTAAATAATAACTTGAATCTAAAAAAACTGGCCAAGTGCGAGTCGGACTCGCACACGAAGGGTTCCGTACCACAAACGTTGGTTGTATGGGAGCCCCCCTTAAATATTTATTTTATTTTGTTTTTAGTATTTGTTGTTATAGCGGAAATAGAAATACATAATTTGTGAAAATTTCAACTGTCTAGCTATCGCGGTTCTTGAGATACAGCCTGGTGACAGACAGACGGACGGACAGAAGGACGGACAGAAGGACGGACAGACAGCGAAGTCTTAGTAATAGGGTCCCGTTTTTACCCTTTGGGTACGGAACCCTAAAAAGGAGAAAACAAGATTAAGTTGATAACAGTATTGGCTACCTACACTGATGTTTGTGTCTTGAAGTGAAAATAAACAAATTATTATTATTACATTATGACGTTCTTTCATATATCTATGATTATAACACACTTTAAAATAATGAAATAACGAACATACAAAGTGCGGTATGCGTCTCAAGGTTCCACCATGTGGTCCTTTTGGGGTCCGCTTCGTATTGCTCCAGGATAAAAGGTCAGCTACGGCAACGGATCTCACTAACCAAACCACTAGCAGTACCAATCCAACTATTTCTAGATTCACGTACCTTAGAACATGATCGTTAAAGTTCCGTTTATGCTTACGGATACTTCGTGCCGATACATACTAAGCATTACCTAGCCTTTCGACAAATGGCTTGACATCTTCTTAGTCACTGTGTCACTGACTCATGCACTTCGGGATTACGCCAGCTCGTAGCAACTTATAATTCTGCACGCAGATCTGTATCAGCACAGCTTGTGTATGACTTGAATTTTACGTTGGATACGTGATCCGTGTCAGTTCGTTGTGAAATTGAGTCGTGAGTAATTTTTTTGAAGTTTTCCTATGTGGTTCTCACCAAAATGTAGGCATTGTGGCTTTCTTTCCATCGTTACCGTCTGTCATCAAAGTTTTAACTCGGTATTTCATAATTTACAGGTGCACGTGTCTCATTGTTGATGTCATACAATAAAATAAAAGTATTATTAAGACCTTTAAAATGACATGTCATAACTTGATATACGGCCCTGGACAGGGGACGGGGACGGAGCAAATACAAAGTTGACCATTGCCCTTTAGGCTTTGTTGCTTTCTTTCCATGTTGACGTCAGTAATTAAAATGTTTAATTCGGTGTTTCACAATCTACAGGATATTTTGTTCGCTAATAAAAACGTACTGCATAAACCGATTCGATTGTCAAATGTTTTTCTTTCGCAAAATTCACTGTAGCGGCTTGTTTACAAATTATACTTCTGTTGGGTTTATGATAGAAATCAGTGGTCAATATACATAGAAAAAAATATCCTAAATAATAATATAGTTGAGAGCAGTGGTGGCTAGTGGTAATGGCCCAGACTTACGAGTTGTAGGTCGTGGGTTCGAACCCACCCAGGCGCTTTCTTTTATGTAAATAATTTCATCACCACTGCTCTCAAAACGGTGAAGGAAAACATCGTGAGGAAACCGGCATGTCCTTGAACCAAATATTCGAAGACAATATGACGTCTACCAACCCACACTGGGCTCGCGTGGTGGATTACGGCCCACTCCCTCTCGAAGAGAGGAGTCCTGTTTCCCAGCAGTGGGAACATTTTAGGCTGATTATGCTAATAAGATAGTATCAGTATTATCAGTTAGGTTAAGGCTTGGTTAAGGCAAAAGATTTTCCTCGTATCAAAGGAAATATAAAACAGATAAATGCCAAAGACGTCTGCCAAATTGACATTTGTGAATTGCATTAGAATGTCAAATAAGGTAAAGTAGCATTTTATCTCTTTGGCAATAATGAGAATGACGCGTTCGACGCACCCAACACCAAAGGGCCTCTAGACAGGATGTCTCATAGCTGCGAGCATTTACGACTGACGTGTGTCTTAGGGAATAAAGAGTCTTTTGACAATTTCCATAAGAAAGTCGAAGCCGACACTTTGGTTAGTTGGTCGTTATCGATAATCTTTTTGGCTGACCCAGCGTGAAAACGGACTGTCTATTATTGCTTTTTAATCACACATAATTATTATAAAGGTGAAAGTTTGTGAGGGTGTATGTGGGGTGTGTTTATATGT
Organism: Oligia fasciuncula; assembly: GCA_963082905.1. Taxonomy (NCBI): domain Eukaryota; kingdom Metazoa; phylum Arthropoda; class Insecta; order Lepidoptera; family Noctuidae; genus Oligia; species Oligia fasciuncula. The sequence goes on along the minus strand of OY720392.1, from coordinate 3,368,998 downwards.
TTGTTACTTCTTCACGCTCAAACGGCTGGACCAATTTTGATAAAAATTAATGGAGGTAGCTGACACCCTGGATTAACATATAGGCTACTTTTTATCCCGATATTCCCACGGGTTCGACATTTACGCGGGTGAAACCGCGGGGCGCAGCTAGTTATTATATAAACAAACAATAAAATAGAGGGGTACGTGGCTAAATAATCACAGCCGCACAGGTCGGTCCGTCGGGTTAAGCTACGCTGGCCGCGGTTGGTCTGTGGATGGGTGACCATCTTTACATACCGAGACCCCTCCGTGCCTCGGAAAGCACGTTAAGCCGTTGGTCCCGGCTGTCATTAGTGGATCTTTGACAGTCGTTACGGGTAGTCAGAAGCCCGAAAGTCTGACAAACAGTCTTACAAAGAGGTATCGTATTACCCAGTAACTGGGTTGTGGAGGTCAGATAGACAGTCGCTCCATGATATATAATAAAATAGAGCGAGAGATTTTGATGCCGTAAATAAAGTTTTAAATCTTTTTCCGGATTGACGCAAAAACTACTGGATAAATTTTGATCAAAGTTTCTACAAATATTCCTTTAAGGTCTGGTCATCGAGTAGGCGATATATATTTACGCTATTTGCTATGGGGAGTTAGCAAAATTGCATTATGTCCGTACTCCTTAACAGTTTATGGCGAGATTTAATTAGACGAGAAAAATGCTAATAAAATCCACAGTCACGTGAGCGAAGCCGCGGGTGCAGTTAGTGTATTAATAAATTGGGTGACGACGATCTGGGACCAATTGATTTGGACCCGACGCGACGCAACATGTCATACATCTTTTAACTGTCTTCTCAGAAGTCGCCTCCTTTCTACCCATATCATCTTTCAAACCATCTATCAGTAGATGAAAAAACTGGCCAAGTGCGAGTCGGACTCGTACACGAAGGGTTCCGTACCACAAGGTAAAAACGCCGAAAAAAAACACGTTTGTTGTATGGAAGCCTTAAATATTTATTTTATTCTGTTTTTAGTATTTGTTATTATAGCGGCAACAGAAATACATCATCTGTGAAAATTCAACTGTCTAGCTGTCACGGTTCATGAGATACTGAGCCTGGAGACAGACGGACAGACGGACAGTGGAGTCTTAGTAATAGGGTGCGGAATCCTAAAAATCTTGCTACAAATATGTGTAGCTGAGACTCATTCACCTAAATAACTCAAAAGAATAAAGAAAATGTGATACTTCTTACATATTTAACTAAACAACCTACAAATGAAATCGATTGATGTCAAAGTGGAATGTTAGTTTAGTACGATTTTAATTTATTGCCGATGAAAGAATACGAGAACAAAGTAGTTCGTCACCTGTTTTAATAACACGATTGGTATTTTTCGTTTTTTTGTTTAGATATGAAAAGTATTGTGTTAGTGATTAATAGCTTAACCTACTTCTTCCTGACCAAATTCATCTCAAAAAAAAACTGGCCAAGAGCGAGTCGGACTCGCACACGAAGGGTTCCGTACCTACCACAAGGCAAAAACGCCGATAAAAACACGTTTGTTGTATATTTATTTTATTTTGTTTTTAGTATTTGTTGTTATAGCGGCAACAGAAATACATAATTTGTGAAAATTTCAACTGTCTAGCTATCGTTTTTGAGATACAGCCTGGTGACAGACAGACGGACAGACAGCGAAGTCTTAGTAATAGGGTTCCGTTTTTACCCTTTGGGTACGGAACCCTAAAAATATGGGGCTTCGACTAAACAATTTAACAGCTTCTGGAATCACGTGTCCATTTTAAGTAATGAAATAAGCATCGAGGTGCCGCTTTAATTCGAGGGAAACTGGCAAACACTGGAAACTGTCGAGTTGACGTAACTGTCCAATCTGTGAAACTGACTCATTAAAGAAACTGGCGAATTAAAGAAACAGCGGTGCTATTCTGTAAAAATCTCACCGTGGAAACTTAGGTGAAGTGAGCGTGGAGTGAGCTGTCAATAGGTGTCAATTCATAGCAAAAACAAACTGACCAACTGACCGATACGAGGACTCCCCAAAATAAATGAACGTTAAAACAATATGATCACCATTTATTTACATATCCAATCACAACATTAAACATTTCAATTTCCGGGCGTATGAAGAGATTTATAAATAATTACCGTTTGACCTAGTTGCGGTGTATGGTGCATTATTACACCATGTGATGCAACATGCGCAGGAGTCGCTTCCTAGTAACTCGATACGTGAACACCTTGTGTTTGGCCCTTTGATCTGAGTGATGGACCTGGATGCGGATAGGAATGTTGGTATTTTTCGGTGATTTGTGTAGAAATGATTGTTTTGGAATGGAATGGAAATGGGATGTCAAAATTTTAGAAATGGTAGACAATTTTCTGAACGATTAGTGAATATCTAACAAAAACGCAATGCATTGAATAAATATGCGAAATTAAAATAGAAAAATACTAAAGGGTTTGTATATATTTTGGTGGTTAGAGGTTAATTAAAGAAAGTGTGAATATGAGTAAAAAAAAAAAGGAAAAACGGAGTTTAGAAAGAGAATTTATCGAAGTAGCTTAGAAAGATCTAATATTACAACTTGAGGAACTCAATAACTACATCATTGTTTATTATGAACAAGTGTATTACTGAATTTACTGAAGATGAAAGCACGTGCCAATGCATACAGAAGTCTTCATTATAATAGTTTTATAGTATTTTATTGTTTTCTAACACAATATGCATAATCATAAACAAGAATGAAATTAATTTCATTACAATTTTCCATTGTCTATTGCTGCACTGAAGCTTCCTATAGACCGCTATATCGGAATGTTATATCTACCCCTACTATTATGTCACATACTCATCTGCCCAGCCTTTCCCCAACTATGCTGGGACCGGTTTCCAGTCTAACCGAATGCAGCTGAATACCAGTATTTTACATGGAGCGACTGACCTGACCTTCACAACTCAGGTACTGGGTAATAAGATACCCCTTGGTAAGACTGGATGTCAGACTTACGGGTTTCTGACTACAAATAAAGACTGTCAAATAACTACGTATGACAGCCGGGTCTACGAAAATATAATATTGATCGATACTTTCATAATTGATGCAATTATGACAGTTACGGCTGATTTTTCAATCGACCGATAATTTTTATTCGTGGAATAAATTTCTGACGGTTTTTGTATGGAAGAACTGTCGAAAATTCAAAATTATTCCTCCGATAAAGTTATTTGGCGTTGAAAAAATCAACCCATAGCCAAATTATAATAAAAATCTTTTACATCATGGTTAAAAATATCCGATTAGGTATATAAGTGTGACTACTTTGAAATCAACTACAAAAAGACGCATTAACTTTGACCACGATCAATCATAACTACGGTTAAACTGACGTGATGATGTCACACCGTATCATGAACGAGTGAACATGTTCATTCATTCGGATGATCCGTCAACATTCATTCATCATCAACTTGATGGGTGTCAATCGGTTTATCAATTTAATTATATTTGAGGTCGGGTTTGATGTGGTTTGAGTTAACTTATTCTCATGGTAGTCAGTTGATGGATTAATATCGAGTTAAAATGCTTGTCAACTTAATTGAAATTTCGATGCACAAACTAAATCTTGTATTTATAAATTCACCCGGTTTTTAAATCAATAATCTAATTGATGGATTTCAATTAGTTTAACTTAAGGTTTTTCGTACCGCTAGAGTGCGATAACACAGTACTTTATGAAAACTATACGACAATATCAGAGAATTTTTTTTCAAAAACTTTTGGTATTTCTAGATATCAAACACAAACCAAGACAAAGACCCTAATGCCCTATAATTCGCAGATGTGCCTGCTAATACAACTCAAATGACAAACATTCGCTGTTCAATATACTATACAGACACGAACGTATGGAAAAAAATACTCTCGGTATTTCCTTATCGTATATCTCACTCACATTCACTAAAGCTTTTAATCCAGTATTTGATCCTAAAGAAAAGCGCTGCCTACACATTGGATCGATATTACCCGGAGCTAAACCTATGAAAGGAAAACCTTTCTTACTTCATAATCTTTGCGAAATATTTCCCTTTACACTTTGAAGATTTTCCTACCCTTGGAACTGGAGGCTTACATATAATATTGTATAAACACAGTAAGGTCAAAAGGCTTTGACCCTTAAAAATGATCTCATATTTGCTGATTTGAAGATGAAAGCATTTCATACTGAAGGTGACGCATAGCAGGCTCATACGACTATATTAATTTATCTCGGATGATGGAAGCGATGCAAAGGATGCATCTTATGCGGCCACAATCCCGTGACTAACGAGTTATTGCAATGGAATGGACCATCTGCCAGTTCCGGTAAAATAGAACTCATGCATTCTGATACAATGGAATCTCAACCAATGTAGGACCACCCATGAGGATCTGCAGTGTCTACAGTTATTTGCATAATAAAATAATTAACGACATCAGTACCAACAAGATCAACACCTTTTACCGTTCTCAAAATCGATATATTTATTGAACAATCCCTTTCTCTTAAGCAAAGGTGAGCACCTTCGAGTATTTCAAGCAGCTTTACATTGGGAAAGCCAATTAAATTTACCCTTTCGGCTTATCGGGTTAACCCGAATAAATTATGAAAGTGCCATTGGCGTGTTCGCACATTTGTGCGATTAATATGTGCTGGCGCGGATATCTTTCGAGTTACGACATGCCTTTAGCGATCTGATTATGGAACTCGATTATTTTACAGTTTCTGCTCAAGATAATAAGGTCTGATAAATCTGTGGCACTAAAGGCTGGTTATCTAGCAGCTTTTATAGTTTGTCCTTTATCGTCGTTGTGGTTAGATTCTCATACAGGTTCTCTTATAGCATTTATTGTATCTTGTTTAAGAATATTATTAGTATCTTTATCAGTACTGTCTCTCTGCTAGTTAAAAGTGTTTCCACAGTCTGCCACTCTTCTCTTGGATTTTCCTTTTCTGGTTTATTTTTCTTAAACACATCAAACATCAGTGTTTAATTCTTAGGTAACCCAAAAATATCTCATTTCTTACTATTGTGGTTATAAAAAACTTCGGTTACCCAATGAAATAGGATTTCCGTTACCTTGTATCCATAAGTGCTTTTGTAAGACGTGGTCGTTAACTATTCTGTTCTTTTCCACTTTTGCAATGTTTTTGCGAAGTATCGCGTCATTAAGTTGGCTTACCTCCAAAAACCACACCTAAGCTATCTCATGTAGTCTTACTAAAACCAAGGAAAATAAATTGAATAATTGTGATAGTTGAAGGAAGACTTGCGAAACCACGTCAGAATTAAGTTCTCTATTTCTGAATTGATCTGACTGGCATAAACATTCACAGGCGCGAATTTAGATTAGACATCAATGTTCTAAGACCTACAAAGTATCTAGGAGTAAGCATACAAGTAAGTACACATAATAACATTAGATCAGACAAAACTCGTTTTGAAAGTTTTTTCTCAAGCGTATCAGCACCTACTCCAGGCAAATATAGTTATTATAATCCTTTTAAATCTATTACCGTAACTAGTTAGCAAAACGTCAAATATTCGAATCACATTAACATCAATCAACAAATGACTTATTTTTTTACAATATTTTTTGTTCGCATATCTGAGATCTATTAAGAAGTTCAAGGTTACGCGTTAAGCTGGATTGAGTAGTAAATTGCTAACAGATTACTCACAAAAAGGAAATTAGGCTTTATCATTAAGTTCGAAATACCTACCTCCTTCCTGTCCCTCCTTGTTGTCCTTCTTGGCTTTATAGCTTCCGAAAGGTAGTCAATATTTTGGTTCCTTTGATCTTTTAAAGATATAGGTAATACGTTGCAATGTTGATACTGAAAAAGAAATGGTAGCATTGAGGAAACTTTCGAGAATATGTGAAGAAATCTGAAAACGATGAAACTTAATATACCTACATGAGAAGGAGGGGTTTACCTTTGATTCGGCTGTCAGATAAAATAAACTACCAAAGCTTTCGATAATCATAAATGACTGAAATAATGTAAGAAACACACATTACCCTTTAGTAAGTGTATAGCTGGACATAAAATTAATTTGATTGATAACACAGTACCTACCTGTTTCATCTGGGACCGGTTGCTTTGGCTAAAGTTCAGCGTACAGTTATTTAAATGCACTACAGAATAATGTTGGTAGGAAGTTACATAAGTATCAATAAGAAGATATGAACACGCTTCGTATAATTATCTGTTGATTCTAACTCTACCTTATTAACTCAATCAATCAATCAATTCGTCTTACGCAGTTGTCTGAACTAGTTTAAACTACTTAAGTATATATCTAATAATATAGATAATTATGCATAATATGAAATAAATTCGAAAACATATGACATCTACCAACCCGCACTGGGCCCGCGTGGTATATTTAAGCCCAATCCGTCTCGAAGAGAAGAGGCGCCTGTGTCCCAGCAGTGGGAACATAATAGGCTGATTATTATGCATATTTGCAATGGGTAACAGTATACAATTATAGCAAAAGCATTTCCATTCATAAAATTCCATTGGTAAGATAATTCAAATTAAGAAGAAATGAAATAGTAGAATAGTATATTAATAACGTAGTGCTAACGATGAGAATATAATTATAAGACTGGTAGTGAATCTATTTTAAAACATCGTGGAGGTCAATTAGCAGAAGGTAATGAGGTAGTAACAGATAAAATAGAAACAGGTAACATTCATGCTAATTTAGACGATCACTAAGTTGATGTTAGAAAATAGATGTAGATTTAAATTAATACTGTGACTATTATTTTTGATTCTTGACAGTGTTTTTCCAACCTATTAAGTTTTGTAAAACACACTTTAAAACAGAATGATTGACTAAATTATTAGAATTTTGCACACAACCAATGTATTCACATGGTATTCACACATTTTGACGTATGAATTTTATTTTTTCAAAGTTTTAGCAGTGGCTCCTTATCCATAGTGACGATGGTAATGCTAAAGCGAAAACACAGCCATATCTGGAAGTCTTAATCTAATCCAAAGACTTTACGATAGACATGATTGCAAAAATAAACCACTCGACTCTTTAGAACTTACGTTGGCATTATGCAGTACACGTTTTAAGTAGGTATTGTAAAAAATGTTTTAAAAGACATCCTGGTTGGCAATTAGATGGCCGGCGCCAAGAGGTCGATGGACGCACCTTTGAAATAAAAATAGAAACACTCCTCCATTGAATTTAATGTCTGTTTTAGATTAAGCAAATGCTCCCTAGGCAAGAAAGGTATTCGCAAAAAAAATTGCTCTGAACTTGTTACAAGTTACCACGTGCCATAGTCTTCATTGGCGAGTTTAATCCTTATTGGTCTTTGAAGAATTCGAAGATCATTAATTATTGAGTATTTACAACTATGTATGTATATTGATTGATTTATAAAATCAAGGCAAATAACTTCAAGTAATGAAATATCCCATTTAATTGAAAACCTAAAAGTTCATAAAATTTTAACGAAGACATAGGTCTACTTCGACTGTATGATATATTAATATATCAACAGATCTCGTGAAATAGGCCGTAAAAATTCCACCAGAATTTCGCCAACATTTATTATTGAAAGCAAATCGTTAATTGGCCGTGAAGCACCAATAATTATTAGCAATATGCTTATATAACTCAAAGATAACTGTTCATCCTGCCTGACCCCGGAACCAGGTAGAAGATTATACGGCGTGTGCCAAAGAACAGTGTTTAGGCGTGATGCGAAAACGTGTTCCATTCTGTTACTTTGATTACGGGATGGAAGTTGTACGGACGATCGGATGATACATCCAGACGTTGCAAGATTGAATTACGTAAACGATGGTCTGGGAGTTGATGCAAATACATGTTTACCTGATAAAATGTCTTCGCTAAATCAAATAGAGGATGTCTTGTATAAAGGTTAGATTTCAATCGAAATACATTAAAATAATAATTAAGTTTTGCGAAAAATAAGAGGAATATTTCAATAAACGATAATATCTGCATTGGTATTAAAACTAGATCTATTTTATGGGTTTGCTGCTAAAAAGCAATAAACCACAATTTGGTGGACCAAAAAATCCTTTGAAATGACAAAGAAACGACCAACGTCGCAAATTCCACTCCAGCTTTAATATTAAGCAGAGATATATCTCTGAACACAAACAGAACAATTCCATTGTGCGGAATCCGTTGGAATTCCACATTCAGAATTCATAATGTCATCTAGATTAACCAAATCCAGTTTTGGTCTAATCCTAATATGTTAAGAGCGAAGCAGCAAAAAATGTCGTTGTTGCAAAATGTTTATCCATGATGTAAGTTCATTAAACCGGTTATGTTTGCGGAATTAGCGGTAACAAAAACAATGATAATGCTATATCCTTAATTGTTGTACACTTGACCGTAACTTTTGAGTTCATGGCCGAATGTTTCAATATTTCTTTATGTTTTTATCAAAAGTTATTTCTTAATGAGGTAATCTCGTGAATAAATTAAATGATACTTTGACATTTGTACTTGATTCAAAGAACTCTTTTATAAAAACTGGAACAGAGTCCATCTTTATCTTCATCTACACTACGTTCTTCCCTAATGTGATTCACCGTCAAAACAATTTACTCGTCCGTTGGCTTGTCATGTCATAATTAAACCTATCCTTTCTCTTAACTAGCATACTTATCCACAGTTATCACACTAATCAACACTACAAAGTAAACGCTAATAAGCTTTCCTCAGCCGACACGATCGCGTGACGATCATAATGAAACAACTAGTACATGGGGGATCCACAATTATCCTAACGCCTGGTTGTTTAACTGATCCTATCTTCCTCGTTCCTTAATTTTAATGATGGCTACTTAATGGGATTTTTAACTTCACAAATTATATGATAGCTACAACCATGGCGGGTGAAGCTTCTAAGTTTTGTTCGGTTTTATGGTCAATTATCGTGTAAATTGATGTGTATCGCTGTTTCCCTGCGGTGGGTGTAAAATAATTATGTGTGTAGATGTCCGACTAATTAATAGTGGACTAAATTGTTTGGTAAATTATTATTTGTTAAGTTGGCAATGGTAAATTGTAGCAATTTGTTGGTAGTTATGCACTTGGCAATATTTCTTTGATGCTAGACGAATAATGGCGTTTATTAGAATCGTTGGCATTTTCATTCCCGCAAATTGGATAAGCGTGAATAAACTTAATTATTGGTTTTTAGGTTTTGTTTATTATTAGCTTTTAATTAAGCCACGGCAGAAAAAAAGCCTTTTCTCATCTTTAACCTCCTTTTGGGGCAATCGGGTAAAATAATCTACACTGTTTTCTAGATTCAGAATACGGTTATATGTACAGTTGCATCATTAATGATATTAAAAAGGTGGCATTCCGTAAATTATGTCTCAAAAAGCCATTTACACACCAAAACATCAAATTATTGTAGATTTCCAGTAATATGCGTGATTAAACTTAATTCTGGAGCTTTTTACTGAATCAGAAAGCCCACGCGCGTATGTTAAAACGTGAAAAATGTATTTCGTTCCTGTTAGAGCAGTCTTGTGGATTGATGACTTGATGAGTTTTGTCAGTCATTTGGAGTTTCTGTATATCGTTTTGCATAACTTAAACGTACTTTGTATTTAAATTTAAATTATCAGTGTCTTCTATGCTTGTGAATGAGTTTTTGTTATAAGTGAATTCATCTGTTATATTCAAATTTTGTTTACGTTCTACAACTGTTAAAATGCGTTTGATTGCAGTTTATGGTATCAAGAATAAATGACACTGTTGCTTTGTAATCTGAAATAAGTCCGACGGAGAGATTTTCAAATCTTTTATTATAAAATGAATTTGAGTTATCTTCTCCAATTTTATCTTCCAATGTGCGCTTTTATAATGTCTATTGTATATTATCGTGGACGTCCTTAGCAGGGAAGTAAAATGTATTGAATACATCATCGGTATCGTTATAACGTGTTTGTATTTTATCATACGTGGTCGTTATAACATCAACGTGGAAATTTAAAAGCGTCTTATTCATCTTTCTTACGATTTACATTATTCCTCATCATTGACCTATATTCGATTGCCAAAAATTATCTGTTACATCATAAATAATCTTATTTCATTTCTCACAAGTGTCAATGACATATGAAACTAATTGGTCAGGGGATTAAACTTTAATAATAACTTCGGTTATATTCGTGAATACTCGGAATCCCAGATTTCTCGCGTTAATCCTTGCGTGTTGATCCATCGTTACCGCATATAAGTGTGTAATCAATGTTTTTCTTTTCGTTTCAGGTAAATGTTCGAGTGTTTACATTGTGAGTCACGATATAAAATTAACAGGTATTTAAGAGAAACTTATCAGCAATTTGTACGTTGCTCTCAACGGCTAATTATTGGTTTACATCGTTATGTAATTCATCAAGCACCTACTTATTATTGATAAGTGTTTTCTAGATAACAATCCTCCGTAAGAAAATTGCTTAATAAAGTCTTTTCTCAAAATATAAACACTATAATTATGAAAACATTGTAAAAGCCGGTTATTTTAAAAAGAGTACCTAACCGTGGAGGTTCTTGTCGGCTCTTCTTTAAACGAAACGACGAATTGGAACCGTGCACCTAGCTCCTGACGTTTCATAAGTGCCCATATGTAATGTGAAAAAAAAAACTTTGAATTTGAAAGAAATGACATAACTGAAAAGTCTTACTAAAAGAATTACGCATACCACGAATACGATTCGAATGCCTTTCAGAAATACAGTTCATAAATTTAACGCTTATAATAACGAATTGCCAACCTTGACACCATGACTGGTATCACAGGAAACCCATGCATTACAACAGTGCTTGTAGGTTTAGACAAGCGGCTTGTTTTGTGTCCCATTACAAACCATAACTCAACTACTACATTACACGTACCTAGCCTTATTAGGAAGTTGTCTGAGGAACTATCCCGTACAAGAACCAATTCAACTTAATTAACACTTATTGTAATAATCTTTGATCCCGAAAAGATATGCAAATAGACATAGATAAGATTCCTCAGATATCTTTCTGTATTGTGATATAAGTAGCTCTTTTTCTAAAAGAAGAGACAAGTTTGATAAAGAATAGAATAACTTTTTTTTAAGTGAAAACTACCTTAGGCGTGTTGGGCATTTTTTGAGATGGGGAAAAAACCACTCGTGACACCTGTTACCGTAAGCGACACCGCGCGTGTTTTGTTTATAAGACGATTGAAAAAATACCCCCTTCGGATGTGTTCGGCTGTCCTCGGTTTTAATGTTTATCCGATATGTCAGTGAGTGATGACAAAGTATACCTAATATTACCTCGGTACGATGTCGCAAGCCGCCTGTAAGTTTATCTTCCAGTATGTAGGCCGCGCGGGAGCACCGTGGCTGGCTAGCTACTGTTAATTATGATAATTGTACTTAGTTAGGACGGGCTTTGTATGTTGGACGGTAAAGTTAGTTCCTAGGTTCTATCCTTAATTAAAATAGAATATAATAATAGCCCGCGGCCTTATGTGGCGGCTTTTAGAGTACTCTTTATCGTTTATTATATACATTAAAATTACACAGCTTTTCACATTTATGTTTGTAGGTATTTTGTAGTTATTATTATAGTAATGAATTTTCATGAAAAGCTGCTGCGTTAGAACTACTGCTGAGTATATGAGGTCCTGGGATCGATTCCAAGGTCAGGCACAGTGTGTGACGGCGCGTATGTGTTCCACGCGCGCCTCAAAGAGATGTCAGCGCCAATGAAGGGCCGAAGCCTGCCGGGCCAGCGGGATTGCCCGAAAGGGTTACCGCTGGCCCGGAACATAAAGGGCTAAGGAAGGAACACGGGTGGGTTTTAGTCAGTAAGAGTCCTCCCTTCCGCACCACCCAGAGCGGGAGGGGGGGTCATTTGATGATTTCCCATCCTCAAAAAAAAATAGGCACAGTATTATTGGGTTTTTACATCAGGAATTTCACAATAGCAGCCCGGAGGCTTGATTTGTTCCTGGTTGATGGCAATAGGGTCAACCCTATTACAGGGGACTTACATATACCTAGCGAAATTCGGACGTACTGTAGGTACAGCTCTGTCCGTCTCTGTCCTTACAGGGATGAATTTCCATCTTTGGGAGTCTATGTACAATTGCACATACTGCTTTATATTGATTGATAAGTACAATTGATTGACTTATCAATGTCTCATATCATTTATTAACTAGATCAGTAGTAGTTCTAGTACATAATGCAATCATATTATACATTAAAAGTGCAACCAGTACTGAGGTTGAATACAATATACGAGTTCTGGTTTATCACAACAGCCCTGCAGAAGGAATACACCCCAGACTACGATTTTTGGAAAATAAGTTAAAAAAAACCACATAAGATAAATGAAGAATGCCAACTTATCTCTGAAGATGAGGATCTTCTAAGTAGGTATGACGCCATAATGCATAAATCTGATAAGTAACATCATCTACCTTTCGATCGGCGCCGACGCATATTAGTTGACACACTTCGCTAGACAAGGAAAATATCACGAGGATTTACCTAGATACAATAATTTGTTATCAATACGAAGATTCGCACTTAAGTACATATAAGTATCACTTACAAAAATAAACCACTTAGTAGATAATGATAATGATAATTTATATGGTGTACATAATAAAGAGTATTCTATTCTATTCTATTCTATCCCACAATCTCTTGACATAATTCAGCATAATATTTGATAAAATGTAATCGGTCGTTTCGTTTCTTATCTAGATAAATAACAACATGTTAGTAAACAAAAACTAGCCATAATACAAAGGGACAAAGTTCAATTTTGGTTTTAAACTTTTCAGAATGCGGAAAACTGAAAAATGTTACGCCATCTTGTTTTTCAAGTCCGTAGTGAGACAGTTTTAAATAAAAAGGTTATTTTTTTATGTAATTTTTAGGTATGTTTTAGTAGGTTAGTAGACCGATAGTTTCTTTATTTGTACGAAAGACGTAATGTTATTTGTTCGCCGAAGCAATAAGATTTGAGAAGACCTAACAGATTTATGATGTACGTAAACAGCCGCACGGGTCGATCGATCAGGTTAAGTTACGCTTGCCGCGGTCGGTCCTTCGATGGGTGACCATCTTTACATACCGAGACCCCCCTGCCTCGGAAAGCTGTCATTCTTGGATCTTTGACGGTCGTAATGGGTCACCAAAAGCCCGAAACTGACAACCAGTCTTACCTAGGGGTATCGTATTACCCAGTAACTGGGTTGTGGAGGTCAGATAGGCAGTCGCTCCATGTAAAATACTGGTAATTCAGCTGCATACGGTTAGGCGGGAAGCTGACTCCAACATAGTTGGGAAAAGGCTAGGCAGATGTTGATGACCTACATAAAAATACACCGTAGCTCGTACAGAAAATTTACAAGTAGTTAAGCGTATTGTTATCAAGTTAATTAATAATATATTTTATGGTTATGGGTTGTATGAGAGGTGGTAGGTAGAGGTTTTGGGTTTACTAAAGGTACACCTCGGTCAAACCCTTCGAAAATTACTATAATTATGAAAATAGCGTTGACCCCAAACTAGGTACAGCCTGTATCTTGAGCACCATTATCTAGTTATAAAAAACATGTTAGTTATTTTTTTTATAAACGTTGAAACCCAACGGGTCGCGGGTTGTTGGTTGATTGGCGATGGCTTAACTTGTTTAGTCTCTTCGAGACTGCATAACTAAAATTACAAAAATAAGCTAAATAAAATTAAAATAAATTGTTATAGATATAACTAGCGGCCCGCCCCAGCTTCGCACGGGTGCAAGTTTTTTTCGAATTTCTGAAATTTTCTTTGATACAAACCTTGTCCTGGCAATAACGAACACAACAAAAAAATAATTATCCAATTTGGTACAGTCATTCAGCAGTTATGCGCCAACTGATATTTTGGCGATATATCTTTGGACGCCAGCACATCAAGCTACCCGAAACTGTCAAATTTTCCCAATCAACTTTGAACCTTATGCTCTAGTGATAACATTGAAAATCTATTAAATAAATTTGACAGATTGTATTTATATTTGATTGATTGTAGTAGTTTGATGTGCTGGCGTCTGTACAATACGACCGATGTATCTTGGTGAGTCCGAACTTTGCGCAGAAGGCTGCGCAGTAAGATTTTTTAGGAACCAAATAGTAACATGAGGCGAGTGCGAGTGAGAGAACATGCGCGAAATTTCTTAGTGTCTATGTTCAGAATCGCCAAGTTACATCGGTCGTATTTTAAGGATAAGGATTACAGGAAGCGTGATGTTTGTTAATTATTCCCATTAATATCAATAGTACTTAATTAACCAACAGAATTATATCCCATCTTGACACAATTACAAGCAATCTGCAACACAATGTAGGTGACTAGTTACACGGTTATGTGTCGGCAAACAAGATAAGAGCTTATCAGTCGCCTACTAGATACACGATAGGCTGTTACGACATTGCGAGGAATTTTGTGTAAGTGCGGTTGATCTGCGACTGGTTTCCGTATTCTGATTTGAATAGTTTTAAGGTATTTAATACTAGCTGGGCCCCGCCATTTCACCCGCATAAGTGTCGATCGAAAATGTTCTTATAATTTTTTAGACCATTGTATCCTGCTTATGCGTATAAAGTTTCATTAAAATCGGTTCATTCATTTCGAAACTTGAACTTGAACACTAAAATAATGCATTGTTCTAAATAGTGTGCTCTGGTTCGTCATATCTAATGGGATTTGTATACTTGATACCTAATTTGCCTCCCTGCGCATATATAATTACATCCTTGACGAATCCTGAACACCATTGTATGCAAGTATGTGACACGTCATTTGTCTAGACTCTAAAGACCTTGTGCATGGTTTAATGTAAGCAAGTTATCCTAGCTGCAGCTTAGCCACGAGCTAAGCTGGTTTATATTCGTATGACGTAGAGATGGTATAAAACGATTGTTCAGTATGATGACTGAAATTCGTTTAAACATTGTAATGGACGCTACTGTGTAGAAACAGAATAAAACATGAATGCTAGAAATATATTATTATAATTATAGTAGCCGGTATGACGGTATCCTAACTGTCCCACTGCCGGCAGAGCTTAGGTCTTAAACGGGATACGGTGGAGGTCTGCCCAGCTTGGGCAGAGCACCGCCGCGTCCTTACGGCGCGCGGCGGCGATCTCTCGCGTCCGGCCCTAGTCCAGGCCATGGTACGGAGCGAAAGTGCACGGGAGGCCGTCGCCTCCTTCTGCGAAGCAATAATGCTCGCGGAGGAGGAGGCGGAGCGCGTGAGGGAGAAGCAAACTTTGCGCCCTCACGCCCCTAGTCGCGGCAAGAGACGCCTTGGGCGTCGGGAATAGTTAGCCGATTCCCGGCCACCGAAGGCGCGGGCTTGCGGACGGCGAGCAATGGGCAGCTCGCCGTCCGGTAAGGACCAGGCCCGGGTCGACGGCGCGTTGTTCACGCGCGCCTCAAAGAGATGCTAGCATTAACTGACGGGGTCCGCTAGGGCCGATGCCTTCCAGGGTCGCGGGTTGTTCGAAAGAGATACCGTGGCCCCCTGGCACAGGCAACTGCAGGAACGGGAGAAGTAATTTGATAAATGCCCATACAAAAAAAAAATGGGATAGAGGGGACGAGTTTTAAATATTATATAATCATTCCAGTCTGTATATTGTCCCTGTGCAAAAGCAAAAGCCTCTTCTAAGCAGTTCTAACTGTATGAGAAGAGTTTTTGGTGATCAACGAGGCAAACGGTAATATTCTCGGTAACATTTACAGTATGGTCAGGTCGACACACAAGATATTAAATCTACTAAAGGCTGCTAGCAACCGCCGTATCTGAATATGTAATAAAGATAAACGATAATTATGATCCAGCTATCTCAAGCATACTGCTAGTAATTATAATATGCAAATTGTTCTCACGCACACAGACACACAAACACTCACGTAAGTGAGAAAGATTAGTCATTCAGACTAAATAGACAAGGGATGTGGGAATGTATGCTTGTGTTTGTGAAATGAATGGAAATGCACTTTAGGTGACGTTAATTGTCTAAAATTGGATTGTAAAGGGATTGGTACTGAATGAAACCCTGTACATGAGGGTGGCATCACTGACAACATTGCTTAAAGATGTAAAAAACACTAACAGTACCAATGGCTTTCATTTTGACAGTTCAACAGTATTCATTGAGTTATTTACGTTGTTGAACAGACACATTTTTAAAACATAATAGTGGTATGAGGAACAGGATGTAAAGTTCACTCATTCTCCATATAAAAGGGAGGATCCTCCGACCAGACGGCTGTTGTGTCTAGCGGGCAACTGCCCGATAATTCATGTCGGGCCGTTGTATCTATGCTAGTTGCGCGGTAAAATCTGCTTGCGAGATGCAGGATTTTGGGTGACGTCAGTATGACGCGTTGTTCGCAGGTGGCGTTGGAGATGCCGCTACAATATGAAGCAATGGAATAGCAATATCATTTAAAATGATTCAGATTGTGATTGATAATGTATTACGCAATTAGGGTACTGCGGTGCTATTCTGTAAAAATCTCACCGTGAAAACTTAGGTGAAGTGAGTGTGGAGTGAGCTGTGAATAGTGTCAATTCCTAGCAAAAACAAACTAACTTCACCTAAGTTTTCACGGTGAGATTTTTACAGAATCGACCGGCAGGTTCAATTTACTTTCTTTGTAAATCGTTTTTGTTTATACAAAGATGGAAAATAATAATTTGCTTATTGTACATACTTACCTTTAAGAGAAGTATCTTATAATGCCTAAACTTTACATACCTCTAATATTATTTAAGACTCTATTTTTGTATTCAGTAAACTGTCCTTTTGCAATTTTCCATTAGACATCGGTCACATAGTCACATGGACTAAAATCTACGCTCAAATAATAAATGTTCAAAGAAGCTGCATTCAATAGTTCTACAAGACATTACTCTTGACATTGACCCAACTGTTTAACTGTTAATATAACTGAAACATTAGTATTTGATATTCATGTAACTGATAATAGATTCTCCAATCTACATATTCACGGTCGCAACTACTGACTAGAACAACAAACAATCGACAATGTCAATGTTTCTTTAGTAAGTATAACCTTCAATTGCACAGTATCTCTATCTATATCCATTCAACCATACTAATTCACTCTGAGTAACTCTATCTGTCGGTATGTTACCTTTCACGCCTAAATCGATCGTTATGAAGTTTGACAGATGAGAAGCCTGACACCTGCAGGGCGAAAGGCTATTAAAAAAATACAAAATTCACGCAGATCTAGTCGCGGGTAACAGCCAGTAGTTCTAAATAGAATAGTCCACCTGGTACTGTTAAAAAGGTTGGTTAGTACTTAGTGCTAGCATTTGGACAAAGCAGTATCGGTGTGATTGTGCCTAGCATGAAAGTGATGAGGCAATACCTCATACAATTATATGGTAGAATCAATTAAAATAATTCAAGGACTCTGCATTATTGCAGTCTTTATATATGCATCATCGTCATGACTAATCAGTAAATTGTTATTGCAGAACACTCCCTCGGACGTAATAGATACCTCAAATCTTTAATGGTTGCCCTGAGGGAAATTGTCCTAATCATAGAGCATTGGTTGATCACGGCACAGTTAGATGATACTGACTCAAATAGTAAATTAAATCCACTATTAGGTAGGACAGTTATTTGTGAGAATATTTCCAGCCAAGACCACACACACGGCAAAAGCAATAAATATCACTTAAGTCAAATATGTGGAGCACCAAAATACAAGACCAATTCCACCAAAGAATCTCTTAATAGCTCCAAAACTACACAAACATGCAATTAATATTTTCCGGCATAACAAATGTAGAAATGAAACCAATTATTTCCATGTATGGCCACACTAATTCAACACATAATCATTATGCAAGCGACAGTAATTATGCTAATGTTCTTGAGATATAAAAATGCTCTTAGTTACAATCCCCGCCCACTTAGACTACTAAATATGGATCTTTAGAACGATCGGCGACCTCTTTGAACCGTTTCGCAAAACGTATTTGAATTTTGGCTGTTTATGTAAATGTTGAATGTTGTTCTATTGGTTCAGGATTTGTATTACCTCAAATTGCAAGAAATGCAATCGATGATAAATAAATTATTGTAGATGAAGTAAAACAGGTAGTTAACAGTGTCGTGTCTACTTATCCCTAACAAATAATTTAGGTGTAGACTGTTCAATAAATTTTTAATAAAAGAAGATTAACCTACTACGCACTCCACGCACTACGCACTCCGACGCACAGTGTATGAGGCTTACAGGACGGCTCCAGGGAACGGCCGTCGGGTCCAGTCGGCGGCTCAGTTACCGTCGAATTGGCAGTGGCTCTATGGAACGGGCGTCGGGTCCAGTCGGCGGCTCAGTTACCGTCGATGGGAAGTGGCTCTACGGAACGGCGTCGGGTCCAGTCGGCGGCACAGTTTATCCGCACAAACTACCTCACCGCTCTCCGTTATTCCACCGATTTTTTTAGCTTCAGCTCTCGTATTTTTAAAAACGTCCTTCCACGAATTCCTTCGTTCTCCCTCTCCCTTTTCTTTTTCCTAGCCATCTCCGTCTCACCTGCCAGTTTTGTCAGCCAAGACGTATATAACCTCCTTGTTAATGCCGAGAGTGCGTTTAAGAACATTATAATTATAATTTAGAATTTCGTTATTTAGTAGACAGAGCAATTAAGTATAAAAACCAAATTTAGATTATCCAAAACGATATAAAATGATTTTTAGAAAATACAATCCTACTGCAACCTTCTTTGAATAGACTGCATAGGAAATTAGAAGAATAAGTAGACATCAGATTGACGCGTTTGACTTAAATGTCATAACAAGAATATTATTGTATAAAATGATGGAAAATTATAATTTATAATCAGGTACCTAATTCTTTAGAGAAGATTCGTTTAAGAGTGATTCGCAGAGTGCTAACACAGAAACTACTCGAGTTCTATATTTTGTATAACAGCCAAAGTGCGAAATATAATATTTATTAAGAAAATCATAAAAGGATACAAAATCATAAATAGTATCAGTAATATACAGATACTATAACAGGTAGCTCCAGAAGTAGCAAACGATCAAAAGCATCAAAACGAACACACAAAATGACCTGTGTAGCAGGGGTGGAAAAGAGACGGGGGGAACTCCTGATGCCAATGAAGACAATACAACTAAATCTTCATAACAATCTCTACCAATGTTAAGTACTAGGTAGGTAGTAAAGAGAAATACTACAAATAGGTTTTAATGAGAGTTGAAGATAATTCCTCTGACATATTACAAAAAGTCGTTACACGCAACCTTGGGTCGAAATAAATTAAAGAAATGGACAGATTGATCACATGATCCAGTTCTTGCAAATCATCAATTGAAAGAATCAATCATTGTTCACATTTATTGGACACTTGTCCAATAAAATTTGAAAGACAGTCTGCCAATTTCGCGTAGGCTTTAAACATTTCACTTCGCAGGTCAAATACCAATTGGAGCTCATAAAAAACCTAGATAGTATATAATTGGTACAATTTAGTGTAAGGGGTTATAATTTAGAAAACCGATACACAGGCGTTTAACAGAAAAAACGTGAAGTCTTCATATAAAGCCATTAATTAATGGCAATTAAGTTAGACAGCTTCGTAATATTTGTCATTTCGCATAATCTTATCTTTCAATCATCAGCATTATCATACAAACGACCAATTATTACGAACATCTGATAGCACACTCCACTATAACGGTCAAGGAAATTCTCCCAATATGGTAAGACCACCGAATTTAAAAGTTCTGCAAAGTTAATACTTAACCTATATAAAAGTGGTCTACTTAAATTGTTCAGGTGAAATGCCGGAGGCATTTAAAGAGCGCTGTTGACTGACTTACAATAGGAAGATATCAAGAACTTGAATCAAATTCCACAATATTCTCTCATAAAAGACAAACTTCGGCTGGAACTCGGCAAACTTCGGATCTATTGAGACCACGCTTCGTAACTTCTGAATAAAGCGCAAGAGAATAGATACTATTGAGAATACTAGCAAGACTAATATTGTAGGTTTACAAAGAGCCCATTCCAGTCATGTATCACTTATTAAGTGATACATGACTGGAATTTTGCATAGACTTAGAGGCCTTTTATAGTAAATAGATACATATAAGTTGAATAATAACGAAGAAAATGCTAATACTGCATACAACATAACGGGTCTGCACCGTGCTCCTAGACTAGCGCCTAGAACAGACAGACGTTGAAAAGTATCAGAAGATACTTTTTAATGTATTCTACTTTGTTTTACTTCTTGTTACTAATGGACCTTCTTAATAAATAAAAGGCTGGCTACATAGAATTTAAATAGACGATAGAAGAAGAGTCTTAATTCACTTGATAACTAGTGCAGGGTGTACAACTAAAAATTGCATTATTGTTTTTAGAACAATTACGCTCTTGTGCAGATGCTGTTAAACCGCTATTAACATTGGACCTACATATACTTGAGAATATATTAAGCCTCCGCGAGAGACAATTCTTACTATTTCTGGATCATCAAAATTGTTCACACGTCCTTCATCCTTCCTTCACCACTTTACAGATATTTGTCTAAAATTTTAGACAATCTATTTGGATTACTGCAAACGCCACAATGGGTAAAACAAAATGTACTACCCACTGTCCCACATTCTCAATGAGTTCTGAACTATAAGACAAACAGCATGAATTCTAAACACGCCAGACTGAGTTAATATCACCGACTTGCTCGTACATACACGTTCTATGTACTTAGAGGTGTTGTTCCGAACAGACTATGTGCACAAATGTGTTGCTCACTACGAAGTTTGTGTGTTCTCGTTACCACTTAATTTTTTGTTGGAAAACGACACATGCATGAGTGCTGTGGGTAGAGCATGACATCAAGGCGTCATAAAGGCCCAAGGAGGGTACTAGAATAATCATGCATAACAGCTGATTTGGTGAATTGTTGTTTACAGACAGGAAGAAGTAGTTGCCCACCCAATATTTCAGACTTAAAATTTTAGCCACCTTTTACAATCTTTGGCGACCAAACCTTTAGCACTTTTGGCGTTCAAAAGTGCCTATTTGACATTCAGAAGTGCCTTTTTGAAATAAATTATTTGAGTTTGACTTTTCTAAATCATTTTAGTTCCGTGGGCACCACCGTCGGCTTCCGGTTTCACAGTCAGTAGTACCATGTTCAAGCTTGATAACTAAGGCTAAAAATAAATTCAGAAACAGGCTGTTATCCATAAACGCAAAAAATTATAGGTAGTGCTTATTCTGCCGATGTATTCTGTCAAAATCTGACCGTGAAAATTTAGGTGAAGTGAGTTGTCAATAGTGTCAATCCCTATAATTATACATAATATCAGATGGAATGTAATGTCAAGGTCACTTGACCGTTTTCATCCATCTCAGTTTTCACGGTGAGATTTTTACAAAAAAGTCCGGCTGTATTCAAATACCGTTTTTAGTCCTCGGCCAAATGGTTCGATGTGTGTAGCGAAAAATCGATTCCCTTATCAAAGTTTATCGGCGTTACGGCTATTGTATTTTGCTATAAAAAACTTAATGTTCTTAGGAAATTGGCACACATTACTCACATACCATTGATAAGTCATCTGTTTCGTCCCAGGCTGTTTCTAAGAACCGCATTGTTTTTATGGGTTCAGTGATCTTTACTAAGTATAAAGAACTCGTTCTATCAAGTCAAGATCGATTTTAGTAACAAGATATAAAAAAAAAAATATGTTCTTGCTATTGGGACATCTACAGTTTTTGGGGATAGAATTTACAAAAAGACTTGTAAATATTATAGGAGTAATTTAAAAAAAAATAACTTTGTATTGTGTATTGAAATTAAGTGGTACAAAAAGAAACGTATTATTTTAAAAAAATATCAGTTTCATCCACCTCTTATAGTGCACCGTTATCCCAATTATACTTCTATATTCCCTATCTCCCTCCCAACACCAGGCAATCCAGACCTACGTCAGTTCCATTCACTATCTCTTCATCATTCATTCACGTCGGCGCGGACGCATGCACTGACACTGACATAATATTTCATTCATCATTGACATCGTCAGTCTCGTTAGTACATAGAGGTCAGTCGGTTATGTAAACATGCGTAAAGTAATGTTAATTGAGAACTTTAGTAAGTAATTAATATGAGTTATTTGGTTGTAATTAGTAGTGCTTTGTTCATTGATGAATTGAGTTCGACCGTTACCGTCTTAAGCTGGATCCTTCTTTTTTTTATTGGAATTTGCAAGGTATTTCTCAAGTGTTTACTGAATACTCTTTATCTTTTACTTTAGCCTAGGTATACCAGCTCTACCTCCTCCTCTTTAAGGTCATAGCACACGTATCAAACCGGAAAGGGATCGGCACCGTACTAACTTAAGTCGTTCAGTATTCTTTGTATGAAACTCCCTACTGCAACGCACACTAATCGGAATCGTATCGTAATCGCCTCGCCTCGGGACAAGCTCACGAACCGCGGAGAAGTGCGTTACGGCTCGTCGTCCACCCTTGCCCTTATCACCCCTCCAGCCTGCCTACTGCACCATAAACCAGTGGTCGGCGAGCCGTAAGCGCAGCAACGCCTAGGCGTAGCCTAGTAGACCCATCAGAGCTTCTGATCCGCTTTGGTTAGGTGCTTACGTTAGGTTGACGCCTGTTTGACGGCGAGCCGAAAGGCAATACGGTGCCGGTCCCTTTCCGATTTGATATGTGTGCTATGACCTTTATCCGGCTCCAAATTATATGAATTTTAGTAGTATTTTTGTGATGTTTTGTGGCACATCATTTTATGTCTTGTTTTTATTTCTTGTTTGGCAGGAATGACAGAGCGATCAATAACAATAAAAACCAAATAAAAGCCCTGACTCCTGATCTAAGTGGTACCTGTGTTACAGGAGTCAGTGTCTTCACCCGCTTTTGGAACATTAACAATTTATGCAATAAACAATCAATGAATTGCCAACAAATATTATACACCAATATGCTACCAATACTAGGCAATATTATGACATGTTAGTTAAATATGCTGTTCGTTATATTACATCCACGTGGGCATGAGTTTAGAATCGATAAATCATTCGAATCACAATCGATTTGTGTCACACGTAACTACTTACATAACACTGATCAGTAGCTTTACAAGCTAAACAGAACTTTATTCTAATAAAACTTTGTTTTCTTGGAAACTTTGAATAATTATTGAGACGGCTTCCAATTTCACATGATAAAATGTCGATTCAAGTACTTACTTAATTTATTGATATTATAATAGTAATAGACAAGATTTATAACATAAACGTTTGGTTGGTTGGTTTATCTATAAAATCGATATCTATAAAATTCAAAGTCCTGACTGACTGATATATCAACGCACAGCCTAAACCGCTGATCCTAGAGACATGGCAGGGTGTGTTATTTGTGAATTGTAGATATCCACTAAGAAATGGGTTTTTCGAAATTCCTCCCCTAAGAGGGTGAATGGGGGGAGGGTGATTTCACTTGGACGAAGTCGCGGGCAGGAGCTAGTATCTATATATTTATTATATAAAATTCAAAGTCCTGACTGACTGATATATTAACGCACAGCCTAAACCGCGGGTCCTAGAGACATTTTCTGTGAATAATTTCCAACCTCTACGCAGGCGAAGCCGCGAGCAAAAGCTAGTTGGTTTATATAATAATAGTCCTGGAGTGAGCGTATCGACAAGCGTAGTGTGGGACGCCCCCCAGCTAGATGGACCGACGACCTCATAATGGCTGGGACAGGCTGGATGTGGAAGCCGAAGGACAGAGTGTTGTGGCGCAGCCTGGGAAAGGCCTATGTCCAGCTGATTGTTTGATTGAATATACAAAAAGAAGATCTTTAAAGCCTATTAAGTTTTAAGTCATCATTTTCAGCCGGAAAACGTCCATTGCTGGACACAGGCCTCCCCCAAGCACCTCCACTTCGACCGGTTCTGTGCTTCTCGCATCCAACGGGTTCCTGCGGCCTTCACAAGGTCATCGGACCACCTTGTGGGAGGCCTTCCAACACTTCGTCTTCCGGTACGCGGTCGCCACTCCAGAACCTTACATAATCAGCCTATAATGTTCCCACTGCTGGGACACAGGCCTCCTCTCGATGAGAGGGAGTGGGCCGTAATCCACCACGCGGGCCCAGTGCGGATTGGCAGATGTCACATGTCTTCGAATTTTTTGGTTCTAGGACATGCCGGTTTCCTCACGATGTTTTCCTTCACCGTTTTGAGAGAAGTAGTGATGAAATAATTTACACAAAGTAAAGCGCCTGTCTGGGTTCGAACCTACGACCTTATAACTCTTAAGTCGCGGCCGTTACCACTTGGCCACCACTGCTCACAACCACTACTCCAGAACCTTAACCTGCCATAAAGTATTAGATCATAAAGTATTTAGAGAAGAATGAAACAGACATGGTGCCTCTTCTATCTTTTAAAATATAGGTAGGTACCTTTCTGCCTCATCTAAATGACTGGTAGTCAAAACAAAGCGAAGGAAAATTTTCCGGAACTGAATAAAGCTAAAATGCATTAACAACGTTTCTGAATCTAGCCCTAACGCAACATTACATGCATATCTAAGCACTAACAAGAACAATTAGCGTAGCGACTATTAAAACAGTAATTAACACGAACAGATAAACTCGATATACACTAACAAAGATACCACAGTGTTTTGTTTACGGCTTAGTGTAAACTTAGATGATAAGATGCGGTGCATTCCGCATTGAGAATAGCAGTGCTTATCTTGTTTTGACACTTTTCTTGACCCTTATTTCCATATCTTTAGTCTACTGATAACAATGCAATTGAAGTCATCATCTTCCTAGCCTTTTCCTAACTATTTATTACCAGTATTTTACATGGAGCGACTGCCTATCTGACCTCCACAACCCAGTTATTATATGAACAGATTTGGACGAAATTTGGCACACAGGCATTTTATAACCAGGATTAACACATAGGATACTTTTTATCCCGATATTCCCACGGGATCGACACTTATGCGAGCGAAAACGCGGGGCGCAGCTAGTATAATAGGTATATGATAGGAAAGCACGTTATGCCGTCGGCCCTGCGTCTAATCAATAAGGGTATATGAACTTAGAGGGTTGTATTGATAATTTTAATAGTTATAATTCTGTAAATACTTAGTGTGACGGTCGCGAATCATATTTGTTTAAAATACAACCTGACACTCACTGACCTGCAAATTGCAAAAAACGTAAGAAAATTTGAATTTCACGGGCTACCCTGGCGCTTCTTCTTTTTAACAGAAATCTCATAGTATGTTTCTCTAATTTGCACTCGACTTTACAGATCAAGAAACTCAATAATATTTTTTTTTTGTTTGCAGGTAAGAATCGGCCGATTTTTTTGAAAATCTTGACCATGTCAACATCTGCCATAGTGCGGCAGATGTTGACGTTACGTTGACATGACACAGATAAGGTAAAAATTTAAAGCTCACTTGTAACTGGCATAAAATAAATTGCCGTTATGTTATCTGATACTCTTCACACGCAAATCACAGATAACTACAATTTTATAGGCAAATAGCCTATTCACCTGCCACTTATTCTTTATTTCCCCGAAATCGACTTCTAATCGTTCGCTTGCTGCATACAAATAGTCCGAAATTTCGAAGACGCTGCGCATAAACATGACGCGATTTACTGATCAATTTGAAAGTTAAAAGGGAGATTAGCAGGTCAATGGTACGACAAATACATTATCGACGGTATCAACAAAGAGCTAAAAATCTTTGGGATTCTTCTCCTGTTAGTATACGAGCTAATGAGAACAGCCGATCTGTTCTGTAAAAATCTTACCATAAAAACTTAGGTGAAGTGAGCTGTCATTCCACCTGATGCTGGAGATTGACACTATTGCCAACTCACTTCAAGCATACCTGAGTTTTCATGGTAAGATTTATACAGAATAGATTGGATGCTCATGCAAAGGTGCTGAACAGACTTGACAGTCAGCAACGTTGGTAGCGGAGATAACTATCCAGCAACCTAATTGAGTAA
This sequence comes from Oligia fasciuncula, assembly GCA_963082905.1. NCBI lineage: Eukaryota > Metazoa > Arthropoda > Insecta > Lepidoptera > Noctuidae > Oligia > Oligia fasciuncula. Next base: position 3,342,773 of record OY720392.1, on the reverse strand, counting down.
CACACTATTACATTACTCTCAATTTGAATAATTTTGAAGCATATTGCTAATCTATTGCTCCATATGTTCGAAAAATGTGTTTGCTCAACAACGTAAATAACGCAATGAATGTTGTTCAACTGTCAAAATGAAACCCATTGCAACTGACAGTGTGTTACGTAATTACCCTGCTGATTTTCCCGGTGACTTTACACAGGAGCATCATCATTTATTGTCGGTGCATGAATACCTATGAGATCATTCAGCATATAAACTACGTGTTATCTAGATTCTAGAGTTAAGACCCATTTACACGATGCAGTTTTCTTAACATTGCATTGTACATTCTCTTAATTCTTCAGCTGTTCTGCATAAATCGATAAACTCGCGGGGCCTAGCGGTTTTAATAGAAAGCTAGAGGGGCGCGTATAGTAAAAGAATAGGAAACCCTAGCTTGGTGCAACTGTTATCGTTGCTTCAGCTTATTGTATGCCGCAGGCAATGAAATTGCACTGGGTAAATCAGGCTTCATTTCGTCGCTATACACACCACGGACCACTCTAAGAAAGCTGTGAAATTATTGCCTCGTAGACGAGGCGCCTTATTCCAAAGCATTTTACTAGACCCACACTGTTAAGTGGAGTCCAATTAAGACTGTCTATAAAGTGTCATTGTCCATTGCACATTAAACGGTCAGTCGTTTGAAAACCATAAAATGCAATGGCGTCAAAACATGTCTATTAAAATGCAATATAAACCTGATCAACATGGACATAAATCCTTTATCAAAATGGTGTTGTTATACGGCGAATAATTGCGTTCGGTCCCACTCCAAAACCTTGAATTACTTTGTAACGAAATTCAGTCGTAAAACGGGAATGTTTTAGTATAAAAGTGAATAATTTTGAGAAGATTATTGTGGCTGACCTGGACCCCCGACACGACATGACGCGACACGGCTGGGTCGTATGATCTAGGTGAGTCTCAAAACAAACAAAAAAAAACGTTAAATGTTACTAGATTTTTTTAGTTTTTTCACGTCGTGTCGATAATTAGTAGGTATAAGTAAGTTGAGGTGGGAGATCAATACATATGATATCAAGGGATAGTTAGTCTCTTTAGGTATAAGCGTTTTTAACCGACTTTTATTTCTTTATCATGACCTCGTTTTTAAAATCGCGATAGTCATTCTCTGAAGACCTCAGGCGTATATCTTATCATTTTGTCTGCATTAACCACTATGCAACTGCTTGTAGATAAGGCAAAACTAATATAAAAAGGCATATTTACATACTTTATTCATTTTTGAGTATTCTTATATTAATGATGACAGCTTAAGTAATTGCATTAGCCTTCTTCCAACAAATATCTGTTTCTTGTTTTAAATAGGTCTGAATTTATTTAGTGCAACTTTGTTCCTGACATCAAACCACCTGTCAGTTGACATTCAAGCGCATTTATTCTAGGATGCCATTTCGCGGTAACCTTGCTCTATATCTCTTACGAATGCGTCCAAATGCAATAAAAAATAAACACCAAAATATATTTTTCTTTTAAAAATACTTTCAACACGGATAACTAATGCGCATTAATACTACAATCACTATGCACAGCTTTCGCCAACATTTTACTGCAACATACCTAATTGTCAACAGCTACTGCCGCGCACAGAACTTTGCACCGTATATTTTCGCTTTTGAAAACAAAGGACTGTAGTTATCGCTGCATCTGTGGCAGAGACACTGCCCTATATCCATGGGCTTTCACCACCGTACTGGTTTAACTCGGCTGCAGTATTTCACACTTGTATCGCGAATCCAAACAACTTTATGGTGGTAACGATTCTGTTTATTGTTTTAATTATTTCGCGAAGTGAGATTGTTGAATGAATTAATGAAAGTGAAAAACAGCAAATTGTTTAGAAATTCTCATCAATTCAGGAGATAACGTTACTAGCTTTCATGGTAGTTTATGCGGCAAGTTTTCTAGTAGAAACTTTAGTTCAAATAATCTAATCTCTTTACTAGACAAATAAAATCCAAAATGTTAAATTTTGCGATAAAATTGTTCAATTTATTAGCAAACCATGACTGCAATAGAACTTAGCGAAACATTTTGCAGTTTTGACACCGGAAATGTACCAGCAGAGAAGCGAAGGCGATCAAGCCGGGCGTAGGCGGTCGGTCGGTGGGTCAAACTGTCTGCGCCCACGCTTTTCTTTATAGACGGCCCGTCGCGACTTCTCTCACGTATTTTTCATATTTCCGAAATGTCTTTCGGAGATTGGTGTTTGAGAAAATGTGATAAAGGGTTGTTTATGTAGGTAGTAGATATCCTACCTATACTTATGAATGTTATGATGAGATCTAAAGATTTATCTGTTGGGAGTGGACTCATTTTCTCAACTAAACTCAAAAAACATACTAGAACAAAATTATAGCTAACTACAAAGACAAGAAGGAAACAACCAGCTCGGGAACATAATTGATTAATTAATTGTGAAGTGATACTTAGTTTTATATATTAGAAGTATTTTAAATCACCAGTTTCAGATAGTGATGCCTAAAAACTTGAGCAGACGAGTCTCGAGTAAACGCGTCACGAACAGAAAAACCAAACTTGTTTACGTTTTCACTTTCACCGTGAACCTGTGATGTGACAAGACAGCCGCTTCCATTTTTTACCTTAAATTAAAAAAACATGGCCGAACTAAAATAGAAAAAAAAAATGTGACGTCATTCCAAAAATATATCTCACCAAACGCGAGCGCTCAAAATTGAAGTGTTTATTTACATAGAACGCGGTAACGGAATTCCAAAATTATTTTTTTTAATAAAGCATCGGATATCGGATAATATGTTGCCAGCGCTAATATAATTTTCCAGTGAAACCGTTATGCAACGATTACATAGGTGCGTGTATTATTTAAAAATACTCATGTTTATAGTTGCAACTTGTAAATGAAATATTTTAAGCGGTTAGTAACACTATCGGCCTTGACTCGTGTAGCATAATATATCCAATGTCATGATTGGCTTATAATAGAATCTCTGTAGTTTTGATAAAGTCATAAATATTTGTGAACAAAAACGGTTTGTTTCTCTGAGTCATATTTAACAGATTGCTTATTTAAAAAAAACTGATTGAAGCAGTTTTTTCCTTCCGATTTTATGACAAATACTTTTTTATGAATAGGCTCTTTTATGCGTACCTACGTTACTTAACGTACCTACGCATAAAAGAGCCTATTCATAAAAAGTATTCGTCATATAAATCGTTATTAGCTACTTAGCTAATAACGATTTATCTTATTATTTTGCGAGATAACCTCGTGGCAACATAATTTTTAACCGACTTCAAAAAAGGAGGAGGTTCTCAATTCGGATGTTTATACATACATATTTTATTACAAACATATTGCTCAATTATGTATAGTGGCGTGTACCTAGAGCAGTTGTGGCTCATTGGGTCGTGAGTTCGAACCCAGACAGGCACTTTACATTGTGTACTTAAGAGCCTATACTACCTCAAATGGCTTAGCATGATCCTCCGTTATGTCGAAAATTCCGCAGCATTAATTTTGAAATAAATATATGCTAAAGTTGAGGATTAATGTAAGGTCTTATGTTAGACGAAAACACGATTCCATAAAATTTCCTCGATAGAAAAAAATTTCAAAGTTACCTCCTAACCGAACAATAAACCGCTGGTATTCAAAAAATACTTCAAATTAGATCATGAAACTTTGCATACTAACTGAACTGACTATAAAGCAGGTCTTATGTTAGTTAGTTTTTTTGAATTACCTTAATTTTCACCGTAAAAAGCAAATACCTAAACTATAGGCGCTGCCTTCCGCCCAGCACCGCACTCTGTCTCGCTTTCACATAGTCCGCGAGCAGTATCGTGCGAGCGAGATAAAGAGTGAATTTTAGCTGCTCTCAAAACAAAACGATGAAGGAAAACATGCATATCCTAGAGCCAAAAATTCGAACACATGTGACATCCAGCAACCCGCACTGGTCCCGCGTGGTGGGTACAGAAACCTCGCGTGGAGCAAAAGGGCAAAAGCTGGCTTGATCCAGATGTTCAGTACGCAGCGGCAGATGTGTGCGCATGGTGTGAGGGAGATGGCCGCGTATGTGACCCACTCCCTCTCACAGAGACGAGGCCTGTGTCCCAGCAGTGGGAACATTATAGGCTGATGATGATGATCTACTGCTGGGCATAGGCCTTTTCAAACTCGGGCCACATTTCTTAGTTCTCTACCTTCCGCATCCAGTCTACACAGTTACAACTAATCAACATCTTAATTGCATACCTAACACACTATTACTCTCAATTTCAATCATTTTGAAGCATATTGCTAATCCATTGCTCTATATGTTCGAAAAATGTGTCTTCTGCTCAACAGCGTAAATAACGCAATGAATGTTGTTGAACTGTCAAAATGAAACCCATTGCTTCTGATAGTGTGTTACGCATTTGCCCTGCTGGAGTCAGAGAATTCCATATTTTGCATACATCTTGTTTTACGTCAATATATAATTGTATTTATTTATAGCCGACCCCAACATAGTAGGGAAAAGGCTAGGCAGGTGATGATGATGATTTACTTATATCTTGTGGTTGTCCGTGGATGATCTTTACATACCAAGACCCTTCCGTGCCTCGGAAAGCGCGTTAAGCCGTTTGTCCCGGATGTCATTCGTGTATCTTTGACAGTCGTTACAGGTAGTCAGAAGCCCGAAAGTCTGACAACCAGTCTTACCAAGAGGTATCGTATTACCCAGTAACTGGGTTGTGGAGGTCAGATAGGCAGTCGCTCCATGTAAAATACTGGTACTCAGCTGCATCCGGTTAGACAGGATGCCGACTCCAACATAGTTGGGAAAAGGCTAGGCAGATGATGAGATGATGGATATCTATATCTTCTTCAGGCTCTACAGGCTTTCCAGTTATCAATAACCCTTCATCAACTTTCCCCCACTTTCCACACTTGATTACACACATTCCTGCTAATTTCATATATCGGAATTTCCACTTTTTTTTTTTTTTTAATATCTTTTTTTTTGTTTTTAACTGATGTATGTACGATTACTGTCTAACTATTTGGTGTATTGTGTGTCTTTTAGTCTGTGCTAAATAAATGTATTTTCTTTCTTTCTTTCTTTCTTTACACATCAAACGCCTAAATGTACCTAAACTCTCTTTGAATGCATTTAGCACAGTATTGCAATATTTACTACTCGGTTAAGTGATTTCCCCTCTATTCTGGGTATCAAAGGAAAACAGTGAATCACCTGTATTTCATTCACGAATCCCAAGCAACATAACGAGGTTGTCGCCAACAGAATTTTGAATTGCGATGTGGTAGTAATGGTTGTAAAAATAGGAATGATTGCAGTCTGAATTTTGCCTGGCAACACTTCGGAAAGGTTGACGTAAGGTCGTATTATTTTCCTGCTTCTTCATCGCTAATTCAACCCATTTTGCACTTTTATAATTTCTAACATGACAATATTATTATCGTGGACATCAATAAAATGTATGGAAATACGTGCACGTTGTAATGTTATCGTGGACGGAAATTTATAAACGTCTTCATATATTTCCATAAATTTTACTTCATTGGGTTCTCATGATATTATATTATACTAGCAGCGCCCCGCGGTTTTACCCGCGTAGGTTTCGATCCCGTAGAAATATCGGAATAAATTAAAAAGTATCCTATGTTTTAATCCAAGAAATGGTCTATCTATGTGCCAATTTTCATCGAAATCTGTTCAACTGTTTACGCGTGATTGAGTAACATACATCCAAACATCTTCACAAACTTTCACATTTATAATATTAAATAGGATAGTAGGATTAGTAGGATTGTAATATTTTCGTGACTTGGACCCCCGACGTCTACGATAAATAACGCTACGTTAGAAATTATAAAAGCGAACATTACCGTCGCCATCGCAGCAGGCCAAGATGAAGATGGCGGGACGAGCTTGACTCCTACCGTAAGGACTGGCCGGCAATCGCAAAAGACAGAATTGTGTGGAAAAGGGAGAGGAGACCTTTGACCTGCAGGCTGCAGTAGGACATCACAGGCTAGTTAGATTAGATTATACATTACTGTCAGTGCAGTAGAAGTTATCCATAACTACTCTACCTGCTATTCTTCTCCCCTAGTCTGTTATAATCTAATGCAAGATGGATATACTCTTTCCCCCTTTCATCATCTCCACCAAGCATCGCCCATTTAGCCTCCCACTGCTCATTTCTTTCGCAATTCCCTGTATTGTCACTTATCTCACACCATCCTTCCCCATTTTTGATATTCCTAACAATCCTTCTACCATGCCGGATATTCCGCCATTTCCTAGGAGTCCCGGTGTCTACCAGAGACACAATCTCACCATCTGCAATAAAGTAAACAAGTTGATAACTTTACTTAAAATTCTCTACCTGCCCTTTGGAACAGTTAGAATTTAACACGCGTCCACATAGATGTTAGGATAAGAATAATAATGTTTACGGGTTTCTTAGAAGTCTTTAGTAGCTGTGTTAAAATGTCAACTTTATGTCTAAATACCGTAAACTAACTTGTGCCCGCGACTTCGTCCTCGTCGAATTTCTTGGTCCTTCGATCCATCTCGTGTTACTTTTATTTATTTTTTGAGGGTAAGATATCATCAAATGACCCCTCGCGCTCTGGGTGGAGCGGAAAGGAGTGTCAGACTTAGCCCTTTTTTTCCGGGGTAGCGTTACCCCTTTCGGACAATCCCGCTGCCCCGGCAGGACCTCGTGTTACTTCGTTTTCACTTAGCGTTCTTTCTGACTTTTTTCCTTTTGCTCAGCCTCTAAGAGCCTTACCGTAATGTTTATGTCTATAGCCTACCTCAAGAATTGGGTTATCAAATGGGAAAATAATTTTTCAAATCCCACTGGAAGTTGATTGGCGCGATTAAACAAACTCTTCAGCTTTATTATTAGTATAGATATAGGTAGATACCGTGGTTTTTTATTTTTTTATTTGCCCGCTCTTAACCTCGGTCACGCCTGATGGAAAGCGATGGATGAGGTCTATGATAGAACGAGCGTGCCCAGAAGATGCCTACCGCACTGGAATACCTGGAACTCCCACGCATCGACGAAACACAGGAGGCTGCTTGACGCCGGATTCCGGTGGCCCCGGTCGCAAACCAGGCGGACGATAGCCCTACCACCGCAAGGGAAGAATTTGCCAGTCAAATAAGGTGTTGGGTGTGACTGTCCAGGATGCGCCGAGTGCTTGTTTCAGTTGAGTAACTTGCGGAACAAACTGCGCTACACGAGGAGGCTTCTTCATGCTTCCGATACTGGCTGGCAGGCTTACGTAAACACTGGACTTCGGTATTTTAGATGGCAACATTACTGATTAATTCAAGACCTAATGTAAATAATGGATGAACGTAGGCATTTGATTGTTCTCTATTTATCTATAAATGTTCGTAAAAGTCAAGTGCTAAGGGCAATGGTGATCACAATATCTATAGTTTATAATTGATGCACTTACTTACATAATGGTTTCTGGGAATTCTTAAGCATTAAAATACTAATGCAAGCTTAGTTCTAATGATAATATGAAAATTGGCATTAAAATTACTCGGATATTATTTAGGGCACATAAGCGCCGACTTCATCTAGAAAAAATATGATTGAGGTGTAAAAGTGTTTGTGCAAACCTACTTACAAACATAAAATAATTTATCATTTATCATCATTATCTGAAATCTGTCTAGCCAACTGTTTCGGGGTTGGCTCCTAGTCTAACCGGATGCAGCTGAATATCAATAATTTTCATAGAGCGACTCTTTATCTGACCTCCACAACCCAGGAACTGGGTAACACGATACCTCTCGGTAAGACTGGTGGTCAGACTTATCATTGCGCATTCGCTCATTATCTGAAATGAACACAAAAACCGAATAGGTACTTATGTGTTGTAAAACTTTCTGTGCATCCAATGAATTTGTTGCATGTTCCTAGTAAAGGCTATTTAAACTCAGCTGAAAACTGCATCATCTTTGTTCAATATCTCCTAGTAACACATGTTACCTTGTATTCCTTTTAGCTCCGCCATCAAATATCTAAAGTCAGCAATATGCCAAAACAGTATGCAACAGCTCACGCAACACAAATAGGTAATGCATTTAGATCAATTTACACCAGGGCAAAGTACAGGGCAATCAGCTAATCTAATTTTGGGCAATACGGCTCGAATTACACTGGGCAAGGAATTTTACGGACAAGCGTATTGGAAACGAAAACAATGGTAACGTTGAAATGTGTGACGAAATAATAAGGAATGTTTGTTTTTATAATAATAATAGTCAACAATAATGGTTCATGGCTTAGTTTCTGTAGCCTTCAATACGTAATCACCTTAAACTTGAATTAGTTAAAAATAAAATGCCCTCTGTATGTTTTTAAGTTGGTAGTCCGAGAACACGATTACAAGAATCTCTTTCAACCATATTCGGGTAAGGGTAAGGACTGAAATTTAATTTGATAAATGAGTTGTTTGTTTTAAATTCATAAAATTAAATTTTATTCGAGAACATCCATCGGTTTCTTACTAAACTTCAACTATATCCGATGATCCTGCATACTTATCTCTTTTGTTGACTCTACGAGTACATTAAAAGTGCCTCCGAGAATGAGGATTCTTTTGTATGTTTCACGCATCTAGGGCAGTCAGTAAGGTTGTAGAGTAAATCTCACTAAGGTAAGCTACCACTAGATTGACTCATCTACACGCAGAATAACCAAGATGATGCTAATTAAGTATTTGATTATTAAAAGATTTTCTATCTAAATACTGGTCTTCTATCTTCTATGTTCTTCTTGGTAGTGTGGTTTTAAAAAAAAATAGAAAAGACTGTCTTCTATTTAAATTATTGGACTTTTACTGGGCGCGCGAGGTGGATTATGGTTCACCTACTCTCACATAGAGGAGGCCTGTGTCCCTGCAGTAGAAACTTTATATGCTCATTATGTAAGCATGTTATGGGACGTTTACGTGATGACGGTTTTTTCGGTATTCCAGACGCCATCTTTAGAATAGGCACTTCAGCTAGTTGGTTGGTTAACTGCAAATCACAATGCGCTACAAATCATGGACACACTCGTAGTTGTCTAGCACAATAATAAGGCTCTTGTAGAGTGTAGACAGTCATCTAATTTGTGCCAATGGCGCAACTTACAACTGTCATTTGTAGGCAATACAACAGCTCGATTGAATCAATCGTGCGCCGCATTCCTTACTGCTGCAAACTGTACTTTATCTTCGTAAATACTGTTTATTAGGTTCCCTATTGACACTTACTTATGAATAGGTACTTCCTCTTTCAGTTCCCTCCCGGAGAATTTGAGGTAGGTATTCCTTTTGCTATTTTCATATTATCTGCGCTTTCCTTTTGTTGGAAAACATGTTACAAATCATACCTAATTGTAGATTGTAGAAAGAGCCATTCCATCGTTTGAGTTTTGGATTTCTAAAGTAAATTAATTAAACTCTGTAGTCTTATTTGTGTCTTTTTGGACACTGATCTCACATATAGAAGCAACAAGAATAATGTACCTACACATGTTTTGTAATATCTTGATTTAAAACAGTGTCCATGGAGTTTCTTGCCCGTTCTTCTCCATAGAGATCTACGTTTTGGAATGGGCAACTAGCTTCAACTTTCTGACTAACTGACAGACTATTTAATTTTGACAATTCAAAAGTGCTTATACAAGGTTTAATTGAAATAAATGCTTTAAGTTTGAGTTTACAGATCCTGGCTACTGACGTGCAGTAAACAATCAATATTTCGTTAGTCAAAAAGCTAAAGTAGACGCCAGCACATCAAGCTACCCGAAACTGTCAAATTTTCCCAATCAACTTTGAACCTTATACTGTAGCGATAAAGTAGAAAAATCACGAAAAAAGACAAACAAAACTCAACCGGCGGAACAATGTTTAAAAGTGACAAGATATCGTTAATCTGTCGCTGTTGTTTATCAATAAAACAATTGCGAATTCGGCCGTGACCATCAGATAATTTTATTTGAACATCGATTAAATCAATCTTACTATCTTATGCTTGAATCAAGATCTGGTACGAAATACAACAAGAGCAGACAAAATTAATGATACCTATTAAGATGACCTAGTTTTTATTTTTCTTTACTGGGCGATTGAACAGCCTCGCAATTGTTTCTGCGAGGTGAAAATGCGAAGAGAACTCTTCCTTCTTTATTTTTTTCCAACGTCACATAATTCTATCCGAGGAATCATTTGAATTTTTGACAGTTCATCCATACGAAATCTGTCAGACGTCAATTTTATTCCACGAATAAAAATTATCTGTCGATTGAAAAATCAGCTCTTAAGCTAATAATATTGTCAATGACGTCTCCTTTTAGCATGTATGTATATAGTTATATATATCTGCTTCTTGACATCTCTTGACAACTTCTTAGAGAAAATATGTTTTAACAACAGTATGGTTATGCATAATTAATGCCCATCTCACATAATAGGTTATCAGTAATTATCACTGAACTCACAGATTCTCATAAAAGGCAAGAATCACTTAGCATAAAAAAACCACAATGGGTGTCCAAAAATAGAACCGCAAAGAACCCTCATTCGGTCACGATACGCCCCAAAAATAACTCAATTTCTCAAACCATGATGGGCCTCCGACTTCTGTTGCCATAAATATTTATATATAATATTTATTAAAAAAAACTGCCCACCCAAGGCGGCCTTGAGAAGTCAAAACATGTTATTTGGAGCCACAGAATTATTTATAAGCTTATATAGATTCTCGCCGACGTTACATAAGCCGCAGTGTGTTTGTTTTTGTGCACATTTATCAAGAACCGCTAATCCACATTTCGTGAGAATTTCTTTAGTTCCTCTCTTTTTTGTTTTATTTATTTTACGTTTAGCGAACATTTTCAGCCTCGTATTTTCTATTTTACGACATCCGTGATTTTGTCCATGAAAATAATTTTTTTAGAACATGTCTAGAACAGAAAGAAGTTTTTATTTAAATTGTTTACATAATTTAAAAAGCTAACAGTCTTAAAATAATAATTATAATATGTACAAGTTTATAAAAAGGATGGGAAATAAAATCAAAGGGCATCAAAAAATTCGTCCACATTGCTGGCAACAGGAAACGTAGAAACGAATAGAAATTAGCTCACTTTTAAACACCCATATTATTTCAGAACTAATCTATAATCAAGTTTTTTTTTGAGTAAGTATAGCAATAAAAAATCGATCCTACTTCAACACTATCGTCTTTCTCATTTTAACTCCTAATTATTATTTTTACTATCCGAGCCCGCCCCTTACCATCATCATCCTCATTATTTCAGCCGAAAGACGTCCACTGCTGGACATAGGCCCCTCCCTAGCACCTCCACCACCCTTACCACTAGACTGAAATCCTCACTTTCTCCTAGTGACTGTACTGCTCTCTTTGCCTTACCTTTTTACCTTCTGTGGGATCACACGTCTCACATAATATTAGTAAACACACCTTCCAATAGGTATATAATTAAAAGGATAATAAACGTATCTATTAATCGTAATACTTAAAACGGCCTTTCCTTTAGTGTCCTCCTTTAACCCTATCATTTTTCACCTGAATCGCATAATAAATAATAATAATAATAATTTATTTCCAGTTTCAAGCAAGATAGTACATCATAAATAAAAACATATCATAAATGAGCTTATACTAACAGAAATTCGACAAGACATCTGAGTCTGAACTAGATAAATAAATATCTGTATCTCAGACAACAGCGCTCTTCCCTAAAAATATACATTTAAAAGCTTACAAGTTCAATTTTCTATAATTATGTACATAGGTATTTCCTTATTTTTAGATCAAGTAGCAAATAAAATAAAAAATACAAATAAAGTAAAAATAATCGTAGACAGCTAATTATAAACGTAGAATTTAATAGCTAATTAGCAGCGAAGATATTTTCTTTACCCGATTGTCCTTACGTATGTTTGTTTAGCAGATAATGCTTTTATCCTGACATGTTATTATGAAAACATAACAAAGCTAATTCAATTTTAATCCTTTCCACATGCATACCTAATGCCAACAAATCGCATTACATAACAATAGTATAATCTCATAATTGCTTATTTAAATCCTCGCAAATTGGATCAGCGCCCATTTAAGGTATGTTTTCACATTGTTTGTCGCCTATTTTGGGTGGTGAAACCAACCTTAATCCTTCTACATGAAAAGAAAGTGGTTCAATGATGAAGTATTTAGATCTGTTTGGTTTTAATCTTAAGGAAGATGAATAACAGTTTAATTTGCAACACAATTTAACTACTGCCGACTGTATCTACTATAAAAATATTAAACGGTTTCTCTGTCCCCGAAAGTTACTAGATTCAGATTATAGACTAACTAAAGACATAGATTTCTTTGGTTAGACTATAGCCTGAATCTAGTAAGTAAAATCATGAACAAGGCAAATGTGAGTGGAAACCCTGGGACAGTAAACGGTGACACTATTGGTGATGTTCTTGAGAAAGGTCAGGTACGCAGTACCTACTCGCAACCGGCGTGCGTCTATGACCAGCGAGGTAATTGCGTAACACACTATCAGTAGCAATGGGTTTCATTTTGACAGTTCAACAACATTCATTGCGTTCTTTACGTTGTTGAGCAGACACATTTTTCGAACATATGGAGCAATGGCTTAGCAGTATCCTTCAAAATTATTCAGGTTGAGATTGATAGCGTGCTACGCAATTAGGGTGCAGATGTGTAACGTAACCGAAGCAAAAGGAGTCTTTAAGGATCGCAGCAGGTGGCATTCTGTAGTTTCTGCCTAACCCGCAAGGGAAGAGGGCGTGAGTTTATGTAGAACACTAGATCTAGTTGGTTTCCATACCAACCTTTGATGGCTTCATTTACAAAACGAGAATGCAAAACGCATCGCGCCGATATGCGGGTTTCATAGAATAGAATAGAATACTATTTATTATGTACCATATCATCAGTATTAAATGTCTTTTACATGTATTTTTAGTAGATATACCTACGATATTTTGCGCGATGTGTACCTATGATTTACATATTGCAAAACCCATTTGTAAATTGCAGTGCACGAAAATGACAGGCTGTCAAAAAGTTTGGATATAAAATACAACAATTGTAAAAATACTAAAATGTTTTGTTTTCATATTTTGTTTGTCATTTGTCAGAAGTTTTATTCATGCAATCAATCACAGATTGATGGTCGTTTTTTATTCGATTTCTTGTATGTTTTTAAAGTTTTCAACTAATAGTGATGTCCATTCGACTACTGAATAATCAATTACATAATTTTTCGTATGTTACTTCGCGTGTGCAACAACTAAATCTAAAATATGACTCATAAAGTGTCAAGTATTTTGCCAAGAGTACTATTTCTATTGACAAAAATATTACTACGAATTGTATTGTGAATTAACAGTCTTGATACTTACGTATCTGTAATTGTTTTATGAGCCCTAAAATGTTGCAATTAAACATAGAATTACGTCAGAACTAGTGACCGTGGCGTTGATTTGTTGAAAATAAAATGCCTGCATGAGGTCATCATTTCCTACAAAAAGAATTAAATTTTACATAAATAATGCATATCTGAAGCATTTGTTATGGTTATTACAATATTAATGTGAATTATTTTTAAATACCTAAGTATCTCGTAATAAATTATACTTTTTAACATAAAAGCTGAGGAATGTTTACTTAACAAATATTTTTTTAATAAAGGAATTTGAATTTATATTGCCTTAATTAAATCTGTATTATGTTGCTTTTGTTGACTCGAAGACGTAGATAGGCAACACTTTAAGGCTCCCGCAGACAGGCGCGACTCTATGGCGCGACGCGTCTCTAGTCGAACAATTTATATGAATACTTCATAGAAATTATTCTACTAGAGTCGGGTGGCACCTAAGTATCTGTAGGATCCTTTATTATTGCGCGACAAATTATGAATCCCGTCATCTTACCCGTCGATCCTTGAGTCAAGATTAGTGCTCATCACACATAAATTAGGATCATTGCAGGCCTCCATTCACAGGCTCTTCGTCCGGCTAATTAATTTTACGGCCCCCGTCCGCCATTCACATATACATCGTAAAACTCGCAGAACAACGCAAAACATCAAACATAAATATTTAGCAACGGCATTGTACAAATTAATTTATGACCAACGCCTTGATAATCATCTTTTTTTCTTCATTCATCAAGGCAAAAGAATCTGTAAATCAAGACGTTAATATCACCGGAAATCGACCGCCATAATGACCTAAATTATACGGAGTATTAATAAAAATGATGGAAATCATTCATTCACTAAAAAGCCAATCAATTTGATTCGATAATCGATTGGTTTGATGCTAATGTTGCTATTGGTTAACAATAAACGATCGTTATCGTTCAGTCAACGATCGACACGATTCGATTTATAAAAATATTTTAGGTTGGTTACGTCAGCTGGCCCAGAAAGCCGACCTTTACGCGGCTATTATTTATGCGAGCGTAAATTTAAATTGACATAATATAAAAGCTGCAGCACTGTGTTGCTCATTTATTTACAACTTGTCACCGGTATATAATAGCGGTTAACCTAGCCTTCTTGATCAAAAATTACGCGGATTTTTCATCTCGACTGTCGTTATTCATACGCAAAATCTTCATAGTGTAGTTTTACCTGCGTAACAGGTGACAATAGCAACAAAAAGAAAGTCAATTTTGACTGATTTTAATATATTTAGCTTCTAATCTTTCGCAGTTGACATTTACCTACTGCTTCAGCGAATTGATAATAACGGGTACCCCTACTCTACTAGATTTTTCTACTGTTTCTAGATCACTTTACGTCATCATAATTCTATAAACATTACGATATAATCCTTTTCCACGTGATAAACCCATAAATATAAAATAATTTATAACAATTTTATGCTGAGAAAACAAATCAGTTTACTCGATTAAATTATCCGTCATTAAAAGTCGATTTCAAACCGATTATGGACTTAATCGGATCTCACGATCAATATGGGGCACTTCTAAAATAAACTGCTACTAATTTCCCTTTGCCATTAAAAAAGTGGAAGTTTCTTTCATTAGCGGGCTAACTTTCGCGGATTACAATTGCCTTGACAAGCTGCTAACTGACTTATCGATTTCGATCGGATATCTAATTAATTGACAGAAATCGATTTGTATTTATTGTAAACCGGGTGTGTCCGGCAGCCGGACGCGTGTATTTGGAACGTGTGTTAATTATCTTATTTGTGGAGATAAATCGATGGATTTTTTGTTGAAAGTAATCCAGTTTGAGGTGTTGCTAGTCTGAAATGTAGCTGTAGTCTTGCCATAAATCACCTTTATTAGTGTTAAAAATAACTCTTTAGTGTTCATGATTGTGTCTTTGTGATCTTACCTTAGTTTACTTCGTAAGTAATTAAAATCACACGTATATTATTATAAAGGCGAAAGTTTGTGAGTGTGTTTGAATGTTTGTTACTTCTTCACGCACAAAGGAATAACATTACCTATAGGCTACTTTTTATCCCGATATTCCCCCGGGATCGACATTTAAGCGGATGAAACCGCGGGGCGCAGCTAGTTTAAATAATAAATTCTTACTCCAGACAGGCCCAATGAAGGCCGCGATAATTTCTTTGAGACGTGTTAAAAACCCGTAAACACAGTATAACAAACTGCATCAGAAGCTGATCTGCAATTTGTTTATCTTGCGGTCAAAGAATTATTTAGCAAAAAATATGCTCTCAATCAATTACCGCTTAACATCGCTACCTGCATTCCTATCAACGCTAGTTCTATTTCAAATAAATAAAACGCAGTATCCGGAAGCGAATAAGAAATAAAAGTGAGAAATAAATAGATAATTGCGCGAAAATGAACGGCAGTACCTCAGTAGGTACATTCCGTGGATGTACACGCGCCGATGGCTTGTTGATCCAAGGTGGCCATGCTACACATTAATTTCTAGATGATTCCCGCCAAGGTCGGAAACATTGGATACTATTTTCGTATTAATTTAAATAAATATACAATTACTTGGTTGTAATGTAGCCAGCTGTTTAGTTTTTATGAAGACGACTCTATTTCAGCATCGTTTATGAAATAATAAGCATTAAACGATTTATCTTGACGGTTAAATGATAAATGATTTTCTGTAAGTAGGTTTGTACTAACACTTTTACACTTCAATCAGATTTTTTTTAAACTAGATGAGGTCGGCGTTTCCTATCTGACTATTCTGAGAAGAAAGACCGAAGCAAACTCAGAAGTCACAGTCTCTTTTAAAGTCCACACAAAATCTTGGTCACATCGTGTGAAGACCATGTAGATTGGTGTCTGAAATGGTCTTTTGAGAAACGAACCTATCTACCTAGTTATTCTATCAATATAGTTATTAATTTAACACACAAACTTTAACAACCCAAAATTATGTTCATGATTTAGTCAGTCAATAAAATGTAGTGACCGTCTTATTTCGAAAAAACGTTAGAATCAAATAAATAATTACCTTGTATCCTTTAAAAGTCGCAAATATGGGTAAGCCAACAATGTCTGATTACTAAGAAACAATCATACAATTAACAGCTTCTTACTTAAAATCACACTTAGATAAGACAAACAACACTAAAAAACAATTACGCATTCAAACAACTCTGAGTAATTTAGCTAACATTGAATTCTGACGCATAATGTCAAACTAATGTCATTATCTTTTGAGAGAGCATCTTAAACCATTTTGAACTGTTTACGGGGTTTTTTTTACATTTTTTCAAAAATTTATGTAAGAAGCTTAAGGCTACTCTTTCGAAAAAAGCTTAAAAACAGCGTGCAGATGAAGCAGCTTTTCTCCGGAACTTACAGAGAAATTACATCTGAAATTTTTTCAGATGTAATTTCTCTGTAAGTTTTTAATCTACATGATATGAATCGTAAGTTGGTAATCTACATGATATGAATCGTAATTTGGTTTAACCATAATTTTTTCTATCGATATCACCTATTAAGAAAAAAAACCACCAAATCACCTCCAAATCGTTGAGATGAAACCATTTTACTCCTTCATTTTTTATCAAAAGAATATAAAAAAATATCTACTGCTTTGCAATACAAACGAAAATGATTTGGTTTTGTTACTTTTTAAAAACATGTATATTTTTTCATATAATAAATTAAAAATGCGATCGTTTAAAGTCCGTGTCTATATCATCCCCGCACTCGTCCACGAATTCAGTGAGGGGCGCCTCGTGTTGCTAGGCAACGCGACGCACGTGGACGTGCGTCGCGTTGCATGCGGGTGGCGGAGTGGCGCGGAGAGGGGTAGTTAGCTCCGCCCAAATGCACAAGGTCGTTGGCATGAATACAAGCCTTCACTCATTTTTCATAGAAAAGGGAGGATCCTCCGACCAGATGGGTGTTGTGTCTGGTGTGGTGAGCTATTGCCCGGACGATTACTGTCGGGACGTTGTTTGCGTGATGCAGGATTTTGCGTGAGGTTAGTATGATGCGTAGTTCGCATGTTGGTGCCGCTGCCACATTGTTATAAATCGGACTTAGAGTTACAATTTACTGCCACCTCCCCTATCACTAATTCTCAAATGGGCCAAAAACTTCATCTCTGTCGTGACTTTAAAAAGGCGATGCACTAAAGGAACCTCCTCCAGTGACGTGACTCAAAAAATACGTCTGGCGCACACTCAGCAGGCAGCCTCGCTACCAAGCTTCCTAAACGACTAATCTTTCGTAAAACTCGTACCGACACGACACGACAAAGCATGACACAAAAAAAAATGGATACTTGTCCTGCTGTCTGTAAAATATCTGGCCACATACATAGAGAATATTATAGTCTTTGGTAGCAATAGACTCGGCGCCAGTAATTTGGCGCTATTTTATTACTAGGCTTGCAAATGACGTGACGCCATTTTATTGGATCGACTACTCTAATAAATCTAATAGCCCACCCATACTGGTATACCATAGTGTTACAGTAAATACTTTTTACAGCAGTAATGTCGGTTACACGTGATTAGGTATCTACTGATGTTTCGTAGATCACACTAATATTATAAAGGCGAAAGTTTGTGAGTGTGTGTGGGGGTGTGATTATATGTTTGTTACTTCTTCACGCTCAAACGGCGGGACCACTTTTGATAAAATTTTGTATGGAGGTATCCATACAAAATTTTATCAAAAGAATTAACATATAAGCTACTTTTTATCCCGATATTCCCACGGGATCGACATTTACGCGGGTGAAACCGCGGGGCGCAGCTAGTTTTTAAATAATCGTCTGTTTAATTCAGCTCCGCGGGGTAATTGCGTAACACACATACAACGGCAACCAATCGCAATGCTTTTGATTTTGACAGTTCAGTCACGTTCATTGCTTTATTTATTATTGTTGAGCACACGAATTTTTCAAACCTATAAAGTAATGAATTAGAGTTTTATTCAAAACCCTCGGATGGTGAAGGTGCTGACCTACCATTATTACTATCCAATTGGCACGATGGTTAGATAGCCAAGTAGACCTAGCTTTAATAAAGCGATGACCTATGCAAGACAAATATTGAGTATTACAGAAAATTAATACTCAGTGACACATTCTTCGAAAGGACCATCCAAAACATTGTATTTGGCATCGACTTTAGTACCGGTACATGCTACTGCGAAATATAGTCTTGATACGCAAATTATGTGATTAAGCCGTATAAATAGGCATGAAACTCAAGTCGAAACTGCCGTGTCCCGATTTCGATAATAAGCCCAGCACTGTGTCCACGTCAACATAGTTTATATTACAATTTTATTACTCAAACATCGAACCGAACTTTAGCCAATCTGTAAGCCTTGGTGGGTTTTATGACCGAAAAAAAATAAACATTTACCAAAAAACCTAACAGTTTGCAGCAAATCATATTTTTATATGTTTTCACAGGTTTCCACTATCATTCAAAGCTCAGAATAAGTTATTTCAAGGGCTGCATTTCAGCTGATAGCCTATTGGACAGCTAGCACAAACATATTACTGTAATCTTTAATATTTCTGAAAAAAAAACAAACAATTTCTTAAATAAAAATATATGCTTCAATAAATCAATGTAATAGTTTATATTATCGCGAATCAAAATAGATTTCGGAACAAACTTATGATTTCGCAACGTGCCGTTGAAAAGTCGTAGTTATAAATAATTGAGTGACGTTAACGTGAGTATACACTAGAGCATTTTCTCGAGCATTGCGAATGTTCGACGCTGCGTTCGCGGTAATGCTCACGGCGAATGAGCATTCATCATCAACATCATCATCATTTCAGCCGAAAGATTTCCACTGAAGGACATAGGCCTCCCCCAAGCACCTCCAATTCGACCGGTTCTGTGCTTCTCGCATCCAACGGGTTCCTGCGTCCTTCACAAGGTCGTCGGACCACCTTGTGCGCTTATGAGCATTTACCTGTAACATTTATTTCTATCTTACGTTCATTGTTGAAATGTCGGACTTACAGGTACCGCTCGTGGCTTTGATCAATGAAATGATAATCATCAAATACGTTCGTTGGTTTTTAAAATCAGGTTGTAACCAAACCATAGATATCAAAACATAGAGCGTCGTGTTCGAAGTGCGGTTCGATAAAATTAAAAAACAGCGAATGCTCGATGTTCTGTTACAAGTAAATGCTCTAGTCTATTACTCAGCTTTAAATAATTGAGTAGAAATAAACTATGTGTGAATTAGTAAATGCCTTACATTAAGATTGCGTGGGAAAATGATGGAGTTTGAAGACTTGCTAACAACGTTAGAACATTGAAATTGATACCCATTCATTAGCGAAGGTCTAGACATTATAGTTTTTAAGATGCAACAAAGAATCTTCTATTCAGTAATGGGTAAGAGTAGAGAAAAACTAAACAAAAGAATTTGCGTGGTCATGTAAATAGACCATCAGGCAGTTTGTTCAGCAATTTGCATGCAAAGTATCAAGAAGTTTTGCATATTCTAAGGTATTTAATTTAGAGAGCACTGGTGGCCCAGTGGTAACGGCCTAGATTAACTAGTTGTAGGTCGTGGGTTCGAACCCAGCCAGGCCCTTTGCTTTGTGTAATTTATTTTATCACCAGTGCTCTCAACAACGGTAAAGAAAAACATCGCGAGGAAACCGGCATGTCCTAGGACCATTCGAAGACATGTGATATCTACCAACCCGCACTGGGCCCGCGTGGTGGATTCCTTCTCACAGAGAGTAGGCCTGTGTCCCAGCAGTGGGAAAGTTATACGCTGATTATGCTATTTAAATTAGGAGCTACCAGTGATTGAAAACGCAAAGAAAAATGCAATATGAATAAAATCCCTCACAAAATATACTTAAATTATATTCCGTGATTTACGCATAGACAATAAAAATGTTGTCAATCTTACATCACTTACGTTTACGCCCGCGCACCATAAAGTTGTCGACATTATGTTCTGTTGAGCACCCACTTCTGCCAAAACAAACTTTAATAAGCTTACGAAAAATTAATTTTCTTCTAACAACGGTGCTTATGTCTTAGCAAGAAGTGCGAAAATATGTACAACTAATGAGTTCGACAACTGAAAAATAAGTTTGTAAAGCTACTTAACAAAAGAAAATCTAGAAAATGCCCTTTGAACTAAAGACGTTTTCATAAAAGTTTTTAAATCAGTAGCTTTTGTACTTATTCAGGGGATCAGACCGGAATAACTCGCTGCTTCCATATCAGATTTGACGTATTGTTTTGTTTTTTTTTTTTGTTTTGTTTCTGAATAAGTCTCACCGTGCTCTGGTGCCATGGAGACAACAATCTTCACATTAGTAACGCATTAGAAAACAGTGTGGTTGTGGCCTGAGAAAGTGCGAGCTTGACACTGGAGAAAATCGTTCAGTAATGACCCAGTCATTATGTGATGCACCTCGTATTTGTCTTCTGGAACTAATTTAATGATACAAGACTTGGCTTTATAATTTTCAAGCTGGAAATGTCTCAAAAGTTTTTTATAACGTAGCTCATGGTATTATGGGTAAACAGCCGCAAGCCACCAAGTACTAAGAGTTTAAAAAAAAGTTACCTACGTAAGTTTTACATAACTGAAACTCAGTAAACTAAATCTATATCAAGATTGGCTGAACTGAAGGATATCAGGGAGCATAAAAAGGCCACTTTGGCAGAATCATAAAAGGATCACTTTATGAATCATAATCATAATGGACAGTTAACTGTTAAGTTAATCGTATCAAATCCCATTGTTGAAGGATTTTTCAGATAGGTACCTATTTTTTTTGTCTGTGCTAAAATACCAACCAATCCAAATCTAATCTGCGAAAAAAAGAAAAACACGGACTGGCTTCGCCCTATTATGATTCTTAGTGTTATCCTCTTATGATTCTGCCAAAGTGGCCTTTTTAGGCCCCCAGAAGCCCAATTACCTTAAAAAAAACGTTCTAAATCTAGCCTCACTCCAAGGACTAAAAAAATATACCTAATACATACTAATTCCATGTACACTCATCTCAGAGAAATTCAATGTTAAAAACTTGTCAAATATCTAGGAAAATTATATACCTACAGGTATTTTTGACAGATTGAAACTGAGGTTACAACGTGAACATCCTTTAAAATACCGGAATTGTCTCTCAGATAGTGGATCCTTAATCATTCAATTAATCGTAAGGAAATATCACATACACAAAATCTACCTTGTAATCCCATCTACTCAATCGAGCGTAAACCCAATAATCTCCGCAGCGTAAACCCTAAAACGCTGCGGTAATAAATAAAGTGACCACAAGCGGGCTCTCTCTAATTTCCCACGTGCTAATGGTCCCGCTGAATTATGTGGTCAACTCAGTAATTATGTGTAAACATGTAAACAACATAAATTAAACAAGCATGTGAGATGTAGGGCCGTTTTTATTATTGCCAGTTTACTGTGACATTTATGTTGCCAAGTGTTGAAGTTTAAGGGGAATAGAGGCAAGGCCTAGAGGTGCTTTGGAACACCACCACATATTACGCATAACTGACAAAATATAAGTGTTTGGCCAGACTGGCAGCGGGGACGCGGGGCGGCGAACTCAAACATTATGAACTTCCTTCGAGTGTCCATAGTGGGACGCGGGCGCGATGAGCGGCGCGGGCTGCTCGGCGCGGGGAGCGCGCGGGCAACTCACGCCATAGCTCGTTCATACAAGTGGCCGCAGTGGGTGTGCGGCACAGGCGCGGGCGGCCCGCGCGGAGACCGGGGTCCTCAAACTAGTTCGAGCTTTTTACTAGTAAAAATAAATCTTCTTCACACGGACACGACAACACGCAGAACGCAGCCACGCTCCAGTGCCGACAGGCAGCCCGCGCGCGTTCCCGCACCCGCGCCCGCTCCGCGCTCTCGCCTCAGTCTGGCCAAACACTGAGGGACTGGTGGACTAGTCACCAAACAGAGGAATTTCCCTCGATCAGTCGTTTGTAAAGTTTTTGTCCTCAAACAAAGTATATAAAATTCACAGAAGGGACTATTTAAACGAAGATTTTAAACAAGACGTTCTAATGGTTTGTCATCATTCTCGAGAAATTCATATGGAAATCCCTACACAAAGGTTATGTATAATTCTGTAATTCATTCTGAGATGTGTCTTGCTTTGAAAATGACTACTTTACGTATTGGAAATATTGAAGAATGGCTTTGGCATAATAATTACATGAAGGCATAATGATGTAGGTATAACATTTTTACTGACAGTCCACAAGTAGCTGTAAAACATCGTGAGGAAACCGGCATGTCCTAGAACCAAATAAAAAAACAGTGGCACTCCGGGAGTGCCGACACAAGTGAAAACAAAACACAAACAGAATACTTTGCCATCACTCACTGACATATCGGATTTAAAACCGTGTAATCCCGAGGACAGCCGAACACATCCGAATGTAGCGCGGTGTCGGTAACAGTGTCGCGAGTTCAATGGTTTTTTTCCCATTTAAAAAAATGCCTAAAAATCGAAGACATTTATGACATGTACCAACCCGCACTGAGCCCACTCCCTAATGGCCCGTCTGTCCGGTTGCATCCTAATTACTTACGAAAGTTTAATTTATTCTATCAATTTTCTTCATACTTTTCATCTTAATATAGATAATTGTTTTCCAACCAATTGGCAATCTCTATCGATTAAAATCAATAGCGTGCAATGTCTGTAAAAGGGAATCAAGTTAAGAAATCGTAAGTAATTACTTCAATAAACATGGGATCAGGAATGTTGTTTATCTATTCTTGAAGTTTGTACGGTTTCACAATCGGAGCTCGCTTTTATCGGCAGACGGGCTGATACATTAGATGTGTCTCGAAGTTGGCCAATTAAGTAAAGTTGTATTAAGCTAATAAAAATCTGCGTAATAAACATTGAGCCTTATTTAGAATGTGGCTGTACCTTCCAGGTAACGGCCGCAACTTACGAGGTCTCAAAACGGTGAAGAAAAACATTCGAAGACATGTGACATCTACGAACCCGCACTAGGCCCGCGTGTAGATTATTATTCCACTCCCTCTCGACGAGAGACGAGAGGAGGCCTGTGTCCCAAAAGTCGGAACATTATTTTCATGTTATGTGTATATTTCTACGCTTCTTTACGTAGGTACCACCGCTCTTTAGACGTCATTACAATATCCATAGTCAGGAAAAAGCTATGCTAATGAGCTAAAGCAGTATCTACGTAATGACATAATTACAAAAGAAACGTAAAGAAAGCTCGTAAAGTCACTCAAAAGATGTCTGAAGATATTCAAATTACGATTACTTGGTTTCTCCGAAGGAGTCTTGTAAATTCTTAATGATACACGCAACGTCCTGTATTCTGTATTTGTTTATTTTACTACCACAACAGAACACCCGAGAAAGTTCTCGTTACGTAAGTAAAAGTTTCTTAATCAAATAATTTACGACGTATTTTATTTCAAAAGTTTATTGCTAAAATGACAGAAAGTGTTAAGAAAAGTGGGACGTGGTTTTATCATTTAAAACTTTTCGTCAGACTCAAAAAAAAAATAAGTTTCGAAAGCATTTTAAGAGATCGCAGAGTCTTATTTATTTTCTTTGTAAATTATGTTTCTAGTGTACAATAAAAATATAAATAAATGAATTAATTTGAAAGAGCATTTTTTGAACTATTATTTGTAAAGGTAAATGTTTGAAATTGGGACCCTAAAAGTCTGTACCATTTGCCTTTATTCTAATAACGTCGTATGATTCGAAAATTAATTTTCTTTTCACCACTGAGCCTGAATCGTAAACGTCATAAAAATTTTCAAGCACGTTCTCGAGATTCCGATTTCAATTAGGCATCCATTTTTAAATAACTATCGTTATAAGAATCTGCGCGGGAGTGGCTATGATTGCTTAAAAATGTTATACGAGTTCAAACACTAGACCTTCGCAGAAGTCGTTACAGCGAATTATTTTTATGATGTCGATGGCATTCAGCGTGAAACTACTTTTTACTAGCGTTAAATCTTCGGATTTACATTGTAAGTAGGTTTAACCTTTTAACGGTTTTATGATCCTGGTAGGTACCTATAGGTACCTAACCGACCAGATTTCAGCACATTTCGAGGACACAAACTGACTAAGCGATAAGGCCGCCCATTGTATGTATTTTTTTTTGTTATGTAGGTATTTTCTGTATCCGTGTCGGTCCCGGAGAAAGAATAGGACCACCCCATCTCGTCCCGTGGGTGTCGTAAGAGGCGACTATTTGACTAAGGGAGCTCCAGACCCAGTGCATACCATATAGCACTTTGGGTCACCCGCGCGATGGCGGGTAAACCATCAACAATCGCATTCCCAAGGAGGGTTGGTGTCAGGCAGGCGGCCGACTGTAAAACTTTGCCAAACCTTTTAAGCAACATGATGAGTAATAATATGATGCGCGATAGGGCTAGGGCGTACCCCACAGGCGACGCGCAGGGGCAGCACCCGGCTCCTGTGGGAAGAGGACTAGGGTTGTTGCACCACCCCGGGCGGGGGCAACGTAAGAAGCGAGCCCGGGAAGTGAGATTGAGGTATGCAAGTTGGAATGTTGGGACGATGACTGGGAGAGCCAGAGAGTTAGCGGAAGTATTAAAAAAAAGACGAATAAATGTGGCGTGTTTGCAAGAAACAAAATGGAAAGGAACGAAAGCGAGAGAAATCGGTGAAGGATACAAGTTTTTCTACTGTGGTAGTGACGGGAAAAGAAATGGCGTGGGAATAGTGTTAGACAGTAATTTGAAAGAAGGCGTGATGGAGGTAAAGAGAATTAATGATAGACTAATCGTTGTAAAAGTTATGTTAGAACATGTAATGCTGAATGTAATAAGTGTGTATGCACCGCAGGTGGGATGTGATGAAAGGGTGAAAGAGAAGTTTTGGGAGGACTTTGACACAGTTTTGACGAACATTCCGGTGCATGAAGAAGTGATAGTTGGAGGTGATTTTAATGGACATGTGGGAAGAATGCGAGGGGTTTATGAAAGAGTGCATGGAGGATGGGGTTTTGGTAACGTAAACAATGAAGGAGAGACACTGCTTCAATCCGCTACCGCATTTGACCTGGCAGTAGCCAACACTTGGTTCCAGAAGAACGATGGACACCTAATTACGTACAAAAGTGGCAATCACAAGACGCAAATTGATTACTTTCTGGTACGACGCAAATACTTAAAGCATATCAAAGACTGCAAAGTGTTACCGGGAGAAGATCTAGTCTCACAGCACAGACTCCTAATTATGGAAATGGTTGTGGAAATAAAGAACAATAATAATAACAAAGAGCGACCCCCTCCCAAAATAAAATGGCATATGCTGGAGAAGAATGACTATGCGAAGAAATTTAAAGAGCGAGTGGTGGATAAAATGATATATATGGGAGACATGAATGATCGAAGTGTAAATGAATGCTGGAATGAAATGGCAGGGCATATTAGGAGTGCAGCGAAAGATATTTTGGGAGAGACGAAAGGAAAGGGTACGATAGATAAGGATACATGGTGGTGGTCGACAGAAATACAGAACGTGTTGCAGGATAAAAAGAGAAAGTTCAAAGAATGGCAGAGTGTTGAAGATGAGAATGTTAGTTTGAAAGCAGAAAAGAAGAGTGAGTATGATGCTCTAAAGAAAAAAGCCAAGAAAGCTGTGGCCATAGCAAGAGCTAAAGCCCAGGACAAGCTTTATGACACACTGGATAATCCAGCAGGTCAAAAACATCTCTACCGGCTTGCTAGAGCTAGAGAGAGAAAGACGAGGGATATTTGTCAGATAAAGTGTATAAAGGATGAAACTGGAATAGTTCTTTCGGATGCTGAGAAAATTAAGGATAGGTGGAAGAGCTATTTCGAGAGACTGATGAATGAGGAGAATGACTGGAGTGGTGTGCTTGAGAATAAACCAGTAAATGAGGGATTAGTGAGAATGATTAGTATGGATGAAGTGAGAATAGCAGTAAATGGGATGAAGAATGGTAAAGCAATAGGTCCGGATGGAATACCAGTTGAAGTATGGAAGTTATTACGGGTAGATGGATGGACGTGGTTAGCTTTATTCTTCAATAAGTTGTTGCTGGAAGAAGCCATACCTGACGAATGGTGTAACAGTTCGCTGGTGCCCATCTTTAAAAACAAAGGTGATGTGCTGGAGTGCAACAACTATAGAGGAATAAAGCTAATGTCACATAGTATGAAGGCTTGGGAGAAAGTTATTGAAAGGCGACTGCGAGAAGAGACTGAAATTTCGCAAACCCAATTCGGTTTTATGCCTGGTCGAGGAACAACGGATGCCATCTTTGCCATCCGCCAGCTGTGCGAGAAATACAGAAGTGCGCATAAAAACTTGCACATGGTATTTGTTGACCTGGAAAAGGCATACGACAGAGTGCCTCGTGAAGTTTTGTGGTGGGCGCTGAAGGAGAAAGGTGTGCCAGGGAAGTATGTGCAGTTGATTAGAGCGATGTACAGTCGATGCAGTACCCAAGTCCGGTCTACAGTGGGCACTACTGGCAGCTTCGATGTGGCTGTCGGCTTGCACCAGGGTTCAGCACTCAGCCCGTACCTCTTCGTGCTGATAATGGATTCTCTTACATCGGATATCCAAGAAGAGGCCCCCTGGTGTATGCTGTTCGCCGATGACATTGTGCTGGTTGCCGAGAACGGCCTAGAGGTCCAGAGCAGATTGGAGGTGTGGTGGGAAAGACTCGAGACCGTTGGCCTGAGAGTAAGTCGGACCAAAACCGAGTACCTGTTTTGCGACTTTGGCGGTCTCTCCAGTCCTGTGCCCATATCTCTCGCCGGAACGCCCTTACCGATCTGCTCCGACTTTCGGTACCTCGGGTCGCTTGTCCAAGGAGATGGCGAAGTAGACCGAGACGTAACGCACCGGATCAACTCAGGATGGATGAAATGGCGACAGGTCACAGGAACAACTTGCGACCCACGGATGCCCCTCAAGTTAAAGGGGAAAATTTATAAGTCCGTGATAAGGCCTGTCGTACTGTATGGGTCTGAATGCTGGGCCGTGAAGAAGACGGATGAAAAAAGATTGCATGCAGCGGAAATGAGAATGTTGAGATGGATGTGTGGAGTGACGAGAATGGATAAAGTAAGAAATGAGTATATAAGAGGAAGTTTGAAAGTGGCGCCAGTGACAGAAAAGTTGAAAGGAAATCGTTTGTCTTGGTATGGGCATGTGATGAGAAGGGACGAAACGCATGTGACTAAAAGAGTGATGGATATACATGTTGATGGATGGAGAGGGAGAGGAAGGCCGAAGAAAAGATGGATGGATTGTGTGAGGAATGATATGAAAGAGAAGGGAGTGAATGATAGCGTGACGGTTGACAGGGGCGAATGGAAGAAGAAAACGTGTTGCGCCGACCCCAAGTAAACATGGGATAAGGGCAGGAAGATGATGATGTAGGTATTTTCTGGTGTACAATATAAATAAATAAATAATATTATTAAATCCCTGATGATTTATTGATAACGATATAAAAGTAAGTATTAAATCATAAAAGGGTTTTTAACCGGTTGAATGTCGTAATTACAGAAACAATTAAAAGCCATTGTGTCTCGCGTGGATCTACGTTCCGACATACTACGGGTTAATAAGTACACAATACCAAACCCATACTCAGCCTATAATTTTCCCACTGCTGGGATACAGGCCTCCTCTCTATGAGAGGGAGTGGGCTGTAATCCACCACGCGGGCCCAGTGCGGGTTGGTAGATGTCACATGTCTTCGAATTTTTAGTTCTAGGACATGCCATGTTTTGACGCTTTCCTTCACCGTTCTGAGAGCAGTGGTGATGAAATTATTTAAACAAAATAAAGCGCCTACCTGGATAGAACCCACGACCTACATCTCGTAAGTCAGGTCCGTTACCACTGGGCCACCAGCACCACTAATCTCATATCAAACTACTACCCATTAATTATCCTTGCCACCTACGGCTTCCTTTTCTGTTTCTTTTTATTAGCTGTAAGTCCTCCATGTACTAAAATAAATAAATACAGACACTTGTAACCAAAAACATACTTTTCATACGTAACACCAAATTCGGACCAAAAGACCAACTGGCAACGAAACGCAAATCATCATAAATAATTTCATCATCGTTGATTAGCTGACCATTTAAGATGATAAAGACATGCAGCTTACAGCACAGATAGGTAGGTATGTCGTACAAAACAAATAAATCAAATTGACGTTATTTAAATTTCGACATTATGGAAGGTTTTTTGGTTTGAGCAATTTAAGTAGATGTCAATTAATTCGTCTAAATACTAATTAGGAAGGTCACTGGTTGCAAGCCTTTAGGCGCGATTGGTCCAATTCACGATTGGTCTAATGTTCAAAAAGATGTCCAATTCGCAGTTGATCCAAAATGGACAATGTGGGAAGTGTTAAAGTTAAAACGGTGAATGAAATGTAAAATAATCAAACACGAAACATAACTGGCGAAATTGTGAGGAATTGTTCAATGTTGTCCTTCAGGGAAACAACGCGTGATGGTATAATGTTAAATCTACAATAACAATTATGATTCAAAAATAATCATTTCAAAACGGACAAGTTGAAGTTGTCAACAATTGCTAAAAAAATTGCTAAAAAGCACAAACCTTTGCAGACGTAATGGCATTAGAACACTGCTAATTATCCTACTGCTAGAATTAGTAAGCCACTCTTTTCTTTGAAGACATGTACCCAAAGTCGACTAAACGCTACATTAGTGCTGAAATACCACTCATAAAATACAAATCACACTTAAAAAATCCTTAAATCTTGGAAGGAAATGTAAAAAGCATAAAATATGTAAATACAAGGTTAATTATAACAAAAATGAGATTATATTCTCTTTGAACATAAAATGGTAGATTTGTATGTGTATAAAAGTAAAATATAAGGTGTTTTTCTAAAGAGAGCAAAATGAATAACTTCGGATTATTCCGTCAGTAAAATGAGGATAATACGGGATATCAATATTAATGTGTCAGAATCCGTTTTAAGGTAATTTGAAATATTAGGATTTGAAGGATTTTTTCGTATCCGATATTTTATTTCTCGCGTAAAAAGTCGGTGCCATGAAAAGGCTATGCTTCAATGAAAATGAATGTGCAAATAGATTGGCTTTGGATAAGAGGTTTATGTTTTGGCTGCAGATGCTCATGATAAGATTTCACTCAACCTTCTAAGATCAACGGCTAAGTAAGAACTTCATTTCGAAACTAATAATGAACCTAATCCCACCATGTATTCTCACCGTGAAAACTGAGGTTAAGTGAGCGTGGAGAGAGCTGTCAATAGTGTCAATTCCTAGCAAAAACAAACTCACATCATCTAAGTTTTCACGGTGAAATTTTTACAGAATCGACCGGCAGGAATGTGTGTTTAGTGTGTAGGTGCGGAACGCGGAACACATTCACACTAACAGTAGCAGTGGTTTTCGTTTTGACAGTTCAACAACATTCATTGCGTTATTTACGTTGTTGAGCAGACCAATTTTCGAACAGCAATGGATTTGCAATATCCTTCAAAATTATTCAGATTGTGAAATTGTGTTACGCAATTAGGGTTCAAGTCTATCTAGCAACTGACATGACACATTGTTCTGTCACAATAGCCGATTGGTTCAAAACAGTCTCGCTGTTCGCCAGTTCGCAGAGTCAAAATCAAATCACCAGTCTTCCAAGAACTCAGCTCCAAAAAATCACAAATCTTACATTGTAAAGACGAAGACAACCAACCAGTCAATAATTCGTCAGTAAACTGACACCTCATACGGTGTGGACAACAATTACGTCATGCGCCAACATTTTATGATAGACCCTAAAATAAAAGTCATGTCATGCCCTTGAAGGTCGTGTCGTGTGTAATTTCGGATGTACTGGTCAACTGGTAATGTTCACAAATACATCATGGTATATTATTCTTGTGTATTTTATTCTGGGCGGATGTGTAATGGCAATGTGGTAAACAGCAAGTGAACATTGCAGAAGTAAATTGTATCAATACAGCTCAGAGACAGAAATAGCCAAAATTGGATAGGACAAACTTTAGTAGATTCATAAGTTAAAATAGCTTTGGGATAAATATAGCTGAATAGTTTTGCGACTTTTAATTGAGAAAATGTAACTTACTATTTACACTGGATACCTACTAAATTAAATGACTAACTAACTATACAAATAAATTCAAAAACAAAGGACACTTAAACGTGCCCAGAAGACTGGCAGCATTGCCACGTTGAATGGCAATGCTAATTCTTCGGTCAAAGAACGAACCAGCTGGTCATGTTAAGTGTCGACCAGCCGGCGAGAAATTTAGAAATTTGCTGAATAGTTAATTGGTGCAATATTGCACAATGCCACAAAGAAAAAGGCTATAGGCCTAACATCAGAATCTGCCTTGTAAATCATAAGGCAGATTCTGATCTGAGTGAAAACGCCGGAAGAGGACTCCTTATAAAGACATATAGTGTCCTTATTGGTGATGTTCTTTAGAAAGGTGCGTAGTACTTGCAACCTGCGTGCGTGTGTGGTCAGATGTATGGGGTTATTGTAAACTCGCCATAATGAAAATCTACCACAAGTAAAAATTATAGTAAACTCGCCACAGTCTTATCTGTCTCACGAAAAGTTGCCACAGCTTTAAAAGTACCGATAGCAAACGAAGTGAACGTAAACGAAACAAAAGGAGTATCTAAGGATCGTAGCAGGTGGCCTTCTGTAGTTTCTGCCTACACCCATGGGAAGAAAGCGTGAGTTAATGTATGTGTCGTATGAAGATGCTCTAATAAACAACAGCTTTATGAAAATGCACTGCGAAGCTGATAAATGCATACCTAATCGAATAAAAGCATTCAGCGTACTCAAATTGAAATAAACAAAAGCAAGTGTGAACAGTGAGCAGTGGTGGCACAGTGGTAACCACGCCAACTTACGATAATATTTATAGGTACGATTGTAGATCGTAAGTCCGAACCCAGGCAGGCACTTTACTTTGTGTAATTTATTTCATCACCACTGCCCTCAAAACGGTGAAGGGAAAACACCGTGATGAAACCGACGTGTCGTAGAATCAAAAATTCGAAGACATGTCTAACAATTCGCACTGGGCCTGCGTGGTGGATTACAGCCCAGTTCCTCACAGAGAGGAGACCTGTGTCCTAGCAGTGGGAACGTTATATTAAGAGGCTGATTATGCTAGAAGTGAACAGGCATCTTCTGGGCACGCTCGTCGATCAATTGATATTCGATCATTTGGCATTCGATTTGGTATAGTACATCCCTCGTTCCTCGTTCAAAAATGATTTCATTTCTGTAAGTAGGTTTGTACAAACACTTTTACACGTCAATCATATCTTTTAAAACTACATAGATGAGGTCGTATTGTAGGCCTTATACATCGCTTTCCATCAGGAGATCGAGGTCAAGAGCAAGCCCATGAGGCAATATATCAAAGCACAGGTTTTTATAATTTTTTTTATTTTATTTATCATTTTTATAAAAGAATACAGGACTATTCATATAAAAATAGCAACCAAGAACCACAGAGGTTTAAACTTGTGCTATCATGAGTCAATCTCAATATCGAACTAAGTATACAATGAAGCATTTTATATGTATGCGTTATAGTCGATACAGTACACATTACGTGTACATATGAAACATTACTCATATAGGTACTCGTAATACATAATTGTTCAAACACGCAGTTAATTTCATAACGTAATCAGTGCAACAATGATGGCACTTTCTTCGGATAACTGAAGTGCTCTCATATCGTGGCGATTTACGTACGTACGCTTGAGAATTGGGTCAAGTATCGCAAACGATACTTATTTAAACATGAAAGAATTATCTGTACCTTCAATCTATACGTTAAAAAGTTCATATTATACCTATGAAACGGGCTTTTAACCCTTCGTATGACGAGGAGATGAGGAACGTGGATCCACGCGAGACACAATGGCTTTTGAATTGTTTCTGTAATTACGGCATTCAACCGGTAATATGGTCTAAAGTGCGTTCATTAATTTTTTTTTAAAGAAAAAAGTTGCTGATATATTGATCGGGTAATCTTACGGACGCGGTAAACTTGCATGCGTAGTTTAAAAAAACGATAGGTACTTTAGGAAGTATAATATAAATAT
The DNA here is from genome assembly GCA_963082905.1 of Oligia fasciuncula. NCBI lineage: Eukaryota > Metazoa > Arthropoda > Insecta > Lepidoptera > Noctuidae > Oligia > Oligia fasciuncula. The sequence continues at coordinate 3,309,990 of OY720392.1, read as the reverse complement.
ACTTAATATTTTCTCTCAGAGACAAAAAAAAAAAATTACTTATTATAAAAAGGAATTGGCAGAAAGTATCGCAGACCGATGGAAAAAAGAACATTTAATAAAACCATAGACGTCACCACAGATGCTATTTGTTCTTAAGCTTTTTCAAACACTGTTTACCAGAAAAAACTACCCAGATGGGACCTAGATGGGTTCCGTAGTGTCTTTGAAGTCTGTTTTGTTTTTTCATTCATCCGTTTAACATAGATGTAACGCAACGCAGGCCGGCTGGAAGCGCCAGTTGCCGTTATACGTGAGGACCGAGCGCACCTCTCCAGTTACGAGTGATTCAAGTGATCTTTTAATCTCGAGTGATCTGGGGAACAGAAATAGGGGTTCTGAAGTGGCGCCTACATATTTTCACATGAATCTTTAGTGATTTCTTAAAAGAATATTTTTGTGTTTTTTATTTTGTTTTTTTTTGGTGAGTGTTCGTTCTTTTTTCTTTCTTTTCTGTATTTATTTTTTAACGCTGGTAATATTTTAAGGTGAGAAACTGGATTATTTTTTATTTGTTTCTACATATTATTTTAAGCGCTGTAATTAATTTCGCATAGCAATAAAACTCTAAAATGTGCAATCAATGACCCCTCGATTGCCAGTTATCAACTTAACTGTTAGGTTATCTTAGCTCTTACACAACTATCTTCTTAAATATCTTGCAACAAAAAAAAATATGATACATTTAATCAAAAGCCACGCTCACAGATATAGCTCGTGATATAGGTCGGTCATTGCCACAGACTAAAAAAGTTTGCAATTATTTTTTGCCAACACTTTTTGTATGCGTAACGCCTCTTTAGTATCTAATCGTAGGCATTTAACTGACATGACAGTCGGCTCATCTGTCAGCGTAGGCGTCTTCTACCAGTAATTGATATTCACATTGCTGAATAAATAAATGCAGAAGATTCAGATAAATATATTCCGATAAATTTAATTCACGCGCAGATTTGCTCTGCATTGTATTGAAATGACTACATTTTACGCACAAGTTACCGTTAGAACGATTTCTTTCTACTTTATCTCGTTTTAGTTTCTCAAATTCTACTCGAATGTTCAAAAGTCAAATCATTTATCTCAAATAGGCACATAAAATGCGCTTTTGAATTTCAAAATTTACAAAGAAAATAGAATTAATTGTAGTCGCCCCTTCCAAAAGGTTTTGTATGGGGAAGAATGGGCAAGACATTCCACAGTAACTCTTTTATAATGTTTTACAATATCTTTCATCCATTAGTTACCTACATACTGTATAGTTATGTGAAGGAAGACGATGTACCCAGAATACAATGACTATACCACAATAGGTAAATGGAATTAAATATGAAACAATTACAATACATTTAAGATATCTATCTGGTGCTCACATACACCTACAAATATTACAAAAAGTCTCGTTATCCAAATTATCGGAAATCTGTCTTTTCTTAATGATAATGTTGAACTACTGGTCTTTAATATCCTGTCGGTCGACTCTGTAAAAATGTCACCGTGAAAACTTAGGTAAAGTGAGTTTGTTTTTGCTAGGAATTGACACTATTGACAGCTCACTTCACCTAAGTTTTCACGATGAGATTTTTACAGAATAACACCGCTACTCTGTGGTGTCATTTATCTATAATTTTGAACTGTTTCGCATCGAATATAAACAACACATTTTGCTTATGTCATACAATACTATTTACGAGTAGGTAAGCCATGTTCAATGCCATAGTACAAAATGACGACCACTCCCATACATTCTTATTATCAATGCTATATTCATCATAATCAAATATATTCAAAATTCAAATTAAACGTCATTAAAAACAATCGTGTCCATATATGTTTTTGATTAAACAATCAATACGTTTACGAATAATTAATTAATTACGGATGTGCCAATCCCACACATTTTTACTGACCTACAAAAGGACGGTGAGTACTCATCCGCAAAATATTTCATCCGTGGATTAAACGTTACCCTTTTAAAATTGTATGGCGACGAACCATCCGCAAGTTCGGATGAGTCGTCATAGTTAATATCGATGTGCAAACCCAAACAAACATTTGTGTGTAGGAACATTGCCTTTTCTTTGGTTTCGCCATTGCAATATACCTAATATACTAATTGGCAAAAATAAATTATTTTACGATCTTAGTAATAAAGTTTTTCGAGAATTTTGTCCGTGGTTTTGCTTTATTAGCACTCAAACTTCGGTAAGAAAGTTAACAATATGTAAAACAAACAATATGTAAATCACTTCGAAAGCATATTTACGTTAGAAAAGCAAAGACGTAAAAAAAATAGCAGTTACGTCGATGTTTCTTCAAATGAGCGATATTATGAAGCAATGGACTAAGAATTTCCTTCAAAATCATTCGGATTGTCTGTAATGCAATAGAGGTACTGTTATTCTTATTTGAATCTCTTCATATAATTATACTAGTCGTCATTTTTTTATTTGAGCTTACAAGAGCTGCAATCGACAAAAGCTCCGGCAAATTAATGGACAAATCACAACAAAACTAAAGTCTGTAAGTGCAAACGTACCTAAATCGTTAAGTAAAGTCAAAGATATTAATAGTAAAAAAACCACTAACTTAAATTGCCCGTATATTTCAATTACAACTGTAATTCTTTGACAGTTGTATAAAATGGCTATATACGGCAAATTGAAGTAGAGTGTCAACATACTTAAAAATAAATATCCCAGAATGCACTTCCTTACACAACTACTACTACTAATTCGAAGAAATTCAAAAACAAATGCTAAGCTCATTTCCACATGTCACGGTTCCACGTAAAACGTCTTATTTACAATTTATGTAGTTTTCATATTACAAAATTTAAACAAGTACCGTTTGTGCTACAACATAACCTAAGTGTATCCAATATTAATAGATATTATGCGTGAATAGAAATTGCGAAAACTTGAAAGTTGTATCCTTGTAACTATCCTTAGAAGTAAATTACTTGTGCTTACATAACCGGATCAGAGGCGTGACGCGAATGATACCCAAAGGGCTATGCATCTATCAAATCTGAACTTAATTATGATAATATGATGCGTGTTTTTCAACGAGGGACATCTAGGAAACAAGTATGCCTGAAGGGGCTTACGACCTAAAGCGCGGTCACTGTCGGACTGCATAGAAAAGAAAGAGAAGCGCGATGACACAACGCTGGTAATTTATTGCAAAATATAAAGCAATTATTTAATTACAAAACATCTATTGTTTGGACGAAAAAATTAAAACAGTGTTTTAGTATGTTGCTTGTAGAATAACCTGACAAAAAATCAGAATGATTATATAATTATGTATAGGTATTAGTATGGTTTTTATTGTAAAAAGAAAGTTTTTAGAGGGAGGTATATTCATGATTTTTTTCTATCGTAGGTATCAAATTAGTTGTATTATGTTTTCAACACACTATCAACCTAGCATATATCCTGAAGAATATCATATGTTTTTCTGATAGTTTATTGTTTCTAAAACTTGCGTTTTTTGCGTTTAGGTCCTGTAAGCTCCTTAAGGACATTGTTTACGAATTTTTTCGGACTTATTTTTGTGACATCATCCAGTGCTCTGGTATCCATCATCATTCATAAAAATGTTCAATGTTCAGTTTTGACTTCGCTCTATTTTTACCGACTTCACAAAAAGGAGGAGGTACTATGTTCGGGTGTTTGTATGTTTTTTTTTTTTTTTGTATGTTTGTTCATCGAATACTCCACCAATTGTCGACGGATTTTCAAAATTCTTTTTTTGTTCGAAAGTAGATAGTTCTGAGGTGGTCCCATTGTCACCAAGTTAGGATCTGATGATGGGATCTTAGAGAAATCGAGGGCAACCCTCAAATTTTATAGGCTCACTTATTGTTTTTCGCATATTTTATGAAGTATCTTGTGTATTTGTGTATGGTTGTCACCATCTCAGGTAGCTGGGCTGATGATGGAAGGTACAACTTCTTAACAGTAAGAAGTTACTCGAACAGGCAAGGACTGTTTTAGTAAATTGTTTTGATGTTTGATAGGGCATTTGCCACATTTGGTCTCATGATCATCAAGTCATGACCTGATGCTACCTAACTCCTCGACAACTAACAGCAGATATATCGTGTTTAGGCTGAAGCCAGGAGCATCAGAAAAAGTACAAACCTTGAAATTACAGCACCGTAGTCGTGTTTGGACTCATTTTAAACAGGACTAATTTTAAGTTCAATGCAATGTTGACATAAGTCTGGCCTGATGCTGCAGCCAGGATTATCACTTATCAGCATCTAATCTAAAAACTAATAAAAGGAGAACTCCTCAACAATTAACGTCCCTGCATCGAGAAAAGGAATATTTTATAAAAAGGCGATGGGCAAGTTGACATTAGGCTATTGTAACTTAGATAAATTATAAACAGACCCACTAAAAAGCGAGAAATAAAAACTTTTTAACAAAAAAAAACCGACTTCCAAAAAAAACACTACAAACTGAAAAATAACTTTAATTTCGGAAGTCGGTGGCAAAAACTAAAATACTGATCCCTAAGACACCGACTTCCGAAATTAAAGTTATTTTTCAGTTTGTAGTGTTTTTTTTGGAAGTCGGTTTTTTTTTTGTTAAAAAGTTTTATTATTAGGTATATGTATCATGTCTGCCCAGCCTATTCCCAACTATGTTGGGGTCGGCTTGCAGTCTAACCGGATGCACCTGAATACAAGTATTTTACATGGAGCGACTGCCTATCTGACCTCCACAATCCACAACCCAGTTACTGGGTAAAACGGTACCCCTTTGTAAGACTGATTGTCAGATTTTCGGGCTTCTGACTACCCGTAACGACTGTCAAAGATCCACGAATGACAGCCGGGACCAAACGGCTTAACGTGCTTTCCGAGGCACGGAGGGGTCTCGGTATGTAAAGATGGTCTATGCATAATTATGCGATAGCAGCAATCGCGATTGATTTGCTGGCATTTATTGAAGAGTTGTCCGTTGTCTGTCTCCGAAACTCATCATTATCACATCTTTACGAAATTTAAATGGGACCATTTTGGAATAAACCTCTTTAGAACAAAAAAAAATTGCTAATTCATCTGTAGGTATATGACGGAGATAGACCGAACAAACATAAACAAAAATATATATACAAACATCCAAATTGAGAACCTCCTCCTTTTTTGAAGTCGGTTAAAAATATTCAATTAACAAAATAAATACTGAACGGCAGGATACTCTAACCTTTTTTTTTTTTTTTTTTTTTTTATACGTGGAGAAATGCTCATGCATTCTGCACTACCACGGGGAGATAGTGCAGTTATGTGGGACTCTAACCCACTAAAACTCCACGGTGTCCTCCTCTGCCGCTTATGGCGGGAACACGGGCACGCGTTAGCACTCATCCGTGAACCCGCCGCGGCTGTCCGTCACCGGACCCTCCTCCGGGGAGTACTCCCCATCACCGGCGCACCAGAACACATAGCACGCCGTGACCACCCCAGGGACCAAACCAGCACATGGGCGCCAGACGACACCGTCTCTGCCACCCTTGGTCCCCCTGCGACGGGTCAGGTCATTGGCCCCGCCGCCTGCCAATTTTCGGCCGCAGAGGATAGGGAGAGTGGCCAACGTCATACCAACACTCCTCTTCCCCTGCGGCCCCACCGCGTCCGCCATCGAACGGTGGCGACCCCGTCAAGGCCGCGGAAGGTAGGGAGAGCGGCGCACCGTAATACCGGCACTCCTCTCCCGCCGCGGCCTCCAGCCCTCAGCCGCGATGCCTCCGGTACGACATCGCGGCCCGCCTCAGTTGCGATGTCGCCCAAGCGGCACCGCAACCTACATGTTGGCCGCTACGTCGTCGGCTTGTCGGCAAAAGCCCTGACGAGCGGCCCCTCCTCGGGTTCCTCTTCGCTTCACCGTGGGTGTCCAAGCCACGGCTACTGAGCCCCCCCGCCTCGACAATGCGGGAACCCACCGGGGGGGCCTCTAACCTAACCTAACCTATGTTAATATTTCAAACAGAAAAATAAATTACACAGGAATAAAGAATTTCCACCAAGATTGACTCTAGACAAATAAGGTCGGTAATGAAAGTGTCGGTCTTGTTCGCATATAACTAAACCCTAGCAGTCTCAGTGTGAATTGCAGCTTAAATTCCAACTAAGCCCATTCATATGCTTAAGCCAAGCTTACTTGAAATGAATTGCTATCAAGTGCTACATCTTGCAACATGTGGTATGAGCCAGGGTGCAATAAGTCTAAGTTAATCTGGCTTTGGCTTTTCCTTTTTTGTGAGCAATATCTTGTAATATTCATTGAAGTGCTCAGATGTATATTACTTGGAACAAAATCCTTGGAAATCACAAGCTTTCGTAATTACTAATTGCTAAAGAGACTTTGGTTGTTATTGTTCTCAGCTCTCACTCCTCAACAATTTAACCAATCATGGTAGTTTGTGCCTAATGTAGTTTATGACACGAAGGTTCCTAGACCTCTCGATTATTCGAGTGTCTTACATACTTTGAATAACAATCTGAAGGATTTTTCAGGAAATTTCTAATCCATTGCTTCATAGGTTTAAAAAATTCGCTGGCTTTGGTCTTTAAATAGCAGAACCTTTTATTTAAAATAATTTACACGCTAACAGCTCGCCCCTTTGCCGTCTGATATTTGTTACAGAACAAAAGTGCGACATACATCAAAACATATCCCACATTGAACTAAGCATAAAAGAAACAATAAGAAAAATAATATTCCTAAGTAAAATTATGTCTTTTAATATTCTTGAAACTCACCACATCATTGTGGTTGACTAGTACTGCATATTTATTTCAAAGAATGTGACATTAAAAATACACCTCGTCTATTAATATGCAGCAATGAGAGTCTAAGAAAATTATTTCTAAAAATATTCCTTACGCCATTACAAGCTCAGCACACCTGCGGTTTTATATGCGTGTAATATTACATGAAGGACTCAAATCACGCTAATCACCCACCTGTGAAATGTTGTAATGGATAACATACTCTAAACTAGTTTATTTTATCTATTATGTTCTGCAATTTATTATCAATTAGGTATAATTATCTGTTGTCGGTCTAGATTCTACTGGGGGCCTAAAAAGGCCACTTTGGCAGAATCATAAAAGAATAACATAATGGACAGTTAACTGTTAAGTCAATCGTATCAAATCCCTTTGGTGAAGGATTTTTCAGTTATTTTTTTTTTGTCTGTGCTAAAATACCAGTCAATCCAATCCAAATCCAATCCCAATCTTTTTGATTATACCTACGTAAAACAGCGAAAAAAATAAAAACACGGACTGTCTTCGCCATATTATGATTCATAATGTTATCCTTTTATGATTATTCAAAGTGGCCTTTTTAGGCCCCTGTTCTACATTAGGAAAGGCCTAGATTTAGAGGAGGCCTAAATTTTGGGGCACCCTATGTCCAGTACTGCACGTCTTTCGGCTGAAATGATGATGATGACATATGGTGTCTCGACTCATCATTTTAAAAATAACAAATGTAGCGAACCGTAGACATCGTATTCGTTTTGACACTTCAGAAATATGACCACAACTACGGATCATTTTGCTGTACTCACAGTCTGTTAAGATTGTATTCAAATCCCATCATATATCTGAGTAATTTTCCCCAATCACTCACAATCCTAAACAAATGATAACCAACATATTCCAAGTTATATGTCAAAACTAATGTGCAAGATATTCGCGCTTTCACACAACGCACATCGACGTTCGGTGGTCACGAACTATCTAGCGATGAATAGTACGCGGTTAAGGGTTGTCATCCTTGGAAACCAGGAACGTATTACCACTAAAAGTACCTAAGGGCCGTAGAAAAATCTGTCTTCAAGTCGTAGATAAAAACAGAGAACGCATATGTCATCCTCTTGACATAATCGCCTCATTGGAGTGAACAGTGAGATCCACAAATGATAAACATTGCTTTGACACAAAAAAAATACTTATGTTTACCCCTATCTTGCTCAAGTGGCATTCTACGTGGGAAATAAATTATGAAACCGCGAAATTAAATTAGGACATTTCATAAATCAAAGGACCTTTCTCTTTCCTTTGGTTTAACTTTCATCCGTATACACTCACGTACCTAGAAGCTGACTGTCAAATCATTTCATCTCTTCTTTCTCGCAAAACTCGTGCCAATACGAGACAAAATAAAAACTGAAGCTGATAAGTGATTTCAGAAGTCTGATACTCCATATTAGGCTATACTTTGGCCCTATGACAAAATAATCAAAATGACCTCACAACCTGCCTCATGAAAGCCCCAGGGTATTCTCAGTCTTCACTATCTCTGCACACACTCACTCCAGCTGAGACAGGATTGAACTTTCCCGCTCACACTCGTACAAAAATCTATTTATTACTCCATCTTGTAAATTAACAAAACTTTCTTCTGCAATAAAAGTCATCTCATTAGACTGACAACTTCATTTGACTACACCCGGACCTTACAGCCCTATGCCAATGATTTATCGTGCACTTTGACAGTAAAATGAGACTATACATTACTCGAAGCAAGGCTACACAAACCTATAGGAGACTGTAATAGAGCATTTCTCTTAGAAAGTCTAGCTAAATTATATTCAGTATAGGAACGGGTGAACAAAAGGCTTCAATTGTTCGGACTGGCGTATCTAAGTTGATTTATATGTTTTATTTGACGATATAGTTAAGAGTATTGTGTTTTCGTAAAGCAACGAAATCTATTCTTTATCTTTTTGCTGACAGAAGATCAAGATGTTTCCAAGCTTCGTAAGTAAAAAATGTATTACTGTTGGTTTTAATTGACCAGTAAGCTAAAGAAACTCTTGTACTATCACGAATATGAAACTGCAATGTTTACATCGTATCAAATTTATTTTGTTGTTCTTTAGAAAATTGTTAACCCATTGCTTCATAAGTTCAAAAGTCCCAGCAGTGGGAACGTTCTAGGCTTTATTATGCTTAACTACAATTTTTCCATACCAGTTTAGTCATGCACCTGTTGCATTTGTTTTGTTTGTTGCAGCAACATGTTGTGACCCGTGGGTTGCCAAAGCTAAACCAATGTTGAGTGTGTTTGATGAAGTGCTTCTAGTTCCACGAACTGATTATGCAACAGTTCAGCAATTCTTCTATAATAAATTTCAAAGGTATGTACCAAAATATTATAATGAGCAGATTGAGAGCTTACATCTATCTCAGGATTGTCTGCTCAACACGTAAAAAAAGCAATGAATGTTGCTGAACTGTCAAAATGAAACCGATTCCGATTGATAATGTGTTACGCAATTGCCCCGCGGGTTTGCTTAACTCAGATAAAAACAACATAGCCGAATACAACTCGCCACAGTTTATAGTGGCGGTAAGGCCTGTTATGGAGGAATGGCTGGAGGGGTCGCTAGGCATGGTTGGCTGGTCGGGGGTGCGACGAATGTACTAGTATCTCCCGGGCCCCCGACTCATGGTAGTAGAAGGAACAGTGGGGTTTTAGTCAGTAGGAATCCAACATAACCCTCCGTTCTCTTTAGACAGAGGAGTACTTAAGCCATAATAAAAAATTAAAAGTATGTTAATGTAAACAATCCGGGCACATACCACATTATTCATCGCAATTAATAAATACGCAAAAAGGGTTGGCTAAAGCCTGCGCTTAAACCCTTTTCTTCGCTCTTCCAATAAATTATGCAATGGACGTTAAATGTTAAACGATAAGATTAGTTTAGTATCAATACAAAATGGACAAGAATGAATTACCTATAGAAAAAATACTTCGTAATGAATACCGAGGCGAGGCGACGGCGATTTGTCAACAAACATTTGTTTATCCAATAGATTAATGACTAGCAAATTGAATAATAACACGTTAGTAGCGATGAAGGTCAAAACTCATTAACACATAAATAGTGATAGACAATTATTATTCATAGCTCAACGTTATTGAACTCAAACTGAACTAAGGGCTTTATTAGTCGATCCGCACGAATTTGCTCACCCGAAACGGGCGAATCGTCACTTAATTTACTTTTTCTATAGGCGTCTCGCATGAATTAGAACATTTAGAATTGATATGCAATATTTTAAAGTGTAGAAAAGAAAAAAGGACACTAGCACACAGAAGTGGTAAGACCTAAATATTACAAAATGTGTACTGTTTTCTTAACTTCATTGCATAAAATTCAAAATGGGCCAATACGCGCGAGTCGTCTATGGAAAAAATAATATTATTTCAAAGTAACGATTCAGGTGTGTAAATTCGTGCGAATCGACTAATAAGTCAACTAAACTAAGGCATAATATTACAGCGGTAACTTCAAAGCTAAGCCATTACAATTTCATGCTAAACATTATGATCATTTAGCCTCAGGACTAAACTCGGCTTATCTAAATAATAACTTGTGTGTAGGTACGTGAGTGGTGATTAATTTTAATGTTATAATTTTAGCTATGAAAGGTACTGTTATTAACTGGTGGCCAATGCATGTAATGTATGAGTGGTGTCTGTATTTTCATTCAAATCAATTGTAGCATTTAATCAAGACCAAATATGTCATGGCAAAACGATAAATTAAGCAAACCTGATAAAACCGTTGATTTTGAAAAAAAAACACAATTTTATCAAAATCAATGGGTTCGATTCCTGGCTAGAAATAGTGATTTTTCAAAAATCCAATGAAGCAGTTTTAGTTTTCATCAAAATCGAGCCCGCGACTCCTTTTAGTACATTTCGCTATTCCTCATAGTTTCGGATTTGGCCATCCACGCCCACTTGGAAAATTCACCCTGTATATCCCGAACTGGTAAATTATATTGTCTGTAAACTGTCTTCAATAGTATTACGCAAAGGACGAATGTATATAGAATGTCTATAATTATCTAGTTCTAGCCATTAAACGTGTAACAGTTATGAAATTAGCGCACTAGGTCAGTTAGCTTCGTAAACGTGAACTAAACACAAGACAAAAACGTGTGGCTAGTGTTGGTCCGTTCTGTAATAACTTCTGAATCTTCCTACTTTTTTTATAAAGTTTTCCAGGATTTATTACAGCCAGTAATTTTATGCAAATGCAAAAAGTTTTAACATGTATTCACACAAAACAGAACAATGGGACGGTTTATTAACGATGACTGACAGACAATATTTGTACGGAAAGAATAACATGCCACACCACGGCAGTCTTCAAGGAATAAGCAGAGGTGTACCGGTGGGAGTGGTGTTGTGTGGAAAAAAACAGTAAAAAAAGGCCCTCCTTTCTATTGTTATGGCTAGCATTCAATCAAATAATCAACTTAGTCTATCTCAGCCCACTGCTGGACATAGGCCACTCCCAGGCTGCACCACAACACCCTACCCAAATGTCCTTTCTTTGGTATTGTTCGTCGAATAGTTGAGCACCTCAAGTTCTGAGTTGAGCTGCACGATTTTTGACAAATGCGTGCACTGATTGGACAGGTCCGCTCAATCTGTGTGGTTCTTTCCTCAAAAGACCATTTCAGACACCAATCTACATGGTCTTCACACGATTTCACCAAGATTTTGTCTGGACTTTAAAAGAGACTGTGACCTCTAAGTTTGTTTCGGCCTTTCTTCTCAGAGTAGTCAGATAGGAAACGCCGACCTCATCTAGTTTTAAAAATATAATTGACGTGTAAAAGTGTTTGTACAAACCTACTTACAGAAAATAAATCATTTATCATTTACCGCATCCAGTCTGTCCCAGACATCTTCTGGTCGTCAGTCCATCTAGCTGGGAGCGTCCCACAGTACGCTTGCCGACACGTGGTCTCCACTCTAGGACCCGTCTCCTCTACCGGCCATCGGTCTTTCGACAAACATGGCCGGCCCACTGAGTCATATTTCTAACAAAATTGTCTAGTCTTTATTGCCCCGCACCCTAATTGCGTAACACACTATTACTCTCAATTTGAATCATTTTCAAGCATATTTCTAATCCATTGCTTCATATTGTTCGAAAAATGTGTCTGCTGTCTGCCTAACAACGCAAATAACGCAATGAATGTTGTTGAACTGTCAAAATGAAACCCATTGCTATTGATAGTGTGTTACGCAATTACCCTGCTGGTTGCGAATACCGCGGACTTGACCTTTCTGCATCAAAATTAAGACATCAATCAAGCTCTCTATAAAACAGATTAGATACCCTCACTTAATGAAATTCTCAGCGATATTCGTAAATTAACTGAGTCTTCGTAATTAGGTTAGCACACACGTTGCTCTCTAGTCATGAAATTAAACCTAGATCCGAGTCGTAAAAGTCTGAACTGCGTGTGTTAACTGTATAATTTCAACTATTAAAACGATCAATTAAGAGTCCCGTTATTGGAGTACTTGTTTCCAAAAAAGTAATTTAAAAAAATTAAACCGACTTCAATTTCGGAAGTCGGTGTCTTGGGATCTGTATTCTAGTTTAAGTTTTATGCCACCGACTTCCGAAATTAAAGTTATTTCATAATTTTGAGTTATTTCTTTTTGAAGTCGGTTTAATTTTTTTAAATTACTTTTTATTTCGTAATTTTTAGTTTTTGCACTAGAATTTGACCAAGGTTTTGAGATGTTTTCCCTTTGACACTACACCCGTAGCTCGTATCAATAAGCCAGGCCGTCACACTTACACGTATTAGTCCATATCTTGAAAATTACTGAATCGATCTTGATGAAACTTGCACTGTTCCCTAAGTTGAAGTAAATGGAAGCCAATAAAAAAAAATCGTCACGATCCGATTAATAGTTCCGGAGATATGCGTGGACAAACATACATACATACATACATACACACCTACATACATACATACGTCTACAAAATTTTGTATATTTGTTTGGAAGCCCTAATAGATTGTCATATGTGAATATAATGCAATTCCAATAATATTACATACATACGTATCGAATTGATAACCTCCTTTTTTTTGAAGTCGGTAAAAATACACTTATTTCATTTTGTCTGTTCAGGGTTCAGAAAGGTACCAACATGACCATATATCTTGATAATCTTATTACCTTTGTAACTAGTCACTTTAGTCACAAAAAAATGGGTGACATGCACGATGGTGACATGGGACCCCGATGCGCAACCTGTTCCCAAGGATTCAGTAGGTACATGATTCTGAACCTTCAACGCAAGCAGCGTTGACATTTTTCGTCGGTTATTAAAAAATACATTAGTTTACTGTTCCATACATTTCGACCACTTTTCTATGAAACAGCAGATTTTTTTTTTGATAACCCATATAAAATGTCTGCGCTAGCTGGTTCAGAATCGTACTGATTTGCTGTTTACGTGTCGTCACGACGATATTATCGCCGCGATTAACTCGCTCGTGGAGACGGCCCCCCTAACAGGCATAGCGTGGTGCGTAGGTACCGCCGCAGTGTTCGAGTCCGACTCGCGCTTGGCTAGTTTTACTTTCTAACTTAGGTACAATGGTTTTAATTTGATCCTCCTTTTCTCTTAGGGTTTATTAAAATAAAGCTAGAATTTCTCCAGAGGGCTCCTCTGTCCAGGGTTTTTCTCGTAAAATAGTCTAGACACTTGCTTTGTCTTATCTAACAATGATAAACGAACCGTTCATAGCTAAGGCTAGCTATTTTATTACATGCTATTCTTTCTTTATTTTTCTTATATCTACAGTGTTCACAGTAATCACAGTGTGTACAGTGTGTGTTGTGTGTTGTTTCTACAGTGTTTTTGTAACGTGGAAACTTTTAATTGGCCTTGTTTTAATATTTTCTCTTGAACTGTGTTGTGTCTTGGGAGGAAAATTCATCTGTATATTGCCCGCTGTAGGATTAAAACAACATGAAAAGTCCGCGTTACATGGTTGAGAATGTTGTTGGAATTCTCCTTGTCACATAATATTCGACGAAACCTTGCTTTTGTCGTCTGAACTTATACAAAGAGAGTACACACTGAATTATTCTCGTATTTCTCATCGCCTATCAAATGGGAACCGGGTATCTAAGCATTGTTTTGCAACCATTGACACTATAATAAAACGTATACCTATTTCAAGGGTATTTCAAGGGTCATTGCTCATAATCCGAGCATAAAGTGCTTACATTCGCTTATTAAGCACATAAGTTAGTCGTCCAGGTCCAGGTGCTCACAACGTACCTACATAACGTAGTCAAATTACTACAGTGAGCATTCCTAATTGTAACTTGAAACAGTGTTCATTGTAATAAGAGATAATTGAAAGCGTAATTATATTAATCAGTGGGATATAACGATCAGGTTTTGTAGTGTCAGTGATAAACACTACAATTTGATCTTCCACTTTAGGTAGCGCTAATTAACTACTTAAGGTTAAGGTACATTGCGCTGTTATCAGCTAAAGAGGGTTGTAAATAAACTGATACGAGAGAAGCCCTTTCTCGCGGTTCGGTTTTTTTAAATTAGCGCCGATAAAATGTGTGTATGGAACAAATTCCTTATTTCAGCAATTAATTAGGTATATCTTTTTGCGACAAATTAATCTCAGTCGGCATTTTTGATAATCAGTATCAGTAAATGCATAATTTATACTCGCATTTCGTCGACTCATACGCGGAATGATAAATAAATATGTAAGATACCTATTATGTCTGAATTCTGATACGGAGATAAAAAGATTATGTATGACACACTTTAATGTTATCAAATCAACACAGAATTTGCATAAAACAACATACGAATATTGTTCCAAATAATAATGTCATTTTTCTTTTGTTTCAGGTGACATTTTCAACATTCAAATCTAAACAAAATTTCGAGTGTTTAAATCCGAAATGTCATAAGTCATAACTGTCAAATATAGTTTTTTTTTTGTTTTGTCATTTGAATATGGATTCGTGCAGAACTATCCAGTGAAAAGTGTTGGTTGTGTGTGTTTGTGAACTAGAGTGACGTTGAAAAAACAAAATGGAAGCCATGGAACGGAGAGGAAAGGTAGCCGCGATCGGTGCGCTCGTCTTCATCGTATTTTGGTCACAATGTGAGTATTATCTACCAGTTTTATTTATCATAACTTCATCTTTTCGTAGTATATGTAATTTTTAGGCTATTTTGACGTCTATTGAGTCCCTTCCTAAAGGAGATCACCCATTCTGTTCGGTGAAGTGAGATAAAAAAAATAAAGGTGGCCAGTAGGGTTGTTGTACATTCGTCACAAAGTAAATTCGCCACGATAAAAAGTATGTGTAAACTCGTCACAACTCTATTTTCATGAAAGAAAATCCGCCATATTGTTTATTTCCGTACAGACAGCAGAAAAATCAAACAATAAAGAATAAAATGTTATTTCTTTATTTTTCATAATCACAGAAATTCACATAAAAATCACATTTCTCACTTATGGCTAAAATATACGGTAGTATTGTCTGGTTTTGTGCGTGTTTAAGCCCGCGTTGTCACGAGGACAGCGTGACTTACGTGACACGCCTAATCCTAAATAAACATGTATTGCAAGTGGCTGATTTGTTTACAACATTACAATTATATGTAAAATAATAAAAAGAAAATTAAATCACAGTAATAATCACATTTTTTTGCTAATTTGCATCTACATAAAAAGTCGCACTTTTAATTACGTATATTATGTTTATTTATTGCAATAGGCTAATTTGCCTGCAACATTACACTTATAACAAAAACAATAGAAAGATAAAATAATTAAATCACAGTAATAATCACATTATTTTTTGGTAATTTGCATCTACATAAAAAATTACAGTTTTACTTACAACTATATATATTTATCTATTGCAAGTGGCTGACTTGCCTGCAACATTACACTTATAACAAAAACAGTAGAAAGATAAAATATTTAAATCACAGTAATGATCACATTATTTTTTGGTAATTTGCATCTACATAAAAAATCACAGTTTTACTTACAACTATATATATTTATTTATTTCAAGTGGCTGATTTGCCTGCAACGTTATGATTATAACTAAAATAATAGAAATATAATTAAATCACAATATACGGGTTTTTGGTAATTTACATATGTTACAATTCTTTAAAATGCTGCATAAAAGAAAGTTTTAAAAGTAAGAAAGTTTAAAAGTAAAAAAATTTTTAGCCATAATAATATATACTCTTTTTAAAACAATACTGCAATCAATAATAATATACTTACACCATGTCCACCCGAGCTTGTGCCCGGCTGATTATTATCCATTTTTTCAGAGATGCACCAATCTAACTAACTACCGTCGGTCTAATATATTATGTGCTATAACTCTATGGTAACTATAATATTAAGAAAATCACATTTGCAAAAAAACACCCAAAGAAAACTATAGGTAATATTATTACACAGAATACCACACGCGCATCGCCAAGGTCAAGTGAGCCACTGGATGACTGGGCTGATGCATTGACCGGTACGGCTAGAAAGAGATAGATAAAGCGAGCGAGCGAGCGCGTAAAAGCATGTGCAGGAGCGCAGGAGAAAACAAAAATTTAGAAATCATTTTCATTTCGAGCGCTAAAAATCAATAACTTTGTTTTCTACCAGTACTTTATGCAAAAAATATGTACCTATGCAAGCTTGTGACGAATTTACACATATTTTTTATGCATGTGACGAATACACTTTCAATGTATGGAGATTACAAAATGTGACGAATTAACTTTGTGACGAATGTACAACAACCCGGCCAGTAGTAGAAACATTTTTATTGCGAGAACGCTGAATTTTCAAACAAAGATAAACAACGATCTTGTCTTTCAATCTACCTTCAATATCCGTTCCAAACCCAAATTGAACCCAAATTAATTTTATTATTATTTATTTAGGTATTATTCACGACTTTGAGGCCTTTTACAAAATAATGCGTTCTATGTGTACTTTAAAAATACGTAATTATTATTGATGGCCGCCAAAAAAATGTAAGCATCCCAATGGCCAGAATGGGTAACCTCCTTTTTTCAACATGGCCACAGCTACCCAAAATTCGTTCGAGTTTGTTTAGAATGGCGCACTAAACTTCAAACTGGATAAACTCAATAAAGTAATTTATTAAAATGGACTAAAACACTTTTGACCACTTGTTTAGACTAAGGAAGAATAAACGGTGCAACAAATTTCTAAAGGCTTCCCTCAGACAGGTGCAACGCGACAGCGCGACATGACTCTAGTAGAACAATTTCTATGAAAACTTCATGAAAATTGCACCGTTCGCATCGCACCTGCCTGTGAGAGCCATTAAATCATAATTAAATAATCCGGCCATGCATCCAAGCAATATAATTTCCGCTTCCGTTTTGCATATAAAAATGAGAATAATTCCAATCTAGATTACAGTAGAATCTGCGCTAGGTCACATGCTTCCGCAATAACTCACGGCTTCCGCGCTAACCGGCGTTTGGCCGGCTTTACGACAGTTAAGCTTAACGAGACCTCTATTTTAGCAGAACGTTAGAGTTTTAGCGCCGTTCCAGTTTTAGCTGAGGTTAGAACTTGTTCTAGTATTGTGACCTGTTTGTCTCGCACGGTATTAAGTACTCCTGTATTATTGTTACCATTTTCGTGTTAGTTAGTTGGTCGGTCGGCAGTTCTGCTTCGTTGGTCTAATGGTCGTAAGCTCTATTGCTGAACGTGAGGTTCTGGGTTCAATTCCCAGGTCGGCCAAAGTGTTATTAGGGTTTTCCATCAGGAATTTCTCAGTAGCAGCCCGGAGTCTGGGTTTGTGCGCGGTTGATGGCAATATGCTCGCCCCCTGTTACAACCATAACTGGCGAAATGTGGCTGTATTTACAGACACCAGCAAATCAAGTTACTTCAATCTGTCAAATTTCTTTAATAGATTTTCAACTTTATCGCTACAATATAAGGTTCAAAGTGGCTTGATGTCCTGGCGTCTGTACTAAAGGTACACTTCTGCCTAACCCTTTAATACAGGCGTGATGTTATACTAAATATGTTACCAGAAGCCACTAAGTTCTTCAAACTGGTAGATATGATCAGAGCTTATGAATAAGTAGCAGTAGCGAAGGGTCAATTTTTGTAAGACGTAAGCCGGAGTAGATACCTTTAATAGTACTATATTATATTTTGTCGATAGTAGGGGTGGCCAACTTGGTTAGACCCAAGATCTACTGTTAACTGACGCCACCCTGTGCGATCTACCAATTACATACTTCTTGAAATCTTATATGAAACGGCATAAGTTCAGTACACAATTATGTAGTATTTTTTATTTTATTAAGAGGGAAAATATAAAACTGAAAATTATTCTTAGTAACTACTTAAATAAACCTAGATCAGGCAACGCACTAGATTACCTTCAGAGTTTTATTTTTGGCTGTAATCTCACATTTCTCATACCAGTCTATCCAGATTTTTATAATCCTATTATAGGCCTAGATTAATATAATACTAATGAACCTTATGTACAATTTTTGTAAACTTATTATTATTTCAATAAATATTTTATTATTTTATTATTATTTTTATTACTTATTTATATTAATGTGAGCATTGCGTTTGAGCATCTTTCGCTAGATTATCAAAATCACGTTTGTAGTTGGAAATATTTTTTGCCTTGCCTCGATCGACTGGACTAATAGTCGCGATCGACCTGTCGATCGCGATCGACCGGTTGGCCACCCCTGGTCTATAGAATATTGACTGTGCCATTTTTCAAAGGGAAGCCGGTAGGAATCGAGTTGTATGGAACCTTCGCCACGCATAAGTAGGTATATCAACCACTGAGACGAACAGCATCATTCATTCATTCTGCGAGAGACTGGACGGTGATATTATAGTCCCTTTGCGTAAAAGTCATCGTCGCTTTAAAAACTCATGAATAAAAGCCCCGATGCAGACCGAAATTACTCGAGAAAACCCGAAAAATAGACGCTAGTATCTAAAGCCACCCATAAAGTTGAAACTTTTTGGAGGTATTTATAAAGTATGATTAAACGAGAAGTTTTATAGCGCGCATAACAAATTCAACTGAGAAAATGCGCCAAGATAATTAAAAGAAGAAAAACATATCTGTTATGATTAGTGTCTGACCGAATTTCGTTTTCGGTTTTCGGTCGAAATATCCATATTCGGCAAGTTTCGTTTTCGGCCGGCAAATCATCAATGCTTTAAATTCGGAGAATATCAATGCTTACTACAACTAAAAGCGCAAAACTGTAAAAGTATAAAAAAGGCTATTTTATCGCATTTGACATCATATTATTTGATTAGCAGCGCCCCGCGGTTTCACCCGCATAAGTGTCGATCCAGTTCGAAAGACACGTGGCGCCATCTATTATCATAATAACGTTATTGTTGTTTTCTTTGGGAACAGCACTTTTTTTCGGGATGAAAGGTACACCATGTCCGTTTCTGTACACCTGGCAACGTATATGCAAAATTTCAGGATGATCGGTTCAGTGGTTTAGGCGTGAAAAGGTAACAAGCAAACTTACTTTCGCATTTATAATATGTATTAGTTAGGATAGTGTGAAGTGTGATGGGGTACGTATTACCCAGTAACTGGGTTGTGGAGGTCAGATAGGCAGTCGCTCCATGTAAACTACTGGTATTCAGCTACATCCGGTTAGACTGGAAGCCGACCCCAACATAGTTGGGAAAAGGCTAGGTAGATGAGATGAGTGTGAAGTGTGATGGGTATAAATTAAAATCCAACTTCAATGTTACTGTAATTTCTTCTTTATCTACAGTAAATGATTGAAAAAATCTCAATGTTTAATCTTGATGCCATGAATATTTACGGTAGACACCATAATGGGTGGAAATAGTAAAATCGTCAATAGGATTAGGATTATTTAAACGAATATTATAAAGAGAAAAGATTTGTTGTTTTGTATTTTTGTTTGCGCTTTCATGCTACAACGGATGAACGGACTTGGATGAAATTTAGCACATGGGTGACCATGTAAACCATGACCTGAATTAGGATAGGATACTATTATCCCGATATTCCCACGGGAACAAAACCTAAACGGGTAAAACTGCGGGGCGCAGTTAGTTAATAATATTTGAGGAAAAGTACATATTTAGTTTCGTTTAACCGTTTAAAAAATGACCACTACATTAATAAGTACATTACGATACGAGTGACTTAAGCGGTCCATTAATGGTCACGAGTATCGTATACTATTTTAAAGCTCGTGTGACCTAACTACGCATTTCTCTGTAAAAATGGTCTCAGAAAAGTGTGACTTCAATGCGGGTATAAAATTTCATTTATTTTTGTCAGACATTACTGACTTGCAACTGCTGTATTTGATACTATAGTTTATGAATATTAAACGTTTCGATTCACCCATTTGACGATGCTAATAGAGCTGTAATAAATACGAGCATACACGTTATGATTGATGCGACTTTCATGAACGTTTCCTTTCTCTTCGAAGTCGGAAAGATTGATGGTAAAGATAAAAATTTATTTCCTGCCAATACTCGGCCAATTTTCCGTTTATTAGATAGGATTTTGTTCGATATTATTAGTATGATTTTCTTTTGCATTAAAACCGGTAATTTTTCAAAATGGTGTTCTTTTGGTTATCACTTTTAGTAGTATACTTTAGTATTTGAATTGAAGCTTCTTAGGCGACGATTCGATAATTGAACGAGAATTGAGAATTTCAAGGACGCGTCACGTTAAGGCACATTTCGTTACATGAGAGAGAAGAAGGATATAAACTCTCTCTGTCTCTCCCACTAAATCTCTCATAGGAGATTTACTTCTATCACGTGTACGGTGCTGCACGCGCATTCTTTTGTTGTCAACGTTCTTCTCTGTTACTGTTCCTGACTACAGCCGGTCTATAATAATAAAATCGTAAAAATCTTTCCTTGAAAACTTGGGTAAAGTAAGTTTGAAGTGAGCTGTCAATCCACCTGATGCTAGAGATTGACACAATTGACAGTTCACTTCTCATAAGTTTTCACGGTGAGATTTTTACAGAATAATTAGATCGGCTGTTTATTCTTATCACGTGCCACAAGACCGGTCTTTACTCTTCTCCATAATCAAATATGTTGTTGTCATTTAATTGTTACATTCTTCATCGATTAGCGTTGCATTGTCTACAATCAACATCTTCGCCTATACACCTTTTCCAACCTCAAATTCCTTCCGACAAAACAATAGCACATCGTCCAATGAAGTTCCCAAAAAAGTAATTTAAAAAAATTAAACCGACTTCAAAAAGAAATTAACTCAAAATTATGAAATAACTTTAATTTCGGAAGTCGGTGCCTGTTGGTCTAGTGGTCAGTGACTATGATTGCTATGCCGGAGGTCGTGGGTTCGATTCCCACCCAGGACAAATGTTTGTGTGATGAGCATGATCATTTGTTCTGTGTCTGGGTGTAATTTATCTATATATGTATGTATTTAGAAATATATAAGTATGTTTATCAGTTGTCTAGTACTCATAACACAAGCTCTGCTTAACTTGAGACTAGACGGCGTTGCGTGATAGTTGTGGAATATTATTATTATTATTATTATTTCGTAATTTTTAGTTTTTGCACTAGAATTTGACCAAGGTTTTGAGATGTTTTCCGTTTGACACTACACCCGTAGCTCGTATCAATAAGCCAGGCCGTCACACTTGCACGTATTAGTCCATATCTTGAAAATTACTGAATCGATCTTGATGAAACTGGCACTGTTCCCTAAGTTGAAGTAAAAAAGTAAACCAATTAAAAAAAATGGTCACGATCCGATTAATAGTTCCGGAGATATGCGTGGACATACATACATACGTCTATAAAATTTTGTATATTTGTTTGGAAGCCCTAATAGATTGTCATAAGTGAATATAATGCAATTCCAATAATATTACATACATACGTGTCGAATTGATAACCTCCTTTTTTTTGAAGTCGGTAAAAAACATAGTTCGTCTGGTTTTCGACCTTGGTCAAGAACTTGATCGCGAATATAATCCACCCACTATCTTAAGACTAATGGAAGGTACCAGGTACCAGCTACCGTTCCGATGGTAGATAAGAGTAACAATGGGATATCTTACAAGATTTGTCGTAATGCTGTCAGTGGTTTGTTGGCCGAAAATAGTCAAACCACTTTGAAGTTTGTAGGTTACGTAATATTTGGCGAGAGCAAAGTTTTGAGTGTTGTTGTATTTCCTTGTGTTTATACAGAATACATAGCCCATAGAATGGGAATGTGTAGTTTCAAGAGGTGAATATCTCACTAAAATTGCGGACACCTCAACAATGTTTTTTTGTGCAGGTTATTTGCAATATTTGTATTTTAGCCTGTATAAGTTTTACACCAAGGCGGAGGTGGCGTTGATGATGTAATATCATTTGCAGGGCCAACATGGCCAGAGATCCCGCAAGACAGGGAGGTTTGGAAGAAAAAAGGGGAGGCCTTTGCCCAGCAGTGGGACACAAAATAGGCTAACAAAAAAAAAAGTTTCTACCATACCACAACACGTATGTAAGAACTTAAAAAAGCTGAAACATTAGGTAGGTACCTTGCTTAAGTAGTTTAATATAGGTAATATAAGTACTAAGATGAATAGGTATTTATCTTAATAAATAGTAAATACCGATATAAAAACCCATACAACTTTACAAGGTATCCCGCTATTTAAAGGAAGCAGGATTAAATTGAAATTCCTTGCCCTACATCGTAGGAATTTAATAATATTTTCTTATCAGTGCAGTCCTAGTTCGAGTGGTACCTGATAGTAATAATACTACAAGCGATAAGGCAGACCTGCTCAATATTAATTAGTTAGGCGAACTAAGGATTTCCCAGCGGAAATTTAGGAAGCCATAAATCATTTGAAAAAAAACCCGCTATTTTTTTTTACAAATTTTTCGCCCCTTCAAAACATTGGTCTCCTAATTGAATATTTTAGTCACCAGGGACATTACAAATACAGGTTCTTACTCGACGAACTTTTAACTGCAAACGCTTGCAAAATGAAACCTAAAGTCATAGAAGTTGTCTCATCTCGGTTGTAGAAATAATCCATGCTTGAAGTAGTCTCTCGTTTACATACGAAGTTCTAAAGTTGATGGAACTGTTTAATTTTATAGTGCTGTGAAAGTAGCAGTGGCTGCAGCAACAGCTTATTTCAAGCTCGTATAACTTCTGCAGCGGTTGTGTTTAAAACTAGACTCTAAAGCATTAATGAAGATGGTAACTGTTTAGCTTTATGAGCATTTTAAGTTGGATGACAAAATATTTAAATATTTATTGTTGTTTAAAGAGTAAACATGAACTGCAAGCTTTCTTTGAAGATTTTCGAACGGTAACTTGTTATTTATGGAAACTGTAAAAGCCATAGAGTAGGTAATTCAAAAGCAAAATGTTGTTCTGTTAACCTCTTTGGTATTCGATTGGTCATTAGGGCTGGATTGAGTTATCTTAACTTAGGTTAAACTGCGTTTTTGTCAATGAGCAATCCTCTCTGGCTGGCAAGATCAAAATCATAGACAACCTTCATAAAATTACACTTTACGTGTCGCTAATTAAACTTCTTGGTGTTGCAAATCGACGTGTTCTGTGTTATATTGTGTGGTTCATATTGATAACCTTTTATCTCCATTTCTTTGCTACTTCTTTATACACCTGCAGTAACCTATAACTTTTAACTTCGCCTTACTGAAGGAACTCAAATATATCCTTTTTTCCACTTCCAGGCAGTAGTGTGGAGGGTCAGAGGAACAACACGAAGATGTCGTACGTGTGTCCGCCGCAGTTCATCAGGCTGGGTCACAGCTGCTACTTCTTCAGCGAGAACAAGGCGACGTGGCAGAACGCACTCTTCGCATGCACGGTAAGTTTTAATATTAAACTGACTATTGAACATACCCTGATTGAGTATACAGCTGATAATATTGTATGAATAGAGAAAGATGATATTTGTAATAGAAAGTAGGAATCTAGGACCATAATATTTATGGGGAAAAACGTACTATTGTCTTAAACTGAAAGAATCTAGTTAAGCATACCGCACGTGAGCGAAGCCGTATAAATCTACAAAGAGAAAATGAAAGAAACATGTGAGAACATAAACTTAACTCGGCTAAACAAAAACAGCTTCTATCTTAATTTTAAATCATTTAAATTACGACGAAATATTTTATCGGTTTAACCACAAGAACTCATTAAAATCTCAACACAGCTATGCTAAAAAAATACTCCAATTTAGTATTCCAAAAACGGAATGTGAACCCAAGACCTTCAAGTCGTAATTTATACCAAGACCCATTACCGTTTAAACGTACAAAGTTAAGTAGATCACATAATAATTTTATTACAGCAATCAAAACTTTATAATGTGCCTGAATTTTAATAACTTGATAAATATGTTAATTACTTTCCAAATGAGACTGCTTTACATTCAATGGATTTAGTTCATTCAGTTCATTCAAACATCATTGACATACATTGTGAATTAGGTTTAAAAATTTCATTACCTTTGGTAGATTGTATAATATACGTTGTGGCTCCAGTCGCAGTCTGGCTCATCGAAGTACCACCTTTTTTCGTGCTCTCTTTGCACTAACTGCCTGCTTAAATAGAAGACCTTTGTGTTTATTCTGATTATGCCAATGAATGATAATGCTGTCAAAGTGGCCGAATTCTGGTCGAGGCTTATTTAAAACATACAAAATGGATTCATCGGTACAAGGAAAAAGATTAATTGTGAAGAAATTGAGCCTTTTTAAGGAAAATTTAATAACCTACAAAAATCTCACAGAAAAAAGTCCAGTTTATTTTCGGAAGAGGTCAGTCGAAATCTAGATTGAGAATATATTAATCGGGAAAAACCCAGTCATACATGTCCGGTAGCGACCAAACGTAAACGTGACCGTGTAGAATAAGATAGTAGTTAGAATTTTAGTCATGACATCGGATTTTGATGGGACCCCTGACCACAAGATCTTCTTTAACTAACTTAACAAATAGGTTTACCAGCCAGATTTTATAATTAATACTTTCTTTGTGAGTCAAAAATACAGTTACTACCCAATTTAAATGTTGGTTTCATTTCAAACGGGTGCCAATGTCCTGCGAGTTTTACGATCAATTATTATTATAGCACCTAATGTTAACTAAATCACCATAACATTAATTATATCACCAATTTAAGACACATTAAGTTCAACATTAAATAGATTCAGAATAGGTACGGCCGTTGTAAACCAGATGAATGTAATATCAATTAAGTTTTTTTACATTCCTGCGGCTATATTTGAATGATGATCTTCTTTAATGGGCTATATCTGTTGCGGTATTGGTATGCGTATGGATGTTGGTATGAATTCCGATAAACGTATTGGTAAGTTTGATTGTTTTAATATGATCGTATCTTTCCTAGAGAAGCTTCTAGACAGAAATGACAGATGATGGTGTCTAGTAGATAGCAGATTGACGATTAACTATCATTATCATCTGTCTGCCTGGCCTTTTCCCAGCTATGTTGGGGTCGGCTTCTAGCCTAACCGGATGCAGATGAATACTAGTATTTACATGGAGTGACTGCCTGTCTGACCTCCTCCTGGTAATACGATACCCTTTGGTAAGACTGTTTGTCATGGTTCTGATAACTCGTAACAACTGTCATATATGAATGACAGCCGGGACCAACAGCTTAACTTGCATGCGTGATTGACGATTAACAATGTGCATACATAATCATAGCTTGTAATCTTATTAAGCTTTCAAACTTCACTTAATATAACGCTTATGTGTATGTTCAATAGTACAAGGGGCGGTGTTTCAAACATTGGGTTATTACCACTTTAAAAGCTTTACTACCCATAAGGCCCACGCCAACATTATCCTAAGGTGCAAATATATGCCACATAAGAAATTACAACCAACATGAATATTACCATGGTCATACGACCAAATAGCGGCAATAATATTAATCTGTGCTAATAATAGTGGGATAATAAAGACGACTGGCTAGTCTATTGTCTGGGATAATAAATTGTCTAAACCGTTTTCCTTGATCGGTTCTGTCATTCCATCACCTACATCGACAAGAGCATAAACATTAAATGAACATATAACAAAAGCAATATCTACGACCGTTGTTATTCGTGTGTTTCTTTATTAGGCTATTGACCTATCGATCTTAGACGTGATTGATAAAAGCACAATAGACTCTGCTAATGTTATAACATTCCCAGTTATCGTCATTTTTTTCTTGATTTTCATGGCGCTACGTTTTATCTGCTACTGGATAAGCACAAAGCACAATACCGAGTTTAATAACCTCATACATAACTTCGTTAATTTTTTGTCCCTCAATATGCAAATGTCTTCAACGACTCGTGTAACCAAATATTATCTCATCATTATCATTGATGACTTTATGAGCGATAAACTACACTAGTAAAGTAATTAATTTGGAATGACAATTATACTAATGCTGTAGTGGCCACCTGTCAACTGATTAAAATTTATAGCCAGCTCTAAAACCAAGTGGAGTGTCCTTAGCACTACGATCTTTTGGACGGCGCTAGCTCTCGTAGATGTGACCGAGGCCTAGACATTACATTTTATTGGTGGGTATTATGTGACAGCTTTAATTCGGCTCGAGGTCAGTTAATTAAAATATTTTTGCGGGTTATTGTCGATACCTTTTCTTTTCAGTTGAGTGTTTTGGTCAATTGTGACTCTGGTAGAATAACCTGTTTCACAACTTAATCAGTTACAACGATGATTTTTTTTTCTCAAAATAAATAAAATAAAATAAAAAATAAAAATATTTATTTGACACTAAGATTTACATGTTACAAACCAGTCATCATAAAATAAACACGAATGTATTGCCACAAAACTGATCCTAACCCCCAAACTAGGCCTGGACCTGTATTTTGGGGGTCAGCGTTCAGCCATGGGTTCTATTACCAGTCTAAAAGCTTAAAAAGGAGTGTCACTCTAAAATTGACAGCCAAGAAAAAAAAATGTAGTCAGTTTTTTATAGTTCTTGTCTCTTTTTCATCGTCGACTAAATAGTGAACATTGCATCGACGCGCAACGTGTTACAGAAGCGACGATAAATTTCAACGCAGGGGCGATGAAATTTGTATCAACGATCTATTTAAAAAAAATAAGTAGTTCCATAAATTTTGGCCGTGTAGGTATTGCACTTTTCTATGAAACAGCATTTTTTTTTTATATCCATCGAAAATGTCTACTCTAAAGGATCTAGAATCATGTACGCTAAATTAGAAATACAGTTTGCACGTGGATTTCCCAGCCTCGGCTGCCACCCTGCATTTGATAAATTCTACCTGATTAATTCATATTGAATTTCCTTTACCTCTCCGTCCGAGCATAGATAACTCCTCGGATACATTTTCAAGTTAACTGTCCTACAAACTATAATACACTTTAGTTAGATCTAGGTTAACCGCAATGGTCTTACGGGGTCGATGGATTTGAACCCGTTTGTATGCGGGCGTCTACTATCTACACACTGGTTTGTCATGGGAATTAGTTAAATACATTGTTGTTATTGTTTGTGTTAGTTCACTAAGCGTTATGCCCAGGGACCCTCTAACTCTCTCTCTTGTTGATCATCATTCTCCTTCCCTTATACCAATTTATTTAGGGTCGGCTCAACACGTCGTCTTCTTCCATAGCATAAGAATAGTCAGCCTATAATGTTCCCACTGTTGAGAGGACACAAGTCTCCTCTCTGAGAGAGGGAGTGGGCCGCCATCCACCACGCGGGCCCAGTGCGCGTTACTAGATGTCAGATGTCTTCGAATTTTTGGTTCTAGGACATGCCGGTTTCCTTACGATGTTGTCCTTCACCGTTTTGAGAGCAGTGGTGATGAAATTATTTTTAGAAACTATAAAGCACCTGTCTGGGTTCGAACCTACGACCTACAACTCGTAAGTCGCGGCCGTTACCTCTGGACCACCACTGCTCATCTTTATTTCATACTTCTCTATTATTCTTTTCACTCTCTTGTTGATAAATTACGAAAACTGTTTTCATAAAATTTTCACCCTATAAAGAAATAAAGAGGTGTGTGTGTATTATGCTCACGTTTAACTGTAATATACTCAATTATTTGTTTGTCATTATTCATAGTTGACATGTCAGTATCAACAGTGAATATTTTAACTCTTACATTCCTAAAGTAATGAGGCATAAAATTGTTCAACTAAAATGTACAAAAATGTAAATCAAATAGTAAAAAATGGCTTCAAAGAACCGATAGAGTAGGTATGTCAATAAACATAATGGTTTTACATATTTACTTTTCAAGTATTTGAACAAAACTCATTATATGTTTACATAAGTGAAAGCCTGCGCAGTTACTCAGCACATTACAATTTTACAGTTTGATTAGCTTAGTACCTGAGCGACAGACTTCTGCTAGGTAAAGGTATGGTTTCCAAGAAGAGCGGTGGCCGCTAAATAGCGTCCGCAATTTACCGGCGAATGACGTCACGGAAACGTTCTTAACTTGGTGTGTTTCCTACAGAGCGTTCTTTGACAGAGTAAAGTCAAACCTCACTGTCATCATTTTCATGACAGCGATCGTTGTGGAAACTGTTGCTTAATAACGCAACATGTTCAATTCCCATACGCATAAATTGGTCGTGGTAAAACTATTTGAAACTATGCGCCGACCGTTTAACTGAGATGTTGCCTAAGGTAGCAGACCCCTCCCGCATCACGCAGCTACCTCAATCAAACTCTCAGTTAAGCGGTCGGCCTATACTTTAAAATGTAAAAAGTAAGGTTCGAGGTGACAAAATTGCGTTACATATCAAAAGTACGAAATTGTGGCCTAGTGTTTAGCAAGCATCGACAAGTCGACACTCACTTAACAAACAAAACGGTGGCATCTTGTTAGGGCCTCTTACATCACGCTCGTTATGGAATAGTACCTACTAGAGAAAAGGTTTGTCAACCCACTTGAAGTTTTGGGTAGGTCCGATTTGGACGATATGAAGAAAGTCTCGTAAAAAACGCTGTGCCACGGCTACACCCACACGTAAAGTTAGTTGTTCCGAAATACTAGAAAAGTCTCAGCTACACCTACATGTATTATAGTTTATAATTTTCTGGAATACTTAGTAGTCTACAAAAAAAAAGGGATTCACCTGGTTAAGTTAACTTTCAGCCATAACAATTTAATATATTGTATCACTGTAAAAAATAAAACATAAAACAAAAAAAAAATGGCAAAACAAGCAATCATAATAATATTATTTTAAAATAATGAGTTGCCTATCACAATCATAACATCTCTTTAAAATACCACTTAAAAGACCTAAACAAAAGGCTTGAACCCTCCATCATTCAGCGCTTAAGCTTGACTAGGTACAACCATTGTGCATAGCCTTAGAACCATAGAATCTGCGAGGATAATGCTTTATCGTGACGGCTCCGTACAATAGCTCAGCGGTCGCACTATCTTGAGCAATATTGTGGCGATCTCCATTATTGTCTACACGTCAGCCGTAAGGAAAATAGAGAGGATTATTAT
Source organism: Oligia fasciuncula (assembly GCA_963082905.1). Classification (NCBI taxonomy): domain Eukaryota; kingdom Metazoa; phylum Arthropoda; class Insecta; order Lepidoptera; family Noctuidae; genus Oligia; species Oligia fasciuncula. Next base: position 3,280,454 of record OY720392.1, on the reverse strand, counting down.
GTATATTGCTATAATAATAAATAGCATTTGAACTCGCATAGAAATCTCGTGCCTGAGGTTGCGCGAATTAGCATTGAGACAAGTCGCTGTTTTCGTGCATATATCGAGCGAGGTACGGCCATGTTGTATGTTATATTATATGATGCATATATGATGATGATATTTTGTCGCCTAGTGAACACGAACCTTCTTGATACCTTAAACTTTCGGCAAAAGCTATTGAAATAACGGTGTATTTACCCGTCGTTCACTAGTTTTCGAAATTATGCACACTGACACACAGGTGTGTCCCAAATATTTTTTGTAGAAGCAAAACGTAATGCCTAAGTGACAGTTATTCCATAGAGTCCATACCGTTCCATGTATACACACACCTACCTCTCAACTTAGTTCGGAACCGTTCGGAACAGTTGATATTTCCATACGAATGTGTTAGAAATGGAGCGATCACCTCAGGTGTCGTCGTCAACTGCCAATATGATGCAAATTCGTCTCATTTCACGCCTCTTGGAACCAATCACAACAATATCGAGCGAATAAACGGAATGTCAAACAAACTCATTGTACTTGAAGATTCTACTGTTGAATTGTGTGTGGAGGAAGATTATTGTTTGGTGACTTTCATTCTACTGTGGTGGAAGCAGGCTTTTGCAGCTCAGTTTTAAATATGTCATGTCTATGATACACAATGACATGGTAAAGACGTTTTCTTTTGAAATGTCAATGGAAAATATTCAAAATTTAATCACGAGGAGGCTCACACGGTTCCCTATCCATTTGCATAAAATTTTAAGACCTAATATAACTTGGCATACTTTTGTTTGTCCCAATTATATTTTCGCATAATAGTATTTACGCATAACAGCTTACGCATAATTTTTTACGCATAATTTCTATAATCATAATAATGATTAAGCAGAACATTCTAAAGAATAACTTTATTAAGCATAACATTCTTAAGCATAAATTTATTTACGCATAATGATATTAAAGCATATTTTATAGGCATAACAATGAAGTAAAATATGCCTGAAAACACCTGAATACACCTGAAATAATATATCATTTGCCATAGAAATAAAATGTTTAAAGGCCTTAGCCTTTTTGCCCGAAGAGGATATACCAATTTATTTCGACGATTGGAAAAAAACCATATCTCCTGAAGCAGGTACATAACATATTTGTTTTGAACAATTTTGTAGGTTTTTTTCGTTGTAAGAAACATGCAAACAAGCATATACCATGCATGCAGCAAGCATGCAACATGTAAACAAGCATACATCAGGCATGCAAGCAAGCATTCAGCATGCAAGCAAGCATGCAGCAGGCATGCAAGCAAGCATTCAGCATGCAAGCAAGCATGCAGCAGGCATGCAAGCAAGCATTCAGCATGCAAGCAAGCATGCAGCAGGCATGCAAGCAAGCATTCAGCATGCAAGCAAGCATGCAGCATGCAAGCAGGCATGCAGAATGCAATAAAGCATGCAACATGCAGCAGGCATGGTTTCTGTCACGGCTCCGCCGCTGCGGGCCTCCGGCGGCCCCACGCGTGCTAATCGTCGCAGACGGCTTTCGCTCACCACCGCAGCTTCGGCTTGCTGGCCGGCTCCGCCGGCCAGCCTCAGCCGCCTGCTCCTCAGCCCGCGGGCCGCCTCGCCCCTACGCGCCTACGCGATTTTAAATTACACTCTAGGGGTAGGGCAGACAAGACTACGTGGAGTCGGTTTTGCAGCGATTCGGTTCTGTCACTAACTTTTGTAGCACAACATAATGATTTTTTAAGACAATACTTTAATTTTAATTTAGGGTTAAAAATGGAATTAATGTTATGTATAATAAATCATTTGCATGAAAATCAAAAATAAATACGTAAAAATAACTCAAATTTGTTTCCGTAATTTCTATTAATTGTATGCCTAAATATGATTATGCTAATAGTCATTAGGCCTAGTAACGTTATGCGAATTAAATATATGCCAAAACAAATTAGCCTTATAGATAATTATGCCAACCTAAACTGTATGCGAAAAAAAAAAATGGCAAAGTATTATTATGGCAAAACAAATTATACCAAAAGAGTTATGCCAAAGTATATTAGGAAAAAGAACATTATGCGAAAAGAAGGGATCCCGGCTCACACGTCATTAGTAACAAAACCAGAATAAACTAACCTCTTAGTCTATTGAAGCTATTTGCATATGCATATACAAGGCTAGGTTAGCTCAAGGCCAAAGGTTTAGCACAGACATGCAGTCGTCTGTACAGGTACTGCACCAAGGAATTGGTTACACGATTTAGCTCATCTAAAGAAATCAGTAATAATATAATCTGATACCCATGATTCCATCAATATCGGACCACAGTCGCGGAATATTATGATAGGTATCCTTGCATGTTGTTCACTAATTAGTATTTCGTCGCATGTAGATGAAGATGAGTCTACGCAATAAATTCATCTTATTGGTCTTCACAATTCCTATTGTTCTGTAGCAGAATGTTAAGAATTTTGAAACTCAATAGTTAAATTATTTTCCTTTCTATTCTATTCATTCCATACACAATTAATCATTCAAGAATAATGAGTTGTACATTGTAAAATTCAAAACACAACAGACTAATGGCGGAGGACTTTCGCGATAACTTTCCCCAACATTCCCAGAAAGCTGCAAAACTTAATCTTTGCTGCAGTTTTTTTGTAGGGTTGTCTGGCAACCTGTTTTTGGGAAGATTCGGTTGATGAGTTATTTGTACAGACATTCAAGAGAAAAATCTTGACCGACCCAAAATGAAATAAATATTCTCGTAGAATCCATTCGTATCGAAACCAAATTCTCTTCACACTACGTAGTAAATTAAATGACTAACTAACTATACAAATAAAAACAAAAAGAACACTTCGACGTAGAAGTGCTCGTCCGTATCGTAAATAGGTGTGTTAAATATTTCGTAAAAATTCTCTTTCAGTAAATAATTTTGGAAATTGTTTGATAGTGGAGGATATTGCATTAGTTCAGACAGAATGTTGCAGTGCAAACATCCAGCATATTTTTGTGCTTGTCATGTTCACGACACACCCTTTACTGCCAACTATAACTTGTTTTCACTTTAATAAATTCAAACGGTTTAACGACCAATTTTATGGTAACCTCTAAAGCGTAAGATGCAAATTTGTAAGCAATAGCTTCCATGCCTCGTTCACCTTTGTGCTACAAATAACCAGCGCGAGCGCCGGCCGGTCACGATCAGTACTGCCTAGTTATCAGTAAGACCAATACGCACTCCATAGGTGCGCCTACTCTTGAATGACGTCAGGTTCAAGTGTTTTTAAATTCGGATAGTCTGTTTGTATTTACGTTAAAACTGTCACGCTTTTCATCACGGCTTAGAAGGACAAAGGAGTATGTCGACAATATTAGGTTCATGTTACTAAGCCATAAGCATGAAAGTATCACCAGATTCTGTCTTTATCTCGCCAAATGCTACAGAACTTTACCCATCCTTGGAGTAGTGAACCTCTGACATAGGTATAGACACTGAAGTATGCTCCTTGGTGCCACGAAGGTTGGCGACATAAATAATGACTGATTCATGACTGATTCCACTCCTCAAGAAACACAGCATTGCGTACCTTGCATGCATAATACAACTGGAAATTAACTACATATCTTATAAATGGCGCCAAAGCAATAAAAAAGATCAATCAAATAGCCCATTGAACAAACAGTAATTAATTTAATTAAAAGCGGTCATAAATAATAAGTACATAACAATGACACTATTTACGCTCCGACAATGCAGCTGGAAGAATGTCCGCATACTTCTGTAATAACTGTCCACATTGGGTCATGGAAAGTGACCTGCTTTATATGGTCAAGGGGGAACTGATGAAATGCAAACCAAGGATTCCGGTTCTACAATTTTTGTGATTCATTGTCAATTTTTTTTGGGAAGTACGAAATTAATTTTGACGTCGAAGCCTTACAGTTGCAACTTGTTGGCCACGTCTTTTTTATCTGAGCCTGAAACGGATCAGCATTGTAAAAAGGACAACAAACGACACTTTTTAACAGCGAAATACCGAATATAGCTGAATTAGCTTGATTGTAGTAATGTAGTCTGGAACAAGGAACTTTTTTACTACCAAATGCTCAATCGTCGATAGGATACTTGTGCGTACCCTTTCTGATATATACCTTCGTCCATTCTGACAACAGTCTGACCTAAATATACATTCGCCTGTATATAGCATCCCATAACATATGTAATGTAACCATATCTACCAAAAATATATGCCTATCAAAAGTATTATGTACCTACAAACTTCCTCAAAATTCCTCGTTCTAAATTCCTCCGATATTTCCGTCATATCCCGTGATCGATTCAACCGCTAGGAAAATGTTACGTGTGTTTTCAACAAGTTCATCTGACCGATATACACAGCTGTAATTTCGACGCTTGTTTGTTAGTTTTATACTAACGTGTGTTTCTATTAACAGGATGAGTTATTGTGACTGGGTTATGTATGAGTGTTACGGCCTTTTTATTCTTTTGTTTTATTTCGGGCTGTTGCTAAGGTCTTCACTTGTTTTCATTTCTTTGTTGCTAAAGGGAACGATCCTCGGTTGTTTTATTTTTGGGTTGATGTTTTGCATTCTTCGCGTTGAGATAGACAGACATATTTATATTCAAATATAGAATTATATTTTCTGAAGTATTTTTTTTTTTCGCAATATGTTTTTTTTTTACTACGAGCAAAATACTATCCGACGTATCTAACAATAATTATTACCTCAGAACATTAAATAGCATTTAAAACTCAAAAGCGAGCCAAGAATATTTAATTAACAGAGATTTTTAAAACGCTTAGAAAAATACTATCACGGAACAAAAAACAAGAGATTCCACGTATCGGTTTATTTACAGCGGCAATAGCTGATTATATAATTGGATGTTTTTTTTAGATAGACCACCCTAATGCGCGTGGGCAAGGTACGGTCTATTCCAGGGATGACCAACCTAAAGTATTTATGTTTGCTGAAACTGTACGATTGTTTTCAATTCCTGGAGGTTGTGATCCAACAGTATTTAAAACAAAAAGCGTTTTGGAAACGGAAGCTTTTAAATTCACTGCTTGAAAAGTAACCTAAGATTGTAAGTCACCTATTTATTTTGAGTGCAATTTTCATTTCATGCAAAGTGCATTGCATGCTCAGGAATTCATAGTAAGTACTGATATTAGTAATCTGTCTGTTACCTTTTCACGCCTTAACGACTAATCGGACTTCGATGATTATTGAACACATGTAGACCTGGGTTAGGCCATAAGATACTTTTTATCTCGATAGTACGTTCCCATCCACGGCGACAATTTCCGACATCCACGGCGGGGAAACCGCGAGCAAAAGTTAATGTGCATAATGTAGGTACATTATGGGTGCAATAAATATTGAATTGAATGTGTTTATATACCGAAATCTTTGTCCAATTAGCGTCATGTTATTTATTAAAACTCAATTCTACCTGGACGTTAACTGTTGAGCGCCCCTGATCTACAATGATCTTGTTTACGTTATCTCGAAGTAGATTATTTCAGGGTGATACACGTGCTTCGGTAGCTGGCACTAACATGTGCTGCATTTATGTGCATTGAGTGTTTAGGTCTAGTATATAGTATACACTATGAAGTGGCCTTGTTTACATAAAGTGTTTGACAGATCAAGTTGTATCAGTACTAAAAATATACAGAACATTTTATTTGTGTATAATTAACATAACGTAGATAGGTTTTGCGTTTGACTAGGTACTTAAAAAATTATAAATCACACTATCACACTAATAAAGGCGAAAGTTTGTGAGTGTATGGGGGTGTGTTTAACTGTTTATATGTTTGTTACTTCTTCACGCTCAAACGGCTGGACCAATTTTTATAAAATTTTGTATGGAGGTAGCTGACATCCTGGATTAACAACGGATCGACATTTATGCGGGTGAAACCGCGGGGCGCAGCTAGTCGTTAAATATAAATCTACTAAGCATATCGTAGTCTACTTTCGAAAACAAACCTAAAGAACATATAAACATTAAAAGTTACGCACAATATTCTGATCAAACCATAGTATTCCGAATATTTCAATTAATATTTTTAAAAGTTCTTCCGGTCTAAATCTTGCGACCATCGATCAACGACCCCATATTATACTGAAAGCTAAAGTTTAATGAGTTCAGGTATTTGGTAACTTATCTATATTCGCAATAATGTATCGCTCAAGTTTTCCACTTACAGGGTAAATAGGGTTTCTTAAGTCACTTTACGAAAGTTATATCAGTTTAGGATTCTAGACTAACTATATAAATTACTAGCAGCGCCCCGCGGTTTCACCCGCATAAGTTTCGATTCCTTAGGAATATAGGGATAAAAATTAACCTATGACGTGTTGATCCTATTTATAAACTATCTGTGTGCCAAATTTCATCCAAATCCGTTCAGCCGTTTGTGCGTAAAGAAATAACAAACATACAAACACACTCACAAACTTTCGCCTTTATAATACTAGTGTGATTATTTAGTTTTAGTCTATGTTGTCCCACTGCAGGACGAAGGCCTCCCTTATTCCTTTCCACTCCTCTCTGTCTTGAGCTAGTGTGGACGAATCCTGTCTGCAGGCGTCAAGCTCGATGTTGCCAGAAATTTTCTAGAACCCATATGGCGGTAGATTTGGCCCATGACATATAAAAACTAAAAGAAAGAAAAGAAAGAAAAATTGTTTCTTCTGCACAAACAAAACGCACATTACAAATTAAAAAAAAAGACATAAAATATACATATACAAGGTAGTCAAAAGCCTCGTACTCAAGGATATAAAATGCGTACGTAAGGAATTTTGTCCATTGCCAACCAACTACTGGAATTTCTTCACTTTATTAATTTTCTTAAATAAAGAATTTGTAGTAAAAGAAACACCTATAGGGGGTAACCACTACCTGAAAATATTCATTGAAGTGTGAAGCATCATTAATTGTTTAAATCTGAAGTCTGTTTGTGTTGTTGTCTGATATATTTTTCGATTATCTGCTGGAAATCCATGAGACCCATGTCAAGACCCAGAAATGACTTTAAACATTAAACGACGTTACTAGGCAAGGCTAAAATAAATATTTAAACATAATAATCACCGTGTAGGCGGGGTGCGTGCGTATACGCACAGTAGCAATGTACTACGTCATCGCTGAATTCCATAATTTATTTCTGTCTTATTTACGTTATGCTGATACAAGCATGCTGTTACAAATAATTGTTTTGGATGAAATCAAGGACGAACTTATGGACGAGTAGGTGCGATGGTTATTTACAGCTTGCTGAATTAAATTAATTAATCTATTTATTTATATTTACATAATTTAAAAAGCTAACAGTCTTAAAATAATAATGATATAATATGTACAAGTATTCCTAAGGAAATAATCAAAGGGCATCACAAAATTCTTCCGCGTCGCTGTCAATAGTAAAAGTGCCAAAAATGCTTGCCTCGTTGTATGGCAATTAGATATTTATGAATTATTGATTTCTTCGCAAAATTCCTTTAAATACGTAAAACAGGTTTTTAAATTGCCTCTCCTTGAATTAGAGTGTTAACGCAAGAGTGGCACTAGTGGACCTGTTCCAAAATACATCCCTAACACAAAATAAACAGGGATTTGGGACTTTGAGAACATGCAGAGAGCAGCGGCAAAATACTTAGCTGTGGATCCAAAACTAGGCACAACCTGTATCATGCTCAGTTGTTCTCTCTATCCACACGTGTGTGCTTCGAACAGTATGTCGCATAATTTTACCATGAGAAAATTAAAAAACATAGTTTAATTAAGCCGTTACCATCTTAGACTAGTGATCCTGACAAATAAACCTAATCTAATGTGAACGCCTGAACGCCCGCCCCTCTATAATTTTACCCAGACATATAAACCCTGTGTCCCAGCAGTGGGAACATTATAGGCTGAATATGTAATATAAACCCTCGTCAAATCAGTAATGTAGCATACACCACGAAGAATTATAATGAGCAACCAACTGCTAAAACAGCTATTAAAGAACAGTTAAACGTTTGTGCTTATTCTTAAAAATAGTACAGAGAGAAAATGCTTGATGCCAGTCTTTGTAGTGTGAGGATACCTACATATATCACTTTAGGTGTTAGTATCTCATTATCATTGTCATCAGCCCCGAAAATACTTATAACACTACTTGATGATATCTTTTATGTGCCTATATCTGATCTGGTACTTTTGACCAGCAAATCCTACCATAATATTGTATCTGTCATGTTACTTTCAAAGTATTGTAGTTAGTAGACAGTAAGGTTGTTTAAGTGAGGTCGACCGCCCAGGATTGCCCAGACATACATAATAAGGAATCGTCACTAACAAAGGCTCCTCTTGATAAACCTAAAACCAACAATGGACAAACCGTCAAAGAAATTGCTATGCATAACTTTCATTTCAAAACAGCCGCGCACCGCCCCAATTAGTGGGGACCGTATGATCTGGTTAGCTCTGTCCCACAAACAACAGGAAGAGTCGTAAAGTTTTATCGATATGTGGTACGTGCCAAAAGCATGGTGGTTCCAGGTACCAATATGGGAGCGAGCCAAGTCATGGAGGCGTCAGCTTCCTTAAGCGGGCCGTGGTGGGAATGTTTAGGTTTGCGGTGGATCTAGTTACTGGGCGTCATGGTTTCCTGGTACCTTAGGGGAAATGTGGATTTTGAATCCTAGTTTGGCACCAATTTTGGTCAGTCGTTGCGAACGGTAAATAATTGCTTGGTGAAGGAGTGGGCAACAGCAGTCCCAGCAAATGAGAGCATCCCCAGCAAATGATATCATCCCCCTCGCCAATTTGTTTGACAAGCTTCACATTGTGAATATTTTCCCCAATCGTTCACTACTCTCAATGAACAGTTGAAAAGAAGTTCCAAATTGAACTATAAACGTTCATGACCTTGTAGGATGATGTGATGATACCTCAACAAATCAAATTTTCACACAATGTGCAAATTTTCATAAACATAAAATACAATGTTCAGCAAAACGAATGAAAATTACAGCATCAAACAATTGCAGGATGTCGAAACGTTTAGAGTTCCAAAGTACTCGGAAAGCAAAACAAAACTGCTAAATAAACAAAATACGATAAAAATCATACGCTTCTACATACATTTACAACAGCTATACAAAATATTGGAGGTCAAAATAACAACGCGTTTTTACAAACAGTTGTATGCTTAACGAATGTCACTGTTGTGTGTAGTGATTATTTTTACATTAAATTGATGAACATAGCAAGGATTAGTTCTTTATAAACAGCTTCTCGTAATAGGTTTTTCATTATATTGTTACTGTGAATGGCAAATTTCAACGTTAGACATATAATAGTTTATTTATGTTGATTTGTTACTCGTATGTTGAAGTGTGCTTGTTCAGCGACTTTTGCTTGCGTGTATTCATCAATTCGGACTTTTGCAGGTCGCAAATTACTTCTGAAAAAAATAATTTTTTGCCGAGAGTCTGCTATACGACTCTCGACAATAGTCTCCTTTTTTACCTCAAGGTCTCTCTTCAAAATATCACGGATCGGATATATCGTTTTTCTTGCAAACCAAAACAATTTATCTGCCTAGCCTTTTCCCAACTATTTTTGGGGTCAGCCTCCAGACGGATGCAGCAGAATACGGGTGGAGTGACTGCCTGTCTGACCACCACAACCCAGTTACTGGGTAACAGTATCCCCCTTGGTAAGAAGGGAGTGATATGAAGATTCGAATGACGTTATTGCGACGCACGCTATTTCGAAAAAAATTAAGAGAGAATAGCCTAATATTCCAATCTGAATTTGTCTGAGGGTCGAACTCGCGACCCCGATAAAGCCTTAGCTTTGTATTGGGTTTGGGAAACAAGAGCAATAAGAAGTACCTATTATTTTAAGTTAACTTTTGGTAATGAGTATTATATACCACCTATAATTTTGATTTGTTGACTTTGTGTTGATTACTATACTAATCTACTACACTACTATACTACTATTAAGTCGGGTCGGGGGTCGCGAATTCGATCCTCTGACAAATTCAGATTGGAATATTAGGCTATTCGCAACAGTGGATTTCAATGCCAAGACTTTCGTACTAGCGTACCATTCAAACAGTTTTTCGAATCAGCGTGTTCGCGACAACGTCATTCGATATAGCGGTTTTCGATTTTATGAGTTTTCGAACTGGCGTACCACTCTTAATTTTTTTCGAAATAGCGTGTGTCGCAATAACGTCATTCGAATCTTCATATCACTCCCTGGTAAGACTGGTTGTCAGACTTTCGGGCTTCTGACGACCCGTAACGACTGTCAAACCAAACCTATCCAAACCAACCAACCAACTCCAGCAAATCATTTGATTTATTTGTAGATATAATATTATACAAACATCTTGCGTTCCTCTTTGCCGTCATTAAATAAAACAAAAAAGTTCAATAGGTACATCTATAAATGACAGCCATAATAAACGGTCATAATGGTAATGAAATATTGTCATACTTAACTACTTCCTGCAGTTGGCAGATGGTCTAGATATTGTTACTGTTATTAAAAGAACACTAATTTTCCTGCCTACCGGTGGTGATATTTCATCAAGCCCTTTACAAAACTGGTCATATATCTGTTCATAATCGGGTGAAAACACAGGCTCTGGACTGCTGTAAAATCGGGTGATTTTACAGCAGTCCAGGATCCTGTGTTTATAATTATATAATACTTTGCCCGATTCGGAGAACGACCTCAGGACCTCTCACTCAGCAGTTGCTCTCGTGACCACTAGAGTTACGACATTTAGGTACCAACGAGATGATCATGAACTCACGACACTCAGTAATGAAAATGAATACAAACAAACTGACATTCGTTTCCCTCACGACTACTCAGAATTACGTAATGCTTATATTATTTAACACTCAATAGTAATCGGTGCACGAGAATTAACATTAAACTCAATAACGTGTTGCGACGTTTACTATTAGCCTAGAGTCAATTATATTGACCTAGTGACAATTTTTATAGGATCCACTTGTGTTATTAGCTTCTAGTTATTTTCTTAAAACTCCTACTTCGTAGTAAAGCTCCTTGAGTTCTTTCGAAGAATGTGTCCAGAAGGCCAATTCCCGTAATTCTAAAATCTAGTCGCAATCTCATCTCAGTGACAATCAATGTTAAAAACTTGTCAAAAAATATTAGAGATATTTTTGACAGATTGAGACAGATCTGGGGACCTAAAAAGGCCACTTTGGCAGAATCATAAAAGGATAACATAATGGACAGTTAACCGTTAAGTTAATCGTATCAAATCCCATTGGTGAAGCATTATTCAGTTTTTTTTTTTGTCTGTGCTAAAATACCAATCAATCCGATCCAAATCCAATCCCAATCTCTTTGATTATACCTACGTAGTGCAGCGAAAAAAAGAATAACACGGACTGTTTTCGCCATATTATGATTAATAATGTTATCCTTTTAAGATTCTCCAAAGTGGCCTTTTTAGGCCCCCAGACTGTGAACGTTCTTAAAAATTACCAGAATTGCCCCTCTGATTTGAAGTGTATGGGTTGGTGAAATTACAGGCAGGACTTCAACTCCAATCTTAGTAAAAAGCGTTGCCAATTCTCTTGATGCTAGATGGCCATATGCGGAGGTAACCACTCTTCCTCAGGCGAGTGGCCTATCAACAGGTTGTTCACTAGCCTATAACATAGAAAGCTATGAGTTCTCTAAAATGCAGGGATGGTGTTTTATTTATCTATCTCTACTGATTGGTTTCACAGTCATTTCAGCCGGCTTTCAAAAAGCACGTTCCACAATGACGTCACAAAAAATGCCGCCTCGAATTCTCGAGAATCTCCCACATATGACACATCTCTTATCCGACCGTGCATCCGACATACGTCACACATGAAATAAACGATACATAAATGCAAAACCGATGTTTTCTTTGAAAACTATATAGTCATTAGTCAGTTGTGACCTTCGTTATCTAATTGAAACACATAAAATTATACAGTGTGGATTCACTTGGTGCAAGGCGTAAGATATAGCGGTATATGGCCTAGTTTTCATCTAATCAATATTTCAAATTTTTAATTTATTGTATACTTTGTAACCATTGAGTTTCTGGCCCGTTCTTCTTCATAGGTACCTACGCTTTGGAATGGGCAAATAGCTTCATCTTTCTGACTGACCGACCCCTTGACAATTCAAAAGTGCCTGTAATTGGTTTAATTGAAATAAATGCTTTGAGTTTGAATTTTATGTAGTTATGTAGCAATCTCATTAGACACGGGAGGCAAGATAGATATCAGTAACAGTATCAGTCTTAGAAAAAAAAAAAGCCAGCGGGCTTGATTTTATCTTAGCAGTCGATAATATTATTTTTATTTGATGTCAACTGATTTGTTTATACATATTATTTTCAGGTAAGCCTCTCGATGAACACAACGCTGCAACATGGTAACGTAAAAAAAAAATATTCTAACCATTCATAATTATTAACTATCTTACTGCATCTTCTTTGTATAATACTTGTACACCTTATTTGTATAATACTTGTACACCTTATTTGTATAATACTTGATTCGAAAATCATCAAGTTTTTCAATTGCCATTCTATTTATAATTATCAAACAAAGCAGAACTAAATAAACATATTTGGCTCCATAATAATAGATAAGTAAAAGAACAAAGGATGGCAATTTGCCCATCTTAGCAAATATCCATCATAGTGCATCGCTATTTGCTATCTAGATAGAACCTCAGCCAAATTAACTGTAGTACAACTTACTAATACAAAATGGTCGTTAGAAAGAATTATTAATTGCATAGTACGTTAGTTATTTTGTGACACTCGCATCCTCTGCCAAATGATACGAATTTTAGGACATCACCATGTTCACCATATTAGGCGAAAATTATTGTATGTTTCGCGCCAATACCGTATTCCAAAACTGGGAACTCCGAAGACGATATTTATGGGAATTCCGCGCTCAGTACGAGTCTACGAGTAGATGCCCACTTTTCACACATTTTTGGATAGTCTTTTGCCCATCCATTTACCCCATCCATTCAGGCGCCAGGTAAGGTCATTCACCTTTACAAGGACTAATAAAAACACAGCATTCTTCACGATGAAATAAATTTGTAAATTAAAATAATTTTTTAAGCTTTATTATAGAGAAAAACTAATCCGAAAATTTAAATTTGTGCATTACAGCCGCATTCAAATTTATGGTAGCTCTGAAATTCGCTACTCACTGCACAGTACCTCACCCCTCACCTCCGCTGACAGGTGAATTTGTTACTGCGCAGCTACTCGCCTCATGATCCGAGCCGCCATAGAGTTTGAATCGGGCTGTACCTAAAGATACTGGTTTATTCGTTGACGACTCCACATTTAAAAATCAAATGTAAATCGATAGTCAATTGTTTATCACGAGCCACTTCATCAAGTCTATCAATGAAACTATTCCATCAATGGTCGTCATCAGCAATTCATTTCCGAGTCTCTACTCGTTCATCTCACACTTGTGCCATGAACGTGTCACATTCCGACTTGTCCCATTGAGATCAATTCAATGCTGACATCATCTGCCGGTGCTTGCTCAACACCTATTAGTGCGGACTTGCTTTTCGGAATTGCCACTGTGAGGCCATATTCATACGCAATGTACTTGATAGTATTTGCCTTTTCAATCGTTAATTCGATTTTTATAGGACTGGTAACTTGGTTGGCCTTAACTCCGAATTTGTGGAGCTTATTTATATTAAGTTCTTCAGAATTTTAATTCTGTTAATTTATGAGAGATTTTCATATTTAGGGGACGTCCTTGATGATCATGACGCATTGTAATTAAAGATCAGTTTCACTCTTCACTTTTGTGTTTTACCACATGGGCTGCAACTTTTAAAGCTTTATTTAAAATGTTCGGCATTTGAACTGAACGGCCGAATTCGAAGTTCGGTTCAAACCACCGAATTCAAGATTTTTAGATAATTTAATAGATATTCATCTTAAAGTGTTTCACACAATTTTTATGCATAGTTTCAGTCGATTTGATCGTTATGCTTTTAGTTATGTATGTTTATAATAAATAACAATAAAGTTCAAATAAAAAAGTAACAAGACCAATTAGCCACATTGGGTGAACCATAAACTAAGCGTCTTATGGCTCACGAGTGCGAATAACAAAGTTATGGTTACCTTCCTGTTTCAGGGTATCATTAAAGACAAGATTGAGAAAAGTATAACAATAAAACATTTGTCAAATTCTAGACATAAATTTAAAGAAAAGTAGAAATTGTTTACATTTTGTTGAGCTTATATTGTTATGTGATGTGTGAGTGGGTGTGATGGTGTATGTGTGTGTTGGCTGTAGTGTTAGGTTCTATATAAAGACTTCGGTGTCATCGCACGATAATATTATTAACTTTATTTAATTTTTCAACATGTTTAGAAATATTGCATACCACTATCGTATCATACATTCGTGTTACCGTGTGTTTCGAAATTTTGAGTCATTCGGGTCGTGGAAACTTCAACTGTTTAAATAATTTGAATTAATCTTATAACACACTAACTACATTTACCACTTAGACAATTTATAATAAACATTAAAATGTCTCCAGCAGAAACAGATGTTCTGCTGATATTCAAGACATTCCGAGAACCGTGAATAGATACACTTTTGAATGAAAGTACCGGGTTCAATGTTACTGTGCATTTTACTTAGATACCGCAGTTTAATACAATGATTAAAAATCATAAAGATACGCTACAAAAGGCCACAGATAGTTAATGGTATGGTATTGATAACGACGCCTGTTATCGAAATTCCTCGGTGAAAGTGCTTGCAATATCGTAAGATGGAGATGACAGGGTCTTCCCTACATATTTAAATATCAGGGGATTCCCCGAAGAATCAATTGGGAGGACCACCAGAGTACATCTAATTGCTGAGAAATTTTGATGACTTTGAATCGTAGAATAGGAACAATGTTTAATTGCGTGCGGTAAGGCCCGAATGCAAACCCCTTGGACACGTAAAAAATTTCTAAGAAGCCATATACTCAAATACTTTTCATTGTATTTCTGCTAGTATTTTAGATATAAATTATACCCAATAGCTTAAATTATGTACTATAAGTACGCCTTCGTCTAACCCTTCGGTGATTATAGGCGTAGTGTTATATGATAAAACTTAAATTAAAATGCAAGTTTATCTTACTAATCACGCACATTCCTCTGTGTCCGCTGACGTCACCGCACCGCACACCTCGCTGATTGCACAGATGTGCCGGCGCACCGCATCGACCCACTTTCGCGACATTGGACTTATCCGATGGACGATTGTATACACTACCACCATTGTATCAAGCTTTTGTTGACATAAAGCAGAGGTCATGCTATATTTCATTTGTGTCACGATTCATATTTAAAGGTGTTTTATTTTTTTCTTCAAATTAAGTGTTGCCAAATATCTATGCTAATACATCAATTATAACTGCCTGTAACTGTTCCACTGCAGGGTCTGCAGGGCAACAGCCTCTTCTCTTACAGAGAATGATCAAACAGTGATGAAATAAAATTAAATCGGAATCACTTTTCCTATCTGACACCCTCTTAGAAGAATTGGCGAAACAAACTAGGGTTTAAAGTCTCCTTTATAGTCCAAACATAATCTTGGGCAGATCATGTGAGGACCATGTAGATTGGTGTCTGAAATAGTCTTTTGAGAAAAGAACCACACTACCGGTCATGCATGAGATACGCAACTTACCTAGTCATAGGTCACTAAGGGCTGGCGTCATTGCATTTATACTTTCAGTTCGACTTGATACTATGACGATTCTGATAGAATTCACATGACTAGAACTTAGAATAACGTCACTAAAATTATCTTTTGTTTGAATAATATTTTTGATCCCTACTCAAAAAACACTCTGTAAGCGGTTATTAACCTTATTCTTAACATATTTATGATCGCTATTAAGTCATTTATTAACCTGTTCGATTCTAAGAAAAAGCATCAAATCATATCACAACACAACTGTCCTTATTGTTTCCTTTCTCTTTCTTTATCATACAAATGAGTATATTCGTTCGTCTCTTTTGGTTCTGGAATTTTAATGTGGCATTTAATTTCAATATTGGCTCTCGTCAATTCTCAGTCGTTAAGTGGTTCATAAAATTGATCGGTCATTATTTTCAGATGATGTTATGTTTAAAGGCATTTTATTGTCTGCCTGTGTTTGCTTTTCTTGTTTTTTTTTATCTATTTTCATTGAATCGGTTTTTCCAGATAGAACCAGTTTTATCTCTATTGTAAGTTTTTATTTGTCCGGTTCCGTCCGGATACTTATGTTCGGACTCTGTGGACTGTGGTGGTCATCTGAGAGATGCTTTAAGCATTCAACTTGCGTTTGTGCTTTAAGCTCTACATTGGAAAAGATAATATCATCTTTCTTTTCTATAATATGAGATATAATTATCAAAGGAACTTTTTAATTATCAAAGAACTCATAGGGGAATACAAAATATCGCAAGAGCCTGCGGCGCGTGATCTCCGTTATGTCATTTCTCACATTTAAAACTTGCATTTAGACTCGACCTACACAGTATTTTCAGCTTAGTCTACCAAAATAATTAACTATAACAAATGGCAGTAATAAATAATATAAATTGGCTAAACGAATATTGACATTTTATTGCTTGTTCAGACGCCTGCAATGAATACGACCTCGTCGTCACAAAGCTTAAACTAAATAAAAATAATATCTGGGACAGCTTACGGTTCAGTCAATTGCACCCAATATCTAATTTTATTCATCCAAGGTTCGCTGATGAAGTGCGAAGGCCGCAGGATCTGACGCATGGGCTTCTGAATGAAATATGGAATACCATTTGACTTTAATTTATAAGTTCATGAAGGGCCTATAAATCTTGTTCTTCTGTCGAGTGTTAATAACATTCGCAATTTGCGACGGTCCTATGGTAGAACATGTTGTGATGGATATAAAGTGATGCTAAATTGAGTTTCATCCCTACATTAATTTTAACAATACAATGAATTTGTTGGATTGAAACTAAACTAAATTTGATTGTCCCGACTTAGTCAAAAATCTATGCTACCTCGTTCCTCGAACAGTACATGTTCGTGAAGTGCGCGGTCGGCGTTTGTTTGCTACTAGTCGTTGTAAATCCAATGCTGGGTCGCGCTCTCCACTTCATCGCTTGGTTGAGTCTTACAACGGTGAGTTTAATGTAATCGACATACTTTTTCTGAGTAAAAATATATTTAGGCAGCGAATTCGGGCAATACTTAAGGATCGGCAGTCGAACTTGTAATGTATGCATATCTGTTCATATGTACTGTGGCCCGGTTTATGTTTAATGTGTATGAATTTTGTATTTATTGTGTGTGAGTTTTGATATGTTGTGCATCAAAATTATAATTAACTGTAATTTTAGTTTACATTATCTAGATGTATAAATGTGACATGTCTTTATGTCTCTCTAGTTATAAGTAAGTATTTAAAGTAATCTGTGGAAAACGTAGTGGGTAGCATATTTATCACAGTTTAGTATGTAAGCCTTGTTATAACACTGTAATATGTTACTGTTTGTTTTTCCTTAATAAATAAATAAATAAATAAACAGATAATTTGGATTTCAGAATTACTTTTTCAGTGATAAAATATTTCTTAAGATAGATCTATCTAAAGCGCCATGGTGACGGCACGTCAAACGGAGCTGCGTATTGAATTAACCAATAAAGAAACCAAATCCGATGTCTATCGAGAAAACACTAAAATAGACCCGATAATGACTAACTCGTACTTTTGGAAACCTTATTCTAAATCACTTCACAGTTCAGTTGCTACTCTTTTTGCAACGCCCAGTGAACCGAGCGCTTCTAATTAAAGCTACAGCTTCTAATTGAAGACCAACTTACACATATGAGGAGGTACAAAAACAAACGCTAATCTAGACCAGTATGACGCTCACAGAGTAACAACTTCCATAGATACAGTATACTGTCAACTTGTCAAACTTGTACACATTGGTGACCAGCTCACGGTACAGGAACCATCAAACACTAATAAATATGTCCATTGGTTATTAGGGGATAACAAAAATGTTACTATTGAAAAAAAACAATAGGGTGAAAGGTATCAGTTACTCTTTCTAGGGTATTCGTAGATTCTTAAGGAAGATAGAGACGCATATAGGTATTGCAGTGTTTATGACTCTTTCTATGGTAGTTATTTGTGTGTGACCGCGTTAGTCAGCGACAGTGAATGCATTGACTGAGGACTCGTTAACAAGTTTCCTTACATCTCAATCGAATGACGTGTGTTCCAAGTTCTAACAATAGACTGCATTCGCAATACTGAGAGGAATGCTTGTATAATACATCAGTATGTTCTATAATGAGAAAAATGTTTTACAACGAACGTATGATCTGACGATGTCGTATTTGATTTGTTAATAACAACAACATCACGTCCATGCGTGTAGCAGATAAACAGAAAAAAGTTTGTTACAATGTAGTTTAAAAATACATTTATTGGAGCTGTCTTAACATTTTGCCGCATCCAACTGTAAAGGCTACTTTTTCTCAACGATTTTATCTTCTCAGTATATTACTTGATCAACAAACGCCTACGAAGATCACTTACTCACTTAGCTCTCTAAGACGATCGTTAAAGGCTAATCGACTCATCTTTTAGTTGGAAAACAAGCCTTAAACGACTTTCCATCATACACCTACATAAGTACCTGAATATTAAAATCTACCTATTAATTTTCTATTGACATTTTTAATAGAGCTAGATTTTAGTATTTAAAATCTAGATTACGAGTATAATGAGTGTTCTGCGAACCTTGATAAAATATTTTCTAAAATTTATTGGGCTATTAAACTAAAATATATCGTATGTTGCTCAATGCGTCTACTGCTACAAGATGCAAATACTAGTTACAAATGAGAAACAGACAAACGACTAGACAGTGTTTGGTGCAAGTTATAAGAGAATGAGTGGAAATATAATTGTGGTCACACGCAATCCCATAAATAATAATAAAAAAATTAAACAAAAGCAGCAACTTTTTTAACAACGTACAGACATCATCTATTACAATCTGTCAAATTTATTTAATAAATTTTCAACTTTATCGCTAAATCATAGGGGTTCAAAGGTTCAAAGTTGATTAGGAAAACTTGACAGTTTCGGGTAGCTAAATGTGCTGTTGTCTGTACATACATGCTGTAATAAAACTAAAGATCTGTAAGCCATTTGCTTCAAAAACAACGTCAGTTACTTTATTCACACCATAGTTAGTAGGGAATGCCAGCACAGCTTACATAAACATCTATCATTTTGTGTGACGATCATTCATTGATGCATCTACCCACCGCGCAGAAGAAACTAATAATGACGCTTATTGTTTCATTAAGAAAGTTACAAGTTCTTTTTCTGACCTTTATCACTTCCATTATGCCATAAATCAGAGTTATCACGTAAAAAATTAAGTAAGATTAAAATTGCTTATTAGTCATATAGGCTACTAGCTTCCACCCGCGGCGGGTGGAAGCTAGTAGCCGTTCGCCCGCGAGGTATGTCGATAAAAACTATCCTATGTCCTTCCCCGGGATGCAATCTACCTCTCTGTCAAATTTTATCAGTGGTTTAGGCGTGAAAAGGTTACATACAGACAGACAGAGTTACTTTCGAATTTATGATATTAGTATAGATGTTGTAATTAATTATTATGAACAAGTTTCTTTACATAGCTTATTAGACGGCACACATCAAATCTCAAAAAAGAGGTTTCACCTAGAAATCCACTGTCCTTTACTGAACTCATCTTTTTCATAATTATCTCATGAACTACCTACCTGAATACGTGTCATCTACGCAGTCACACGTCGTCACAAATCTTTTGCTTTACACTCATTCCAAGAACCGACTTGCGTTCGCTAGTACACAATGACCGATGGCATTGGCATGCCATCTTAAATGTCTGAATTGTTACACTGATCGTGAGTGCTCTACTGTGGCTATTCGTGGCCACCCAGATATAATCATGTCAGGTGTTCTGGAGTAAAGGATGACGATATTAATTCAGATGTTGATTTCAAAGTGGCTCATGCATCTATTGCTTAATGCAGCACGTATTTCTAAGAAAGTGATGCATCGGTTCGAATAGAAACATGTATTTTCCAAGTGTTTCTAAGCAGTGATTAGAAAATTATGTTATCTAGTTATCATAACCCTAATAATTGCAGGCACATCACACTATCGCACTATAATCACACTAATATTATAAAGGAGAAAGTTTGTGCGTGTGTGTGTTTATATGTTTGTTACTTCTTCACGCTCAAACGGCTGGACCAATTTCGATAAAATTTTGTATGGAGGTAGCTGACACCCCGGATTAACATATAGGCTACTTTTTATCCCGATATTCCTACAGGATCGACATATATGCGGGTAAAAAAAAATATGTTTTTTTTTTATATAAATAGCCTCTAACAATGCACTCGGTCGGGACCGTTTCCTCTAACAATACCAGAGATCCAATAATTACAGAATCCCGATCAAGTTTTTAAAACTTCTATCGTATCCTGCCAGTTCAAATTTTGTGATAAATGGCCCAACATAACCTATCGTCCTCAATTTATAAACACCCACAAGTAATTTGTACCGACAAAAACTAACGAAATAAATATAGATTAAATAATCATATACGAGTATACAACAATAAATTATAAACGTATCACACGGAAGCTTCTGAACCATGTTGTTATTAATTGGGACTAAATATAGAGTTTAGTTAGCCATTGATTTATTTTAACTTGGGTACGTTCACCTATGTCTTTATTTGTACGTTATTTTATAGTTGCTTCTTTAAATATAGCTGGTAGGTGATTGTAAATTTATTTCTTAGGTTGTCGTTATGGAGGAGAACATTTACTTTCGTTATGTTTTGGGCATCTTCTGTATGGTAACTTTTTTTCTGGATCTCTTTATCATTATTATCACCAACTTTGTTAATTTCCATTTCATATCTAGGAACTACGTTTTTCCTACGTTTGGCCGTGCCTCTATACCTATATTTTAATTTCTTTGGCATTTGGCAAGGTTTTCTACGAACCTATTCGGCCATTGTGTCATCGCTTGTATAATGTCTACATTTATTTCAGTAATTTTATGGTGAACATAAAGAGTATTCTATCTACCTATCTATTTCTTTGAATGTTTGTACAGTCAACAAAAGAGATGAGTACGCAGGATTGTCTGATATAATTGAAGTTTATTAAGAACCGATGGATGTTCTCAAATAAAATTTAATTTTATTAATACAAAACAAACAGCTCCTTTATCAAATTAAATTTTGTCGACAACATCCATCGGTTTCTTACTAAACTTCAACTATATTCGACGACCCTGTATACTTGTCTTTTTTGTTGACTGTACGTCTCGCTCATGAAAATAGTCATTTCATCTCTTATTTTGATTCGTCATCTACTGTCACGATCTGCTTCATAGCATTCGTATTAGTAACAATTAAAATTTCACACAATCTTAATGTAATTTGATTTAGTTCATTTAACTTCAGTCAAGTGAAGTGATATTTCAATCTCGATGAACTAAATCAATTAATCATTAACGCGTCAATTAACGCTTAGTTAATCTACTGTCACGCGTTATAATGATGTACAATTTTACGGTACGTCATAATTAAGATATGAAATTATAATGACGTCATTTGTGAGTTTAATTTGACTGCTGTTGATAGAGTGAAAGTTATTAATTACTGTTAGGTGTAATCTTAGAGTATATTAATGCATTTCATGATCAAACAAAGGTTTGTTAAAATCTCAAGGAGTAACTTTGATTCTGATCTCTCTCGCATCGCTCCTGAAGTAATGAGTTTCCTACATCATCTTTCATTTGGCTATATTATCATTTAGATTACCGTTACTAAAAACCTGTATTCCATAGTTAAAAACATAAAGAAAGACGTTTATCATAATCACAATAATCAACATAAATAATTCTATAGACGTAACCAATCCGAATCCGATACTAAAGGCAAATACAGAAAATTCTCATTGATAAAAATAAATAGTATGGGAGTTGCTAAGAGCATATTTATATAGAAGTAAAAACCGGCGCAATGATCGCTGAGAAATTGATTTTATTTCCATGCCAGTGATTATTGTGTTCAAGGCATGTGCGAACGGCGATTAGGCAACAAGATACAAAAAAGATAGAGAGGATGATTATAAACAAATTGATAATCAGGAGACAAAGGAAATGGTCATTACTATCTACTTACAAAAGAAGAATATTGGCTAGAAGGAAACGATTTTGAAGTGGATCGCATCGATATGAAAGAGAAACTACATCGTAAAAGCGACCATGGGAGCTTACAATAACGATTATATTGCTGTAACATTATCAAGAGTACCTAATATCAAATTACACTGCTCTATATTTTTCATTGTACATACGGCTACACATCAAGCTATACATAACCAGTATAAGCTGAGATCTGATTGTACGAAAAACCTATACAATGCGAGGTCAGCTACAACTGGAAATGTATAGCTTAACGCGTAGCCGTGTGTACTCCCTAAAAGGCAAGTATAAAAATATCATCTGAAGAAAAAAAACTAAAACGTTTTCCGCCCACTCGCTCCGTCTACAACATGCGCCAACAATCGTTATGCAATTACAGTCGATGGATTCGGCATTGATCTTGATCTTATTCGATTCGATTACACTGTCAATGACGATCACATGTCCGATTCGATCAATCGATTCTTATAGCTTGTTTATCGGACCATTGTTCGGCTGTGTCATTATTCGATGATGGTTTATCGATGTTTTGAAATGTTCTCCGATGTGTGGTGGAACGATTATTTCTGGTATGTGTGGTATTTCCATTGTAGTAGGTACATATTTTATGCGTAAGGAAATCAGGCCGCGCGTGCTTGAAGGAAATTCTATATTTTGCTTTCGATTTCATTTGATATTTTTTATACCAGGATCCAGGAGGGGCTTGTGGCTAAGTAATAACAGCCGCACGGTTCAATTGATTAGGTTAAGCTACGCTTGCCGCGGTTGGTCCGTGGATGGGTCACCATCTTTAAAATCGAAAGACCCCTCCGTGCCTCGGAAAGCACGATAAGACGTTTAGTCCCAGCTATAATTCGTGGATCTTTGACAATCGTTACGGGTCGTCAGAAGCCCGAAAGTCTGACAACTAGTTATAACCCAGTCACTGGGTTACGGGGGTCAGATAGGCAGTCGCTCCATGTAAAATACTAGTATTCAGCTGCATCCGATTAGACAGGAAGCCAACCCCAGTTGGGAAAAGGCTAGGCAGATGATAAACTTTTTATACCAGATACATTTAGTCCTTATGTGTCTTTAGATTAAATCTGCTAGGTTGACAATAATTATGATATAATTAAGGAATTGTAGAGCGTTCTCGCAAAAAGCATTAGTAGTTTTACGGAATTATGGTCCTTCGCTACGAAAAAGCCCTTACGGCTACGAAAAATCCATATGCAAGGCACAAATTATACCTTAATTGAACAACCTCTTTTCTTTGCTCAACCACTAAAGTTCACAAAGCGTAAAAAACCCACTCCTTATGATTGACATCAACATCCATTTACAAGAACTGATTCATATGCATGAAAGTGAAGATGCTGGTTGGCCGTGATCTTGCTTTATCTCATTTCGCATTGCCATTCACAACCGTATGTATGATGTATTGTTTGTACCGTATTATCATGTAAAATTCACTATTTAAATTCACCATACTGACATATGAGACGATGCTGATAGAACTGTAAGCGGAAATGGGGTACGAATGTATGTATTGTTAGTATTATCTAGTACAAGATGTTCGTAAGATGGTAAAATACCTTTTTAGATATGCCTGTTTGTAAACTAAAGCTTAATAGTCGCCTAAAGCTGGAAAAATAGCTTAGATACACTCTTCAATTACGTATAACAGATGCGAACATCATAGATGCAACCAATAACGGTCTGTTATTCAATGGCAACCCCATTTCTGAAGATAACTACTATAATTCAGAACGTATACCGCACCGAGATAATGATAGCATAATCAAACAAACAGTTACTTCCAATCATTCACAAATCACAAGGTAATATCAACTCAAATGATATATCAATAGAAAGAATGTCTTGCGCCACCATCAATTTTCCCCAATCAAACCCATACATTTTGATTGCACCACATCTTCTTCAGCTTATAAATATTCATTACGATCTAATACCAAAACTGTTCCTATTTACATGACAGCCATGGCTGTCTATCACTCTGATATCACAATAGACTCTGCGCATGATAATACTCCAACGTATGTCACTTTAGACGTTGTGTTCGTGTAATCCGAGATTACAAGCAGCTGAAACTTACCAACACGTATTCATCTACAGGAATGTGTAGCATAGAAATTTGAGCCTTATAATGAGAGTGATTAAGATGATGGTGATGGAAAAGTGATTTGGTAAAAATGCACATTAAGGTGTAATTCGACGAACAGGCATTGAGTGAAGTGTCGGGTATTTTTATTGAGGAAATTTGAAGATAGCCACATTTAAAATATCTCAATAGGCGGGTTACGGGAAGGTATTGAATAGGATCGCATAACATTTGGATATATGAGCATTCACTTGCTAAGGCGAAAATACACCATATTCCGAATATAAGTACTAAGTAGGTATTAACTGAATCCAAAGATAAATAAACACATTGACCCGGCCAACCCAGGCCAATTGAAATAATTTCCAATCTAAAACAGGAAAGCCGCAAGTACTTATACCAAATATGTATAAAAGTTAATAAAACACAATGCGTGTCCTGATTGCGGTCAATGATTTGTACTGAACAATTTGTGGCAAGCAATCACAAGATTTGCCTAAGTCGTTGTGAAGATGCCCTAGATTGATACTGCAATGTCTATGATGTGTCTGAGCGGAGATATGAAACCTATTCATGTGACCCATAGAGATATAAATAGAGACTAGATGTTTTTTGAATGAAAGCTTGACTAATTTCCTTGCTAATTTAAGCTAATTTCATAGTGGGTGGTCCACAAAAACATAATATAGAACCTACATAGTGGTTACTGTGTCTGTGATATTAGAAATTACTAGGACTAGAAATTAAGATTCCATTCTCACAAAGCAAGATCTGTTATAACATTACCTACATATCTTTAAATAAAGTCTTGCACGACCTCAAAATCGGTTAATGTCAAGTAGATGTTAATGTCCTGTTTGCAAACATAGATATTCATCTGCAAAAATAAATAAACGCCAACTACGACTTTGTACGCTAGATTTTAAGACGTATATTATTTACTTCACTGGAAAAAAACTACATGGAATTTGAATTTAGACTCCTGAATTAAACATTACAGTTCTAGATTTGCCGTGACATCGGCTGTCTCCAATAAAATAGTGGTTTGTTTGAACGACAGGTCTAAAGGAACTAGGAGTTAAGATTCAAGCGGCCTCTTTGCTAATGCAGCCATAAAATCGTGGTACTATTATTACTAGCAAGAGCCGGCTGTTTTAATGTAAACACTAACTTTAGAACTATCAGAGAGCATTGTAGTGTAGTGCCGCATACTAATTTAGTCCTACTAAGTTTATAGGAAGAACTACTGAAGTTAACCGAAATAACTTCCGAGGCTCTGAAGTCCGTGGTGTTACTGGACAATAAAGTGATATTGCTAACACAATAATTATAGCAAAAAAGCTGCCGGTAATGTCGACATTGTAGAAAAGATTTTCATAATTAATTTAAAAGAGACAAACCCAACCCTATGTCTCAATACGTAATCAAATACCACTAATCCACCTTGATATAAGATCATAGGCAAGGCGTAATTATCATCTGATTAGCATATCGCTGTTGTGTCGTGAAATCAATAGGAAAATGAGGTCATCGCAGTCAATGGACGGGACGAGCTCGCAAATTGCGTGTGTAATAGGGCTAGCTCATTGAAAACTGGACGCAATGTCAAGAATTGTATGGTGTGAATCATATGCGAGTAGCGGAGTTGCTTGAAATCGTTTGGTCATTTTCCTTGAGTCATCATCATCCCTAGCCATTGCCTAGCCTTTTCTCTATGTTGGGGTCGGCTTCCAGTCTAACCGGATGCAGCTGAATACCAGTTTTTTCCATGAAGCGACTGCCTATCTTACCTCCACAACCCTGTTACTGGGTAACAAGATACCCCTTGGCAAGACTGTTTATCAGACATCCGAGCTTCCTTGCCGGACTACACTTGAAATATCGTTACGATTTATCTTTTAATCAAATAACAGTAAGCTTTGAGAAATAAGGCAGCTATTACAGTAACTTTAAAAAAGAACGATTCGCAAACTCATGGAATAGAATTACATAAGAAAATGATCCCTCGAAAATTTGAAAAAGAAATAACAAAACAATACAAGAATACGTACTTACTTGTAGAAATAATTGTAATGTTCTAACAAACTGTAACATGATGGTGTTTTCGCTAATAGTTGATCATCAATAAGAATTATGCAAATGATACAAAATAATTTCCAGCACTCAATAAATCAAACAAAAGAAACGTTGAAGTCACTATTGCAACAAAAACTAATTAATCTTACACCACGCACTAACCTACATAGCCCTACAAACACCCACGAGAGGCGCCAAAGTTGACGCCATCATGGGCAAACAGCGATAATCATGACAAATAGGTCACATCACCATTCAACAAGTGAACAACACCAAGGTAATACTATGGAAATTCACAGCCAATTGAACAAATTAAAAGATGACATCTGCGATCCTCTTAATTGTAATCGGCGTTAGAAGGAGCCTCTATTAAGACTTGATTTAGCAGTATAATATATGAAGGGTCAGAATGAGATTGATCTGCATGAAACTCAACTGGATAATTTATATGCTCATTGAATTGGATATGATATGTGGTCCTTGATTTTAATAGGGCGTGTAATAGTCTTCCCAAGAGTGTCGCAAGATTTGGGAGCTGGACTAAATATTCATAATACCAAAGAGTACGAAAATGTCAGGATTTATGCAGCTAAGGCGGTATTCGCTTTAAATAAAACCAGAAACCAGTTATCTAGACTGTACAAATAAGGAGATCAGCATAAACGGAAATGCAATTTTAGTAATATAATTCCAAGGATCCTCAAACATTATTGTATAACGCCATTTAAAATCCAATATCAAAATCGCTGCTCGATGCTAAAATGTAAAACGAAATCGGTTTAGCATTCTCCGATATCCATAAAAACGCATAGTTTTATCAACTGAATCGATGATGATGATCCTAAATGCGAGATATCGATATATTATCGCGAATGGGAAACAGGGCATCACTGAATATATTTATGGTCCATATAAGTAGGCGGACTTCAAAGGAGTGGTATCAGAATCACGGTACATCAAAGAGATAAGTAGTTGTCTCGGCAGCCTATGTGAGGAATTAAGCAGACGCAAGACAGCGACACATCTGTCTGCTGTATGAGAAACTGCTCTCTTTTTGTACTTTGGCAGTGGAAAGCAAGATCATGTTAGAGGGCTTAATAGGATTAAATGTTATGTCATGTGCGAATTTATGATCACACAAATTGTAATTGAGGAATGTCATCAGTCATCTGCAGTAAGCTGTTCTGGTTCTTGTGTGTTCTTATTTTAGGAAATTATGACATGGACTTATGAATTACTTCACTGTGTTGCAGCGATTTAGTTCCTCATTATTAGAATATTTTGTAAAGGAATGTTTTTATAGAATTAGACTTCTGCATTTACATTTTGAGAACACAGTGAAAGGTTTTTCTTTGAAAAATTTCTTTAATTTAATGTTATCGCAACAATTTTATCAAGGTCTACTTTCCGCCCCGTTTCTCAGGTCTTTTGTATTTTTAAGATATGTCTAAGAATGTCACTTTCAAAACTTTTTAAAGTATTTCGTAGAAATCATTGACAATCTATACATATAATGAAATAGTAACGAAGTTAAAACTGTATATTGCATATTTTTGAAAATAGTAATTACTACGAGGTCGAATCGAGTACGAGTCTAATGCAGAAATAAAGTATTTAGAATTTTTGTCCGTTTTGTCTGGATATACCTATGTTCCGGATTGGCGCAAAAAAGTGGTTGTACGTTCCCGTGACATATTTTACGACATCTTCGCAGGTGAGGCCGTGGAACAAAGCTAGTTCAAAATAAATATTAGGTACGTTTTGTGACGAAATTAAAACAACATTCATGAGTCACCTTCTTGTTCGTAGATTGAATCATTCTGAAATATGTCTGCAATGTATTTACATGTAATCATACATTAAAATAGAAATGGAATATTATCTAAGACAAACATGGTTGTAGGTATTAATAGCTCATTGAATATATGGATCGGAATCCCTGCTATTTGCGGCGAAAAAGACATATTTTATGTTCATGAAGATACATGGAGATACGTCTTCCAATTTATTATCGACTTCGGCATTGTAAGGTTTTCTAGATGAAAATTGCTTACAGCTAGGTCCTGATATATTTATACTGTCTACTATTTTTATGCTTCTTGTATCTATCTAGAGTCTAGACCACCCCAGCTCAACCATATTATACGATTCCTCTCACAATAAAAAAACTTCATTCAGTGCGCCACACAACCTCTTCTCAATGGAACTATAATAATACGAGCTTTTATGTCATTATAATAATTCCTGAACATATACTCTGCTAGCCCATAACAAGAACCTTAGTGTTAGAAAGCACTTACATGCTCTTAGCCCAGTAATAAGAAACGACCATTTCAGCTCTCCTTACTGCGATGACCTAACTTCCAAAACATAATATAGCTTTAAGTACCAAAAGCTATACACTTAAATTCCAACCTTAGCACATAACGATAAAGTTGTAAGTACTTTAGAAGGATAAAGGAAGGACGTGAACCAATAAAACTGAAAAGGAAATACGCATCTATGCTAAGTCATAAAGTTAGGAGCATGTAGTTAGGAGCTGCCTTAAATATTGGATTTTCTTCGAGATAAGGTTGTAATTACATTTCCTGCATCGTTTTATGTCGAACTTTATTATTAAAATGAACGAGAAACATAGTTCGTCGTGTATGCTCTAAGGTTTATCGTTATTGAGTTGCTGACATGAGTCTTGTAATTACATTGGGAGCAGTTAATATTTATATGGATAAATAATGTTCCTTACTGGTTGTTTGTTGATGTTCAATGGTTTCATATTTATGGTAATCTAGACTTCTATAATGAGTTACAAACATAGACAAGCTATCGTGCAAATGCTTATTTCAATATGTGAAATCAAAACAAATAAAAATATGCTCCGAGCAATCAGAATACCTATGCTTTATACAGTTTTAAAACAAGAAAGCTGGGGGCCTAAAAAGGCCACTTTGGCAGAATCATAACAGGATAACATAATGGAAAGTTACCCGTTAAGTTAATCGTATCAAATCCTATTTATTGGTGAAGCATTTTTCAGTTATTTTTTTTATCTGTGCTAAAATACCAATCAATCCGATCCAAATCCAACCCCAATCTCTTTGATTATACCTACGTAGTGCAGCGAAAAAAAGAAAAACACGGACTGTCTTCCCCATATTATAATGTTATCCTTTTATGATTCTCCAAAGTGGCCTTTTTAGTCCCCCTGGAGGACTCATATTTTTCTGAGGGGCAAGTCCTGTATTTTTTTAAAGATCGCATTTACGAGTTGTAGGTCGTAGGTTCGAACCCAGACAGGCGCTTTACTTTGTGCAAATTATTTCATCACCACAGCTCTCAAAACAAAGTGAAGGTGAAGAGAAACATCGTGAGGAAACCGGCATGTCCTAGAACCAAAAATTCGAAGACATGTGACATCTGCCAATCCGCAATCGGTGACCCAGTGGTATCGGCCCCAACCTACTAGTCGCGAGTGGTGGATTACGGCCTACTCCCTCTCACCGAGAGGAGGCCTGTGTCCCAGCAGTGGGAACATTATAGGCTGCATATGTATGTATGTACTAGTATTAAGCATCATTACGCAATTGTTTGTTGTCCTAAAGAAATAAAAATAAAAAATGTAAAACAAGAAAGCACTCATGTAAACCTAAAAATAGTTTTTTTAGTTAACCTATACTGTCCCACTGCTAAGCAAAAGCCTTCCCGAAATCCTTCCAGGCATCCTTTTCAAGAGCCACCTCGATCTAACCCTTGCGGTATGAGTCTAGATCGTCTCACCACTCACTTCCTGGGTCAGCCTTGGCAGCGCCATTCATTTTATCAAAATAATTTTCTAAGAACACTTAAACATTCATTGATGTAGGTTATTTTATAAACAACTTCTAATTTTCACGAGAAAACACCAGAAAAATATTCCGAATTCAAGGTCTGGGCTGCCATTAAAGATATTTCACACGAGAAAATTAAAATCACAACTGACAAAAAACAAATCAACATTTATACATCTTACTTAAAAATTACCAAAACATTGTATTTTTAGCTTTTGGAAAGATTCGGGTGAATAAACATTAGTTCGTGGTGTAAAAAAAGATTGCATTTCAGTACGTGTAACCTAGTTGGCAGAGATTGCCTGTCACAATTTATATCATCGTAATATATTATTTCCCACGCTAGATCTCGGTAAACGGAGTCGTCACTAGCGAACGGATTAGATTTTGTGGTTTGTAAATTTCTATGAGTAATTCGTGGACAATTTTAAATTCATTACCACACGATATAAACATGAATGAACAGTTAATAGTGCAAAACCCCTTAAAATTTCGCCGTAAATAAGTAATAAATAGTTTTTAATACAAAAATCTTATTCATTCATGTGTAGAAAAGTAAATTTTCCTTATCAACAATCTTGTAATAAATCAATAAGCTACAAACGGTATGCTAAGTAACCTTAAGAAAAACAAAACGATTATCTGCAGCTCCAATAAACCATCCAATTTAGATCTAAGTTTAGCAACAAGGAAATCAAGCTGTCCTTCAGACTCTAAATTAAGATCTCAATTAGTGACAAACCTTACCGATCACATTAGATATCGCTATTTAATCTGAGGATCAGCAGAGCTACATGAAAGTCGTTGGACAGCTGCCAGGCTTCAGAACACTGAACTTGGCTGCAGCTCCTATGTTTCTATAAATTTATTGTATCTAGTACGTGAAGGAATTCGACGGTCAACTTGTGAGTTTGTTGGTATTTGGGGAACAGTGACTGACCGGAATAAATCATAATTACCAGTACGCATCTGCATTGTTTACTTTTAGAAATAAGAACGATATTTCAAATCATCCGTAAAAAATATAATTCTGTCTTTGCTGTAGCGCAGTCGATTGCGATTGGTGATTCTATTACCTAGAACAATTTCTAAACTTCATGGAAATTGTTCTACTGCGTGCCTGTCTACGGGATTCTTAATAAAGGCAGCCAAGGAACACACAAATAGAGCTTCTTGAGTACCTACTCATATTTATATGTGGTGTTGGTGACGCATTGTGATAAACAGACGGTTTAATTTAGCCAAGACTAGATCGGAATGGTTTTAATTTATTTTGGTTTCACTGCAACCAATCGAGCTTAAATTAAATCAAAAGTAGATTCTATCCACTTAAAACGGAGTATACACTACATATTTCCAAAACTATGGAACACACTACACACACGTTCGGTTCGGTATGATTCGGCAAAATCAAAAACGCCTAACAGTCAGACTATAGTTTCAAAACCATCTCCCCCACTTTATGGCGAACAGACACCATGCTCAGTAACCTTCGGGCTATATACAACCCACTCCGACTGCAACGCATCAACCGAGACCGTCAGAGTGTCTAGACGGCTAACTAATTACTTTGGAATAACCTCAGACTTGCGCTTAGGTAAATGCTTTTACACTGTAAAAGATATACTCAATGGTGAATAAAATTAGTTACGTCTGAAATGAAATGAAATGATATGAAATGATTTTATTTTTTGTAAGTAGGTTTGTACAAACACTTTTACACGTCAGTCATGTTTTTTATAACTAGATGAAGTCGGCGTTTCCTATCTGACTACTCTGAGAAGAAAGGCCGAAACAAACTCAGAGGTCACAGTCTCTTTTAAAGTCCAGACATAATCTTGGTCAGGTTATATGAAGACCATGTAGATCGATGTCTGTCTATGGGCCATGTTATATTTTGTATCTATCATAATTATCATAAGTCATCAATGAATATAATTAAAAGCAATATTTTTCTATTTACTTTTTTTATTAAATCCTAGCTTAACATTTTCAATTACTTCTAAGATATTTATCTATTTTCTTTTCTTTGAATTTTTCGTGTCACTTTTAGATAGTATATAAAAGATAGATTATGCAAACGACTTTAAAATGAAATTCATTGTCTTCAAAACCGAACCAACATGTAAAATATCAACTCCGTAGGATAAGAGGAACGTTTGGTTTGGTTTGTCGTGGTTTTAATTCAGCTTGTAAGATTTGACCCATACATACTAACTAGGCAAGTGAAATAAGAGCTTTTAATAAATATAAGCAGAATGTGTGCCAGTTATAAGAAATTGGATTTGAAAACTTCATACGAATACGGAGCTTCTCGAGCTCCATCTATCTAAAGTTTAGATTGATGGAGCTTTAGATTCTAAAGCCAATCCTATTTCCCTAATCCGTATGCGTGCGGCACAGGAATTAAACTGTCAAAACAAGGAAATGTCTGAAATGATGGACATTCTCGATTTCTCACCGACGACGACGCATATAGCCACAAATCCATAATTCCGAACGCACACGAATGAAATCGGTAAACTTTCCTAAACGCTGTTTCCGACGTTTATGCGCACTTTATCTTAGTAATGGTATTCGCGGGTTTAATAAAATAAATATATTCATTTTTAATAAATCTGTGCGTCTTTTGAGGACAGATGTCGAAAATAAATATTGATATATGGAAAATATTTAACGTTTCGTAAATACGTATGTGTTGATAATGTCATGGAATTTGGGTAAATAGAATCGCATTTTTTTTTAATATACATATATTTCTGTTATTTTCAGGTAAGCATCTTACAAATGGAGATGGAGTTACAACAAAGACGCAGCAGTAAATGGTGAAGTTACTACACAAATTACATATAAAGTTGACATATAATTTGCAGTAGTCCTCAAATTTATTTAGTAAAAGGTCAAAAAAGAAATCCACCAGGAGTGGTTACAAAACTTATATTGCTTTATAACAAAAAAATTATTATTGACTTAAAATTGAAACCACACAAATTGTTCAGTAAGCCCAAAATAATAAAAAAAAAACGTAGAACATCACGTAAGATAGTATCGCTGCACCATTTGTGTCTATAGTTTCCAATTTTATTACATACATAAACGCCAAATTAATTTTGACTCATCGACCATTTTCTCATGACTCGTTGTTATAATTCAATTTAACTTCGGTAAATAGAAGATGACTGACTGATGATGTAAAACTTTTGCGGTGAAAAATGAATGGTCTGCTCAATGTCTGAATGGCAAAGTAGCCTTGAAAAAATCAGGCGAAAACTGCACGCGTGGGACGTTATTTATCATTTATTTTTAAATGTAGGTGAGATTCGATTTTAAATTAAGAACTAGGCTTTTGTTTTTTTTTACTTCAAAATTAACGGTGTTATATATTTTTTCTAACAACTAACCATTTTTTATAGAATTTGTTGCACGTTGCACATTCGTAACATAGGTCCTAGCTAGGTACTTCGTAAATTCAACCCGTTTTCTGTGCTATAAACAGTACTTAAAAAAAAAAAATGGCAGTTGAGATTACATTGTGAATAAGTGTATAATTTTTATCTAACGTAATGTCAATAAATATTTATTGCGACGCACGTGCCAATAAATTGCATTGAAAAATCACAATAATGTATTAAGTAGGTAGCAAAAAGTAGTCACGACATGGCGACAGCTAAACACCTTCATACAAGTCAGTCGTTCAATCATGTCATAAACTCGTAGGTGCTACAAATAACTAGACCACATGCTTCTGCCATACAAGGATGAAATCACAAAAAGTTTTATTGACGCGACTAAGAGGTGAAAACGAAAAGAGAGACTTAAAATATGTTGGGCCTGTGAAATCAACATCAATCTTTTGATTTCAAGTTTTGGACTTATCACGTCACGTCAAAATCCTTCCAAAATAAATTGGTACCTACTGAGTCAATAACTCAGTAAGAGCAGAAGTCAAATTCTCTTACTTTTTTTTTCTTTGGCAACTATTGCTTAGAATAGTCGACATTGGCTTAATGTCGACTATTCTGCCAGCGTCAATTGCCGTACTTATAAAGCTTTAAAATTCAAGTCTCAATCTCATCCTAACTTCAAATCAAGGTCCAAAAACTTAGGTCAATTACATGTATTTTTGACAGATTAAAATACGATCATTCAAAAAAATACAGGAATTGCCCCTCAGAAAAATATGAGTCCTCCAGGGGGCCTAAAAAGGCCACTTTGGAGAATCATAAAAGGATAACATTATGAATTATAATATGGGGAAGACAGTCCGTGTTTTTCTTTTTTTCGCTGCACTACGTAGGTATAATCATAGAGATTGGATTTGGATTGGGTTGATTGGTATTTTAGCACAGACAAAAAAAAACTGAAAAATGCTTCACCAATGGGATTTGATACGATTAACTTAACAGTTAACTGTCCATTATGTTATCCTTATATGATTCTGCCAAAGAGGCCTTTTTAGGTCCCGTGGATGCTGAAAATCAAACCAAGTCCCTAGCTGCAAATATTCCTTCTTCTTCCTATAATTCTTCTTCTTCTCAGTATTAAACCAGTCTATTTTCGATTCGATTTAATAAAATATAGACTTCAATAGAAAATTAAAACAACTATAATCAGAATCGATCGATTTAAAAGGCTTGCCTCGATTAAATTTTAGTGCCGTGCTAAAAAATGCATGACTAGTTGGCTAATCTAACATAATTTGTGGCCTGTGGGCGATTGTTGACATCATTATTGTGGGCTTTATTATTATTTGGTGAACTGTGAACATTTGTTATAGTTTCAACATTAATTACGAGAGAAAAAATATAATGAAGATGTTGCCAAGTTATTATGAATTTTTCCGTCGTTAATATTACAACATTCTTAGTATTGATCTAGTATTTCGCTGATACCTACCAACTTTTTTTGGATTTGATATTTAAGAAACTGTTTCTTTTATGTTGCTCTTGTGATAGGTAGATACCTACACACACGGCAGTTTAATCGCCGGAGACTTGCTGGGAATTTCAAACTCTGACGTCTACAGCTACACACAGATTTTGACATTGCTAGCAATGATAGTACATAACAAGAGAGTACTACACGTGGAAACTTGTAAATGGCCTTATTTTGTATAAATGATTACTTACTGTATTTGTTTAGCTGTAAGTTTTCCTAAAATAAATAAAATAAAATAAAGAGGTAGATAGGATACACGTTCCGTAAGTGACACGTTAAACTTTGGCTAATCATCCTAGTTACAAATCTTCTTGTCTCTTTTTCGCTCCCGATGATAACGACATGCCGTCCTACTTCCACGTGTTCTGATAGTCTGACATTGTGCCGTTTTGGAGGATCGAATTTTGGGTAGGTAACCTATCTACGTCGTTTTACTTATAATCGATATTGCTAGCGACTGTCGAAATCTGTGTGGACGTGAGATTTACCTACTAAATTTAAAAGTTTTGCTAAGATAGTTTCTGAAGCTTTTTTCAAAATATCGTTTGACTGCAAGTTAATGCTAGCAATACTCCTTTTTATCTCCGTTTCTGTCCCCCAATCCTTACTGAAACTCAGCAGTAAGAAGACAAAGATGGCTGCTGAACATTAGTCTCTCCGGGTGAAATATACGGACGATTCCAGACTTTTGTTATACGTCTCAAAGGATGCAAGATGTGATCCACTCAATTTTAGCGCTGGCAACGCGAAAGTGAGGTTTTTGAGTGTTGCCAGACGGGGTAGCAAGATTATCGTTATAATATTATGTTATAACTAGGAAATTAGACAAATAGCCTACAGAATTTAAGTTTTCTTATCTCTACGCAAAATAAAAAAGCAGCATCTAGAAGTTTAATAAGTACCCAATAATGTTTTTATTCAACTTCCAGTTTCATGTGGTATTCAGTAACATAGGTAATCAGTACCCATCACCTACATCGCAAACATGTAGGAACAAGAAACACAGCTGTACAGGGTGGCAGGTCCCAACCAACCCAACCTGTTACCAAGGATTCAGTACATGATGCTGAACCCCCTGCGTTGAATACTTCAGTCTATTTGATCGCGTACAATACGACTGACGTAACTTAGCGGGCCTGAGTATAGCATTTGCGAACTTTCGCGCATGTTCTCTCACTCACACTCGCCTCATGTCACCATTTGGTTCGTAAAAGAACTTACTGCGCAGCCTTCTGCGCGAGGTTCAGGCCCGCCAAGTTACGACTGTTGTATTGTACGTATTGCTCTTGTCTATGAAAGAGAAAAAGCAGATATTTTTTATTACCACCAAAAAATTCTACTCAGGGTGTTCAGAATCATATACTGAATCTATGGTAACAGAGGGGCTGTTGTCGTAATTTTAAGAACATCCACAGTCTGATCTCAGTCTTAATCTCTCAAAAATACCTCCAATTCCCTAAATTTATGACAAGTTTTTGACATTCGTTCGTCGCCGAGATGAGACTGCGACTAGATTTTGAACGTGTTAAATTACAAGAATTGACCTTCAGGCTGTGCGTCAATCTCCCTGTCACCCATTTACGTCAGACCCTAGACCACATCAATTGGGCTTCTTAACCATAGCTAATTAATAACTTCAATAAGTTATTATTACACTAGCTGCGCCCCGCGGTTTCACCCGCGTAAATGTCGATCCCGTGGGAATATCGGGATAAAAGTAGCCTATATGTTAATCCAGGATGTCAGCTACCTCCATACAAAATTTTATCATAATTGGTTCAGCCGTTTGAGCGTGCAGAAGTAGTAAACATGTAAACACACACTCACAAACTTTAGCCTTTATAATATTAGTGTGATACGGATAGTTCTATATACTACAGCTGTTCTATATTAGGTATATAACTAATCCTGCTTCTAACCAGTTTTAGCTGCAGGTGCGTTCAGATATTGATGGCCGTAGAATTTATAAGTAGCAGGCATTGCATTAGATACCTGCTGTTACCTAGCCAAACCGTCTCTTTATACTGGTTAAAAGTCATTGTCGACTTTGTTAAGATTTTAGTAATTTCAAAATAGGTACCTACGCCATAAAGGTACCTACGCCACAAAATACAAAAAAAGGGAACAGGACGATATAGTTTCTTATTTATATATCAATTATATATATATATATATTAGGTACACGATGCTCACATACAACAAAGCAACATCTTCGTAAATTATATAAAATTAAAAAAAATAATAATATGCAGATCATAAGTTTTCCCATGAATAACTACAGTTTACCCGGCAACTGCATTTTAGCTTATCTTCACTTAATCACAGATAATGCACTTAACATGCTTCTCCGTCCGTGACTTAGTCCGCGTGAAATTTCGGCCTCCGACCTAGCGTTTGGCGCGCATTTAGCATTCTTTCTGACTTCTTTTTTCTCGGCTCCTAAGTGTCGTAGCGTGAATTTAGATGAGTATTAGTGTGTTAGCCTTTCTCAAGTATTGGGCTATCAAATGCGAAAAGAATTTTTCAAATCCGACTGGTAGTTCCAGAGATGAGCGCAATCAAACAAACTCTTCAGCTTTATTAAATTTGTAAAGAGTACCTATAGAAAGATGCTAGGCTCAACTAATAAAAAGAGTGAGCATGAAATAAAACGTGCACTTATCTTTAAGGTGATTAACTACCGCACTAACCAACGAATAGTCATAAAAGCTTGACAGTCTCAAGATGCGGTAAAGCTGTAAATTCCAATTACATTTGCAGAAACATCATAAAAATATAGGACTTACAGAAAGGATACTTAGATCGAACCTATAAAAAAAAACGATAAAACTTTTTGGAATGCTAAAAGAATTAAAAATAAAAGCACGCTGTTTTTGAATATCAAGACGTATATTCATTAAAACATTCTAAATTCAAACCGCCAAGCTGCAAGCGATAAACTTGTCTAAAGATACGTAAATTCTTCCACGGGCTGCAGTTCATTTGTTATTACATGTTTCACTTTTCGAACAGTTTTACATGCAATATTACTAGGAAATGCGTAATAAAACATTGTAAGTACTAACCTCCAAACACGTTAACTCACTTACATTGTTTTTGTAACACAAATATCTTCAAAGCCAAGGTTGGCCGAACCGCAAACGGGCGTAGACGTTTTAAATTGCTTAGAAGCTTTAAGGTGCCTTTAGATGAAGTCCAGTCAAGTGATTAGTAGAGTGCGGGTCTATATAGTTTCTTTTCGATTTCATTTTTATGATTTAAGTAGCATAAACATTTGTTTAGTTAAGGGTTAGTACTTGTTTCCACCCGAAAAGTTATGTAGTTTATAATCTCGTTTTATCAGACGAAATCGAGGTGCAGTCAAAGAAAAAAGTACTAAGCAATTATTAATAAGAATGTTTAATCCAGATCAACTTATTCTACATCATCACAAATCGAAACGCAGCTTTCCTCAATTTCATAGGTAAGTACAAGTCTTCACAATTAGGTACAAAAATTACAGATTTTTTTTAGTGGCGCTATAACTTTTTCCCTTATAAAATAATAACGCGCTCGCAATCGAACGTGAGTGAAAAAACTCACACCTCACGCCGAGAGACTAACCAGCGATCATTTCTACCTAGAGTGCGGATCGCGAGTAATCGTAAGTCGCACTCGGACAGCCCAGCGACAAAACAAAACTATCGGAACTACGCACTCGCTGCTCGCTGCTCGCTAACTCGTTTTCAGTTGCTAGTTCTACTGGCTACTCGTTCATAGGCGGTGGCGGTGGGACAACTGCCTAAAACTTCTATTTTTGCGGCCGAAAACTCGCTCTCCCAAATTGGAACGTGCAAACGAGCCTCTACACGATGCATCGCCTGGCAACTAAGCTCGAGTGGCCAATAAAAGAAGAAACAGCAATAATTTAGAGCTAACCATATGGTTTTCTTATTTTAAATGCGCTTTAGAACCCAAAGGAAAGAATTAGAGTAGCGAGCTAATCCTTGACCTTTTTGGATGCGTTCCAATGATGATTAAGACTTTTTTTTGAGTTTCTTTAGATTGGTGGTTTAGACGTTGGTTTTTTATTATTTTTGGTTATATTATATTATGTCGTTAATCTGTCTAGTTTGCGTTCCAAACTGTCATCACGGTATTTTACCGTATTTTGACACATTATAATAATATTAATAAGGGCCCATTATAGAGTGTGCAAGTCACCCCCTGCCATTTTATCCGTGTAGGTATATATAAAACATTGATCAGGCAGGGGTTTTTCCATATCCTGCAATCGTCCTACACCAACCGGGGATTATAGTGCATACAGGGATAATCGTCGGTTGTTGTTTCCTTACCCTCTGCGAGTTGACTTCGGCCCCTCGTACACCTTCCAAAGGACCGGTACCCCATAGTCCCGAGATAATTATGTAAAATAATAATTATATAATTATTTCTTACCACAAATTACAGATACATAATATAGTAAATAATAGTCAACAGACACAATTTCATAATTTATTTGTGGAAGACTGGTGCCTAAACTAAGTTTTTTACAAAACCTGTATGTCAGGTCACCAGGCCCCCTAATCAAAGTTTTACATTATTTTTGTTGCACTGGAGACGATCTGGTTCATTGGACTGTTATTTAAATAACAGTTAACGGCTTTTGGTAAAACGGAACGTAATTGCAATGGGTTATAGTAAACTTCAAATGTTATACGGTATATTGGAAACTGATAATATAAATATTATAATTACCTATTACAAGTATGTATTTTCATACATATAGGGATAATCGTGGCTGAATAATAACAGCCGCACAGGTCGATCGATCAGGTTAAGCTACGCTTGCCGCGGTTGGTCTGTGGATGGGTGGGTGACCATCTTTACATACCGTGACTCCTCCGTGCCTCGGAAAGCACGTTAAGCCGTTGTTCCCGGCTGTCATTCGTGGATCTTTGACAGTCGTTACGGGTAGTCAGCAACCCGAAAGTCTGACAACCAGTCTTACCAAGGGGTATCGTATTACCCAGTAACTGGGTTGTGGAGGTCAGATAGGCAGTCGCTCCATGTAAAATACTGGTATTCAGCTGCATCCGGTTAGACTGGAAGCTGACCCCAACATAGTTGGGAAAAGGCTAGGCAGATGATGATAGGGATAAAAAATATAATTAATCAGCCATGGCCGACAAATGAATGTAATCATTTTTTTTAAAGGTTAAAAATAAATCGACATTCATTTGTCTCCAATACTTTAAACCTTCTTCGTACATGCTTCTTTTTTTTTTCAAATATTTCAAATACCGAACTCCCAGAATTGCCAGTGTCATGACTACATGAAGCGCAGACAAAATAAGTTGAAATATTTATGGTATTACCCTAGCGATCAAGATAGCTTCCAAATTGTCGATGCCGAATTCAAAAAAGATCATGACGGACTGACAGTAACAAAACGATTCTGTAACTTAAATTATTACCGATAATATAAAAACGATCTATCGTAAAAGAAACGTGAATTAGTCACTATGGTTTGTTTTCCCTTCAGTATTTATTGCAATAACTTTGCAATTTATGACCATGTTCTTATGTGTGGTGTTTATAATGGCTGACAATCAAATCAATGATTATATAAATAGGTACACTATACTGCCGTTGCGCGTCGTAAAGCAAAAAGGCACAACAAACCTTTTTTTTTTAAATAGAGTTATATACATATTTGGAATCAGAAAAAAGGCGCATACATGCTAGTTTTTTTACTCAATTTTGGAAAAAATGTTAGTGTGCCCTTTTTTTTATGACGGCAGTATAGATTTATTGGGTTTGGATCAAGCATCCTCAAAGAAAGAAAGAAAGAAAATTTGGCACAGTACCGTAAGCAAGGAACACATTGGAACAAATTAAAAACTAACATAAAATTTAAGTACAGGATCATGTGTGCCATAACGCGGTGGTGTGAATGAATGAATGAATGATATATTTATTTGCAAGAATATAGGTAGCTAACATAAGTTCTTAAGATCTCTGGGTTTCACTATATTCGGCATTTCAGTCGTGCAAATGTGCTATTGTCCTTCCGATAATAGCATACAAACAGTTATGGATAATTTAACTCTTTAATAGTTAATTCTAGGGACCATTAGGCCTATGTCCAGCAATAGATAAACGTATAAGGAGACATAAAACAGGTACCACACATTGATATCAACAGCAGACGCACGCAAATTAATTACAAATCGATTTTCAATAACACGTAAATCGTTATTGGCAATGTGCGATCAACATTCCTATTTCATACTGTTAAATAAAAAAATGAGAGGTCATTGAACTATTCTCTAATATTCCTATTCTATATTCAAAGCACCTAATTTGATTGCCAATAAAATGGCCACCGTTTGATTGTAAAACGCGGTCAAATTCATAAAATTAGTATTTCGTAGTCATGAATCGTTTAGCTGTTTTATCTACCCTATAAGGCTATAATTTTCAGTCTACTATAATAACTTTTAATAATTCCTAATAGTTCTGGTTCTGCCTATGTAACTTTCATATGCCCCAATTTTCTATTCATCGATTAAAATAAACAAAAAATATTGCTGTCTTCTAAACTAATATCGCAGTCAATATTCAATTAACTAATCCGCAATTTGAAAGCATTTCTAGAATAAACTACCATAGAGAAAATCCTAGAGTTTTATATCGTTGTATAAAAAAGCTCCGAGGCGCTAACAACTTACTTAATACAACCTTTTTACTGCAAACCTTGTGCTCTTTCCCGCGTGAACGTGTTAATTTAGCACGGAATGTAGGTAATAAATAGGGCTAGGTAATAACTTAGATTATAACTATTAGAGATCAATTATGAGCTAATCTGACGTCATAGTATTTATGATGGTTCGTGGAATCTTTATTATGTTGCTGCATGATTAATTTATTGAGATAATGTTATGTGTGTGCTTTTCAAATGATTTTATAAGCAGGATTAACTTTAGGGATGGAATTTGGAAAACAATTTTTTAATACAGTTGCTCAAAAAGTGGTGTATTGCAGGGACGTATAGCGTTCGGGATGTGGGCTATTACATAATAGTGCTTTTTTTTTACCTTTCCCGAACTCGTGCGTTCTCTTTCCCAACTGTCAAAATAATGTCTATTAAAAAGAAAAACCAACCATGAAGTTTTTACTAAAGAGTTTTTGTGATTCATACAAATACGTATATTTCTAAAAAGAAGCTACTAATTTATTTCAATATCAGATTTAATGATTTAATTGAATGAGTTAGGTTTCATTTCATTTCATCTCATTAAATTTCATTTTCATTTCATATCAATAAAAAAAATATACTGAAGACTAAGCTGTATGGATAGTTCCCTTTGCTTACCAAAATGGGTGAAGAAAAAAAGACTCTACGGTTGGTTATATTCTACGGTTGGCGCCATTTTCCAGAAAAAATGATTAGTTAGTTGAGTTTATTGTTTTTATTATTTTATTAAATTGCTTCATTTTTCGCAACTGTATTAAAATTAGTCGTTCAGTACACCTGCGGAACCGTCATTGCAACTTGTTCCGACTGTCAACCCTCGCCTTCGGCTGCGCCTCGGCTCGGGTAGGTAGACATTTGTCGGAACTCTTTGCAATGACAGCCTTTCCGCACTTGTAGTGAAATATACTATATCATCTGTATGTGTTCTTGAATGATACTTGAGCGGATTGTTACAGTCAAACTATTATCATTTTAACTATGTATGAACTCCAAGCTTCCCCTAACAATTGCCTGCTGTACTTGCAGTATACAAGCCAATATGTCAATCTCGACGCCCCTCTCCCAGCCAATACCTTTCCTAGCCTAGGGTCCCCTTGTTTACATAAATAACGTTACGTTCATCAAAATAATTCTTGTGCTTCTGGTATTTAGTAAACCGTCGTCGTAAAGATCACCCATGACCCAACGGTATGCCGCGAATAAACATGCATGCAAACTGTACCACGTTCCCAGAATAGTAAGTGAATACAGTTGGTAAAAGCGGCTTCTTAGATATGTACACTATTTGCGAACTAGCACAATTGACAATAAACTACTGAGCTGATGACTTCATTGTCAACAGCTTGAAGTGTGGTAATTGCGTTCAGAAAATTCACTAATGACTTTGATACATTAAGAGTGACAACCCTGATATAGAATAGGCCAATTCTATAATTTTGGGAATGTCGGATGATCAAAAAGATTAAGATCAGTCATCGGAATTGATGATCAAACGGTTATTGCAAATTGATAAATGGCCTAAAGTCATAAGTATTATTTGCACTGTGATTAAAAAATTTGGCTTCAAAGAACTGCTAACAATAAACCACAATCGCTTCTGTGAAACCAAGCAGTTAAACAAGGCAGATTTACACACGGTATTTATACTCACAGTAAATATGAATGATTTAGAGGAAGATGGCCACACATTAATCAAAATTGCATTATGCATGAATAGCGTTAACCAAAAAGATTATCTTTCTTAGATCTTCGATCTTATCTGGAATCTTGTTAAAGAACTAAAAATTAAAATACTTCTTCTTAGCGTATTCGATGGCAAAAAGTTCAAACATCTTTGGCCCAAAATTCAACAGCGCGAATTCCGCTCACTGACGCAGTCCTAAATAACATAAGATCATCAAGTGCACAGGTGACAGACATGCGGCCCAGGATGGAAGGTAGGTCTGTGGGGAGGTGCCGCATACGCACTTGAGATCTGAGCCGTCTGTGAAGCCCATCTGTAGAGATTGTCAATAAAAGAACCGCAAGCTCTACTTCAGTAGGAAATAATAATGAACTTTGCACTTATTATAGACAGCTCTAAAACAT
This sequence comes from Oligia fasciuncula, assembly GCA_963082905.1. Classification (NCBI taxonomy): domain Eukaryota; kingdom Metazoa; phylum Arthropoda; class Insecta; order Lepidoptera; family Noctuidae; genus Oligia; species Oligia fasciuncula. Next base: position 3,236,230 of record OY720392.1, on the reverse strand, counting down.
GCGAAGATACTGAGATCGACCTAATAGTCAAAACTATTTTATTTTTTTTAAAACGTTGCCCCGCACTAGGAATTTCTCCTGTATTGTGGGTGCGTTTATTTAAAGTCACATACACAAACAGCCAGACCCGGAACAACTACTTGTATTTCATACAAATATTTGTTCCGTGCGGGAATCGAACCCGCGATACGCAGCGCAGCAGTCAATCGCTTAACCACTGCGCCAACCGTGCCGTCAAAATTGAATGCTCACCAAACGCTTTGCCAAAATCTCTTCAACAATACCCCTTGTGTGAAATATGATTTATATTGTTTCCTCTCGTGTAATACTAGAAGTAGTAACACGAGCAACAGTTGTAGAATGTAAAGCTGTTGATACAATAGCAACTGTTGTTTTTACTAAACATATTGGATCCCTTTACAACTAGGTTGTTGCTAGGATAAGGAACAACAGACTTAGTTACACATTTGCTTATTTAAAGAAAGATATTGTAACGAGCTTTTATTTTAAGAGTAGATACCGGAATTAGTCGTCTTGAATGCCAGTTTCCGTAATTCAAAAACGCTTAATTTTTGACAGATTAAGATAGAGATTTAAATGTAAACGTTCTTAAAAAATACGAGAACTGGCCCTCTGCTGTCTTTTCGTTTTGACGTTCATTACCTTCTCTAATGAGTTCTCATTCCTTGTCTATGTGAGAAGTGGCCTTTGTCCTACGGTGGGACAATCAGAGGCTCATTTATTTATTTATATTATCATGATGCAAACCAAACCAAATAAAACCAAACCCAAATAAAATGTCAAGATATAGCGCTGCGAAAAATACAGTGAAACATGCAAAAACTGCTCCTCCGCTGTGCGCATACACGCTCACACGCACACGTTTACAACCATTTAAAATCAAAACTACACCTCACTATGTGCACAAATGTTTACGAAACCGGCCTCACTTTACTGTTGACAGCCCTCTGTCTTGGTTTTTTATTTGGTCTGAGGATACACTGTCTGTTCTACTTTCCTAGAAGAATTCATCTTGATATCAGGACGGCGGCCATACGTCGGTATGCATTTATGCGGAAATTGCAGAGTTATTTTCAAAACAAATAGCGTAGTCATCTCAACACCTCTCTCCCTTGAATTTTTATATAAGTATATATTATAGTATATATATTTTATATAAGTATATATATTTTTTGTATTTGTGTACGTTTTTATTTATAATTCAATAATTTTAATAATTGTATCATTGTTCCGTTCAACCAAAGCACCTGCCATCTAATCTCTTCACCACCCTTGGTTGACTGGTAGAGAATGCCTAAGACAGTCCGCCTTTGTACCTTTTTGTGTGCGAAAAGATTAAATAAAATAAATTGCATTCGTTCTAGTTACAATTTTAGGTTCATCGTTAATTGCTCCATTTCATGTTCAGTTGGCAAATACTCAAGAATTGCTAAAACAACAATAAACAATGCTGTTTGAAAACATTGCTACAATAACATAAATATTTTAAGACCACACACTTGTTTCCAAAATTGTTGAGATTTAGGTCGGAATCCATCAGTCACGGTTGATCAAACATGCTTGACGTTTCAAGGCACTTGAAGGCGGTTTCTGGAAATTCCGCAAACACCTAAAATGAAATGAAGATGTACGAGTATGTGTAGGTCTATACCTACACATACTCGTACATCGTTGAGATTTTAATTAGATTTTTTTGCTGGAAAAATCTGAATATTAATGTATCCAAACCCTTCTTCTTCTGCTTAGCGTGTCGAAACTCTAACCCTATTATTCAAGTCACTTGCAATAAAACGAATCTCGACTAACAGCTGTTAAGATTCGACCATAAAATTCAAAATTAGTTTAGATAGCTCTACGGAAAGTGCCAAACCTCAAACTTCCCTGAAAAGAACCATAGGTATATACCAAGCCTCTCTAAATTATCGTTAAGTACTTGGCGCGTCGCCAAATAGCAGTCACCAATCGCCACACCTCATTATTATTTCACAGAAGTGTCCCTAATTTAATTAATTCTTGCCTACAAACTTACAAGCAATTTCGCACAGCCCTCATAATGAATACAAATACAAATGACAATAAATTTAGGAAATCCCAACAGTACGAGGTACTATATAGATCATAAAAATAGTTCCTAGATCTAGACCCTTGATTGATATGCTTAATACATGACTTGTACAATACTTTGCCTGAATAACAATCAAAGTTATAGCTAATAAGCATATAGATGACAAAATGTCATCATTAGGTGACGTGTCAGTAGGACACCATGGCTGACACAGTGAGGTGATGTCAGATTATTTCCTGCCAAACGTTGCGAAAACTAGAGTTAATTAAAGCTTTAACAAATGACGTAGGTGTTGGTATGAAGTGATGCAATCGGAGTTTAAATTGTATGACAGATAATAATCAAGACTGTCAAGATTACGATTAAAAGACCTAGTTACCTTCCATGGATTTCGCAAGAAGGATCTGGGAGACTAATAGGCAATAATCTAGTGGGTTAACCTAGTTGGTTAATACACCTTATACTATTTGAATCTAGTATCTATTGTTCAAAAACTCAAGCTAGCTCCATGGCCTTTAAATGCACGGCGGCCATAAAGCTTCGTTTATATTGCAAATAATCAAGTATTAATAGTTAATCTTTTATTACAGGATCGAGATAGCAACCTGACAGTACCAGCGCGGTGGGAGGACAGGAATCTTCGCAAATACCTAAACAAACCTGACATCGGTACGTATACTATATCTAAACCAACCCTATTTCATTTACGTCAGACTATCCAATACATCTCCACTTGCACAAAAAATGGTAAGATAAAGTTTGACAATAATAAAGTTCTTGATCCCCTCGATGACTCACATAAACTGCTAATATCTTTATGAAAGTCAAATGATATAAACTTTTGCTTACTTAATATGAAATTCTGGAAGACTTACTGCCTTGAATCGCCGCAGTTTCCATAATTTCATAAGCTTGTTGTTTAGACTTGTAATCTTTATTTAACACCCTACTAAGAGTCTGCATTTATACGAGTAGATGAGGCAGATGCCTTTCTATAGAAAGAAGAAAGAAAGTAAGGAATTGTAGAACTGACCAACTGCTTCGTCTGCTTCTAACATCGCTCCCTTAATCAGCTTCTTCGAGAACATTTCGATTTAGAGAATATATTTTCAAACCCTCTTATAAATTCTGCCAACAGTCAAGGCAAGCCGATGGATCGGAGGCATCTTCGACTACGGCGCTAAGTCCTGGCGCTGGGGCGGCGACCTGCGCAAGATGCACTACCAGTCGTTCTCCAAGATGAAGAAGATGAGCGCAGAGGACCTGAAGTGGCACTGCATCGCTATGATGCCAGAGCTGCTCTATAGGTAAACTTTGAATTAAATGTTGACTTGAATAAAAAGTTTCAACAACGGAATTGTTTTCCGTAAACTACTGGATTATCGAAATATTTAAATAGATAAACTAGGATGCTAATGTAAGAATAACTTAAAATACAAACACGTAATCAGAATAAAACAAAACAGAAAGCTTAGGAAGACGTGTTATTTTGGGTTATTCCCTGAGTACCCCGATCCCCGAGGCCCCCGACCCGAAGAACCCTGAATACGATAAATATGATTACATTTATTTTTTTAATAAAGTTTTTGGCACGTTCCTAATTCTGGCCATGGCTATTATTATCTTCCTAGGTAGCAAAGAAACTGCCAAATACAATAAGCCATTGAAAAGTAATATAATATTTATTAGGTTTCGAGAAGCAATATTAAATCGTGACAAACATAAGAGACTGGCCACTCAAGGATGCCGCCGGGATTTTGGTTAGAGCCTAAAGCTCTGGAATTCGACTTAAATCACAATAGCCGTTTGGGACTTAATCAAGTTATGTTCTGTCAGCGATTTATAGTATTCAAATCATACTTTTTTTATTTAGAATACCTAATGTTCCGTTTTTGTCAAGACACCTCTTATCTCGACTACTTTGGCAAATTCTTTACGTTCCATGCTTTGTTCATAATCGTTATTTCATTAGTCTTGTAAACTATATTCTCATAAAATGCTATAGCTTCCTAAGTCGTATCATAAATCAGTCAGACTTGATACAGACATATTCATGGAAAGTTTATCGACTAGTAAGTGTTAGAGGCCATGGACCCTGCCTTTAGAAACACGAGGCAAATCATGTTAATATTAACACTTATTGCCAATCTGTCGACATCAATAACACATTGAGGTACATTACTCTTTATTTTTTTCTATGAGTCACCAATATAGACCTAAATTGTTTCAATAAATCGTACTTCAACCTCATTTAGCCAATCTATTATGAGTTATTTGGCAGCTATACAGGCGGGAGACATTGATGCGCTAACTGTAACCATGCATTCAGCACATGATGCTACACCCTCTAGCGTAGAAACCGTAGGTTATCAAAAAAAAAATGCTTTTTTAAATTGTATGGAATAGCTAATTGTTATTTTTATTTAAATAAATTCAACGCGCCCAGCTTTGAAATTTAGTTCAAAATTATATAGTGAATCCATGGTAACAGGGTGTGCGACGCACTCTCTTATGCCTTGTACCATAAGACGCCAAACCCGAAACGGACTAACCATAGAGCGTTCCTGAGAAAAGCAATAAGTTTAACGATTCCGCTTGTGTTGGTCTTTTGTCCCTGGTGTGTGACGTCATCACGCAATATACCTACTATTTTTTGCAGTCAGTTTTACGGCCATGGTGTTGGCGCCTTATGGAGTGATCATTGGTGTCACATGGGAACAAAAGTAGCTGTTTATTACAGTATGTAGGTCAAAATCATGATGAATGTAATTGGGACACTTAGGTACTGTCATAAAATCGTAATGTGTTTGTTTCGATTTACAACCACGGTTGTAGCTACGTAAATATCCCCTATATTATTAATAGTGTTTTCTAGTAAGCTGCTGTTACCCCCTTTTTATTCCCATTGTATTAAGTCAAGTTGAATCAACATCAATACCTACTTCCTCCAGCCAGCCGTAGCATATAAATATCAATATTACAATTTCTTCCACTCCCTTCACAGTTAGATAATCCAAACATTCCTCACTAACTATCTCCTACTTTTGATTCATTTAATCATCATCAACGCTAATTGCTTCAGGTGGTCACCGCGCAGCTGCATCGAAGCTCGTCACTACATCTGCCAAACCAAACTCCAGAAGTTGCCAAAGACCAAAGTGAAGGACCTACGTCGTCGCTGGCAACGAATGGGCAAGATCAACGAAATCACTGTACCAAGCGTCAGCAGGGAGGTCAACGACCCCATGATGTTTAATGACGTCACTGTCAACCCCGCTCCTAACCCGAAGTCGTACGATCTTCGCCCGAACCCACAACATCTCCGAATAAGTCAGAAGAGACACGGCCCGAGGTCGAATGCGATTCCAAATTCGAAGTACGATCTGAGACCGAATGAGTTGAAGAAGAGATCGAGGCCTTTAGTACACAGGCGGCTCAAGAGACCGTTCCCAGGGTAAGTTTATCATAAGAATTTCAAATAGCTAGGATTTACTAAAGCAATTAAACTCACAAGAGCTTTTCAAACACAAGTTTGTATTAAGCTCTTTCCATGTTTTCAACTTCAGTACTATCAACTATATTCTCGATAACTACACGAAGACAAATATTCACCCATTACATAAAGAGGTTAACGGCCTATATCGCAAGTGTACAAAAAAATAAAAAGTTATCACGTAAAATAAATACATGACCCATTAATAATACTTAATGTTTTTCCAACTTTCTCCATTACTACACCAGCGGCAATCAATTTCTCAGAGCACGTACTTTCGAACAAAAACACATTAAATGTACGTTTATGGCAAACATAGATCAAATTAACTGCAATCGTTTCTCCCTTATCTACCAACTTTTGGAATGGACGAACAATTGGCTATTGCTATGCCAATATTGGTAAGAGAGATGATAAACAGAGCTTTCCTCTTGTCGATAGTTGTACTGCCAACTATGTCGATCGTTGAAAGCTTGGCAGTCGCAGTACATTGTACAGATGCATTGCTAATCGGTTTTCAACAGGTGGACTGGTCTCGCCTGTTTAGACGTTCACCGGCGTTACATGCAAACCATCAAAGCAAACCTAATGTCCAACAGTAAAAGTACTATTTAGTTGGAAGACGAAAATGTAGGAGCAGGTATATGTAAGGAGGTCCACAGGGAACGATCTTAAGACCTTTTAAGATCTGGCCGTGGAATAAGACCAAAAGTGATCAAGTAGAAGCTGATGAATTGTTTTTTTATTCCAGTTACACATGGAACCGCCGCGACCCCGAAGGCTCATTCCAGCGCAACGCTCAGCTTCTCCGCTCCGGCCACACCGGGCTTACTCCGCAACAGATCAACGCCCACCTCGCCCGGCTGCGACATCTGCGCGACAAACAAGTCGCACGACGCAAGCGACTGCACGACGACGACTGGCTGGAGAACGAACCGAGACAAGCCCTCGCTCAAACACACGCCAGGACATACACTGTCGACAACAATATCAGCGCTCTTCATCCCAAAACCATCGTCGAAGAGTTCAACATGATGGTGTTCCCCCATAACCCCGCCGGTCCACCCAAAACGAACCGCAACTAATCGATTCGATTCCAATGATCGTTTGTTTCGACCATTCAAGAATCGATTATTCCTCGATGTTAATTTAAGTTTCTTGCGATTTTTCCGAACTATTTCCGACTTCGCTTTTATTAATATTTATTGCTGACACTTTGCGATTGTTCTGAATCCTATCATTAGCATGTTACTCACTTGCTAATTGATAATTAATATCAATTGAGTGAGGATTCGGCACCTATTGATAGAGAAATCAATATTATACGATGTTCGGACGTAGTAGAAACTCATGGCGTAGCGCGCGCGTGTAGCTTCAGTAACATAGTTGTCTAATAATCGTTTCAACAGTCATTTCGACAGTTGAAAACCTACATCGCAATGTGTCATATCCTTGCTCTTCTTTCTAGAGTAGCCATAAATTACGACCTTGTCTACTCGGATTTTACAAATTCAGCTTTTCATCCATACTTTAAATAACTGCAATCCAGTGTGAGTCTTGTCAATGTAGTTGTAGTTACCACTCTATTGCATCTGTTAACTTGTAGTCATTATTAAATACTTCATTTTCAATATTGTAATATACAATAATCACATTTATGACTAGTCGTAAATGTGCAACAGACGTTTCTATTCTCTCTAGATTTAGTTAAAATCTGTTTGACGAAGTGACCATGCATTGGTCACTTGCTTTTTACAATCTTAGTCTGACTCTTCAATGGATACGAGGTATTAGGACCCTAATACACGAGACAACATAAAACATGTTACTGCGATCGTAGGTAGAGTTAAATGTTGATAGATCTACTAACTATGTAAGTCAGTAAGTTAAACGATTATTATCTTAAAGTTTTTAGATGTCACATCTATTTTTATTTTATTATTATTTCGTTTGTTTATATTCCACACGTTTTTAATATTATGGTTTCTAATGCTGTGCTTTTAAATTAGGTGCGTCGTGGTAATCTGTTTTATTTTTTTGTATTTATAATGTACTAGTCAGTAAGTTTTATGAGAAAATATAAATCTAGATACCTAACTAAAATGTTTAATCTTATCCATAGTTTCAAAAATATTGAAAATATCAATACTACTTATAAAAATATTTTCGATGTAGGCACTACCAACATAACTTGTTGGAACATTACTTAAAATTGAATTAAATACTAAATTAGGTATTAACATTTTCTCACTGATTTTTAAGTATATTTATTAAAGAATAAGAAATTAACAAGAAAAGTGTCGTACATCATGATTGGCATTTCGTGTTTAATTAGCTAAGTAAGTTTACGTTCCAATATGTTTGTTACTTTAGTTAAAACCTAATAAATTAATTTTTTTTTACTAAACTGCCAGTTATTGTAGTCCTCGCATTTATGAAGTAAAAATCACATTTCGTGTAAGTTTTTGTAAAATATCTTTAAGCAGTCGTAAAAAAACTTATTTATGGATATATTCAACATTCTTTGATTGTAATTTAAAATCAATATCGTCGGCTTAGTGCAGCTCTTACGTTCAACCTCATTTTCTAAATTGGAGCTTTGAAGATTGTCATTACCGTAAAGATTCGAACTTTATTTTTCCCATTTCGCGCAATCTTTGAAAGTGCAATTCGCCATTATGGCCAAGAACTTCCAAATAAACATTGGGATTCTTTGAAAAATATGGTTTTAGTTCCCAAAAGTCTTTAAAAGATATTTAGAACAGCCGCTGATTGTTTAAATTTTGTAGGATCGAATTCTGGATACTAATGTTAGTCACATTTTAGATGTACCAACATACATCAAATCGATACAACATTGCACCCAACATTTATGTTCGTGTTGGATCGTGCATAGCTGTAGTAACTTATGTTCTTAGATTTCGAAAAACTAGTCTACTAGTTACTAGTGACGTGCTTATTATAAGTATTACTATCATACCTCAAAACACGTTTTCTTGAAATAAAAAGTAAGTTATAAAAATCTTAACATCTCTATTTAATATTTTTGTAGAAAATAGTTGCTTACAAAAAATATCAAATTCTATATTTTGATCTGTAAATACTACTTAATTGTAAATTTAGTAGTAGCAACACCGAGGTATACTGTGAATTCTTTTTAAGCAAGTGGAGAACTTATTTATAGGAACAAAATAACTTCTGTATCTTAAGTATTAATATTTACTTATAACTATAAGGAAATAAAGAATCATCAGTATTTATTGGTTTTATTTTTTAACATAGTAACGCAGCACATTCTTTACATTCGACGTAGGTGGGTTATGTTATCCTTTTATGATTCTGCCAAAGTGGCCTTTTTAGGCCCCCTGATATTGAGAAAAATTACACTTGAGATTCCAAATGGGAAATGCTGTTATAAAGTCAAAAACCAACATGTGAAAAACCTATATATCTTGGTTTAACTCTTAATCTGTACAAAAACAAATATTTTCTGGAGAAAACTCAGTTAAAACACCTTATTTAAATACTATCGCATCCTGGAAATCTCACTTTGAAATCGCAATACTTAGTAGTAGGTACACTAATTAAGCGACATACGACACCTATATTATATTCGTTTATCTTTCATTCCTGTAAATATGCACAATGAACAACGATCATGTAAAATCATCGCCTGGAACTTAGATTAGTACACTGCCATCTAGTGCCGAGTAGCAGAACTAAAATTATTAAAATTGTCAAATTCCTCAACTACACGAAAACCTTGCTAGACAAGCCAACGTCACAACCTAACCAAAGTAAAAAAATACTGAAACTGAAATGGTCACACCATTTCAGTATTACAGTATTCTGAAAAAAGTGCCGCCGATGTAGTTTTTGCTTTACTCTACAGATGGCGCTACCTGTACTAAAGGTACCTATAGTAAAAAGTTTGTTGAAATAATAATATCCCAGTAAAAACTTGATAGAGTTGGCACTACATGCGTTTCATGGGAACGTGAACCGACTATTCCAGCTTGTTTATGTTTCTAAAACGAGATTTGTAGAAATAGGCTTTATGCCTATGAACTTCTATGGGAGTTATAAAAAGTTGATAATTTTGCAAGGAGAGACCGACTTTAGATCTGTGCAGAACTTCAGAAAACTCTGAAAGATTTATACCTAGGTACCTACTTAGATAATAATCAATATTTAACGTTTTCTAAATATGAAAATTCAGGTTCAATACCCAGATTTGTCAACTCATGTGCCCAGATTGTGGGTAAGTCGCACAATAAAGTGAAATAGGATTGTCCGAGTCAGCGGGATTCTCCGAAAGGGTTACCGCTGGCCCGGAACGTAAAGGGCTAAGGAAGGAATACGGGTGGGTTTTAGTCAGTAAGAGTCTGACACTCCCTACCGCTCCGCCCAGAGCGAAAGGGGTACCTAAAATGATGATTTTCCACCCAAAAAATAAAAATAAAATGGCGGCCGTTTTGGAGGACTGTCAAGTAATTTTGACGTTCGAAAGTTCTGATTCTCAGCCTAATTTGAATAAATTAATGAATTTAGATTTTTTTTTATTTGATTTTGAATACCTACCTACCATTAACTCCAACAACATAAACTACATTCAATCCGCATTATTACTCCAGAAATAGGTACTCTAACACAAACCGTTACTGATAACGTATAAACAATTATACGGGCCATAATTTACAGGGTTTATTAGCCTAAAAAGTAGTCTAATAGCCAAAAAACATCATAAATCCGTGCGGATCAACGACCCATTGACCGAATCAGCGTAGTTTCCACCTCCGTTCGTTGGCGAGATGTTACGATACCGTTGCCTTGGTAACCATGGACAAACAATACAGTCGCCATGATACCTATTGCTCCCTAAGAAACTTTAGTATCAATAATCCGTATTGTTCCATATCCATTGCTGTCTTTTTTCCAAATTTTCCACGAAAGCATCAGTATAAACACGCAATGGATTTCAAACGAGAATTTCGAACGTAGAATTTTCTTTTCACAGTACAGATATATGAATCTAGTTAAGCATCAAAACACGCGAAAATATATTTTCAGTCATTGTAATAAGGGTTATGATATAATCAATCTAACATTCTAATAATTAGTATCTAACGCTTTGAATAGGAAAGAGAATGTGGTCAATTTGAATGTTTTTATTGTGAAGTGATCACGTCAACCACGATATTCGTTTTAGTATCTTTATATATATTTTAGCTCTACCTTATCTACTTTTAGATTAAATTCTTTTGACCTTTCACATTCTACAGCTGAACATGGGCCTGCTAATCAAAATCTAAATCGGTATTTCGTGATCGTAAGGGAGCATCCATTAATTACGTGAGGCGTTTAGAGGGGGGGGGTCGAGCCGATTCTCATCCAATCTCACGTGAGGGAGAAGGGGGTCCTCGCAAGTATCACGTAATTTTTATCCGGAAGAAACAGTGTCAAATTGCGAGAAAACTGGGTTGAATTGAGCAAAACGTGTTTCTCTTTTTTAAAATATGACTAAATTCTACACAATAATATTTATCGCGGTCATAGATATATGAAAGAAGGAGTTGTGACCTGTAGTTAAAAATGTATCAGAACCCGATGTCGCTAGGTTGCCCCACCACCGATTCTAAACCACGATCTTAGTAATCTTAAATACTAGTCTTTAATACCTAAAAATAATTAAACAAATTGTTTTTTAATTAATCCAACACAATGAAGCATAGATTGACGTATTTACATTGAAAATACGCATTTTGAACAATTTCACGTGATATTAGAGGGAGGGGGGAGGGAGTCGAGCCAAATCTCACGTCATCTCACTAATGGGGGGTCCAAAAATCGCCAATATCACCTTACGTAATTAATGGACGCCTCCTAATAAGGCATTCTCCTTTTTATTTTACCGTACTTGACTTGCGAATGGCTGTTAAAACTTATAGACTGCCACTGTCCGTCTTTTTAACATAATCCCACTTACCATTTTCTTTCTTGCGGAAATACCTGAAACCAAAATCATCAACAAGTCATATTTCCATTCTAGTTCCACTGAAGGCTAGGTTTCGACTGTCATACTGAACTTCGAAGTTCGAAATATCGATGTACGGTATTCAGAATGTTTACAAGTACGAATTACGTGAGTTCGAAGGTACGCTATGACGAATTACTTAATTTAGAATGTTCGTCATCGCGAAGTACGGAACTTCGAAAGTTTGCTATGACGAATTACTTAATTTAGAATGTTCATCATCGCGAAGTACGGAACTTCGAAAGTTTGCTATAACGAATTACTTCATTGAGAATGTTCATCATCGCGATGTACCGAACTTCGGAAGCTTGCCATGACGAATTACTCAATTTTGAATGATCATTATCGAGAACCAAAGTGTAGGCACTGCGTTTATACACACATAGTGTAATTATGCATACGGCCCCGCGAAGCGGGCCTCCGTCGACATAGGATGCAAGAGCGAGCCAGGGGCACCCCGAGATTAGGTTTGGTTAGGTTACTTTAAACCCTTTACACAGAAATAGGGGCCCCGCGAAGAGGGGCTCCGTCGACATAGGATGCAAGAGCGAGCGAAGGGCACCCCGAGGTTAGGTTTGGTTAGGTTAATTTCCCCCCCGGTGGGTTCCCGCATTGTCGAGGCGGGGGGGCTCAGTAGTAGTAGTAGTGGCTTCACCGTGGCTTGGACACCCACGGTGAAGCGAAGAGGAACCCGAGGAGGGGCCGCTCGTCAGGGCTTTTGCCGACAAGCCGACGACGTAGCGGCCAACATGTAGGTTGCGGTGCCGCTTGGGCGACATCGCAACTGAAGCGGGCCGCGATGTCGTATCGGAGGCATCGCGGCTGAGGGTTGGAGGCCGCGGCGGGAGAGAAGTGCCGGTATTACGGTGCGCCGCTCTCCCTACCTTCCGCGGCCTTAACGGGGTCGCCACCGTTCGATGGCGGACGCGGTGGGGCCGCAGGGGAAGAGGAGTGTTGGTATGACGTTGGCCACTCTCCCTATCCTCTGCGGCCGAAAATTGGCAGGCGGCGGGGCCAATGATCTGACCCGTCGCAGGGGGACCAAGGGTGGCAGAGACGGGTTCGTCTGGCGCCCATGTGCTGGTTTGGTCCCTGAGGTGGTCACGCCGTGCTATGTGTTCTGGTGCGCCGGTGATGGGGAGTACTCCCCGGAGGAGGACGGACAGCCGCGGCGGGTTCACGGATGAGTGCTAACGCGTGCCCGTGTTCCCGCCATAAGCGGCAGAGGAGGACACCGTGGAGTTTTAGTGGGTTAGAGTCCCACATAACTGCACTATCTCCCCGTGGTAGTGCAGAATGCATGAGCATTTCTCCACGTTAAAAAAAATATATGGTTAGGTTAATTTAAACCCTTTACACAGAAATAGGGGCTCTGCGAAGTCGGCCGCGGTTCGCGGGGCCGTATGCATAAATATACTATTTGGGCATAAACGCAGTGCCTACACTTTGGTTCTCGATAACGATTATTTAAAATTGAGTAATTCGTCATGGCAAGCTTCCGAAGTTCGGTACATCGCGATGATGAACATTCTCAATGAAGTAATTCGTTATAGCAAACTTTCGAAGTTCCGTACTTCGCGATGATGAACATTCTAAATTAAGTAATTCGTTATAGCAAACTTTCGAAGTTCCGTACTTCGCGATGACGAACATTCTAAATTAAGTAATTCGTCATAGCGTACCTTTGAACTCACGTAATTCGTACTTGTAAACTTTCTGAATACCGTACATCGATATTTCGAACTTCGAAGTTCAGTATGACAGTCCTAGGTTTCACACAACTTTGTTCACAATTAACTAACTCACTATAGCTACTGTGGCCTTAGTGTGAGTTTTTTCGACTCACGTTGGATTGCGAGCGCGTTCGATTTTTGTATGGGAAACTAGGTTTCTCCTAGTGACCACCAGGTTGCGCTATAACTATTTACCGACTTCACAAAAAGGAGGAGGTACTATGTTCGGGTTTGTATGTTTTTTTTTGTATGTTTGTTCATCGAATACTCCGCCAATTGTCGACGGATTTTCAAAATTATTTTTTTGTACGAATGTAGGTAGTTCTGAGGTGGTCCCATTGTCACCAAGTTAGGATTTGATGATGGGATCTTAGAGAAATCGAGGGCAACCCTCAAATTTTATAGGCTCACTTATTGTTTTTTGCATATTTTATGAAGTATCTTGTGTATTTGTGTATGGTTGTCACCATCTCAGGTAGCTGGGCTGATGATGGAAGGTACAACTCCTTAACAGTAAGAAGTTACTCGAACAGGCAAGGACTGTTTTAGTAAATTGTTTTGATGTTTGATAGGGCATTTGCCACATTTGGTCTCATGATCATCAAGTCATGACCTGATGCTGCAGTTAGGATAGTCTGCAGAGTACCTAACTCCTCGACAACTAACAGCAGATATATCGTGTCTAGGCTTATTGAAAAGGGCTCGATGTGTGGATAAACGTACTGTTACTGAGGAACACCGAAGACCTGATGCTGAAGCCAGGAGCATCAGAAAAAGTACAAACCTTGAAATTACAGCACCGTAGTCGTGTTTGGGCTCATTTTAAACAGGACTAATTTTAAGTTCAATGCAATGTTGGCATAAGTCTGGCCTGATGCTGCAGCCAGGATTATCAGCATCTAATCTAAAAACTAATAAAAGGAGAACTCCTCAACAATTAACGACCCTGCATCGAGAAAATTTTATAAAAAGGCGATGGGCAAGTTGACATTAGGCTATTGTAACTTGGATAAATTATAAATAGACCCATTAATAAAAAGCGAGAAATAAAAACTTTTTAACAAAAAAAAAACCGACTTCCAAAAAAAACACTACAAACTGAAAAATAACTTTAATTTCGGAAATCGGTGGCAAAAACTAAAATACTGATCCCTAAGACACCGACTTCCGAAATTAAAATTATTTTTCAGTTTGTAGTGTTTTTTTTGGAAGTCGGTTTTTTTTCCATATAAAATTCTAACGCGCTCGCAATCGAACGCGAGTGAAAAACTCACATTTAGCCTCTGAGCTACTGATGAGGTCCTAGGAGTTTTGACTGGGTCGGGCAAAGTGTTATTGGATTTTACCTTCTGGAATTTCCCTGTAGCAGCACAGACTACTAAATAGTTACTTCGGTAGCAGCCCGGAGGCGTTTGATGGCAATTGTTCCCCTTCAACATAACTGGCAAAATGTGGGTGTAGGTACTATAAGAACACCGCTGCCCTACCCTTCGGGGAATCAAGGCGTGATGTTATTTAATGCAGATTCGTGAGTTAAAACATCTGTAGGTAGGTACTACACCTAAAGTGATGTTTAACATTAACTTAAAGTTTGTGTTGTGGTATCGAAGATTAAGTACGTAACATTCAAAAAGTTACAGTGCCGTTAACCAAGTTTTGAACCTGGAAACTAGTGCATAAAAAACATCCGTTTAAAATCTACTTGAAACGATCTACAAACGAAAACAAAACACAATCAAATCCTTGTTACCATGCCATTTAAAAGCAGAACTTACACAACATGACACTTGTAACCTCGACACGACATAGACAAGACTATTTCAGTACATTCTGCATAATGCCGTCCACAAGTGTACGAGCTACGAGCTATCTTGGTCATTCATCGCATAACTCCTGCCGACAACGATTAGTGTGCTTTTACTTAACACCTTGTTTTTGTTTTGTCACGAAAGAAAATTAGGAAAAGACAAATGGAATAAAAAAAAACTACTTCCATTTTTACTCGACTACGGCAAAGCCGAAAGAAAGGATTATGTTTTTTAAAGTTGAGATTAAAATCATGACGCATAAGTCGCATACGTCACAATATACGTACAGACGCCAGCACATCAAGCTACCCGAAACTGTCAAATTTTCCCAATCAACTTTGAACGTTATGTTTTAGCGATAAAGTTGAAAATCTTTTAAAGAAATTTGACAGTTTGTAGTAGCTTGATGTGACATAGTACACACACGGTATATTCGGGGCCCGATAACTGACAGGCCGCGCCAGGATTTACTAATGTTGCTACGCCTCTCGAGGCCAACACACCATCCACAGGATCCAAAGGCCATCATCCTTTTTCAGAAATAACCAGCACTTTGCTACTAAGCGCTAGGCTACTCTCAAACCCTGTTGTGATGTGACTACTTGACTAGATTTACTTTCACGCAAAACTCAACTTCTTCTATTGTAAATTCCGATCTTCTTTTCTTTCTCTTAATTGACCTCCTTCGATCAACCGCTATCAATTATTACCAGCCAGGTACCACCTTACGTCAAGTTCCTCACACGCAACACGTTCTTCTCTACTCTACTCACTAATTGCACCACAAACATGACCTTACTTATAACGGAGCGATATGTAGGTTACTTCGCACAAAACGCCAGCGATTAGCCTTAACATAGGTAGGTAGGTAAGGGCAGCTCGACCCAAATACGCGTGTGAAAACTGCGAAGTATGTAGAACGTTGATTCATGACCGACTTCGTCAATAAAACTGTTGGGAAATCTGATTTTTTATGCATAGAATTGCGAAACTTTTTACTTTTACTTTGTTAACTTTATTGGAGTAGAAACAAGATAATTAGGTATCCTCCATTCCTATAATAAACTTACAAGCTATGAAAGCCAATTTAGCTCCTTATTTTCAGAAGCTTTAAGGCGGGAACAGACTTCTAACACACTACGTCGCGACATCAATGAAGCTTACTCATTGTTACAAGTGTGCTGCGTGCTTTAGTTTCAATAGTTGGGTGTCTTATTACGCAATTTAAAATGGTTTTTACCCGACAGCGTGATATCAAAAAACAGTGTTACCTATGTTTTTTACGCGTATTTATGTTTCTTTGTTTGTTTGATTCTTTTTACTCTCAAAACATCCTAAAGCCTGTTTTGGTTTTGTTTTTATAACATTAAAATGGCGGATTTTATATTCATAATCTTTATTTACGGACACTGAAGGGCACAGAAAAAGTAAAACATGGCGGATTTAAGACGTCAATAAGAAACGTATTGAAATATATTTTTTAATATTACCATGTGGGTGTCAAAAT
Source organism: Oligia fasciuncula (assembly GCA_963082905.1). NCBI lineage: Eukaryota > Metazoa > Arthropoda > Insecta > Lepidoptera > Noctuidae > Oligia > Oligia fasciuncula. Next base: position 3,219,569 of record OY720392.1, on the reverse strand, counting down.
AAAGGACTTTCAATCGAGTTTTCATTCTGATTAAAATTGTTTAATAGGGTGCTTCAAGACGTGCTATTCTTACAGGTATCTAAGTCACTAGTAATGAACTACTAACAGCACCATAGAACGTGTATTGTGTATTTTGCATAAACAAGAACGGTAGCATTTTATTCTATTATCGCTTCGTGCCCGATACGGATCTCGCGTGATACACCTACAGGGTAGTCGTAGTCCTAGGACCATATCATTATCCCATAAAATAATATCTACCTAGGCTACCAACCTTATATACCTTTTACTAATGCTGCTGTGTGTTCACTGCGCACAAAAAATCCCACTTTCGAAAAGAAAAGCAGGAGAAGGAGGTTTTGTGAAAGACATCTGGGGTCCTAAAAAGGCCACTTTCGCAGAATCATAAAAGGATAACATTATGATTATAGACAAAATTAATAATAAGTCAAAACGATATCATGTTTAACTTTGGATGCACAATGTCAAACAGTGGAGTAATACTCTCCCGTAATTTGTATGGAAAAAATATCGACTAGTGGCACATTACATTCGATACGATATTTATTTCTGTAAATTGGTTCAAAAATAAACTTTTACACTTACTCGAGAAGAAAGACCGAAACAAACTAAGAGGTCCTGTGACCAAGATCCAGCACCCTAACTGCGTAACACACCATCGATCACAATCTGAATAATTTTGAAGTATATTGCTAATCCATTGCTTCATAAATGTTCGAAACATTTGTACGCTCAACAACGTAAATAACGCAATGAATGTTGTTGAACTGTTAAAATGAAAGCCATTGCTACTGTTAGTGTGTTACGCATTACCAAGTGCGAGTCGGAATCGCACACGAAGGGTTCCGTACCACAAGGCAAAAACGCCGAAAAAAACACGTTTGTTGTATGGGAGCCCCCCTTAAATATTTATTTTATTTTGTTTTTAGTATTTGTTGTTATAGCGGCAACAGAAATACATCATCTGTGAAAATTTCAACTGTCTAGCTACCGCGGTTCTTGAGATACAGCCTGGTGACAGACAGACGGCAAAAACGCCGAAAAAAACACGTTTGTTGTATGGGAGCCCCCCTTAAATATTTATTTTATTTTGTTTTTTGTATTTGTTGTTATAGCGGCAACAGAAATACATCATCTGTGAAACCCAATACGGAACCCTAAAAAATACTGTTTTCTTTTTAAGTCCAGACATAACTATTCTGTAAAAATCTCACCGTGAAAACTTAGGTGAAGTGAGCTGTCAATATTGTCATTCCTAGCAAAAACTCACTTCACCTAAGACTTCACGGTGAGATTTTTACAGAATCGACCGGCTGATCATATAAGGACCATGCACGTTATGTCTGAGGTGATATTTTGAAAAAAGAACAAACGAAACATTCAGATGGAAGGGGTAAAAGGTTTCACAACACAGCATTAACAGCTTACTCATAACTGTTCTGGGAACTGGAACTTAGTGTTAATCTGTTATTATGTCATTGTTTAACTAAGGTCATAGGGTCTACCTTCTGATGTTTTGATTGCTGGCATTTGGGGTTATGATTCACGCCTTCTGGGAACTGTTCCTTTCTGGAAACTTTTGACAGCTTAATTTCTTTAGGCGTTTCGGTTTTGGACTCTCTGAGTACTAGCTGTGATGATTCAATGGAATAGCACTTTTTTAACATAACTTAATCAATGATAATGATGTGTGAAGATAAGAAGAAGTATAATTAAAAGGGGACTACGTGACCTAAAGCGCGGTCACTCTCGGACTGCATAGAATAGAAAGAGAAGCGCGATGACACAACGCTGGTAATTTATTGCAAAATATGTAGCAATTATCTATTTACAAAAAATCTATTGTTTGGACTAAAAAATTAAAACAATGAATAATCTGACAAAAAAAACAGAATGATTGTATGTATATTATTAGTATGGTTTTGATTGTGAAAAGAAAGTTTTTAGAGGTATCTTCATGATTTTTTTCTATCGTATCAAATAAGTTGTATTATGTTTTCAACACAGTCTACCTAGCATATATCCTGAAGAATATCATATATTTTTTTGATTTTGTTTACTGTAGTCGATCATATACTTTTATTGCTTCTAAAACTTGCGTTTTTTGCGTTTAGGTCCTAAAGAAATATACGTCCAGCTCCAGATTGATTTGATCGAAAAAATCTAAATAATTTTTCTTTGATCCGGAATATGAACCCGCCTATTAGTTCAACAGGCACGCTACAAAAAAAATACATGTACGCGACGCCATCACATTAAGCTACCCGAAACAATCAAATTTTCCCAATCAACTTTGAACCTTATGCTTTAGCGATAAAGTTGAAAATCTATTAAATAAATTTGACAGATTGTAGTAGCTTGATATGCTGGCGTCTGTACTTACATCAATCAAACAAAAGGAAATACAAGAAAGTCTGAAAGACCAATTTTCCACTGAACTGACGCAAATTCAGTTCAATGGCATTAGAATGTTCCACGCAACTGATTAAGTATACATAGGGGCTGTTGTGAGCTATTGTGAACGTCGCCACGAACGGTTTGAAGAAACCTACGGGTCAATGGTACTCAAACCTTTTGTTTTAAATTCTGTAGTACCTAACTATGTATTGGAGTGGCAATCACCGATCGAAGAAAGCCCACAAGTCGAAGTCGGTGAAAGCTCCTCAAACTTTAACACATGGGATCCTCTTTTTTTTGTCTCTTTACCTTTGGCCATTAGTTTTGATTGTGTTGTATTCGGTGTCAGATGTTGACCTTCAACAAGGATACTCCGCCTGACAGTCAGACTGGAATTCAACCAGTGACCACGTAACAGGTGTTGTGCTGCTGGTGTGGTGCTGTTCCACAAACGATGAAACACTTCAATGGTGTCCAGTGAGACCTGTCGCCTGCACGTTACAGGAACTGATGGTCGCTACAGATGGCGCCAAAATCGTAGCTTAATTCTGGACCGACCTCATATAGTTCACATTTAGATTGCTATCGACACACTTAAAAGTAGAGATGAATGATGATTTTCGTCGTTTGTAGATTCCTGTAGGTAGTCATGTATCGTACACGGCACGCATTGCAGTGATCAGCACTTTTCCGTCGCCTTGCACAAATTATTTTTTCCACGCGCGCCTCAAAGAGATGTCAGCACTAACTGACGGGGTCCGCTAGGGCCGATGCCTGCCAGGGTCGCGGGTTTTCGAAAGAGATACCGTGGCCCCTGGCACAGGCAACTGAAGGAACACAGGTGGGTTTTAGTCAGTAAAAGTCTGACACGCCCTCCCGCTCCGCCCAGAGCGGGAGAAGTTATTTGTTACTGATAGTAGCATTTAAAGATTTATACAGGAGAGTGCCTCACTTATAATTTCTTGTAGTAATCAAAGCTTGAACACCGCTGTTGAGCCTCGTGGTAATGAACTTGTGATATTGAAGGTGCCTGAACTTAGATGAACGCCGCGATATGATGAGGTCTTTAATTGTGGCTGTTCCAAGCTGTATAATTAGCTTTACTTAACTTAAACTTGTACTTAGCACTGGAAGTGGATATGTTAATGTATACTTAAGTTAGCTGTTTGTGATTCAGTTTTTACATAAAAAACTTTCTGGGCGGGCTTTCTTTTTTTGATTTTTATTCTTTTATTAGACAGGATATTATTCTTGTGAACAAAAGCACCTGTATTAAAATGTGTAAAATTATATGAAAATATTGTAATTAAAAATAATTATCAATAAATATTACTGAAGAAATGTTGTACTTTACTATTATTACACCTCTCTATGTTCTCTATTTTAGAGGGTTTGTTAGTTAATTTCAGGTTAGCCTGCCACCTAATAATGGCATAGTTTCCTTGGACTGCCTGCAGTCCGGTGTCGATGTCCACCAGCTCTGTGCTTGTGTGTGGGTGAACTCCTGTACCCACCTGCGTAGCTGGTTGAAGAGGATGGGCCGATAGGTTCGGATCCACAGACTGACGCGCTGGATGCTTATCTGGCCAGTTCGTCAGCTGCTTCGTTACCTAGCAATCCGCTGTGTCCTTTTATCCGTTGTAGTAACGTGTCACTGTGTTGCGGTTATAGATACCGTTGCTCGTTCTAGTGCATTGTGACATTCTAATATTGTTACACCTCTGTCTAACCCTTTCGGGATAGGCGTGATGTTATGTTGTGTTGTATTACCAATACACGTGTTCTCCAACAGCTGCAAGCCCTTGAACCTAACACAAAGCCGACGTTTTGGAATTGCTCACCCAAATACCGACTTCAGAGAAAATATTTGCATACAAATACAAGAGTGAAATGCAACACATCATGCAATCACAGGCGGTAACATCTGCTCGGTACAATCGATAAGGGTCAAGGTCCACTATCGAATGATAATTCAATTGATTCGTACCATTTACCCTACAAGCGTAATCGAATCAACGTGATTCACTAAGCTACGCAATTAGGGTGCTGCTCGCCGATTGAGCCTAAAACCACCTACATACGTATCAGATACCTAAAACCACCTACATACGTATCAGATACCTAAAACCACCTACATACGTATCAGATACCTAAAACCACCTACATACGTATCAGATACCTACCTAAAACCACCTACATACGTATCAGATACCTAAAACCACCTACATACGTATCAGATACCTACCTAAAACCACCTACATACGTATCAGATACCTAAAACCACCTACATACCAGATATCTACGCGGTTACATTCGGATCGGGGTGAAACAGCTACAGCGTAGCATAAACGCGTATCATTTTGTGTCCAAACTAGCAACAATTATGAAATAAAGTAAAATGTGACAATGAACAAAAAAGTAATTTAAAAAAATTAAACCGACTTCAAAAAAAAAGAAATCAACTCAAAATTATGAAATAACTTTAATTTCGGAAGTCGCTGTCTTGGGATCTGTATTTTAGTTTTTTGCCACCGACATCCGAAATTAAAGTTATTTCATAATTTTGAGTTGATTTCTTTTTGAAGTCGGTTTAATTTTTTAAATTACTTTTTATTTCGTAATTTTTAGTTTTTGCACTAGAATTTGACCAAGGTTTTGAGATGTTTTCCCTTTGACACTACACCCGTAGCTCGTATCAATACGCCAGGCCGTCACACTTACACGTATTAGTCCATATCTTGAAAATTACTGAACCGATTTTGATGAAACTTGCACTGTGCCCTAAGTTGAAGTAAATGTAAGCTAATACAAAAAAATTGGTGACGATCCGATTAATAGTTGCTGAGAAATGCGTGGACAAACATACATACATACATACATACATACGTCTTTGAAATTTTGTACATTTGTTTGGAAGCCTTAGTAGATTGTCATATGTGAATATAATGCAATTCCAATAATATTACATACATACGTATCGAATTGATAACCTCCTTTTTTTTGAAGTCGGTAAAAATAATATCAAATCAATGGCTCCATTCTGCAAATGCACCAAGAACTTGTCAAAACAACACTTTTAAACGGAAACAAACAACCTAACTCGAGCCAAAATATATCCGGAAGTTGACAAGATTACCACAGAGTCGCAAACTTTATTGACAGACGACCGAGGCGACCCTGACCAAAACTTTGTCTAACCTACATATTTGTATTTGTGCGAATACTTCTTTTCTCACTTATTATATGAATAATGGACTGTCGAACTGAATTCACAGTAGGTACTACACCCATATTTCGCCAGTAATGTTAAAGTCCGATATATCCGTTTACTGGGCAAAGATCCAGATTCCGGGCTGTTACTTAGAAATTCTTACTGGGATCACACTATAATGCTGCCCGACCTGGAAAAAACCCTTAGCAGGTCGCGATTGTGACACTATCCGAATGAAGCAGACAGTACTTTAAGTAATGAATCAAAATATAATCAAGGATAAAATTAAATAATCATGTTTTACCACCGATTTTATGACTAAGGACGAATTACACCATTGAAACTGAACCACGCTCAAGAGCCGTCAGTGTCATTATTAGCATGGAATATTGACACTGACAGTTATTGAACGCGGCTTACGGACTGTGCGCACTACGTTTTTTAAACGCGCCGTTGACGGGCGTTTTAGAAACGTGCGTAGACGCGTGGGCGCGCTTTTATCCTACAGAAGGTCTACAAGCTGCATCTGACTCGCGTGCGTATCGCGTCTGTATCGCTACAAAAGCGCCACAAAGGCGCGTTTAAAAAACGTGGTGTGCACAGGCCCTTAGCGGACGTTCGCAGTCCGCACGGACGTAAAATTATCGCGGCGGAATTTTATCGCGCAATGGATTTTCAACTCTCGATGTTGAGCTAAGCATTGAGATTCCAACAGAGCGTATCCCATCGCGTCAAAAAACCACACTGTTGGAATTTCAACTGTAGCGCAGACAGCAGTGCGTCGAAAATCCAGTGCGCGATAAAATCCCGCCGCGATAATTTTACGTCCGTGCGAACGTCCGCTTAGATGTGCCGATCGCGTTCAGATTCATCAGTGTAATTCACCCTAAATCGATACAGAAGTACGTTATGAGAGGGTCAAGGTTGTTTTTCATACGAATTACGATCGCGAATACAAAGATGATTACAGGCTACCGTTGATTGATTGACTGTGGCATTATTGATAATGACGGCGCATTTTATCCTAAAAATAGAACTACACACATCAAAAGTGTCTAGGGATCAACATATATTTTTGCAATAACTTTTCTCCTGATTGATATTAATTAAAATTTTCTTTAAGGATTCATCAAATAAAGTGTTTCCGTTTGTCACAGTAACGATAAACCAAGTCACCTTTGCATTAATAAAGAAATTTGCCATTTTCCTAATAAAGGGATTTTTGACATTTGAACCACTAACACAAAAGTTCGAAAAAAAGACTGAAATAACAGTTTTCTTTAAAATTTTATTGGGTAACTTAAACAATTAATAATCCGTGTTTCTACCGCGAACACTAACAACACAAGAACATCGGTTTGGCATACTCAAAATGAGTTCATCCAAATCACGCTGTGGAATGGCCGCCCATGTTCGTTGCAACAACAAAAAAGGTCTTCTTGCGACTGGATACCCTCCATATTCGGCAGAGCTCTTCTCTGTAGCATATCCCATGCATGCTCAATCGGGTTCAAGTCTGGCGACTGAGCAGGCCAGGGCAGGACATTGATGTTAGCTGCGGCGAGAGTCTGTCTTACAACTCTTACGGTGTGCGGTCGTGCATTATCATGCATTAACTGAAATAAGGGACCGATTTGCACTTGTAGAGGAACGATGACGTCTGATACAATCGTCTCAGCATAAATTTGAGCGTTGAGGTTGCCTCTGATCCAAATCAACTCAGTTCTTCCGCCGATCCAAATACCCGCCCATACCATGATGGTTCCACCACTATAAGGATGGACTTCCTGGCAGGATTTTAATCGCTGTTGGCGTCCAGGGGTTCTCCAGTGTCGTATACGTCTTGTATCCGGTCTCATACCAAAACGAGACTCATCAGAAAAGCACACGAAACGCCATTGTTCTTCTGCCCAATTTCTGTGTTCAAGAGCCCATTGATATCGAATCCTACGATTGTGCATTGCTATAGGTGGTACCCGTAGCGGTCTTCGGGAATGAAGGTTCACTTCATGCAAGCGGTTTCTGACTGTTTGGTCGCTAATTAAGTTCCCTGAAGAGTGATGAAGCCTCACGGCTAACATCATGGCGGTTATTGTTGGAGCTCTTCGAGTTAAGATTTGAATGTATCGGTCTTGTCTCCGTGTGGTGCAGCGATACCGTCCTCTATGGCGCTCAGCCACGGTACCAGTGCTTCGGTAACGTGTCCAAAGTCGACTGATAACACTCTGACTTGTATTCAGAGCTAAACCCACAGTACGTTGCCGGGAACCAGCTTCTATCATTCCCACGGCTCTGAGCATTTCTTCCCTGCTTAAATGACGTCGCCGCTCCATAATAACGTTGGTTTTAATCAGTAGTAGGGAAACAGTAGCACTAATAATGTCTTCAATGCGTTGTATGTTTTTATAGGGAAAATATTGACAGCTGATTTTCATCTTTTACTCGAATTTGATTCACAGTTCCTGATTCAAATTATGAAATGCACCAAAAAGGATCCATATAAATTTATAAAATCATAAATTTATTACAAAGCCACATCTCAATCTCAAGAAATCCGCATAAAAATGCTTGATCCCTAGACACTTTTGATGTGTGTATGTGTACTCTGCCAGTAAAGAGTAGGGTAAGTTATGACTCTGCAAGTGGGCTAAGAGATGACTCACTTTCCGTTGACCGTACATAATGTTTAAGCATATTTATAACGTTAAGTTCGGGTGAATCCTTTTTTGTCAAGTCAATGAAGTTTTTGTTCTTCTTAATAATCAGAAACGTTACATGGAATTCAGAAGTATTTTTTTAAGATAGCGAATTAAAACGGAACCTTTTCAACGTCACTTTTTAGCTTCATTTGACTTTTAACTATTGATGTAACTTCAATGCGCGAAATTTGAATTGTGCGCCAATGTGTGAACCCGCGATGATTTCTTCAAAAACAATTTATTGAATTTGCTTGCGAATCGTGCGCGAGCACTTGAGTGCAGTTTGCGGTTACTAGTAGCATGGTCTCTGTGGTCCATCCATAAGATCTATATAATAAAGAAGTAAAAGTGAGTTTGTATGTAAGTAGGCGGTGATCTTCAGAAAATTCTTTCACTAATTGGAAGCTACAGTATTGCCAATTGTTGTAGGATATGCATGTCGTGGGCCGAAGCTATACTAATATTATAAAGAGGTAAAGTTTGTATGTATCTGGAACTACCAGTCGGATTTGAAAAAAAAATGTATTTGATAGCCCAATTCTTGAGGAAGGCTGTAGGATATTTAACATCACGCTATGACCCTTAGGAGCCGAGCAAAAAGAAAAAAGTCAGAAAGAACGCTAAGCAAAGACTAAGTAGGTAATAGCGCGGGCTGAGATGCGACGGGATGGGTCGGGGGACCAAGAAATTTCACGCGGACGAAGTCGCGGGCAGAATCTAGTTTGTTATAAAGGGACCATTACATGCTCTGTGAAAGAGACAAGCCAATGACTATAGAAATGAAACGCTAAAAGAAACTTTCTTCTTGTTCTTCGATTGTCTGATCCGACTCGACGAATATTTTATACGAAAGTGTTTGGAACAATGACGTAAGTTTATATATCATTGGTTTCGAATGTTAACTTTTAAAACGGTACGGTGAATAACTTATAAGGTGGCGTGGCTATATCAGCACAAGTGGTACGAGGAAGACTTATCTAGTAGGTAATCAGTTAAGACTTAACAAATTACTTTTTTAAACGTGAGTTACGCGGCGTTTATGCGCCTTTTACGAGTATGTAGCGTTTACGCAGCGTTTACACGGCGTCTGTGCAGTGTTAACGCGAGGCCTATGCAACTATAGTCGTAAACGCAACAGGAAAATGCGTTTATAGGCAGTCACCGAGTCTACGGCGCCTACGCATAACAAACGCCCCAGCACAAAGGACACTTTCAGGCTTTCCAAGCAGAAATATTCTGCTACCCACATGTTTGGTATAGTATACCTAATGTTTGTTTGAAATGCGTATTGTTTGTGTTGGTATGTGTTTTATGAGTGTAACACAAACGATACAGCAATGAAAATTTACGTGTGGACCGTATCATATTTATCGATATTTTTGCATTCTTGACAAGTCACTTTACTACTAAAGGAAGTTGAAAGGAAACCCCTATTTGCCACTAGTTTCAAAGAGCCTTTATCGAACATGACAGTTTATATAAAGCCTCATAACCAGTTCGATGCACACGGTAAACAATTACTTGGTAAACAAACCAACAGGCGATTTTATTGCGACAGGATAAAAATTATTTCAGTAAATTGATGGCCAGTATAACAAGACCCATGGAAAATTGCCGCTGACCTCAAGATAGGGGAAGTTTAAAGGGTTAGCGCGGGACGGAGGGGGTTAAGTTGTTTTGGTTACCAGTGGTCTACATGACAATAACATTGGTCGAGGATTAAGTTTTTATGGAATAGAATTATTATTTTCATGATAACATTTCAGTATAAGTGTCTAATAGAGGCTAAATCGTTTTTATATTCGTTGGAAAATTAAGTGGAAATCAAAACCAATCTTTCTTTTCATGATTATTTCAATTAAAGACGCAAAGTTACGCATGCATGAGTGATCATTGTGATTCAAAATGTTGGTACCTACCTTTTGATCGAAGGTATTCTTCTTAGTGGTTGTGTCTCCTTACAATCGAACCACAATACTACAATTTCCACACCCATCAAGTCATTTCCAGTTTTCCACGCTCCTCGTTCAACCGCGGTGGTTACCGAGGGTGGCACGTGGCCAGCGGTCAGTATTCGCCCCGCGGCCGACCGGTGCACGCCATGGTACACCACTGACCGCTACCAACATGACGGACGACATTCCAGGTGACTGTGTTCTTATTTTGAAAATTGAACGACGCCATCATTGTTTGGATGGCGGCAACTTGATGGTATGTGGTAATCTATGGATTTATTGTGAATTTATGTATTGGTTTGGTTCAGGGTTTGTCAATATTTCAGGTCGGGAAACAGGCAGGTTGAAATAGTGTTTGGCTCTATTCGTTTTTGTTCCTTATTATTTGAGATACGTGTAGATAGGTACGTGTCCAACATTCTTATACGTATTAAAACTGGCAAAGGTCTCGAAATCATACTGCCGCCTTCTTGACGTGTACCTAATCCTTAGGGGGTTGCGGTAGGTAGCCCGCGAAATTCAAATTTTCTTAATTATATGATCATAGAGGGTTGTATTGATGATTTTAATGATTATAATTTTGTAAATAGATACTTGTTAAGCTCACGAATATACATACAACCTGCTCTGACATGCAAATTATAAAAAACGTAATGAAATTTGAATTTCGCGGGCTACATTGGCATTCCCCTCATTTAATTCCAGCTATTTCAGTGCACTGTCAAGTCCATGTAAATAACACATAATTGCTCTTCTTGTATAAAATGTCGTTATTACCCACATGTTTACATGCCAAATAGATTTGGCTCTTTCCTCTCTCAAACAACAGATTGTATCTTTATCTGACCTTATGGGTTTCGCAAGTCTTCAATAGGTACTGGCGTATATTCAATATACATATTTTGTTAACTAAAGTGCTGATTCATAATCTTGCATAGCAAATAACAAAGGAACGCCAAAATGCATTTATACACTTCATGGTACTCTGTACAGCGAGGATGAATGGTCAAGAAGCCTTTTCATATTGAAATTCATCTAATTCCATAACTGGTCAATCAGTTCTACACACCAACCTGCTGAGGAAGCTCCAAAAGTGTACTTAGCGATAACAGCTCTTTGGCAAGGCTCAAACGATCCAATCATAAAACTGTAAGCTTATTAAATGAGTGAAGCCATCTTGGAAGTATTGAAGCAGACTTTTTTTTTTGTTTTACATGATTAAGGCAATTTTTCCGCAAGACATACTCGTATCAAAGATTCCTCTTCCTCATACAACAGTATCCTTTGGTCTGCGACTCCGTCCAAAATTCAATCCTCAGTGTTTACAGAATTCGCATTACATCAAGCCAGTATTCTTTAAAAGACCCTCAAAGATAATGTAACAAAATGTCACTTTTCCTATGTCTCTTCGACTTAAAAATAAACGTTTTGTGCTCTCAGTGACAGAATCTCCTGAAGGACCCAAAGTTTTAGTCTGCCTCACTACCCAACACACGCTTTATTGCTGTCTTTTCAAATGTTGTTTCCGTTTTACCTATTTCTATAAGTTCTACAGCCCACCTCTATTAAAATGTCGTCTAAGAATTCTGTAGTAGGTTCAAGGTTCACCCCAATTTTGGAATTATAGCATATTTGAGTACCAGGTTGACGTGCCTTGCCATATAATTACGAAATACTTCTCATTGGTCAAACGATGTTTTATTTAACGACATGTGTATGGCAATAAAAATTATATCGATTTAAAAGTTTTTCTGGGTCATAAGAGTCATAATAGGTTACATTGTGGTGTCGGGTTTTAATTGCTGGTATGTAAATATTTTTAATTGTGTGTTGGATCTATTATATTATGGTCGATTTTAGAGGTAGTTACCACGGATATCTATGGTAGTTACGAATACTTCTACAAGAACTGATAACTGCATCTGGGGGCACGGGAGTACCCCCGCCAAGACGAGCCAAGCGAAGCGCAAGGGCACTACCTACCTTTTCTCGAAGCACTTCGTCGTATTTTTGAACCTTCATAACTTGGGTTTGGATTATACCAGATAAACAAAACTTTCGGGATATGATGTCAGTGGTTGACTTATTAAACCTATAAAGTTTCAATTGCATAGCTCTTATACTTTAGATTTTATTGATATCTAGGTATCTACCTTCCTACCTTCATCAAACGTGTCCTTATCAAAAAAGCATATTATAAGATTAAAGACTATGTTGAAGACAAGGTAGTTTGGCAATAATTCCTTCTGCACATGTGGCTTCCCTGGCGACTCATTAACGGCTTAACTATTTAAATGTCTATTAACTGCTCTCAAATTACGATGTTCATTTTTTATTTACTTTACTTTATTTACTTTTTTGACTTAATCTCTTTATTACTTGACATTATATACAAAAAATTCAAATTTTTTCTATCTCTTTTTTAGTGGTTGTAATGGTAATCATATCACTAGGTTTTATTAGGTTTTTATTTTTTATTTATCCTTTTGATAGATTCTTATTTTGTAAATGTGAGGACTTTGTAGGCCTTGTAGACTTTAGATCTGTAGACCATTTTTTATTTTATCAAGTACCTGATACTTGTTGACAGGCCTACGCTATCCTCCCATACCTACTGTAATTTGAAAATATTGTAAAAGCCAATTATTTTTAAAAAGAGTAACCGTGGAGTTTCTTGCCGGTTCTTCTCCATAGGAAACGACCAATTGGAACCGTGCACCTAGCTTCTGACGTTTCATAAGTGCCCATGTAGGCTTATGCGAAATAAAATATTTTGATTTTGATTTTAAAATACCCCGATTTCGTCACTGTGACTCACTGATGATCATCAATATTCTAAGGGTCTTCCTGAAGTCCTAGAAAGCTGAAATTTGCTATGTAAGCTAGTAATAGTACACAAACAACAAAAAAACTCTAAAACTTGGAACCTTTACCCTAGGCTCCAACCCCTTAAACTAGGTGATGGAAGTTTGTACGAGACTTCCGCAAATTTTGATGCTAGAGTTCTGAAAATTGATATAAAAAATAAATAAAAATATTTTATTTACAGACTACATAGGCCCACATTGTGTTAGTGACTAAAATTAACTTATAAACTATGTTAGTATATCTAATATTAAAACAGAAAAAGGTGAAAAATAATAAAAATAAAAACAAAAATAAAAATCGACCACAGATAGTTTCATCAAGCCCCATGTAATACATGAAGCTTGATAAACCTACCCATGGTAGGCCCCTCCAGCCTTTCAGCAAACACCCTCAGGATACTGTTGATGCTTTCTCCCACTCTGCGCGTCACCGACGCCACCTTCTTACGCATAACTGCAAAATAGTCGTCAGTGTATATAGGGACTCCTTGTTATAAATAATAAAATACGTATTTCAGGATTTTTAGTAAAGAACCCCCCAAATTTTTTTTTTGTTATTTCATAAGCAACTTTCAAAAAGATGTGAAATCCCACCAAAAACATTTTCATGTAAAATGTTGCCAAGACGAGACCACATATGGCTCGCACTGTCAAAAAGTTATCAGATCTCATGTAGAGCCAAGCTTCTAACTCTACACGCCCTAACTTCACAAACTCTACACCTTAGTCAAAATATGTGGCTTGGCCGTTTCGCTACCATCACATGGGCGTAAGGTGAAAAATTTATTCACTGTTCATTACTTTTCTGTTATACAATAGTTCTTGTAGTAACGAAACGGCCAAGCCTGTCTTGTGCGATCTCTGGCCATGTTGGCCCTGCGAATGAAAAAATCTATTGTTTGGACAAAAAAATTAAAACACTAGTGTTTTAGTATGTTACTTGTAGAATAATTTGACAAAAAATCAGAATGATTGTATGTATATTAGTATGGTTTTTATTGTAAAAAGAAAGTTTTTAGAGGTATCTTCATTATATTTTTCTATCGTATCAAATTAGTTGTATTATGTTTTCCAACACACTATCTACCTAGCATATATCCTGAAGAATATCATATATTTTCCTGATTTTGTTTACTGTAGTCGATCATAAACTTTTATGGCTTCTAAAACTTGCGTTTTTTGCGTTTAGGTAAGAAGTAAGAATGCAGTTAGCAGCATCTGGAGGCATAGGAAAAACTGATGATGACTGTTTTCACCGTCACTCGTCTTTCAAACCAGAACATATCCACATGACTGTTTACGATGCATTGTTCTCCTCACCAATCTAAGATGTATTTACTTCTTTTCAATCATACTTCACCATCCCATTCCATTCCCGGCGGATACGGGAAGCAGTGAAGATGGTGAAGGATGATATATAAGATAATATATAAATATATAACATCTCCTCCCTTACGAGCCGTCTTGTTAAACCTTTAACCTTCTAAAACTAAATAAACTTTGTTACAAACAGCACACAATATATCACTAAAATCACCATATTAAAAAATGTACAATTTTTCCGCTGCCATGTAAAGTAATGCAGTGACGTTGACGCCGCGTGCATTCTGTGTAATTACCATAAAATAATAAAAATACAGTGACGTCACGCTATGCCTGCCTTGCATGTGCAGGTACGCATAACTGGTGCACTGCACTCGGATACCTCAGTACGTGTAGCTATCTATTTGTATGAGTATTTCCTAGATAATGTAAGTACTGTATTTGCATGTTACTGAGTGCTAAAACGCCATTTTTAGTTTCCACAACATGTAGTGAGACCATAGATATCCGAGTGAGACCGTGATGAGCAAGTGTTTTAGAACTGAGTGAAGCCCAAAATCAGTAAACATACCAATATAGTGTGTAGCTACGCTTGCCGCGGTTGGTTTGTGGATGGGTGTCCACCTGCATTGAAATTTTAAGTCGGTTTAAAAAAAATTGCTGTTCCATAGACTTTGACCGCGTAGGTTTGTACTTGTAGCGGTATCTACAACGCCACAAGCGAACAACGCGTCATACTGATGTCACGCAAAATCCTGCATCTCGCAAGCAGAGTTTACCGCGCAACTAGCATAGATACAACGGTCCGACATGAATGACGGGTGTTGTGTCTGGCGGGCCGCTGCCCGCCAGACAATTACAATTGGTCGAGCTAACCACGGATCAAAAATCCGGCCCTTAATCGCGCTTTTAAAAACCGGAGGTAATTTCTCATTAATATAATAAAATTCAAGGTGAAAAAATACACGTAGGTACAAATTTTTCGTGTCCATACGCAATTTGCAAAGCCTTGGTTGTTTTAGCTCTTTGTGGGTGGTAAATAGACGTCAGGCCATTTCCAAGGACCACGAAATTCTGGATCTGATAAGAGTAATTACTTAGCCTGGCCTGTCAGCTGTTTTATCCGAAGGCCGAAATTTACATAACTATTGCTAGTTGTAATGTCTCGGTACGAAGTAAACTGATTGAGGTAGTCACACTTTGCTAAAAGGTTTACCCCTATATACGTAAACGTTGCTTAGCCAGTGATTAGCAACAGTTTAACCATACATATATGACGTCTGAATGTCACTTAACTTTAATCATCGTTTATGAATAAACCCCTTTATTGATTAATTGTAAAGCACGGCCAGCACTAGGGGGTCGACCTTGCTTATAAAAGAAAAAAAAATAACATTAAGGGTCAGTTCACACCGAGACGCGACGCGACGCGCAGACGGTCAGGAACGTATTCTCTCGTTTGTCGGTTGCACTGTTCTACTACTATGTACAGTCAACAAAAGAGATAAGTATGCAGGATCATCGGATATAGTTGAAGTTTAGTAAGAAACTGATGGATGGTCTCGAATAAAATTTAATTTTATTAATAGAAAACAAGCAGCTCATTTATCAAATTAAATTTCAGTCGACAACATCCATCGGTTTCTTACTAAACTTCAACTGTATCCGATGATCCTGCATACTTATCTCTTTTGTTGACTGTACATCCCTGAAAGGTAGAGTCATTGTCAGAAAACTTCAAAAAGAGTTTCATTCAACGCAGCAAAAGTTACAAGCATTTTCTTGTTGCATATTTTTTGGTCGGATTTTCTTTTGTCAACTTTTTATTCATGTTCCAAATTCAAACGCCGATACCAAACTCCTTTTCTTAACTTGCGTCATTGTGGAACAATGGAACTAATCTCCTACAATCAAATCTAAGGACTGACCCAAGGGCACTGACCCAAGGGCATACGTCGGAAGTTACGTGCCGAGTGCTAATGGCTCTTTTACATTTCAGGGTTCCGTAGTACTACTAGGAACTAGGAACCCAAGTAGTTTTGTCATGTAACGTCTCTATTTTAAACGTTTCAAAGGTATCATTAAAAAAATTTACAAAAAACCAAGCTATGCTACAAGCTTGATATTTCTCATTTTTTTAACAAATTCAAGGAAAAACAAATGAAGCAAGATTTACGATAGTAGGTACAATTTTTTTAAACTGTCCGCAATTTTCAGCTGATTGCAAGAACAATAATGAACTTTACAATATCATGATGAAATACATATAAATCATGATAAAATGCTCACAAACTAAGATTTGTTAGAACTTTGTTGACCACTAAATTCAAAGCACGGAACCCGAAACAGTGCTTGTTTCGACACGCACTTGGGCGGTTTTACTTTCGATACCAGTAACCCCAGTAACGAACTTAGGTACTACATCATTTGGCTGTGCGGTGACGTCATTCGTCACGATTTCACGAATAATATACAGCGTGTACACGGCACTTTCTAAAAATAGTGACGCGATTTTTATTATAAAATATTACTTATACATATAAGTACTAGGTATGTGCTTTACATGTGTATAAATTAACTTATGAAAAGCTTGAAAATTTTAAGAGTGTGGTAATGCCGGAAAATCTACTTATGAGGTGGTTGAATACTTACCAACATTTTTAAAAGACTCCAGGAAATTGCTGAGAATTTGAATTCTATTAAAAAAAAAACTGGTCAAGTGCGAGTCGGACCCGCACACGAAGGGTTCGTACCACAAGGCAAAAACGCCGAAAAAAACACGTTTGTTGTATAGGAGCCACCCTTGAATATTTATTTTATTCTGTTTTTAGTATTTTTTGTTATAGCGACAACAGAAATACATCATCTGTGAAAATTTCAACTGTCTAGCTATCACGGGTCATGAGATACAGCCTGGTGACAGACGGACAGTGGAGTCTTAGTAATAGGGTCCCGTTTTTACCCTTTGGGTACGGAACCCTAAAAATCAATGATGCTTTCAGCATCAGCAGTCGCCCTTGGGACAGACGAAGTTGGCATACCAACGCCGCATAATTTGCAAATATCATGAATTGAAATTTAGAAGAAGAAGAACTGGGGGCCTAAAAAGGCCACTTTGGCAGAATCATGAAAAGGATAACATTATGAATCATAATGGGCAGTTAACTGTTAAGTTAATCGCATCAAATCCCATTGGTGAAGGATTTTTCAGTTATATTTTTTTCAGTTGTGCTAAAATACTGTTACGAGCTTCGGGTTCGTGACAATAAAAACTGCCGATTTAATAACCAAAAATAACAATTTATTTTACAACACTAATTACAACTCAAAACACTAATTAAAAGAACACAATCACACTACTGAACACTCTTAATTCGCACTTGAAGATCGCTTAGATGTTTTCGCTCTTGTCGCTTTATCCAAACTGTGTCGGTCGTCGCGCATCCCGGCCTTATATAGTGCCGCAGATAGTTCTAGAACCTTCCATTGTAGAAACATCTAGAATGTTCGAGTACATACCGGCCCCGACCGACTAGGTGTCGATAGTTCGAGAAAGTTCTACAAAGTTCTAGTATCGAATTTTCTAGAACGATCGTGACTCGACTAGTTCTGCTACTCGATACTAGATGGCGCTAGTGGTAACTAATGTCACCATGTACCAGGCATCAATTGTGGCGCGCAACAATACCAATCAACCCAATCCCAATCTCTTTGATTATACCTTGGTAGTACAACGAAAAAAAGAAAAACACGGACTGTCTTCGCCATATTATGATTCTTAATGTTATCCTTTTATGATTCTGCCAAAGTGGCCTTTTTAGGCCCCCTTATCAGACTCTATTTTAGCACTCGCGAAATTCAAGATTTTTTAGTATGACGAAAAAATTGTGATACTTATGTCCAGTTTAATTTAGTAAGGTCACTAAATAATTGATATGTGCTCAATTATTGATGACATCAAATACCATGATATTGTTCACTTATACCTGACATCAGCTGTAATAAGCCTTCGTAATCAACCTGAACTTTGACCTATTTTTCATAGCGTCGGGGTCAGAAGGGTAATTAAGGTCATATTTTATTTCAGTAATCAGATAATTATAATAATATACAGTCTCATACATTATGCTTAAAATACAATATTATTGGGTACCTATCCTTTCAATAAACACCAACACACTTTCAATGACAATCTGAAGCATTTTGAAGGATATTGCTAATCCATCACTCTTAGCGATAAGAGTGCCCATTGTGTCACCATTTGTAAAATTTCTATATTTATGTCTGTAATTTATATGGTGTACAGACGCCAGCACATCAAGGTTCTACAATCTGTCAAATTTCTAAAGTATAGTAGGTTCAAAGTTGATTGGGAAAATTTTACAGTTTGGGGTAACTTGATGTGCTGGCGTCTGTACATAATAAAGAGTATTCTATTCTATTCTATCCCTTAATGTTGTTCGAAAAGTTTGTCTGCTCAACAACGTTAATAGCGCAATGAATGTTGTTGAACTGTCAAAATACCTGTATTGTCTTTTGCTGCGCTGAATAAACTCAGCTGCAACCGGTTAGACTGGAAGCTGATCCCAATTTAATAGGGAAAAGGGTAGGCAGATTGTTTTTTATATGATAAGTACTTACTATTTGCGTATCGTAATCGTGTGATACAACGGCTGTGATTCAGACATTATAACCATGGAAACGACGTATTTGAAAAAAAAAACAGCTGGTTGCAACTGAGTACCAGTATTTTACATGGACTGACATGGAGCGACTGCCTATCTGACCTCCAGAACCCAGTTCCTGGGTAATACGAAACCCCTTGGTAAGACTGGTTGTCAGACTTTCGAGTTTCTGGACTTCCCGTAACGACTGTCAAAGATTTACGAATGACAGCCGAGACCAACGAGTAACTTGCTGTCCAAGGCACGGAGGGAGGGGTCTCGATATGTAATGGATTCTCACCCATCCACGAACCGACCGCAGTAAGCATATAACCTTCGATCGACCCGTACGGCTGTTATTATTTAGCCACGAGAAGGAAGTACTTATTATAAGTAGGTACATAATTGTGTCCTGTGTTCTAGTATTTACATAAGGCTAAAGCCCCTCGCCCACGGCGACTTTTTGTAGCGATGCAGTCGCGCGTTAGTAGCGCGTTGGCATCGCTTCTGTAGCGCGTTGCAAATGCGACTAACGCGCTTTAAACGCGCGACAGCATCGCTACAATAAGTCGACGTGGGCGAGGGGCATAAGGTAAAGACTGCACTTATGTGATTATCATAACAGTGACTCAAGTGGCGATAATTGGTAAAGTGGCAGTGTATTGATTATGGCTTTATTTGATTTCTTGATATGCGTAATATGATTATTGCTTTATAGCGATAAATCAAGTACCTTACTCAATTCATACCTACTGTAGCGTTTGCCATTTAGATTTATCAGTTGTATTCGCATAATATTAGTATTGTTATACAACAATCCAGATGAACATGTTATTACAAGTTCGGGCTACGAAGATTATGAAAATTGTAGCTCGTAGCAGACGTCTACGACGAGCGTAGCAGTCTACGAAATAAAACAAATAGGAATAAATGACGACGGGATGTTCTAAACACGTACGGTAACTGTATACATTATTATTCTGGTATAAGTATTTGTAGAAAGGAATAGTCTATAATATGTTGAATTTCTGGCGACAGTGAGGTCGTGAGTTCGAGCCGACCCTTTGGCACTATAAACACGAGCAATTCAATAGTCAGATGAATAAAATAAAATTAAAATAAATAAATAAAATAAATAAAAAATAGCCTCGAAAAATTCATCCGCATCGCTGTCGACTGGTAATGTACCCAAGAGACTGGCGGCATTACCACGTTGTATGGCGATGCTTAGCCTCTGACCAAGATAAAAGCCAGCCCTTGGGTCACGGGAAGTGTCAACCAGCCGTTTCGAAATTTCTTTAAAAAGATCATGAGCACTCGGAAAAACTGATAAAAAACCCAAAACTGTCAAATTGCAATTTTATTCCTTAGATAAAAGTTATCTGAAGATTGAAAAATCGTCCTTAAAATTGTAGGTATTAAAGTTCAAACATATTTTCCACAGAGACAGGTGCGGTGTTCACATTCGGCAAGTCCCACTTCGCCGAGAATGAGCCGAGCCACTTCTTCATCAAGAACGACCCTATCGTCGCCATCTCCTGCGGCGATGAACACAGCGCTGTCATATGCCGTAAGTTGTACATCAATGCCTTTACACCTTTGTAATATCAACTACTAACTGTCACTCTTGCTACTAATATAAAGCTCTGGGTACAAGCAGTAACTTACATGCGTGATGCGATGCGCAATTTATGCAAACACAAAACAAAAGAGGTATGGCGTCCTCAGCAAACCGCTTGCAGCTGTCTTCATGCAGCGACTTACATGCGCAAAATATTCATTTGTGTATGCAAGCGGCTGCGTTTAGCGCAGCACAAACCTATAAGGTAAAGTTTAGTTTAAACTTAGTCTAGAGTACAGTCACGAGCAAAAGTATGTATAGGTACACTTGGCTTTATTCAAAGCCGATTTTCGCCTTTATTTTTGAATGAAATTGTATGTTATTACGAACATAGTATTTTCGAACCCTTAGGTTTATGTAAAGTGTCGTATTTCAACGTTTCATTCGTTATTTCATGACAAAATCGCAATTGAAAGTTGCCAAGTATTGACATATTAGTGCTCGTGACTGTACATACTGGGTGGTTAACTTTCTTAGAGAGATGTCATACTCTTATATCAGGTCAATATTAGAGGAGAAGTTAAGTGTCATAAAAATAAGTATCTTCCTGTTAATTGCCACCTTGACCTGCCCTGCAAATGTAGGCGGTAAAGCCCCTGAAAAAGGATCGGCCACCATTGCGTCGGCTGCGTCTTGTGACATTGCGTGTTATGGTTATATTGTAAATACAATTCTCGATCTTAATGTCAACTGTTAATTGAATTACAGTAGTTATCAGGATCAGGATCAATTACCAGGTCGCCAGTCCGGCTAACATGCCAATGTCAAACTTAGGACGTCCAGCCGCCGCGCGCCGCAAGAAACATAGGTCTACCGCACCAATAAAAATAAAAAAATAAAATTGTGTTTAAACTACCTACCTACATGTGTATTAAAAAAAGTCGATACAGTATTTGGAAAAAGTAAAGACTAATTCAGGTCAGCGGGATTGTTGTCAGCGGGATTGTCCGAAAGGGTTACCGCTGTCCCGGAACATAAAGGGCTAAGGAAGGAACACGGGTGGGTTTTAGTCAGTAAGAGTCTGACACTCCCTTCCGCTCCACCCAGAGCGGGATGGGTAATTTGATGACTACCCATCCGAAAAAAAAAAACATCTAATTCAGAAATGAATGTTCCATTCGTAGCGCCTCCAGTACCTATGGAACACTCAATAGTATTAATATTAATCAACAATATGTATTGACAAATTGAATATAGTGTATTATAATTAATTAGAAAGATTTTCCTTTTACTATTTACTCGAAAAGTAAATATTAAATCCGAAGAAAACCTACACCAAGTTCAATGGTGTCTTCCGAGTTTTTAGCCTTATCCTTTTTCCCATTTTATTATTTCGCTAAAAGAATTTATCGTCTACAACGCCCACTAATAATTTAATTTATTGTTCTAGAGAATGGCCGCGTGTTCGTGTTTGGGGGCAACGCGTGGGGCCAGCTGGGCCTAGGCCACAAGGATGAGGTCACTCGACCAAGCTGCGTCAAGTGGCTGAAGCCGCACAGAGCACTCTTCGTGGCTTGCGGGAGAGCACACACTGTGTTCGTCACAGGTATCAATGTAGTTACGATTGCCTATTGAATGTAATAAGAATACTTATGATCTGTTCCAAAAGTAAGTGATGAAAATGTAAACAAATGGATCAGAAAACGTACCTACGGGCGGGGGACCGCATTTAGTTTTGCCGCCCCGGGTCCCCGCCAGGCTTAGACCGCCACCGGTAATAATGGCTTTGTTTACACTTTCATCAGATACTTTTAAAACAGATTACAGCGGTTGACCTGCGCCTCCGTCAACGAACCGAATTCGATAGTGAGATGACGTTGCCGAAGTAGGAAAACATATTATGGCCGGTGTCCACCATACGTACAGACGCCAGCACATCAAGCTACTACAATCTGTCAAATTTCTTTAATAGATTTTCAACTTTATCGTTAAAGCATTAGGTTCAAAGTTGATTGGGAAAATACATCGTCTGTACATCAACCGAGCACATAGAAAATTTAAACGATATTTTCTCTTCTAGTTTAGGTAAGTAATTAAATTAATAGACCATTAATAAAATAAACTCTTTCTCACCAGACTCGAACGCGATCTACACGGTGGGCTGTAATGACGAGGGTCAGCTGGGCACCGGCGACCTAGAGAACCACACCGTGCCACAGTTCATAGAGTTGGAGGGAGACATCGGGCCCATCAGACAGCTGTCAGCTGGCAGCAACCACACCGCCATACTTACCGGTAAACCACTAGAGTAAAACAACCATGAGGGTCAGCTGGGTTGAAGCTAGTCGCCCGGCGCCCGTCTCAAACGTAAATCTCTCAAGAAACTCCATGGGCACTCTTTTAAATCAAGATATTACAAAATCCTGGATATCTATACCTACTATCTATACATCTATACACATAATAAAACAGTAACGAAAGAAAAACTGTACATTGAGAATTTTCGAGAAAAAATAAGTGGCTTTTGTTAGAAAAACGTAACTGATGACAAAAAGTGACTTTTTAGAATTTTTGTCTGTTTGTCTGTGTGTATGGTACGGCTTCACGCCAAAGCTACTGGATAGATTGAATTGAAATTCAGCAAAAATGTTCTTTGTAAACCAAGGAAGGCTTTAGGCTACATATTATCACGCCGTATGTTATGGGAGGTAAGCAATATTGATTTTAAAGGTTTTGGTTCGTAATTGAATGCACAAAATAATTGAATGCCCAAAATGACATGTTATTTATTTAGTTAATAAAAATTTAACCCTGGAAACATAACAATCACGCTATTTTTATAAAGGAGCGGGGCAGTAATATTATAAACCGCAAAAGAACAGCTATTTCAACAATATGTCAACAGGGAATTTAGCGGTATGGTCAGGCGACCGTTTACCGCACTAAATGGTGCGAGTTCAAATCCCGTATTATTATTTTTTTTAAATCGTAAAATTCTCTTTTTATTTTTAGTTTTTGCATTTTTTATGTGTATTAGGAACGATACTGTTATGAAATCTGAGAACTATGCATGTCCTATCTAATTGTATGGGGAGTTTCACACTAATGTTACTAAACAGATTGATTGGTGGTACAACAAGCTACACTATCATAAAGTCAAGTCAAACTTTTGGTTCTAAGTTATATCTTACCAAGCACATTTGTTGTTTGTGGAGTTGACACTCCAAACGCAACAGCAACAGCGACAAAGGGATATTGCTCTTTAATCGTGTGGGATGAATGCACTATGGCGAACAGAAAAGCAGTAGAGGCGGTAAACAGGACTTTGCAGGACATCCGCAGGAACCAGCAAATGATGGGTGGCGTTACAGTTCTGTTAAGCGGCGATTTCCGACAAACGCTGCCTGTGGTGACGCGAGGAACTAGGGCTGATGAGGTGAATGCTTTGTTGAAATGCTCTTTCTTATGACCACATATTCATAGGTTGCGCTTAACGATGAATATGAGAGCACAGCTTGGCGGGAATGTACACGCCCAAGAATTTTCTGATGTTCTCTTAAAATTGGGTGAGGGAACGCTACCAGTAGACGGTGGCCAGGTGGTTCTACCTGAGATACTTGGGAAAGTGGTGTCCACCTTAGAAGATTTGATACGCCTGGTGTACGGGGACATCAATAGGATACCGCACCAAGATAATTCTTGGGTGTGTGAACGAGCCATTTTAACACCCAGAAACGACCAACCTTCAGCGATCAATGAATGCATTCTCGCGGAAATTGGGGGAAATTAAGTGATCTACACTTCAATAAACACTGTTGTCGACCAAGATGACGCTACAAATTACCCAGTAGAATTTCTCAATTTCCTCAGTGCAAGTGAACTACCAGCGCACACCATTAAGCTAAAGGTCGGTGTCCCAATTATGCTTCTTTGGAATCTCACTCCGCTGAAACTGTGCAATGGGACCCTGCTCAAAGTCGTCTCGCTGCAGAGAAATATCATTGAGGCGGAAATTCTAACGGGTTGTGGTGTCGGCGACACAGTGTTTATACCACGTATACCACCGATTCCCCACAATTACCCCTTTTTTTTCGGATGGGAAGTCATCAAATGACCCCTCCTGCTCTGGGTGGAGCGGAAGGGAGTGTCAGACTCTTACTGACTAAAACCCACCCGTGTTCCTTCCTTAGCCCTTTATGTTCCGGGCCAGTGGTAACCCTTTCGGACAATCCCGCTGACCCGGCAGGCTTCGGCCCTATGGGGCCCCTCCTCGATGCTGACATCTCTTTGAGGCGCGCGTGGAACACGTACGCGCCGTCCGGCACGGGCCTGGTCCTGATCGGACGGTGAGCTACCCATTACTCTCCGCCCGCAGGCCCGCGCCTACGATGGCCGGGAGTCGTCCCGTGGCTCCCGACGCCCGGAGCGTCTCCCGCGGCGGCTGGGACGGGAGGCTCTCTCCCTCATCCGTCCCGCCACCTCCTTCGCTACCATGACTGCTTCGCAGAAGGAGGTGACTGCCTCCCACTCCCTCTCGCCCCGGACCATGGCTTGGCACCAGGGCCGGCAATGGTGACACTCGGCCACAATTACCCCTTTCAATTCAAGCGCGTGCAGTTTCCTGTGAGCGTGTGCTTCGCAATGACAATAAATAAGTCACAGGGGCAGACACTGAAGGCTACGGGTGTCGACCTCAGGACGAGCTGCATCTCACACGGACAACTGTACGTCGCTTGCTCCCGCGTCACCAGTCCTGACTCGCTGTATTTACATATTGAATGAGACCGAGGGAAAAACAACGAACGTTGTTTACACAGAAGTGTTTAGGTAAAATAAAACACTTCTGTTATTCGACGTCTCCTAAATTTCCTTATTAACCTGACGTCTCTTACCAGTAAATTAACTACATAACTTTCAAATTTTTAGTTTACTAAGCCAAATAGTTTTTGAGGGATCTAACCTATAGTACAGTATGAGACGCATCTTTTGAGTGTTTCTGTAAATCAACAAACTATCACTAATTTATTTTGGAAAATGGAACACCTGATGCAGAACCGCAACAGATCATCTAAAGTATAAGAGATATAAAAATGGTGCCATAGCAAAAAATATTCCACGTGAAGAGCATTTTCTGCTGTGAGAATAAATTTGAAGATCTGGAACACCTGTTGTGGAACTCCAAAGCCCAGCGACACTATAACATATAGGAATGACGTCTTAGCAAAAGTTGTTTAGTCTGATGGGCATTTCCTGTTGACTTACAAAAATTAAAGATCTGAAACGTCTCGAATCGTCTCGCGCATCACGCTGTTTTCCCGTCCCCGGGCTCTTAGAATTCGACATCAGACGTTTCAGATCTTCGATTTTGACGACCCCGTTGTCGCTGGCATAGGCAACAGGATCCGCGTACGAAGTCGCGGGCAGAAGCTAGTAATATTATAAAGAGGTATTTGTTTGTTTGTAAGTTTTTATATAGGGGTGATCTCTGGAACTACCAGTCGGATTTGTTTTTGTTTTTACCAATTATGAAAAACAAGTCTAGTTCATCCCTAAGCAACGTTTATTTGTAAAGGAGTATTAATTTGCTAGTGTTACCTTCTTCTTCTCCATCAGATGACGGGCGGGTATTCGTGTCCGGATCAAACTCTGAAGGTCAGCTGGGACTGGGCGAGGACACCCGGTCGTGCGTCAAGTTCACCGAGCTCAAGTTTATGGAGAAGATCGCCTTCGTCGAGTGCGGATACTACCATACTGTGTTTATTACCGGTCAGTAGTGCAAGCAAATAAGGTTGAAGCCAAGCCTGAAAGCCTGGCCTTTTCCCAACTATGTCGAGGTTGGCTTCCAGTCAAACCGGATGCAGCTGTATACCAGTATTTTACCTAAAGCAACTGCCTACCTGACCTCCATAACCCCGTTACTGGGTAATATAATTCCCAGTAACTGGGTTGTTAGTAAGACTGGTGGTCAGACTCTCGGGCTTCTGACTACCCGTAACGACTGTCAAAGATCCTGGTATTACAGCTGGGACCAAAGGCGTAACAAACTTTCCGCGATACGGAGCGGTCTTGGTATGTAAAGATGGTCCTCCATCCACGGACCAACCGCGCCAAGCGTGGCTTAACCTGATCGATCTTAACCTGATCGATCTTAACCTGATCGATCGGCCCGTGCGGCCGTTATTACTGAGCCACAAGCTACTAAAGAAACATCTCTAGATATTACCACCGCAGATTATAGTGATTAGTGTACAATACTAATTAATGGAGTTCGCGTCAGAACTGTATGGCAGAGCTGTTGCTGTTGTTGTTGTTGAGCTATGTGCAGAGACTGTGTGGCTATGTGGCAGAGTTCTGACTTCATTATTATTGAATTTCTGATTTTGATCATCTACCTACTTTTGCTGTTGACTGTACAACCATTTGTATTTAGAGAATACATGTGTATTTGGTCTTTCACTGGCGATAATTAGTATGCTCATCATTAAGACTTAACAAGGAACACTATACCAAAAGAGATCGGCCTCGAGATAAACCTGTGTGACAGAAGGACAAGAAAGAGATCTTATGAAGGTTCCGTTTTCCTTAAAATCAAACTAATTTTATAAAGGCGAAAGTTTGTGAGTGTGTGTTTATATGTTTGTTACTTCTTCACGCTCAAACGGCTGAACGGATTTGGATGAAATTTGGCACATAGATAGTTTATAACTAGGATTAACATATAGGCTACTTTTATCTTGATATTTCCACGGTATCAACACTTATGCGGGTGAAACCGCGGGGTGCAGCTAGTATAAAGTAATAAATAAATAGTAGTCGGCTAGGAAACACGGACCTCGTAACATACATAACATAAGCAAGCATTCTATAATGTTCCCACTGCTAGGAGTTAGGACTCCTCTCGGTGGGAGGAACGTTATCCACCACGCAGGCCCAATGCGGGTTGGTAGATCCTCATGTCTTCGAATTTTTAGTTCTAGGACATGCCGGCTTCGTCACGATGTTTTCCTTCACCGTTTTGAAAGCAGTGGTGCTAAAATAACTTACACAAAATAAAGCGCCTGTCTGGGTTTGAAACTACGACCTACAACTCGTAAGTCGCTAACTACTGCTACTGCTCTGCTAACACGGACCTCTAGTTAAAATTACAACTGAAAAGTGTTCTTTTAACCAATTTACAAAACTAATATCATTAATTATTTATCAACCTTTATAAGATAATTTGTAAAACTTTTTCAAGTAAAAGCATTGAAACCTTTCGTTGTTACAATGATACAGAAAAAATAAATTAAATCACATTGGTGATGCAATCATCGAAAGACTAAACGTCGTAGCACGCTGTCGGTCTACGCCGTAGCACTTAGCTACGAGCTCATTTACATCATGCATAGAGATAGTTACGCAAAACACAAGCGTTAACCAAATTCAAATTATCAATTTCTACGACTGGCAACATTTTAGCTCATTTATTATAATAAGAATGAGTATTTTACAGTAATTTCTTATATTTTATCCACTTGTTAAAACAACTAAGGGCTGATTTTTCCAACGCCAGATAACTTTATCAGAGGAATAATTTTGAATTTTTGACAGTTCTTCCATACAAAAACTGTCAGACGTCAATTTTATTCTACGAATAAAAGTTATCGGTCGATTGAAAAATCAGCCCTTAGTCAGATTAAATTTAGTATTGCCTTTGAACACATTCAGTTACTCTAGTTTCCCCTTTGATTTTATTATTGTTCGGAGTTGTTAGCAAAACTACACAACAGCCATCCAACGTTGTATCGCTGTTGTGTAGTCACTTTGTTAAATCTTATTGTTAACAACGTTCATGAATGAAAACACTACTTCGTACTGTTTTTGCTTTATTCCGTAATTTTATCTGTTTATTAATTTCTGACGCTCTATAAACGACTATTGGTTGCATAATTTTCTGTTTACACGAATTTCAACATAATAAACAACAATTTACATATTAAATTAACTGAATGTCCAACAGCAATAGGCGCAGTCTTCGTCACGGGCGACAATGAGAACCAGAAACTGGGTGTACCAGACAAGCCCACCACAGTGTACGTCCCAACAGTCTTACCACTAAGCATCCCGATAAAAAGCGCATGCTGTGGCGCTGCCCACACCTTCCTCCTCTCCATGGACGAGTCCAAGATCCTGACCTTCGGGTCCAACGAGAAAGGACAGCTCGGACTTCCGAAAGAGGTCGAACATGTGACAGAACCTACTGAGATTGACATGGAGAAGATGTTCGATGGCTATCAGCTGAAACTGGTCGCATGTGGAGCAATGCATACTGCGTTTGTGACAGGTAATATTGATTTTGTCGTGGAAAATTTTTCGCAAGCCTGTTACTGTTAGTAGTCGTAAGACACGCTATGAGCGGCAGGCCTTCTTATGTGCTCGTAGTTCAAGAACGTGTAATTGTTTTTAAATCAGTGATAGAATATAGTAATAAAAATGCATTACTTTCACTTTTTACCAAATGTTGTAACAGAATACTCTAAACAACGAGTGAACGGTAAACAAATAAAAGTGCGACAGTTCCAGTTTGACCTCAGACCTTTTCGTAAACACAATTACGTACGTACGTGTCTAATATTTATTTAGACACTTTGCATTCATTGAATATTAAGGAAACGACACACATTTCATTTATTTAAAAGCTCGTTCCAGCTCATCAAAAGCGGACATTTGTTACTGGCACACATTCGATACATAATGTAATTGGCTCATTTTCATTGTCACGTCAACATAAATATAGTGTCTAAATTGCCCTCGGCGAGTGGTATGATCAGTATTCGATTACCATTTGTCGTCGCTGGTCGTATAAAACTTCGTTTTACGTTGCAGACAACGGATTGCTTTACGCTTGCGGCGAGTCCCGGCACAATAAACTTTGTTTGGAGGAAATCGACGATGCTGACAACGCGAACGAACCAGTCCCCAATCAATACACACCTAAGCGGGTCACGGCTATGAATGGGCACATCGTAGACAATGTGGCCTGCGGAGGGTGCCACACTTTACTCACCGCCACCAAGGGCTCCAACGCGGACTTCACAAACAACGACTTCAACGTAGTCGACGAACAAACTAGACATATCTCCCTAACCGAACTCCCACCGCTACAGAAAGTACCAACCATGAACAAATCCGAAGAGCACTCGCATGTAATCGAGGACATCACGAACTCTAACGTTGACGTGCACAATACCGATAACGTGAATGGAAATGTGAACGAAGAGTCCGGATCGATAGATTCATTAGAGGCCAACGTCAGCGGCTCCCACATAGTAAACATAAACGACCTTGAGAACGAAAATGGAAGCACGCATGACGCGCCCGATATAAACACAGACGCGATTGATATGCTTGCCTCTAATGGAGAAACAAAAGTTATGGAGGTCATCGAGAATATGGACACGATGGCCGACAAGGCTGAAAGTAAAGTGGAAGAAGTCGTTACGACTGTTACTAACAAAGTGAATGACAAAGTGGAAATTTTCGAGGTGTTCGTGAAAAAAGCTGCAGTGGTTCCTCCCATAGTGCATGATGAAGCGAAGAAAATTCTTGACATACCGAACAAAATGATAGAGGTAGCAAATTCACCTCCGCCGAAGACGCCAATATTACCTGAACTGCTCCACATTCCCGACTTAAGTCAGATAAGTCCGGTTCTCAGTAAACACAGTGACGATGGGCAAAAAAGCGAAGCAGAACAATCTGAGAATGAGACTATACCCTGTGGATCAGATAAGTCTAGTCCGCAGGCAGGTAAAACTAAGACGCAAGCTGTGATGCCTATTGTCCGCAGTGAAGACCACATTGATATTCCTGAAGACGCAGAGCATAACGAGGAAAGTGACGTTGTAGTTCAAAAAACTCCAGAGAAAGGACGCCTCGCGCGAATGTTTCAGACGATCAGAGACAAAGAACATTCTTGTATGGGGAAAGGGAAAGTTATCGAAGAAAATGTTGTTGGTAAGTTGTTTACATTTGTGTTTGTTTACTTAACGTTGTTTACAGCTTTTGTCGCTGCATAATAAACCTACTTAGGTTTCACCTACCTTATTTGGTGACTTTATTCTACTTAAAATAAATTATGTTTTTTTTTTTCAAATATGAGCATTACCCGATCACGTTCATTTAACACACCAAGGACATGTGGATGGAAAATACTTGTGAAAAGGCCTACAAAAAGGCGCAACGGATGAAATTAATTACCTGTTCTTCACCAAATAAATGAAATACCCATAGAGTACAGGCTATCCGGTAATTACTTAATGGAAAGATTAATAGTACATTATGATACATGTGTGCTATGTTGATCATTATGCACGAGGCGATATTATCGCGCGAGCCGCAGGCGAGAGCGATAAGAAAGCCGAGTCAGGCCTCCGTCACTCCATGTACTTGCGCGCTATAAGTGCCTACCGCCCAGCCGAGCGGTCTCGGTCCGCCGGCGGATCAAATTCAGTGCGGTTTTCGCAAGCGAAGCGCGCGCACGCCGTTAAATTTTTATAGTGCTGTTCGTTCGTACGCGTATTACGATGCCGTGTGGTGCCTTATGTGTAGTAGATGGGTGCAAATCAAGTAAAAGAAGGGGTAAACATCTAACATTTTTCCATTTACATGTCAAAGAAGATGTCATGTCATGTTTTAGATGTACTGCACAGTCGGCACCAATTTATAAAA
This sequence comes from Oligia fasciuncula, assembly GCA_963082905.1. Taxonomy (NCBI): domain Eukaryota; kingdom Metazoa; phylum Arthropoda; class Insecta; order Lepidoptera; family Noctuidae; genus Oligia; species Oligia fasciuncula. The sequence continues at coordinate 3,188,161 of OY720392.1, read as the reverse complement.
AAACATATTTTATAAACGATACCATTTTAAACTACCACCTATAGTCACAACATATTCACAGTTCTCAATAAAATAGACACAAATAGTTATGTTAATTTAATTTTAATGAAGAGGCAGCCCTGCGATTGCTGTGGGATCGCGCGGTGCGAAGCAATCACAACTGTACGCTTGAGCATTTAGGCACATTTTAGCATGCAGCGGTTGCTGACGCGACGGAGTAGGCTATTATAGCTGTAGGTATTGGAAATTTTCTACTGAGTGAAGTATCTGTTACGTAGTAACTATTTAGTAATCTGTGGCCGAGTGTATATTGATTAATGCACACGCGTTTCATACGACCTTTTTCAACACACTTGCGAGGAAAAAAAACAGACTTGTATTGTTAAATATTAACTTGTATGGAAAATGGCGCGCTGGTTTTGTTTTCCCGCGCGCTGTGCTAGCCAGCACTAGCGATGCGCGCGCAACATTGACTCATTTTAAATATATTAATCTATGGCACAGACAAAACCGATACAGCCTATAGAAAAAATATAATAAACACAAACCTGAAAATTGCAAAAAACCTAAGAATTTCGCGGTCTACCACTGCGCATTCACCTTAAATTGTCCGTGGTCCCCTGCGAGTTCATTTTGCGACCAAGGACAATACAGACTATTTAAAAAAAAATTGAAATATAGCCCGCGGATTTTTTCTTTCGGCATGAAGTCTCTTTGGGCGCTTTCCGAATTAGCTATAATCGCTCACATCACAGCGCTCACATCATCTCCATGGACGTAATATTACGTCCATGCATCATCTCACATGCGTTCCGATTTAGATATTACTATTATGACTGCTGAGAGCTGGCAACAATTCGGAACACTCGTGAACGCGCTCACATGACAGTGCTTACACAATGTAAAAAAGATATTATTACAGTATTTCTTTGTATAAACACCACATTTCTTCTTCAGTTCTTCTTCTTTGGTTAGGTGGCGACTGTCAGCCAGAAGCACAATTTCAAAAATGCCACGTTAGTTTAATTTAAAGATGATGCAACTCAAAACAAAACACACACTGACACAACCTCATACACACACTGTCATTTTTGACAGCGCTCACGGTGATATTATTCTAGGGCATGGTCGGCATTATCGCAAGATGGCGAATGTCATGACGTCATCTATGACGATTCACGGGACATCGTTATCGTTATCGCGCTCACGCTAATTCGGTTATTTCCCAATTCGGAACACATCGATTATTTCTCAATTCGGAACGCAGGGTTTGATGAGATTAAAAAAGCGCGCGTCTCCGACTAGTAAATAGTTATCTGTGGTATTACAGAACATGTGGATTAAAGTAAAGAAAAAGCACGCGTTCGTAATACACTCCATTATGGACCTAAAAGCGGTTCAATAAGAGCCACTTTACGAGCAAGTGTGTTGAAAAATTTCTTTAAAAAAAAATGGTTGCCTGTAAAGTCGGTTTTACGGGCGAAGATTTTACGTGACAACGACCGATCATCCGATCATAGTTGAGTGGGAGAGAGACGCAAGGCATTCGGCGGGCCTCTCTCTCGTTCGGTGACTCATCGTAACGTTACCGAGCGTTACACTTTTTCATAAGTGACTCCCAGTCGCAACCTAATTTAAGACGTTGTCACGTCAAAAAAAACTAAAACAAATTGATCTCAAGCAAGATTAACAGGCATGTTTTTATTTATTTATTTTATTTATTTATTTCTTTATTTAAATAGAACGGCCGAAGCCAATTACACTATTTAATATAATTTGACATAAAGTATAATTGATTCAACTCAGTCATGCATTCTTCTCACAAAACTTCAAACATTCCGATAATATCATCTTCCATTCATCCGCAAACATATCAAGATCTGTGTTTGAGTCCAGGAGAGCGTTAATAGCGCCTAATGCCCGAGGGATGGGTGACTTGGAGTGCGCAACTGTGCGGGAAGTTGGAACAGCCAATAAGCGGTGTTTCCTGCCGCGACAGTAATTGTCTGGGACAAATAGATTGCAGATTACATTATGCAACTCAGGGTCATCGATAATCCCCCGAAAAGCTTTTAATATCATTATCATCTGATCGCGCGACCGTCTTACTTCTAGAGAATTGAAACCCAAACAGCCCAACAGGAATTTAGTGGGATACAAGAAGGGATAAAACCCGTACATATGCTTGTAAAGGTATCTGAGGAATGCTTTTTGCACTTTCTCTAAAGCTAACGCATACTGCTTCTCAAAAGGATTCCATACGCACGCACTAGACTCAAGCTTGCTACGGACCAATGCCCCAAAAAGAAGCCTGATAACGTGGGGGTTGTGGAAGTCACGACAGTTTCTCAATACAAAGCCGAGACGCCTGAAGGACTCCTTGGCTGTGGATGCGATGTGGTCGCGAAAAGTGAGCTTACGGTCGAATGTGACTCTCAGGTCTTTCATGGAATCAGTTCTTGTGATTATTTCTCCATTCAGTTTGTATAGAAAGTTGATTGGGCGCCGCATTCGACCGAAAGACATCACGAAGCACTTTGACTTGTTAAATTCCATTTTATTTTCTAAGCTCCACTTAAATACTGAGTCAATGTCTGATTGCAGAGCTTGGCAATCGTGCTCAGATTTGATTTCATAAAATAGTTTTAAGTCATCAGCATATAAGAGGGATCTGGCATTCGCAACCACATCAGGGAGGTCGTTTACCACCAAAATGAAAAGGAGAGGGCCGACTACCGAACCTTGACTCACACCGGAGCGAGTGCAGTATGGAAGTGACTCGTACAAACCTAATCTGACAAATTGTTGTCGGTCCCGCAAATAATCTGCCAGAAGCCGTAGAAGCTTTGGAGCAACGCCTAACGCACTGAGCTTTGACAGCAAGACGTCGTTATTGACTCTGTCGAACGCCTTTTGAAAATCAAAGTACACCACGTCTACTTGGCGTCTGTGATCAAGACTAGTCGAGATGTAATTAACTAGTGTCAGTAAGTTGGTATTGACGGATCTTTTTTCACGAAAACCATGCTGCTCATTGCACAGGTGCTGCTTCACTTGCTTGTAAATTCCTCGATGGAGGACATTCTCGAACACTTTCGCGGGAGAAGATAGTATCGCTATTGGACGATATTCATCGACTGAAGATTTATTGGAAGTTTTCGGTATGGGAGTCACACGTGATATCTTCCATTGTGGTGGATAGATTCCGGATTTAAGAGCTAAATTAAAAATGTGGTTAAGGGGCTGAATGAGAAATTCCTTTCCTTCTTTTAGAAACCATGGAGGAATATTATCCGGACCAATAGAACTGTTTAGTTTTAGCTTGTTAATTCCTGTGCTTATATCACTTTCGGTGAAGTTATCAATATTAATATAATTACTAATATTACAGTTGCTTGGACTGGCTACATTTTCATGGTCCAACTTTGGTACCTCAGGTTGGAAAACGCTCGCAAAATATTCTGCGAACGCCTCGGCAGCCGCCACACCAGAGTGAACCTTACCTTTGTGGGTTACATTAGGCTCAAACCCGCCTTTTGATTTAATGTTGGAAATGTGTTGCCAGAACTCTTTGGGGTTTTTTTTAATGTTCCCTTCGATGCGCCTGATGTAAGCGTCATAAGCAGTCGATATACGAGATTTTAAGCTAGATCTACAGTCAGAGAATTGCTTATAAATTTGGTCACATTTGCTCTTTTTCCAGATAGTATGTAACTTTATTTTAGATTTTATGTACCTATGTATTTATAAATAGACATTTACTTTATTTTAAATTCTTGTACACAATGCCCAATAATTAATGAATGACTAGATAGGTTGTAGGTATTAGTTTCATTACTAACAAATAAAAAATTAATAGTATTTTTATGACTGGTCATTCGGTTACCGAGCGCCTGTGTGTCTGATATTATAATCTATCCCACCCGTCACAGTAAAATTTATTTAGAAGTTCCACCGTTTCAGTTTATTTAAAAGGCAGCTAAACTATTCTGTAAAAGTCTCACCGTGAAATCTTAGGTGAAGTGAGCTTTAAGTGTACTGTCAAAAGTGTTAATCCCTGCGGTCCTGCCGGTTGAATCTGTAAAAATCTCACCGTGAAAACTTAGGTGAAGTGTTTGTTTTTGCTAGGAATTGACACTATTGACCGCTCACTTCATCTAAGTTTTCACGGTGAGATATTTACAGAATAGCACCGCTGTTCTGTAAAAATCTAACCGTGAACTCTTAGGTGAAGTGAGCTATCATTACACACCCTGTAAAAATATCACCGTGAAAACTTAGATGAAGTGCAGTTCACTTCATCTAAGTTTTCACGGTGATATTTTTACAGTCGCCAGTTATAACAGTGAAACCATTTCTTTCCAGAAAACGTCCACAAAGGCCTCGACACAGCGGAGGACAGTATCCACAAAGTGGAAGAAACCGTGGAGACGGAGATCAGAAACCAGACGAGCTCCAGAACGTGCACGATATTATAAATGTTTTGTCTTCTCCTATGTTTAGCTTAACAATAAACGTTTTTATTATTGCTATTATTTCACTCGATTTATTATCCTGAATAAGGTGACCACAGATATAGATACACGTAGATATAACGCAAGAGCAACTATTTCGCGTGCCAGCTTACATACAAAAATCGTAAGCCGCCACTTTCACGCTCCTGTGTACTGCTGGCTGGATGAACGTGAGCACTGGCGCTAGGCCCCTGGGGTGGGGCGTGACTGGCGCCGTACGCGGCGGCGGCGTCTTTAAATCGATTTGACTATCCCATCACTAAAAAATAGTGCTTGTAAAGTCATAGTAGGTAGTCAAAAAATGGCACGCTTGGTTTTCATACAGATCGTGATACTTGCGTTATCTAGGTCTATCTATCTATATCTGTGGTAGTGACCGAGTGGTGTCCAAGGACTGAGAGACGAAGTGTCGGTCGTCCGGCCTATGCCCATGGGGAAGTCGGGCTGTGTGCTGATGATGATTATGATATTATCCTGACTGCCTCATTGGTCTAGTTTAAGCGAGATTTAAGCACATTGCTCGCAGAAATTATGGCGGATGGTGCCGAAAGGTCCTGGAGTGGCGAACGCGTACCAAAAGACGCAGCGTTACGAGGTCCACAAGATTATAGGGTACATACTATATAATTTAGTTTATTCTTTTATATTATAAACTTACACAACACAACACCAGTATAGAGCTATGAGGAACAGGGTGTAAAGTTCACTCATCCTCCATAGAAAAGGGAGGATCCTCCGACCAAACGGGTGTTGTGTCTGGCGGGCAACTGCCCGATGATTCATGTCGGGCCGTTGTATAATTATGTGCTATTTGCGCAGTAAACTCTGCTTGCGAGATGCAGGATTTTGCGTGACGTCAGTATGACGCGTTGTTCGCATGTGGCGTTGTAGATACCGCTACAAGATAAACCAATGACTTTTCTAGCTGCAGGAATCCACTGAATGCGAGACGCACAGGACCGTTCGATTTGGCAACGCTTGGGGGAGGCTTATGTCCAGAATTCGACATCTTTCGCTTGAAATGATGATAATGAAAAGTGAAGCAAGCTGAAAATAAGGTTCAATCCAGATCGGGCCATGTTATTGCGGTTTTCTATCAGTTTATGAATTCCTGCTACTAAGTGCTCGTACACACGAGCGATAAGCGTCTACGACAGAGGCAAATGCAACTTGCAATCGTCAACGCGTGTCGCTCGCGCACACTGGCAATTTTGGCGACAGGTTTTTTTTGGTTCAAAGATTTAAACATAAATAAACATTCTGGTTTGGAATTATTATAAAAAAAGGAAAACAACTTGAAATAATATAAAAATATTGTGAATATTTATTGACTAAAGTATGTACTTTATGGCACATAACATTCTCTCGAATATCACAGAAATACTGTATAAAATAATACATAATCATAAATGATTAGATAACACATAGTCCGGCCGTCGTGACACTGCGTTCCTGACAGCTGTCAGTGCGACAATTCTAATAACTACTTAATAAACGATTTTATACTACAGCCGAAATATTTTGGCAAGTCTGAACATAGACACTAAGAACTTTCAACACTCGCCTCATGTCACCATTTGGTTCCTAAAAAATCTTACTGCACAGCCTTCTGCGCGAAGTTCAGACTTTTGCCAAGATAAATCGGCCGTACTGTACGTATAGAACGCATTCTCTCGTCGACCGCACTGCAGTGGTACTTAGGGCGCTTTCCGAATTAGCTATAATCGCTCACAGCGCTCACATCATCTCACATGCGTTTCGATTTAGATATCACGATTATGACAGCTGAGAGCTGTCAACAATTCGGAACGCCCGTGAGCGCGCTCACAGTGCTTACTCAATGTAAAAAACGATATTATTACAGTATTTCTTTGTATAAACACTACATTTCTTCTTCTTTGGTTAGGTGGCGACTATCAGCCAGAAGCACAATTTCGTAAATGCCAAGTTAGTTTAATTTTATGATAAGATGCAAATCAAAACAAAACACACACTGACATTTCCTCATACAAACACTGTCATTTTTGACAGCGCTCACGGTGATATTATTCTAGGGCATGGTCGGCGTTATCGCAAGATGGCGCATGTCATGACGTCATCTATGACGATTCACGGAACGTCGTTATCGCGCTCACGCTAATTCGGTACGGGTTTAAGCACGCTCACATCGATTATTTCCCATCTCGGAACGCAGGGTTATTCTGTAAAATATCACCGTGAAAACTTATGTGAAGTGAGACTGAGTTAATTGTCATTCCGGCTGACATATTGCCAACTCACTTCAAGCTCACTTCACCTAAGTTTCCACGGTGATATTTTTACAGAATAGATCGGCTGTAATTATAGTGGTAGGTACTGTCGGCGACAAGTCTTTACACTGCCTAATTGACACAAAATTATTCGTTATAGGTTATTGTATTTCAGCATTTCGTATAATAAACTGAAATAATTTACTTTCAATTTTACTTCTGTTCCGACTAAAATTAAATATTTAGCTCTTTATCTAAGATTTTAAAAACTAAGTGATCGCTGACTGTACCTAACCATAAACCTATCTATTCTAAACTTACCTATAGGTACCTATAATATATTCCTAATAACAAACTAAAAAGAGTACAAAGACGCGGACGAGTTGTGTTTATAAAAGTGAATCCTGCAAGGTATTCGAAACTGTGCTCTCAACTTCTTGCCGATCTCGACGATTGCTTTACGCTTGGCACTGCGCATCCAAATAGCTGAAAAATTTAAGTAGGTATTAGATTATACAACGTTAGGTATTTTTAGTATATGCGAAACCTGAATATAATAATATTAGGTACGCCTGTTCGCGCCATACCGTCTGAGCGGATTTCGAAGTAATTTGGCTCACAGTGTTTCAGTTTGAGTGTTAGGTTTAGGTTATTTTATTATTTTTAGGGTTCCGTACCCAAAGGGTAAAAACGGGACCCTATTACTAAGACTTCGCTGTCTGTCCGTCCGTCCGTCTGTCTGTCACCAGGCTGTATCTCATGAACCGTGATAGCTAGACAGTTGAAATTTTCACAGATGATGTATTTCTGTTGCCGGTTTATCAACAAATACAGAATAAAATCAATATTTAAGGGGGTTGCTCCCATACAACAAACGTGTTTTTTCGGAGTTTTTGCCTTGTGATACCCTTCGTGTGCAAGTCCGACTCGTACTAGGCCAGTTTTTTTTAATAATCTTTCATAACCATGTTCGGAATCCATGGTAACAGGGTTGCGCGTAGATGTCCATGCCACCCTGATGAGCCAGCCAGCAAGGTCGGTCCCACCTGACTTCACTGAATATCCATGGTGTGAGTGTAAAGTCAAGATCTAATTCTAACAATGTAATGTAAATAGTTGAAACTCACAGATTTTGTTCTTGTCTCTAACATTAACGACAACGCCGGTGATCTCGTCCGCGTGTTCGAAGGTCTCTCCGATCAAAAGCAACACCTGTAAATATACCTATATTTGAGCTTATTTCTCTATTTCCAAATAGACCAGTCATTTAATAGTAGATTATGCACCGAGGGGCTAAAGTTGTGTCTTATGTCACGGGCGTCATATTGAATCTCGAGCGCAATGAAGGATTCGGGATTTAACTCACGAGCGAAGCGAGGGAGTTAATACAAGAATCCTGAATGCAGCGAGGGATTCAAGCTAGCCCAAGGCAAAGACATTTAGCCCAGAGGAGGATACTCTACTTTTTACACCTACTGTGAGAAAATAATAGCCATAGTACGAAAAACAAAATAGAACTGGTTCCGAAATGGACTTGACGTCTTTCGTACTTTTCCATTTTTGGAAATTGTCGTAGGCTTATATATACTTTTCCGGCAGTAAATCATAGGAAATATTATTAGCTTCGGTTGTAATGAATTTAGGAGTAGGTACAATCACTTTAATCACTCGACATTTTATAATACTTTTGTGAACAACAACAGCCTCAGCGGTCACCACTCTCAAAGGGATACTATTCTAGTTGGGAAGACTGTATGAATACAAACTCAAACTGTTCACTTAGTTTTAATGTCTTTAGAACAAAACAACTGTTACACTTCTTAGTACATTTTTCGGAACCGATTCTAATCGAATGTCGCAATCGATGGTCCAGGAGCGAGTGTCGTGCGCGCACCCGCTCCTAGCCAACGAACCCCCAACATCCCCGCGGCAAATCCTGCTCTCCAATTGGCCCACGACATCAGGCGATACTACTGTCGTAATCCAATCGTAGAGCGACCTATTTTCCCACCATACACCAATCAATATTAATTCAAGAGTTGACATTCCCAAACAATTGAAATTAATCGTTTACACAAAATTCCTTTGATAATATTTAAAACATATATTAACAAAAATCCTTTAACTCATTTTAACAATTATCTTTAAAAACATAAGCTTCTATTTATTAAGAAAGAACAAAACCTAACAATCGTCCGTCCTGACATCGTGTGCGGCCCTGCACACGACTCCAGGTGGAAACCTAACAATCGGATTTTAATCAGTTGCTTGAACTTATTACAATAATAATTAATAACTACTACTACTACTGCTGCTACTTATTAATTACTTTCAATGAACTAACAACAGTCAAAAACAAAATAGTGAAGGCAAAATAGCATTATTGAACCTTTTAGACAATCGAGTTTTTGACCAGTTGCTTGAACTTAAATTACAATAATGTTTAATAACTACTGCTACTGCTAGGTACTTAATTTATTTTAATGAAGTAATACAAACAAACAAACAAAATAGTGAAGACAAATTAACATTACATACAAATATAAGTTTTTTTTTTTTTTTGTAAAAATAACACAGAAAAGGTTTAAATAACGATATCCATCAGAAATTATACTGGTATTCAGCTGCATTCTGCTACACCGGAATCCAACCCCAACCTCGTTGGGAAAAGGCTAGGCAGATGATGATCCATCAGCAATCGATTTGCCGGATCGACACAAGGTGAACCCAAACGATCGATTAATTGGGTCACTAAACAAACATCTAAGAGTAAGTTCACGACCGATCGATTCTGTCGTGAAACAAACTATATCCCTGAACGATCGATTAATCAGGGTGCCCTAATATCCTGAACGATCGATTAATCAGGATGCCTAGCGGCGCCCGCACGAGCCGATCGATTTATACTCGTGGTGGCAGCCGATAGGACTTGCTTGTGCACTTTTTGCACCACCGCTTGTGCACTTTTTGCATCAAGCCACCACTCCGCTTGTGCACGTTTTGCATCAAGCCACTGCTCCGCTTGTGCACGTTTTGCATCAAGCCACCACTCCGCTTGTGCACGTTTTGCATCAAGCCACTGCTCCGCTTGTGCACGTTTTGCATCAAGCCACCACTCCGCTTGTGCACGTTTTGCATCAAGCCGCCGCTCCGCTTGTGCACTTTTTGCATCAAGCCACCAATCGGGATGCCTAGCGACGCCCGCACGAGCCGGTCGATCCAACTCGTGATGGCAGCCGATAGGACCCGCTTTTGCACTTTTTGCATCAAGCCACGAACCGATCGATTCTCGCGTACTTGATCTGTAACAACGAATAATATTCTGTACATAATATAGTCTTAATTTCAACATAACGCAACAAGTAAGGTGATCATATTCTAACTCTAAGTATTGCCAACATTATTGTCGTCACTATCACAGCTATCATCAACATCGTCTTCGTCGATCTTTAGAGCGGTCACATGGATCGGCTCCATGCGGTCCGCAGCGACAGTTGTTGGGCGTCTGCTTTCTATATGGACTATTCCCGGTATCGGTGCTACAACATAATGGTCCATAGAACCTTGCTAACACGGTATGGTCCTACAAAAGAAGGCATAAGTTATTTTGCTCTGTCCGTTGTCACTTAAAATAAGTCTTTGTTATTTTTATTGAGTTTTCTGTTTCTGTCATACATATCTTTTTGTTTTGCCTGCTCTCTATCTATTCTAGCCTCAACTTCGTCGCGTATATATTAAATAAATAATCCTTATTGCGAGTAACTACTGTGACAACATTAAGCATGAGATTAATTTCACTGCTCATACACGTTCCGAACATTACTACTGAAGGTGTCCTTCCCATGGTTTTTTTTGGCATTGTTGAGCCCCCCATTTAATTTTACCCAAATGGCTGTCCTAGCTCTTTTCATCATTTCTAGTGCTTAACGCCTTCAGGGAATCGAGAACGGTGCGGCTGTAGCTCTCGACCTGCCCGTTTGACCTGGGGCTAGCTACCGCGTTCAAAACGTGTTCTAAATCTTTATTTAAGCAAAATCGCTTGAATGAATGTGAGGTAAAACAGCTACCACGATCGCTTATCAGACGGTCAGTGTTTCTAAATGTACTAAAGATATCTTCTAAAGCCCTAATTACATTTTGGGTGTTGGTGTTTTCAACCGTCCACAACCACAAACAGGTGAGTAAAACCCATATTTGACTTCACAAAGGGCCCAAGGTGGTCCACCTGAAGCGTATGAGCCCAATCTTCGCTACTAATGGTCATTATCGTCGGAAACTGATCTTCGTATCACGCCAGCATCTAACATATCTCCAACAATAGAACGCAAGTTGAGTCTCCACTCTAACTGATGCAGGACTATAGATATCAATTGTACTAGATGTCGAAAACCTCAACAAGGTATCACTGTCATCAGCAAGTTCAGAACAAGGCAATTCATTCCCAATAATAGAATTGCAATTTGTCTCTATCTTTATAAACCGATATGTGAGATTGCTCCGTGAACGTTTGTCCCATAAGCACAGGGACCTCTAATAAATGGTCGGCCACGACTTTGCAAGTAACTCTAGCCTCTACCTCATCGACACTCATGTCAAGAGTCAGTTTTCCTAGCGGCTGGACCACGCTATTACTAAATACTTTCATTAGTGTGGGGACATTATCGTGAGATACACCTAGTTTCCTGGCAGTGGATTCCCTAATTAGGGTAACGTCGCTCCCGAAATCTATAAAGGCTGTAGATAAGTACATAACTATTGACTTTTATTTCTTTTATAAATTTAGAGCCAGGGTTATTATTTAGGTGCGCGTCTTCATTGTTTAAAATCAATTGTCACAGTTTTCTGCGCTGCACCACTAGTGTTTGTTACTTTGTCATCTGACTGACTATAACACTTTTCCGCGGTGTGACCGACCTTATTACAACGCGTGCACTTCACCAACGGCTTAGTGCAGTGCAAGAAACTATGTCCCTTTTCCTTACAATTGTAACATATGACGTGGCTCGGTCTGGCACTAGGTCTAGCGCTCGCTGTATTGGAAACGTGAGAATTATCAAAATCCCTACTACTGAGTAAATACTGTAACAGCTGATCGGGATGGGTACAACGCAGTGCTAACGCTCCTGATTTAAGTGTCTTATCTGTAATACCATGTATTATGCATTCTACTGCGCGGGTACCTACTATATCACATTGATTCACTAGGCTTAATTTTTCATAGTAATACACCTCTATGGATTCATTATATTTGCTTTTTCTTTTAATCATATCTTCCAAGGTCTGGCCGTAGTTCTGTTCGAGAGGAAACGCGTTCAATAGCTTCTCTTGCCATTCTTGCCAAGTAAATAGGATAGTATTTAAACTTTCGTACCACGTCTTGGCCAGACCTTGCAACTTTTGCATAGCGAAATGAGTAGTGGATCTTTCATCCCAACCGTATACCGAAGCGCACTCATTCACCTTTCTTAACCACACGTCCATTCGCTGGTTCTTGGACGAGGGATCAAAGTTTGGCAATATATTTTTATAATCAATTGGCTGTAGCGGTTGTGGTGCGCTTTGATTTACATGTGGTAATGCGAGACCATCTCTCAAGTTACTAATGATGTCAAGAAAATCTCTTTTTGAAAAAGAATGGCTACGTGACCTTCCAATCCGTCCCGCACGGTCATGCTGCCGTGGTCCACGCTCTGCGGATTGCTCTGCGCGTGGCTCGGCGTCCTGGCGCCGTGCTGACGTGGAGATGCTGCGGAGACGGCTGTCCGCTCGTGCCTCGTCGCTGCGACGCGACGCGTGGTGCAGGTTTTCGGCGGCGCGCAAACGGTCGCACTCCCGCCGTACTTCATTCTCAAGCATTCGAAGCCGGTCACGGCCCAACTCGATGTCCGGCTCGGGACTTCGACATCGCAGCCGACTTCGGCTCCGCGTGGCAGAGTGGGGCTCCCTGTGACCCGGAGTCACGAGCCTTCGTTGGCCCGGTGACTTCGACATTGTCTGAAATCTCGCGATAAAGGAATTTGAGAACTGGATATTGAAGTTGTAACATATTGAGAAGTTAGTGATTGCAGACAGACACAAACTCTAAGCAATCGTTAAACCTTTCTTTAAATACCATTGGACAACAGCAAAGGGTACAGATATATCGTTTTAGTTGAGCATTATGCATTTTTCAGTGGAATTAAGATTGCGGTATTTCTTTTACAAACAATGAAATCTAATTCATCCTGTTCTAAAAATAAAACTGGCATCTTTGTTCTAAGTAAGAACACTTAAGTCCCAAAAGCGATAAATGCGGTATGCGGCGTCAAGTGCTTCGCTCGCATCGGTTCAACTTATCGTGGGAGGTGTCGGGTGATGCTGCTTGGTAAGCGCCGTCTCAACCCAATAATGCTAAACTTAAAAGATCTACATCGACTACAGAACAACTTTATGTTTTTGATTATATTACATTTGTTTTAAAGGGGTTCCCTGACATCCGCCTCAACCATTTGATTCCAAGCTTGTGATTTGGCTACCGACCGGAATTCGAACCCGGACCACACTATGTCAATTCAACTGTTTATTAGCCGGCCCGTTACGTCTTCCATAGTAGTAACACGGAATAGTGTAAACGGGTATTCACTCGCTAAAATACGCCACGATAATATGGGTTGACAGACCTCAAAAACTAATAACATTAATTATAGACAAAATGTGATTATAAGACTTCAACTTAATAACGTTCAGCAGTACAAAATCTATACGAAATCTAAAAACAAGAGCGTATTAGTACGTAATTAACGCAATATCCTAAAACTAGTCTTAGGTTTCAAGTTAATAAAATTCCGAGGCGAGATCCGTAACTTATAATCACATCAAACAAAGTAGAGATACAATTTGGGCGTGTACTTACGTTTTGGGTACATCCCACTTCTGAAGTGTGAACAACAACAGCCTCAGCGGTCACCACTCTCAAAGGGATACTATTCTAGTTGGGAAGACTGTATGAATACAAACTCAAACTGTTCACTTAGTTTTAATGTCTTTAGAACAAAACAACTGTTACACTTCTTAGTACATTTTTCGGAACCGATTCTAATCGAATGTCGCAATCGATGGTCCAGGAGCGAGTGTCGTGCGCGCACCCGCTCCTAGCCAACGAACCCCTAAGGGTCAGTTCACACCGAGACGCGACGCGACGCGCAGTTTTCAAGATAGAAATACAATTACAGACCTTATCTACTACACTAAAAGGTACACAATTCAGTGTCTACCTACTACGTCGAGCTACGCAGCGCGGCGCCGCCGCCGCGCGGCGTAGCTCACTGAATCGTGTACCTTTTTGTGTAGTAGATAAGGTCTGTAATTGTATTTCTATCTTGAAAACTGCGCGTCGCGTCGCGTCTCGGTGTGAACTGACCCTAACATCCCCGCGGCAAATCCTGCTCTCCAATTGGCCCACGACATCAGGCGATACTAGTGTCGTAATCCAATCGTAGAGCGACCTATTTTCCCACCATACACCAATCAATATTAATTCAAGAGTTGACATTCCCAAACAATTGAAATTAATCGTTTACACAAAATTCCTTTGATAATATTTAAAACATATATTAACAAAAATCCTAACAAAATTAACTCATTTTAACAATTATCTTTAAAAACATAAGCTTCTATTTATTAAGAAAGAACAAAACCTAACACTTTGTTGATAAATTTAAAGTTTAAATGCCAAAAGTTCGCGCCTTTATTGCGTCTACCAATAAGTAGCCAAGACACGATCAATACGATTAAAAAAAAAAAAGTATCTTCTACGGTTTTGTCGTGTGTCTATTGATATCACTCTCATGGAAGTGGCGTTTGTGTAAACTAAGCTTTACACAGGGCTGGTAGAATGGTTTTGGATGATTGGCTGTATGCATTTTGAATGTAGAACGTCATTGGAGACGCTCGTGAAAATAGAGTATTTTTGATAAAATGTGATAAATCGACTGTAGTATAGATAGGTTTTATTATTTATTTATTTATTCACAAAATCCACAGCAATCTTTGCGCAGTTTACTTAAAATAAATTAACTAATGTTACAGCCAATTACTATTACGGTATTACGGCGCGGTACGGTATTTGTTATTTTAATGTTATTCCATTCCTTTTAAAAAATGGTTCGTAGTTATCTAATTATTCTTACAATATTATGTCTTCGAAAACATGGCAACGTTATGAAGAAGCAGTCGTTATGATTTTGTAGGAAATCGAGAATATCATCCACGCGTAGTAAGGGTATCGAGAATAGCTTTCCTCTTTCTGGCACCAAAGGGTGTTTGTTAGTACTATACTGCCAATTTAGCTGAGCATGTGAGATTCCAAATTCAAATCACATTATTGACCAGCGGGTCATAATGAAATCCAGTACAACATTATTGACCGGCTTTGCCCCCGGCCACTAATGACTCATTTTAGGTTAAGGTTGCTTGACATATAATTTGACATTTTCGAGCAGGTGGTGTGAAAAACATCTTAGTGTGCACACACGAGAGATATGTACAGAAAGATTTTTTTATCACCATCCAAATTTTTACAGGGTGTTCTATCCATCAATATGAACAACTTTCACTATGGGACCAACTCTGAAATCACATACTTAAAAAAAATCTGCTGTTTCATACATTTTGGTCAAGTAGGTATGTATTGAGCTTTTGTATTAAACAGCTGATTTTTTAGAATAGCACCGCAGGCGCCAAAAGTTCCTTGTAGTGCTCTACTTCGAACTTAAGAACGAGGCATTATACACTGCGGTAGTTATTCATACCTATTATATATAACATAGTATAGTATATGAGCCATGTGTACTGTATGTACACATGGCTCATGACTTTATCATAATAACTCTCTGTCCCTCCTAGTGACGTTTGTATAAACGAAATAGGTAAATAACTAATTAACACAATGATTTCGTTATCAGTACTGTTAAAAAGAGCACTCAGCACTTGTACTATTTATTCTGTGACTCAGTGCGCATTTACAAGTAGGCTGAAACAATGTCAGTATCTAAGTACCTATTTATTTACGTAATGATGTTAACAAGGTTAGTTAGGTATTAGGTATCCTAACCTAACATTTCTTCCTGGAAATATATACCTACCTAGACAATACTAGACATAGCATAACATCACGACTGTATTCGTCAAAAGTTTATGCAGAAGTACACCTATTACACATTTCGCCAGTTACATAACATAACATAATCAGCCTATAATGTTCCCACTGCTGGGACACAGGCCTCCTCTCTGTGAGAGGGAGTGGGCCGTAATCCACCACGCGGGCCCAGTGCGGGTTGGTAGATGTCACATGTCTTTAAATTTTTGGTTCTAGGACATGTCGGTTTCCTCACGATGTTTTCCTTCACCGTTTTGAGAGCAGTGGTGATGATATAATTTACACAAAGTAAATCGCCTGTCTGGGTTCGAACCTACGACCTACAACTCGTAAGTCGCGGCCGTCACCACTTGGCCACCACTGCTCTCGCCAGTTACCTATGTTTAAATCCCATGTAATAGGGGGCGAGCTTTTTGCCATCAACTGGGCACAAATCCAGACTCCGGGCTGCTACTGAGAAATTCCAGATTGAAAGACCCAATAACACTGCCTGACCCGGGAATTGAACGCAGGACACCTCGTGCTCAGCAAGAGCGTTTGCGACCTCTAGACCAACGAGCTAGACGCACCTAACCGCGAACACTAAACCACAGAACTAAATACTATCGGTTAGTCTGTGCCACAGACTAAACTGTGTACCTACATACCGTTGATAGGTACTATGTCTTCCGAGTTGTTTGAACGCGCTAATCTCTGAAACTGACAGTCAGATATGAAAAATTCTTTTTGCATAGGAATAGGCTATTTAACATCACGCCAGGACCCTTAGGAGTCGAGCAAAAAGAAAAAGTCAGAAAGAACGGTGAAAACATAGTAATAGCGCGGGTAGGCGACGCGACTTGATGCGACGGGGTAGCCAAGAAAATTCACGAGGACGAAGTCGCGGGCAGAAGCTAATATTACTTATAGCTAAAGGGTATCTATCCGCCGTTTACCTACTTACCGCGTCTGACCAGATTGAATCCATATACACAGCCTGCACGCCATCCAGCATGATTAACAACCGACCACCATACTTGTTCGCTTCGTCCTCCCACATCGGCTTGATTCCCTTTTTAAACACCAAGTAGTCTTGCCCTAGCTTCAGCTCGGAAGGTACCTTCATATGGTGGTACAAACTGTAGGAACAATCATCATCTTATAGTAAAAAAAACAACAATCTTAAACAAAAAAATTGCATTGAAATCGATTACAAAATCGGTTTATCCGTTTGGGAGCTACGATTCCACGGACGGCTTTAAATATTAAACAAGCATTAAACCTTTCTTTTAGCGTTGTTACTTGTACGTAGGTACTAATAAGTATTCTGTGGTGTTGTGCAAAAAATATACTTATGCATAAATAAATTACATGATAATATGAATGAAAGTTGCAGAAACTGCAGGTTTGATGAATGAAAAATACATGCTGCACCGACCATATTTTTTTTAGATAAAAGCTGGTGAATTACGGTTGATCACGTCGCGTCGTTATCAATTCAGATAGCTACACTTACCACCAATAGTCTTCAACTGTGCCAAAAGAGGTCAGCTCAACTAAATTGGCCTTCCAATTCTTTTCACGATTTGTGAACATCCAGAAACTCCACTCGTTTTGTAGCGGATGCTTTACATTATCAACTGGGATCAACATTCTGTCGGCAGCTGTTGTAGGTCTAAAATGATTAAAAAACTTAATATGTAAAGCGCAGGCCACACCGCCAGCTAGCGGGCGGGCGGGCTAGGCGGGCGAACATCATTTCACCTCTTTACATGGTTAGTCTGTAGCTCGCGGTGTGAACCGAAGTATGTAAAGAGGTGAAACGATGTTCGCCCGCCCGCCCGCTAGCTGGCAGTGTGGCCTGCGCTTAAGGCAACTGTTTGAGAGCTCTTCCAGTGGCCAACTGCAAGTCGGATCCGCACACTTAAAACCCTATTACACTACGCGGGACCCTTTCCCTAAATCGGGATGTTGGGATGTTGTAATAATAGAGGGAGTAAGGGTACATTTTGGTGATGAGTTTTTTTTTTATTAAAAAACACATCACTTAGGGCCAAACCACGCGGTGCGGTGCGGCGCCGCAAAGATTTTGCCGAATCGGCGGGCACACAAGCAGCTCGGGTGCCCGCCGCCCGATTCGTCGAAATCTTCTCTCTCGCACCACTCTCAGTTTGGCCGTTAAATATCGCGCCCTAAATATCGTGTAGTGTAACAGAGGGTTTTTATAAACAGGACGCTGCTGAGTCGCTGACACACTAACACGAGCGACAATGTCTTGGTGGACCTTGAACAGTTGGCCAAATTACCCCACAACAAATTATTATTACAACTTTACTACTTAGGTAATAAAGTTAAATAATAAACTTAAAAAACTGGCCAAGTGCCAACTGTCTAGCTATCACGGTTCATGAGATACAGCCTGGTGACAGACAGACGGATGGACGGACAGACAGCGAAGTCTTAGTAATAGGGTCCCGTTTTTACACTTTGGGTACGGAACCCTAAAAATAAACTTTCGGTTAGGCTGGCAGCTGACCGCAACATAGGAAAAAGGATAGGCAGATGATGATGATGACTTAATAAAGTTAAACATTTGGCTATAACACATCACGATTTTTTTTTTGCTAGCCTATTTTTTGTCCCACTGCTGGGCAAAGGCCTCCCCTTTTTTCTTCCAAACCTCCCATCTTGTGCGATCTCTGGCCATCACGATATTTACACCATAAATCTATATAGGAATCGAACCCACGACCCGTAATAGGTATACAACATCAGTTTATCCACTCAGCACTTACGCTAACCGAGCCTACCTACTTTTTATTTATTTTTTTATTTAAAGTATTTTTTTTTATTTATGAAAAAGTTTAAGTCCTATGACATATTTCAAAATAACTGACGAAAGTAAAGCCATAAACCATTGTCGCGAAAGATGGATTACGTGAATAACATTACCTTTAGTATCTATGCAACGGGTAAAATTACTTGTAAGGTAGGTATCTTAGTAAATATAGGAAATTATTGGCCAATAATATGCAATCGTATTGATAGGAGACTCAACTGCCCTGGTGCGTCACTGCTTAAAAAACGTTTATCCTTTACACATTTTTTTTACAAACGTACAGAAATTATAGTGAAGTTTCTGAAGATCTCTAAGTATTAACTACTAGCGGCCCGTCCCGGCTTCGCACGGGTGGACATGTTTTTTTTTTTTTTTTTACCTTTTATTTATATTTTTTGATGCTGTTCTGATGAGCATAATTAATATGTGGATCGTAACGGAATGCCGATCTATTTACTATGAGCTAAAATTCTATTACGCGTCCTAGTTGTTAACGACTGTTGTCTTTCTCTCTGTGCAATAAGTCGCTGTGAGCGTTCGGCGCTAGGTTTCCCGGGCACGCGTTCGCGAGTTCCTAACTCTATTATCAGCGAGGCGCTGCGAGCGTTCGGCACTCGATTGTCGTTCATATAGTTGGAATGATCTGGCATTTTGTTCTGCAAGGCAAAGCGAACATTCTGCGCTAGATTCGTTTGCCCGTGCTTGCGAGTTTCTAGCTCTATTTTCTGCAAGTCGCTGCGAACGTTCAGCACTCGATTATCGTTCGTGTAGTTGTGATGATGGGGCATTTTGTGCTGAAAGACGAAGCGAACGTTCGGTGCTAGATTCCCTTGCGTGTGTTCGTGAGATTCGTTCACTATTTTCAGCAAGGCGTTGTGAACGTTCGGGGCTAGATTCTGTGGCCCGCGATTACGACGCATACGCTCTCTGATTTGCGAGACGATCTGAATTTTCATAAGATGATTCTCCAATACGTCGTATTTTTGCTAATCTCGCTTGGGAGCCACTTTTAGATAGTTGAGACCTTTTTCCCTAGGCATATCAAATCAAATCATTTTATTTCAGGTATACACCCATATAAAATTTAACCGGATTACATATTGTTGACTTTTTTTAAATCAGATAAAATAAGAATACCTACTTAGAACTTTTGATAAATACTTAGGTACTTAGGTACTATTGAAAAAGTGAGAGAATATTATAAAAAATAAACAGTAAAGCGTGAATAAACAATTTTTAATTAGTTCTGAGAAGAACTTTTTAACTTGGAAAAAAATTGCAAATAAAATAGTCAAAAAAATGTTCAATGTCGGTTACGTCCGCTACTGCGTAGGGACCTATTTCATAGATGTGTTTATTTTTTCTATTTCTATGACTTATTAAATTCGTAATATCTATTGAATGGAATAGCCAATTTGAACAATTCAAACATTAATATGTACATGAATTGAGACAGTCTTGAAAACAATAATTATGATTAAGTATGACTAACATAGTCTAATTTTGGTCGGTATTTCTATCAACTTTCAAAATGTAAAAAGTGGTTATTGTGACATAACGATAATAGTTGGACATATTATAGTATCGCGAAGTTTTTTGTAGTTATTGATATGTTCTTTAATATTGTGAAACATACTTTAGTTCTATCATCAATAGTTTCCGCAGCGCATGCGACGAAAGATGTTTTATGGCATTTTTTTTACACCTTGGGTTACGTTACTAAAGTTTTAGTAAGGATCCCTAATCTTTTCTAGGAAGAAATATAGCCTATGTTACTCAGGGTGAATGTAGCTTTCTAATGGTGACAGAATTTTTTGAATCGGCACAGTATTTTTTGAGTTTATTCATTACAAACATACACACAAAAATACAAATCTTTCCTCTTTATAATATTAGTGTAGATAAAAAGATAGAATTTGGATTAAGTACTTACCGATATAAGTGTGTCCGTACGTGTTGCTTCACTCCAATAACATGATTGAAATCATCAAATGCACACAATTTATAATTAAGTTCTAGTCATAGATTTAATAAGAATCTTATAAATCTATGGTTCTAGTGTTTACTTCTATGAATCACAATGTATTTAGAAGCCCCGAGTACGTGTGATCAGTGTTGCCAGCGTAGAAAAATATTTAATATGGTAGGTAATTGATAATAATAGTTTGGTAGTATTTATTTCTTAGTACAGTCAATAGAATGTCAGTGGTTAGTAACCCTTCGAACTACGAAAACAGCGCCCATGAGGCCACTGAATAGGGCCGCAGCGCATCGCTATTGACTGCAGGATGACGTGGGGGCTGTCCCGCAGCCTGCGGAGTAGCGGCTAGTGGGCCAACACAGGCGCGGTCAATGTGTGGCCAACCCAAATATGCGTCAACGTTTGCTGTTAGGGTAATTACATGCCGAACATGCCTCTCTGCTATACTTTGCGGTCGTGTTTTAGCTAGCTACACAATGTGCAATATGAATGCTATTAGCTGAAAAAAAATAGCTAGGTTTTTTCATAATCTTATGGTAAATATAAAACAAAGTCGGGTTAGTTACACCATCTGGACCGATTTTTATGATCTTTGATTTGTTGGATTTATCACCGCCCCGAATAGCAGAATAACTATTAAAAAATGTGAAAAGTTCACGAAAAAAAAATAATATAATTCATATATTCTGAAGCGGTACGAAGTACGCGTGGTCAGTATAAAAATATATATTTCGATTTCGACTGTTCGAACTCTTATATTGATGATCTGCTATATTCGATGCGATATTCAGAGTTGGTCCCATAGTGAAAGTTGTTCATATTCATGAGTGTAGAACACCCTGTAAAAATTTGGTACCGGTAAAAAAAAAATCACCTATATAGACACAGGGTGGCATGAGAGCACTTAGGGACGGCGCCGACGAGCAACTTAGTTGCCCAGCAACTTTTTTTGCCTCTATTGCCGTCTCCTCGCCGAGGTTCAGCATCATATTGTAGTCTTTGGTTTGGACGATGCGCACACGGGAGCGGCAGCAACGCTACTATTTTGTTAAATTTTCGGTTGATCGTCAACCGGCTAACCCAACTTTTTGTTTGCTAACCCGCGGACATAAATGTCTCCCAGCTGTCGCGTCGCTACACGAGCTTCATACCAACCCGGAGACTTGATGTGAGAAATTTAGTTGCGAAGACAAAAGTTGCTCTTGGCTGCCTTAGACATTTTCAGCCGTTGGCGATATCTTCAAACCCGTAAAAACAATACCAATAATTTATAACTGGAAAAGGAAAATAACAACACATATTAAGATTTTTATATAAAATGGTATTTAATGTTTTATGGTATACTTGCATCGTTGAAATGCTGTTACAATATGACCGACAGTAGGCAGTGTTAAATCAAGCCAAGTGTTTCAGAATAACATAAAGGTGCTAAATGTAAAAATATGTTATTATAATACTAATAATTTATATCCTGCAACCAACAAGCTAGCACATTTCGACACAATTACATCTATAGATTACAACTAATGCACACTTTAGTACAAAAGTCAGACTTAAAATTTAACGTTTTCTAGCCACAGACGTAACATGCACGTTATATTAAGATAAATTATGTGAGACAACTCCTTAACATCAAACCTAAATATCATACTCCTAGGAGTCAATCAATGGTTAGAAAACAACAACAACAATGTATGAGACAGCTCACTGTATTGCTAAAACATCTCCTCTTACTCACAAATATTGTTTTTACTCACTATTCCTTTTCTCGAATTCAGAAAATTGAATTAACTGAAAAGGAGGACAACTCAAGAGTGCTCAATGACAGATGACAAATCGACTAAAGGCAACGCTACAATCGATTGTTTTAGTCGATTTGTCAGCCGTGTAGCACTTGCCTGTCATAAACAACATTCTAAAGACATTTTACCTAGCCACCCCATACCACTGTCTATATCGAGTGCACGAACGTTGAGTAGTAACTAAACAGTGTATAGATTCTTAGTTGCCGAACTATGTTTGACCATGGTGTCGCGATGGACTTGGAAGCCTATTTTCCCGTGGATACCCAGTTGCTCTTTGATTTTCCTGCCGATTTCGATGTTAGCGTGCTGCTTCGAAGTGTCGGCTGTCCAAACTCCTGAAAGGCGCAAAAATATATTCACGTTAGATTTTGTTAAACTAGATTTAAATCAGATGCTAATGCTTAAAAAAGACAGTCGGCTTCAGTTGGTACTACTGATTTATGGAGAAAAAAACTTTATTTGTCCTATACCAGAATGAACTTTATTCATAGAATCACAGCTCTATTTACAAAATAGTAGGCGACTATGGAGCATCATAATTGTTATGCGATGATTATAACACATTATTTTTGCTCATCAAGTCATCACTCAGTAGTGGTGACACAAAAAAGTCAGGGCCCAGGGTTGTAGTTGTAGCAAACTCAGGCAGGCGCTTTACTTGTGTAAATAATTTCAACACCTGCTTTCAAAACGGTAAAGGAAAACATTGTGAGAAAACCAGCATGTCCTAGAACCAAAAATTCGAAGACATGCGACATCTACCGACCAGCTCTGTGCCCGCGTGGTAGATTACAGCCCACTGCCTCGAAGAGAAGCCTCTGTCCCAGCAGTGGGAACATTATAGGCTGATTATGCTAGTTATTCAGATCAGTATGCATTTGATCACTGTCAGCAAAGTTCCATCAGTAAAAAAAGAGGAGTAATATCTTATAATGATCTTAAAATGTAACTAGTACTCACCAATTTTATCGAGTTTCGCTCTAACGTTGACGACGGCGCCGCAAATTTCTTCAGAATGATCGAAGTTTTCGCCAATAAGGAGGAGAACCTGTGAATAGTTGAATTGCCTAATTAATTCAAAATAAACTTAAGTATTTTTAATTATTCAGACGACTAGAATAAAACTGCTTAAACAAGGGATGAAAAAAAAGATAAGATAAAGAGCAAGATTAAAAAAAACATTAACAGACAATTCTCAATGAAGAGAGTTAGAGAGTACTTTATGTGATGTCAAAAAATTAAAAGCCTTTTGTTTATAATGCAATACTTTACTAATTGACAAATCTCAGCTACATGTTGATTCTGATTCAACTTTTACTGCTGCCAAACTGGGTCAGGGTCAAATTAGTAAAATAAACTCAAGGTAAAGCTAAAGTTTCTTTAATAATTTGTTCATTTAATATTTATTTTTTAGCTGTGGTTAAGGGGGATAGATATGGTTAATTCTATAAAAAAATATTTTGTTACGGCCGCGAATCATAAATATTTAGATCTGCAAATTCCAAAAAAACTTACGAAAGATTAAATTTCATGGGCTACCTTGATGCTTTCTCCTTAATTCAATAACCTATTGTTTTAGCAATTCAGTAGTCAGTGAACACAGAACATCTGTACTTTTAGTCCAGTCAAGAAATTTTAAAAGGTAAATTATAGGCGTATAAGAGCACATACCACATCTAACCAAAAGCGGTCCAAATCAGAGTTGCGCTGCTTCTTCTCGAGACTGATGAGCCACCTGCCTCCCATCTTGTTTGCATCATCCTCCCACATGGGGCGGATGCCTTGCTTGAAGACAGCATAGTCGTGGCCTTGGCGCAGCTCTGACGGTAGCTTGATGTGGTGATACAGTCTGGAAATAAAGTGATTGAATAAATTATTTATTGTTCTACGTTATCCACTGGCACCAGCCATTGTGGTGACATTTGAGAAGGCCTTTGTCCAGCAGTGGCTATGTTAGCAGCAGCCTATAATGTTGGTACTGCTATATGTGAGAGGGAGTGGGCCGTAAACAACCACATGGGCCAAGTGCAGGTTGGTAGATGTCACATGTCTACGAATTCTTGGTTCTGTGAAATTCTGGTTTCCTCACAATGTTTTCCTTTCACCATTTTGAGAGCAGTGGTGATGAGAATAATGTACACAAATAAATTGTAAAGATGATTTTTATGGCATTGGATAGCTTAAAGAAATACGCATGCAATGAGCTAAGCCAATTAGTGGTATCTTAATAAAAAAAAAAATTATCCCTATCTCAGTTTTATCTCAAATCACTAAGAGAATAAGAGCAAACCTTCAATTTTCTCTAAATTAGCTTTTTCTGAGATACCGCTTTTGTGTTTAGCGTGGCGGTGTAGGGGTCTCAAATATAATAACATGTTATGAGGGCAATCATATTTATTATTTATTTGTTAGACACATTAGCAGCTAATTAGCTGATGCATATGTATCAAATAGCTAGGAGATATTTAATATCGACGATGAAGTGACAAGAACTCGTAAGTGACATTTTTGCGATTTTAACTTTTTTACGTAGATAGACTTTAAATAATCGTTTGCATGGGCTGGCAAAAGCAGCTAACTTTATATCTTCTTTTTTAATGAGTCATTTATAACTGACAATAACTATTAAACAACTGTGTATCAAATTTGCTGCAAATAAATAAAACATTTTTTTAGTTTCCTGTAAAATTATGTTCTGGTAGATAAAGGTTCTTGTCACTTCATCGTCGATATGTCAGTTGATTCTTTAAGCAGTTCTGTGTGGGAGCCATATGGTTATAGAGGGTTAGCACCAACTTTGTGTACCCTATGTTTAAAGGCGGATACAGACATTGCGAGGATGTGACTGCAACTAGTAGAAATTACACATGTGTATGTGTGTCATGTCCAGTGGTAATCCCACTTAATATCGGCGTTTTACCTGAAATAAAACGCTTATTAAACTACTTACCTTATTCGAAGCATAATTAAACAATTGAGATAGGCTGAACCTTGTTTCCTGTGCCTTTTTTCCTTACGTTTCTAGCGATATAGCTCTGTCTCGCTCTCGTGACGTCACCAGGTCAGAGAGGGGTGCGCACTTTTGAGCGCGCGCGACTCGTCTTGTTCATTGGATGATTCACTTTGTTACCAGGCAGAAATTACTATTATGCTTCGAATAAGGTAAGTAGTTTAATAAGCGTTTTATTTCAGGTAAAACGCCGATATTAAACCACTTGACCGTTATTCGAAGCATAATTAAACAATTGAGATGTGTCTGTTATCGCCTGGTGACGCTCATGACGAACGCCAATGTGTAGGGAAAGATTAACAGAAAGATAGTAATTGCAATTTGTTTTTTATTACAAAAAATAGGAGAATATAATTAGTAATCAGGTTTTATTGTACTCACAATCCTAAATGATAGGAAATATTCAAGAAAAAAATCAGTATATTAACTAGTTTTTCACTATAAGACAGGGTTAAACAGAGCAGTAATGCCGTTACTCCTAGAAGAGCTTAAAACCTGTCGTTTATAAAATCGAATAAAAGTGTTTGAGGACCTCCAATTTCCTCGAGCCATAATATCTTCCATGGGGAAGTTGTCTATCCAATTTTTGGAGGCAACAGCGGAACGGACACTTCCAGGAGTAGCAACAATACCTGCCTGACGCATCAGAGTCTTAATCCAGCCTGCAATAACAGTCCGTGAGGCCGCGCGAGCTGTACCTCTCGTAGTGACAAACAAGTTAAGACATTTAGCGTCCTGACGTCTGGTGGAAAGCAGTGATACGGTCTGCTCAACCCAGTATACGGGGTCCAAGTTCCTATTATCATTATTTTTGAATAATCTCCATCCTGATTGCCTATGGTCAGATGAATCAGTCTTAGACCCAAAGGCTGGCCACAAAGTTATACAATTATGCTCTGGAGATTTAATATAATTATCATTATCAGTCATAAGGAGTGTCAAGTCATGAATACGCCTACCAGAACAGAGTACTAAGAGGGCAGCGGTTTGACTTGATACATCAAAAATATTGTCATGATTTATCGTTCTATCGCTAAGAAAACATACTAAATCATCAATATTCCACACGGGTAACTTAGTTATAGTTGGTTTTTTAATCGAAATTGATTTCAAAATATGTTTTACCAAAATATGGTTACTTAGAACACCTGAATCATTTACATTACAAAGGGTAGAGACTACAGACTTATGTAACAAAATTGTATTATAAGACAGTTTATGTATTATATGCAGATCAGCCAGAAAGCGAGCTAGATCAGATCCTGAGGGGTTCTTAGGGTTAATATGACTAGTTTGACACCATGAGACCCAGCGGTTCCATGCAGGTCTATAAGTTTTCAGGGTGGAAGCGCGCCAAGAATTTTTTAAAAGATTTATCTGAGAATTACTCCAATTACCTAAATGATTTGTCCACCCCCACATTTCCACACTTCCAACACTAGGTCCTGGACGCGAGGAGGTGGCAGTCCCGTTGTCACATCGATCAATACTTTGCACAGGTTCTGTATTGTGAACGGTGGATCTAGAGTCCGGGCTTTGAGATCCCCGCGCCAAAAGACTCTCTCCCATCTCGGTGCTACTATCAAGTAAATTCCTGATGCCTGATTGAGGTAGCTTAAAACTCTGGGTATCAGAAAGGGGGGCGGGAACACCCATGCCAGATCGAATTTCCAAGCAATCGAGAATGCGTCGTGGGCTACAGCTTGTTTGTCGTTCTGATCTTTCGACACGTAACGAGGGACTACGTGAGCGTTCCTGGAGGCAAACAGGTCCACTTGGGGAAATCCCCATTTCAAGAATATTATCCTGGTTATTTCGGGCATCAGATGCCATTCGGGGGCCTGGCGAAACCGCGATAGGTGGTCGGCATGGTTGTTGTACCTCCCCGGAATGTAGTACACGTTGATATGAATTTGGTACTGATCTATCAACCAAAACAGGTCGTATGTTATGTCCATCAATCGTGAGGATTTGGTTCCCCCTTCGTGACGGAGATACGCTACTACCGTGCGATTGTCGCATTGTATGGTGACCGTAGATTGGCTCAGATAGACGGCATGATTCTGAAAGACCTTCAATATTGCCAACATTTCTTTTACGTTGCAGTGGCAATTCTTCTCGTTCCGGGACCACGTTCCCCATAGGGACTGGTTGTCCATCTGGGCACCCCATCCTAAGTCGGAGGCGTCCGTCGTGATGAAATGCGTCGCTGGTGCCTGGTGTAGACTTGACGGATGTTTCAAATTGTGGCTCCACCACTGTAGGTCGCCTATTGCATCTATAGGTACAGTATATACCTTGACAGAGTTGTCCAATTGTAGTGTGTTTAGGAATTTCAATAGAGCGCGATAATGCAATCTCCCTCTTCGGACCACAAAACTCGCAAAGTTTAGTGCTCCTATGACACTCTGCAACTTTTTTAGGTCTGTCGTCCCCAAATCTATGATTTCGTGTATCTTTGCTAGTAATGTGGTTACTTTTTCCTCTGGCAGACGTTTGAGATTTAGCCAAGGATCCCACAGTACTCCTAGGTAAACCAGGGATTTCTTTGGTGTTAGGAGAGATTTTTCGAAATTTATTTGCCAACCCAGATGTTGTAATGTTTTTACGAAAACACTCACCTGGCGTGCAAGAACTATTGGGTCTTGATGAGCCAAAAGAAAATCGTCGAGATATACCAATATTCTCACACCTTGGCTTCTCATTACTTGGGCAATCCAATTCGTCAAACTGGCAAAAGTTTTTGGAGCTGTGCTGAGACCGAAAGGTAAGCAGGTCATTTGGAGAAGCTGTTTTTCGTAAATAAGGCGCAAGAAGCGCCTGTGAGACTTTGCTATCTTTAGATGAAAGTAAGCCTGTGAGATGTCCAGCTTGCACATCCAATCTTGGGGCTGAATAAAATCTGGGACTCTGAACACATTTATTAGACTGAAAGGGGTGGTCAGTACGAATTCGTTTAGAGCCTTTAAATTGAAAATCGGCCGGACTGACCCGTCGCTCTTTGGTACTAGAAAGAGGGTAGATAAGAAACTTGGTGTTGGGCTTGCAATTTCCAGAATTCCTTGATTCAACATTTTTCGGATGATTAAGGTCATTTCCTGTGACACAGGTGTGTGAAACGCCTTGTTGTCTAATCTGGGCATGATTAAGGGAGGTTTTTGTTGAAAGGGTATCCGGTACCCTTGAATTATTTGAACAAGGAAATCTGGTGCTTGCATTTCCTTCCAATGATCGACGAAATTCGATAACTGACCGGCTTGAAATATTTTGATGTCAATATTTACTTCTCTTGGCATTGAAGCCTGAAGGTGATGACCTTCGCTTATTTCCACCACGTTTGTGAGCGTTGTATCTTTGGTTTTGTCTAGCCCCGCGGGAGCGAAAGGAACCACCTCTATCTACTGTGCCACTGCCCTGTTGAGGATAGTTGTAATAAGCATGTACCGGTCCTTGCGAAGGACACTGTATATTATGCTGCAAAAAGCCACCCTGCGAGGGGGCGTTACAGCTCTGACAGCCTTGTGAAGGCATGTTTGAGCTATAGTTCTTACCCTGCGAGGGTGGAACTGAATATTGCCCCTTCGAGGGACGTATGAGCCATCTTCCAACTTGCGAAGTTGACGTATTACCGTAAGCCGATTTTGTAGATGTACCAGCAGAACCAGGTGCAGGCCAGAAAGCCTTTTTGATACCACCAGCTTTTTCTAATGCCACAAGTAATTGTTCGGAATTAAATAAGTTAACCTCAGATGGAGGTATTTTCCTAATAGCTGCTTTAATTAAGGGATCGCGAACTGCATTAGTTATGCTATCTCTGCGCATCTGTATGGTTTCAGCCCTATGGCCACAAATCATTTGCAAAAGGTCTGCCGAAACCTTGCTGAATTCACCAGAAGTGAAGATATCATTAAGTTTTTGATTTATAGCCTCGAAGCTAATTTCTTCCTTCTGGTCTCGGACCCATGTCAAAAAAGCACAGAGTTCCAACTTTAGGGATTCTTTTTGTTTCAAAATACCATAAGTTAACGAAGCATAGGCCCTCTCCGAATAACTTAAATGTTTTACTGTGTCGTAGGGTCTGATTTCCTCGTTTGCCTCGAGTTCGACGAAACCCGGGCTATGGTTATACATTTTTTGTGTTTCCGCGTAACGTACTTCACTCCAATCCGGTTTATTAAAAAACTGAATATCTTTTAAAATGTTAAGGTATCGCGCGTCTGTCTTTGGAACAGCCGGTTCCTTAAGCTTAGTTTCCACATCTAAATTATTTAAAAAATTACTACCTTCCAGTTCGAAATCATCCTCAGCGAAGAGGGAAAGGGCGTCATCGGCTACCGGTATACTGTTATTTATTATAGTATGTTTATCTTTACGCTCCGAGCGGCGACGCTTGCACTTGCCCCCCCTTTTTTTGTGACGGCGGCGACGCGCATTTTTATGTTTAGACTTACGGTCAGAAGAAGTAGTTGAACTAGAACTGGAATCGCTGCTTTCAGAGCTACTACTACTGCTAGGCTGTGAACGCATCCGTTTGGCACTAGATGCTTTATTATTCGCAGTATTCGAAGGTCCTGCGACCGGTTCATTTTGCGAAATCAACGTTATTTCTTTATCCATTACGTATCCGGTATTATACTTAAAACAATTGAACACATACACACTGGAAAGAAAAACAACACTCGAACGGAAAACCGTTAACTTTTTAAAATATCTACGTTGACTCCTGTATTATTATTCACTAGAAACAGTTATAATAAAAAATATCGAAAATTGGTAGCTGCCAAGTTTCGATCAAAAGGAAAAATATAAACGGTTGTTGAAAAGAAGTTTTAAATAACTAACCTTTTATGCAGCAACCGTCACCGGCAAGGAAAAGAACGCCAATGAACAAGACGAGTCGCGCGCGCTCAAAAGTGCGCACCCCTCTCTGACCTGGTGACGTCACGAGAGCGAGACAGAGCTATATCGCTAGAAACGTAAGGAAAAAAGGCACAGGAAACAAGGTTCAGCCTATCTCAATTGTTTAATTATGCTTCGAATAACGGTCAAGTGGTTTAATGAATGATTTTGTTATTTCTGGCACCAAAACATCAGTCATGTATCATCAATAGTAATTTATAAAGTTTGTTTTTTTTTTGTTGATTTTTCTAAATTGAATGTTGTAAATGCCCCTTATTTTGTTTTTGAATAACAATGTTTTAAAAAATATATAAAACCTGATGTTAGTCTGTTGTTTAAATGTTGTTTGCAAATCCAGTCCAAAACAGTCCTTATGGCAATTATTAGTTTCATCAATAGTATCAGCAATTAACATGATATCAATAATATACATAGGTAGGAAACTTCTGCATAGGTTACTGTACCTCATTTTTAGCAACTTACCTCCAGAAATCCTCCACCGTATCGAATGTAGTTAATTCAATTAGGTTCTCCTCCCATGTCTTGTTCCTGTCGTTGTCGTAAAACCAAAGACTCCAAGTGTTCTGCAGAGGGTGCTTGATCAGGAACTCCGGCGGGACCTCAGCATTGGTGGTGCCTTTGGTCTCTGTCGTCGCAGACCCCTTGAATACACAAGTCATACTTAATACTCTTAACCTAACCTAAAAAAAACTTATAAGAAAACCTGATATATATGAAAAATATTTATTTTTTAATATAATTAAGCATGTATAGCCACTTTAAGGTTATGTAAAACTAGTAAACTATCTAGAAACACTGCAAACGGGAAACAAATGCAACAGTGAAAGTTAGTCCAGCCACATCAGCATATTCCGTAAAAAGTAAAGGAAGTACGATTTAAATAATGCCTAATACGGGTGGACGGTGCAATATACATCACAATTAATTATAACTACCCACCTCTACTTCTTCAGTAGTATTTCCAGCCATGTCACAACTCACAAGAATCTCACGATGCAAATTTTTTTTACAAAAAAGAAAGACAGACGGATAAAATGTTGCAAGCCTGCAGGCTTATGTTTTCTTTTTTTTCTAGTTAGTGTTTTGACAAGGCCGATTATTATAGGCCAGCATTGCTCTTCTTTTTTTTGTCATTTATATTAGGTTCATTACTGGTACCATGGTACGCGGGGATGAAACCGGCTAAAATAATGGTCGTAACGGTGAGCCTGAATCCTCAAGTCGAATAAATAAAAATCGTTTTCTATATTTACGTGTTGCAACCCACAAATAAAAACTCAGTCAACCATGATTGACATGTGATTGACACATTGATGCCAGAGGAAAAAAACTTGGTCGTTATTTCAGTGACTCAAATGGGACAACGACCGGGATCGACGACGATCAACGACGGGATCCGTGTCGGTCCCGGAGAAAGAATAGGACCACCCCATCTCGTCCCGTGGGTGTCGTAAGAGGCGACTATTTGACTAAGGGAGCTCCAGACCCAGTGCATACCATATAGCACTTTGGGTCACCCGCGCGATGGCGGGTAAACCATCAACAATCGCATTCCCAAGGAGGGTTGGTGTCAGGCAGGCGGCCGACTGTAAAACTTTGCCAAACCTTTTAAGCAACATGATGAGTAATAATATGATGCGCGATAGGGCTAGGGCGTACCCCACAGGCGACGCGCAGGGGCAGCACCCGGCTCCTGTGGGAAGAGGACTAGGGTTGTTGCACCACCCCGGGCGGGGGCAACGTAAGAAGCGAGCCCGGGAAGTGAGATTGAGGTATGCAAGTTGGAATGTTGGGACGATGACTGGGAGAGCCAGAGAGTTAGCGGAAGTATTAAAAAAAAGACGAATAAATGTGGCGTGTTTGCAAGAAACAAAATGGAAAGGAACGAAAGCGAGAGAAATCGGTGAAGGATACAAGTTTTTCTACTGTGGTAGTGACGGGAAAAGAAATGGCGTGGGAATAGTGTTAGACAGTAATTTGAAAGAAGGCGTGATGGAGGTAAAGAGAATTAATGATAGACTAATCGTTGTAAAAGTTATGTTAGAACATGTAATGCTGAATGTAATAAGTGTGTATGCACCGCAGGTGGGATGTGATGAAAGGGTGAAAGAGAAGTTTTGGGAGGACTTTGACACAGTTTTGACGAACATTCCGGTGCATGAAGAAGTGATAGTTGGAGGTGATTTTAATGGACATGTGGGAAGAATGCGAGGGGTTTATGAAAGAGTGCATGGAGGATGGGGTTTTGGTAACGTAAACAATGAAGGAGAGACACTGCTTCAATCAGCTACCGCATTTGACCTGGCAGTAGCCAACACTTGGTTCCAGAAGAACGATGGACACCTAATTACGTACAAAAGTGGCAATCACAAGACGCAAATTGATTACTTTCTGGTACGACGCAAATACTTTAAGCATATCAAAGACTGCAAAGTGTTACCGGGAGAAGATCTAGTCTCACAGCACAGACTCCTAATTATGGAAATGGTTGTGGAAATAAAGAACAATAATAACAAAGAGCGACCCCCCCCCAAAATAAAATGGCATATGCTGGAGAAGAATGACTATGCGAAGAAATTTAAAGAGCGAGTGGTGGATAAAATGATATATATGGGAGACATGAATGATCGAAGTGTAAATGAATGCTGGAATGAAATGGCAGGGTATATTAGGAGTGCAGCGAAAGATATTTTGGGAGAGACGAAAGGAAAGGGTACGATAGATAAGGATACATGGTGGTGGTCGACAGAAATACAGAACGTGTTGCAGGATAAAAAGAGAAAGTTCAAAGAATGGCAGAGTGTTGAAGATGAGAATGTTAGTTTGAAAGCAGAAAAAAAGAGTGAGTATGATGCTCTAAAGAAAAAAGCCAAGAAAGCTGTGGCCATAGCAAGAGCAAAAGCCCAGGACAAGCTTTATGACACACTGGATAATCCAGCAGGTCAAAAACATCTCTACCGGCTTGCTAGAGCTAGAGAGAGAAAGACGAGGGATATTTGTCAGATAAAGTGTATAAAGGATGAAACTGGAATAGTTCTTTCGGATGCTGAGAAAATTAAGGATAGGTGGAAGAGCTATTTCGAGAGACTGATGAATGAGGAGAATGACTGGAGTGGTGTGCTTGAGAATAAACCAGTAAATGAGGGGTTAGTGAGAATGATTAGTATGGATGAAGTGAGAATAGCAGTAAATGGGATGAAGAATGGTAAAGCAATAGGTCCGGATGGAATACCAGTTGAAGTATGGAAGTTATTACGGGTAGATGGATGGACGTGGTTAGCTTTATTCTTCAATAAGTTGTTGCTGGAAGAAGCCATACCTGACGAATGGTGTAACAGTTCGCTGGTGCCCATCTTTAAGAACAAAGGTGATGTGCTGGAGTGCAACAACTATAGAGGAATAAAGCTAATGTCACATAGTATGAAGGCTTGGGAGAAAGTTATTGAAAGGCGACTGCGAGAAGAGACTGAAATTTCGCAAACCCAATTCGGTTTTATGCCTGGTCGAGGAACAACAGATGCCATCTTTGCCATCCGCCAGCTGTGCGAGAAATACAGAAGTGCGCATAAAAACTTGCACATGGTATTTGTTGACCTCGAAAAGGCATACGACAGAGTGCCTCGTGAAGTTTTGTGGTGGGCGCTGAAGGAGAAAGGTGTGCCAGGGAAGTATGTGCAGTTGATTAGAGCGATGTACAGTCGATGCAGTACCCAAGTCCGGTCTACAGTGGGCACTACTGGCAGCTTCGATGTGGCTGTCGGCTTGCACCAGGGTTCAGCACTCAGCCCGTACCTCTTCGTGCTGATAATGGATTCTCTTACATCGGATATCCAAGAAGAGGCTCCCTGGTGTATGCTGTTCGCCGATGACATTGTGCTAGTTGCCGAGAACGGCCTAGAGGTCCAGAGCAGATTGGAGGTGTGGTGGGAAAGACTCGAGACCGTTGGCCTGAGAGTAAGTCGGACCAAAACCGAGTACCTGTTTTGCGACTTTGGTGGTCTCTCCAGTTCTGTGCCCATATCTCTCGCCGGAGCGCCCTTACCGATCTGCTCCGACTTTCGGTACCTCGGGTCGCTTGTCCAAGGAGATGGCGAAGTAGACCGAGACGTAACGCACCGGATCAACTCAGGATGGATGAAATGGCGACAGGTCACAGGAACAACTTGCGACCCACGGATGCCCCTCAAGTTAAAGGGGAAAATTTATAAGTCCGTGATAAGGCCTGTCGTACTGTATGGGTCTGAATGCTGGGCCGTGAAGAAGACGGATGAAAAAAGATTGCATGCAGCGGAAATGAGAATGTTGAGATGGATGTGTGGAGTGACGAGAATGGATAAAGTAAGAAATGAGTATATAAGAGGAAGTCTGAAAGTGGCGCCAGTGACAGAAAAGTTGAAAGGAAATCGTTTGTCTTGGTATGGGCATGTGATGAGAAGGGACGAAACGCATGTGACTAAAAGAGTGATGGATATACATGTTGATGGATGGAGAGGGAGAGGAAGGCCGAAGAAAAGATGGATGGATTGTGTGAGGAATGATATGAAAGAGAAGGGAGTGAATGATAGCGTGACGGTTGACAGGGGCGAATGGAAGAAGAAAACGTGTTGCGCCGACCCCAAGTAAACATGGGATAAGGGCAGGAAGATGATGATGAAATGGGACAACGACAAGATATTATTCTTCAATCTATAATTGCTTCAAAATCTTAGACTTCCCAAATTCCCAACTTTTTTTTTTTTTTTTTTTTTTTTTTTATTGCTAAATGGGCCCGCTCTTGACCCCGATCACGCCTGATGGTAAGCGATAGATGAGGTCTATGATGGAACGAGCGTGCCCAGAAGATGCCTGTTCACTCTTGCTTTGAAGGCAGACGGGTTAAATGTGGGCGGGAACACAGATGCCGGCAGAGAGTTCCACACTTTGGCTGTGCGCATAATAAAAGTGGAGGAGAAGCGCTTAGTACGACTCGTGGGGATATCAACCAAGTGCGGATGGTACGCTGCAGTACGTCTTGTTGTCCGGTGGTAGAAGGGCGATGGTGGGATCAGGTCATGGAGCTCCTGCGAACTCAACTGCGAACTCAACAAAATCAACCAATTGCATAGACATTATACAAATTCGTCCATTAAATGAGTATTTTAATCGATACAAATAGTTTACATTGGCAACACTACATATCAAAATAGATCCTTCAAAATCAATTTGCCATTTCCTTCAATTTCAAGAGAGCGAGCGGCTTCGTTCTTATCATCTCTTGGATTTACCGGTCCCGTCCAACTAGATATTCTCAATAAACAGTGCAATTAAAGTTGAATAGTTCAAAATGTCTGTCCAAACACTTCTGCTAGACTTCTCGGTCGACCCCGCCCGCCTGGGAGACGAAAACGGCCAAAAAACAGTATTCGGGCAATTGGAAACCGTGTTGAAAGACTACATACCGAATCTTATTTTAGCCACTGAGTTAAAACTGGAAGGAGGTTGGCTGAAGCTTTTGACTGGCAAGAAGGGTACTACGGTGTCCGTCAGACTGTTCGACCGTGGCCTTGTCACTGTAAACATTGAATATTACAAGGAAGAGAACGAGGAACCATTAATTAACCTCAAGGTAAGCGCGCCGTGTTATGTTACATTAGCGAAATATGTGATAGTATAGCACTATATCGAACCAAGTATTCATAAATTACAGGACTGGTCTATTTCAATTACGTGGGACGCTGAGCGATCTTTGATCCTAATTTCAAATAGGGTTGGAAGTCAAATAAATTCTCAGCTTCCAGATTCGATTGATTTTTGTTTACTATTATTTCTGATTGTAACTATAGTAGTTATCATAGGATTAATAGTATGACCACCAGCTAAAGTTTGTAAATAATGTGAACAAAAATATTAAAATGAAATTAATCATAATTTTCAAAGATTTAAAAAATCTTACTTATTTTAGGATGTACAAGAACTAATTTAATATTTATTTTAACAATATTTTTCCCCTATGAATGCTAATAATATTGCTGAAAAGGACTGCAAGTTTATTTGTCGCTCGCATGTCTAAAAGTCCTATCTCATTTTTTAACCGATTTGAGTCAGGACAACTACACTCTTCCATTCGTGATTTTGTTGCCTTCCAGAATGGTTATGTTTTGGGATCCAAATAACATAGAGGTACAACAGTTAGTGAAAAGTGTAAAGAATCACGAATAGAAAAATGTAGCTGTCCCAACCCAAATCAGCCAAAAAATGAGATGGGACTTTTAGTCATGCAAGTGACAAATAAACTTGCAGTCCTTTTGTGTTGCCATTTTTTTGGTTATTGTTGTTACCGCCTACTGTAAATGACTGATTACTATGCTGCACTTACTGAATAATATTACAATTTAATAAATCATGCAATTCATAGCAGTGTAAAATTATAGAAAATAAATTATAAATATTGTTCAATAAAAGTGCCGAGCTATAAAATGTTAAACTTATTTTCATTTATTGTTGCTATGCATTGCCTCTTCTAAAATTGACTGCCAGAAAGTTAACATTTATTAGCCTTCAAAGGGTTGCTGACATAATCATAATAATAAATAAAGATCATAGTGTGAAGGTTGAGCGTATAAATTTATTTTCTAGTGCTCTAAACTACTGGAAAGTTCGGTAAGAATGTCATTGGACTGCGAAAGGGTAAAATTATTCCCGGCAATCAAACGGGGTTATAAATTTGATGTTTATCTCACTAGTTCAGGTTAGCTACTATACCTGTTCTATTTATTACCCTATTATTTAACTTAGTTTGATGACATTACCCTTACGTACAATTTTACTTTTGGTGTTAGCTATACTTTATGTTGTTCTTTTATTACAAGATCAGCTTTCAAATTCTACACCCATATTATTATGTTTATTTAAATTTTGAATTATTATTAATAGGAGCACAAAGCATGTAATATTATTTTTTTTATTTATTTACATAAGCAATATCACTTTAATCAGTGTTGTAGCACCCATTCAATTTTTTACAGGATTTAATTTCGTTTTCATAGCAATCTTTTTCTTCTTGATTAAATTTGTATCTAAAATATTCAATATGATTTATGTTTTCTGAATGAAAAAAAAATGTCTTACCTCTTTTCAATCAGCGGAGTAATTGTGTAACGCACATAAAATAGCAACCAATCGCAATGCCTTTCATTTTGACAGTTCAGCCATGTTCACTGTGTTATTTAAGTTGTTGAACAGACAAATTTTTCAAACCTATGAAGCAAAGCATGACAATATGAAAAGCATTACAATCAATTGCCATTTTACTTGTGTTACGCAATTACCCCACTAATGTGTAAATTGCATTTGTAACACCCCTAATCCTGGTCTGTAAATGACCATAAATCACATCATTGATTGCTTACTCCAAGACTCATTAGAAAGGAAACAAGCATTTAACACATTTGCAGATATTGCACAGCCAATCAAACTGAAAAGCTTCATGCACTACATCATCTTGTTAACTAGGTTACTTCCAATTTTTACCACACTTTTCATAACTAGGTAATCATAAAAATGCACAAAAACTTTAATATTTTTATAATCATAGAATAAAACTATGCTTTGTACTCCCATCCAACTTCCACAACTAAAAATTTAATGCATGTTCTCCACATTTTCTAATTAGACCCTACTAGTAGCAAACTAACGAATCTTCCAGTACCCTAGGAGACGCTCAACCTAACATTTTTTGGCCTAAAATTTATAAAACTATGCATGTTAGACTACCTGCATTCATTTTTTTGTTTTTCCTTCTTTATGATTTATTTTTTCAATAGTCGGCGAGAGTATTGGAAAGTCAACTGAAAAAATACATCAATATTATAAAATCTCAAGCTTACGCGCCGCTAAAGCGATGCCTCTTCGGCAGGTATTACCCAACCTCAGGTCAGTGGTCAATTTTTTTTTTTTTGCAAAGTTTTTTTAACATACCAAACTTTATTTAGAATGTTACATAAAGTAGTCATTTTCAAATAATGTAAATAAGTAATCCATATAAATTTGATTTGAAAGTTAAATAAAAGGTCCCATCCGCCCTCTCTTCGAGAGGGATTAGGCTTCCTCATGATGTTTACCTTTACCGTTTTGAGAGCAGTGGTGATGAAA
The DNA here is from genome assembly GCA_963082905.1 of Oligia fasciuncula. NCBI lineage: Eukaryota > Metazoa > Arthropoda > Insecta > Lepidoptera > Noctuidae > Oligia > Oligia fasciuncula. The sequence continues at coordinate 3,149,598 of OY720392.1, read as the reverse complement.
TTATTTACACAAAGTATAGCATGTCTGTTCGAACCCACGACCAACAACTCGTAAGTCAGGGACGTTACCACTGTTCCACCACTGCACCTATCCATCCACTTAGAAGCCCCATGTAATATGAAACTTAGTAAAATCAAAACTGGGATTCTAAATAAAAGATGGAACTAAGATTTTGCCTCCACACATAAATTGTGAAGTTCTGTTTGTGTTAACTATAACTTTATCCCTATCCAGTTCCACAACACATTTATTTAAATACAAACTTTTTACACACTAACTTATATACAAACTTTTTATCAGAATTTTGTAGGTATCTGCTAACATTTTAAAGGGTAATATTGAAATTCGCAGACGAACGCCTACTAGAGTACGACATCGATGCGGTCATATTCGACGAGCAATCCCCTTTCCAAAGAGTCCAGATTGTCCATTCCAAAACTCTTGGCAATATGTTGGTGCTAGATGATTTACAAAGTAAGTTTGCTGAACAAACATTTGGCATAACGTTTGGCATATTTGTTCAAATATTCGTTTTATTTGGCAATACAAAATGTACCCTATTTCAATGCCAGTAAAGTTAATTTTGTAATAGCAAAATACTTTTACACCAACAGATAAGATATAACACCTATTTTGTTTGCTTTCAGATATCTCAGAGGCTGATCTCATTTATACTGAAACTTTGATGCAAAGGGGCAAGGAGAGCTATGAAGGGAAAGAAATCGTGATTTTAGGTAAACACCTTTGTTTTAAAGCTTACCCATCCTCTGTCCAATTTTGACTACCTCATAAAATGCCACGGATAGGGTCAAGTACTTTCTGCACGCGAATTCCACACCTCCATTTATGCCAAAGGTCCGCAACATTTGGAGGGTAATATCGGCTAATGACGCAGTTTCCTATTATGCTTTAATGGGATGGTTGCTAACTGAAACATTAGGTAATGGGACATGGTTGCATTGGTAATGCATGCGTAAATTGTCTTGTTAACCCTTGTTACGCACCAAATTGTCACTCAGACGCCTATCAATTATTTGAAACAGAAAGCGTCAATAGAGTTCTCTTTATTGACATGTTTATAGGTACAGACGCCAGCAGGTCAACCTACCCGAAACTGTCAGATTTTCCCAATCAACCTTGAACCTTATGCTTTAGCAATAAAGTCGAAAATCTATTAAAGAAATCTGACAGATTGTAGTAACTTGATGTGCTGGCGCCCGTACTTAGTTATTTTATGAGGGTTTTCGTGTTAGATATGAAATAATAGTTTTTTTTTTTAATTCATGTGTCTGCTTCGTTGGTCTATTAGTCGCAAGCGCTACTGCCTGGGAATCGAACCCTGTAAGTACCTTCTGTTTACATACGTAACTGGGTTTGGTTCGCAGGTCGAGCAAAGTGATATTGGTAGTCTGGATTTGCGCCCGGTACATGGGACTTAAACATAACTTGCGAAATGTGGGTGTACCTAGGGCACCTCTGTCTGACCCTTCGTGCAAAACAGTCGTGATGTTATGTCGTGTGTGTGTGTTACCTGTTAATAATTCTTGCCCCTTGTTACATAGGAATTAAGGCCGAGGGGCCCGTGGCTAAATAATAACAGTCGCACAGGTCGATCGATCAGGTTAAGCTACGCTTGCCCCAGTTGGTTTGTGGATGGGTGACCATCTTTACATACCGTGATACGGCTTAACGTGCTTTCCGAGGCACGGATCCCTCCGTGCCTCGGCTGTCATTCGTGGATCATTGACGGTCGTTACGGGGTAGTCAGACGCCCGAAAGTCTGACAACCAGTCTTACCAAGGGGTATCGTATTACCTAGTAACTAGGTTGTGGAAGCAGTCGATGTAAAAATTCTGGTATTCAGCTGCATCCGGTTAGACTGGAAGCCGACTCCAACATAGTTGGGAAAAGGCTAGGCAGATGATGATGTTACATAGGAATTAAAACATCACAATTCTCCAGCCCTTATCCCAATTTATTTGGGATCGGCGCAACATGTCTTTTTCTTCCATACTTCTCGATTGCATGAAAGCACTGTATGTACTATGCTTGAGCTAATCTTACAGTCGTAACAAGGCTACGTTGAATAATTCCATTTTATCCGTCGTTCATGCAATATTCAGTTATTCGACCACGTCGTAAATATATTTTTAATAAGGCTATAGGAGTACCTACTTACATTACATGTTTCTTGATAACGGACACCAACCGTCATTTAACTTTTTGTAATCGCAACAAAATAATATCTTACTACAACATTTTCTTTTTCTCACTGGAACTCGTTTCAGAGGATAATGCAGGGGGTCTCTTTCAAAATGATATAAAGTGCCTACCTATATACAACATCTTATTAGCTTGTCCTTTTCTTCTCGATATAAAGAAATCTGTTAACATCTCATTTTAAAGAGGTCCGTTAAACGTGTTTTATTTTGATTCTTTTCAACCCGTCCCTTTGATAATAGTGGTCGCGTAATACAGATGATTATTACGTTAAAAGCGGTCGCTATTGAAGAAGCCAGTTATACTTAGCCCCCTCGTATATTCTATTCAAAAGGGGAAACTAACCAATTTATTATACCAACCAAAACCAATATATCATATAACCAATGGCAAAAGTTTAATAAGACACTAACGGTCACCCGCGGTTTCACTCACATTAACCTTGGTCAGACCGTTAATAGGACTCTTCGGCCTATGAAGCATACAGAATCAGACACAATAGTCAACATCTTAATTGATTTACTACTTTTGACAAAAAGTCCTAGAAAATTGAAACTTCACTAAAGTGGAAACGTATCTCAATCAATCAACTCAGCCTATCGCAGTCCACTACTGGACAAAGACTCCCAGGCTGCGCCACAACACCCTGAACTCCGCCTTCCGCATCCAGTTTGTCCCAGCCACCTTCTTAAGGGTACGTCACAATCAGTTTTTTTCAGCGCAAATTTCTCAATATCCTTAAATTATCTAGTTTTTTTTAAAAAGACAAGTATTTATCACCTATCTATCTAGTAAGTCTACGAATTTAACGGAAACGGGACCCTTAAGGTCGTCGGTCCACCTAGCGGGGGGCGTCCCTCACTACGCTAAACGTATCGAACTGTCACAAAAATCCTTGCTTCTAGACCCGACAGGGTAATTGCGTAACACACTGTCAGTAGCAATGGGTTTCATTTTGACAGTTCAAAAACATTCATTGCGTTATTTACGTTCTTGAGCAGACACATTTTTCGAACATATGGAGCAATGGATTAGCAATAAGCTTCAAAAAAGTAATTTAAAAAAATTAAACCGACTTCAAAAAGAAATTAACTCAAAATTATGAAATAACTTTAATTTCGGAAGCCGGTGTGGGATCTGTATTTTAGTTTTACGCCACCGACTTCCGAAATTAAAGTTATTTCATAATTTTGAGTTAATTTCTTTTTGAAGTCGGTTTAATTTTTTTAAATTACTTTTTATTTCGTAATTTTTAGTTTTTGCACTAGTATTTGACCAAGGTTTTGAGATGTTTTCCCTTTGACACTACACCCGTAGCTCTTATCAATAAGCCAGGCCGTCACACTTACACGTATTAGTCCATATCTTGAAAATTACTGAATCGATCTTGATGAAACTTGCACTGTTCCCTAAGTTGAAGAAAATGTAAGCCAATAAAAAAAATGGTCACGATCCGATTAATAGTTCCGGAGATATGCGTGGACAAACATACATACATACATACGTCTATGAAATTTTGTATAATTGTTTGGAAGCCCTAATAGATCATCATATGTGAATATAATGCAATTCCAATAATATTACATACATACGTATCGAATTGATAACCTCCTTTTTTTGAAGTCGGTAAAAATGATTCAAATTGAGAGTAATAGTGTGTTACACAATTAGGGTGCGGGTTTAGACTGCGTTGTGTGTCGGTGGATTTAAGATTTTTAATATGTAGATTGACGTGCAAGTGACATTCAAAACGGCGGTAAAACGTTACGAGGTCTCCTTTAACCCCATGCATGCATAATCGCTTACATTCTAACAGGGGACTAATTATTTCAAGGTGGAGGCGACGGCGCTTTGCTATACGAGCTCCTGAAGGAGAAACCTAAGTACGTGTGGATGTTGGAAATTGACGAAGTCGTCATGTCCGCCTGTAATAAGTACCTGCGGCCCATATGCGGGGATGTGCTGGAGAGAAGACAGGGGCCTAATTATGAAGTAAATTGTTATCCCCTTTATTCATAATCGTTGCTTAAATTTAAGTAGTGATTAGCGACTGTTTAATCATACATTTTTGACGTTTAAACGTTTCTTAACTTTGAGCAACGTTTATAAATAAACACCTGTATTTACAGTCGAGCAAGCTATGGTATGGTATACAGGCAGATTATTCATCTTTTCGCTACACTGCCAATATTCGTTTTTACTTTTTAAAAGTCAGTCAATTATTTTTAGGGTTCCTAATTAATTAAAAAAGTAATTTAAAAAAATTAAACCGACTTCAAAAAGAAATTAACTCAAAATTATGAAATAATTTTAATTTCGGAAGTCGGTGGCAAAACTAAAATACAGATCCCAAGACACCGACTTCCGAAATTAAAGTTATTTCATAATTTTGAGTTAATTTCTTTTTGAAGTCGGTTTAATTTTTTTAAATTACTTTTTTTTTTCTTTTTAAAATTTCATTCTGACTTTTTTTCTTTTTGCTCGGCTCCTAAGGGTCATAACGTGATATTAAATAGCCTATAGCCTTCCTCAAGAATTGGGCTATCAAATGCAAAAAGATTTTTTCAAATCTGACCGGTAGTTCCAGAGATTATCGCGTTCAAACAAACTCTTCAGCTTTATTATTAGTATAGATTTATTTTTACGAATGACCACGCATAACTTTAGAGTAGAGTAAGTAGTGCGATTTTTTTAAAACATGGTTTGCAATAACTAAAAAAATAAGATATAAAAATATGTTTTTACGCTTAACTTTTATTACAGTTCAAAATAATATTGTTTTATATAAAATAGAGTTACTAGCGTTTTAACGTGAGCAAATAAGCTCACCTAGTTACTATATCAAGATTGTGAGTCATTTTTAGTGTTGCATGCTTTGGGCGGGATGGGCCAAATTACTGTCACTGGCTAGACAATTTTGTAAATATACTCCGCTATTTTTAGCCTGTAAATGTCAACTCATATTTTATTTCGGTAATATGTACTGCATTTGACGTAAATCAGTTTTTCAATACTCGCGAGCGCCATACAGGAGTTTGGCGGTCACGATAACGTGGAATGGATTTTTTTGACATCTATCTTTAGCTATTTTATTACGACATTATTTCTAGTTTATGCGAAACCCATGTATAGTATTTTTATGTAAAGAATCTATGTACAAAATTTCAAAACTGTATCATGAAAAATCACAAACTTATAATTTAAGCTTGTTAGTCCGTACAAAAACATGCTCACCCGCGCCGCTCGCGCCGCGCCGCACAGTGGTCCGGATTTGAAAAATGGTGGACTTAGGAACAAAAGTCATTATTTTGATTTGAAAAAAATTGTATTCGATAGGAAACCTGATTTACATCAACAAACGTCATATTCAATTTTTCGATATATTGACTCTAACATGTTGAAAAAAAATTATTACGAAAAAAATGTATGGGGCAAGACTGATTTTATTTTTTTTCTCGGTGTGTTCAAAAGTGTTAGCTGTGAAACCTTATATATATTGTTGTATTCACTTTGTACTTTACCCCTATAATTAAATTATTCGCAAATACTTGCAATCTTGGAGTGAAATCGCTGTTGAAATTCCAAAATTTTAACTTTATTTTTCTAAGGCTGTGAACGTTTTTAGTTGCATTTGTCCACATCAGTGTTGTGGTTTCTCAATACTTTTTTAATATATTGCGCCCACAAAATGATGATTTTAGCTATAGGAGTGTATTCCGTGAATTAATGAAATATTAAATAAAATGTCAAAAAAGCATTACGAAAGCTATATCGAGAATGCCCCTTATTAGTATTGGGTTTATGTTATTGGTGAATCTTCTATCAACTGTACTTAAGCTTTAAACTTACCCTTGCATCTCTACTTTAAACTAAAATCAAAGTTCATAATTCGACGGGTGATAGCCGTCACCCGACGATATTAATGTGCTTATTTTTACTAGCGTTAATCTCTTTCTCTCAGAAACTTGAAACATATGAAAAGGGCTGTTGTGTTGCTCTAAAAGAGCGTGTAGATAAGACAGTCCCAAAAGAACTTGAGTGTGACCAAAGCCATTACTCGAAAGGATCTGGCACGTTTTCTGAAGCTTCCAAGACGTCCATTTCTTCTTCTTCAATCTCTTCGGCTGCTAAGAGCTGCACAGCTTCGGGAAAAAAACTCAATTTCTTGTGTTTATCCAACTTCGGCTTGATGTGCGATATGTAAGGATCTGAAGTAATTAGAAAATTGTGTAAAATATCTTCATTCGTAAGTGTCCTCCCCATCGTCCTTGTGTGATGCTCTCTTTTATTTCGGAAGTCCTTGTTCCTTGCTTCAGCTGCCTCTTCGGATAATATCCCGATAGGAAGGCAAGAGAAGTGCTTGCAAATATCAGCACCATGTATCAACATCTTATGCACACTGGCTGGCATGTGGTACCAGGGATAGTGATGCACAAAAAGCTCAGCTGTATCCCTGCAGTATGCCCGGAATCCTTCGATGTTGATATGACTTCCAGAAGATAAAACCTGCAAGATAACTGCAAAGTGTTTTATCAAATCTGCATCTATCTTCGTGATTTCAGCAGTTTTTTCGTAATTCCTGAAGAATTTTCTTGCCGTGTTTCCATCGTTGGTAGTACCAAAACCCTGCTTGACGATGTCTATCAACAGCCCCATTTGTTCCTTGAACTCACGCTGGGTCATGTCTTTCCTTGCCTGTTTAAGATTCTTGTTCTCGCCTCGTGCACACCACATCTTGAAATCCAAGTTGTAAGAGATGTGCAGCAGACACTCCATGCTTCTAATCCACATGTGAAGAGTCGAAAGTCCATACTGGTAGACATCATCTCGAACAGGTCTTGAAAACATTTGTGGCAGGTCATTCATCTCACTTGGCTTAGCGAGACATACATTGCAGGTAGCTGCAGATGGTGTCTCTGTGATAATCGTGGCCACTTTGCCATCAATCATCGTCATGTGCAGCACATGTGTGATTTCAAGATTTCCGCATCTCGAGACGGTCAAATTTCGTATTTCTTCCTTCATAGCTGCTTCTTCTTGTTTTACGAAGTCAATTGTTTCCTTCGCAAACTGAAATTTGACGGGCCTGCAGTAAAACGTTGAAGACGGTTTCGGATTTTCCCATATGACTTCATCACTGGACTCCAGCTTCAAAGGAACAAGGCTCGTCATAAACATCGATGACTCATCAAATTCTGCCAGCTTGCTTCTCTGCTTGTAGGTGCTTTGTGCTGACGAGCCATCGAAGCCCCATTTGCTAGTGAGCTTCAGATTGCTGCTTGAAATATCTCGGTCGTCACCAACAACTTTCATAATCCTTTGAGTGGTTAAATCCAGAAGTGCTTGCAGGCTCACTTTTGCTCCGTGTTCAGATACTTCAACGTCTTTGGCATCCGGATAGCATCTCTTCTTTGCTTCTAAGAGTTTATAGTAGGAAGGAAGTTGTAGAGAATTCCTACAACTTGACATCGCATTCCTTAATGTCAGGTATTTCCATTTTGACAGATGTAACGATGAAGTTAGAGCCAAAGCTTGATCTTCCTGAAGAGTTTCTGTTTTGTCATTGGCAGACAATACGGATTGAAAAATCCTTACTTATTCCAATATTTCAGTTTTAATCTGTTCCTTAGTAATAAACAACGCCAAATGATTACTGTAATAGCCAATTTTGAAATTTGGTTTATTCAAGGAATATACTCTTAGAGCTAAAAATCTTCATGGTGGGCAAAATATATTATAAAAGTACTGAAAAACCATAAAACTGATATGGACAAATGCAACTAAAAACGTTCACAGCCTTAGAAAAATAAAGTTAAAATTTTGGAATTTCAACAGCGATTTCACTCCAAGATTGCAAGTATATGCGAATAATTTAATAATAGGGGTAAAGTACAAAATGAATACAACAATATATAAAAGGTTTCACAGCTAACACTTTTGAACACACCGAGAAAAAAAATAAAATCAATCTTGCCCCATACATTTTTTTCGTAATAATTTTTTTTCAACATGTTAGAGTCAATATATCGAAAAATTGAATATGACGTTTGTTGATGTGAATCAGGTTTCCTATCGAATACAATTTTTTTCAAATCAAAATAATGACTTTTGTTCCTAAGTCCACCCTTTTTCAAATCCGGACCACTGTGCGCCGTCTTGCGCTCATTGATAATAGTACCTAGGTATCTAACCGTTTGGCGCGGAGATTGGATAACCTACTTAGTTTCGCTCGGTGTCCAACTTTTAACCTTTTTTAAATATTTTTGGGACAAAATATAACATGGGGGTAAAAATTATTGGAATCGATTCAGTTACTTATTCTGAACAATATTCAGGTTTCGCATATTATACTAAAAATAACGTTGTATATATCTAGTAATATTATAAATTAAAGTCGCTTTTCGTGTCTATGTGACCGCGATGTTCTTCTAAACTACAAAATCGTTGGCGCAGTGGTTATGCGATTGACTGCTGCACTGCTTGTCGCGGGTTCGATTCCCGCACGGAACAAATATTTGTATGACCTACAAGTAGTTGTTCCGGGTCTGGCTGTTTGTGTATGTGAGTTTAAATGTTTGTAAACGCACCCACAGTACAGGAGAAATTCCTAGTGTGGAGCAATGTTTAAAAAAAAATGGTTGCCTGTAAAGTCGGTTTTACGGGCGAAGATTTTACGTGACAACGACCGATCATCCGATCATAGTTGAGTGGGAGAGAGACGCAAGGCATTCGGCGGGCCTCTCTCTCGTTCGGTGACTCATCGTTACGTTACCGAGCGTTACACTTTTTCATAAGTGACTCCCAGTCGCAACCTAATTTAAGACGTTGTCACGTCAAAAAAAAAAAAAACTGGAAGGAGCGACTTGGACTGGATCGCATAATTCGTTTGTATTAAAAAGCCTTGGCGTGCGAACTGTGGTGCGACGCAGGGCGGCGGGTCCCCAACTCTCGACACTCGAATCGAATCAAAGCAATACTAAAAACTTTAGAGTACAGAATATTCCAACCCCATACATATGCATCTATTCCTAAAATAATCTTTTTCCAGGTGATTGTAGAAGATTGCATGTTGACTGTGAACAAGTTCATTACTGAAGGCAAGAAGGTGGACTATATCTTCGGAGATCTGACGGACATTCCCATCTCGGAGTCAGCGTGCGGGGAGCTGTGGGAGTTCATGATCACCATCCTGAACTCTTCATTCAAGATTCTCAAGCCTAACGGGAAGTTTATGACTCATGTATGTTTATTTTTTATCTTTTCTGGTGTTGGTTTTTTTATGGGTTTATCCAATGAAACATGTATACTCATGGGCACCAGGAGCTGGGTGCAAGAGGGTGCACTTGTACGGTCAGCAACAAAAATCGATTAACACTTCAGTATTTTAGCAAACTATTTGTTCAACATTGCAGCAGAAGTGCAATGCTGTTTTGAACAAATATTTAGCTTAATAATAACTGAGATTAGAAAAACTGAAGTGTTAATCGACTTTTGTTGCTGACTGTACCTCCCTGGTTTCAAAATAAAATATATAGATAGTCCACTTTCTGTATGCATGAATAAAATAAAACCTATCCGATTCGAGGCAAGATACAAAGCATAAGTTAACAAAGTTATTCTTTGTATGAATGGACAAATGATAACCTAATGAATGAAATATCCGAGGTGAAGTGCAAAAATGATCAAACTCGCTTCTTGGAGCTGAAGATACCCCTCCTGAAAATAAACTTGCCGGTGCCTATGTGTATAGTTTACTTTACCAACATACAATAAAATAAAAGAAAACAAAATAAAAAAAAAACATAATATGTGTGAGCACTTCGCTGCAGTTGTTCAATGTCTACTTTGCTTATGTTGCTGTACAATTGCTCTGACAGAGGCGTCTGTCCATGTCGCGGCGTGCGCTTTTTGCCCGTACGCCGTATCTTTGTTGCGGTGTCATCGTCCAGTATTTTTCAAAATGTTAGCAACTACTGTATTTTTGGTAGCAAGTGGGATATTACCAAGTACCCAACCTTGGACCAGGTTGGCCCTTGCCTGCTAAGCATAAATTCACTCAACACTGTGTGCTACCTAAGTACCTACTTTATCGGTCAGCTTCGATAAATTCAATGGGTTAACAAGAATCAAATTACTTATACGTAATTTAATAGAACTCCTTGTAAGGGCCATGAGCCCCTACTTCCCAGCAGAGATCTGTTAAATAGCCTAAATTGTAGGGAAGAAAAAATATGCATCGCGAAACACCATCTCACACTCTCCACATTTCTGTTCCAGGGCAATGGCGCCACTTCCCCTGAATCTTTGGAGCTCTACGAACAAGAGCTCGCCAAACTGAAGCCTCCGGTCAGGTACACGAAGAGCAAAGCCTTCGTGCCGTCCTTCCTCGAAGACTGGTACTTCTATCATATAGCCTTCGAAACCACCGATAACGGGGACGCTTAACACTTCACCAAAGACAACACAGTATTCACACTTTTACTAAGTCATATTAATGCCATATTCCTAGGTTTAAACACCACACATAATAAGTGTAAAACTATATCTGGACTAGGGCACATTTATGGTACAAAGTCTTGGCGCAAACTTGCCGTAACTATATTGAATAAAACAAAAATGTTTCAGAAACATATCCCCGACACACATTTCAGAACATGTTGCGCCACTTGTGCCCTAATGCGGATACAGCAGACGATTTCTATGGAAGAAATTTACGACCACTTTGATATGAAGTTATTTTGTATTAATAAAACTAATGTTTTCCTGATTGTTAGATGTGATATACGTTTAAGCAGCTCCGTAGTGGGTACGTTGTGCGGAGTTGGCACACCATACGGTATTGCGGTAGCTTGTACGGTAGCTTGTAAGAAATGTAGTCACACTACAGAATTTTCCGTATTATTAGTATTAGTTGGAAGTTTACTGTTATTTGTATTAATACATGCTTGTTCCTTTAATTGTTTTATGGATAATAAAAGTATTTTGACAAAGTTTCGTGTTTATTATGACTTTATTGTCCTTTGAGTATTTACAAATACTGCAATACCAAATAAAAAATATAAGCTCTGCTGTCAACGCACTTCAGCATTCTGCAGTAGTGATTTTTATAGAAACATTTCAAAATAAGTTAAGGATTTATGAACTCTAAAGACTAATATCTGACCTAGATTTCAAAATAGCACTGTCCAACGGTTCTATATGGGGTTATAGACATCTATGAGGGTTATATTAGTAAAACATCGAAATGAATCCATAAAAAAAAAAAAAACAATTTTATAAAGAACATTTACAAAAAATTACAAGACATTTATATTTTACCTTAGATACTTAATTAATATGCCTGTTTCTATATATTTTGTGATCACAGTACAATATTAGCATAAGTGGAAATGACGCGAAATAAAATAACTTTAAAATACATTTCTTATCAAATATTTAAGAGCTGTAATATCTTCTGTATTCTTCTGGGCCTAAATTAGCTAACTATAACTTGCAACAGAAATAGTATTTTTTATTGTCGAAGTTAATTGAAAGCTAAATTTTTATTTACAGAAGTATATTGCGCAGTTTATGCCCGTAACTATTGAATCTACGCTGAAATATTGAAATACTCATGATCAATTTTCTACAGACCCAATCGTATATAGTATATCATATACTATATACGATTGGGTCAGGTCAAGAAAATAACATCAAATTAACCCGTAGTATGTCGGAACGTAGATCCACGCGACACAATGGCTTTTTAATTGTTTCTGTAATTACGACATTCAACCAGTTAATGTTGTCTAAAAAAACTCATACAATAAAACGTCATAGGATGACATCATCAGTTGCTAAGTCTCCGCCGACAACCTGGACATTCGGCTGACGCGATGACGCGATGACGTGTCACTTGACCAGCAACTTTTTACCTTAGTTGTTAGAAGAAATGAATATAAAATAAAGCCCGGAATACACATGCCTGTAACTTGCACAAAAGTATGCAAGTAGCTGGCATACCAGTATGGTATTCACCAATCAGAAGTTGTTATGGCACACGGCATGCAAGCTGATTGGATAATACCATAATGACATGCAAGCTACTTGCATACTTTTGTGCCAGTTACTGGCATGTGTATCCTTAGCATTATTGTTGTTTGTTGGAGGCGAAATGTAGGTGTACTATAGGAACATATTTTCTGCCTAACCCTTATGGAATTACAGGCGTGATGTTATGTTATAGTTAGAAAATGTAAAGTAGGAAATTCTGGAAAACTTATCTTGTACTTACAAAAAGCATGAACTGCGCAAAACGTCTACAGTTTGTTTTTCCTTACGTGTCCTATTTGATCAACAAACATGGTTCGAAAATGCATCATTTTCATACTTTAGTAATGCATGAACGTCTTAATCTTAGTAACACACATACGGTATGAATTACATAGTGACTTTAGTAATTAACAACTTTTCTTAATTAAAATCGCAGTACATACACCATATTTGTTTAACAAATAAGTCAAGTAAAGAAAAATACACTTTAACAAATATGCCTCATTTAGATCTTACTTCAGAATCGTGTGCATACGATAATAATACGTAACTTAGAATATCTGAACAACGGTAGCTACTCCGCTTGTCGTAATCTCGCGAGCCTCTGCGTGAGCTCGTCTTGTTCCTGAGACACGACGGTCGCGGTGCCCACTGAAGTGCTTGGTATACCTGAAGGCAGCTCCATGTTGAGTTCCAAACTGGAAAGAAAAGGTGGATAATTAAAAGTAAGCAGGAAGTAAGCCACGAGCATAAATACCGTACACTGTAAGGTTTCTATTATTCTATTCACGCACAATGGTCCACTGAAGGACTAAGTGCGGAAACCAAACCCATAACATAGAAGGTTTCTATTTCACGAGAATAACGCTTTTTAATTTTGCGTAACATAGCATGCTGCAGCATTAGTTGCGCAAAATTAATAAGTGTATCTCATTAAATAAAAATTGTTAACTTTTAAAGACCAATGCTATAAAATATTATCATTACTTTAGAATCTAACATATGTGTAAGGTGAAACAACTTAGAAGTGTTATTCACATTACTAGTAGATTTATGTGAACTGTAGGCAAAATAAAGTTTGATTTGGTTTGGAAAATAGGAGCATGTAAGTGCCCACCAACATCAATACATTCAAGAAGCCCTTTTTTTTTTTTTTTTTGCGGATGGGAAATCATCAAATGACCCCTCCCGCTCTGGGTGGAGCGGAAGGGAGTGTCAGACTCTTACTGACTAAAACCCACCCGTGTTCCTTCCTTAGCCCTTTATGTTCCGGGCCAGCGGTAACCCTTTCGGACAATCCCGCTGACCCGGCAGGCTTCGGCCCTATGGGGCCCCTCCTCGATGCTGACATCTCTTTGAGGCGCGCGTGGAACACGTACGCGCCGTCCGGCACGGGCCTGGTCCTGATCGGACGGTGAGCTACCCATTACTCTCCGCCCGCAGGCCCGCGCCTACGGTGGCCGGGAGTCGTCTCGCGGCTCCCGACGCCCGGAGCGTCTCCCGCGGCGGCTGGGACGGGAGGCTCTCTCCCTGAGCCGTCCCGCCACCTCCTTCGCTAGCATGACTGCTTCGCAGAAGGAGGTGACTGCCTCCCACTCCCTCTCGCCCCGGACCATGGCTTGCACCAGGGCCGGGCGCGAGAGGTCGCCGCCGCTGCCGATCGCCTCTACGAGGACACGGCGGTGCTCCGCCCAAGCGGGGCTTCAAGAAGCCCTTAGGTCAACTAATACTACTTTTTAAAGGAAAACTGGCAAGTGGAACATTATCAGTTTAGCAACAGCAATTCACGCACATGTTATAAATGCGAAAATAGCTGTCTGTCTGTTACCTTTTCAAGCCCTAACAGCTTAATTTTGATGAAATTTGGCACCCTAGAACATAACTGAGTTAAGACTTTTTTTTTTATTGTGTTTGGGTGGCTTACAGCTATCAAATACAGAAGTAGTAGTAAGGTAATTAACGACAAGCTATTTACAAGCCTCCACAGTTACCTTAAGACATAGGATACTTCCTATCCCAGTTGTGGAAAAAGCCAGTCTAAAAAAGTGGTTATAATAATAAAACAATACATACCCAGCTTCATCCGCAACTTGTTGCAACAGATTATCAACGTCACCCTGAGGCACTGTGGTGGTGGTAGTCTGTGACATTGCATTCTCCATGTACGAAGACTGCACATCCAGGTCTTCAAACTGACTCTCGAACTTGTCCATGAGTGTAGATATCTTCTCAAGATTCATTGATTTCATTGCCGCATCCATCGCCTTTACTACACCCGCCATGGAGTTTGTGACCTGGAATAAGTTTACTGGTAAATTAGCTATGCCCATGTTAAATGATGATGAGCTGGACTCCTTAGGGAAGGGAAGCCTCTGGACTGCAGTGGGACAGTACAGACTCATGTTGTTAGAAGCCTGTTTCCAGCAGTAAGTACATTGAAAAAGATGGAGAGCATTGAAGAGTTGGAGAAAACTTTTATTTCTAAGCCACATAAAACTCAGGATGTTTGATCAGGTGTTGTTTTTAAGACAAGAATGATAACTGATAATCATATCATTAAATACATAATTGTATAAGTACTTTGTTTGAAAGACATGAAATTAATTCTGTCATTACATACTTGTATTTCCAAGTTTTCAGATTATTAAACATAGTACCATACATTGCTAGATCACAACTTACAATTCCTTTTTCGGAGAGAATTGGCACTTAACAAACAACTTTGCTATAAATAACACAACTATTTCTTGAATAATTGTCCCTGAAAATGACCGATGATTATTAGATAACTCACCTTCCTAGTTGTTAGTGCTGTCTGCACTCTACTCGATACTGCATCAACTCGCGCCGACATTCTAAGATAATTGAGGGCCTGATTCTTCTGTCTTATGGCATTTTCTGCATGTATTCTTGCTCCTTCTAAGTTACCCTTCTGTATCGCCTTCTTAGCTTTTTCCTTCTCAAGCTTTTCTTCTTTTTCACATTTTTTTGAGTTTCTCTCTAACTCTTTTACAGCAAATTTTAAATTAAATAGGTGTTCTGGTAAAAGTGAGTTAAGGATTAATTTTTAGGTTGGATTGTTAATTTAAAATTCTATTTATATAAAATTAATGCTGCAAATAAAAATTAAGAGGAAATCGGGGCGGGTGGTCTTTTCTCCATAGAAACACTCTCGCCCGTTTTCTTTCTGGTCAATGACCATAAAGCAATGATTTTTTACAGAATAATAAATATTAACTACTTGTATGTCCATATGTTTTCCTTTTTGATGATACATTATTTTTATAAGCACTAGAACCCTAAAAAACTGCTCAA
Organism: Oligia fasciuncula; assembly: GCA_963082905.1. NCBI lineage: Eukaryota > Metazoa > Arthropoda > Insecta > Lepidoptera > Noctuidae > Oligia > Oligia fasciuncula. The sequence continues at coordinate 3,134,031 of OY720392.1, read as the reverse complement.
AATTGCAGATTTAAAGCGCTGTCAACAGATTCCTAGTGTACAAATTTGACTACTATTAATGAAAAAAGAAAAACTTAGGGATACAGTATACAGTATCCTTCTTATTCAGTTTATGAAATATCTTTTAAAGTGGTCCGCCCCTAAGACGACCCACTGACCTATTAATTAGAGGACGAAACAGGCGAGAGCCAAACCTCGAATTATGACTTTTTACTTAGGCTTTTTCAAAAATGTCACCAACCGCATTTCCTCTTATTAAACATACTGTAAATCTATAGAAACAAAATGTTGATTTTAGAATTTTTTTAATATGAAAAAAAGTGGTTGTGTTAAAAAACTTACTTCACTATTGTGACTCATATTCTACTACTAAGGATTGTTTATAGTATTTATACTAAAAATACAGACTCACTTTACTACATTCTCCTACTTGAATGAGTAAAGGTATCTTTCAAGTTGTGAGCTTTGTTAAGGTATTGGTAAATCAATTGCAAACTACACCAAAGAACAAGGTAGGCCCTAAAAACTACATTTAGGTATTACAAGGCCAGTGACAAATTGAGGAATACCTAAGAGAATATCCATGGATGATTGTAAATGACGATTTAGTTCCAGGCGTTTTCAATGAAATTTTATGCTGAATAATTTACAAAGAGATTTTAATCCTGTATAGCTGAAAATCCTGAATAGCGCAGTGTCAAAAACTTATGATTTAAAAAAGGATACTTTCCATAGCGGATGACGACATTTCGTTCCCCAGTTTGACGGATATTAAAAAACTTTTAACACAAAAACAATAGGCTCGTGGACCTATCAGATTAGGAATAAGTTAGGCACAGCTTTTAATATTATAAAATGATTAAGGAGTTGCAAACTGAGGTTGCAAAATTAATTAATTGGACGATGACTCACAATCAGTCGTCAAAACAATTTTTGCTTATCTCTATCTGTCAAAGTGTCAAAGTAAAGTAGTGTTGTGACTGAGAAAATTACTCAGACTAAGGAAAAAAGGAAAATTATGATTTTAATTGAATGATTTTTAATATTAATTTAATTCGAGACGAAGTTTACCTTTACAATGAAGTTTTTTATCGAATATTTTATTTCATCCACAAATAAAAGTAAACGGTATATACATTTTCCAACTGCTACAGGCTGATATTCTCAACTAGTTCATCAAGGAAATTTAAGAAATTGTCTATGGTTTGCATTTTTTCAAAGTTGGTATACCTGATTACAACAACAGAACAACAAAATGTCAAAATAAAATTGAATAGAGTGAAAAGTGTTCGCTGTCGGATTTTATTTGGAAGTGAGAGAATCGGACAGCGTCAAATAATCTTTAATATTTATAGAAATCCTGCAAGAAAATAATTTAGAATTATCTGTTTAATAACTGTAGTGCTTCCGCTGTTAAAGTTTTAATATTATTTTCGTTTATTGCTTGATTCGTGACAAAAGCAGAAATTCCAAACATAGTATCGGTTCGGATAGGTAGAGGACATTCGCTGGGCGTAAAAAGAAAATGGCGTGTGCTACTCTCAAAAGAAATTTGGACTGGGAGTCCATGGCACAAATGCCTGCTAAAAGGCGAAGGTGCTCACCATTTGCAGCCAGTTCTAGCACAAGTCCTGGAATAAAAGTTTCTGAAAGTAAACCATCGTCATTTGGAGAATCCGTTAGTGCACCTGTGAAATTGACCCCAGGTTTGTTTATTTTTTATTATGGCTTCAGGAATGCAATTAAGCCTCGCTAGTTTTCTAGTTTTTTTATAAAATACGCAGCAATAAATTATTTGTCTATTAATAATCAGCTGTATTATCTAACGCCATTGTTTCCACTGCATCATGAATATTTTTATCGGGTTAGAGCGAGATGAGTGATGCATGAAGACCGTTGCGTGGATTTTTTCATGTCCTTTTGTTGGTTTTTGTGTTCAATTCCCAACTCCGAAGTCTTTGTGGTGATAAATTTTGTAGGTCGGTTTTTACTGAAACCCGAGTTTTTTTCCGTTTCATGCGGTCCATCCGACTCAGATTGTGCTTAATCAGCTGAAATATGGACAGTACACGCAGCGCAGTCTGCTTTTTCTACGTATCAGCAAATTACTAATTAACTAGATGACTGGGCAGATTCAAACAAAGCAATTATATGCATAGGTGGGCCGTTTTATTTGTAAGTTAACAAAAATTATTGCATAAATTCATATCAAAACCTAATGTAGGCTCAGAATTACTAAGAACCTACATCTAGATAGATGATACTAATCTTGAACACATGGAAGGTTACACTGAAGGTAAGAATGTAACTAATGACAGAATGTGTTTAAAATATGAACAGCTGGTTATTTATTTATTTTGTATTTGACATTGTAGCTTACAATTTTTAGTGAAGTTTTATGTCTAAAGTTGAAGTTGTCCATAATAATCGAAAGTGTTAAATTAAAAACGAATTACTCCAATTCAGATGAAATATAAAAATTTAAACAAAAATAATAAGGGTACAAGGTTGTTCACTAATACTAGTAAATAAATTAACAGAAAATGATAATTGATTAAATCTCTTGTGATTAACGATTTTGTATGGTAAAATTAATCACCTCAGCAAAAGTTAGCTTGCATTCATTTTGAAGGTCACTTGATTTGTAAACAAAATAATATTACTCATGCTCATTATTTATTCAACAATCAAGTTGTATCAAGATACAAAAAAAAAACTTGGTAATGGTAATCATAAACAAACAAGATTTTTTGTGCTCCTCAGTTCTCTTTATCCTTAACTTTTTTTTTGTTACAATGACCAGCTGTACTGAATATTTTCTACTGAGCCTTCATATTTCACAGTTATTGTTCATGAATATGCTACCATAAAGTGTAATTGAGTACATTTCAGTAATATTTAGTTTTCCATGAATATTTTACTTTGTGCCCAAGCCATTAGTTTATTTTATTACCATGATTTGGTGCATAGTATTGACTGGGATACTTGAAGTTATTTGTTTTGCCCAAAGTTATTGCATTACTTCAATGAACATAATTTCTTTCTATTCTGAATACTCGTAAATGAAAAATAGTTATTAGGTAGGTATTTCATAGTTATGTAGCTTTCATAAAAAGTAATGTCTGAATAGTTATTCAGTGAAATGTATACTGGTAACTGACTAGTACTATTCTTTTACTTGAGTCATACTGTTTGGGCTTAAAAACATTTAGTTGCAGTGGTCTTAAAGGAAAATTATAGTTAAATAATTTAGATCAAAAATAAGCACCATTTATCCAAGTTTTATCCTAAGCACACTTACAGCATAACTTTATACAATCATTACTTTATATATTTATTTAGCATAGCTATTTCAGATTATTGATGTTGTTTGAGAATAGCATTCAAACTATGTATTTCTGAACAAATTCTGCAGGTACAAAGAATTCATTAAGACAACCCACTGACCCATTAATTTTGACGCTGATTAGTTGACACATATCAGTTTAGCAACATTCACTGCATAGTTATTTTTATTATGACAACTATTTTGGCAACAACACACTATAATAATATTGTTCTGCATATTTTTATTTTAAAGTCTTTGTCTGCTTACACATCTGAGATTTTCAGATGACGAGTTAATGTGACTATTTTTACCGACTTCAAAAAAGAGAAGGTTATTTAGTCATGCTAGCTAAAGGCAAGGCTGATTTGGCTCCAGTTCGTTATATTTTCTTGCTACACAAAGTAATAGTCCATCTTTTAGAATTAAATCAGCTCACTCTTCAATAGGCTAATTGATAATAATTTTACTGTTTTCAATGTCGTGTCGTCGACATGACGAAGAAGCTAATACACGTAACTAAAGAAATTCAGTTGCAGTTAAGTTTCGATCAAAACAATGCTTTTCGTTGTCTCCATCGCTGTCAGATACACTCTCGTCAAGTTTACCACGCAAGCGCTTCTTTCTATGACCATATCTAATTGCTACGCGCAGTAAGTACAAAGGTTTCGAGAATACGGCTTAGCACTAAGGCTACGTTTCCACCAGAGATGAGCGAGGATGCGTAGTGAGGGACGTGTGTGAAACCAGCCAACAACATCGCTTCATTTTTAGGGTTCCGTACCCAAAGGGTAAAAACGGGACCCTATTACTAAGACTTCGCTGTCTGTCCGTCTGTCTGTCTCCTCAAGAACCGCGATAGCTAGACAGTTGAAATTTTCACAAATTATGTACCTATTTCTGTTGCCGCTATAACAACAAATACTAAAAACAAAATAAAATAAATATTTAAGGGGGGCCCCCATTCAACAGTGTTTTTTTTTCGGTGTTTTTGCCTTTACCTACGGAACCCTTCGTGTGCGAGTCCGACTCGCACTTGGCTAGTTTTTATAGCTTGAACTAAGTTAGCGTTGGTATTGGTTAGTTTTACACTTACACACATCCCTCGCTACGCATCCTTGCTCATCTCAGGTGGGAATAAAAAAAAAAAAAAAGGCAGCCTAAAGCCCGGTTTCCACCACGAAAGAGTAATGAGCCGGAAATGGCTAAGCGGAGCGGACTTCGTTTTCATGAAATAGGTTTGCGTTTCCACCAAGAAAGAGTTTAGTGGTCTGATTCCCACCGCAAAAGAGAAATGAAACAGAAGAATGAGCGAGCTCATTTTTACTCGTTTTGCCCGCTGAGTCATTTCCGTTCAACTCTTTGTTGTTGGAAACACATGTAAGCAGTTTTCTCTTGCGAGGTAAAAGAAGTCATTAATGGGTCCGCTCCGCTCGTGGTGGAAACTGGGCTTTATACTTGAATTTAGCTGCACCGCAACTTGAACTGCGCTTCTTGATATTACGTGAATTAGGGAGGTACCACACATCGATGCGGAATCCGCTTGGGCCAGTCAGAAAGAGGTTTATGTCTTGTCGATGCAATATTTATTTAATTTAACTTCACCCCTAACTTTTGAAACCGTGTTCAATCTTCAGAGCGCATGGCCCAGGAGATATGTGACGAGATCAAGCGCCTGCACCGTCGTCGCCAACTCCGGCTGACCACCGCTGCAGCATCCTGTTCCTCATCAAGTGGATCTGAAGGCGATTGCTCACCGCCACATCACTCTACACACAGCAGCAGCCAGAAGGTGCACAACCGTGCCCTCTTCACTTTCAAACAGGTAAGTTTATGTCACTATTGGTACAGCTTCGCAAAGTCTTATACAAATGTCGTCGGCGCATACGGCGTTCTAACGTGCGCAGTTTCGTATAAGGGCAATTTCCCATTACAATAGGCATTTTGTATAAAATGTTTAACACTTCTAGTACATTGGCAACTTAACAGCTCTTGTTTTTGAGTCATCATCATTTCAGCCGAAAGACGTCCACTGCTGGACATAGGCCTCCCCCAAGCACCTCCACTTCGACCGGTTCTGCGCTTCTCGCATCCAACGGGTTCCTGCGGCCTTCACAAGGTCGTCGGACCACCTTGTGGCAGGCCTTTTAACGCTACGTCTTCCGGTACGCGGTCGCCACTCCAGAACCTTTCGGCCCCATCGGCCATCTGTTCTGCGAGCAATGTGCCCTGCCCATTGCCGCTTATGTTTGGCAATTCTTCGGGCTATGTCGGTTACCTTGGTTCTCCTGCGGATCTCCTCATTCCTGATTCGATCACGCAGGGAAACTCCAAGCATAGCCCTCTCCGTTGCCCTTTGGGTGACTTTTAGCCTTCTTATAAGGCCCATTGTGAGCGACCACGTTTCAGTGCAGACGAGAAAATATTGCGTAGCTTCCCAAACGCTGCCCAGCCGAGTCGGATTCGACAATTGACCTCTTTCTCGAAGTTAGACCTACCTAACTGGAAAGTTTGTCCCAGGTAAACATACTCGTCCACGACTTCGAGTGTAGCGTCTCCGATCTTTATGAGAGTGGGTGTTACATGGGCATTTGACATGAACTTCGTGTTTTTGAGTACGGTTACTCAAATACACGAGCGAGTCCTTGTCGACGGCTGCCATTGACGCGTGCCGCTCGTGTGTGTATAGGTATCTAATTATATCCTGAAACAGGCCAATGGTTTTATAGAAACACTTTGACAAATAAAATTTTTATTTGTAAAATGTCGACCTGAACTTGATCTGAGCCTAAAACTTCTTTTACAGATATATATTCGTTTTGCTAATAAACATTGCCATTCGATTTGCTATAACAGACTACACACATCAACACTGTCTAGGGATATTTTGGATTTACTCAATTTACTCAAAATTTATTATAAATAACATACAACATGTATATATTTTTATAAAGCCCATTTATCAGACTACACTCCAGAATAAAAGAAAACTATTTTTTTTTGCGTAAACAAAATTTTTATTCAAATAAAGAAAAAACTTGAAATAATGGTAAAACTAACAATGAATGTGTTTCTCAAGAAAAAGTGAAAAATAAGGAAAAATTAATCTGTTTTTAACAGTTATGTGAAAAATCAGTACTCAGTAAAACCACCCATGGCGTTAATAACGGTCCTGCAACGGTTTTTCATGCTTTGGATTAAGTTATCCAAGTCTTGCTGCGGTATATTGTCCCAGGTCCGACTAAGATGCAAAAAAAGTTGCTCTTCCGTCGCAATGTTTGCAGGGAAATTCCTCAAAGCCCTTCTTTGGAGCATGTCCCACGCGTGTTCTATGGGGTTTAGGTCAGGCGATTGAGCGGCCCAGCCTAAGACCGATACGTCGTGCTCCTGCAACCAGCTCGTCACCACTCTCGCTGTGTGCGGACGGGTGTTATCGTGCATGAGCGTGAATTCTTGGCCCATTTGTAGTCGATGGGGGTAGATTATTGGTACTAGCACTTCGTTACGGTATTTTTCAGCCGTCATGGTGTTTCTGATCCAAACGAGGTCTGTTCTTCCACCAACACGAATTCCCGCCCAAACCATAATTGTCCCGCCGTGGTATGAATGGACTTCCTGAGGATGTTGCAGACGGCTCTCACGACCAGGAACTCGCCAAACACGTACTCTACGTGTATCGGGATGGAAACCGAACCGGGACTCATCGGTAAACAGCACCACAGACCACTGGTTAACCGATAGCCTGTTGTAAAACTCAAATTTGACACAAAAAAATAGCCAAAAACTACTGTACGTAAATGAAACCTTCGGACTTTGCTACCATTATGCCGCGTAAATCTTTTGTTTTTAATTTATTTTTTCAAATTCAAATTAGGTAGGGTATCAGAAACAATCCTGTCAGGCTTGGTTCTGATACCCTACCACACACAGATTGTGTGAAGTATCTTGGCTTCCACTTAGACAGGCGCCTAACATGGAAGCATCACATTAAAAATAAAAGGGACGAGATAAACCACAAGTTCCGCAACCTGTATTGGCTCATGGGAAGAAACTCTGTGCTCTCTGTAGACAACAAACTCCTCATTTATAACTCGGTCCTCAAGCCAATATGGACCTACGGGATCCAACTGTGGGGCGTTGCCAGCAAATCCAACATCCTCTGCCTACAAAGAGTCCAAAATGGTATCTTAAGATCCATAGTAAATGCACCTTGGTTTGCTAGGAACGACGAAATCCACGAGTATCTACAAATGCCAACAGTAAGCTCTGAAATCGAGCGGTACAAGGAACAACACAAGGAACGCCTATCCTTGCATCCAAACCCACTAGTTGCTGAACTGTTAAACCCGACAGCGGTGGTGAAAAGGCTGAAGAGGAACCACCTTCTATAAGTGGGAGGCGCAGCACTGGCTGCTCCACCACAACGCCATTTCGTCATGGAACAAATTCGCTTATGGTCCAACGACCGATTGCAAATAGAAAGAAAAAGGAGAAAAAAAAAAAAAACAAATTTAGAATCTTTCAAAAAGGTTTACAAAATAAGCTTTCATCAAAAGAATTTAAAACTGGACAGTATATTTTGAGTTTAAGAACTTTATACAAAATATCCCTAGACGGTGTTGATGTGTGTATTATCATCTTCCTGCCCTTGTTCCATGTTTTTTTCAGGTTGACGTAACACATTTTTTTAATCCATTCTTTCAAAAGGGAGCTGTTCTTTCATATTGGCACATCCCATCCATCTTTTCTTTGATCAGGGCTTAGAGTTAAACTACAATAAATTAAATAAATAAATAAATATTAAGTTAAAAACATAACACACACACATTTACATATTATTTCTACATTTATGTCTGTAATTCATAATGGTGTACATAATAAAGAGTATTCTGTTGTATGATGTCCCCAGGTGCGCATGATCTGCGAGCGGATGCTACGCGAGCAGGAGGTAGCTCTTCGCTCTGAGTACGAGTCTGCGCTCAGCACTAAGCTTGCCGAACAGTATGAGGCGTTTGTTCGCTTCAATCTCGATCAGGTATGGTTTTTTTTTAATAACTACCTATTACTTGCGTTTGCCTGCGGCTTCGTCCTAAGTCCTAACCCAGACCATAGTCTGCCTGTGTGCCAAATTTCAGCAAAATCTGTTGAGCCATTAACACCTGAAAAGGTAACAGACAAAGTTACTTTCGCATTTATAGTATTAGTATAGATTATTAAATATTCTTCAAAGTCGCGAATGAGAATTGTATGCAAGGAAAATGCACCATAATTATTATCAAACTAGATAGTTTAACACTTCTAGTACATGACAGTTAGATAACTGTCGTCCCGATTATGCCATGTCACTCCAAGGTTGCAGCGGTCTACAAGGAAAGCAAGGAAATATATACTATCTTTCATCAGCTCAAGCAGCAAAATAACTTATTAGTAAGTATGTCTGTATTAACAGACATACCTAATTACAAAATAAGTTAAGTATTATGGATGTTGAAGCTTATTATACAGCAAAAAAATTTAATTCCTGGGCCCTGTTTATGTTGTTCTAGTATTATCTATGAATTTAGGCAACCTACAATTTGTTATATGTGGTGTTGTGTTGAGCAGACAACAAAAAACAAATAATCACGTCATTAATTAACAGCAACAACCATCTTCTAAAAGAAAAAACAAAGGTGTGTAAAAAAAGTAAACTTAACATGAAAACAACATCATTTTTATTAGCAACTTACTCAACAAAAACGCAAGTATCGTATTAATGTTATTTTTGAGGCGTAGTTTTTAGTATAAAAAAACGTTGCCAATAAAGTTTTATCTATTCCCACTAAATTACCAAAACAGTGGTGGCCCAGTGGTCACGGACACGACTTACGAGTTGTAGGTCGTAGGTTCGAACCCAGACAAGCGCTTTACTTTGTGTAAATTATTTCATCACCACTGCTCTCAAAACGGTGAAGGAAAACATCGTGAGGAAACCGGCATGTCCTAGAACCAAAAATTCGAAGACATGTGACATCCACCAACCCGCACTGGGCCCGCGTGGTGGATTACAGCCCACTCCCTCTCATTGAGAGGAGGCCTGTGTCCCAGCAGTGGGAACATTATAGGCTGATTACGGTTACGGTACCAAAAACTAATAAAATGGCGATCGTTGAAGAAGAAAAAACACCCATTCGCAACTTCCGCAATCTTGATTTAACCAAAAATAAGTACAGTAGGTACTGTTGATATGACACACGGACATAAAGTGTCCGTCGTCGCCGTCGTCCTGTGTCAAAAACATGAATGTGCATTATCAATGGCCAAACACTGTACCTAGCTGATACGTTATTTGAAACGATATCGGCAACGGATGCTGTTTGACGATAACATTGAGCTACTTTCACACACTTCTTATCAATTTAAATATACCCTGCAGGCTTTCGTACTCATATTTGTAAACTATTAAGAAATAACTCGCATTATGTCGGATTTATGCAGTCCTTTCTATTTGATGTTTCACTACCTGGCGCAATATATGAAACATGACAAGGCTTTAGGACTAAGTCCGCCCGACACTAAATATCATGTTGTATGTTTGAAGAAAGAAGAGTCAAAGAATTCAAAAATTATATTCATGTAAATCGGAATACATTTGAACGTGTAACATTTGTGTAACAGGTGCAGCGCCGACCCCCTCCCGCGACCTGCATGTCCCTTGGCATGGACGCCGAGCACCACATGCATCAGGACCTTGTCCCCAGCTGTAAGTACACACATACCTTTTTAACACTGGCCGTCTAAAAAGACTTAAAAAACAGTTTAATGAAAGAACAGTGTTACTACTGATACTGATTATTCGCCCTAAAAGTGAACACATCTTCTAGGTTATTTATGTAGACCAGTCAGTATGTTGTGAAATAGCTTATTCATGTTTACACCGGTGATAAAAGCATTCGCACCTCTGATAAAATAGGGTTACAACTCGGAAAACCTGGAGTTTTAGAAATGCGAAAACAAACTCGCGGATTTTTTAAGCAGTCTTTATTCTTACACTATTATTATTATATGATCAAAATTATAGTGATAAAAATGTTTTAATGGCATAGGTACGCTGTTTTTCAATTTTCCTGAAAAACAACCTAACCCTATTTTATCGGAGGTGTTATGTGGCAATAATTTATTAGATTCTAACAATATGTTTATCTGTTTTCAGATCTGTCCTAATACAACAGAGTCGGCAATGCGGTATAATACTGCAACTATATCAAGACAAACATATTTTGGTATATGTGAATATTATATGCGGGAGTAAAGTATCCTAATGAATCAAGACATTGTGATTGCTAGTGGAATTTGACACTGGCTAATATTGCGAAACATTTTCACTCAACAGTACAGTATTAATGTACATCTATAAATTGCAACTTCCCACCATATTTGTTTAGCTTTCAGTTTCAAGTTTGTCCAATAGCCTTAATAGCCTAAGACTTCGCAATATTGCCCGCGTGAGATTCCACAGTTTAGCTCATGCCACATACACATAATTAGCTTTTAATGCTTTAGGTAAGGTACGCTGGATAATTGTGTTCATAGACTGAGGATTGATGACGCCGAGTAGAACCACTTATAGCCAGATACGACACTATTTAGCTCTGGCCGAGTGTTCGTATTAATAAACGGGTTTGTTAACAGAATTATGTCGTTATAACATACGGAAGGCAAGTAAGTATACACATGTATTTTGTATATTTTCTAAAGTAACATTACGGAACCGTAGTAAGTTATAATCTACACGAGTAATAAATTCACGCAGAGTGCCTCTTTATCATTGTCCTCGAAAGTGCGAATTAGTTAGCCATAATTATTTTTGAGTAATGATAATTTTTACTGTACTTTTCTTTATAGTGTTGTCGAATTATAGTTGTAGTTCATAAATTATGACTGGCCTGTTGGTCTAGTGGTCAGTGACTATGACTGCTATGCCGGAGGTCGTGGGTTCGATTCCCACCCAGGACAAATGTTTGTGTGATGAGCATGATCATTTGTTCTGTGTCTGGGTGTAATTTATCTATATATGTATGTATTTAGAAATATATAAGTATGTTTATCAGTTGTCTAGTACTCATAACACAAGCTCTGCTTAGCTTGAGACTAGACGGCGTTGTGTGATAGTTGTGGAATATTATTATTATTATTATTATTATATTTAATTTGATTGTATGTATAGGGCGCGGCGCAGGCCCGCCCCCAGCTCTTATGAGACCTGCCTCTTGTATCAGACAGTTCGTAATACCGTTATTACTCTATCTTTATAAAATGTATTCTTATATATAACGGCAATCTCTAGCCAATATTTAACTACTACTGAACTTATTTCCTCGAAATTAACTCACTGATACATGGCTTTTAGAAAATGATTACTTAGCTTTATTTAAATTTTTAAGTTATTACTTTTTTTTTCTCAATAATGTATTGATACTGCGTCGCTTTTGACGAACACTGTAACCGAGACATGCACTCGTCGAACACTGTAACCGAGACATGCACTCGACGAAACATTATTGGGTTTGTTTTATAATAATTGTTTAGTTAGTAACTTTTTATTGAATACAAAAAACGATATTTGTTACCAAGCATTATTCAATAAAAAATAGGATAGGCCTTTTTTTTAATTGTATTATCAGCTCTTTATTGTAGGTTATTGGCGATTAAGAACTGAAAATAAATTAGCTAAACACCCATTATCCGATTTTTATTTCTTTCTTCAATAACACAGCAACCCGATGTTAGATTCGAATGTTCAATTAACAGCATAGCTATTTCACAACCACTGATAACGTACAAATCCTCTAAACGCTGCAGCTGTGTTCACAAGTCCAAAACCCGAAAATTTTGTGTTAGGGTTCCGTACCTCGAAAGGAATAACGGAACCCTTGTGTGATCACTTCGTTGTCAGTCAGTCTGTCTGTCCGTCAGTCAAGCCCCTTTTTCTCAGGAACGCGTGGAGTTATCAATTTGAAATTAATATCAAATACCTGAGTATTTGTTTTTTTTTTCACTGCGTCTGTGAAAAAATCAAACCTCTAAAGTCAACGCAATATAAAAAGATACGGTCGTCGTATGCGTTCCGAAATCAAAACCTGTAGGGTATTTCCCGTTCACCTAGAATTATGTTTGGCAAGAAGCCATGTGTATTAGAGACGATTTTTTATGAAATCCGTGCATTCAGGGTCTCCGAATCTGAATTCCTGATCAGGAAACCGGACGTATGCGACCGGCCTTACAGTCTGCCATTGACATAGAAATGTTTTTTTTTCCTATCTCAATGCAGTCTGCATACACTTTAGAGCATTTTATGCTCTAAGGCATACACTGCTCAGTGATAGCCACAGACTACTTAAGAGCTCCGCTAGGAGTAATAGTGTCATAGACTACTATTACAATACTGAATAGGTGATCCCGAGATTAGATGGTGACAGCGAAATGATGACAACGAATGATTTTCCTTTTTTGACGTGACAACGTCTTAAATTAGGTTGCGGCTGGGAGTCACTTATGAAAAAGTGTAACGCTCGGTAACGTTACGTTCTTATTTTAAATTAGGTTGCGGCTGGGAGTCACTTATGAAAAAGTGTAACGCTCGGTAACGTTACGTTCTTATTTTCATTTAATTCCTTGTTCCTATTGTGCAATTTAATTATATTCATATCAATAAATATTCTACCGAGAAAAAGACGTTGTCACGTAAAATCTTCGCCCGTAAAACCGACTTTACAGGCAACCATTTTTTTTTTAACTCTTCCCTAGTCGCTGGATAGATGGCGCTGACCTTGGTAAGTTACTGCAAGGAACGGAACGTCACATTATTTTTTGATTATTTCACTTGGATGTAATTTTGAGATTGTAAAACTAAAGTGTCAGTCAACCAGCGTATGTAACGTGATGCAATGTTTTTTTTCCAAGCGTTTTGGCTTTGTCACCTAGTAACGTAGTCAGTACAACGCCATCTACAGAGTTCTAGGTTTTTTTTTTAATACTTAAAAAGAAAACCTCTCATGATCACTTATCTTGATATAAAAAAGAAGATTGAACTGCTTACTATTCTTGTCTTGAGCAAAAATATTTTTGGCCCGAGGGAGGAAAGGCCCATGAATAAAATTGTAAGCTTTTATTATCAACCACCTCTATTGATCGAAGTCAATGACTATATACTAAATCAGAGATTATCAATAGGCTATTTGACAATGTAAAAAATAAGGTCATAATTATTGACACTTGTATAGATTATCGCTTTTAAAATCGATTTGCATTAATTTTACTACAAAACAATGTATTATTTATTAAAAAAATCCCGAAAAAACTTCATCTTTTTAAATCTGGCGCCACGTAATCGAAAACGGTCTGGATTGGCTGAACTTATGATGACGTCATGATATAGTCAATTTCTATCTATCGTTGACAGAACAGATGACTTTTGTCTAGTATCTCGACCGTTTCAACGTTTGTTTACGTGTATTTTGACGTCACGACGCCATATTGTTAAAGATAGCGTTTTGGCGGCTTATTTATACAGTACATTTTTATTTACTATTTTCTAAAAGAAATACATTATGCAATTTGAAGTAATAGGTTTTTGTGGGCTCGTTAGACACCATTAAATAATCTGAGATGTTTATCAGAAACCAGTCAAATAGCCAGCCAAAGACCGTAGACAGTAGATTACTCTGTCTACGCTAAAGACCGTGAAGACCATGGACGTAATATGAAGACCCACCCAATGCCAACTTTTTTTTTAGTTGCCAATTTAAAAAAAAGAATCTTTATATTTATCATTCGTTTCGTTTCAATTTCCATTTTGTCTGCTGAGTGAGACATTCATTTGTTCATTCTATGAACGATTTATTTTGTCATTGTCATTTGTATTCCAAAGGTGTTAGTGAAAATATTTTTGTAATTTCTCTAATTTCTACTGTGTGTGTTCTTGTAAAGCAGATAAAATGAGTTTCGACTACGCTATCAGTGGCCAAGAAAAGGAGGACCGTAAATATTACGATCGCAATAAAGGGGACGACTTGAAAATATCCAGAACCGATATGAATATGTTGATAATGAATTATTTGGTAACAGGTAACAAATAAAAACACAATATTATATTGCATTACGTGTTATTAACTGTTTCTGCAATAATCCTCGAACATAACGTGAAAGGTGTGTGCGTATAATCAGAATAGTTTCCAAGTTGGATCTATCGCAACAAAGAAAAAAACCACGACACGTCCGTTTAGTAAATAAATTAACTGAAAAAAGAATCGTGATCGATAGTTGATGTGGTTTTTAAGTTTCTTTCCACAGAACTTAGTAACTGTAAGAAATTCTAGGCACACAATAATTTGTATAAAATGAAAACGAGGTCAACAAAATGTTCACTCTTTACTAGATCTGCACTGTTTGTAGCACCTAGTAGTTGTACCTTCTCTCAACATGATTGTTAGGTCTTTATGGCCTAAGCTAAGTTTGTTGTTAACTAACCTCAATATCCATCAGCAGGACGAATAAAAAAATTGGTTGCACATTCTGCTTATCAATATACTAGTAAATTGGGTGATACAACTGATAAACTTTGTTCTTCTCAGATACCATCCTTATCATAAAAAAATGACAGTTATTACTACTTGAACTGATCATCATATTAATTATAATTATTTTTATCTCATACACAATATATGGTTGTTAGAATATTAAAATAACATCAGACAATAAACAGTGGAATTCTATGCTATCTAAACATTTGATGACAATAATGGTAGATTCATCCTAAGCCCAATCTCGAGGCTTGCTTTGTTCAAGTCTTCGAGCATGTTACCCAACTCAGCCGCTGATGAGGAAAAAAGTACGATGTCATCGGCGAAGCGGAGGTTCGATAGTCTCTTTTCACCAATGACTAGTCCCTTGTCTGCCCAGTTTTGTGCCAAAGTTAAGAAGGCTTCCTCGAGAGTGGCTGTAAAAAGCTTAGGGGACAACGGGTCTCCTTGCTTGACTCCTCTTTTAATCGGAAAGGACGGCCCAGTGGTGTTAATTTTGATTGATGCTGTGCTATTAGTAGATATTGTCTTAAGTAAGTTGATGTAGGTGGGTTCTATATTTTGGGATGATAGATCTTAGGATGAACATGTCAAAGACCAAACTCATGACCAACAGCATCAAAAGGAGGCTATATATTGGGGGTGAGGAGATTGCATATGTCCAAGACTATATATATCTAGGCCAAATAGTCTCCTTTCAGGCGCGACAAGACAAAGA
Source organism: Oligia fasciuncula (assembly GCA_963082905.1). Lineage (NCBI taxonomy): Eukaryota > Metazoa > Arthropoda > Insecta > Lepidoptera > Noctuidae > Oligia > Oligia fasciuncula. The sequence continues at coordinate 3,118,427 of OY720392.1, read as the reverse complement.
AGTTGCTCGACGCACCGAGAGCGCCTGGAGGAGCTATTGGTCAATGAAAGATCTTCTAAAAGGAGATCTTCCGCTATGTCTCAAAAGGAGAATAATGGACATGTGTATTCTCCCCATTCTCACTTATGGTGCTCAAACCTGGTGTTTGACACTTCAGCAGAGGTCCAGACTCGAGGTTTGCCAGCGAGCCATGGAGCGCAGTATCCTGGGGGTTCGAATTTCTGACCGTATAAGGAACACAATACTGCGCGCCAAAACTAAGATTACAGACGTTACCCAAAAAGCCGCTAAACTTAAGTGGGACTGGGCCGGACATGTTTGCCGCATGTCAGATGACAATTGGGCTAAGAGAACCACCGATTGGGTCCCACTAAACGCACGACGACATCGCGGCAGGCCAAGACGAAGATGGCGGGACGAGCTTGACTCCTACCGTAGGGACTGGCCGGCACTAGCAAGAGACAGAATTGTGTGGAAAAGGGAGAGGGAGGCCTTTGCCCTGCAGTGGGACAGTACAGGCTAGTTAGATTAGATTAGAATGGTAGATTATTGCTTGACCACCATTGATAATGAGTTTACATCTAATCCAATGTATATTATTGTGTATACCAAATGACATTCCATGTTTAGGCAATCAAACCTGAACCTTACCAACATATTTCAGAGGGGTTCAAAGAGGCTGCAATCAAATTCCAACAAGAGGCTGGGTTACAGGAGCCAGCACTTTGCAGCTCACTTGATGAGAGGATCATGATTCGTGAGGCAGTTCAGACTGGACGCATCCCTGATGCCATTGCCATGGTCAATGCCTTGCATCCAGAACTATTGGACAATGACAGATATTTGTATTTCCATTTACAGGTAATACATACATAAACTTAAGCCTTTTCTCCTACCTTTGAATTCTTTTTTGTTTTTAATTTATCCTAGATAAGCCAAGGCGCCATCTACACGGGCGAGAGAAACGCGGCGAAAGTCACACCATGCCATCAAATTCTATAGAAACAGTATGAAGCAATTTCCACATTGCAACATCATTGCCTATCGCCGCGACGCTTTCTGCCGTGGAGATGGCGCTTATGTTATCACTGCCTACTTGCTAAAACAGCTATATTTAAAAGAGTTTGACACTCAATAACATGGCAAACACCATTTCTTGACCTGTATGAATGCAGCATCCCTACATCTAAATTACATTTTCCAACAGCAACTGCAACTCCTCGAGCTGATTCGCGGGGGTCGAGCCGAGGAAGCTCTGGCATTCGCTAGCGCGACACTCGCCGAAGCTGGTGCTAACGATCCCAATGCCCTGACCGAGTTGGAGCGGTCACTGGCCCTATTAGCTTTCCCTGATCCCCATGCGTCGCCCTTCGCCGATTTATTATTGCCGTCGCATAGTCAAAAGGTGAGAGTTTTTGGTTTATGTTGCTGTTTTACTTTAGGTGGACAGGAAACCTAAATCAGTGGGTAGTTGACAAAGATCGCCAATGTGCTAGACTGTTTTTATGCCACTATGCGCAAGACGGCAACCTCGTTAGCGGGCAGAGTGAGGAACAGCGGCAACAGTCTCCTCGCTGTCGTCGCCGACAGGTTAGACGGGCCATTCATGCGGCATTAGTTGGCCCTACATGCGCCCATATTTAATGCATGGGGGAGATAAGTTGTGCATTATCCTTGTTTATTTTTATTTCTATAATATTTTATTTATTATGTTATTTATTACTCATTAAATTAATCAATTTATTAATAAGAAACCTAATTGGTTATGTTATTTTAAATTATTATTTTAATTGTTAAAGTATGTATTTTGGCTTTGTATAAATTTTATGTTATTTAATATTTTTATTTTGCTGAATTTGTGTACTTGTGACTTTATGGATATTTTTTTTGTCTGACTAAATAAATGAATTGAATTGAAAGATAGTAAACAATACTTGACTCTGAATAGAAGAGGGTTAGCACTGCAGCTAAACAATTATTATTGTCGAGTTTCTCATAAGTGCTCATATACAACAAATGCAGCCATTGACACGCGTCGACGACGGGTTGCCATTGACACGCGTCGACGACGGGTTGCCATTGACACGCGTCGACGACGGGTTGCCATTGTCTCTGTCGTTTTTTTTGTACAGTTTTTACTTTCGACTACATTTCAACGTGCATTAAAGTATTGATATTTTATTGGCAACTAGATTCTGCCTGCGACTTCGTCCGCGCCCGACTTTGCCCGCGCTATTACTTCGCGTTCTTTATTTTTGCTCGGCTCCTAAGGGTCATAGCGTGATGTTAAATAGCCTATAGCCTTCCTCAAGAATTGGGCTATCAAATACAAAAATATTTTTTTAAATCCGACTGGTAGTTCCAGAGAACCCCATACAAACTTTACCTCTTTTTACCGACTTCAAAAAAAAGGAGGTTATCAATTCGATACGTATGTATGTAATATTATTGGAATTGCATTATATTCACATATGACAATCTACTAAGGCTTCCAAACAAATATACAAAATTTCATAGACGTATGTATGTATGTATGTATGTATGTATGTTTGTCCACGCATATCTCCGTTAGTATTAATCGGATCGTGACCATTCTTTTTTGATTGGCTTACATTTACTTCAACTTAGGGAACAGTGCAAGTTTAATCAAAATCGATTCAGTAATTTTCAAGATATGGACTAAGACGTGAAAGTGTGACGGCCTGGCGTATTGATACGAGCTACGGGTGTAGTGTCAAAGGGAAAACATCTCAAAACCTTGGTCAAATTCTAGTGCAAAAACTAAAAATTACGAAATAAAAAGTAATTTAAAAAAATTAAACCGACTTCAAAAATAAATCAACTCAAAATTATGAAATAACTTTAATTTCGGAAGTCGGTGGCAAAAAACTAAAATACAGATCCCAAGACACCGACTTCCGAAATTAAAGTTATTTCATAATTTTGAGTTGATTTATTTTTGAAGTCGGTTTAATTTTTTTAAATTACTTTTTATTATAATATTAGTATAGATGATAACCGCGTTTTGGCAGATGTGCGCTGGCTTTAAATTAAAGGGTGATTTCTCCTATTGATACCTCTGTTATAATAACAAGATTTGATAAGCTTATAGAATGATTTCTAAAACCGTGTAATCTGTTGTTACAATGTTCTTTCTCCCAAACAGATCGCAAGTGAACTCAACGCCGCGATACTAAAGATGGAGAACCAAGAGTACACAAACCCGAAACTGTGCAGCCTCCTCCGCATGATCCTGTGGTCGCAGAGCGAGCTTGACAAACACAACATCAAGTATCCCAAGATGACAGACCTCGCCAACGCCACTATAGAAAAAACAAAGTAATGTGTAGATCCAAATGGTTATTATATCACCTCCTTTCGCTTATGGTGTCTTTCAATCCATTCATGTCGTAGCCAATCAGTGTTGTATTATGTTTGTTTTATAAATGTTTCGTTATCGATAATATTTAAGACGTTTTTAATTTATCTGTGTTACTAGTAGTTGTATTCAATTTTGATCTAGATGAGTAAGGTGTAATTGAAATGTTTTGGAGAAAATCTCCTATTTATATCTTCATCACATTTGTGAAGATTTAATCAATATCATACTTAAATAAAAATGAATGTACTTAGTCATAGATTCTGTGATGAATTATTTTAATCAATCAACTTAATGTCCTGCTGTAGTTAGGCAAAGTCAATAAAATGGATTTAATGACACAGAATAAGCACGACTCCTTAGTCAATGTACAAAGTTTGAAGACATTTTTAAGACTTGAATTTATTTCAATTAACAAATTATCCAGAAAGAATTAATGTATTGTAGATATTGGACAATTTTAGGCATGGCCGGAGACTGTGATCTGCTGCTTCCACCGCCGATGACTGCAACCGAATAAGACAGGACAATCAAACTGTAAGACAATTACACAACTAGCATTTTATCAATTATTGTAAGATTTGGATAGACATCTTGTTTTACGGGTCAGACGAAAATAATACTAATATACATTTATATGATGCTAGGTTAGATATAAAATTGTATTTTAACTCTTATTAGGAGGAGTATAGATATTTTGTAGATTTTATTACGTTTCACTTGCGTGTGTTTCCGAACAATCTACCACAGCATACCATACCACATTCTTCATACAGTTGTCGGTTCAAACCATTGTTTCATAATCGCGCAGTTGCCTCCACTTTCAACTTTGCTATTATAAAAGTTTTAACATTGGACAAACATGAATTAACAGCAAAAAAATCTCTGTAATATTAAGTATTTTATATGTAATATTTAGAAATAAAAATATTAATTATTAAGAAATATCAAAGTTATTTTATTTCGTTACATAAAACAACAACTTTAATTAAAATAATTTGCTCACAATTTTATTACCTATAGTTTAAATAAGAATTTCATTCTTTATATATTTTGTGCACAGTCAACGACAATACAATACAAAAATCTTACAAGTCTATTTTTATAGTTATTAAGCTGTCTTTCTTAAAATACAGGGTGATAGGGACAGTAACCACGAATTCAGCACATGATTCTAGACCCCCTAGAGTAGACATTTTTCGTTGGTTATTAAAAAAGGTTTCGTAGAAAAGAATACCTTTTTGGGATACATGAAGAAGCCTCCTCGTATAGCGCAGGTTGTCCGCCAGTTACTCAACTGAACGCTCGCGCTCGGCGCATCCTGGACAGTCACACCCAACACCTTATTTGACTGGCCAATTCTTCCCTTGCGGTGGTAGGGTTAACGCCAGCCTGGTTAGCGACCACCCTCCCACCGGAGTCCGGCGTCAAGCAGCCTGCTATGTTTCGTCGATGCGTGGGAGTTCCAGTGCCTTAGGCACCTGGTCACGCTCGTTCCATCATAGACTTCATCCATCGCTTTCCATCAGGCGTGATCGAGGTCAAGAGCGGGCCCATTCAGCAATAAAAAAAACCTACGCGATCAAAATATTTGGAGCAGCTGTCTTTTTTTATAACTGACAAAAAAAATACGATGTTTTAAAATCATGTTCTGAATCCATGGTTACAGTTTGAGGGTGGAAGTCCCAGCCACCCTGTATATGGGATACAGCAGCACAGTTTAAAGTCCTACAGATTGGTAATGATAACTTTCAGCCCTAAAATACTTGCGCTAAGGTAGCCCGCGAAATTAAAATTTTCTAAAGTTTTTTGCAATTTGCTAGTCAGTATTTATAATATCTATGATTCGCGACCGTAACAAATATTTATTTACAGAATTATAATCATTAGGATCAGTAATAAAACTTGTTAAGTTAGTGTAATCGTAAAATGTCAAGATTTCATGAAATAGTCATTCAGTGGGATTACCTGGTCTTAGAGAGTTGTGTTGATAACTCGCGGGCTGCCCTGGCGCTTTCGCCTTAAGAGCTGAGTTTTCATCAAGATTAAAGAACCACAAGAGTATCCTATCATATCAGTTTGAATTTCTAGAATATTGCATGCAAATAGTATAATAAATTATAATGTTGTAATATTTATTGTTTGCATACCTTAGGCCTTAGGCACCTCTCATCCTGCGCAAGCGCCGCGTCAACGCGACGTTTACTCCTATTGTACTTGTCCGGCTCTTAAATTCATATCGGTATACAGAAGAATAATTACGTGTATTTTATAGGGTGGTCCAACCTTAACGCACGATGTTAATCCATATTATAAATTCGAAAGTAACTCTGTCTGTATGTTACCTTTTCACGCCTAAACCACTAAACGGATTTCGATAAAATTTGGCAGATAGATTGCATCCCGGGGAAAGACTTAAATAGTTTTTATCCCGATATTCCCACGGGATCGACACTTATGCGGGTGAAACCGCGGGGCTGCCGCTGCTATTTGTAAATAAAACAAAAAGTTAGAGAATTATCTTAAAAAGATCTACGACAATTATGTGTGAAACAAAATATCGGCCAAATGTTCGCCACAGCTTCGGTGGCATACCTCTATCCGATGGTTCATATTTTCAATGACGCTGAGGCATATTGAGGTTAATTATCTCATTATTATTTCATTATCTTCAATTGTTCATGGCTTATTGACGTGGACTGTTTCCTTTAAATAAAGAAAGAAGTCCAACGACGTGAATGGACGTGACACGGCCATTGAATTTCTCGCGCAAAAGAGCCATTGTCTCGTTGGCTGTGTGGCAAGTGGCACCGTACTGTTGGAACCACATATCGTCCAGCTCCATATCCTCAATTTCTGGCCACAAAAAGTCCGTTATCATCTCGCGATAGCAAACCTCAATTATGCCTCACCGTCATTGAATATATGGACCATCGGATAGACGTATGCCACCGAAGCCGTGGGGAGCATTTGGCCGCTATTTTTTTTTCACACTTATTTGTGACAGATCTTTCTATCATAATAAAAAAAAAGATAATTCTCTGAAAACTTTTTGTTTTATTTACAATTAACATCGTGCGTTCTGATTGGACCACCCTTTATTAAGGGCGAATTTCACCAAACTTTTATACCTAGAATACATTTTGAATTTATAACAGTTTTTCCATACAAGAACTGTCAAGGCGTCAATTTTATTCCACGCATAAAAGATATCTGACTGGGTAAAATTAGCCCTCAGTGGCATAACTTACAATGTCTATTGGATTGATTATATCACACACATTATATAAAAATTGTATGTATCAGAAACTACCTAACTAAACGTCGCTGACTGCACAATGATTAAAGAAGTTCAGTCTACATTTCATTACAATGAAATAACTCAGAATGATTATGTAAATACATTTGTGATTGATTCATCTCATCTAGCATTGTAAAAAAGTCTCTGTTCCTATTCCGCAACCGACATACGTAAGGGACGCGGGAGAGGGCGTCGGGTGCCTGCTTGAGTCTGCGGTAGAGAGGCCTGACGCTGCGCATCAAAGCGTTATGTGAATGTCACCAACCCAGTACATAGTCCAACGCTTTGGAGATAAGGCCGCTTGACCGCTGGGGAACGGGTGCGTTCGCGATAGGCGTAGGGCATAGTGAGCGAACACCTGTATGTCTGAAATGAGAAAGAAACAAAATTAATTTATCAATGTAATGGACTTTTTAGCAGAAGCTAGTCTTAAACATAATAAAGAAATCTTGATGTTTTGTCAAGTCATGACAACCGTGCGAAGCAGGGGCAGGTCACTAGTAGAATATACAATATAGACGAGCCTAGCGAAGCGCAAGGGCACTACCTACCTTTTCTCGAAGCGCTTCGTCGTCTTTTTGAACTCTGAACGAAACAGTCAAACCTCATATTTTGAACAAGGAGTACAGTTTGTGAAGTTAGGGCTTGTAGAGTTAGAAGCTTGGCTCTACATGAGATCTGATAACATTTTGACAATATGAGCCATATGGTCTCGTCTTGGCAACATTTTACATGAAAACGTTTTTGGTGGGATCATATTTACCTCTCAGGCGACGAGATGCCAGGACTCGTGACACCGATCCTCGGGGGTTCCTTGCATTCAACGACGCCGACCATCACTCCAGGCAGTACTTGCCGACCGCTGAGCGACATAGCGCGTTCCTTTTCAGCCCGAGTCGCGTACCGTACGTGAGCCCAGTTGCCTTGAGTTGGGTATTGTTTGTCTGGAAACAGGCATGAACAAATTACTTATTTCAAAGTCATCAAATCTCTTCAGCACCCTTGGTTGACTGGCAGAAAATGCCTAAGGCATTAAGTCCGCCTTTGTAGCTTTTTTGTATGCGAAGTTTAAATAAACAGTCTTTATTCTCTAAAAAGTACAAAACACAAAAATTTTAAAATGTCTAATTAATGCACAGCAGTTCTTTTAGTGTCCTTGAGACGGTTATTTTTTGCCATAGAGGGCCAGTACTTTTTCTTAGCTCATCGGACCACCTACTAATTTTGTCTACCTCTCTTCATGTTGGTTTTGTATTGAGGAGTCCACTCTAGTCATTTTTTTTTTGTACATTTTATTTTACCTGTCCATCTCCATTTATATTACTTTTAATAGAATACATTTATTTGTCAGAATATTGTACAAAGTTGTTATGTGCATTATATATTACTATCATAATATTCTGCTGTTCCGGAAACAGCAGAATATTATGATAGTAATATATAATACATACAAGTATGGTTTGTAAAAAAAACATAATAAACTGTAAAAGATAAGCCCTGCTAGGATACAGGGGTTCTAACACAGGGCAGTTACACAGCAAGCATATTTTTTAGTATAAATGAATGTAATTATAGATTTCTAGCATAAAGGAGCGTTTGAAAAATAAGATGTCCTAAGACACTTTATACTCTTTTTCCGAGACTTGGTGGAAAGAAAATAACTAAGCATAAACTAAATATTAACAGAATTGACACACATTTGATAATCAACCAATTCAGGAAACAATATAAATCTTACCTAAAATAGCACCACAGTTGCTGAACCTAGCCAAAACTGTATTAGCAGCATTTGGTGGAAATCCAAACACAGTCACCCAGTACTCATCATGTTCTTGGCAACCATCTTGCCATGGTGTTGCCAACGAGTGATTATTTACTGAATTATTTGGATTATTCCCATAACCATTCTGCATCATTGAATTATTATTGCCATAAAAACTATCATGGAAAAGGGATTTATTCATAGATGGCTCGTTGCTTTTTATAGTGTCAAATAGGTCATCTATGGGTGGTCCGCTAGGTTTGCTAGTGTAAGACATGTTTGGGGTGGTTGGCATGTTTGGGTAGATGTTTGGGGACATAGGCATATTTGGGTACATGGTCTGCTGGTTGTATAGTGCCTGCTGGTGCATGGACAAATTATGACGGTACGCCTTCAGATCCGGTGTTGATGTTTGACTGGGGCTTGTTGGGGAACCTGTATGAAAGATTAAAATAATTAGTTTAAGTTAATTGGGTGAATGTCTTGCAAGGGATTGCATGTATAAATAAATTGTTTATTTCTTAATTAAAAATTACAATTTAGAGGTATTGTTGGTCCCAAACTAGGCACGGCCTGTGTCTTGGGCACCATAAACATTAACCGATTCATGGCCAATGACTCAACAGTTGAGTCATTAAAAAACCTTTAGGGAGGCCGATGGCTCAATTGGTGAGTCAAACCAAAATTGTATAAAAACGGATATTAAAAAAAAAATATCACTTAAACTACCATTTTTCAGATCTCATTAAACATTTCCGTGAATATCAGACCTGGCCCTTCATTTTACAGAATATTTTTAATAGTCAGGTGTCATAAACCTTTTGTTAGCCGATAGCCGAGGTGGCCGATTCATGGCCAATGACTCAATAGTTGAGTCAAACGTGTGCCGACACGTTATGGGCCGAAATGTTATGTGCACATGGGTGAAGTTAAATCTATCTACTTCGATTTTTATACATACTATCTGTATATTTTTATACAGGTATTTCTCTAATAAGATTATATTACAAACAGCCTAACAAATGACGCAAAAATACATTTACATTTTTCTTTTAATATCTTCGTCTTCATCAGAGTCCAAAATTTCTTCAATGCTAGTATCTGAACTGTTGTTAGAAACTACATTGCAACTATTACGAGATTCAGTGAATGGACGCTTCTTTGGTATACTTTTTTGTAAAATCGATTGACTACAGCTTGGAAAACCTTGATTTTCCTTATCTTCATTTTGTTGATCATGGAAATCAGTAAACATTGCCTGGCTACATTCAGTAAAATCGTCGTAGTCCTGATTATCTACAAATAATATTACAATAATAAATAATGATTGAATACATGTAGGTAAGGTTACTAAAATGTTTACTACCTCTGCAATATTTCATTAAAATCAAAAAATACTACCTTGAAACGCCATATTCACTTTTAATATTCACAAATTCGAATAGGAGAACACAGTAACACGTTTCTGGTTGTCAGACTGGCTCGAATGATGGCGAAAAGCATTAAATCATTACAAGGAGCCAATGACTCATCAGTTGAGTCATCCTTCAGGGAGGCCGATGACTCAAATGGTGAGCCACCGACCAATGAATGGGGCCTGGCTGAAATGTTCACGAAAATGAAGGTGGCAATGAATCGGTTAATAGAACTGATTTTTTTAAGAAATATATCTGTCTGAATGACAAGTATGGTAATTATATCAAGGGAAGCTTCAATAGCAGTTTATGTGGATGTTAATGTTTAGTTGTGGCTGTTTTACAGAACAAGATGTAGTTTTTTACTAAGAAAAATGTTTAAAGCTTTGGCACCTCTGGGCAAAGAGTACAAAAAACATTTGGCTTTCCAGGGCTCCAAAAGCGAAATTCTGGAGAAGATTTGACAAATTGTACAGTAGTAGGAGGAGAAAACAAGGGTTCTTGGAACTAGCCCTAGTAAGTGATATATATAAAGATCCTATTACTATAACTTACCGAAAGCAAGACTTCTGCCCTTTGTAGGGGACAGGCTGTTTGTACGGGGAGTTGTCGGAGGATTTATTTCACCCAGAAGGAAAGGCGGCAAATATCCCACGTTTGGGCTGTTAGAAGGAGAGTGTGTTGGACTGCCTAAAGTCATTGGCTCCATTTTATGCTTATATTTCTGCACTCTAACTTATATCTTAACACTTATTTCGAACTAAATAGCCGTTGGTAATTTTATTTATCACTTTTTTTATCGGCTGACACGCTTTCTTTCTGTTGGTTGACAGTAAAAAAAACAAAAATTAACAAAATGTCAGAGTGACGTTTACGGTAATTAAAAAAATAAAGTCAAAAGACCGGTAATTTTTTTGCATCCCATTATTGAGACGTTGAAGGGTTAACCACAGAATACTAATGACAGTTGTTATTTGTGCCGATTCAAAGCGCCCCGTTCGAAGCCCCCAGGAACTAAAATTGACACGTTCTTTCAAATGGACGTTGAGTTGTTTACTTCGTCTCTGATGATTTAGGTCTAAATTGTGAAAAACTACTTTATATTTTGTGTATTTTGTATTTACTACGTGATAATTGAAACATTTTTATTAAGAAAGCATGAGCATTTTGTAAAACTCGCTGTCAAAAAGGCAGCAGATTAACCTTTCACAAGTAAGTGAATTTCATGACTATAAATGTTTCGATTGCTTGTGTGAGCATTTTTAATACTATCTATTTAGAATAAATGTTTTCATTAATATCCCATCATATTTAAGTGTAATTAACTAATTAGGGCTCATACAATAATTTGAATAGGGTTGTAAATGTTCCATGTCGATAATGTGTCGATAATTTTCTTCAGACAGTTAACAACGTCTTTCAAATAGAAATTTACTGTCGCCAGTTTCTCTCAGTGGTTATAACGATCGATAAAGTATTTTTTTATCGTAGGATATATCCCATCTCTAATATTAGTTCCACGGTCCCTTCACGTTGCTATCAGCGCCAAAATGGCGAAAATCAAATGGCTTTATTCTGTCATTGATAGTATGTGCAGTTCAGCGTACTTTATTCTTATTATAGAGGTAGTGGGTGTGTGTTAACACCAGAATATACACCGACGATATTCTCAGTTGACTTTACAATCCAGTGTCAGATGAACATTTTTCTTGAATGAATGAAGAACTCAATACATTCGCTATCATTGGCAACATTGATTGATATTTGTCTGTTGTCAAAATATTTCAGTCAAACAAACGAACATGGATTCTTTGGCTGCAAAGCCTGAGAAGTTTAATGCGTTTAGTAGATATGCATTCGATAAAGTAATATCAAATGCTCCCAGAAACATGTCAGCTAATAGTAGTAATATTGTTCATAAGTTATTTAATAGAGAGGTAAGTTAAAACTCAAAAATAACACAAAGTTCGTAAGCTTGTTCCTGTGCTTATGCTTTATTTTTTTTTCTCGACTATGTTTCTAGTCTAATAGATGCATGGCTGATTAAGCGGATAGAATCATTTCACAGGAGATTTTTTTTTTCTTTGAACTATGATTATACTGTGTTTAATTGTGATTTCTTCTAATTAAGTTATAAATACAAATCTACATGAATGCTCTATTCATTCGCGACAAAATTAAATAATATTGGGCAGATTATGCTATCTCGATTACTTTTGTTATGTATCTTTTTTAAATAGCATAATATTACATAAAACTGTTTCATAATGAATCATCTGTATTGTAGTCATTTTAGTTTTGGCTTAAAAATTAGATGACCTTAGAAAGGTTTTTGCCCTTAAAATTCACTAAGAACCACTTTTCTTAAAAGTTGCCAGCTGTGTTTTGTAAGTTTCTTTGAAATATTGTAGCTTGTTATATGTAGTAGTGGTCACCACAAGTCCACCTAGCAGCAGGAGCACCAAGCAGGTTCAATATTGTGGTCGTAGGCCCATTTTTGATATCTGCTCCAGCAAAAGTAAATTTACTTGTAATAAAGTTGGCATGGATTTGATATTTCAAATATTTATAATGCATAATGTTCCAGGAAGTATCATTCATTACATTAAATCTTTGAAGCGGGAAATTGCCGTAATCACTCATGCAAAGTGATTATTGCAGTATATTATTAGTATAATGGCGGATTGGATGCATCTGCCAGTTATACTTACAAATTACCGATATACGTATCTGTGCCTCTGAAAAATCATACAATTTATTTATGGTATTAAGAGGTTTTATATAGCTATAAAAAACCAGTTTTTATTCCAGACTTTTGGTGGCACATCCAGAAAAACCAATGAAAGGGGCCGCAAAGTCTTTGAGCGGATCCCACCGCGACTCCGCTTCTGCCTCATGGACATTGTGCCAGTTCGCTACCTCACAGAGCATGTGTTCATGGGCTTCTCTCAGTGCGGGCAGTTCCTGCTCAGTTTCACATACAGCTGTAACACACAGCTGTATTTCAGAGACAGTTCCAAGTTCACGTAAGTATCTTTTGCAGTTGCTATGAATACTCGTAAAGTATGCCTTCCCATTATGCAATTTCATATTTTGCAGCTACTGCGAACTTTTGGTCATCATAAAATTATAATTAGATTTAATTATGTTCAATTTAATATAATTTCTTGCACCATCCAAAGTAGCTATAGTATATATAATATGCCTCTATTAAAACACTGGAAAAGCAAGTATTGATTACTGTATTTACTAACAGTATAATATAATCATTACCAATGATTTGTATTTAGATATGAAGCAATTAATAATCAGATAAAAACTAATAGGTGCCTACAGCAATCTGTTCAAGTGATAAAAATGTAAGCAATTGAAATTGATTGCTTGCTCGTAAACTTGCAGTAGGTAGATAAGATGATAGACCTCCTTTTAACCGACTTCAAAAAGGAGGATGTTATCAATTCGACTTTATTTTTTTTTGTATGTATTTTACGTGATATCTCCGGCAATTGTGGATCGATATCGAAAATTCGAATTAATTCAAATTTTTTATGGATAGAGTGAGAGCAGTGGTGGCCAAGTAGTAACGGCCGCGACTTATGAGTTGTAGGTCGTAGGTTCGAACCCAGACAGGCGCTTTGCTTTGTGTAAATTATTTCATCACCACTGCTCTCAAAACGGTGAAGGAAAACATCGTGAGGAAACCGGCATGTCCTAGAACCAAAAATTCGAAGACATGTGACATCTGCCAATCCGCATTGGGCCAGCGTGGTGGATTACGGCCCACTCCCTCTCACCGAGAGGAGGCCTGTGTCCCAGCAGTGGGAACATTATAGGCTGATTATGGATGGATAGAGTAGAGTGTACCTCAGGGGTGATCCAACGATTTTTTTTACTAATTTTGCTCGGGTAGTTTTTGAGTTAGCTTCAATAATACGTGGAAGTCGGTTGTGTTTGTAAAAAAGTGGTTTTGCACACCAATTAAAGTAGAAGAAAAACAGAAATATTATAAATCAAGGGTGGCTGTTGATATTGCAATCAGCGATTTTTGCCAGACAACCTGGGATGTAATACGAATTTAGTAGGTAAAAATACAACTCTATTAAGCTAAGCGCACATTACAGCCGCACCGGGCCGCAGCACATCGCCTTTAATACAATCAAGCGCGGTGCGGCCCGCTTATAGTGTGCAATGGTTCATACAAAATGTCAGAAAGTTATATAGGAGCATTTTTGCGTTGCGGTGCGGCCCGTCCAAATGTGCGTCAGCCGTGAAGCCTATTAACTTGTGCCAATATCCTCGTTACTGTGCCAGTCTCAAGCAAGTTCAACCTGAAGATATTAGAATACTTTATACTCATTGTATGTATACTAAAGGTCCCATACCCTTACAGATTGCACTTTCTGTCGTGGGTGCCTGGCCGCATCGTGCGTCCGGTGCACAGCGTGCCTCTATTTGGCGATGACTGCGTTGATAGCAAGGTAACAATATCCATGGCGCAGTGGAAGCACAATCCCGCCGTCTTAGTCGTCTATGGTATTGCGTAAGTATTAAACTAAACTCATTTATTAAACCTCATTTTCTTTTGTCCTGGTGTGGATTCAAGGCTTAAATTAAACCATACATAGAACTTATATACATACATCACATTCACCGAATTCCAAGTCACCGCGACGCATGTGTGGTGTGACCACAGATATAGATACGCAAGAGCACCTACTTCGCGTGCCAAAAATCGCACCAGCTTACGTACCAAAATCGTAAGCCGCCACTCACTGAGCGCGAAGCTCAGTCCTGTGTACTAGCTGGGTGCCCCGCGGGTGAGGCAAGCCGGGTGCCGAACGCAGCGGCGTCTTTGAATCGATTTGATTTTCCCATCACTAAGTAGTGCTTGTGACGTCATATATATGTAGTAAAAAAATGGCACCCTTCGTTTTCATACAGATCGTGATACTTGCGTTATCTAGGCCTATCTGTGTGTGTGACTATGATACAACGGAGGATGCTATTGCATCTAATGAGGTATAATTTAGTGGGAGAATTACGGTACCTCTATATGTACCTATACAAAATTACGTGTGAGGACGAAGTTAACCATAGTTCGTGCTAAATTGGCAATATTACGAATTGTTTATGAATTAGGTCTTTTAACCTTCACTCAAATACTAGAATAATAAAGGATTCTTGTTCTTCTCATCCCAATATTTTCCAAACAAATCATGAAGTTAAATCGTGACGTCAACGCTTGTATGATTGAATTAAACCGGCACACTCCTCTGCTTACAAACATTATCTACATATCTCTTACTATTGTTCGCAGAGATTCCTGTTCAGAACGCTCCCACCTCAGTGTAATTGGAGTTCCTCGTTTAGGATGTAGGAAATGCGCAACTTTCCCTCGAGATGAAGGTAAGAACCTACCAGTCTACAGTACCCGGGCGTAAACACACATCGAGCGTTACAAAGAGACTGGGCGCTTTTAATTATTTTATTTTTAGATTGTTGTTTTGTTAAGTACTATTTGTTGTACTTTGGACGCTTTTAACGCGTACGTCTTTTTTATTTGTTACATCATTCTCACATTATATAATTTTAAATTCAAAAGTAATGATGTAACTAATATTTTTGGAAAATATAATTTAAAAAGAGTGTCCATGGAGTTACCTACGCTTTGGAATGGGCAACTAGCTTCATATTTTCCGACCGACTTCTTGACTGTATGGAAATACGTGCAAGTTTCGACCAGGCGGAATTTTTAAAACGGTAACGTGGCGTCTTCATAATTTTCTCTACATTTTACTTTCCGTGTTATCGTGACGTGGCCGTCCACGATAATTTCGTCACGTTAGAGATTATAAAACCGCGCAATGGCACAGCTATGAGAGGCAGAGACGACCATACAAAGCTGAACATTTCTTTACCTTTTCTCTTTGTTTCTTTTTTTTCTAAAACTAAGACTTGATATGCCATTTTCACGGTCTATAAACCTTCCGAAATCTTCTCTTTACTTCCACAATGTTACAAAAAAAAAACTTCTTTTTCAGAAGATCTAAATTGGGGCAAAAGATGCCTCGAACACAACTTCGCGATACACACAAAGTTCTTCTGCACATCCGACTCTAGTATGTACGAGCCAGTGGTCCAGCTCGCTTACTCAAACCAAATCATAATATACACAGACTTCATTCACATACTCGACATCGACTTCGTGAAACCAGACCAGGAAAAAACTGAGAGGGAGGCGGAAGATACCAAGAATTATTTAGATAGGGAGGAAGTTAATTCTATATATACGAACCCTGGAACCCCGGCTTCAGACGTTTCGGCAGCTTTTCAATCACCTAAATATCAGAACAACGTCGTCCAGAATATTCTAGCAGATTTCTCAGACTTAGAAATGGAGCCGTATCAAATGTCTAAGCCTGTCCGCGTGCCTGATGTAATGGGGCAAGAATTGTGCATTCAAGCGTCTTCAATTTCCCATAACTTGGTAGAAGAATGGGAGGGACCATCTCCGTCTATAAGGACGTTAATCAGTCCACCATTACGTTCTCCAAGGCGACGCCCAGCAGAAAGTATGTCGCGTTTCAATGAGACACACAGGATAATAGCCGAGAAAGCGTACGAATTCGTCGAAGAAGCAGAGACAAAATGCGAGAAACTCAGCATGTTTAGGAAACGAAGATTGGCCGACAAGAAGTACGAATTTTCTGAAGACAACAACGAGAATATCGTCCCGTTTAGGGTACTGAGGAGTAATAGGAAATACTTCATTGGTTCGGGTAGTAAAACTCAAGGGAAACGTGCGAAGTCTCCTGGTGAGAGTGTGGTGTTAAGGGCTCATAATCAGATCAGTAGACCACCTTCTCCGACCACTAGTTCGGATCTAAAGCACCCTGGACTTTCGGCTCTGGAGTCGGACCACAACAGCGAATCAGAATACAGGGTGACGGAAATGCTAGACGATGGCTCTCTTAAAACTATAGCTGTGCACGATAATACCTCAAAAACTCTTTCCGACTGCCCCGTCAACGCCCAAGACCCTTACTTGGTACACTCGGAGAACTCCAAATGTAGTAAATTCTTCACTCGATACTTTGTGGAGAGTGACGATGAGATTACTTCGATCATCACGGATTCCGAGGGTGAGTGAATTTTCAGTAATTATATTTTTTCAGAGATAATTTTATCTCTGTACATATTTGGACGAGTTGATGTGTTATGATAGCATGCTCAGTTATCGCGTGACCTGTTTAATTTTGCTATATTTTGCGTTATTTTGTGTAGTTTTTATGTTTGTAAAAATACTAGCTTCTGCCCGCGACTTCGTCCTCGTGAAATTTGTTCTTCCCCCGACCCACCCCGTCGCATCTCATCGCCTGCCCGCGCTATTACTTCGATTTTGCTTAGCGTTCTTTCTAAGGGAA
The DNA here is from genome assembly GCA_963082905.1 of Oligia fasciuncula. Classification (NCBI taxonomy): domain Eukaryota; kingdom Metazoa; phylum Arthropoda; class Insecta; order Lepidoptera; family Noctuidae; genus Oligia; species Oligia fasciuncula. The sequence continues at coordinate 3,101,146 of OY720392.1, read as the reverse complement.
CAAGAAATTTCACGCGGAGTCGCGAGTCACCGTATAAAATATTTTTGTTCTTGACACAGACGACTGCATCTCGGGCTACCACGTAGCGCTGCCGCTGTCAGCGCAGGGCGCCGGCTACGCAGGCCTGCAGGGCGTGGGCTCCGGGGCGTGGGAGCGCCTCTGCGGCGCCGCCCCGCCCTTGCCGCCCCTCACACTGCGCGCACACCAGCGGTCGTTAGACACAGAGCTATTATGTAACGAAGTCTGTGAACGACTGTGCAATATAAATGGGAAGAAGTTTATTTATTGCTTCGACTGGGGGTGTCACGTTATTGATGTTTGTCAGTCCAGTGGATGCTTGTCGGGGGTAAGTTATGAGTTTCCTGTTTTTGTTATGTAGTCTAGACGTAGGTATTTATCTGCACTCGATAGTTTGTTAAAAGGATTTCTTTACATCAAGCTATCATATCAGATATGTGCAATATGTGCATCTAACGAAATATCGTTGATATACTTACATTACAAATTCTCTTTCCAGTTGTGTGCTATGTGGATGTGGGCAAGCGACAAGAACACCTCCACGGAGGAGTGCCAACCTTGTAAAGATATCAGCGCGGGCTGTCTCGTACACCGGCAGCAGTATGCCGCTGAGGTAAGTTCCAAGTCTATAATCAACAAAATACTTAACTTGCAACTCGGTAAGTCGCGGCCGAATCACTGGGACACCATTGCTCTCTATAATAATTAGTAGTTGATATTTTTCATCTATACAACATCATTTTGAACAACTTTTTCTATGGGACCAACCTTGAAATCGCGAAAAAAAAATCTGCTGTTCCATACATTTGTGTTCATTTAAATCGACAAAATGTATGGAACAGCTGATTTTTTTTGGGCTAGGGGTGACTACTGAGATGACTAATAGAAAAGTATGCGAGAAGGAGACAAATGCTGCGTCGACCCCAAATTAATTGGAATAAGGCAAGATTGGTCCGGGGCGAGAGGGAGTGGGAGGCAGTCACTTCCTTCTGCGAAGCAGTCATGCTAGCGAAGGAGGTGGCGGGACGGCTCAGGGACGTTTAATGATTAATAAGATTAGTTTGTTAGTCAATTGACTAACAAACTAATCTTGCGTGACTATTGGCAAATCGCAAGCGTTAAACATATGTTTGGCAGTCTGTTAGCAAATTTTTGTTTAGATTAGCCGAACCAACACTTTTTTTTGTCCGCAGTGCTTGTTCGTGTGGGACCTAGTGAGCGGCGTTTACCGAACTGAGAGAGTTTCCATGACAGAAGACTCCAGTCAGGACTGCAGCAGAGGTAATAAGCCGTCGTATTTTAATAAAAATTTTAAATTGATCTTTACCAAAGCAAAGATGGCGGACGACCTTGAATCGTAGTAAACGACTGACCCGCGTTACAGTGAACAGGAGTGTGTGGAAAAGGTAGAGGAAGACCTTTGCCCTGCAGTGAAATAATACAGGTTAAACAAGTAGATATTTTAAAGACCCTTAGCAACCTCTAGTTTTGACATTAGAACATTTTTATTGCACTTTTTGTTCTCGATAAATAGTTATAGGAAGCTAACGTATTTATACTGCAACCAAGAATACGTTTAGTAGAAAAACTAAATAAGATCTGCACCAATGTCAATGTAATGTTACTTTTTTAACAACAATATGACCTTTCTCAATGCTTTTCCTCATGTCCTATTCAAAACCTTGAATAATAATCAACTAAACAAAGAATATCTTAAACATAATTGGCGAAATGTGGGTGTACCCACTGTCAGATTTATTTTGGGATGCATGAATAAGCTTCCTCGTGTAGCGCAGTTTGTTCCGCCAGTTACTCAACTGAGAAAGAAAAAAAGTTTATTTGAACACAGTTCGTGAAACACAAAATACAAAATTAACAAAATAAAAATAATGTTTCAAAAACAATAGTATATGCCTCACGGCTGCGCCAAAAAGGTTCATTTCAGCATTAATGCCAGACAGATGCAGTCTGACGCTGGTTTTCTAATGAACCTTGAGGGAAAACTGAACGCTAGCGCTCGTCGCATCCTGGACACCCAACACCTTATTTGACTGGCCAATTCTTCCCTTGTGGTGGTAGGGCTAACGCCAGCCTGGTTAGCGACCACCCTCCGAGCGGAGTCCAGCGTCAAGCAGCCTGCTGTGTTTCGTCGATGCGTGGGAGTTCCAGTGCCTTAGGCAACTTCTGGGCACGCTCGTTCCATTTTAGACCTCATCCATCGCTTTCCATCAGGCGTGTTCGAGGTCAGAGCGGGCCCATTCAGCAATAAAAAAAAATCTCCTCGGCCCAGCCCTTCAGGAAAAAAAGTCGTTATGTTATGTTAATCAAAGAGTAATATAATGTGTCCTACAGTTCCAGGTGCGGACAGGGCTCGGGAGCTCGCTAAGAAGCTGGGCCCGATCAACATGCCGCCCGGCAATGAGAATAGATTGCTCACTACATTGACAGGTAACATTCAAAAACTTACTAACAATGTCCAGTCCTTTCACAGATATTTTCTGTCCATAGGTGGCCTTCAATTACTTACTGTCAGGATGGCCGCCTATACTGCGTTACAAAACTATAGCGGTATCTACAACGCCACATGCGAACAACGCGTCATACTGACGTCAGGCAAAGTCCTGCATCGCGCAAGCAGAGTTTACCGCGCAACTAGCATAGCTACAACGGCCTGACATGAATCTTCGGGCCAGTTGCCTGCCAGACACAAGACCCGTCTGGTCGGAGGATCCTCCCTTTTCTATACAGTATGAGTGAACTTTACACCCTGTTCCTCATACCTTTATAATACCATAAGGAAGGAAAAGTTGCAATTTAGAACTTTTCTTGTTTTAGAAACTCAATTTGTAAATTCATGAGAAATGCCTTCTTTGGCTTTTCGCACAATATTTATTGATCTTTGATTCGGGCACATTACACATAGTAGTATTACTTAAACTATGTTAGTATAATTGACTAAGGGCTGATTTTTCCATCGTTAGATAACTTTTATTCGAGGAATAAAATTGACGTTTGACAGTTTTTGTATGAAATAACTGTCAAAATTTCAAAATTATTCCTCGAATAAAGTTATTAAATGATTGAAAAATCAGCCCTTAGACATAAAGTTATGGACCCAATGTACAGTCAACAAAAGAGACAAGTATGCAGGATCGTCGGTAAAGTTGAAGTTTAGGAAGAACCCGATGGATGTTGTCGACTGAAATTTAATTTGATAAAAGAGCTGTTTGTTTTCTATTAACAAAATTACATTTTATTCGAGAACATCCATCGGTTTCTTAATGCATACTTATCTCTTTTGTTGACTGTACCTTAAGTTATTGAAAATCTGCCAAGGCAGTTTTGCAGTTGTAACAAAGGTCCCGTTCCCAATCTCCTCGTATAATCATACGTTGATCTCTTTTCCTGCCAGGCCGATCGCTTAAAAGACTGACAGATGTGGACAATTGCATCGAAATCACGAAGAATCACCCAGACAGTTCGGAATCAGAGTCATCAGCGGAGGAAGACAGCGACTACGACTGATATTTATATTCTAGAAGCATCTATAATGCCTAATGTTTACCTCTTTGGTGAGAATTTACGAGGTTGAAGTATTATGGGCAAGTCTGTTAGGTATGAGACACGGATAAGTAACTACATGGAGTGCTAATGTGTCGGACGTTTTCTTCTGACGTACGTATGCTGAAACGTTTTATAATAACATTATTATGTCGCAATAGTCTTTATTCAAGTAGGTAATTAAAACGCGTTGACGATCGGATGAAGTTCGGCTCCCAAAAATCTATAAGTATGGTGTGATAAAATCACACAAATTGAATGTGCGTGTTTGAGTGCTTACAGCCCCAACAGTTAGACAGCAAACTGGACTCTTGCTTTGCGCGCGCTTAGCACTCCATTGATTTCTTAATCCGTGTATATTTGTCACAAAAAGAGAACAACGAAGGAAAGTGTGTGAAGCAGTTATTGTATAAATATTTGTCTCCTTAGGAGTGTATCAAGACAGGTTCTTAAAAAAAATATGATTGTTTTGATGTGTTCCACAACGTGTTTCTTAAACTTTTAGTACCGTTTCTCAAATGTTTTTGTCTTCCTCTTTTATAGACATCTTTTAATACTAAATGCTCATTAATAGGGGTCACACGGTAAGGGCTGATTTTTCAACATCAAAGCTATTAAAGCTAAAAAGCTTTTGGTATCCAAAAGTCTTATTTAATCAGTAAAAAAGACCAAACTAAAGTCAGTCCCGCAGTTAGCCGTATTCTTTGATCTTTTTTCACGAATGTATAATATTACACACCCTCTCCATTTTGAACTATAGACGTACTTAGTATACAGAAAAGAAATGTCTAACACAGCAACTGGGATACTTTTGTAAATAAAATGTTCGCAACTATTATCATTAGAAATATTTCAATTGATTGAAAATACTTAATACTTAATATGAAATCAGTCTTACACATATTAAAAAAAAAAAGAATCATTTTTGAATATTTTCGTATGGAATTTTACTTCAATCTTTACGTCTTAAAACCGTAATCGAAAACTTCTTGTTATAATATTAACGTTGTTCAAGTTTTAATATGGGGTAATGAAAATTTATTAGTAGTTGCATATAAATTGGTATTAATAGAACTGTCTGTATAAATTAATAAAACATTATGGTCGCTTCAATTGTGATTGTAACGCGTTGTATTGTATTGGATACTTTACGAAATACAATAATACCAATGCTCGAATTAAAAAAAAACATTACTATAAAAGAAAAGTGTTAGGGGTGCGTACACGTCGCGTATATTCATTTCATCTGAGGCGTAGCTGTAAACGATTCTCGTGCTTTTTAATTCTTCGCGTTTGGCATGAATATGAACGCACCCTAACGCTATGGTTTCCTAAGAAAGCGGGGAACGGTCACACAATAACGGCTGTTCAAATACAGAGCGTTTTTTGACACTTTAATGTCAAATACTGGTGAAAATGACAGCGTTTTATTATGATGACAGAACCGCTTTTCTAGGAAACCGTTACTTTAGGGCAGAGCCAGATCTATCCGCCCGGATTCGGATTTTTCTGCAACTCACGTTATCAGTCGCCCAGAAACATCCTTCACTAGAGCGAGAAAGTAACTGCATCACCATGCAAGCAGTCTTTAGGTCTGGCTCAGCCCTTACTCCCTTAGAACAGCAACGAAAATCGTCTGATATACTCAACTGGCCAATGACTGCCGCATGATATTTATCTAAACTGTATATAATTATAAACTTAAATGTGAATGTATGAATTAATTTATAAAATGGGTTGTAGTAGTATTTTGAGAGTATTTATGTCCAAGTTTGGTGTCTATATCGTATTATCGAGCGAGTTTAGAGCTCCTGGCATTGAATCGGTAAATTTTTTAGAGGGTTTCCTTGTTTGACTATGGGGCCCCGAAAAGGCTTGGATTTTGATACATGCAGAATGAATTATCTAGTACTATAAACATGTAAAATGCTATCATTACAAATAACTAATATATGGAGCCTCCTGTAGGTACAGCCTAGGTAACAAGTTATTGTTCTATAATTTAGTTCTCATAGTCATAGTTGTCTATGGCGATGTAAACCCCAAATATGTTGGGAAAGGGGATAGAGAATGATGATTCTATGGAGATGTATTGGATGGCTCACCTTCCCAGTTTTTTTTTTATTGCGCTTGACTTTTATCATGCCTGATGGAAAGCGATGGATGAGGTCTATGATGGAACGAGCGTGCCCAGAAGTTGCCTAAGGCACTGGAACTCCCACGCATCGACGAAACACAACAGGCTGCTTGACGCCAGTTACAACAGAAAGGTAATCCTGCTTTCCACCAAGTAAAGCATTGCTTTGTATAGTCTCTTTTTTACCAACTTCAAAAAAAATGAGGTTATATCACAATACCTCCCAATATAAATCTGATGCATGTCGATGTCTATGTACTACTTTCTACTGCATTTATATAAACATATGTGTAAAGTTAGTGATTATTATATTACGATAATCATCAATGATATTAATGTGTAAATGTAGTCAACGAATGACCATTAAAAACGGATTCTAGCACATCTGAATTCAAATTATGTATGGTGGCAATAAACGATATGGATAAATAAATATGGGACTATGTACTTCTAAGTATTAGAAGTGATTTAGTTAGAAAATATTCATATGTGCTGGAATTCAGTCCTAAATATGAACCTCGGCTCATAATAAGGTTGTGATTGTTTGACCGTAGGTTTGTTAAGAGAAGTGCCTCTGAGACTTGACAATTACCCTCCAATGTATTATACTTCTTCCAATCTTACTTCTATTGATTTTATCTGGGAATCTTTAACATAGTCCACTGTTTCCTTTTCTTTGTGTTCAAAGCAGGCATTTGATTGTTTTACAGAATTGGCTTCGTATTTTGAATATTGTAAATATATTTTTTTTAATAGTGAAGACATTTGATCTCGCACTATTAGATTTTATGAACTATGGAGGGTGTACATACTACGTAATTTTGGAGCACATTTGAGGGCAATATGTACTAGTGTATAGAATCTTCAACTTATTTGTCGAGCTGTATTAAATTGACCATTACAGTCTAAACTCAATGGTTGATTTCATTCTTTGCCTGTTATATTTAAGGCGATAATCTTACTGATGTTTTTAATGTCTAAGTATGAATAGAATAAGAAAGAGAATGTCCTATACAGTAATAACCCGATGTTGCGGAAACCGAAGACCAAGCAATAGGTTTTCGCATTTGTCATTCTGGCAACTCATAAATTATTCAAGTATAGAATAAGGTGCCAAAAGCGGGAATAAAAGGTCCAAAAAGCAACGAAAAGCGCGAAAAGGAGTCGTTTAGAAAACTTATTGCATAGGCCATTCGAAACTGAATGTGTAATATATTTATCTCACTAATTGGTGAGCAGTTGTGAGCTCTAGTCTTAAAAATCGAAAGATAAATACTAGTGTTTAACCAACCGCTCCAAGCCAGAGGCATATTGAACTAAAACTAAGCAATATAACAATGGTTGTTCCACATAATTTTCGATTGTCTTATCTCAAATATGTCTATGTCTAAACTTGAAGATTGGTAGTTAAATCAGCTTACAGTAGTAAGTGAGATGATTGCATTTAATTTTATTTTGTACCTGTCGACAAAGGCACGGACAGTGTTACTTGCCATCAAATTGTAATATACTACAGATAGGTATGAAATAATGCATGATGTAATAATAACATAAATAATTAAACTGTTGTTTTATTCGTGCCTTTTTGTACAATTTACAGGTTTTGGGCCAGTCTGAATAATGAATAATTAAGGTAGTTTATATCCACCAAACACAGGTGAAAATTCTCAGGAAGTGAATGCAGCAAAGTAATTAAAAAATAATATAATTATTTACAATTTTCTAAAATGTAATAGGTAAATATTTTAGTGTGATTGTATTATGTTTAAAATCCTCATTCCACCAAATTTTCAAATGAATGCACCTTTACATATCAATCATACCATTCAGCAATTTTATTTGTCTGCAATTTTGTTTAGTGCTGAAGAGAAAAGAGCAACAAATAAGATTAGAGATGACAGAAAAAGTGACTCAAAGTGGTGTCACTGACTGGCAGAGCCATCATCAGGGATTTTAATTTTGATAACACAAAAAATTTGTCGCCAAATATCAGAATTTGTCGGTCACTGGTTCAAAGGATATAAGGGTTTATAGGTGGCCGATCTGGAGTCTCCCCAGCAGGGCCACATTTATATCTCAAAAACTAGGGCACCTAGCGAAGATCTGTTTTCTCCCATATTTTGTAGCCAATTGGTTGGAATCAGTCGCCAAGTCACAAAAATCAGGTCTTAGTTTAGGAGATATAATGAGTTCAATTAGTAAGGTATAGTCAAAGAGTTTTTTCGTGAACTCTTGATCTAGCTCTTGCACTATACCTACACCTATATAAACTCTTTGAACCAGTGACCGACAAATTCTGATATTTGGTGACAAATTTAGACAAATTTTTTGTGTTATTAAAATCCCTGATGGTGGCTCTGCCAGAGTCAGTGACACCTCAGTGATGTTATATCCTCAGTTGGTGATCACCTATTATTATGCTCATGATACATAAAATTATGAATGTGGCAATATTGTAGTGAGTAGTGTCACTGACTCTAGCAGGGCCACCATCAGGGGTTTTATTTTGGTAACACAAAAAATTTGTAAATAAATAAATATTTTTACTAATTTACATAATATACATATTTAGCAACACTACCACTACAGAATTACTACATGTACTTAGCTGAAGCTACCTAGCTGTGTAACAACTTACATTAGGTACCCTTAATTAATTGTAAAATACAGATAAAACATTAAAAATATTTATTAATGTCCAGAATTATAAACTGTATACATCATCACACTCTGGCTCGATCTCCATTGGCGGGCTTCGGCTTTGACCATTTTCGTCCAACATGCAGTCTAATGATAGCCTATCAAGATCGTCCCATGATAATTTACTGAATTTTTCTTGCACAAGTTTGATAAGCCGGTTAGCAGCAGTTGTTGCTTCTGCTTCTGTCATGCCATACATCTTCTTGAAATACTTCACAGAAGCCTCCAGAAGGGTATCAGGCTTTTTAACAACTAAATTTAATTTAGTACCATCCTTTATGGTGGGATATGCTTCAACTGTTTGTTCATCCACTAGTGTCCTGCCTAGTAACAGCAATTTCTGTTCCTCTACTGGAATCTTAAACTGTTCGGCAATTTGTCGTTTCATTTCGGATATTTGTGTGGTAGGAAGTACCTAAAACAATGCACGAATATAATATTTATGAGGACAGAAAGTACGATTTCAGTTCCAGCTAATTTACTTACTTCCAAGCAACATTCACCGCCTTGTAACTTTTTAACGATTACTTTCATTTTGGATAATATCAATATAGATCTAGTTTTCACGAAACACTGCGTGTAAATTACAAAAATATTAATTCAACAGCATGTTAATTCAATGCCAGACAAAAACAACTAAAAAAGCTGTCATGCATGGTGTGACGTACAACGTCATACCATTATATTATACCAGGTAAGATCTTAAACATAGGCGCCGTAGGTTGTATTTCTTTTACTCTAATGAATTTACGTATTATCCTTTTCTCTTTCCAACAACAACGCTGCAACGCCTCCAATCTGACATGAATACATGATGATTGACAATAAATTGATTGACATTATAAAGTTGACGCCTGACTAGTGATGGGTCGAGAGAATATTCTCTCACTGAGAATGTTCTCAAATCGTGATTTGCAATTTCATTTCGACGGAGAATATTCTATGAACATTGAGAATTTAAAAGTAGTTAATTATGATGGAAAGGAGGCAATAAATGTAACTTTCATTATTAAGACCTAAAACTTGTACCTCCAACTGCACCAGACTGCTTGAAAAGTGAGCTTGTTTTGATTTTAACTTTTTAGTCGGAATTTTTCTTTTTTTCACCCTTTGAGTGTTATATTTGGAAATGTCTCCTCAAGCCCAATTTTCATACATGGTACTAAATATTTTTTTCAAGTCTACTTCATCATCATCAGCCGAAAGACGTCCACTGCTGGACTGCCTCCCCTAAGCACGACCACCGCCAGTCTTTACTTATTGACGTCTAAAATCCGCAATTTGATTGTTCGCGCGATGGTTATATCGCGCGACCTAGACGAGTCGATAGGCACCTCATTTACATTATATCCATCCAGCCGTTAGGGCGCTAAAAATTATTGCTGTCACGCAGACGGGTAAAAAAATGTCGATACCATACAAACATCCATTTTTTTTATTCTCGTAAAATCTGTACTAAAAGAAAAAACAGAAAATCAGCAAAGTTTCGGTTGGAAAATATTCTCGGGAATTTAACATCACTACGCCTGATGCTTTGATGAGCTGAGTAGCTGACGACCTGGTAATGGTGTGTTCCAAAGATGCCTTATTTTGATAGTCTTTAGTCTACAACTGCACCAATTAAATTAAATAAAAAACAATTTGTGAATTGAATAACTTATGTATGACACTCGACGGCCCGTCTAGCGTCTATTCTTCTTCGTTGCGCTTTCAGTCTATCAAAAAGTACTCTGTGGCTGGCACGACTGTGTTTTAAATTGAAAAGTTGAAAAACGTCGCTTGTATGAAACGTGCACTAAAACTGAATACCAACAAAACAAAAAAAAACATGGACGGCAGACATGACGTAAAGCTGCCAACATAATAACAAGATAGGGATGTACTAAACATGATAGAGTCGAATAGATGTTAAAGCGCGACAGCGATAGCCGCCATTATGTTTAGTGCACGTTTCATAGTTTCTTTTTTTATTAGACAGTTGCGTCACACTGGAGGTCACTTTGACTGTATGTTTGAGACACAGAGGGCAGCATAGAGTAATGTAATATATGGGCAGGATAGGACGTGGAGCATGGTTTGTGACATAGCTCCAAAAGGTTACATGCTCTGTGGCTCCACAATCACACTGTACTGTGCCGCTGCCGTTCCGTCAAGGTAGCCCCACTTTACCAGGTTGGATTTACACCTTCCCACTTGTTCGGAGACGGTTCAGATACTTCCAAGTGGACGGAAAGTTACACCCTGCAGGGAGATGCTCCTTTGGTGGTAGGTAGTAAGCAGGCCCGTCCACAGAGCATGTAACCTTTCAGGCCCGTCTATGCAAAGTTATCTTGGTACGGACGCCAGCAGGTCAACCTACCCGAAACTGTCAGATTTTCCCAATCAACCTTGAACCTTATGTTTTAGCAATAAAGTCGAAAATCTATTAAATAAATCTGACAGATTGTAGTAACTTGATGTGCTGGCGTCTGTACATACATACGTTGGCGAGCGTTAGCGAACGTTATAACTGCACAGAGCATGCTGAGCATGTAACTTTCATTCAGTCTATCAAAAAGTACTATGTGCATGTCACAACGCGCCCCTGCCCTGACCACAGAACACTTACTCCTAGCGGAGGCCCTGACTGGCCCTGACCCCCTACATAGTTACTTTACTCTTTGCCTTTCATTATACTATAATGTACTCTGTGTCTTTGCCTGACCCCCGACGATAATTTTAGTGTTGCCAGTATTATTAATTAATTGTCAATGTGACCAATTATCATAATTTTAACAAAGGTTCCTTTACTCACACTCATCATTATTTTGTTTTACGTACTGCTGGATATAAAGTATAGGCTTCTTCCTTTTTGTACCATGTTTTCTGTGGCCTGCTCGGTCATCCAGGGGGTCTACTCCGAAGCGGTTAACCACCGTATCGGCCGAATGTTCGGTCATTTTCTACTACCTTTCATTTCCTATATTGACTATAGGTTCCGACCAAACTGTGCCAATCCGAACCTTTTTAGAACCCTTACCCTTTTTTTACCTTTTTTTTTAATTCGTAGTAGGACAAACAATATTTGAATCAGAAAATGACCGAACGACACGACAATCAACCACTTCGGAGTAGACCCAGTAGACCCCCAGGTCTTTTCTGCGGCCCTTTGTGTGTCATACACCCAGCTGGCTGACGTGTGGTTGACTGACATTAATAAAATAAAATAATATTTGTAAACAGGTTTTATGCAAATTTAAGCGAAATAAAGAATAGCCATCTAGATTTCAAAATTCCTGTAATACCATTAGAGTTAATAAAATAATAATACAAGCAAATGTCAACTGGTTTTGATCTTCAAGCTTCAAGTTTCGTAAATAAATAATTACCAAGGTGATATCTTACTACTTTGGATGAGAAGTCGAGAAACACGAAGTTCCTATTCGGAAAATAATAATTTCTACATAAACATGAATACGAAAAAAACGGTTGAAATAATTGAGGATTATTCGAATAATGTAATATTAATTTTTGAAGCAGACTGTATAGAAGGTAATTATGAAAACTAATTCCAAGTTTTAAACTACATTAAGTTTTTTTGCCTCCTAGGAACTTACGGCTGTAAATAATTTAATGTCTTTGCTTACGGCATAGGACTCTGACATACTTTTTCCTTTTTCCTATGTTAGCGGGAAACTGGCGGCACTGGCGGGGCAGGCAGAAACCATCAAATTAAAATTAATAAAGTGTGGTAGGCTCAGAGTTGATACTCGTAAGTAACTCATCAACGAACAATGCAAATTAGGTACATACTTTGACATCTAACTACTTTGTATCACCATTCTCTTGCCCGTACATACATTCAATTAGTACGTTCTTAAAAATTAAGGGGCTATGGGGCTACTCTTAAATGGTCATGGACGTAATACATAAGCGGGTAGCTTTGTAGCCTTATATTTTCATAGGCTACCAAGATTGTTTTTTGGTGGTACTGGTAGCTGTTCCAACTTCAAAAAAGATGTTTTGTATGACAGGACAGTAGTTTTTGAGCTGACTGTTGAATCTACTCCCATTGGAAAAAGCGGGAAAATCTATAGAAATTTTCTGATTCTTGACGGTCAATAAAATGAGTTGGTGACTCTTCTACAAAAGTCACAAATCAAGAATTGAAGTTGATTCAACTGGAATTATTTTGGAAACGGTGGAGCATTATTTTCATTACAGTCGGCACGTAACTTGGCAAGGTTTTGGCGGAGTCACAGAGCATTTGTAACCTTTTAGCATTCCTTTTAGTGGGAATAAGTTAGCGCATGTGTGCAACAAGAAAATGATCACTTTTATTGTTTGTCATTATACTATGGTTATTGCCATACATTATTTTTAAACATGTCTGTTTACAAGAAAATTAAAGAAAGGAAAAACTAATTTAACGACTCTTGCCAAGTTACGTGCCGGGGACTGTACATACCAATCATTTTTTAATTTTGTGCAGTTATTATTTAACATAATACCTATGGTTGAAATTAGAAGGATCTTTATTTTATTCCTATTAGAAAATGATACTTACCCTTCATTTTCACATTTTGAAATAAATAAAAAGGGATATCTTACTAAATACTAATAGTAAATTAGTAACCTATTGAAATCACTAGCTTGAAATTTGGCCGGGGTGTCCGTAGCCTAGGAAACGGGTGTAGCTACAAGACAACAACATTGATAAGTCATTTCTTATCGTGTTATATAAAAATTGGCAAAACTAGCTGTACATAGAGTAAATATTAGTAATAATAACTTATTCGTGATTAAAACAACTATAGAAACTAAGATGATGTTGACAGTTCGAGGTATGGATGGCAGGTGGGTTTAATATATTCTCGATAAATTAATTCGCAAATAACCTGAAAAATGGGTTTGATAACGTTAATATTGGTTGTCAAGCGCGTTGGGAATGATATGCGTGCTTCCCGAATCGGGGAGCGTCCTAAATGAGCTCCCCCTTGCTCCCAGGCGCGTATCAATTTTATCAAAGTTATCGGGCAGAAGGGATACGGCGGCGGTGCCTGGCACGGCGCACGACCCGCTACGACTACTCACCTGCGGAATTAACTTTCGGGACTTATGTACTACGCAATACATAGGGGGGACCGACAATCTGCGCATCTAACAAATATCAAGCTCCTAGAAATGGTTTATTAATCTTATTACGCTTATATTGTGGAATTGATAACAAAAAAAAAAATGTTTTCAGAATGTATACTTCATTCTAAATATATATTGCTTGGACATAAATCATGCTCACAGAAAATTACACATCAAAGAAACACAAAGGAAAATACTATACATTTATGACTATTTTAAAATTAGGTAAACATCAAGTTAATAATTATTTAACAATAGACATCAACACACTATCAGATCATTGCATGTGATACTTTTTATAAAAATGTCATTAGCAACAACAATACAATAATAATAATATAAAGAAAACAAAATATCCAGTCATGCATTACCTATGGTGGTACATGGCAGGTGGTGTCACTGAACCATGACGGGCACCTGCAGCCACCCCACTATGTCCCTATCACTAAATTACACACACCACCTCTAGTCAGCCCACACTACTAAACATGAAAAACAAAATTCTCACAGAAACAGTACCAAACATGACAGTGAACCAACCAAGCACATAGAGACCGTTGTTTGATCAATACTTGATGTCATACAGACTGGTGTAAAGTCACAATTATGTGTTACTGTTGTGTTCTAGTGATATTTTGTTGCAAAAATTAATTTCCAATCCAAAATGTCTGAGATGGGCTTTGAGAATGTGTTCTATTTAGAGAGTGAGTGTTTTTGTATAGTTGTTTTGTTAGGAGTGACGGTGCGGAGGGACGGATGAGGTGTTGCCAGGTTACGCTCCACGGATACTCTCCGCCCTTGCTCCCAGCAGATCAATAACATCTCTATCACCTTGGATGGTGTTATGCAACAATTCAGATGATTTATTTTATTTGTGTATTGTAAAATAATATGATGCAATATTTTTTTATGCATATGGAAGAATTTAAGATTACATTTTGACTGTTATGAGAATCTTTCTTTATCATTTTATGTTGATATTTTTGTTGCTGTATAGTGACTGTTTGATTACTGCAATGCTTAAACAAATGATAACTGATTAATTTGTAAAAGTTCTTAATATTAGTTCTCAATTGATAAGTATTTTAATAACATTCAAGTGTGGAGAAAAATTACATAACAATCTGAAAGTTAACAATAAATTATTATTTTTTGAGAGAAGTATTTGACTTTTTTAAAGTGTACAATGATCTACCTGCCTGCATTACATTTAATTGCAAATTGCCATCAAAGGGGTGAGTTACCCTACTTTGAAATGTTGCCAATTAGCAGCAGGTATGGCTTTCACTATAATTAGGGGATTCAAATAGCTAATCTAAAGTTAAGACTTTGTTAGGTATGTTACTTTGAACATTTAATAAATGTGTTTGACAATGTATTGTAAAAGTGGAAAGTTTAATTTATTTTGTTATTGTATTATGTAAAATAATATCAAACCAGTTTTTTTTCTGCTGTAATGTGGGTAGGTACTCTATTTATATTTGTAAACCTGATAAGGTAACTATAAGGTAAATATTCAAAATCAAGTAAATAACCTTTTCTTGCAAAATATTACACATATTATTATTTTGCGAAGTTATATCAAGGTCGACACGAAGCCTTGTTTAGCTATACCTAGAATTTCTAGACCGATATGTCTCCGGTACTATATAATCGATTCTAATGCTATTTTCAATTGATAAATTTGATTAAAACCAGTCCCTACGGTGTTTTCTTCAGACTTTGAGTGCGCCGGCGACGAGGTACTGGTGGAGTCGTCGCCGCCTGCATCACCGGACATGGCGGCGCGGCTCGCGGCTCCTGCACAGGTACTTAATATCCACATAATTCTGAATATTTAGGTAGGTAGGTATTATATAAGTCTCTGAAAGTTTAGTAAGTATGTATGTATATGCTTACAGCTGAAAGTAACAGGAGAGTAAAGTTAATAGCGTATTATTAGTTGTGGATACTGTCGCCATTGTCATTCCTAGAGAAATACTCCTCGTTGTCATCTTTCGTATTTAGGTACCTAATAGGCTTTCAGGCTCTTCAGATAAAGGTGCATCTGAATACCAGTATTACCTATAACAGTTAAACTGGTGGCTTGTGGCTAAGTAATAACAGCCGCACAGGTCGATCGATAAAGTTAAGCTACGCTTGTCGCGGTTGGTCCGTGGATGGGTGACCATCTTTACGTTGTACACCAAGATCCCTCCCAGCCGCGGAAGTCATTCGTCGTTACGGGTCGTCAGAAATCCGAAAGTCTGCCAACCACTCTTATCAAGGGGTATCGTATTACCTACTTAGTAACTGGGTTGTGGTGGTCAGATAGGCAGTCGCTCCATGTAAAAAACCGTTATTCAGCTGCATCCGGTTAGACTGGAATCCGACCCCAACATAGTTGGGAAAAGGCTAGGCAGATGATGAGTTACGCTGGTATATCCGGCTTAATGTAAGCTGATAGAGTCCTGCTACCAACCTAGTTGACTAACAGCTAATCTTTTCGCCGCCGCGCCGCGGTGAAACTTACTATCGTAATCGAAAACAATTCTTTTTTTTTTTTTCCCCACACTAGGAATTTCTCCTGTAAACTAATCCTCCTCCTGAATATCAACTTGTAAAGTATCGAGTTGTATGGATATCATACACGCTACAGTAATTTCATCACACAAGAAATAAAAATAATTGCTTAAAGTCTAGCATAGGATTTGCATTTTGTGCTGAGTAATCATGAGTCGACGCAAGGTCACGGGTTTTAATAACACTCATACGTATCGCAGTTTATACCTAACATACATACCTACATAATTTCATAACCTGCAATCGAAGTAGGTAAGTGCTTACTACACAAAGTGATAATGAGTCAGTCGCACTTATAAAGCGATTACCTATTAGGCGGGGGTACGAATTACGATAAATCATTATTATCATTCATTTTCTACTTACCTACTCTCTTTGTGTGCCTTTTTTGTTCGAATACCAGTCTGGTGGTGTAAATATTAGTATTTTTTCAAGTTAATGCCTAAATTAGATTACGACTACTTACTGAGAGGACCCGTCCGTTGATTTCTACAGTACAGCCAAAATAAGCTATGCGTCAAGTGGTGACGGCCGCGACTTACGAGTTGGAGGTCGTAAGTTCGAACCCAGACAGGCACTTTACTTTGTGTTAATTATATCATCACCACTGCTCTCAAAACGGTGAAGGAAATCATCGTGTGGAAACCGGCATGTCCTAGAACCAAAAATTCGAAGACATGTGACATCTACCAACCCGCACGGGCTCGCATGGTGGATTACGGCCCACTCCCTCTCACAGAGAGGAGGCCCGTGTCCCAGCAGTGGGAACATTACAGGCTGATTATGTAAGCTAGGTGTACAGTGAGACTGATTATCAAACTTTTTGGTACTACTGCTCTGTATGACGCTGGCAGAATAGTCGACATCGGGTCAGTTGCCAAAAACAAAAAAAAAATGCTACTTAGATAAGCATTCGGTACTTACCTATTTCATTTATTGCAGTTTCCATTTTGTTGACTATCGCAAAGTTCAACGACAGAATTCAATGATTGCTGTTATTTCTATTTGATTCTGGTCCTCAATCCGCATTCAGAGAGACACGCAGTTCCATCCATCCTGCATATTAATTATCTCCCTTGTATTTCTTCCCCTATATAATTTTTTCACGTATATATATAGGGTGGCGCGGGCGGCGGTGCCTCGCCGAGCGCTGTGCGTGACCTCATCGTAATACCGGAAATACCCGACTCCATACATTTGCAGCACGCTATGCAACAGGTAAATATGGTACGCACGTTCTAAACCTCCAATGTCTCAGCAGAAAGGTCAAAAACAAAAATACATTAGGTACCGAAATGTCTCGGAAATCGAAAATACACATGTTGATTAGTCGCAGTTCTAAACACTGCGTTTTCTCTCCAGAACATGCTCTAAGTTGCTTTTACATACTGATATCCTTGCTCAGTTATTGAAAATACATTGAGGGAGATTACCAGTAAGATATTCTGTATACGACAAAGTACAAAATCAAGGCGAATGGGAGATCATAATACCTATGCAAAAGTCATTTTGACATAAATCCAAGGCTTGTGAAAAGTGCACGACTTTCCTTATCTTAGTAAATAAGCGTCTTGTTGAAGTAGTCAGATGGCCTGAACCACGAAGCCTGTACCTGAACAGTTTCAACTTGGCCTATCACGGTATTCACGGTTCAATTCCTTCCATTACGTTTGAATTTATGTGACCAGACCGTGACTAATGGAAATTCTACGACGAAACTTATACTCCAGCAATGGCTGAATTGGTCTTAAGCAGCTGAACGAAGGCCTCTCCAGTTATTCATGTTTACGACTACTGAGCCTTGCTTCGCACGGGTGCAATCAGTAATGTGGCTACATGTCAAAACATCGAGATCTATGTGTTATATCTAGGCTAAATATTAATGCGTATACACACGTGGGCTAAATCTACCACCATGTGGGACCTAGAAAACGTCTGGCGACATAGAGGCAGGCCCAAGAGAAGATGAAGGCGGAACGAGCTGGACGCTTGCAGACAGAATTAGTTCACATTAGCTCAAGACAGAGGAGTGGAAAGGAGAAAGGGAGGCCTTTGCTCTGCAATGCGACAACATGAGCCACAAATAAATAAATACACATAAACCTTCTGGAATAAATTCTCTAAATGATGGTGAAAACCTCACCAAAATCAATTGGGTAATTTAGGTCTAAGCGGTCACACAAGACAGAAACGAATAGCGACTTTATATACTTTATACCTAAAGGTTATCCTTTCTTAGCAACATTGCTGCCTGTCCTCAGGTATCGAGTACGGTGGTAGAAGTGAATGGCGACAGTTCCGGGCATTCCAGTCCCACAGCGGAGGGACAGCACACTTACATCACCGTAGCGAGTGAGTGTAAGTACCACTACATATTTATTTGAATGACGTCAGTAGTTGTGACTTTGTGAAGTATGCACCGTTTTGATTGGTTCGTGAAGGCAGGTTTTTAGAACAAGCAGTCTCAGATCAATATTATGGGTATTATAAAGTCAACCCAAAGTTAGTGAGTCTGTGGTATTCCACGCTTGGACAGTGGACCCAGTGTCCCTTGTGTCTAAGTCACAGACTAGATAAATAGAAGCAATAACTTGAGGTTGCATGCCGTGTCCCTACTTACCATAAGTTGAACTGCAAACTTTTTCCTGCCGAATAATATTAAAAAAAAACGACCCGGAAGAATATCTAGAAGTTAATGAGATTGGCTGCAATATCTAGGGATGTTACTATGTCAGCGTGACCGTTCGTGTTTTACCTGCCTTCGAATGTTTTTCTTTTAAGAATTCAATAGGTATTTGTTTTGTAGTTTGTACAGTTAGTTATCAAAAAGAAACTTTAAGAAAAATGTTTATTTATTTATTTTCCGTTGCACTTTGTTTTGTAGAACTTTTGATTAAAATAGGTATTGTAATGTCAAGCATGAAATATTTTATGTTGCACATTTTTGTTTTGAAGCACATTTTTATTTATGTATTTATGTCGTGTGGATCGTGCAGTGCAAGGCGCATGGGCACAGCCAGGCACCCACGTGAAGATTGAGGAGCAAAGTGACCAAGAAAGCAAGTTTTTATTTCATTTTCGTTTTGTTTATGCTTCTCATCTTAGGTTTAACAGCATGGCCAATGTCCATCGGGACTTCCCCTTTGCTATTAACACCGGTATGAGGTTTGCTACGCTTGGACTAATTACTTTAGAATTTGGCCAAGATTGCTTGTAAATGTCGGCGGTTCATAGAAACACGACTGCAGCCAATTAAAATTTTCTAGTTGGAAAAAAAAAGTGCGAAGGGTTCCGTGCCACAAGGCAAAAACGCCGAAAAAAACAAGTTTGTTGTATTAGAGCCTCCCTTAAATATTTATTTTAATCTGTTTTTAGTATTTGTTGTTATAGCGGCAACAGAAATACATCATCTGTGAAAATTTCAACTGTCTAGCTATCACGGTTCATGAGATACAGCCTGGTGACAGACAGACAGACAGACGGACAGTGGAGTCTTAGTAATAGGGTCCCGTTTTTACCCTTTAGGTACGGAACCCTAAAACCGGGGTTTTTCTGTTTTGTAATTTTAATTAACAGTTGGCCACCATCATTGTATGAAGAATATCTATGAAGAGTACCTATCACTATTCACTATTCATAATAAATAGCTTACACATCATTTAGGTATTAAATAACATTTACTCATGGACAATAACAAAACCATTAAGGTGCAATTCCAAGATGGACCGCAGGCCGCAAACTGCAGCTGCAGGTTCAAGCGACACTATTGGTTTCTATGTATCTCTATGAAAACTGCGGTAATTGTACCTTAAGGCCCGGCGCCCACTATCGGCATCGGCACGGCTCAGGATTTTTATGCGACGAATAAAAATGTAACTTAATTGTATGACCATAAAATTGAAATTTCAATGATAATAATCATCGTAGGTGCAAAAATAAAGATAGGGTATCCGACATACCGTGTCATTGAAATTTAAAGCAATTGTTGGTTATCCTAAAAAAAAAAAAAAAATATATTTTCATACAATTAAGTTGCATTTTTATTCGTCGCATAAAAATCCTGAGCCGTGCCGATGTCGATAGTGGGCGCCGGGCCTAAAAGGTACAATTCCGAGATGGGCTGCAGACTGCAACCGCAGGCGAAAAAATACATACCTAGAAACTAATAGTGTCGCTTAAACTTGCAGCTGCAGTTTGCGGCCTGCGGTCCGTCTTGGAATTGCACCTTTATGCTAAAGTAGTAGTCAGCTTCCATTAAGAAAGTTGGTACCTACAAAATCTAAGCAGGGGTTGGTTGGGCATACCTTTGAAAATGAAGATGGCTAGGTTGGGAGCTAACGTAGTCATTCCGATGGCTGCAACCGTGAATTTTGTTGTACAGTATTTCTAATGTGTCTTACACAAGTCTTTGATCATGTTCAGCCTTTTTTTAATTTGATTGTCATTTTGGTTTTGATTTGGAAGACTTGTTATGACTGCTTGTGATGCCAAGTCTCATGTCATAAGTATAACGGTTCCAAACAGGACACAGCAGGATTTGGAAAGGTTGGTCACGTGTGCCTTGAAGATGTGTTGCTAGGAGACCATTATGAATTATCACTATCTCCAACAAATCCTCGATATTTTTTCCTTTGAGTTTCCACTTCACTTGTCAAAGTTGGTCACAACACGCTCTTTGTGAGAAGCCTTTGATGGACAACAAACTATTAGATTTCACCCTCTGACATCATAATGTCTGATTATCTCCCACCTGTCAGGATTGATGCCGTATTAAACGCACCCCATTTGTTATTTTTTTTTCTTGTAAATTCAACTTTATTGCTTTGACATAAGTGTGTAAAGAGGAATTAGCGAAATACAGGTTCCGAATTAATCTGAAGAGTACGGACCGGTTGCAGGTGCGGATGGATTTGTTTTGATATTTTAATGAAGCGATTATTTTTATAATCCCTCGCAAATATTCTTTTTAACAATTTCATGGAAATGATGTAGTCAGAAGGGTCAAATTGAATATTATTATCTAATTCTATTATCTAATTATTATAAAATATACACGCTAAGTAATCGATGCTGCAAACGCCACACAAAATTGTATGAAAATAAATATTTTCATAATGTGGCGCTTGCGCAGACAGCGCGTAATAGCCTCACTGAAAGTTACTATAATTAAAATAAAAACCTAACCAACTAGTTTAAAAGAACTTAAAAAAAAAAACTAATAAAATGTCTTATTTAGCTTACGTTGTAGTACGATACGTAATATTTTCCAATTAGTTCAAGAGGCGCGTGCAATCAAATCAGATCAAGTTACATGCAATTTTAATATATTTTCGTTCAATTTGCACATGATACCCTGCAGACTGCAGACAAAGCGTAATTGCGAGTGCCCCTACGGATTATCTACCTGACTGATCCCTATCAATGGGTGCATACATCAAGGGGATGATCTCATTCATTGTCCACCTGCGCTGGTTACCTCTGACGTGACGTCGGCCACGCGCCGTCGCCCCTCCCGGCTCCCGTACATTGGGTGCTTCACTTTTATATAATTTTTTTATACCGTTATATAACATTATACATGTCTGCTTGGCTGGTTCCTAGAGAGCTCATACACGATTTTATTGTGTTTTATTGCTTCTTATTGGAAAGGGGATTTATGGATGATTTTCAGTCTATTTTGAGTTGAACATGAACATCAATTTGAAAGGGAAAACATTTTGTATAAAGATGTTTCAATAGTTGTTTTGGAGCTTCAAAAAACGTACAGTAACAAGCCTGAGAACCGTTAAAGATGTTGTCATCTCGGTTGCTATGTGAACATCATTAAAATAGGATAAATTTATTTACTTTATTAGAAAAATATTTTATGTGGGAAAAACTGGAAAGACTTAAAATATCCCAGTTATAGGAACTAATTACGGTAATGGTTATGTTTGATGAATTACTTGTAGTCGCATGTCAATAACCTATTTTAGGAAAATTCTATTCCATGGTCTTCTTACCACTTTTTTCCGCGAATTCATTAGTAGGTAAATTTTCTTGAATTGGAATATTTTATTTCTTTTCCTAATACCTACTTTTAGAACAAAATGATCTTTTGATACATTTTCTTATAGTCTGCGTATAATTATGTAGGCTTTGGCTTACGTAACTAATTATATTAAAATAATGTAGGAGTACAACAGGTATTATCATCATTCCTGTGCTTTAAAAACATTATATTTTTAATTCGACTCTAGATCTCTCCATGCTCCGCCAACACCAAATAAATAGGAAGGATAGACAAGTAGGATGATAGTTAACAATAACCAACAGCTTTGAACTCAACCTTCAACGCCCAAACACTGTCCACAACCTGCGAACTACTAACTACTACAAACACATAACAAAAGGGAAATCACAATTATATCGCTTACGTCTATATTACAACGTTTATATAAACAGGTGGGGTGGGGTGGGAAAGAGATACAGGTATGCGTTAGACAGGGAAGGGACACCAGAGATTGGTAATCGGGATGTTTTGCTGGGAAGTGTAGGTCCGGCAGCGAGTTGCCTGGGAGATCTCTAAGAGCATGGAGGTGCCTCGGTATCGGTCTTATTACCCCTGTGAGTGAGACTTGGTCCTTCATCTGTCTTTGTGTGCTTAAGTTTGAGTGAGGTGGTCCTACCAGACGGCGGTTAAATAATTCTGGGAATTCAGTGCTGGGAAATAATTTTCAGTTGGAAAAGCTTTCTTTGTTGTTTATACTTGCATCTAGTTTAACTCAATTCTTTGTTTTTTGATACCGACCTATTTTGTGAAATACTATCCTATAACAAAAGGGGGAATAACAAAAAATAATTGAAAGCTTCTTTTAAAACTAAAGTCGAGGTGTCCTTGAAGTTTTCTTTGTTAATAAATATTGTTATGTCCTGCAGGCGAGGGCGGCAACGGCGTCAACTATCACGTGCAATATGTTACGGAGCCGCAGGAGATCTACACACAAGGTCACCCGACGCATATGTGAGCGAATCTGTATTTTATTATTAACTAGCTGACCCCGCGAACTTCGTACCGCTTCAGAATATGAATTTTCGTATATTTTTTTTTTTGTAAATTTTTCCCATGTTTTTAATAGTTATTCTGCTAGTCGGGGCGGAGACAAATCCAACAAATCCAAGATCATAAAAATCGGTCCAGCCGTTCTTGAGTTATAAATGGTGCAACTAACCCAACTTTGTTAACTGTAATATCTTTTAAGTGTTTTCCTACTTAGTTTCCGAATAATTTTTGGGGCTCAACAAAAATTATGAGACTATTTTTGTAGAGCACCAAAAATTATTCGCTCGCTAAACTAGCTATAATCTCCTGTAATACATTTTTCAACTAGCACAGGCTAAAGGTGATCTTTTCCACTAAAGTCAAGTACTGTGTTCTATTGCACAAATTTTGCTTGTTCATAACTGGCAGAAAACTATCTGTTACAATGTTTTTGGAACTGTAATATAAATTATCTGCTTGTCTATTGCCGCTTCCAATTTTCTAAGAAATATTAAATGAAACCACATTGTTTCAAGGCATAATTTCAAGTGGTGGCTGCTTGTTGCCGGTCAGCTTTTCCTTGTTGCTAAGCAATCCTTTGTTGTGCAAACCCGGATATATTTTACCTGTGTAAGATTTCGTTTACCTCTACAGCCGGAAAACAGGCTATAGACTCCATTAGTTTACCTATTATGTTTTCTTTTGTTGTTGAGAGAATTCTATTAACTTATTTTTTTTTACAATTCTTCTCTTCGTGTACATGGTAGTTCTTTTTTGTTTTGATATTATTTGAGCCCAGTAGGAGGCAGCGTATATTGTGGCATAAGAGGCATTTTCCAAAAAACGGCCGGTAAATAAGCGTTTCTTAATCATTACAGTGATTTCTCTCACGATCCTGAGCTGATAAGGCTGAAAGAAAACTCATGTCAACTCATGCACTTTTGAATTGTCAAAAAATTAAATAGTCTGTCAGTTAGTCAGAAAGTTGAAGCTAGTTGCCCATTCCAAAACATAGATCTCTATGGAGAAGAACGGGCAAGAAACTCCATAGAAAAGATAAGAAATCACAGCAATTTTTGTTTAGACGGAAATGATAAAATCTCATATTGTTCTCAGGGATTCCTTGCGCTCCTATCCAGTGTACGGAGTGACGACTGTGGGCAATGGAACGAGCGCGGAAGGCACTTCTGCAGACAACGGCTGGGGCGGAGCTTCCTCCGCAGAATACACCGCTTATGGCGTCGTGGTAAGTTGTACTTACATTTTTATAACGAATAACGTTTATTTGGACACAGTTCGTGAAACACAAAATAAAGAAGTGAGTGCTATTACACTTGACAAGCAACCATTTCAAGAACCGTTGAAAGAATGTTTTTTATAAGAAAAATAAATCGTCCTTTGAACACTATTTTATCAAAATCAAAAGTCATATATTCGAATTAGTCTGAGAATCTGACCTTTGAAAAATCTTTTTTTTTAATTACAAGAGACATTCCCCAAAAACGCCCGCAATACATCTAATGTTTTAGCTCCCTCTCATTGAGAAGAGGCCTGTGTCCCAGCAGTGGGAACATTATAGGCTGATTATGGTTATGGTTTAGCTGGGAAAAAGAAGTGGCGCAACAAACTCCCCAGCAACACGTCTGCCTGTCATTGTTGTAAAACCACTTTCGACATCTCGACGCGAACAAGTTTTTTTAACATCATGAAAACATTTACTTATAACATTTTATTCCGCTTGCCTATGAACTTCGTTTTCACAAAACTTTGAAACCATTTCATTACCTAACGCCGCGAAGAAAAGATGTTTTCAAATGTGAAAGAACGTTCCAATTTCTAAACATTCCTTTCAACAAGCATAGAGAAGCCAAAAAATACTCGACGAAGTTTCCTGGCTTTCTTCAATATTTTTTTTCTGGGAATTTTCATAAACGAAAATCAAGCAGTGCAATCGATTGAAATTTGATCAGATTTAACTAGCGACTCGCCCCTTTTTTTATTCTGTGAAAATCCACCCTAATTGCGTAACACTCAATCGGAATCTGAATCATTTTGAAGCAAATTGCTAATCCATTGCTTCATAAGTTCGAAAAAAATTCTGCTCAACACGTAAGTAACGCAATGAATGTTGTTGAATTGTCAAAATGTAACCGATTCCTATTGATAATATGTTACGCAATTGCCCCGCAGGTCCACCACCCGCGGGTGGAGCTGTCTGTCAGACTGACTAAAACCATATGGTGTCCTGTTGCTACCTTTAGCCGGGGTGCTGGAGTGCTTGCGCATTTCGTCACGCTCCGCTCCCCCGGCCAGGTGTTAGCCCGCATGAATCCATGCGGACCCCGTCACCCTCAGCCTTTCACTGTTCAGGCAACAAACTCCCCAAGTCTGTTGCCTGCAGGCCTCACCCTAAGGCGGCTGGAGATCGTTCCGCGTCCTCCGGCGCCCGGTGCGTCTGCTACGGATTGGAAGGGAGGTTGTATCCTCCCTCTCCCTTTCCGCCGCCTCCTTCGCGACCATCACTTCCTCGCTAGCGACTCGCCCCTGCTTCGCACGGTTCTCATGACTTGCCATAACATTGAGATTTCCCTATTTTATGCAAGTTTAATAATAAAGTTTGGTACACGTAAACCTTCTGCAATAAATTCTTAAAATGATGTTAAAAACCGCATCAATATCCTTTGCGTAGTTTAGAAGAAAAACGCGGTCACACAGACAGACACGAAACGCGAAAAGTGACTATAGATTATAGACTACGAATACTGCTGTCTATTTACGGCTTTTATTATCAAAACATTTGTCATGTTGGTTTAAATAAGATCATATTCGTTCGATACTTGTATTTTTACCCGACTACGGCGAAGCAAAAAGGAGGGTTATGATTTTGACCGATATGTATGTTCGTCTATTCCCTCATAACTTCAAAAATACTTATAATAATTTGACAAATCAGGTATCGTTAGAAGCGTCTTGACCGTCCGCTGGTTATAGGCTATGTGACGTCACACTAAATTCAATATGGCGCCCTCTAGAGGACATAGAGTAATGAATTTAAAAATAAATATTTTGCGATGGCGCCTTGTTTGGTATCAAATGAAAGGGCTTAATTCGCACATTTCAAAAATATACCTTTATAAAACTACCTTGTCGCGATAAAGTGAACTACACCTCGCGCGCTCTGTTTATAGCGAAATGTCGAGTGGTGTGCGAGACAGAGCGCGCAGCCACATTGTGGCGATAACTACACTTGTTCGCCTTATCATGATAATGTGTGTGTGTGTGGTGTGTTTTATTCCAACGCGCTCTTACCCGATTTGTTCAGAGTAAAGTACAGCAAAATAAATCATCTATATTTAGCTAACTGATTATCAGAAAAGGCTTTTTTGCTTAAAGACATCCTGTTGAGGAAATACGGCCTACATGTTTAGCAGGAAAATAATATGTGCTTTATTTATCTCTTAGTAAATAAATGATTTCTCTTGCTTCATGGAAACAACACTGCCTTTATGGTGAAGATGTTTTGAGGGTTGCCTATTGTAACTTTGGATTTGGACAATACGATTACAAAGTTGTCGTTCTAGGAAAAAATACTTGGTTTGTGTATTTGGCGACCGGCGTTTATAAACTGCCTTGATTATGCCGAGGGTCTTCAGTTATCAGTTTATCACATTATATTTTAATCATTTATAATCATTTATTTATTTGTCAGAATATTGTTACAGAGTTGTTACATATTTTTAAAAGTTCATAATATTCTGCCGTTTCCGGCGTACAAATACATTTTTTAGGGTTTTGGTAATTTTGTTAGATTAACATTGAATTAAATAAATTAGAATAACATTCAAATTGGAAATTAGTCAAATATTAGGAATAGTAATGTCAAAAAGATTAAATTAAGTCAAAGAGATAATAAGAATAGAATAGGTATAATTATTCTAATATTTAAGTCAACTGTTCATTTCATTCATAAAATCATTGGTCGAGTAATAGCATTTACATAGGAGATAATTGAATAATTTAGATTTAAATGTCCTAAAGTTAAGTGTTTTAAAACAGTCTGGTAGTTTATTATAAACTTTGGTCGCCATACAAAATACGTTATTAGAAAATAGTTTATTATTTCGTCTAGGTACACGAAGCATGTGGACTTTGCGACTAGGTCTAGATACAAGATCATTATGCAGATTAAATTCATGCTTATTTTGGTACACAAAAATACAAATTTCAAAAATATATAGTGCTGGGAGTGGTAATATTTTTAATTTTTTGAATAATGGAACACAACTGTCCAGTGGGTGAGCTCCACATATTGACCGAATACATTTCTTTTGAGCTCGAAACACTCTGTTAAATTCTACAGAATTACCCCATATTATAATGCCGTAACGCAAAATTGACGAGACATAGCCATGATATGCACATAGTGCCGCATCAACACTAGCCACACGTGTTAATCTGTATAGAACGAATACGAATCTATCTACCTTTGTGCAGAGTTCATCAATATGAGCTTTCCAGTTACAGTGTTTGTCTATTGTTATCCCTAGGAATTTGGTACTCTCAACTTCTTCAATTTTTTCGATAGCCAGACACATTGTTTGTTACTCTTGAATTTTATTGGTCAATTTCCTTTTGGATATTTTTGTGGCTCGGTTTTCTTCCCATGTATAAATAAATATGTGTGGGAATCGGAACGCACCCAGAGGTATGAAAGAGTAAGTGTAGTGTGTGTAAAAGAGAGAGAGAGAGAACGGAAGGAAAAAGGATGAAGGAAGACAGACGGAAGTACGCCATGACGAGGCTAAGACAAAAGACGGTTATTTTTACTTTTACAAAAATTAAAAGATTAATAATTACTACTGAAGACTGACTTTAATTTCTTCACCCATTCTAACCCACATTATGTATTTATAATTTTTAGCTCATATTGTCCCAATGCAGAGCAAAAGCCGAAAATGACAAAATTTCGCGAGAGAGAGTTGTATTGATGATTTTAATTCTGTAAATATTTTTTACGTTCGCGTAAAATATTTTGATATTATAACTTTGTACTGACCCGCTAATTGCAAAAAACGTTAGTTTTCAATTTCGCGGGCTACTTTAGCGCTGTCCCCTTTTTTTTTTTTGAGGTTAAGAAATCATCAAATGACCCCTCTGGCTCTGGGTGGAGCGGAAGGGAGTGTCAGACTCTTACTGACTAAAACCCACCCATGTTCCTTCCTCAGCCCTTTATGTTCCGAGCCAGCGGTAACACTTTCGGACAATCCCGCTAAAGCGCTTTCCCCTTTAGCGTCTTTTTACACCGGTTTATTCCGCCAGGTGGCGGGCGACGAGGCCTCAGCGCCGGCGTCCCCGGCCACCCCGGCGGGCGCGCCCGCGCCGCCCCGCATGCCGCCCGCTACCGTGCAGTGGCTGCTCGACCACTACGAGACCGCTGAGGGTGAGTCAAGTGAGGAACTATCTTATCATTATTACTAGATAAGGAATGGGGAGGAGTGAGGAACTGTCCCAGCGCTGACGAGGAAGCCACTATAGGAATAATAATAATCAGCATAATAATGCAGGGCAAAATTGTAGGTGAGCCATTTGATTATTTGTAGGTAAAATGATTCGATTATCTACATGTAATAAACAAAACCTATTAGAAGATATTTCATTAGAGAGGATTATTATCAAATTCAATATTGCGAAAGAGGTATAACACAGTTAATGATAAAATTGAATTAAATTCCAATTAAGAGGAAATGTGGTCGGATAGACTTTTTGAAAAAGCCTAAATAAAAAGTCACAATTCGAGGTTTGGCTCTCTCGCCTATTTTCTCCCCCAATATTGGACCAATTTAAAAGATATTTCATAAACAGAATAAGAAGGATATAATATACTGTGTCCCTAAGTTTTCCTTTTTTTTTTGATACATTATCTTTATAAGCACTAAAACCCTCAAAAAATACTCAAAATTGCCGCTGACAACAGAGGCCTAGTGTACAAATTTGACAACTATTAATGTAAAAAGAAAAACATAGGAACACAGTATATTATATCCTTCTTATTCTGTTTAGTGCTGATTTTTCCAACGCCAGATAATTTTATCGGAGGAATAATTTTGAATTTTTGACAATTCTTTCATACAAAAACTGACAGACGTCAATTTTATTCCACAAATAAAAAAAATCTGTCTATTGAAAAATCAGCCCTTATGAAATATCTTTTAGATTATAAATTCGAACATATAACCTCCTCCTTTTTGGAACTCGGTTAAAAATTAAGCTGCACCACCAAGCGAGCGTCGCTGACCGAGTTCTCTCTTTGATAGCTCTTGTTGCTGTGACAGACGAGTACCTACTCGCGCTGTGGTGTGGTTGACAGTCGGCGATCAACTATTAATTTAACAATGTCTTTTACTTACACGGGACTTACAATATTTTGTAAATTTCTTGAGCGAGAAAATTGTTGGTAGATAGTCGCTTCCTCGTCAGCGGTGGGACAGGTGCCTAAGTCTCGTGGTCGCAAGCGGGACTGCTGAGCGCTGGATTCTGGGTTCGATTCTCAGGATGCCAAAGTGTTATTTTGTTTTTCCACTATATAGTTTTTCCACTATAGATTTAACAAATCATCACAAAGGTCTTAGGAAGAAAACGTAAAGATGAAAAACAGAACAGAAATACACGGAGCAGGGTCGTTGTAACCACATAATATGTGGTTACAACGACCCTGCTCCGTCAGGTTAAATGATTAGTACAAAATAACATATTAGTCAGTCAGGTTAAATGATTAGTACAAAATAACATATTATGTTATTTTGTACTAATCATTTAACCTGACTTGGTTTCCGTGCGTGGTTTTCGGGCAACCATAGAAAATCAGCGCTTTGCTATGGGTTTCTATAGCACAGCATCATGCAGAGTGGAAAAAAAAGCCTTCACTTCATAACGTGCAGCTGTCAACTAACTCTGTTTTGTGCTCGTGAGTTCATTATAGTTTTGTACGTGTTCCTGTGGAAAATAAACCTAGTTGTCTTCTTTCAAAATGATTTTTTTATTGAAGATTGGATTTGTTGCGCCAAAAATGTAACAAAACAATGTTTTTGATGTTCGACATTAACGGTGGAATCATAATACCGATTACTCCCTCGCAGCGATTTCTTCTCTGCGATGTTCTGAATGGAAACATCTCTCATGTGTCTTTTGAATGATCAAAACAAGAAGGCCACACTTATATTTTGTTAAAGTAATATATCTAAGCGAACTGATCACAGCAAACCTGGCTTGTTTACTTTTGATTAGGAGCAGCAGTGTTCATTCAAATTATAGTAATAAATGCATGACAGAATAATAAAAAAAATATCTTATCCTGTTCATATTCAGCATTAGCAAATACTTTGATGTAGCTAATACTTTGTAACGATATATTTTAAAAGTGTCCAAGGAGCTTCTTGCCCGTTCTTCTCCATAGGAACGCACTTCGCTTTGGAATAGGTAACTACATAGCTACATCTTTCTTACTGACAATTGACAATTCACAAAAGTGCCTGGTTTAATTGAAATAAATGCTTTGAATCAAGTTCTCAGGTCGTCTATGTAACCTAACACATGTTCCCCAGGCGTCTCCCTCCCCCGTTCAACACTCTACGCGCACTACCTCCGCCACTGCGCCACCCACCGCTTGGAACCAGTCAACGCGGCTTCCTTCGGAAAACTCATTCGCTCCGTCTTCATAGGCCTTCGCACCCGAAGACTGGGGACTAGGGGGAACTCCAAGTATCACTACTACGGCATTAGGGCGAAGCCCGGCGTGGAGCACGATCATAGTGAGAGTGACTTGAATGATCAGCAGGATAATGTGGATGATAAGACCGACGTGCTGGATCATCAGGTGAGTTGATGTTGCAAACATTTTCCATTTATATTAACTATACGACTCTAGAAAGTAGAAAGATAACGTGTTATGCTAGTTACAGCACTCGATATGTTCTTGACATTTTTAGGTTTCTAGGGATCTAAATATTTTATTTAGGAATCATATTTAGCACAGACGTAACTATTTAACTAAGTATAGCTAAAAAAACAACTACGTAGCAGAAGATCGGCCTGTCATGCAAATTACGCGACGTAATTTCGACCCGATATGTTATGGCAAATTTTATAAAAGTATTGCGGGAGTTAGCACCCTAAACCTATATAAACAGTCCGTTATGTATTTTCTAAGCACTTCTGAATTTCTTTACTTCCTGCGTAAAATTTAGCTTTCTATCCTATTTCTATCCACATATTTCTCTAGAATATATAATATAATAGTCTAGAAAGCTGGCTAGAAAGATCTGATATGCTGGAAATGCAAAAAAAAAAAAAAGAAATGCAACCAATAAGTCTGATGGGGTGTGTTGGTAGCTGTATTGCGAAAATACAACCCCGTTAGTGTCTCGCTTCAGTCACAAATTGTAGATAAATACTTTGAACAAGTTGTCATAACGATACCTAGTAGTAACGCTGCCACACAAACTCTTATCAGTGCAGTATACATTCCTAATAATTCGCCGCTCGCTGTATATAACTTACATTTTGATTTATTAGATGATTTAATTAATTCAGTTAATATCGACAATTTACTGTTACTCGGAGATTATAACATACCGACGGCCAACTGGACGAGACCTCATCCTACTCTTGACTCCCTTACTTGCATGGGTAATTCTGCAATCTGTCACCGCCTAAGAAACTTTATGACTATTCACGATATTCAGCAATATAACCAACTAGCTAATTTTAACGGGCGAATTCTGGACCTCTTAATCTCCAATACTACTTGCCATGTATATAAACCTAATCAGGATCTGCTTCAAGCTGATAATCACCACCCTCCTTTTTACACTCTTCTTTCATTAAATCTTAAACTTACTCCCATACGTCCTTTTTGCACGCCTAAATATAATTTCCGTAGGGCCGACTACATCCTAATTAATAGAGATATTGACGAAATTGATTGGGACATGGAATTAAATAGTGAATCAGCCGAAAAAAACGTAGACGTTTTCTATGATCGCTTATACGGTATAATAAAAAACCGGGTCCCTCTTTCCAAACCGAAAAACTCTAATTTTCCTGTATGGTTTTCTAAAGCCCTTATACATATTTTTAATTATAAAAAGAAAGCTTGGACAAAATGGAAAAAATATAAAAACTTATCCGACTATGAAATCTTCTCCTTATATAGAGATCGTTTTAAAACAGAGTGTATCAAATGCTATCGTATCTATATTAATAGTGTTGAGGATAGTATTCCACAAAATGTCAAACACTTTTGGGCATACATTGCTAATTGCAAAGGAAAATCCGGGATTCCTTCCAGGATGTATTATAAAGATGATACATCTAGTGACCCTAATACAATATGTAACCTCTTCTCAGCCTTTTTCCAGTCAGTTTACGAGCCATCTAGACTAACACCTGACTGGATCCCTGCCCCTGAACAATCTAATGTCAACGACACATCTCTCTGTAGCTTACATTTTAGCCTTTCGTTAATTTGCAAACAATTAAATATGTTAGACGTAACTAAAGGGTCAGGTCCAGATGGGATACCTCCTTGCTTTTTAAAATGGTCGGCGAATACAATATGCAAACCATTATTTAGGATTTTCAATCAATGTATTAACAATGGCTCGTTCCCTGCCATCTGGAAGAAGGCTAATATAGTTCCTGTCTATAAAGGTGGCTCCAGACAAAATATTGAGAATTATCGGCCCATTTCTCTTCTCTCTACACTAGCTAAACTATTTGAAAAGCTTGTTCACCACGAGATATATCCATTTATTAAAAATTGTATAATCCCGGAGCAACATGGCTTTGTGAGACGAAAGTCTACTGTTACCAATTTAATGGTTTTTACTACCTACCTATTTAAAAATATGGACATCCGAGCCCAAAGTGACACAATTTATACTGACTTTAAAAAAGCCTTTGATAGAGTTGACCACATGATACTATTAAACAAAATTTCATATAATGGCATCAGGGGGAATTTATTGCGCTGGTTCCAGTCTTATATTAGTAATCGGAGTCATACTGTTGTAAGTAATGGGTACCATTCTAACACATTTTCGGCAACATCTGGAGTTCCACAGGGATCAATTTTGGGTCCATTGTTGTTCATTATTTATATTAATGATATCGGTAGTTGCTTTCAAAACAGTAATTTTTTGTTATACGCTGATGACCTTAAAATTTATAAGAAAATTTCATCGATTAACGATTGTTATCTTCTTCAAGACGATTTAAATAGATTGTCAAGTTACTGTACCAAAAATAATCTAAAATTAAGCACCAACAAATGTAAATACATTAACTTTACCAAAAACAAAAACATAATTAACTACAATTATAGTCTCTGCGACGAACTCCTTCTTAAAGAAACTGAAATTTGTGATCTGGGTGTACTTTTGGATTGCAAACTTCACCTTAATTTACACATTGAAAAGATAATAGCTAAAGCTTTCCAAATGTACAATTTTGTTATGAGATCGTCATCAGATTTCAAACGCCCAGTCACATATCTACATCTTTTCAACTTTTTATTGCGACCGCAAGTAGAGTACGCGTGTATGATATGGGACCCCTACTATGCAAAATACGATCAAGCATTAGAAAAAATTCAGCGTAAGTTCTTGAAAACAATGCAGTTTAAATGTCACTTGGAGCGTCTGCCGTATGAAGAGTCTTTGCAGAAATTTAACCTACTAACACTACACTCAAGGCGTCTGATACTCCAAACCATGATGCTCCGTGGACTGATACACAACAAGTTTGATTGCCCTGAACTTGTGAATAATATATTTTATATAGTACCCAGAACTGTAATAAGGCGAGAGGCGCGCGCTTATCCGCTCTTTGCTACGACCTCTAGTCGTACAAATGCGGGTGAACGGGCGCCTCTTCACAGATTACCCAAAATATATAACGAACATTTTGTTAAAATAGACATATTTACGTTAGCTCATAATGTATTTAAAAAAGAATTAGTTAATGCACTTAAAACCTAATAATTAAGTATAATATTAAAATAAACCCTAACTTCTTCCATACTGTATGTAAGTAAATTAATACTTATAGTATATGTGGAGACGTTGTTGATTGTATGTTAACCCATTTTATTGTATACTTAGATGTAAGACAAAATGTACAATTGTTTGTTCTCCCTAATAAAAAAAAATAAAAAAAATACATGATATGGAATGACGACTTACATGCTGCGCCGACCCCAAGTAAATTGGGATAAGGGCTGGAGAATGATGATGATATTTCCCTAAATTAGGAGGGTAGGTCCCGCGAGCGCTCCCGCGACTCGGTGAGCCCGAGCCACGCGCACCGCCAGTACCTGGGCGTCGTGTCGCCGCCCGAGCCGCCGCCCCTCACCATACACCCGCTGCCCGACGACGTGCCGCCCGAAGCACTCAATGCGCTGAGGAGACATCACAGGTGCGTATGCTTTAACACGACACGGCATAATAACGATAATTATAGAGCAATGACCATTTTGGACTATACTCCATTGGTTTAGGTAATTAACTAAAGGTGAACAAATCGTTAAAAGGGTTTTTTATAGATGAAGCTTTCTTGTTTAAAAATACGTTACCCAAAACTTCAATTTATTTTAGATTTTTACGATAATTTTCTCTTTTATTAGTGTGTTTAACTTTATCATTTATTGTTAAACAATTCTTCGTAGATGTAACTGCTTGAGCACAATTTTTTTGTTAGATTTCTATTAATAATATTTTGTAATCTGTCTCAATAGATTCTTTTATTAGCTCTTTACAATTAAAGAGCTAATAAAAGAGCTCAAAAAGATAGGTATCCACCTTTTAAAAAATGCAGCGATATAATTAATTGCATTTTTTCACTCTTCAATTTGAAGAGTACATCTGTGACGTAGCATGACAACAGAAGTGACATGTTTAGTCGGTATCTTTTGTTTAGTATAAATTCACTCAATTTTGACGTTTTCATTTAAAATGCCTAATTGTATTAAAAAATAACTTCGATAAAAGTGTTTAAATAGATCAAACAACAAGATGTAGGTAAGCAAATTAAAGAAATATGGATGTCATGTGATCAACTTTGAATGTTAATATCTCGGTAACGTGACACTTTACGGGGTTTGGTTTTATTATGTTTTGCTTAGCTGACATTAATGCAAACAGCATTAATGTCAGCTATCGATTTATATAGGTTTCATGAGTGGCCGCCATTTTGAAAATAAAAACAAAATGGCGATCTTCAAAACCCTTTAATTAAACTAGGTACTTTTTGTTTTGTTGTATGTCCTCGTAGGCTCTCGTAGTTCCGCGTAGGCCCTCGTAGCTCCGCGTACGCTCTCGTAGGTTAGCGTAGGCTGATAGCTCTCGTAGCGGCGCGTAGACTCGTAGTATTGCGTAGCTGTCCGCAGGGGTAGTTACTTAGTTTCGTGTTGCGTAGCTCACACGGCGCGGAGTTCCTGTCGGCCGTGGCGGCGCTGGACACGGGCGCGGTGGAGCGCGCGCGCCGCGCCTTCTGGCGCCGGCCGCCGCCCGCGCTGTGCCGCCGCGTGCTGTGCCGGCTGGCGGCGCGGCGCGACGTGGCGGCGTGGCTGCGCGGCGCGGAGCTGCAGCTGTACCAGCGCGCCGTGGAGCTGCTGCTGCCCGACGTGCTGCGGCCCATCCCGCCGCAGCTCACGCAGGTCACTGGAATAATATAACTGGTGGAACAGTACGGTCTAGATTACGAAAGTATCGCAACGACACTTAACGTAGCCTTG
This sequence comes from Oligia fasciuncula, assembly GCA_963082905.1. Lineage (NCBI taxonomy): Eukaryota > Metazoa > Arthropoda > Insecta > Lepidoptera > Noctuidae > Oligia > Oligia fasciuncula. The sequence goes on along the minus strand of OY720392.1, from coordinate 3,065,239 downwards.
GTTGGGCAATTAAGTGATAGACTTAATTCCGTGACAACATGTTTCGAAGCTAATCTGAATAAACTGAGAAGATTCAACACTTTTAAAATAAATCTAGTGAGGAAACAATAAGCCAATGTTGGCAAAAATTTTGTTTGATTCAAACTCATACCGTCTTATTAAAAACGAAATCTAACTTTAGTTCTAGCCTGAACCTTTGAGCCAGTATTTGTATTTTGAAGTTTATTTCGATTTAAGCAGTTCTTAATACTATAAAATGGCAACTTCACCGAACTAAGCTGTCATTTTTGTATATAGAACTGCATTTCTATAACAGTTAGGTTCTTAATTCAATATTTGGCTCGGTGGTTTAAACCTGATCTAAAGAAAAACCTTGTTTTCTATTATGGGGAAAGCATTTATTTCAATTAAAGCATTTACAGGCACTTTTGATCTGTCAAGAAGTCGGTCAATCGGATTGACGATTAAAAACTAAAAGTAACGCAACTAACGATTGCCGGTTGAATTATTTTCAATCGTGTAAAAAATTAAATTAATCGATTGAATTAGTTTTAGTTGTCAAATTTGATTAAATTTTTTATTGAAAGTATAGTCAAGGAAAATGTAAAAATAATCTCCTTTACTAGTAGGATATAATCAACCGGGAAGGATGCCTTTCTAGATGTACATAATATGTATTTTTTTATCACATCTGTTCAAAAAGAGCTAGCTTCTTCGTAAACAGGGACTAAAATAGCTCTTTGATCCCTAGGGATTAAAAGTGATTTGAATTTGGAATGTGTATATTGTTAGTAAAAGTTTCAATCACCAAAGAGATCAATCACGAACATTGTATGAACAAGTAACAGGCTGTATGATAAAGAAAAAAGCGCGCGAGCCAAATAAAAAAAATGTTACGATGCACTTCCATAATTGTTCAAATATAGTACATTACTGCAGCGGCCAGCAAAAGAGGCATTGATGGAGGAACGTGTAAACATAAGTCCATCAATGCCCAGTTGTGGCCAAGGCTTGTATAGTACTTTTCTCAAATAATGCGCGGAAATTCAAACTGAGTAAATTAATTATGAATTTCAGAATCAATGACGAACAACAATGATTGTTCACGCGCCAATAATTATGTTCACTTGTTTCTTGATTACTTTAAACAGGTTTAATTTTTGATAAGTTACCTCCTTGGTTGCCATGTTTTGGAGTTAAAGATCGTTCCATTTTTAAAGTACACGACAGCTATGAGTTTACTATGTAATTTATTTGGCCGTTAAACCACGTCAGATATGCATTTTCATACAACTTTTGCCGGCCCCTGTTCGCATGTATTTAAACCAGTACAGCAATTTCGATTTATCTCGAAGAAGGTTGTCAAAATAATGCTCAAATTTCCAAGCATGTTTGAGAAATAAACATTCTTTAGCCTCTAATTATTTCTATGTATTGCTCCTATGTAAATAAATAAACGTACTATTCTTATTCGTGGCACTTACTTATTTTTTAGTGATAAAAGTAGTGTCTCTCGGGAGCAACACTATTTTAAACTCGAGTTGACGTACTTTGAATCCCTCGCTGCGCTCGCTCTGGATACAAAGAAACACTCTCGCCTTCAAAATAGTTGTTTGCTCCCTTGGTAAACGTTCTACTATTTATTCTACTAAGCTAATTGATCTTTCTGATTCGACCTGTCAAATGGTCGTGTGTGGTTTATTAAGTAACTATAAAGTATTGATTTACCACCTTTCAATGAAAATCTAAGATGGCGGCAGCGAAAATTACTTAGTTTGTCGTCATGGGTGTCGTTTTTATGGTTTTCGAATAAAGCTGATTGCGAGGTCAAAATTAAAATCCAAGATGGCGGATGTAAAAATAATTTTCTTTTTCGATATGGGTGTCATTTTCATGATTTTCAAGGGTGCTAAAGTCAATAGTGATATCAAAATTGAAATGCAAGGTGGCGGACGTCGACATTTTCAAAATTTTCATCATGGGTGTCGTTTTCATAATTTTCAAGGGTGCTAAGGCCGAATATTGAGGTCATTATTTAAATCCAAGATGGCAGATGTCAAGATTTTCTAATTTTTTGTCATGGGTCTCGTTTTCATGGTTTTCGAGGATGCTAAGGCCGATAGTGAGGTCAAAATAAAAATCCAAGATGGCGAATGTCAAGATTTTCAGAATTTTCATCATGGGTGTCGTTTTCATGGTTTTCCAGGGTGCTAAAGCCGATAGTGAGGTCAAAATTGATATTTTAACCAAATATTTCCGTCGGCAGGCGATCCGCAACTTCGCCAAGAGCTTGGAGGCCGCGCTGGCGGCGGGCGCGGGCGGCGCGCCGGCCGCCAGCGCGCGCGCCCAGGCCTCCGCCGCCGCCGCGCTGGCGGCCGCGCTGCGCCGGTACACGTCCCTCAACCATCTCGCGCAGGCCGCGCGCGCCGTGCTCAACAACCATCTGCAGATACACCAGGTAACGACCTATCTTGTCTTTGTGTCTAACAAAGGTTCCAGGTAGAAAATACCTAAGGCATTAATTTATTTTACTTTAACGTTAAATGGAAATCTGCCGATTACATTAGCTAAAGATAAAATATTCATATACTCATCTAACAGAACTCCAGACATACTAACATAATTAAGTCCGCCCATGTACTATTCTGTGCTCAAAAACCTAATAAATTATAAATGATGTCATAAAATAAAATCGAAAACGTCAGACCGAATTTTATTATCGACTCACTACTTAACTGTACTACCAACATTATAAATATCTGTCGAATAGCGAAACTAAAAGAGACGTGTGCCAATTAGTCAATCAAAAACAAAAAAAAAAAACCGCGTGTTTGTTACGATCGATTAAAATATTGTGTGGTGATCATCCAGATGCTAGCAGACCTGAACCGCGTGGACTTCCGCGTAGTGCGCGAGCAGGCGGCGTGGGCGTGCTCCTGTGCCAGCGCGGCCACTGCGCACAAACTGGAAGCGGACTTCAAGGTTCATCTATTATTATTTTCACTGCTCGATAATGTCCAATTATATGCCATGCAAACCTTACTTATAGGAAGTCATTTTGATACATTACTTTGGGAAGGTGTGTAAAGTAAAGCCCAAGATCCTATACCTTTGTATCTCTGTCTCGGGCGAGCTTGATTTAATATGGCACCCGTGATGTAACGCACTTCTATAAGCCCTTGGTGAATATTCTAATATTTTATAATCCCGAAAAATAAGGACTAAGGGCTCAAACTGCGTTGCTTAAGTTAACATCGTCACTTGTTTCCGCAGGCCACGTTAGGACGAGGAGCTTCTCTAGAGCAATGGGCTGGTTGGCTGGAAGGCTGCGTACGGACCGCCCTAGCTCCACACGAGCGTCGGCCTGACTACACGGCGCGGGCGCGGCGACTGCTGCTGGACTGGTCCTTCTACTCATCGCTCGTCATCAGAGAACTTACTCTCAGGTATAGTGATTTAAAAACGATATAAGACCGAACGATTTATCTAGAACTGTGGAAGGTCTATGGCCCTAGCCGGATCAATGTATTAAATTAATGATTATTTCTTGATCCTTGATCTTGATCCGTAGATTTCCCCGACTATATTCCCCAGTATGGCCGAATGTCCTCTAACAGTAAGTCCCCTCAGGTCGGCGGCGTCGTTCGGCTCCTTCCACCTGATCCGCCTGCTGTACGACGAGTACGTGTCGTACCTCATCGAGCGTCGCGTGGCCGCGCACCACGACGCGCCGCCCATCTCCGTCATGCAGAGGGCACTCGTACGTATTGACTTACGGCCGCACCCAATAACCATTTTTCAGTGAGAAACAGTAGATATAGATCTTTAAAGGTCTTTTTTATCTTGTTATAAAACATTTTCTCCCTCTTACCGAGAGGAGGCCTGTGTCCCAGCAGTGGAATCATTATAGGCTGATTCATATAGGAATAGATTTTACGTCGGATTAAGGTTCGTGTGGATGGAACTCATGGCCATTGGCCATATTTACGTTTACAGGAACAAGACGAAGAAGAGATCCCCGAGGAGCTGCCTCGCGAGCCGGACGATGACGAACAGGAGTGGGAGTGGGACGACGACGAGGAGGAGGACGACGAGCCGGAGTGTAAGAAGCAGAAGATAGCCGCCGAGTAGGAGCGGTATATAACATAAAACATAACATATTATGTCTCGTATGAACAAGGGATATAATGTTTGAACCATCTGGAACTCTTTGGCGTAGAATGAATAAGTTACTTGCATAAAGATGAAAATGCTTGAGGGAATTCAACAACGATTTTCTCCTAAGTTACAGATGTTTATAATAAAGCCGATAGACGCTTCAATTTTGTTCATTTTTATCATTCATTTCACTTGAATTCATTTTATGTTCAGACGTTTCTGAACACGAAATGAATTCATTAGTGAACAGATCCAACAATGTTGGATACCTTCCACTCGCCTACTGAATGTTAGAAAAATTATATCAAAGGGCAGATAGCAGTCTATATAATTTCGTTAGTGTCGTGTGTAAGTAGAATGAAACAAAAATGAACCTTCACACGAGCGGAGCGTCTGATATCGGCATAAGATGCGTGTTGAGTTGTTTCATATTTTTTTTATTTATTTTACAGTTGCATCGAAACTTTACGAGAAAATTGCTTTTGAATTTCGCCAAGCGTATAGAGTTTTTGCCTGCGGCTGTACTCATGTACTGTCAACAAAAGAGTTAAGAAACCAGGCAGCTATTCCACGGTTATCCAGTTTGTGCGTTATGTTAATTTATGGCTGGTTACTTATAATTTTTGTTGATTGTACTTTATGGATAATGAATTAGTAACTTTGTACTAACGTGTTCGTCAAATGTTTCGAGATATTCGCTGCGTATTTGAAACTCAAATACGGAAAGAACTCGTATAAAAATCTTCCTGGATAGGTCAGTGCGTCACATATGATGCTGATATTTGGCCGCATGTAGATAAGTTGGGTAGGTATATGTACAGTCAACAAAAGAGATAAGTATGCAGGACCGTCGGATATAGTTTAAGTTTAGTAAGAAACCGATGGTAGTTTTCGACTGAAATTTAATTTGATAAATGAGCTCTTTGTTTTCTATTAATAAAATTAAATTTTATTCCAGAACATCCATCGGTTTCTTACTAAACTTTAACTGTATCCGACGATCCTGCATACTTATCTCTTTTGTTGACTGTACCATTTCCCGCGTTGCTCATTGATTATTAGTGACTGCGATTTCGAGTATTCTGTCTCCGACTTCAGTCTTTAATCATCCTTCAAATAGGATAAGCATGGAAATTCCGTAGTAAAAATTATTTACCCTAATTGGAAAATACTTACCTAAATATACAACATTATTTTTAGTATATGCGAAACCCGAAACACGGGTCTAGTATTTTTATGTAAAGAATATAATGTACAAAATATCAAAACTATCATGAAAAATCACAAGGTTATAAGCTTGTTAAGTTACCTGTTTGTCCGTATAAAAACATGCTCACCCGCGCCGCGCCGTCTTGCGCTCATTGATAATAATACCTAGGTACCTAACCGTTCGGCGCGGAGATTGGATAACTTACATAATTATTGTCGCTCGGTGTCCAACTTTTAACCTTTTTTAAATATTTTTGGGACAAAATATAACATGGGGTAAAAATTATTGGAATCAATTAAGTTACTTATTCTGAACAAACTTTATTCGGGTTTCGCATATACTAAAAATAACGTTGTATATATGTTATGGGATAAGCGATAAGCGTATTACACCACAATGGTTAGTGGTATCGTGCGTTGTGTATATTTCTATGGACTATGACATTAAATGCTAAATGCATTTGCCTCGTTAGGCATAGCTAATTAATATAACCCTCAATTAATTTAAACAAACAACATGCAACCATTGCATCTACTACTTCAAAATGTGTCTCAAGTTATCACAGTTGATTTTCTGTTGTATCGTGCCACAAGTAGTGCGCGCGGGGCTTGGCCGGTTAACTTGCTGCAAATTGAATTAAAACTTTTTCACAACATAAAATAATATACAAACTTGATAATTTTAAAAGTGCCCTGAAAGACGTCCAAAATTCAGAATATATTATATTATTATTATTAGTAGAGAAAAGGACAAATAATCACCAAGATAGTTTTGAAATACGGACGTCTGTTGATACTTAAAATTATCATCGAAAATGAAAAATGACTAAAAAAAATTACCACTATTGCCTTTTCAGTGCAATTACATTATATTTCTAAGTATCAAGTAACAATAAATAAGAAATAGCAAAACCATAGTTCTTGTAGTTATAATGTTATCAATATTTCAAAATACACAATATATGTTATGTTATAAAACTGACCCGCAGTTTCGGATAGCCCAGTTAACTTTTGCGGGTAGTACAGACGCCAGCACATCAAGCTACTACAATCTGTCAAATTTATTTAATAGATTTTCAACTTTATCGCTAAGTTAGAAGGTTCAAAGTTGATTGGGAAAATTTGACAGTTTCGGGTAGCTTGATGTGCTGGCGTCTGTACTACCGCAAAAATTAACTGGGCTATCCGAAACTGTGGGTCAGTTTTATAACGCGTCTGTACATACAGAATCTACGACAGTAATGAAGGAGGATTTTTGCAATGCGGTGTGTCCCGCCCAAATGTACGTCAGTCTTTATATCTCCAATCATTGTTGTTCTTATTTTCATCAGATTTGAAAGCTACTCAAGTGCTCAAGTGTTCCTCTGCAACTGAAGGTACGATTTTGATTTACTTAAACGAAAAAGCGACTTTGGTAGAAAAAAAAACTGGATTGGAAATGTGGTAAATAACAATGATTTAAATCGTTACCGTACTTAGGTCGCGCGAAAAAGTGTCCATACGGAGAAAAGTGAGCTTACAGAACGATAGATACGATTTTTAATATGAGTGAGCGAGACAATGCTATTCGAATGTCATTGTCAATGAAACGGAAACGTGACTTTCTTTTGAATAAAAGCGAATCTAACGATTTCAATCTTTGGTAAATATGACTCACTATGTAGATGTTTTGTTTTGTACCTCCATCCGATAATTATATAGTGGTAGCCCTTACACGGCACGGTTTCTTTACAAACCGTGCCGTAGAAAAACGTGTCGGTCAACGAGCTTCCATAGTGATCCATACAACACTGACGAACCGTGCCTACACGCGGCGTATAAACCGTAGTTTTTCAAGGCAAGAAAAACTTGTGTGTGGTGTGTACTAAGGGTCATAATATGCTTATGACATAAACGGTATTGGCATTTTTAAATAATGGTAAATGAGGTTCCTTCTCTGCCATTGGACTTCAAGAATGTGACAGTTATGTTGTGATGTTTTCTAACATAACATCAAAATATATCGCACCTCCGATAGAATAGGGTTACAACTCGAAAAACCTGGACTTTTAGAAAAGCGAAAATAAACTCACGGATTTGTTATGTTCTTACACTATTATTATTATGTGATCAAAATTATACATACATGAAAAGCTTACAAAAAAATATGTTTTAATGGCATACGCTGTTTTTCAAGTTTCCTGAAAAACAACCTGAAAATTCCTTTTTCGAGTTATAACCCTATTTTATCGGAGATGCGATAAATAAATAGATTTTCTGGTCATAATGTGTAATATAGGTGTTGAAAGTATTTATCGATGTAAATATAAAAGAAGTTAACATTGTTTCCCATTGTATGATATTGTCCAAGCACAAACTTAGTCTCTAAATGCACGTCTCATGTATTGTGTGAAGTGTATTCAGAACGTATTGTAAGGTATCGTTTTATCGACATAGCATGTTGTGATTTATCGACATAGCATGTTGAGATTTATCGACATAGCATGTTGAGATTTATCGACATAGCATGTTGAGATTTATCGACATAGCATGTTGAGATTTATCGACATAGCATGTTGAGATTTATCGACATAGCATGTTGAGATTTATCGACATAGCATGTTGAGATTTATCGACATAGCATGTTGTGATTTATCGACATAGCATGTTGAGATTTATTGACATAGCATGTTGAGATTTATCGACATAGCATGTTGTGATTTATCGACATAGCATGTTGAGATTTGCTAAAAATAAAACCTCCTCATAGTTAATGCATTATCCACCAACCTGCATTAGGCCCGCGTGTTGAATTACAGCCCACTCCCTGTGTCCCAGCAGTGGGAACATTATAGGCTGAATTATGCTTATACTACATAGTTCATGGTCTAGATCTAAAACCAGGAGTTAGCTTTTGCCACCTTGAGCATATATTTTGTAAACTAAAGACAAATCAAGTCGTGGAGGATGTGAATGTTTTATTTTTCTGGTAATAAAATTCTGTGTCGATAAAGTGTTTTTATAGTTAATTATATTTAAAAAAAAGTAAAGAGTATGTAACTTTCAAACTTGTGGTGTACTATAGTGTAGTGGGCGCCTATTTATGGCAGTATTATGTCAAGAGTAATTTTGTAAAATCGATGATTATAAAATAGGTAGGTATTGTAAAGATTACCCGTCTTTCTCCTGATATTTAAATTTGTCATGTTTTAAATCATATTTTATTATTTATATATACTTTATTGTACACCAGAAAATACGCAACAAAAAAATATGATTATTAATACAAAACATACAATGGGCGGCCTTATCGCTTTTTACCGTTATTTTTCGGTTCAAAATCAATATTTGTAGTATCATTTTTTGTGTGTGCCGCTCACATTACGATTCGCGGTTAACTCTTGATATTTATTAGAAGTACATCATTTCAATGATTGTTACATGTATTTTCTCTTACTTAGTTCCTTTTATGGAGACTTGTAATATATGTAGTTAAATGTAATAATTATTATTTAAAACTTACTATTAAGATGTTTGGTGAAAATACAGAACCAAAGCTTTTACATTGCCAGAGTAAATAAACAACTACTATCGAAGAATACTGTATATAATTAATCTTTAGAAGCGTTTTAAGTTGAAGAATAAGATATGTTTAATTAAGTATACCAAAGAATGTTATTCTTAAATTTGCTTATACACTGTTTATAATAGTTATTTATGTAAAACAGGGCTTTTTTTTGGAATTGGTCAAAATTACACGCATTTATCTGCACATTTATATTGAGAAATCTTTATATAAGATTTGTATTTGTACCAGTTGACAACATAATAATATTTCTACCTCTATTGTTTATTTAGGTGTGAATATCTGCTGAATTCCACCACTATATTGGGTCCCTTTGCAAGAGTTATCTATCTTTTAAATATTTATGAAAGACGTCATCATTCAATTAGTAAAATATGCCTACTTAAGTGCAAAATTTTAGTTAAATTGTATAAATGTTACCTTTCTATGGCCTAAGTCACTAAGTTTATGTTAGAGAATGTTGTTTAAATATAAGAATAGTTAAGTAGAATACGAATTATTGTCACTATGTTTCGGTATTACCAAAGTACGTTGCAATTTCAGAATTTCAACCTGAGTTTTAGAGTTGTCGCAGTAGTACGTGTTTATGGAAGTTACATGCGCCGTGGTAGCACTCACCACGGAGAGTACAAGCATTACACTCGTGTGTAACGCTTGTTCTTTACAGAGTTTCGTTAACGAATAATTATATTCACAAAAAGTTTCGCTAGTCCCTTCCGTTAAGCGGATAAGCCCATTATAATGTCGGGCCTCAGCGTTTAGTCGTCGCAATATCAATAGAAAACAATATAAAAGTATTTTTTATTAAGCATTTCCGGCTTTACTTACATTAAGTAGGTACTTACTTATTTTTTTTTTACAATTTTATATTAATCAATAATGTTCTATGCAGATGACTGCCTTCAACGTTGCCTTACGATACATACCTCCGATTGCTACGTTATTTGGTATACGCGCTATAGGTTGTGTTGCACAGCAAATAAATATAACGTGATGTTGTGATTCGTTTCGGTTTAGTGAGTAACTTTGTGAAACTGTCCATTCGAAGTGTATCTTAGCTGTGAGGAGTATTTATAACGATTGAGTGACAATAGTACTGCGCCGTCCGGGTACAAATATCTGTAGTAAACCCCGGGCGGCATTCCAGTGCCTGAATATCTTAAAATTAAAAAAGAAATAGTTTATTTAAAAAAAATATAAAAGTAGACATAAACAATCATCAAATTGCCTTTGTCGGTTAGTAAAGTATTCACACACAAATCTTTAAAGTTATTTTAGTCGTGTATTGTTTATATACGAAAATGTTTATTCATATTTTTGCATTATGTATATCGCGGAATTGCACTTTAAACTAAGTCAATGTAAAATGTCGCTGTGAAGATTACTCGAGCCTGCAGCCGTATTGGCGCGCACAGCTCGAGTAGTGTTCACAAATAAATGTTTGTACTTAATGAAGACCATTACTAAATGTAATCGTTTAGATGTTAAGATATCTGTAATGAGTGTCTTGATTATACAGGCGGACTGTAGCTAAAATACTTCTTAAATAACTCCATTGAATAGCATTCCCATACAAATACCCACATATCTATTGTTAGTTAACTTTTACATGGACGTTCAAATGGAGAGTTTAGGGATAGTAATGTTCGCATTCTGAATTGATTCACTATCAATGTAGAGATGAGATACATTTTCGTCAGAGCGAATCTGCAAAGACTATGACATGACAATATAAAATAGTATTCTTTTTCAAAATTGTCAATTGAAAGTTAAAATGTTTAGCTACAGTAGTTAGTCTGACACATGAGCTTAACATTTTATACCGAGTTAGATAAGGGTCTATCGATTTGTTCTATTATCAGATGTTTAAAATTGAGCAACGAATACTATGGGTTGCATTCCTGCTATGCAGATGCCTGGATAATGTAATTCGAAAGCAAGTAGATTATATTTAAAATGGTTTGATATTGAAAGGACCCTAAAACCGAAAAAAAATACAATACTTAAAATACCCTGACCCTCCTGTAGCCATTTTTCCAAAATCTTCAAATAGTTTGATGTCACCATTAATATTTATCTAGTGATCATTGCGCAGGAGTGCACCCCACTACCCAAAGAGCGATGTGTTAGGTAAGAACATGAATATTTAATTGTTGTAATAATATTATGACTTTAGCGAGGGACTCTGACGTTTGTATGAACCGGGGGACGATTATGTGTCTGAGAATAAAGCTAGTCATGTGTTTATATTGCTGTTTTATTTACTATCCTAATTTAGACAAAATTAATCCACAATAAAAAGACAATCAACATAAATCTTATGTGATTTATGGGTGTACGTTACCCCAGCAAGAAAGTGTCTCCTAGAATTATATGAGTAGAACGTATAATTGGTGCCTTATTTGCTGTAAATGTGCCCCCACATAAAAAATGTGTGCCCCCTGTCGTTTTGGAAAAAAAAACGGAAAAACGATTCTTGCTGGGGTAACGTTTTTCTAGCAGGAAAATTCTAAACGAATGATCGGAGAGAGAAATTGTGCATGGCCAGAGAGCTTATATCGTCGCTAATCTGACTAACTGACGTAACTGACTCGAAGCATATTTTACAGGGCAAGCTATTTGCAGTTGAGGGGTACCTATGATTGAGGGTAGCTTGCTCTATATACATTCTACTAATACAAAATTGAGTACGTGTATAGTTCTGATTAAGATCTTTATATTGGTATTACTACTATTGTTATCGTGTTAATATTGTTTTAATAATTAATATTATAAACAGATACGTCACTTCGTGAGATCTTTGTTTTTATTTTGTTCGGAATACATGATCAGATAGGACGGGACACTTTCATAAGAAATTGAAAAATAATACTCAGTATTATACGAAAATCAGCTTTAATCATCACATAAAACATATAACTTGTAATTACTCAACTTTAGCAATAAATTTAACTCACACAATTATACTTTTTATTAAATTAAAACAGATTTAGAACAAATTTATTTTTATTCTTCGAACTTGTACTCGTAGGTACTCTTTATAAAAGAGTACAAGTCTACTACACTACTACTAGTAAGAGTACTGTCTTCGCCATATTATGATTCATAATGTTATCCTTTTATTTTTATTTTATTTATTTTCCGGTTAGACTGGAAGCCGACCCCAACATAGTTGGGTTAAGGCTAGGCAGATGATGAATGTTATCGTTTTATGATTCTACCAAAGTGGCCTTTTTACGCCCCCAGATCACAGATACAGGCACTAGTAGTTAAAGAAACTAAGTCTTCATAATTTTCTTTGGCTATTTTCGGTTGTTTCATTTAAAATACGAATTTCTGTGTGCAGAAAAGATGTTTCAGATTTAAAGACCTGTACGATTCTTCGGTATGACTAGTTTTAAAGAACAGAGTCGTAGGGTCACTTTTACGAACAGACAATGCTGTCATTTCGATCCAGTTCACTGGAAATCCTTGGTCATCACTTTGTACCGATAGTAGACGTAAATCAGTAGATAGATCGAAAAACTCGAAAAACCGATACATGATAAAGTTTACTTCTTCGTGCCAACTTAAATATTGAAATTAGTTGAGAAGGCACAAAAACATTCCCAGTTTTCTTTAAAGCATAGCAGGTTGCACTATGGTTTGGCACAGAGAATTGTAATGTGATCTCTATAAGATTGCTTGCATTGTTAATCGCATACAATAACATTAAAGCCACAATTGAATTGCGGTTCTGACCACTGCAACCATCAGCGAATAAATAAGTGACCTTCAGGCCCTTTTAATCACGATTTAATAGAAAGCTGAGGAATACTAAACGACTTAAGTCACTTAAATGACCCCAATATTGAATTTTTATGAATCTCACTAAAAGACCTATGTTACTTAGGTCCCTTATTATGATCTTTTTTTTTGTAAACTGTAGATACATCGGTCTCGATTTTTGCATTATCATGGGAACGGTAAGGCATACGGATACGCCGATTAGACAGATCGATTCGACTTGGAAAATGTATCAAATTACTATATTTAGGTCGGTTTAGTCCAAAATGTCAGATACGTCAGTTAGTCAGATTAGCGACGATATGTGTGCCAAAATGTGTCCCCAAAAAGAATCTGTGCCCCTTCAGGTTTTCGAGATATTGCATTTCCTGCTGGAGTAACGTTTTGATGAATCGTATATCTCTAAAACCATTGCATGTGCCCCTGTAGAATAAACATACACGAGTAGCTCTTAATGTGTGCCCCAATTAGATTTAAGAAAATATTTATAGTTTTCAAGTTATCGCGGTTTTATGAAAACCCGAAAAAACATCGCAGCGCCTAAATGAGACAAGGTATAAGTTCGCTGAAAACTGTATTCGGTGCTTCTTGACGCTAATAATCACCATACAAAATACAGAGAACCGGCTCAATTCCAGATGTTTAGGTGTAAACCAAAATCTTGTGCCTTTAGTCAAAAATATATGGTGAAAATATTCAGCTTGGCATGTTTCGCATTAAGTAAATATTAACAAAAAACCAAAATATCTAAGTAACGGCTGGTTATCCGACCAAATTACAATGACTACTAAAAAGCGACTGATTCATACATATCGATGACCTTCTTTATTGGACGTATTAGCTACCTAAGCTGTTGTCCGTACAGTCGCGTTCAAAAGTTTTGGGGGCTAATTAAAAAATATATTAAATGCACCTTGTGACTATATTAAATGAAACAGCTTGTTGATGTGGAAATTATTATTTTTATTCCCTTAATTTTAATTCTTAAAGAAATTATTGCATCAAATCACAGATCAAATTACCTACAAATATTATAAATTATTTGCACGTTGTGTAGTCATTATTTAAATCACAGTTTTTCATATAATTAGTAAATTCGCATCACAAAAAATCACGTATCAGTATTAAGTATAAGTATATTGTTTATTATTTTTTTTATTAAATTTTAAATCACAGATAAATAATTTTCTTAAGAGTGATTTGCCTATACATAGATTCAAATAAAGTGTGTTAGTATAGTAAACCGCATAAAGATATAACTGTAAACATCGAATGTTCGCGGGCTGGTTGGAGCATTCCCCCTATTGATGAAAAACTTACTGTTAATTTATCTAACCTACGGCTTATCAATAAATATACAGAATCAAATTGAACACATGCGACAAACCGAAATGGGAGATTGTACTCATCATTATAAACAACTTTTAGTAAGGAATCAAAGCTACAATCGCGAAAAAAAATCAGCTGTTCCCTACATTTTGACGTGTTATGCCAACATAAATGTAGGGAACAGCTGATTTTGTTTTCGCGATTTCAGGTTTGGTCCCATAGCAAAAGTTGTTCATAATGATGAGTACAATCTCCCATTTGCCATATCTTTTGTTCATACATAAATTACTGAATGTATTTGAATGAAATTTAGAATGGAGAAGATAGCTTACCTTGGAATAGCACTTAGGCTACTATTTATAATGTACAGACGCCAGCAGGTCAACCTACCCGAAACTGTCAGATTTTCCCAATCAACCTTGAACCTTATGCTTTAGCAATAAAGTCGAAAATCTATTAAAGAAATCTGACAGATTGTAGTAACTTGATGTGCTGGCGTCTGTACTTAATCATGTGTAAGGTCATAGTAACAGCTAGTAGAATATAATCCAATAACAACTTTATTTTATTACTTATTACTTTTCTACTTCAGTGTACTCAGGCACAACACGTGTGAACCGGTTAGTGAGTAAAGTAAAGAAGGTCATCGATATGTATGAATCCGTCGCTTTTTAGTAGTCATTCAAATTTGGTCGGATAACCAGCCGTTGCTTAGATATTTTGGTTTTTTGTTAATATTTACTTAATGCGAAACATTCCAAGCTGAATATTTTCACCATATATTTTTGACTAAAGGCACAAGATTTTGGTTTACACCTACACATCTGGAATTGAACCGGTTCCTTGTATTTTGCCGTCAAAGTTATGACACCATCGTTTTGACTTTTAGCAAGATTATTCAAAAATGCATGCATGAACAGTTTTGAAACTTTGTATGGTTATTATTAGCGACAAGAAAAAAAACTGTATTCGGTCCGAATACAGTTTTCAGCGAACTTATACCTTGTCTCATTTAGGCGCTGTGATGTTTTTTCGGGTTTTCATAAAACCGCGATAACTTGAAAACTATAAATATTTTCTTAAATCTAATTGGGGCACTAAGGGGCACACATTAAGAGCTACTCGTGTATGTTTATTCTACAGGGGCACATGCAATAGTTTTAGAGATATACGATTCATCAAAACGTTACTCCAGCAGGAAATGCCATATCTCGAAAACCTGAAGGGGCACAGATTTTTTTTTGGGGGCACATTTTGGCACACATATAAGCTCTCTGGCCATGCACAATTTTTCTCTCTCCGATCATTCGTTTCGATATTTCCTGCTAGAAAAACGTTACCCCAGCAGGAATCGTTTTTTCAGTTTTTTTCCAAAACGACAGGGGGCACACATTTTTTATGTGGGGGCACATTGACAGCAAATAAGGCACCAATTATACGTTCTACTCATATAACTCTAGGAGACACTTTCTTGCTGGGGTAACGTACAGTCACGAGCAAAAGTATGTATACACTTGGCTTTATTCAAAGTCGATTTTCTCCTTTATTTTTGAATAAAATTTTATATTAGTAGGAACATAGTATTTTAGAGCCCATAGACATATGTAAAGTGTCGTATTTCAACGTTGCGTTCGTTATTTCATGAAAAAATCGCAATTTTAAGTTGCCAAGTGTTGACATATTGGTGCTCGTGACTGTACACGATTTATGGGACAGGGAATGGGTTAATGTAACTTGTCTTTAACTCATGTAATTGGCCTTGGCCGTTTTATGTTAAAATAATTAAATCGTAAAAAATTTACAAACGTAAAATTTCTACAACATGAAAGATTTGACCAACACATAATAACTAACCAGGCAAGTTAAATAAAAGCTTGTAATAAAACTTGGTTTGAGAGCCTATTCATTTTGCAGTGACTTGCACGTCACCTACAGTCGTCGGTAAATGATGTGGTGTAAGTTTGTGTTGAAAGTACGGTCAATAAGTGCCCAGAAGGTCTTCAACAAGACTTTACGTGGTTTTATGGGGACGAAACATGGAATGGTGTTTTAAAAAATGAAACGACAAGTTGGTTCTCATAATAAATATTATTTCAACATTCCGTTTACTCTAAAATTTACAAGTCACGTTGACCGTAGCAACGAATCCTAATTAAAATAATATTTACAGAGAAGCTTATATTATAAACGTATGAATTGCACTGTGATGCACCCATCCTCACTAGGACACACATACAAATCACATATACATAAGATATATGAACAGTACAAGTCATAGAGAATATTCATTTTATCAACCTTTAACCTAAACGCCCTTACTCCACAACTTGACTATCGTACGTAATCCATGGAAAATAAAACAAAAATTGCAATGGCGAAGTAAATCTAACAAATAATGTAATCTATTAACACACAAAACTTTCAATTTAAATACAAAAAATATCAATAATAATAACATAAGTATAATAATTATAGTAAAATATTTTACTAAAAATAGCAACAGTTAAGTTCTAAGTGCCCGGCAGTAACAAAGTACGTTCGGAATGAATAAGCGTGAGCACAAATCACCAAGAAATGGAGTAAGAATAAATGTTCTATAATACAAAATGATATGAAAACATCGATCGCAATAATATCAAGTTAAAATACATCAACATCGCAATAGGAATGACCGAACGAGTCCCAGATCTGAAACATGTTGCGAGAAATAATCAGAGCGTCGACACTCAGCGAGATGCCTCATACAATAAACGGTTCCAACGTTTTATTTTATCCAAAATATGACGGATTTCTTTGGTTTTAACACCTAGCCTATTGTAACCTAACCCTAACCTCACGCGACCTGTCCGGCGGCATGCTGCAACTAGCTGTTACTGTTGTCCGCTCGGGAGGTGACACACTAAGAAGTAAGGCGTCGACTTGACGTTGCTAGCGTTAAACTAAGCTCTAGAACTAAACCGAGAGAGATATTTGAGTGGAACCGTGCGATGTGGTGCGGTGCGGGAGTGCGGCGGGTTCAGATGGCGAGGGCCGCGGAGCGCTTGTCTCTGTTCTTGTTGCGGGCGACGGTGCGGGCCTTGCATGCGGCGTTGTTTTGTAGATGCTGGAACAGACAAACAAAATTATTAAATCTTCTTTTGTACAAACATAGGGAGCTAACTAATTATGGACTGATTTTTCAATCTTCAGATAACTTTATGGCGGTCTGACAGCTTCTGTATAGAAAATATTTATGTCAAACTGACATTATTATTTTTAGATAAAAGTTAAATAAAAGAATCAGCCCTAAATGGACAAAGGTCGAAAAAAAAGAGCAACAAAGGCAGGCCTATTTATTAGAAACAAGGTTTAGAAATAGTGGTTTCCGTCATCGTCAAACGCTGCGTTTTCTAGGACGAAACATCAGCACGTGATCAGTGAAAAGTTTCCCGCAACACTGAAACATGTTGCTCAACTATGTATCCCAATGAATACGGTCCTTGACTATGACAGATCAACTTTTGAAAATTATCAGTGTTTTGTCAATGAGGGTTTTCATGAAAATTTACGACACCAGTTAGTACCACTGTGACAAGAGGTATAATGTATATAAAATATACGATGACGTTCATCATTCGATTCATTCATTCGTTCATCATTGTCATGAATAAAGAAAAAATAATAAATAGGCTCATTGACAGATGCCTGGACCTGACGTATCAGTGCTGCCACCTAGCGAACGTCATTTCAGAAAACCCTCATTGGTTCTGGACGAGTCTTTTGTTTGTGAGCGTCAAAATGAAGGGACCAAATCTCCAATGTCTGTCATACATATATAAAAAAATAGTACCATTAATCTACTATTTCCTACCTTTGCTATAATTTTAGCTACCTCATTATATACATCATATTTTATTAACAAAATGCTTGGTCCCTCCATCATGATATCAAGATGGAGGGACCAAACTGATAGGCTGCTCCCTGGAATGTTAGAAGTATAATACCTTAGAGTTATAATACCTTAATTCTACCTTATTATTATTGATTTTGGCTGCCCCAAACATATATCGTTTTAAAGATATCGATTATATAAGTTGGTCCCTCCAAATTGACGATTCAATTGTTTAATGCAACAGGTAAATGGGCGGTTTATTTTCGATCTTCGAAGGATATACATTTAATACCTATTTACTACCTTCTAATCGTACAAAATTTCTTCCGTTAATGTTTATTTTAACGAGCCAAAAAAAATTAAAGAAATAAGTAGGTACAACGTACAAATCTAATCGTAGTAGATTTAATAAAGGCGTTTTTAAATCAGAATAGCATAAAAATATCTAGCTAATATAAAATGTATCTTAAAAGGATAAAATGTATCATTGTTTAATTTACGCTTTTTTTTTATATATGTATGACAGACATTGGAGATTTGGTCCCTTCATTTTGACGCTCACTTTTGTTTTCTCATATTATATGATGGTGTCTTCGTGTAAGATTAAGAAGTGATGATGATGATATAAACATCCTTTTATAATCAAATATGAATACGTAGGTATTCGCACGTGTGTGACTCAGTACATTATTCCTGTAGATTCAAGCTTATTCGCCGCTAAACTAAAGATGGCAGTGTGCCATCACAATTATTTACGTCATTGCATCGACCTTGGCAGTTTTTACAATGTTAGGTCTTTAGGTTACTGTGTTGGAATTTATTATCTCGCCCATTTTCACACGAAGTGGGCGAGATATAAATTATATAGACGTTAAAAATTTAAAATACTATGTTGTAAACTATGTTAACAAACTATTGTAAATACTATGTTTTATCAGAAGTTGTTTTGTGTGAGTCATTATTTTGGATAAATAAATTAGAGGTATTTTTGACAGACTAGCACGCGAACGTTTTTAAAAACACGTGAAACTAGTATGACTTGAGTGACTAATGAACATAAAGTCAGCGTGTACGTTACCCCAGCAAGAAAGTGTCTCCTAGAGTTATATGAGTAGAACGTATAATTGGCGCCTTATCTGCTGTAAATGTGCCCCCACATAAAAAAAAGGAAAAAACTATTCTTGCTGGGGTAACGTTTTTCTAGCAGGAAAATTCTAAACGAATGATCGGAGAGAGAAGAATTGTGCATGGCCAGAGAGCTTATGTGCCAAAATGTGCCCCCAAAAATAAAATCTGTGCCCCTTCAGGTTTTCGAGATATTGCATTTCCTGCTGGAGTAACGTTTTGATGAATCGTGTATCTCTAAAACCATTGCATGTGCCCCTGTAGTATAAACATACACGAGTAGCTCTTAATGTGTGCCCCTTAGTGCCCCAATTAGATTTAAGAAAATATTTATAGTTTTCAAGTTATCGCGGTTTTATGAAAACCCGAAAAAACATCGCAGCGCCTAAATGAGACAAGGTATAAGTTCGCTGAAAACTGTATTCGGTGCTTCTTGACGCTAATAATAACCATACAAAATACAGGGAACCGGCTCAATTCCAGATGTGTAGGTGTAAACCAAAATCTTGTGCCTTTAGTCAAAAATATATGGTGAAAATATTCAGCTTGGAATGTTTCGCATTATGTAAATATTAACAAAAAACCAAAATATGTAAGCAACGGCTGGTTATCCGACCAAATTCCAATGACTACTAAAAAGCGACTGATTTACACATATCGATGACCTTTTTTATTGGACGTATTATACCTAAGCTGTTGTCCATACAGTCGCGTTCAAAAGTTTTGGGGGCTAATTAAAAATATATTAAATGCACCTTGTGACTATATTAAATGAAACAGCTTGTTGATGTGGAAATTATTATTTTTATTCCCTTCATTTTAATTCATTTGCATCAAATCAGAGATCAAATTTCCTACCTATAAATATTAGAAATTATTTGCACGTTGTGTAGTCATTATTATTTAAATCACGGATCAGTTTTTCATCTAAGTTTAACATATAATTAGTAAATTCGCATCACAAAAAATCACAGATCAGTATTAAGTATAAGTATAATATTGTGTAAAAAAAATATTAAATTTTAAATCACAGATAAATAATTTTCTTAAGAGTGATTTGCTTATACATAGATTCAGATAAAGTGTGATAATATAGTATACCGCATAAAGATATAACTGTAAACATCGAATGTGCACAAATTATCTGATGGTATTTGGGTATTTTCCTACGCCTAACACTGGCCTGCAAATTGCAAAAAACGCAAGAAATTTTGAATGTCGCGGGCTGGTTGGAGCATTCCCCTTAATGATGAAAAACTTACTGTTAATTTATCTAATCTACGGCTTATCATCAAATATATATATATATATAAAAAGACGGGCTTTTTATTTATATACAAAAAAGAGCTACCTCTTTTTAGTAGTAGGTATTCATCACACATTTCATGAACTATATTTTTTTTAAACATCGGGACCAATCAAATTTTGGGTCAAAGACCTGGCAAATTACTTTTTTACTTCAGTGTACTCAGGCACAACACGTGTCAACCGGTTAGTGAGTAAAGAAGGTCATCGATATGTATGAATCCGTCGCTTTTTAGTAGTCATTCAAATTTGGTCGGATAACCAGCCGTTGCTTACATATTTTGGTTTTTTGTTAATATTTACTTAATGCGAAACATTCCAAGCTGAATATTTTCACCATATATTTTTGACTAAAGGCACAAGATTTTGGTTTACACCTACACATCTGGAATTGAGCCGGTTCCTTGTATTTTGCCGTCAAAGTTATGACACCATCGTTTTGACTTTTAGCAAGATTATTCAAAAACGCATGCATGAACAGTTTTGAAATTTTGTATGGTTATTATTAGCGTCAAGAAGAACCGAATACAGTTTTCAGTGAACTTATACCTTGTCTCATTTAAGCGCTGCGATGTTTTTTCGGGTTTTCATAAAACCGCGATAACTTGAAAACTATAAATATTTTCTTAAATCTAATTGGGGCACTAAGGGGCACACATTAAGAGCTACTCGTGTATGTTTATTCTACAGGGGCACATGCAATGGTTTTAGAAATATACGATTCATCAAAACATTACTCCAGCAGGAAATGCAATATCTCGAAAACCTGAAGGGGCACAGATTTTATTTTTAGGGGCACATTTTGGCACACATATAAGCTCTCTGGCCATGCATAATTTTTCTCTCTCCGATCATTCGTTTAGAATGTTCCTGCTAGAAAAACGTTACCCCAGCAAGAATCGTTTTTCCGTGTTTTTCCAAAACGACAGGGGGCACACATTTTTTATGTGGGGGCACATTTACAGCAGATAAGGCAGCAATTATAAATTCTACTCATATTACTCTAGGAGACACTTTCTTGCTGGGGTAACGTATACAAAGTCAGCTGGTAGAACGGCTACATACCCGCTGCAGCTTGTTGAGTTT
The DNA here is from genome assembly GCA_963082905.1 of Oligia fasciuncula. NCBI lineage: Eukaryota > Metazoa > Arthropoda > Insecta > Lepidoptera > Noctuidae > Oligia > Oligia fasciuncula. Next base: position 3,043,805 of record OY720392.1, on the reverse strand, counting down.
CTTCTGCGGGCCTGCGTCCAGGGGCGGCACGTCTGCCAGCGCCAGCGCAGCGCGCAGGCGCACGGCGCGCGGCGCCAACACTTGCAGCGCCCCGCCGAGTGCCCCCGCCAGCGCCGCGTACGCCGCGCCGCCCGACCAGTGGCACCACGACGCGCTCTCGGAGCCCACGCGCACCGACATGGACGACACCTCGCCCTCCTGCGCCGGTAGCGACTCTAGCGTTAGATCCTGGCGTGGGATAACTTGATAGCTCTGCCCCTATCTTGTACTGCCAGACATACAGCTTTTCTACCGCGCTTTTGTAATAGTGCAACTATTGCAGTCGTACTCCTTTTATAAATAAACCATTATAATTCCCAAAGCACACTTTTCTTTGAACAGCTTTATCTATACGATAATACCATACTACAAATTAAAGTTGCTTTTCATATGTCTATGTGCCCGCTTAGACCTTCTAAATCACACAATGAATTTTGATCCGATTATCATCATTATTTAGATTGAAAAGATTTAACATCACGCTATGGCCCTTAGGAGCCGAGCAAAAACAAAAATGTCAGAAAGAACACTAAACAAAAACGAAGTAATACCGCGAGCAGGCGATAAGATGCGACGGAGTGGGTACAAGAGAGGGGACAAGAAATTTCACGCGGATAAAATCGCGAGCAGAAACTAGTACTTATCATATGTAACGCACCTCGAAGTACTTGAGGATATCCCTGAAGGTGGCTCGCTGTATCTTGCGGTCTCTCTTGGCGCGGAACTTGTGCGAGTCTCGCGCTAGCTCGGTGAGTCGCGGCAGTAGTACGTCCACGTGCGCTGTGAGCGGGTTTTCTGAGCTGTCGTCGTCTGTCACTGTCTCGTACGCGATGGCGAGCGCGCCGCCTGCTGCCATGCGGACCTGGGGGTACAGACACATATCTTTATAAAACAATTCATTTAGATTATCGTTGTCTAGTGTACAACAAAAACTTAGGTAAGTTACCTCAAGGGACACCGCCTCCAACAACTCCCCAAGCCTGGCAAAGCTGGGCGCCTGGTTGTTGAGCAGCGACAGCGCGTGGTTGGGCGACAACAGCGGCAACAGCAGTGCCCAGCCGTCCAGTGCGGCGGCGTGCCACAAGCCTTCTTCTACGGCTGCGCCCGACACTTTCACACTGCCGTCACCCTGGGGAGAGATTAATACGAATGATTGGAATCCGCTAAAAGCATAGATTTCATGAGCTCGAGCGTTCGATGGGAGCAAAGTGAAGAGTTCTCGTTTTGGGAGCACAGATTCACTTCGGGCCGCTAAGCCTCGATAATAATTTATTTAAATAATGACTACTTCAATTTAGGCCATTTCTGAACCCATGCATAAAATTTTAAGGTTCATCTAAATATTATTTTATATCAACTGGCAATAGCAATGTTTTGTTAATTGGTACTAAATCTGCAATTTTAGAAAATACTTGACATTTATTTACCTTGAGATAGCTGCCGCTAAAGATGGTCTCATACATGCGCATGACCTCTAAGATCTCAGAGAGGTCATCCTCCATCAAGTAGCACAACACGGCCAGAGATGAGCAGCACTGGAACATACAGAACCCATTTGTAGGCATAGAAACACATTATTTCTGTTTGGTAAGTCCAGTCTGTTACGTTTTTGATTGGACCAAAAATAGTGGTCAAAGGTGATAAAAACTTCGAGACAAAATATACATATACTTATGTAGCTCATTTGAAGGTCTCCTGCCATTGACATTAGTGACGGGTGGGGCAGGTATACCAAACAATAAGGTCTGTTTTCCTTTGACAATGATGTACTCGTATGTTGGTTTCTGGACACAGACCAGTTTTCGTTGACGAAAAGTGCCCTCAGCCATACGTATTTTGTGTGTGTGTTTGTTGCGATGTTTACCTCTGTGCGTGCGTCGAGTGAGGCAGACTTGTCAATAGCGGCGGCGGCGAGAGCGGGCCGCACCTCGCGCACGAACTCCTCCTCGCCTTCCTCGCCGATCTGTGGTATACAACATGATGGTTAGGCCTGTTTAGACCGAAAACTCTTGGTATATTATCATCTAGCAGGGGAGTAAAGGTGCAGAATCACAGTCAAATCAAGACAAGAATGGTAATAATCACCTGTAAAGCGAGCAACGGCGCGATACCAGCAGCTGCCTTCTTCTCTCCATCCTTGCCGCGTCGTAGTGCGCGCGACACATGGTCGGCCAGCGTGGCGCGGTGTGCGGACAACAAGCCATCAAGCGCTCGTCGCTGTAAAGATGCGCGGAGCGCAACAAATGCGCCTGCGCGTGCTGCGTTCGCACGTGCGTTTAGCGCCTCGATTTGTTCTAGGACCTTTTCTTCGAATTTCTCTTGGATCTCGTTTTCTATGGAAATAGAACATTATTGTATTATTAAAGATGAATTATCATTACGTGCGTAAAATTACGTTTTTTCCCTAGGCGGAGAGTACAGCACGAGCTAAGAAAAAAAAAAAAAAACTAATGAAATATGTATAAGTTCTGTTTTGCAACCTATTTCGCATTTGTGGAATGTTTATTATTCTACTTATTTTATAGTGTCATCTTGAGTTAGAAAAGGTCATGTTTAAACCCCTTACCAATAAACGTTGGATAGCGTTTGTATAGTTACTCAACGTTTTGTCTTCTTCTTTCAAAAGTCAAATTACTGACGACTGAAGGAGAGAAATCAATGTAATTATTTATCTGATATAATATGTTTATTACTAAGGGGGTAAGATTTTTTTTGGGGGGTCAACGACCGCAGTTATTGTAGTCACTTGAAATATCAGTGTTTTATTGTGTAAACTTCACAGACGTGATGGGTATCACTATCTCAACACGACAAAACTAAAGAAAACAGTTTTTCTCAACCCATACCACAAGTAACAAAACATCCAGCGGTCGTTGAACCACAAACGATATTATATGCATCACGTCTGTAGTTTCGCTTGCTAATTTAATCTGACCCTGTATATCACACTACATTCACAAAGAGTGTTCAAGCAAGTAATGACATCACATTAATCCTAATTAATATTATGAATAAGGTTTACAATGCATGAGGAAGGTCCATAATCAGCTGTTGACGTCTACGGATATAGTCTGTGACATAATGTATGTTATGCATTGAAAAATTACAGCTATTTATATAATTCTTATGTTATCTATTATGTAGTAGCCAACGAACCTGTTGCTAGTACGATAAAGACTAGATAGATGAAGGTATTTATGTACTTATAATTGTATTGTAGATGTTTCGTAGTACCTGATGAGTATGTCTATAGTGGTATTGTGGCTAAGTAATAATAGCCACACGGGTCTACCGATCAGGTTAAGCTATGCTAGCCGCGATTGGTTCGAGGATGGGTGACTATCTACCAATTTAAGACCCGTCTATGCCTCGGAAAGCACGTTAAGCCGTTGATCCCGGCTGTCATTCGTGGATCTTTGACAGTCGTACCGGGTCGTCAAAAGCCCGAAAGTCTGACAACCAGTCTTACCAAGGGGTATCGTATTACCCAGTAACTGGGTTGTGGAAGTCAGATAGGCAGTCGCTCTATGTAAAATACTGGTATTCATTCAGCTGTGTCTGGTTAGACTGGACGCCTACCACAACATAGTTGCGAAAAGGCAGGCAGATGAACACTGCTTTAAGTAACAATAAAAGCCATAACTATTTATTATGACAGACTTGACAAAAATCGTAAAAACTCTACTGCAAAATATTCCACAGACGTATATTATACGCCAAACCATTATTCAAAATAGGTAGGTAACCGCTAGTTCCAAGGTTAGTCGTAACCGCGGCCTGCAGGCCGTGCAGCCAAACTTGTCATTAGTTGATAACCTTGAAACCACCCAATCCCGATAGTTGTAAAGATCAAACTTGGCACGTGATTTTATAATTAACACATTATTTGTGTGTGAATAATACACACAAAGTCGCTTGTCGTGTCTGTTCGAGTGACCGCATTGTTCTTCTAAACTATGCATCGGATTCTGATGCGGTGTCGCCATGTTGATTGGGAAAAAATTTACAGTTTCGGCCTTTCGGGTAGCTTGATGTGCTGGCGTCTTTACATAATATTGATATTAAGTCGTGTCACGTGTTTGTTACGCATCACGGTAAAAGATTCGATATTCACAGCTATAATTTCAGTTTAATTTTAGCCAAATAGTTTAATGTTTTTGTCACGAGCATGACATGCTTGCTTGAATGCGTCGTTCGTGTATACTCGTCATAATATAGCAAATTATAATGGTGTGTTTCGTACCTACTGTAGATTTATTTAACCAGAAGAAGTCGCGTATCTTTTAAGAGCTATTGAACTCGATGTGAAAGACTTAGGAACTCAACTCATTAATGGTGATTAAGCTTATTAAATTCCCCTGATGTGTGTCAGTCAAGTTCCACCTGACTTATCGTTTAACCCCTGAAGTGGCGACAATTAAGGCGAAAAATAAGACTTTTTCTGCTAGATGTTATGACCTAGGTATTTAATTTCGTCACATGTCGGTATACTTATTCCATTAAGGGTCACGTGTGTCGTTATTTGTGTAGCTATGGGGTCCCTAATTAGTATTTTTGTTTTTGTATCATTTATTTGGAGGCCTACACTATCTAGAGGTTAAAAATAAAATATATAATTAATATGGTATAGGATACCTCCTAACCTTTCTAGGTTATCTACCATAATCAGCCTATAATGTTCCCACTGCTGGGACACAGGCCTCCTCTCGGTGAGAGGGAGTGGGCCGTAATCCACCACGCGGGCCCAGTGCGGATTGGCAGATGTCACATGTCTTCGAATTTTTGGTTCTAGGACATGCCGGTTTCCTCACGATGTTTTCCTTCACCGTTTTGAGAGCAGTGGTGATGAAATAATTTACACAAAGTAAAGCGCCTGACTGGGTTCGAACCAGCGAACTACAACTCGTAAGTCGCGGCCGTTACCACTGGGCCACCACTGCTCTCTAGGTTATCTGAAATGAAGATAAGGTCGTCCGCAAATGCTAGTACTAGGGGGAGCGAGATTTCACGATCCTGGTCAAGTTTTATTAATTGGGTTTCCTCGTCAAGGGTTCTAAGGACTTCGTCGATGACCAGTGTAAACAGGCGAGGGGACAGAGGGCCACCTTGTTTGACTCCCTTACCTTTAATAATCAACTGCTTTGCTGGCCACGCCATTTGCTGCATGTTTGTTCATTCAAGCATACCTTGAATGTCCTGTTGGTTAGCGATTTGTTGGTTCGTTGTAATAGGATATCCCTCAGTGCCTTGGGGTCGACATTGTCAAAGGCCTTTTCTATGTCGAGGGCGATTAGGTACACAAATTCTTTTACCTGCACGCCATTCTTCGTCTAAGACCTTTTTAAGCGTAAATATATGGTCATCTGTTGATCTATCTATTGTTTAAAAAGTCCGCTTGGTAGTTCCCCAATTCCGTTTCACAGAATTACTTGTAAGTAGATAAATGTTATTATTCTGTGCAGGATTTCTTAAATGATATTTTTTTGTAACATCTTTATTATCCTCTACTTTGTATTACATTTGCATGGTGTCCTGCCTTTTCGCTGAAAATTGTTTGGCAGATTATTACTTGCCAACCAACGTTTCGCCGATGTTTCATTTGGTAGAATTATTGTTAAGCTGATTATTCAAAGTCAAAGTCATAATAACACAAAACGTTTGGGACCTTTATCATTTGTCAAACATTTCACACCCTGATTCCGTTGTAGGATGCAAGAGCGAGCGAAGGGCACCCCGAGGTTCGGTTTGGTTAGGTTACTTTAAACCCTTTTACACGGTTCTCTGCCCAAACTAAAACATTCTGCTACTTGAAAGTTGGCATTTTAAAAAGTGACATTATGAAAAGCAGACCAAAACGTACAGTTGGTAACTGTTAGGTTGGGAAATAAAACAAAATTGTATGATAAGTTGGCAAATGATTATTCGGCGAAATAAAATTCTGCGAAACGCTAGGCAAGTGAAAATCTGGCAAACATTTGCATGCTGTATTAAGGCAGAATGTACAATATAATACAGACCACACATCAAGCTACCCGAAACGTAAAATTTTCGCAAGCAACTTTGAACCTTTAGCGATAAACTTTAAAATATATTAAAGAAATTTGACAGATTGTAGTAACTTGATGTGCTGGCGTCTGTACATGGATCCTAATATAATTTAACAACTTATTTTTATGTAAGTACCTACATTCTAAGCAAATAAAGACATTCTATTCTATTCAGCATCGGCAGGTCCAACGACCATAATATACATACATAAACTCACGCTTTTCGTCGATGGGGGTAAGCATAAACTATAGAATGCCACTTACTACGATCCTCATATAATCCTACTCATAATCTTAGTAGGAACTAAGCGCGAACTATCAATAAACCTACTAACGGAATACGTCATTGTATTGAAGCAAACCAGAGATTCTGTAGACGTCACATAGATCGTTAATAATCTATTGCGTACAAAATTTTCTCCGTTTAATGACGTCATGAAAGCCCACGCTATTTGCGTGACGTCACTAGCAAGTAAACGACATTGTTATCTTATGTCATCTACTCGACCTATTTTCTTTATTATACACATAGGATACATAATTATGTAACATGTTGCAAGTTGTGTGACGTAAACGCAAACGTTATGGGTTCGCGATAACACTGGACTTGTAAAGATTAAATTGATAGTACTGAAAATTCATGAAATGATTGCAGTTGGGCTTTTCATCACACAATTTGTTTGAGACATACGTATTATAAGATAGCAATTTGCATACAGAAATTGCTCATAGTATTTTTTATCTATTATGTATTTTTTTTACCTTTGTAAACTTGGTGACAAAAAGGCGTTAGAATTGTACTGATTTGCGTTGTTTCATTTCCAAACGGACTTCGCGTACACGCGTTGGGTTAGGAAACTACTTTTAATCCTACATCGTACTACGTCATAGATATTGCCGTAGTTAAAAACTATGTATTATGAATTCTACGTTTCCACATGCAGTTAATTTCTTATCGGTGATAAATGCTACATTCGCTTTCATAGTGCATTTTTACTATACTGTAGAAGAACCCTTTGAATTTTTTGTGGTTTTAAAGTTGTTTAGCAGATATAAAAATACTTAAGATGTGTGGATAGAATTAGGTATCTATTAAGACTTATTGTCTATTTTCTAAATTCATTAGAAAACCGTTTATATTAAAAAAGCAATCTTGATCTATCATAACGTTCCATCAATAAGCCATTAGTGACGGCAACATCAATGTTATGTAGAAAACCACATTACGTATGTCATAATTATGAGATTAGATTTCGAACAAATGAGTCAAACGTGCCAAGTCCTTCCTTGGTCATCGACATGGCCTTCCCATTTGTGCAAATATGTTTAAACAAAAAACCTATACGCAAAAGTATTAAGTATTGTAGAGAATGGTACAATAATCATCATCATTATCTGCCTAGCCTTTTCCCAACTACATAATTATTATATTGGGCTGGGATTCAGAATGTAAGAAGAATTATAAGTAATATTAATTATTATATTCTGATATATTGTTTACGTTTATCAAACTTCACTTCCTATTCGACCGGCTTTTGATATCGATAATAACAATCATTATTTTGTGCGATGGGTAGCACAGTGTGCTGGATTGGAGGGTGGAAATACGTACTGGACACTAGTCACTGTGAAGATGGGCGGTGGACCACAGTGGAAGTACCTGTCAAAGTACTGAAGTCTACTCAGCCTACAGTCTTGTACCAGATCTGAATAGGAACCGACTTTGCCTTGTCTGGACAAGCAAGGCCCTTTTGTATGCCCCCGTGGAGCCAGTTTCTCCCTACCATTTCCCACTCTTTGGGCCTCACAACAGGTACTCGCTACGCTATTGTTTATTAGAAAATATCGTAAACACATTTAGTGCGGATAACCAATGTCGGCACAAAACTAATAAAAACTACAACCTATTAAAAAGGTTTCTACAGAAATGCGTATTTCTATGAATAGGCGCAGGCAATAATCTTTGTTCACATTCAAATAATAAAACAATGAATTTTTACTACGACGCTCGGCAATAAGCAAATACAATACGTGACCCAAAGTTCCCGAACAGGGACTTAAACATCTGGCATCATCTACTATCTAGAAATGGTTATTATCTATATTATGGTATCTATTTGTGGCCCAAAGATAAAAATAACACGTGCCTATAACTATTTTACACAAGCTTAAACTGTGCGATCGGCTGTCCTGCCAATTATAATTAGGTTCTTCTTTACTGGACGTGGTCCACTCCATTTAATGTCCAGTTGCCTCCCTGTACAATATGATATGAACAGTATTTACGAGCTTTTATTTTTTTACGAAGCATACAAAGATTTATTAGTAGAATAAAAGATGTTATAAGCCCCACGTCCAAGTCTTGGCTATCCGATGGCTTAAATATGTATAATTGGATAAGCAGCCCTTATCTCTAGTTCGCTCTTGAATTTATTTTGACCCTTGAAGGTAATAAACTCTTTTATATAATTATTACAAGTCTGGGCAAATGTATGAAATGCCACTTAATCATCAAGTGTTTCAATTTCAGAAGTGACGTCATGGTTCTGTCTTTTAGTTCAACGACGTTCAACCATGACCACTTGTGCAAATAAAAGTTCAATGAATAAACCTTATTGTTGTGTATTGAATATTGTGCTGCTTTGTCCTAACATCCCATACCAAAAACTTTTTTCTTTTCTCCCGTCTTCCTGCCCCATTGTGTACCACTTAGCTTGCCTGCAGAACAATATGAATGTTATCAGTTTAAGCCGCAGTCAGATCCTGCATTTGCATTCGAAAACCAAAAAATACAGAATGCCAAGGCCATTGAAAGCGCACCGTCGAAGTGACTCCAGTTTACTGATCATTTTGTGAAACAAATGTTTTCAAGGTTACTGAAGCGATCCAACATTGTTTCGGCAAACGATTTCAGTACGTTTCAATTCCTGTACTAATTGGATCTTGTATGAATGTTATTGAAAATCCAATTTCAAAATATGGCACTCACTAGATTGCGCAATGTACAAATACGGCATCACACTTTGATAAATCTGGGTAACATTGACTAAAATGTAAACTTGCTCATTGACCCTTGTTTCTGACTTCCGTTGCTCTTTGGCTCTATTTTCATGGTTACTCACCCATCGCTTGATTCTACTTGTATTCGGACACTTGTCCCCCAGTTGCGTGGCATCGGTGGCATCTTTTTGAAGTACAGGGCCTGAACAGCAATGGTCGAACCATAATTTAAATGGTATTGCGAAATACAAAATTCGCGTTGTTCCTTCGATCACCCACTATTGTCCCATTCCAGTCGTTCTTTGGCGACTGTTCCTGGTGATTTTGGTCGATCCATGGCCACAGGACTTGGTGAACTTCCGAGCGATAATGAGGGAGAAAAAAAAGATAGAAGCTAAACCAGAACTCCCTATCGGTGACGCATGAGTTTGCGCGGGAACTCCGAAGACTAGATAAAATTATTTTATATTGTGACATTACTACATTCATTATCTACACGTTTGTAGGTATCTATACAGTCAGCCTTTTGATATGGATAAGAAACATTGTTTTTATGCTTCCTCCTTGCATTATTTCTCGAATGCTTTCAAAACCACGTCATGGTTTCAAAACTTTCTCCTGAATAATGTTCTTCAACCAGCACTTTCAGCAAATATTGCTTCATAGGCGAGGCGTTGTTTAACGAGCAGCAGATTTGGTCTGACTAGCGCAAAGGAGTCCATTTTTCCATTGCCATTTGATTCCGAGTGCGGTATGTTGTCTCTTGTTTTGCTGGCTATATGTAAAATGTCGATGAAGCATAATTACATAAATAGGAGCCTTTTTTTTTTTGGATGGGAAATTATCAAATAAGTAACTTCTCCTGCTCTGGACGGAGTAGCGGAGCGAGGGCGTGTCGGACTTTTACTGACTAAAAAACTCTCTCGTGTTCCTTCAGTTGCCTGTGCCAGGGCCACGGTAAATCTTTCGAACAACCCGCGACCCTGGCAGGGAGCCTTAGTTCATGATTTATTGAGATGAGTCGTAATCCACACACACTTAAAAACTACACCATACAGTATTTAATTTAATCCCTTAGTTGGGCTGCAATAACCAAGTATCAGGTATTACAAATCAGTTTTAATTACAAATGCTTTCTGCGGAATGTGTAATAGTAAATTAAGGAATTCATTCGTGTCGACGTGCGTGCTATTTTAATTTCTAATGTTTTCTATGTTAATGGGTATCTGTTGCTAGTAGCCGAATACCATACGAAGATAAGCACGGTTTTTAAACAATAAGTAAAAAATAAGTAGTGTTTTTTAAGTAAGCTTAAAAAAATACCTCGTTACTGATTTATATTCTATAAAGCCTAAAACGGAACATTTTCGAAATCATAGGTCTGTAAGACAGCATGAAATAGCATTGATACCTATCACTGTGAAATTGTGGTAAATATTAAGGATACCAAATTGATCTTTAATGCACAATTCCATTAAAATACATGATGAATAATTCTAGTGGTAATCAATAGCTGCTATCTGGTCAGCGGGGTAATTGCGTAACACACTAACAGCTGTAGCAATGTCTTTCATTTTGACAATTCAACAACATTTATTAGACATTTGGCTGGCCTGTTGGTCTAGTGGTCAGTGACTATGACTGCTATGCCGGAGGTCGTTGGTTCGATTCCCACCCAGGACAAATGTTTGTGTGATGAGCATGATCATTTGTTCTGTGTCTGGGTGTAATTTATCTATATATGTATGTATTTAGAAATATATAAGTATGTTTATCAGTTGTCTAGTATTCATAACACAAGCTCTGCTTAGCTTGAGACTAGACGGCGTTGTGTGATAGTTGTGGAATATTATTATATTATATTATTTATTGCGTTATTTACATTGATGAGCAGACAAATTCTTCGAACATATGAAGCAATGGATTAGGAATATTCTTCAAAATTATACAATTAGGGTGCTGTTCAGGAGGCAAAATAGAAGATTATGAGCAATCAATTGGAATAGACGAATAATACGTCGTTTTTCATCATCAGCGCATCGGCGGCACAGGACACGATTCATTTATATGTATTCACAACCAATCAAGATGTTATCTGTAGATGAGATGTGTGATACGATGATTGGTTATTTTATTATACTCGTCTGAAATATTACAATTGGCGCTTGGGCCTTGCCGTACCTAAAGCTGACGTTTTATAAGTCAGGACTAGGATAACATTTTAAATAAGATCTTCCTTCTCATAGAGCACTAAACATTCGTGATTGAATTACCACTCTTCGTGCATTATAGCATAATCAACCTATATTGTTCCCATTGCTAGCACACAGGCCTCCGCTCGGTGAGAGGGAGTGGGCTGTAATCCACCACGCGGGCATAGTGCCCGACATGTTATTGTCGTACAAATCCAGCTGCTTTTCTAATTCATCCTTAAGTTAGTTTTTACGGGGTATTCCTCGAAAAAAAAAAAAAAAAAAATAATCAAAAAAAAAAAATTATAACTTTTTTCTTCGAAATGCATCAACGATGAAACAGAGAAGAGCATGAAGATTTCGTAATAAATGATATCGATAGACGTTTCATTTGGTGCGTTTCGTGGAATACCCCGTTTTTACGATAGATACCTACTCGTGAGTAGAAAGTGGACTTTTTGTGAGCCAACATTTTTGATGGGTTAAATGAAATTTAATTATTAGGATGACACGGACATCGACGCGCAACCTATTACCATGGATTAAGTACCGACATAATTCTGAACCCCATGCGTTGAAATTTTTCGTCGGTTATTAAAAAACAATTTCGCTGTTCCATACACGACCGCAGTAGCGAAGGGTCGATTTTTGTAAGAGGTAAGCCGGAGTAGATATCAGGATTATATTATTTGTCTATAGAATACTGACTGTGCCATTTTTAATCTTTTGAGCGCCAAGCGGTACCGAACGCGATGTGTCCCCCAGCGCCAATGCTTCCCTTTGAAAAATGGCACAGGTAGGAATCGAGTTGTATGGAACCTTCGCCACTGCACGACCGCGTGGGTATTGAAATTTTCAATGAAACAGCAGATTTTTATTGTACCCACGAAAACTGTTTAACAACACAACAACAACAACATGTTTCATGTTATTTGTTGTGTTCAACAACATTGTTTGAACATCGATTAGTGCTGGCGTGTGTTTGCAATGTGCTGTACCTCAGTCTTTTTAAGATTAATCCTAATAATAAGAAGGACGACATAGGCTCTCTCAAGATGCACCACAAAAAAAAAACATCCTCCTTCTCTCGTTTTTTGGAAGGCTAAATAATACTCCAGTAAATATCGTAGGGCATGATGTCTAAGACGTACGGTTCCACAAGATGCTTGTACTTCGATACATCGTTGTACTAAAGCTTGCATAACACAAAAGCAGCATAAAGCTCTTTCCACACAGTCCCTGGTCAGGGCTCTTCAGAAACTAGCACATTTTGCAAAATGTAAGCAATTAATATTTCCCCGAACCTGAAGAGATTATATTCTGGACAGCTTTAACCTAGAAATGTGTGGACAGAACCTATATTATGCTTCCGTAAATACCTGCGTCGTCGTGGTTGCTCTTGAGGTCTGACTGTGCCGAAGTCTCCGAACAGTTGTCGATGGTCATATCGATGCCGGCATCCTCGTCCGAGGAATAAGCCTGTTCTGTTCTTCTGTGCTCTGAAAACGTCAATTGTATCGTTAATTATGATGCTATTTAATAATGGGTTGTCATTATGGTTAAAGAGATAGTGGAGAACTCAACGAAATTAATGGATTTTGAAATATCTGCCATGTTGGATTTGAGGTCCAAAGGTCCTGGTTTAATTTTTTTGTGCGAACCAAGGCTTAGAATTTTCCTCGAGCTTGGAATTTAAGCAATAAATGCCGAAAGGCTCTCAATTTAATAGGTTTTAATATAGTCATCGGGGTAACGCCCACCCCCTTTCCAGAGAGTACTGGCGTGACGTCACGTTTTACAGCCCACCCAAGGTTAACGCCGTGTTTAGTGACGTCATTCTTCAGTGCTTCGGCATTACTGCACGTGGTTTTTTATGAATGGTTTATCAGGGTGAAGATCCTTACGACAAGCATCGAGTTTACGAGAAGACTCATTTTGGCGAATGGCGATGGATGATGAATGCAATGTATTCTCGGCGACAAACGTTGAATTACTTTGAAACTCTTCTCAATCTTAACCAACGTGATCTAAATAAGACCCTACAAGTATACATAACAATGCGTGTGTTCGATCGGACTGAAGATTACCGCATTACAAGGTCCAATTCGCGTTCCCGCGCTGTGTGATAAAGTAATAGCTGTATGTCTCTGCATTGAGACTGAAGTTACAAGGACTTTCTGAGACCTTGTTAGGGGTCCTTGGGTTTAACACGGCTGCAGTATTAATGGATGGCTCTTTCTCGACTAAAACATTGTATACCTGTTCATTATTATATCTGGAGGACTACCTTTACTGCTGTACATTGGTAGGTATGCGAAGGGCAATTTCAGTTTGGTCAGAGGTAATTGTCAAATGGGTGGGGATTGTATCTGATACAGGCACATGACGTGACATTGAGCTTACAAACATAGGTACAATGTGAAAAGGAATAAACATAATAAAAAAGATGGTCGAAGTTTGTTCTATATTTTCCTACAGTTGGGCAAAGGTCTCGCCCCAGGGCTTCCAGAAACTCTTTTCCAGGGTCGCCTAGAACCAGGCTCGAGGTAACAATTTCATATTAACCTTGAATTTGTTTTGCCTATTAATATTGAATGTGGTACTTAACAACCAATGGCAAATAGGTAGGTATGGTAATTTTCTTATCCATCAAGGATTTGTCCTTTCATCTCAGGACAGCTTGGAAATCAAAATGTAGTCATACTCTTAGGTAAATTTAAGTACCTACATACAAAATTTTATAAAATCTTTGAACTAGCTCTTAGGAATCTGCATGCTATTTAACAGGCTTACCATACAACTCACATTACAAACTGCACAGTAAGTTACTATTAAAAATCCACACATAATGTTAACAGTCTTAGCTGCAACAGAGAACTGTGTCAGTGGGGCACCATTCACATTACACCATCTATCATTACTTACATAACATTTAACCTTACTTCGAAAATAGAATGTGTGAATAAAGTGTATTTTATAGGAACTTTTGATTGGGATTGAGAATTATATCAATGCCCATAATAATGTACGGACGCCAGCAGGTCAACCTACCCGAAACTGTCAGATTTTCCCAATCAACCTTGAACCTTATATTTTAGCAATAAAGTCGAAAATCTATTAAAGAAATCTGACAGATTGTAGTAACTTGATGTGCTGGCGTCTGTACTTTCTTTGACTTTTTCAATTCATAATGTACTTTCTGAGTTTATCTTGGACACTACTGACATTGGTGAAGGAAAACATTGTGTGGAAACCTGGACTTATAGTTAACTTAAGTCTGAAATTGGGCATCCAACTCGGGCAAGAGTAGTGATCAATGCCCGTGCCATCTCTGTCTAAGAAGAGACCTTTGCCCTGCAGTGGGACAGTAATAGAGTCTGGTATTATATTAGCCCACCATACTGTCCAGGAGGGCCTGCTCTGTGAGATTGCCAGGACCACCTTCGCTGCTGGCCTTCCTTTAGGAACTGGGGTTGAGCAAATAATTAATTTTCCAATCCATATGCAAAATATGCATATATTGGCATGGAGTTTCAGCGCAAAATATGCTTAAATTGGCATGGAGTTTCAGTGGTTTGTTTACTAACTACAGTAAACAGGAGTAAACCCTCCTGAAGTTGTGGTAAAAAGTTGTTGACAATGTATTGTTGCTGCAACATTTGATGTTTGTAAAAACTATGTTTAAGAACAACTATTGCCAAGCTTGGTTTACCATGAATGGCAAGGCAATGAAATTCCTGGGTTTTATTTTTTTCACTTTGGAATGAGGAATTAAATTCTTAATTCTAATGTGCCTGTAAATGATCTAATTTAACTAAATACCTGAGTAATTATGTACTTTATTAGTCAAGGTAATTAAAGTAATTGCATATTTTATTGTTAATCATTCCATACTTTCATTTGAAAGAGCTAGATTTTAAGTAAATAGGTACTCATTTTTGGAGCATTCAGAATGTACAAAGCTATTTTTGTAGGATTGTTCAATACTCAATACACAAGTAGGTATTACATAAAACGTAAAATTATACACTTTTTTGTTGCTATGACGTTATGTTGAGTTTGACATTGAAAACTGTCACATGAGGCCAAATTATGTTTACATAATATTAACTGATAAAAATGATATAATTGTTGGCGGTCAGTTTGCTAGTGAGTTTTTAACATATTTACCTAGTCTTATTAATTCGGATACATGTGTTAGCTGCAGATAATAAGCATCAAGTTGTTGAATATTTTTCATTAATTTACAGAACTCAATAATTATTATCTTGTTGTCCTTGAGATAGTTCCAGTTGAATATTATTATGTAAATGACATAAAATGAGGTAGGTAGCTTGATTTAAAATAATATTAATGTAGTAAAGAAGGACTAAGTGTGGAAACCAAAGTCTCTAACAAAGAATGAAAAGAATATAGTATTATATACAGACATACTTATTTATACAATATGATGATTATAATGCATCCCACACAGTAATCAAGGTAATGTATGATCTACCTAGAGCAAAATATTAATAAAATAGATGAAAATTTAGACAACACCAAGCATACAGCAATGATAAATCATCATTATTGTGAGCATCATTGCTACAGATAACAATACCCCCATTCACTACAACCTAATGACACAGCTAAATAAACATGTTTGCTAGACATACTAGGAACTAAATAATTGTTATGTAGAATTATATTGCACAATCTAAATGATGCTTGCAAGGCCAATCAGTAAGCTAAACAGTACAAAAGTCAGGCCAATACACGTTCGTCTGTATATTTTGTAGACAAAGCATGACCACATTGAAATGTGACATGTGGGAACGACAACTGCAACGATATGAAACGTGAAAGTAAAGGTTGCGCTGAGAAATGAGACTGGGCTTGCAAAACCTCTGATTACTATACTTAAAAAAGTTTCTCACAAGGATTTGCCAAACATATGGTGCTAAACAGCCCTCGGGTTGTTGGCATCTAGTATAACGACCGTGGGCAAATATACGTAAACGTCACACGTCCCGCGGAAAGTCCGTCGCCACAAGGTTGCCGCGTGATCTCATTCTTGGCGGAATCCGAGCTCCACGCACCACATAACCAAACTAAATTTGTTTTCACATTATAGTGCATTGAAACTCACCGTATTTTCCTTTCTTCTTTCCTTTAGGCATTGTGGATGATGTCTTTTCCAACGAATGTAACTGGCGATATCCGTTATTTTATATTCACTATTTATTTGAACTAAGAATCTCGCTTAATCAAGACGGAGAAAAGTTCAATATATCAGTTCTTGTGGAACGATTTGGGCACTGAATGTAACATAAAACTAAAATTTCAGAAAAACTTTTTAACATGTTTAACCGTGTAACATGCACACTCTAAAGTACTCCGTGGGTTTGCGACTTTGCGCTGGTTTGCGCAATGCGCTGTCACTTTTTGTGAGGTGGAGGTGGGAGAAACTTACGCCATCTTTAATTTTAGTGTTGCCATTGCGTAAAACCGCATTAACCTATTATTTAAAATGATGTGTGACAATTATTTAATTAAAAGTGTGAAAAATTTCTATCTTAACAAAATTGACTAAAGAAATCACTTAAGATTGTTTTACACCTTCCATAAAAAGAATGACTATTTTCATTTATTTTAAGTGTGTCTAAAATATACCCGTGATTAGTCTTAAATTAATTATAGTGGTAAGTTTATAAGCGCGCGCGCGTCATTTCAAAGTAATTTTCCAAGAAAAAAATGGATACGTCAGCGTCACTAAAATACACTTTAATCTCTGTGGAAATGTTTTGAAACTTATTGCGAGATGTATTTCATTAAATTGTGTAAATTATAACGTTGCACAAAAAATTATATCATTTTCGTCCATGAAATGTGCAACAGTGAAGTGGGGCCGCCGCAAATGAAAAGTCTGGCTGCTAAAAAGTCTATGAATCTATGATTTATTGTTTTCTGGTTACCAAATAATAGGCATGCATGTATGGTACGGAAGCCAGCAGGTCAAGCTACCCGAAACTGTCACATTTTCGCAATCAACCTTGAACCTGAAGATGTAGCAATAAAGTTGAAAATCTATTAAAGAAATCTGACAGATTGTAGTAGCTTGATGCGCTGGCGTCTGTCCGTCCGTGTATAGATTATTATTTTATTAGAATCATCATCATCATCATTTCAGCCGAAAGACGTCCACTGCTGGACATAGGCCTCCCCCAAGCACTTCCACTTCGACCGGTTCTGTGCTTCTCGCATCCAACGGGTTCCTGCGGCCTTCACAAGGTCGTCGGTCCACCTTGTGGGAGGCCTTCCAACTCTACGTCTTCCGGTACGCGGTCGCCACTCCAGAACCTTTCGGCCCCATCGGCCATCTGTTCTGCGAGCAATGTGCCCTGCCCACTGCCCACTTAAGTTTGGCAATTCTTCGGGCTATGTCGGTTACCTTGGTTCTCCTGCGGATCTCCTCATTCCTGATTCGGTCACGCAGGGAAACTCCAAGCTAGCCCTCTCCATTGCCCTTTGGGTGACTTTTAGCCTTCTTATAAGGCCCATTGTGAGCGACCACTTTTTATTAGAATACAGCTTCGATCAATAATAGTACTAGATGAATGATTAGGAACAAAAATAAGTCGCTAAAGTGGCCACGTTTGCACACAGATAAACATTTATATTTCTTACTACGAACTATAGAAAAAAGTTTAATAATATTAACAACTTCAGATTATTATAAACCTTAACACTCTAACATAAAGTTTAATTACGATTGCAAATGATTAATATTTAAGTCCTTCTATCATCGAAGTAATACATTTAAAATGTCACTTGAAAATAAAAAGTCATTTTTATAATAAGTACAAAAATATTTATTCTAAAATGAAACTTAACGTCTAAGCAATAAGGTTAAAAACATTTTGTTGACAATTTCGTACTTACTCGAATTTGGAACTAGACGTAGTTCTCGGAATTACACTTCAATGCTTCAATGTTTGTTAGAGTAGTTGGCGCGTTGTCGCAAACATTGGCCAAACAATCATAATATTTTTGCTAATTGATTTATATTTACTATTTAATTGTGTTACTATTTTATGAAAAACATTTAATGATAAAAACTTACCGAAAAAAAGATATTCCTTCCAAAATCTTGGTGTTACGGTGGTTATTTACACAACTTTTGAACGCGCACTGAGGCATTTTGACGTCATAACATTGGCTATGATTGGACCATACTAATTTGAAATAAGAGCACAAAAGTATTCGTGCTTGTATTTTTCGGGCCGTTTTTGAAGCGCTTATCGGGCATCTAGTACTATTATTGATCGAAGGAATACAGTGATAAAGTCCTTCAGTTAATTTACTCAGATTTTGCCTCACTGTCAAAATTATAGAAGGTGGGTAATCTTTTTTTTAATTTGATTATAGTTGCTGTTGGGTTGCTGCCCCCTGTCACTGACAAATGTGTCAAAATCACTGTAATCTGATCTGGGGGCCTAAAAAGGCCACTTTGGCAGAATCATAAAATATAAAAGATAACATTACGAATCATATGGCGAAGACAGTCCGTGTTTTTCTTTTTTTCGCTGCACTACGTAGTAGGTATAAACAAATGTCTCTCAGTTTTTTTCATCGACGGTTTGGGTCTAAACGTCTTATACAATTTTTTTCATCTTTCGGTTTGTGTGCATCTTATAATGATACAATAATGTACGAGGCAGCAGCAGTTTTTCATCGTCCTCCTCATGTCCTACGACCGGAAAGTGGCACACTTATTCAATACGTTGCAGACAATGCTGATATTATAATAATAATAATAATATTCCACAACTATCACACAACGCCGTCTAGTCTCAAGCTAAGCAGAGCTTGTGTTATGAGTACTAGACAACTGATAAACATACTTATATATTTCTAAATACATACATATATAGATAAATTACACCCAGACACAGAACAAATGATCATGCTCATCACACAAACATTTGTCCTGGGTGGGAATCGAACCCACGACCTCCGGCATAGCAGTCATAGTCACTGACCACTAGACCAACAGATGTAAATACGTTAGACGGTAATAACCCAAGCAACACTTTAGCGGAAATTACATCCATAAACAAGCTATATTACAGTCAAAGGCTCTTAAGTAGCTGTACTAACGGATATGACGATTCTTGAGACTGTATGAGGGGTGATCTCTACACTGTTAAACAGTACAGCTGACTAATGGCTGTCTAATGGAGAAAAAAACAACAAAGTGCATTTTAGTAGAATTTGAAAGAACTATTGTCCAGCTTTTGGCTACGTATAATGCTACTAGCTGGTGAAGAAGACCAAAGCTTGTAAATGGCTGCTTAACGCGGTAAAGTCACACCTCTTCTATGTTGTGAGCTGTATTAGAGAACTAGCTTCTGCCCGCGACTTCGTCCGCGTGAAATTTCTTGTACCCCCACCCCGTCGCGTCGCAACACTTCTTCGTATTCGCTTACCGTTCACTCTGAGTTTTTTTCTTTTTGCTCGGCTCCTAAGGGTCATAGCGTGATGTTAAATAGCCTATAGCCTTCCTCAAGAATTGGGCTATCAAATGCAAAAAGAATTCAAATCTGACCGGTAGTTAAAGAGATTATCGCGTTCAAACAAACAAACTCTTCAGCTTTATTATTAGTATAGATAAAAAACTCTATGGCCCATAACTCCTTAATAGGTACCAACTCTTAACATCTTACACACGTGATAACTTTTAAACGAAATATCCGATTGAGATGAAACAAAAAGTATTTTACTTCTTCATAAATACTCTTGATAACATAATGCTTAATTTCGATAAAGATTAATATTACGATACATATTTATCGTAGTTTTTTTTTTCTTCAGACGATTTAATAATTATTTTGAACACAAAATCGGTTATTGTGATTAAACCATGATAGCTAGATATATGTTCTCGCGGACTTTTTTGAAGGTCTTAATGGGCTCTACAAACCCGTAGTACATTATTTTGTTCTATTGTCAATAGTTTTTGCAGCGCACGCAAAAATAGGTTTTCGATTTTACACCTTGTGTTACAAAATAGCAATTTTATTACGGATCCCTAATTTTGAAGAAAAAAAATATAGCCTATAGCCTTCCTCGATAAATGGACTACCCAACACTAAAATAATCATTCAAATCGGACCAGTAGTTCCAGAGATTAGCGCGTTCAAACAAACAAACAAACAAACAAACAAACAAACTCTGCAGCTTTATAATATTAGTATAGATAAAATTTTGCCATTGGCTTTTTTATGGTGTACACTAATTCTATTAGAATGCTACCTCAATGAGCTTAATAGTAGCTGGTTAAAAGCATTTAAAGACTGCATGAGCTGTAAAGTAGTGTAGCCTTACTCCACTTTAATTCCAATTCTCATAGTGGAAATATTAGCTATTTAACAGCGTCTAGAATTATTGAAGAGTAAATATTACGCTCCACATAATGGAATAATAATGTTACTCCAAAAGATTCCGTTTGCTAAAAGAACCTACATCATCATCATCAGCCTATAGCAGTCCACTGCTGGACATAGGCCTCCCCTAATGAGCGCCATAGCGCCCTGTCTTCAGCTTGACGCATCCAGCATCTGCCTGCAGTCTTTCGCCTAAAGAACCTACGCCACGAGTCAATTAAAGAAGCTCTTTCAGCAAAGATTTCCAGGCAAAAGCTCACATGCCGCCGATACAGATCTATCAAAATGATGATATCGTAGCTGCGTAGGTTACAGTGAAATAAATGTCCAAGATTTTGCTTATAGGACTGAAACAGTTTCTTTCCTAAAAAAAACTGATTATTGAATAGTTTCAAATTAAACAGAATCACAACAGATTAGTGGAATAGGCCTACCGGGGAAACCACATTACTACCTCAAAGGTGGCGTGGAAACGTGTGCATATTATGATGATTACAACTCTTTCAACTTTTTGAATCGTTATATCTCAAAAAACTGGCCAAGTGCGAGTCGGACTCGCACACGAAGGGTTCCGTACCACAAGGCAAAAACGCCGAAAAAAACGTTTGTTGTATGGGAGCCCCCCTTAAATATTTATTTTATTTTGTTTTTAGTATTTGTTGTTATAGCGGCAACAGAAATACATCATCTGTGAAAATTTCAACTGTCTAGCTACCGCGGTTCTTGAGATACAGCCTGGCGACAGACAGACGGCAAAAACGCCGAAAAAAACACGTTTTTTTGTATGGGAGCCCCCCTTAAATATTTATTTTATTTGGTTTTTAGTATTTGTTGTTATAGCGGCAACAGAAATACATCATCTGTGAAAATTTCAACTATCTAGCTACCGCGGTTCTTGAGATACAGCCTGGTGACAGCTTAGACAGACGGACGGACGGACGGACGGACAGCAAAGTCTTAGTAATAGGGTTCCGTTTTTACCCTTTGGGTACGGAACCCTAAAAACGGTGGCTCTTAGGAAAAAAAATAATTAAATATTTTTATAGATAATTATCTGATCTAAAATTGTTGTCTGGGCTAAATTTATGATAAAACTCTGAAAATCGTGAAAAACCCGTTTTTGTGACCTTTGACCCGAGTAATTTTTTTTTCAACACACTTGCTCGTAAAGTGGCTCTTATTGAACCGCTTTTAGGTCCATAATGGAGTGTATTACGAACGCGTGCTTTTTCTTTACTTTAATCCACATGTTCTGTAATACCACAGATAACTATTTACTAGTCGGAGACGCGCGCTTTTTTAATCTCATCAAACCCTGCGTTCCGAATTGGGAAATAATCGATGTGTTCCGAATTGGGAAATAACCGAATTAGCGTGAGCGCGATAACGATAACGATGTCCCGTGAATCGTCATAGATGACGTCATGACATTCGCCATCTTGCGATAATGCCGACCATGCCCTAGAATAATATCACCGTGAGCGCTGTCAAAAATGACAGTGTGTGTATGAGGTTGTGTCAGTGTGTGTTTTGTTTTGAGTTGCATCATCTTTAAATTAAACTAACGTGGCATTTTTGAAATTGTGCTTCTGGCTGACAGTCGCCACCTAACCAAAGAAGAAAAACTGAAGAAGAAATGTGGTGTTTATACAAAGAAATACTGTAATAATATCTTTTTTACATTGTGTAAGCACTGTCATGTGAGCGCGTTCACGAGTGTTCCGAATTGTTGCCAGCTCTCAGCAGTCATAATAGTAATATCTAAATCGGAACGCATGTGAGATGATGCATGGACGTAATATTACGTCCATGGAGATGATGTGAGCGATTAT
Organism: Oligia fasciuncula; assembly: GCA_963082905.1. Lineage (NCBI taxonomy): Eukaryota > Metazoa > Arthropoda > Insecta > Lepidoptera > Noctuidae > Oligia > Oligia fasciuncula. Next base: position 3,021,267 of record OY720392.1, on the reverse strand, counting down.
AGCTAATTCGGAAAGCGCCCAAAGAGACTTCATGCCGAAAGAAAAAATCCGCGGGCTATATTTCAATTTTTTTTTAAATAGTCTGTATTGTCCTTGGTCGCAAAATGAACTCGCAGGGGACCACAGACAATTTAAGGTGAATGCGCAGTGGTAGACCGCGAAATTCTTAGGTTTTTTGCAATTTTCAGGTTTGTGTTTATTATATTTTTTCTATAGGCTGTTTAGGCGTTTTGTCTGTGCCATAGATTAATATATTTAAAATGAGTCAATGTTGCGCGCGCATCGCTAGTGCTGGCTAGCTCGGCGCGCGGGAAAACAAAACCAGCGCGCCATTTTCCATACAAGTTAATATTTAACAATACAAGTCTGTTTTTTTTCCTCGCAAGTGTGTTGAAAAACGTCGTATGAAACGCGTGTGCATTAATCAATATACACTCGGCTTTCTTATCGCTCTCGCCTGCGGCTCGCGCGATAATATCGCCTCGTGCATAATGATCAACTTAGCACACATGTATCATAATGTACTATTCCAGATGAGGACTTTTCACATTTCAATTATAATAGTATTTTGAACAATCCTACCAATTTTCAGCCAAGTGTGAATTTTTGTAACATCACCCCCTTTTTTTTTGGTCTAATTTGACCGGACTAATAGACGACCGCTATTGTCACAGAGCATGGCTATTCTTCCGACAGCTGTTTGCTGTCGACGGGAGCAAGGCAAATCGAAATGTGTCATTGTCGGATGGTTGTGAATAGCTATGCTGACCAGGGGGCCTAAAAAGGCCACTTTGGCAGAATCACAAAAGGATAACATTATGAGTCGTAATGGCGAAGACAGTCCGTGTTTTTCTTTTTTTTCACTGCACTGCGTAGGTATATCAAAGAGATTGGGATTGGATTTGGATTGGATTGATTAGTATTATAGCACAGACAAAAAAAAACGGAAAAATCCTTCACTAATGAGATTTGATACGATTAACTTAACAGTTAACTGTCCATTATGATTCATAATGTTATCCTTTTATGATTCTGCCAAAGTAGTCTTTTTAGGCCCCCTGGACGAAGAATTTTATCACTAGTTATTATTTTAACATACTTACTCACTTTCAACTTCTTCTACAGGGATTTAGGTTCTATAGGAGGAAACGAAATTAAAGAACATTATTTATATTATCTAGGTAACTACACAAAAACTGCACGTTATTTCATTGGCGAATACTTAGACATGGACAAAAAAATATTTAATAATATTTGCACTGGAATTAACTATAACATTAGCAGGAACATAATCAACAACATAAAACATAAAATACTTTATCTAACAAACATAAAATGCTGAGCAAACCCAAGCGTCCTGTAATGGTAATCGATCCATTTTTCACAACATCTTCACAATCTTCTTTTTTCTTTCGCATTTCATTTCCGTCACTCCACTTCGCCCTCTTCTCTGTCGAGCCGTATGCCCTCCCGTATCTAAATTCTACACATTTCACTAGCATTGTGAGTGGTACACCCTTGTACAGGAATCGATTGCTTATCTTCTTTAAATTCCTCGAACCTCTAAATTCTTCCATTTCTGCACCGTTGATGTACCAGCGGAGTTCTGAGTCCGGACAACCTCGACAGGACGCTTGTATCATGTCTCCTTCTTTATATTCTTCAGCTAATCCTTCGAGCAATGGCTTCCGTCGCTGGCCGTGGACTTCCATGTACGCTGTCATGGTTTCATATTTGTATGGCGGCACGTCCGTCTCGATGTCGCACCGGTACACTCCGGTGGCTTCCTTAGTCAGGGCTCCTAGCTTCAGCTGGCAGAGATCAGGTCCACACAGTAGCACCTCCACTGTCCCAATTCCAAGGATGGGGAAGGAGCGAGTGCTGGGCGCTGCACGAGGTCGATATCTGAAGAACTCGTTGGTGCCTTTGAAAAAGCTGAGTAGCGTGAAGTTGGCGTCATATCGGCACTCGATCTTAACCTCCTGCTGATCGGGTGCCACGATGTGGGGCACGAAGAAGTGCGTGATGTTGAACATCTGGGCGCGGGCGCCGGCGCACGCGACGAGGAGCATCGCTAACACCAGCATGATGCCGGGACGCACGCACAACTCGCACTGCGCTTGCGCCCTAACCTAACCCAGCGCCGCTAACGCGCTCTTAATTAAACAGTTTATTAAACTCCGACACTTAACCGTTGGACAGATAAACGGATCCCTCAAGAGTATTTTTTTTACGAAATTTAATTGATAGACAAATTGGTTTCATTGGGGGTGGTTAAATTAACGCCATAGGCAATTATTTTAAGGGGACCCTCCTATGTCCTATTAATTTAAATGGGGTAGGTTTTTTTGTAACAGTAATTTCAATTATGAACTTGCCGAATCTATCTTTGTATTTCAAAACATAATTATGTACCTAAGCAATTACTATGACGCAAGTTCAATAATTGTAGGTACTCATCATTATGAACAACTTTTACTATGGGACCAAACCTGAAATCGCAAAAAAAAAATCATCTGTTCTCTGATTTTTTTTTCGCGATTTCAGGTTTGGTCCCATAGTAAAAGTCGTTCATAATGATGAGTTCTATGATCTCTTAAGAGCTTGTTAATGTTTTACCAATAACCCTGTATAGGTACTAAGTTTGTTGGTTTGGTCTTAGCAGCCTTCGGCCCTAAACCCACAGTCGTATCGCCCTTTTCTTCTTTCTCCTCTGCTCCTGAGGGTCGTAGCAAGATGTTAAAAATATCCTTCCTCAAGATTTGGGCTATCAAAAATGCAAAAAGAATTTTACAAATCCGACTTGCATTTTCAGAGAGTATCGCTTTCAAACAAACAAACTCTTAATTCAGATTTATTATTTACCTAGCTACCTCATTCATATTAGTATTTAATAATCATCCTGCCAATATAAAAAAATAGTAAACTAAATATTACGGAACAAAATATTAACTAGGTCTATTGCCTATTAAATTTCAATGGTCATGTGCTGCCCTGCACACTTGCACAGCTAGATTTTGGGGAGACCCCTTTACAGTCTCCCCAGAGATGTACCCTAACATGCGTTGCACAGAGGGGGCTCCGGATTGCTCCTTTGAGAGGTAACGGTGTTCTTCTTTCCATGTGCAGATGGTGACTACCGGGGTGGTCCCACACTCCCTGGTTTTATCCTCAAAGGCCTGCAGGGTAATTGCGTAACACACTACTAGTAGCAATGGGTTTCATTTTGACAGTTCAACAACATTCATTGCGTCGTTATTTACGTTGTTGAGCAGACACATTTTTCGAACATGAGCAATGGATTAGCAATATGCTTCAAAATGATTCAAATTGAGAGTAATAGTGTGTTACGCAATTAGGGTGCAGGTGCCTTCTGAAGGTATCCCCCGGGAAAAAAAACAAAAAAGGTCTATTGTGCCATATGAAGATTTAGATAGGTAACAGTTTTGACTGTAGCACTGACGGGTTAGAGGCACCTCCCAACTCTTTGCGAATTACGCACAGAGTGTGTCATCCAATTTCACCAAACGAGACTTATGAACAAATAAAATAAATGGTATCCGTCGCACTGAGATTTTCTTGGAATACTAGAGGGGATAGTTAATTTTATTGGTTTTTATGGTGCTTCTTAGTTGAGTCCCCAGAAATATTTTAGTTTGGATTTTTTGAAATCACATGTGACGATGACCTTACGACCTATGATTCAAGTGAAGTTTAGTTTCGTCTCTACTGCAAAGAACAATGACTCATTAATTATCTTTCCATTTGTTTTTCAGCCGCAGTACCTCTATTCGGTCTTTAGCAGAAGTCAGTAGACAGACTTTTGCTAGAATGACAGGACCATAATTATTAGAAAGAAGTTACATTTCTATGGACAGGACCATTTATCCTTAGAATCTTTCCCCCAGATGACCGCCGGGCATCGTCGGTGATCCGCGGTTATAGAATAATGAATAACAACAAAGAACCTAGAAAAAAAAAAAGACAGTGGCACTTCGGGAGTGCCGACAGAAGTAAAAACAAAACACAAACAGAATACTTTGCTTGCCATCACTCACTGACATATTGGATATAGGTACCTACAGTCAACAAAGGAGTTAAGTATACAGGAGCGTCGGATATTGTTGAAGTTTACTAAGAAACTGATGGATATTCTCGAATAAAATTTTAGTTTATTAATAGAAAACAAACAGCTCATTTATTAAATTAAATTTCAGTCCAGAACATCCATCGGTTTCTTAGTAACTCCTTTGTTGACTGTACATTAAAACCGAAAAGGTACATCCCGAGGACAGCCGAACACATACGAAGCGGGTATTTTTTTAATCGTCTTATAAACAAACCACGCGCGGTGTCGCTTACGGTAACAGTGGCGCGAGTTCAATGGTTTTTTGAGATTTTTCCCATCTCAAAGAATGCCCGACGCGCTTATAGAAGTTTTTACTTAAAAACTTTCCTTGTGGGGTCACACCGAGCCGCGTCCGTATACCCACGCGCGCATCACGGAAACAAGACATTACAATTTTATTACCAGTAATCATCTTAAGTGTTATCAGCCTAATTTAATAATGCATCGGCATAGTGACCGCTGCCGGCTCTGTTTTGCCACAGTATACTTTATACTGTGGTTTTGCTAAACAACGCTAATTATCTAGATTGTTTCGGTTGGAATTTTATCGAGCGAAAACGTTGGCGGTTTTGACCGTGAGTACTTGACAGTTGAATCTAGTTGCAGTCAACAAGGATAATTTTTTTGTTTTACAATGTTCAACATTTAATTAATAATCCAATCAGCATCGCAAGAGTTATCGAAGCGACCAATAAGAGCGATTCATTAAAATTAGCCTCAGATTTAAGTGGCTGGACTAATTTTGGAAACAGAGTATCTGACTCAGTAAGTTATCATGGTCTGCTGCAATTCAGACAAATGGGTTATACACAGTACACAGCTAGCGATCTTGATCTTTTGAGACTTGCCATCTGCAGTAAAACCCATTAGATTGTCTCTTCTGTATCTTTGTCAGCCCCTAGCTAAAATATTTCAGACCAACTCGTGTGCACTTCGGCGACCAAATGATAACTATAATCATATTATGATAAGATATAGCACTTGGGCGCCTATCATTAAATCCTTACTGCCTAAAATAGATAACACAATCTATGGGTTTCACATTGAACTTGCAACAGGTTTGATCATTTAAATTGGTAGGGCTAACGTGTTGCTGACCTTTTTTGCGTATTAAAATTATTTTAGGTAAGCTGAATGACAAATGGGAGTTCGGTAAAGAAAATAATAGTGACTGACTAAGATTTGGATATACTTTGCCGAAGAATGTATATATTTTTGGCATGCATGAAGAAGCCTCAGTAGCGCAGTTTGTTCCGCCAGTTGCGCGCTCGGCGCATCCGGACAGTCACACCCAACACCTTTTTTGACTGGCCAATTCTTCCCTTGCGGTGGTAGGGCTAACGCCCGCCTGGTTTGCACCCTCCCACCGGAGTCCGGCGTCAAGCAGCCTGCTGTGTTTCGTCGATGGGAGTTCCAGTTGCATCTTCTGGGCACGCTCGTTTCATCATAGACCTCATTCATCGCTTTCCATCAGGCGTGATCGAGGTCAAGAGCAATTCAGCAATAAAAAAAAGAATATATAAAATGGCGACAGTAATTTTTTGCTTTCAGCAAGCAACCCATAACCCAATTCAAACAGCAAATGATCAGATATTAGATTAGGTAATCAGACTTGTCAGGCTTTCCATAATTACCTAGCTTCTTGTTAAGTCACGACTTTATATAAATAACAATTTAGTTAGGATTACCTAACTAAATTGTTATTTATATAAAGTCGCACAGACAAACTGACCAGTATCTTGATCTTGGTCAAATTGCCGGATGTAATAACTAAGAGAGTGCAAGACGAGAGCCCCTCAAAGCAAATTGTTTTTAACGATACCTTTTAATAGTACCTAACCCCTTAAGAATCGGTTGGGTATTGTGTTACATAAGGGGTCCTGAATTCCTGATACTGAATATTGTTACTATCCTAGTAATAATGTACAGGGGCAGGGCAGGACTTCGATTAAGTCTCTTAATTCTGTAACACATTGAGATAGAGCTATGCTAGTGGGCAAATAACAACAGCCGCACGCGTCGATCGCTCAGGTTAAGCTACCTTTGCCGCGGTCGGTCCGTGGATGGGCGACTATCTTTATATAACGACGAAGTCAAAGTCAAAGTCAAATCATTTATTTCAAATAGGCACATTAAAGGCACTTTTGAACGTCAAAAAAAAACTAAATAGAAATGATTCTAGTCGCCCATCTCCACGACATCTCCGTGCTTCGGAAAGCACGTTAAGCCGATGTTCCCCAGCTGCCATATTTGACAGTCGTTACGGGTCGTCAGGAGCCCGAAAGTCTGACAACCAGTCTCAGCCCAGTATCGTGTTACCCAGTAACTGGGTTGTGGAGGTCAGATAGGCAGTCGCTCCTTATAGGTAATGTAGGTAGGTACTGGTATTCAACTGCATCCGGTTAGACTGGAAGCCGATCCCAACAGAGTTGGGAAAAGGCTAGGCAGGTACCTACTTAATGATTCAGATAATAGAGCAACCATTTTCCATTTCCATTTTCTGACTTATTTGGTAATCTATCAAAAACATAGGGTACCTATACAGGGGCCACAGGGGTAGGGGGGTAAATAATAACAGCCGCACAGGTCGATCGATTAGGTTAATCTACGCTTGCCGCGGTTGGTCTGTGGATGGGTGACCATCTTTACATACCGTGACCCCTCCGTGCCTCGGAAAGCACGTTTTTCCCGGCTGTCATTCGTGGATCTTTGACAGTCGTTACGGGTAGTCAGAAGCCCGAAAGTCTGACAACCAGTGTTATCAAGGGGTATCGTATTATCCAGTAACTGGGTTGTGGAGGTCAGATAGGCAGTCGCTCCATGTAAAATACTGGTATTCAGCTGCATCCGGTTAGACTGGAAGCCGACCCCAACATAGTTGGGAAAAGGCAGGCAGATGGTGAATTATACAGGATGGCAGGTGCATGGACGCGCAAACTGTAACCATGAATTCAGCACATGATTCTAGACCCCCTAGCGTAAATTTTTCGTCGGTTATCAAAACAAAAGAGGGTTCAGCATTGACATATATATTACTAGCGTAAGGACCGGGCTAACGGCGCGACTAAATGGAACCAACGCGCTGGCCCTAAAATGACAGTTTTAGGGCCAACGCGACTCAGTTGACAGTGGTGCGCGCGAACTTCGAACTTCGAACGAAGAACTTCTATGTAAAATGTTCAGACGGGCGTATCCTTACTTTTGAAATCATTGGGGTTCAGAATCACGTATTAAATCCACGGTAACGGGTTGCGCATCGATGATCCTGCTTAATATACAGGGTTATTGGTAAAACACCAGCAATCTCTTAAGAGGTCATTGTACTCATATCATTATGAACAACTTTTACTATGGGACCAAACCTGAAATCGCGAAAAAATAATCAGCTGTTTCCTACATTTATGTTCGTATAACTCGTCAAAATGTAGGGAACAGCAGATTTTTTTTTTTTGATATATATGATATGCATGTCGACGACGTATTTTCATTCATAAGATTTGGCGGGCTGAAACTTGTCAAAACTAAGTTAAGAGCCTTTCTTACTGCATAGCTCAATTAAATGTCATTAAATGAAAGGACATGGCTAAATCGATGTGTGGACGAATCACCAGCAATGTATAAACATGGTACCTAGCAATATGTAATGCTGAATAGCTGAATATTAATATTTCATATAAAAAAAGTTACAGGAACTTTTTATATCTTTACAATCCTGAAAATAAAATCGTGTAACTCCTACGTCAAAAGGCATTTAAAAAACTGCAAACAAATGACATTGCTATGAACTTTTACCTAGGCTTTAGGATGTATCTGCGATAATATTGATAATTGTATTTTTGACTAGTGACTCGGATATCTATGCTAGCGACCCACCCCGAATCCCGTTTAGTAAATATGTACAAATGGGTAATTGCACCAAAAAACGTGATACAACAGGTATTCTACAATTCGCGCAAAAATCACTCCCCGCACGCGTGAAACTCTTGTTAATCCTAAACTACTTTCCAAATGAGTGGAAATAAAGACAGTTTTCAGAGACAATAAATAATATAAATAAGTGGTTGAATAGCTGAACCTAATCTATGGTGCTCAGACCTGATCGCTCACCGAGTCGCAAAAGTTCCGCCTTGGAGTTTGCCAAAGAGCGATGGAACCACAGATATAGAGATACACCTAGATAACGCAAGAGCAACTACTTCACGTGCCAAAAATCGCACCATCTTACGTACAAAAATCGTAAGCCGCCACTTTCGCGCTCAGTCCTGTGTACTGCTGGTTGGGTGAGCGTGAGCGCTGGCGCTAGGCCCCGGGGATGGGGGAGACGGGTGCCGCACGCGGCGGCGTTTTTGAATATGTAACGTCATAGTAGGTAGTTAAAAAATGGGCACGATTGGTTTTCATACAGATCGTGATACTTGTTATCTAGGTCTATCTATATCTATGGATGGAAGGCAGCATTCTGGGAGTAAAAAGACAGGACAGAGTTCGGAACACCACGCTGCGTTCCAAAACGGGCATACTGGATGTAGGAAAGAAGGCTGCCAGGCTCAAATGGGATTGGGCGGGTCACATCAGCCGTATGCACGATGACCGCTGGGCAAAAGCCGCCACACAATGGGTGCCTGAAGATGGACGGCGCCGCCGAGACCGGTCCAGAAAGAGATGGCGAGACGATCTGGATTTAATATCTGAAGAGGAAGATGATCCATGCTACCGAATGGGCATGTAAATGTAAAGAACACACTGTGTTTAAAAATCATTTTATTTAACTGGTGGAAAGCTGGATGCGACGTTGGTAAATTCTGCAACATTGAATCGCTTCTTTCCACTGTATGGCGTTGTATACTTCTCACAGAACGGCCAAAAGATATGCACACCATTATATGGCCAAATAAACGAACATCACTAGTTCCTTCTGAATTCAGCAGTTCATAACAAGGATGACAAATGTTGGCATCCCTTGGAACCTGGAACAAACATAATTACCTTAGTACCCACATGAATTAACTGTAACACCTACACATTTGAACATTATGACATCTAAAGCAACCAGACTGTTGTAGTCGTGACGTGTTGTGGTCGTGATGAGACAAGATGAGTCTTTCTGATTCATTGCCATTGAGTTCATTTTTTATTTTGACAAAGACGGTAAACAACTTGAAGTCACATTTGTTCGATATTTCTTATATTTATTACTTCTAGAATGAGACTAGCTGTAGATGACTTACCTCAATTGTTAACCATCGTGCTAAGATAGTGAGTAGAACGGCAGGCAATGAAGAGGTGATATGCCGCCGCAGTCTTTGCGTGGCTACACCGCAGTTTATGCATCGCATGATGAACTGATTACAAGTCCGTGTCGAGTAGCGAGAGGTCAGTAGGTAGGCGAGCACACACAATATGTCCAATAATCAAGCAAGGGTCAATGAATATCCAAAATAAAAAGCACAGCGAACAAGCAAACGGCAGAGCGTTCAAACGAAACGTCTGATATCTGACGTTTGTTTTTTTCATAGAGATGGGATTGAACGTCAAGTGGAACAGAATTGATAAAATAATTGAATGAGTTCAAAGATAAAAATATAATTAGTTTTTTTCGACCACTATTCAGTTAATATCTTTCGACACAAAATAGATAGTAAGAACGAAGAAGCACAGTCCGAAGCCTTCAGTTATTTTTATTTGATTTTGATTAGAAAAAACTGGAATTGAGTAGAGTCGATTGTCACTTTAAATGAACCCCATTTTCTGAATCAAAACCCTGTAAAAACACACTAACAAGCACTAAGATAAAGTACTACGTATAGAGAGGTTATCCGAACCAAAAACAGTGTCACAACAGGATTATAGGGCGGAGGGCTGTGCGGGGCGAGCGTGCCGTAGATTCACTCAGTATTTGCTGCAGTTAGTACTACTTAGTGTCGTCTCACCAAACTATAAAACATGCAGCGCTAGACCGCTTAAAACGTGTAGTTTTCTCGCGACCAAAACGTCGTAAGCGCCCGGAATTTCATGGCGCTTACGAACCAACGCGCGCTTATTTATTGTTATATTGTTCACTCTATAGTTAGTACCTACGTGTCCCATCTGAACGGTTCAGTTTCCATAATCTTGAATACAAAATGTCGGGTGCATTAGAAAATAATGAATGAAAATGTAATAAAATAATAAATAAAAAGGTTTTAGTGGATTCTTACTTACCGATGATAAGTCACTCCACTTTGTTTTTTCTTCGCAGTCGATTGATTTTTACACGTTTTTAACACGCAAGACGGCATTTTTCTTTAGGCACAATTTCGGCAAGCGTCCGCGACGAGCGTAGGCGAGTGACTAAATGAGTTGTTGCCGGTCGGCAACAAAGCATGGTGCAAAAAACTGGTTTGCGGCGTCGGTTCTAATAATAATAGTTAATACGCTAGTAATAATAGTTCTATGATAACAAGCAACTAAACATGACACTGAATTGAACGCCATCGATTGATTGCCACTTCTTAGTTTCAGAAAATAAATCGTTTTGATACCTGTTATCAAAAATCGATATAAGTACAGTTTCAATTTGACATCCTGGAAAAGCGGCCCCTCCCTAGCTTGCAGTACTGTATATTTCCCGTTGAACTTGTCATCATGTCAATAAAAAAAACCAACTAAGATACTTTTTAATGTTTAATAGTTCACGAAAGTTCTAGGAAATTATTAAACGCTAAATAATTCATGAATGAATATTTAAATATTACGAGTTAATGTGAGATTACTATACATGCTTGGCGCAGTCATTTAGCCATCTCCTTTCAATATCTTTGTAACGAAGCCTTTTTAAGTAAGCCACCCGCCTACTTCCTCTGTTAGATTTAATTTATGAAAGCTATTGTAGCTTTTGACAAAGGTTATGGATAACGTGAAGAACACTGTGTTTAAGTTCCGATCAATAACTTTCGATCCAAATACTTACATTAAACATATGTAGGTATACGGTACGGGTCGAAAGTACCGTAAGCTGTAGACGATAGATATAAATTGCGGGATTGATAGATGCAAATTGCAGGCGTATGACGCAGGATTTACAATATAAGACCAATTTACTAACCCTAGACTACTCACTATGTCAATCATAATTTATATGTATAGTTTAAACTATTATTTTATTAAGGCCGGCCTCGGGGCTAGCTGGACCGAACCAACGCGAATGTATACGTACATCCGTGGTGGAGCGACTCAGACTGCCGGGCACTTCTTCTCTTGCAACCGAGCGGGTGGGCAGGTTGCGGATAACCCAACTCCGGCTGCGGGACCGACTGCATGTACAGTCGATCTCGCACCCGGAGCATCTCGAAAGAGATCCCGGACAAGAGAAGTGCCCCAACACCAAGCCCCAGGTTTAGGGTAACCCATATACCTTACGTACGTACAAGCGTCTCCTAGCCGCCCTACTAGCTAGGCACCTATCACGAGTAACTATAAGAGAACCTGCACAACTTAAGTACACTGTGACAAAGCTGCCAGAGTACCTAACCGAAGCATACCATGTATGCTGCAATCTAAGGGCACCACGTACCAACAGTGAAAGAAATCCTTGGTGGAACGCTGAGCTTAGTAAACTCAGAAGCACACTTCGGAGGCATTTTAACAGAGCCAAAAACACCAGACTCCCGGAAGACTGGGAACTATACAAAGAAACCCAATACACATACAAAAAGCAAATCAGAACCGCCAGAAGGACAGCATGGCGGAAATTCTGTGAATCCATCGAAACCAATAATGAAGCCGCAAGAGTAAGGAAGATCTTATCAACAGATCAGGAGTCAGGACCGAACCCTTGGCGCGCTGAAGAAACCCGACAACTCATACACACTAACAGACCATGAAACCAGCAAGGTCCTTCTCGAGACTCACTTCCCAGACTGCAAACTCCTAGAGGACAGGACCTGGGAAGATGTGCCAGATTGGACCCTAACGGAACAAGACTGGGCCAGTGCCCACAACCTAGTAACAGAAGACCGAGTTAAGTGGGCCATTAACACCTTCCAGCCATATAAGTCCGCAAGACTAGATGGCATTTTCCCAGCCCTACTACAATGGGGCGTTGACCATATATCACACCACGCCTGGTAGAAATCTATCGGGCCTGCATAGCACTCAGATACATACCCCTAGCCTGGCGCGAAGTGAAAGTCATTTTCATACCAAAACCGGGCAAGGCCGACTACACACAACCCAAGGCGTACAGACCCATAAGCCTCACATCCTTCTTACTAAAGACCCTGGAGAGGCTCTGTGATCGACACATCCGAGACGGACCTCTTCGGGCAAAACCACTCCACAAACAACAGCATGCGTAATCCACAGGCAAATCAACGGAATCTGCGCTACACAGCGTGGTATCACAGGACACAGTGGATCGCTAGGCAACGACGCAGCCGACGAGCTGGCCAGAAGGGCATCCAGTATGTCAGTCTGTGGACCGGAACCTATCGTGCCCATCCCCTTCAACCAACTACGCAGGTGGCTACAGGAGCACACCCACACACAAGCAGAAAGCTGGTGGACGTCGTCACCAGGCTGCAGGCAGTCCAAAGAAGCCATGCCGTTATTGGATGGCAGGTTAACACTTTTACACATTAGGCATAACAGACAGTCCCCTGTGCAGGGCTTGCATGGAGGCTGATGAAACCGTTGCGCATGTGCTCTTTGAGTGCACAGGCGTCACCCAGATAAGGACAGAAACCCTCGGGACACCCAGATCGTACACAGATGTTCTTAACAGACCAGGAGATTTGATCAGCTTCTGGAGGGAGGTGGGCTGGTTGGAATAACCACCGACGGCCGCCATGGCCCACGCACAATGGTCCACTGAAGGACTAAGTGCGGAAACCAAACCCATAACATAGAACATAGAACAGAAGCGGCCCGCGCTAAGGAAGCGCGGAAAATTCCAATTTTCTTACGTTTTTTGCAATTTGCAGGTCAACAAAATATGATTCGCGACCGCAATAAATTACAGAATTCTAAAAATTTACAGAATTCTAATAATTAAAATCATCAATACAACCATCTACGTTCATATTGATTATACACGTAGTAAAAATGAAATTGTGATATTAAAGCAAGTAATTTCTTATATACAGCATCCGTTTTTATAACAATTAAGTTGCCAAAGCCGGTTACAGAATTGGAACCGTGCACCTAGCTTCTGACGTTTCATAAGTGCCCATGTAGGTTTATGTGAAATAAAATATTTTGATTGATATTTCACGAAATAGTCTTATCAAACAGAGGGATATTCGTGACCGTAACTAACATGACTTTGTACAGACATTTGACATTGGCGCCGATTCTGTTTTTCACAAACTAAACTAAATTTAAGTTCAGGCATCTTTTTCTTTCCATTTCATTAAGACAAGGACAGAAGATAAATATTAGTTTAGTCCTGTCAAATTAGTCAACGCCTGGCGTAAATTGTCGTATTTTTAGTAGCCAATTTTTTAATCTCGTCTAAAGTTGTCTATGGAGTATCTTAATTTGACAGAACTAAACTAATATTTATCTTCTGTCCTTTTCTTATTGAAATAGAAAGAAAAAGATGCATGAACTTAAATTTAGTTTAGTTTGTGAACAATAGAATCGGCGCCATTGACAGAATTATAGTAATCACACTAATATTATACTTTAGAGGCGAAAGTTTGTGAGTGTGTGTGTGTTTATGTTTGTTACTTCTTCACGCTCAAACGACTGGACCAATTTTGATGTAATTTTGTATGGAGGTAGCTGACACCCTGGATTAACATATAGGCTTTTTATCCCGATATTCCCACGGGAACGACATTTACGCGGGTGAAACCGCGGGGCGCAGCGAGTCAGTAATACAACTCAACTGCTTGAGTAATAATTATTGGCCTCGAGTGTCGTGATTTCATGAAATACTAAACTTAGTCTTGTACAAATTGTGATTAATAAATAAATTTGAAATAGGATAACTAATATGAACTTAGAGAGTTGTGTTGATGATTTTTATGATTATAATTCTAGAAATAATTATTTGACCTGATACTGACCTCATGTAAATTACAAAAAACGTAAGAAAATTTTAATTTCGCGGGCTAACCTGACGAAACACGTCGTGACAAATGCATCGGCTGTAGAGTTGTAGATAAACACTTCGCTAGGAGTAGGTTGTAACAGGTAAAATCGCATATCTGTTCCGCCTGTTCCTGGTTCACGTTATTAACAGTTCCAAAAACCTGTTACAAAACAACAGGCTATTATTTCATACTATACGGGAACAAACTTTTGTGTGTTCTCTGTTACCACAGCTGATACAAGTAGGTACTTCTCTTTCTAACTAAGGCGTAGACAGAGTAATCTAGTTACACCTATGCAAGAAAGGAAAGAGCTTGTGACGGACGATTTATCAGAGTGTCACAGTGTATCAGTAACATTTTTTAAGTATCTTATTCTACAAAGGTAATTGTCTTATGCATGAATAGAAAAAAGCTTGTGACTGGATGGATTTCTCGTCGTGGAACAGAAGCTGTTTTTTCAGTTTGTTTGTCACTGTTACGGCTTACAGCACAGTAAAGAGAACAGTACGGTACCCCTAAGGGTCAGTTCACACCGAGACGCGACGCGACGCGCAGTTTTCAAGATAGAAATACAATTACAGACCTTATCTACTACACAAAAAGGTACACGATTCGACGTCTCGGTGTGAACTGACCCTAAGCGGCACCTGAGAGCACCGCGACTATCGCTAGGGGTTCCGTAGATGCGCGCGTCTGTGTGAGTGTGCCGTTTCAAACGTTAGTAGTCTGTTATCTTGTGATACCTGCCGGTCGATTCTGTAAAAATCTCACCGTGAAAACTTAGGTGAAGTGAGTTTGTTTTTGCTAGAAATTGACACAGCTCACTCCACGCTCACTTCACCTAAGTTTTCACGGTGAGATTTTTACAGAATTGCACCGCTGTTATATTTAGCTGTTACGATCTATACGCCCGGCCTCACTTCTACACTTCGCCTCATAGTCATACCAATACCCATTGACCTTTATATTACTATACCTCTGCATATTCACCTTGATAGACTCATCCTGTCTTTAACAAATGGTAGCCGCGTCATGTCGGAGACAGATTACAAATGGCTTTACTTAATTAACTAATTATTACTTTTATCTCGGGTATTATGCGGGATGCTTTAATTATTGTAATTATCAAAAGCTTTTAATTTGATCTGATTTGACACGCTCGGTATAATTTTTACCCGACTACAACTAGGAGGGTGATGTTTTTTAGATTTTACAATAAAATCGAGTACCTACATGTACCTATAAACATACGAATCGAGAACCTCTTCCTTTTTTGAAGTCGGTTAAAAATATAATTAAATGTGCTATGGCAGCACTATCACCTGCTAAAGGCATAATAAGAATTTAGATGGCATTATAACTGTACCAAACAAAAGCGCGTAGTCGCGCACAAATGTTATGCCAGAAGAAGAATGCTTGACAAGTACAATGTTGTAAAGTAACAGACAGCCACGCGTTCTAGTTTACAGTCTTGTCAATAGATGGCGTTTACCATTTACGTCACGTTTCTGAATCGCGGTGTCAAGATTCTCCGTGGTTGAACGACCCTCGCTAAATTCTGTAAAGAATTCATACTTACCTGGCATAGGGGATACCGTGATCAATAAGGCGGTTCCCCCAGGGCGAGGCCTTCCCATTGCACTGCGGTTGGGTTGACCCCTGCGATTATCCCTAATGTGGATAACTCGGATGCGTAATTTTTGATAGTGGGGACTGCGTACGCGCCGTCCCCTCAGGAATTCAGAATTATGAGTGTAAATAGAGGCTAGGCTTCTCATCGTTGCTTCGACGAAGGCAGTGTGCTGCAAAGAGTATAATAATAATACGGGAGGTGTGCGGTGAACCGGCACCGAGCATTGTGGCAAAGACTACAATATGATGCTGTCATTGTGGGCAAAGACTACAATATGATGCATTGTGGTGAGTGAGGGTAATTGTACTGGACTACTGGTTGCCATGTCGCAGTTTTATATTAGAAGAATTTATTACCCTCCGTATCGAAGTCCTAAAAGCAAAATCTATTAGCAAAACGACTTAATAGATTAGATTTTTTTTAAGTTTATATAATCTCGAAGAAAAACATAACAATATTTCTTTAAAAAAAATCCATATTTATGCGTGCGACTGTACCATTTCCGTTCTTTTGTTTTTAGGACCATTTGCTAAAGATAGTGTCGTTTTGCTAATTATAACTTAACTTTTATGAGTTTAAAATGTTTGTAAATGCACCCACAATACAGGAGAAATTCCTAGTGTGGGGAAAAGTTTATAAAAAAAAAAAACTACCTATACCTAAGTACTTATTTATTACATCAATTACTTATTTATTTATTTTATGACTTTTTGATACGGAGGGGAAAATTAAATGTAATTGGACTTCTGAGTTGCATTCATGCTTTAAATTTTTAAACTATAAGACAGAATACGCTGCGGTGTGTTGATAGGTGAATTTCAAGTGTCACTCATAATCATTAATCAGTATATCTAGCGATAAACGACCCGCCCCTGCGGTGCTATTCTGTAGTGAAGTGAGCTGTCAATAGTGTCAATTCCTAGCAAAATACAAACTCACTTTACCTAAGTTTTCACGGTGACATTTTTACAGAATCGACCGGCTGCTTGACACGTGTGCAATGTAATGTGTATGTACTAATATGTATATAACAAAACATCGAAATTTCTTGTGCTATAAAATGCTAAATATAATAAATGTATTAAATAAATATGTACACAAGGCTTCCGGAACAAAATCTCTAAAATAATGATGTTGAAAAATGCAAGTGTCTACAAAATACCACCATCTCTGCATTTAATGCTACTACCAACGCCACCTATTGGCAAGGTTGTGAACTAGACTTAGAGCAAAACAAGTGCCAGTTCACATGCTCGTTTGTTTTCTATTCGGGAGACTTACAGCTAACTTATACAGTGTTCTCAAACAATATGAAATTGAAGGCCATGGAGGTGGACCAAGTCCCAGTTAATGAAAAACAGAAAATTGTGGAGCGTATTGTAGAAGAACCTCATTATAATTAAGTACTGTTATTAGGTATTACTTTATGTATTTATTATTCTTAAGTGTTCAAATAGATACGACACCCTAGTAACCAATGTTATTAGAAATGTTATAATTTTAATTCTAATAAATTAATGTGTTGTACTATTTTTTTGTTTAAAAATTTGTATGCTAGTCCATGGTAAGATCATAACTTTATTAATTGGATCTTAATGTACCATGTTTTAAAGCAAATAAATATCTAATAAATTAAATCACATGTCTTTATCAAATTACAATCCTTAATACTTTTTAAATTTAATTCTTAATTTTTCTAAAATCGCCTATATTATAAAAAAATGTTTGAGGGACTACGCGCGGCTACGAGGGTCTACGCGTGGCTACGGGAGCCTACGCGCTATGAGTGCCTACGCGTGGCTACGAGAGTCTACACGCGGCTACGAGAGCCTACGCGAGTCTAGCGGGGACTAATGGTAAGCGTCCACAGTTTCGCATCGGACGCATCGCACGTAACGGATTTTAGTTTGCCTTGTATACAAACTCATACAACAGCGTCCACTGATCCGCACCGTACGGACCGCTCATCGGCAATGCCTACATGCGATGCGTACCGATGACGTCATACGGAATGCCGATCAGTGGACGCGCCCCATCTCGCTTTCTTCCATTCTCACAAACACTTTCCGCACGTACGATCACTACAAAAATCCGAATGAAGGTGGCATCGGCAATCCGATTGCTGATACTCGCGTCGGCAATCCGATCGCTGCCGATATAGTGGACGCAGTCTAATTAATCCGTTTGATGCGATGCGTCCGATACGTGCGATGCGGGCCTGTGGACGCTTATCTTTAGACAACGGTTTGCGCTGCAACGGGCGTAGGCTACGCGCCCGTCGCCGCGTCGCAGCGCAAACCAAAACCTATGCGACCAAGTAACTAAGTATTCCGTAATCTGACACATGGCTACATAATTACAAATCCTAAAGCGCGGTCACTGTCGGACTGCATAGAAAAGAAGGAGAACCGCGATGACGCAAGGCCGGTAATTTATTGCAAAATATGAAGCAATTATTTAATTACAAAAAATCTATTGTTCGGACTAAAAAATTAAAACACTAGTATTTTAGTATGTTGCTTGTAAAATAATCTGACAAAAAATCAGAATGATTGTATGTTTATATTAGTATTGTTTTTATTGTAAAAAGAAAGTTTTTAGAGGTACGAGTATCTTCATGATTTTTTTCTATCGTATCAAATTAGTTGTATTATGTTTTCAACAAACTATCTACCTATCCTGAAGAATATCATATATTTTTATCTGATTTTGTTTACTGTAGTCGATCTTAAACTTTTGTTGTTTCTAAAACTTCCGTTTTCTGTTTAGGTCCTGTAAGCCCCTTAGTAAGCCAGCTCTCTGGCCACGCGAATAGTTTACCAACTCCTTGGCGGCATCCCTAGATAATCAATGAGAACTCTGACTCCATGGTCTTAGTGTTTCAACCCCAAACGGCTCATGCTTGGTGCAAGCATGAAAAGAACTCCAAATAATCTTTGTGCCGTTTGACGGTTTTTGGTGGATAAAATGAGGTCATTCCGTCTGGCGTCTTCCCACGTCGTCGCGTGCCAAGCCATTGCTTGGGTTCGAAAACAGCTGGCACCTCCACCACCCGCCAGCTGGCTATGTTAGGTTTAAGGTTATTTATTTACCTTGTCTGCTCAATAAAATAGATTTCACTGTTTTCGATCATAATGGTGCAATACAATATTATACTACCTACAATTAAAAAACAATATTATTAACTAATGTTCCAAGGTCTCGCGCAAGGTTGTAAAGGTAATGTATTGTGTCATCGTCGGGAGGGAAGCGCGAGGGAGCGGAGGGAGCATTGCTAGCCTGCTAGGTATTAGCCGCTAACTTGTTCTCGCTCGCTCAGTGTCGTTCCGAAGTTCACTACGAACAGTCACTATGTATCGATTGAAATCGAAATCAATAGCTAGACGCAAATTTTCGAAGGAAGAACGCGAGTTCTGTGTAGAGCAATATTATTTGAATCGTGAGAGTGTCAATGCTGCTAAGCGCTGTTATTGGGAAAAGTTCCGTGATCGCAATGGGAGCAACCGGGACAAGTGTCCGACTTCAGACCAAGTTAGGAACTGGGTGATAGAAGAAGAGAAGAAAAGAGCAAGTGGTTTGATGCAACCGCTACCCGAACAGCCGAAGATATCAGGTAAGGATATCAAACAGCAAGCTTCCGTGTAGGCTCAATGTCAGCCAGATTTATTAATGCGCAGACGTTCGGCTGAATGCAGAATTTTCTATTGCGCAATCTAGTGTCAAATGATAAACGATTTTATTTCTATTAGGTTTGTACAGACACTTTTACACGTCAATCATATATATTTTTCTAGCAGCGCCCCGCGGCTTCACCCGCATAAGTGTCGATCCCGTGGGAATATCGGGATAAAAACTCCTATGTCCTTTCCCGGGACTCAAACTATCTCTACTTATACCAAACTTCATCTAAATCGGTTCAGCGGTTTAAGCGTGAGGAGGTAACAGACAGACACGCTTTCGCATTTATAATATTAGTATGGATTTTGTAATTTGAAATCGAATGGTTGATGGACAATTACACGATTCAATTACTTAGTACAGGAGTTGAAACCTACTGAAATCCTTTGTCGAGACAATGTTCAGTTGCTTAAAATCTATAAACCTATAATTAAAGTGGCTTCGCCGTAACTTTGATATTATGCTATTATGGGCCTTGGTATTTTGTACCTTGACGTTGGTCAATTATTATATTAATAATTCAATTAATCTATTTGGTGTTCAAATACAAATACAGGAGCTGGCTGCTGTGGGCAATCGCACTTCGGCTTAAACTGACAACATTCATATTTTTCTCCAGACCAGCTAAATCGCACACACTGGGGCAAGAAGACGGGAGAAACCCACAACATCTGTATGGAGACTATAGATACCGGACTGCAGCATCAGGTGCTCAAATGTAATGCATCATACACATTACTAGTCAGTTGCTTAAATATCGATAAGACAATAATAAACAATTATATATTCTACAGGGGAGAAACGGGGCTATGACTATATATACGCACCATGGCCACGAACACGACCACGTCCAGAAAATGAAGATCCTAATTGTAGTTACTTTTATAATTATAGAAACCCGGCCGAAGAGGAACAGAAAGCTGCTAAAAGTAAATATATTTTAACATAATAAGCCCTTCGGTTAAAAAAAACCTTTAATAGTAAGTACCAACAAGTACAGACGCCAGCACATCAAGTTACTACAATCTGTCAGATTTCTTTAATAGATTTTCGACTTTATTGCTAAAGCATAAGGTTCAAGGTTGATTGGGAAAATCTGACAGTTTCGGGTAGGTTGACCTGCTGGCGTCTGTACAAGACTGCAATTACTGTCTTTTTGCGCAATGAATTCCAAAATATGTAGCACAAAGTATTTATTAAAATCATTGCTAAAAAGACAGTCTGAAATTCTGAATGTTAGTAAATACATAGATTGTGATGATTAGTCATCCGACGATTTTTCTTAGCGTCATTCATGACTCATGCATGAATGACGCTAAGAAAAAGCCTCGTAAATGTATTGCGCCTGGCCTGTGGTGTAATATCAAGTACTATTGTGCAATATCACGTATTGGTTACTTTTGCTGTTCGTTATTGGTTAGTATTGATGATCGTTTTGGTGGTGATTATATTGCGCAATCTTACTGTAGATCCAGTGATCAATGAGCTAGGTTTATTTTCTTAAGATCACGTGGTTTTAAATAAATAAACATGATTTTGTATAATTTAATCTATACGGTTGTAAATAATGCGTATAAGTATTTTCAATGCTCCTTAATGCTTGTACGCATTATGTATTTGCCTATGAACACAAAATGTGACGGGCTGACGGCCATGTCGTTGACCTAGGAAGGAAAGTGGGCGTCTACCACGCGCCCTCCTGTACCCGCAACCACGGAATAGAAAAAACCGCAACTTATGTATATTGACCGACATCTAGTCGAATTCATTCGCACGCAATGACGACTCACGAATAGCGTAAATATCAGTGACGTCATCTTGAGGAGAAAAGCTTGAGCTCATGGTTCTTTAGTTTGTTTCAATGCAATGACGATAACAGTATCATTATATCATCGGATTTTTAACCCCCCACGCAAAAACGACGGGGTGTTCTATGTTTGACACATTTTATTATTATTTTGTGTCCGGGGTTTTTTAATTTAATTTCTTATTTTTTTGACTGTGTGTGCGTCGTTATCTTTGGAGTGATCGTATCATATCGACTATTAAGCAAGTGTTTATTTACGTAATATCATATTTCATTTTCTATAGAACAAGTCCTCAAAGAGAAATTCGAAGAGAAGATCCTAGAATTAGTAGAGTCGCTGAACGCTCGCGGTCACGCAGCACGCACGAGCGCATTTGTTTCACTCCGCGCGGAATTACAGCGACAAGCGCTTGATGGCTTGTTGTCCGCACACCGCGCCACGCTGGCCGACCATGTGTCGCGCGCACTACGACGCGGCGAGGATGGAGAGAGGAAGGCAGCTGCTGCTGTTGCGCCATTGCTGGCTGTTCAGGTGATTATCATGATCTGACTAGATTCATTAACGGTCATCTTGGCAGCAGGTTTGCACAAATAATTTCCTGACTTCGGTACAACTCGTGTCTCAACTTCTATGTTCTATGTTCTATGTTAGGGGATTTGGTTTCCGCACTTAGTCCTACAGTGGACCATTGTGCGTGGGCCATGGCGGCCGTCGGTGGTTATTCCAACCAGCCCACCTCCCTCCAGAAGCTGTGAGTTCGTGCGCGCGGTGCGGCCCGCGCTCGCCGCCACCGCCACTGACAAGTCTGCATCACTCGACACACGAACTGAGGTAAACATCACTACACATTTCATGTCTCTCTTTATGAACCAACTAGCTGACCCGACAGACGTTGTCCTGTTCAATTCGAACTGGAATTAATAGTAAAAAAAATATTATTTGATGCCCCAAATACTTAACGACTGCCCTTGCGATTTATTTATCGACATCGACACTTTGCCCAATCGCAGAATTCCTTGAAAGTTTACAAGGCGGAGTTTCATTAATTTGCATGTTCAACGGCCACTTGAGTGTGGAATGAGCTGTTCGACCGCCCTCAAACAACGTAGCTGCAATACCTGATGAAGCAAGTGCAAGTGCAATTACATTTTGCGATCGAACCTTCTACAAAGTATTAGAAAACTTAAAAAAAAAGATGGATGAAATCGGTAAAGTCGTTCTCAAGTTATGGCGTGACCACGGGAAATAGGGATTCATTTTTATATAAGGTGTTGTTGAATTAACCCAAAACCATAGATAAGATAAAACAATAGATAGATAAAATCACGTGTTTTTAAAATGTCGTTGACGTGTCCTGTATGTTTCAGTGCTGCTCATCGCTAGCCGTGTTGAGCTACTTGATGGAGGATGATCTCACTGAGACCTTAGAGGTCATGCGCATCTATGAGACCATCTTCAGCGGCAGCTATCTGAAGGTAAACTATGAGTATACATGCAATCTTCTCTGCATGAAGTGTGTAGAGAATTTCTCGTATCGCGGTAAAATTATTAGCCTCTTAGCAAGACGGCCGCAATGAGAACTGTCCAATTGGGGTAATATCAAGAGGATAACGATTATGAGTTCCCAAACTAATAAACTTTCATGTTTCTTCGCCCAGGATGACGGTAGCGTGAAGGTGTCGCGCGCTGCCGTGGAGGAGGGCGCGTGGCACGCCGCCGCACTGGACGGCTGGGCACTGCTGTTGTCGCTGTTGTCGCCCAACCACGCGCTGTCGCTGCTCAACAACCAGGCGCCCAGCTTTGCCAGGCTTGGGGAGATGTTGGAGGCTGTGTCACTTGAGGTAACTTACTTAAGTTTTTTATTTATTTTACACCAAACAACGATACTCTAAGTGAATTATTTCATTAAACATATTTATCTGTACCCCCAGGTCCGCATGGCAGCAGGCGGCGCGCTCGCCATCGCGTACGAGACAGTGACAGACGACGACAGCTCAGAAAACCCGCTCACAGCGCACGTGGACGTACTACTGCCGCGACTCACCGAGCTAGCGCGAGACTCGCACAAGTTCCGCGCCAAGAGAGACCGCAGGATACAGCGAGCCACCTTCAGGGATATCCTCAAGTACTTCGAGGTGCGTTGCATATAATATAATATTATTATGTAGGTTATTAGCCAGGGCATGACAGACGGCGACCACTTGGACAACCGCTGGCATAAATCATGTAGACTCTTCTGAGTGCTTAGATACACATCATAAATTTGTAGCCGTAACAATTTAATTTAACGCCAAAATGATTCATCTTCCAGGAAGGTGAAGCGCCCTGCATATCAGCCCACATCGGCTCTCAGAGCGCGTCGTGGTGCCACTGGTCGGGCGGCGCGGCGTACGCGGCGCTGGCGGGGGCACTCGGCGGGGCGCTGCAAGTGTTGGCGCTGCGCTGTGTGCGCCTGCGCGCTGCACTGGCGCTGTCAGACGAGCCGCTCACTGAGATGTGGGAACTGGTGAAAGTGACACGTGTATGTACAAAAATATTATTTGCAACTTATCGTTATTCTGTCTCAATCTGACACGAGCGCAGAGTCGTAATCAATGGAACGATTCAGAAGGTCAAGTTAGGTTAGCAGGGGCAATACAGGCTGCTACTTGAAAACCATTGCGACAGAGTAGTGATTTTACCTATCATTATACCCGAGAATAATAATAATGGGTTCTTGGTTAATTAGGACTTAGAATACCACAGAAAACCGAAATAAGATGTTAATATTATGGTTCGCCATTCCAGCTTGGACGACACAGGGCGGAACGCAAGATCCGCAACGTCGCCCGCAAAGTCGCCCGTAACAAGGACAGAGACAAGCGCTCCGCGGCCCTCGCCATCTGAACATGCCGCACTCCCGCACCGCACCACATGGCACGGTTTCACTCAAATATCTCTCTCGGTTTAGTTCTGGAGCTTAGTTTAACGCTAGCAACGTCAAGTCGACGCCTTACTTCTTATGTGTCACCTCCGGAGCGGACAACAGTAACAGCTAGTTGCAGCATGCCGCCGGACAGGTCGCGTGAGGTTAGTGTTAGGTTACAACATGCTAGGTGTTAAATCCGTCATGTTTTGGATAAAATCTCGCTGATTGTTGTCGCTCTGATTATTCCCCGAATCATGTTTCAAATCTAGAACTCGTGCGGTCATTCCTTTTGCGATGTTGATGTACTTATATTGTTGCTATCGATGTTTTCATGTCATCGTATTACAGAACATTTATTCTTAAACCATTTCTTGGGGTCACGCTATTATACTCTTTTACTGCCGCAGCATTTAGGACTTGACTGTTACTACTTTTAGTGAAATATTAAAGTACCGACTATAATTATTTTTGTGTTAATATTTATTTAATATTTATGTTGACTGTGATATAATTACAATATTCAATACGAGAACCAAGTTTTGTGATTTTTGTATAGTATCTCCCATCTTTCCTCTCCACTTGTAATACAACCGAGAACCACCACGTTTAGATTTTGGCACTTCCATAGCACTCCCGGATCTCGCAGAGAGAAGGCTGTGTCTCAGTCTGTAGTGAAAACGTTATTTATAGGCTAAACAGCATAAACATGCTTATGCTGAAAAATCTGTCAAGTTGTCAAGTGTCAGAGAGAGAAAGAGAAGAAGAAGAGAGAAGAGAAGAAGAAGAGATGAGAGAAGAAGGAGAAGAAGGAGGGGGGGGGAGAAGTGTGAGAGAGTGTGTGGTAGTGTGAGTGTGTGTGTTAGTGAGGGTGTTGTTGTGTTGGGTTAATATGGCGAAGACAGTCCGTCTTTTTCTTTTTTTCGCTGCACTACGTAGGTATAATCAAAGAGATTGGGATTGGATTTGGATTGGTTTGATTGGTATTTTAGCACAGACAAAGAAAAATAACTGAAAAATGCTTCAATAATGGGATTTGATACGATTAACTTAAAGGTTAACTGTCCATTATGTTATCCTTTTATGATTCTGCCAAACTGGCCTTTTTAGGCCCCAAGGAGTTAATTAAAGGAAGGGCAAGATAAAAGAGACGTTTGACAGCTTTCTCTAATTATGTCAATGATTTGGAAGATTCGTTAAATCCATCACAGGTGTGCGAATTGCAACTACGTTTGGTTAAGATAGAAAATTTATTTGATCAATTAAAATTGGAATGTTTAGTCGGTGACGTCAATAGTCAATTACAGATTTCGATCAATAATCGTAATAGATGAATGATTAGGAACAAAAATAAGTCGCTAAAGTGGCCACGTTTGCACACACATAAACATTTATATTTCTTACTACGAACTATAGAAAAAAGTTCAGATTATTATAAACCTTAACACTCTAAAATAAAGTTTAATTACGATTGCAAATGATTAATATTTAAGTCCTTCTGTCATCGAAGCAATAAATTTAAAATGTCACTTGAAAATAAAAAGTATTTTTAAAATAAGTACAAAAATATTTATTTTAAAATTAAACTTAACGTCTAAGCAATAAGGTTAAAAACATGTTGTTGACAATTTCGTACTTACTCGAATTTGGAACGAGATGTAGTTCTTGGACTTACGTCGATGTTTGTTAGAATAGTTGGCGCGTTGTCGCAAACATTGTTACTCCAGCCGGCCAATAAAGGCAAGCCAGAGGTGAGGAACAAGACTTCTTCTGGGAGATAGGGTCCGTGGGGTCGCTACTGCCCAACAGCCAACTGCTCGCCACATGTTGCCCTGCGGGTTTCTGTATCCCTCTTGGTCGGGCTCCTCACCTTAGACCTGTTCTGGCAAAGTAACTCTTCCGGCATAGGCCTAGAGTTCGGAGCGCGCAAGCCCCACCACGACGTCAACGTAGAGCAATGTAACCTCGGTAGTCTGAACGTTCTGATGTAGGTACATCAATATATGGCGGGTGTACCTTAATTTTAATACAATTTCGTTCTGAAGAAGGCACAATTGTTTTAAACCTAGATACTAAATAGTACATTTTAGGTACATTTTTTTGGTGTAATTATATTTTATGAGTAATGGTTATATAATAAAATACTATAGAACACCCGCCATCTTGACGTCAATATGGCGGGTGTACCTTAATCTATACATATAATAAATCTGTAGACGAGGCGTTTCTGTACATTGAAAATATTAAAAAAAAAAATAGTTGGGGTGTTATAGGATAACCAACAGATGCCATTTCATCAATTTTTAGAATTTTTGTCTGTTTGTCGGTTTGTCGGTTTGTCTGTTTGTCTGTTTGGATGTGACAAAATTTGATTTGAACACGTTCAACGTAAAAAGTACCAAACCAATATGGTAAATTTTTATACTCAAATATAGTGTAGAACTCGGAGTAGTAGTTAGTTTTGGTTTCATCGCAATCGCTTCACTGTATCAAAAGATATAATCAATTTAATGTATTCTACAACAACTTTCATTACGTAAGTTGGATACACGTAATGACATCTATTGGCGCTTTATAGTACTAACGAAAACATAATTATTGTGTTTATAACATTATTATGTGAATAATCACGTCATGCAGGCTTACCTATAAGATGACTATCACAGTCACTTCTGCCTGTGTTATTTGAAAAAGTAATGATTACATAATATAATGTTAATCGCTTTCGATTGTTGGTTGATTAGTGGCGCTAAAAGAATTTCAAATAAAAAGTGAGGATAATGTAAGATAATATTATGTGATGTGGTGTTCTGAGTGATAAAGATTGCAATGATAAATGAATTTATTTTTGTAAGTAGGTTTGTACAAACACTTTTACACGTCAATCATGTTTTTATTTTTTAAACTAGATGAAGTCGTCGTTTCCTATCTGACTACTCTGAGAAGAAAGGCCGAAACAAACACACACACGGGCAACTTTATTTAGGAGCTCTTTCGAGGGGCAAGCAACCTTTCTAACATTGTTAACAGAGAAGCATTTTCTTAGTGACATAAGGTTTTAAGATCATAATTATCATACTTTCATAGTTTTTTTGCCTTTTTTCTCGAATTTTTTAAAATTTCTTTACCATGATAACGCTTCAACGCACACCTCAAGACGGGCTGTTGATTTATTGAGTACAGGTTCGGCAGGTGCACACGCTTTTTTTTTGTTTCCGGGGTGGAAAATCTTCATGGATGTCCGCCGCCCTGGAACGGGCGGCGAGGTCTGTCAGGCTCTTACTGACTAAAAATCAACCCAGTGTTCCGTCTCACACCTACGTCGGGGGTTGTTGGGGGTTGATCGTACGGTCCCGGACCGTACGATCCTTCCGCAACCCCCGACTGGTGACGTCAAAGAGGGGCGCGCGTGGAACACTACGCGCCGCCAGCTCAAGTCCTGATGTGTTGGCGGTGACAGACGTCCCCGAATTCGTCCCCCTGGACCCGTTTAGGGGGGCTGGAAGAGGGCGTTGTACGCCTACTGCGGGCCGGGTGAGTGGATGAGATCTCCCTCTCCCTTTCCACAGCCTCCTTCTGCGAGACGACCGTTTCGCAGAAGGAAACCACCGCGTCCCAGGACTCTTCGCTGCCGTCGACTCGACTACGGCCGGCAGCGATACGTCAAGGTGCACACCCAATACAAGTAGCACTGCCATGTCGTAAAAAGGTATTGTAAATTATGTTTTCGAGACAATAACTAAATTTTTAGCCATTGTCTTGGTTAAAACCATATCGACCCTTTTTTTTCGGATGGGAAATCATCAAATGACCTCTCCCGCTCTGGGTGGAGCGGAAGGAAGTGTCAGACTCTTACTGACTAAAACCCAGCTACCCATTACTCTCCGCCCGCAGGCCCGCGCCTACGGTGGCCGGGAGTCGTCACGCGGCTCCCGACGCCCGGAGCGTCTCCCACGGTGGCTGGGACGGGAGGCTCTCTCCATGAGCCATCCTGCCACCTCCTTTGCTAGCATGACTGCTTCGCAGAAGGAGGTGACCGCCTCCCACTCCCTCTCGCCCCGGACCATGGCTTGCACCAGGGCCGGACGCGAGAGGTCGCCGCCGCTGCCAATCGCCTCTACGAGGACACGGCGGTGCTCTGCACAAGCGGGGCAGACCTCCACCGTGTGCTCCACCGTGTCCTCTGAGCGATCCTAGCAATGGTGACACCCGGGCGTTTCCTCCCGCCTGATGATGTGCAGGAACCTCCCGAAACTTCTGTGTCCGGTGAGGACCTGCGTCAGGCGGTAGGTGAGGGCGCCGTGGCGCCTCTCTAGCCACTCCTTAAAGAGGGGTCTTATCGCCGCTCTCGCGGCGTGCCCTGCGCTGGGTAGCGACAGTCGCTCTTTCCATGCCGCCATGAGATCGCGCCGGAGATCTGTCCGCTCCGCACCGATTTGCCGCGGAAGCGGATCTTCCCCCCGGCGTAGTGCCTCCGCGCGCCACTCATACAGGCGCGCGAGGACTATCGCCTCCAGATCCCATGGCGGCCCCGACACGTTCCAGTTTGGGGGCCAAACGTCGGAAATGCACCATATCGACCCTCAAGGTATCTTATGGTAAATGGACATAATATGGCTATTTTGTCAGACAATCAGCCTCGAGCAGGCGCTTTCATTTTTATTTATCCTCAAAAATCAAAGTGACACTTCGTCGCATTGTCATTATGAACCCTGAAGACGCAGTGACTGCTGTGCAGTCGAAAGGGCTATGGTTGAGAACCCCAGGCAAGGAAAGCGTTACCAGACAAGATCGGAAGATTTTTCCTTTTACACCTTTCCTAAGCGACACATTATTGTGTTCCGACATCCACGCGAACGAAGTCGCGGGCACAGCTAGTTTCGAAATAATTTTGTTCTGAAGAAGGTACAATTTATTTAAACCTAGGTACTAAATAGTACAATTTAGGTATTTTTTTTTGGTAAATGGAAGGATTCGATTAGTTAAGGTACATCCGCCATTTTGACTCTCATCTCCCGAAGCAGCCGTGCCCGGTGAGGACCTGCGTTAGGCGGAAGGTGAGGACGCCGTGGCGCCTCTCTAGCCACTCCTCAAAGAGAGCTATCGCCACAATTGTGGCGTACCCAACAACAACAACACTCACACACACACACACAACAACACACCCCCACACACACCCTCTCACACTCTCTCTCACACTTCTCCTCCCCCCTTCTACTCCTTCTTCTTCTTTTCTTCTCTCTTCTTCTTCTCTCTCTCTCACTCACTCTCTATCTCACACTTGACAACTTGACAGATTTTTCAGCATGCTTATGCTGAAAAAAATATAATCAAAATATAAACAGCCTATAAATAACGTTTCCACTACCGGGACACAGGCTTCTCTCTGCGAGATCCGGGAGTGCTATGGAAGTGTCAAAATCTAAATGTGGTGGTCTTCGATTGTATTACAAATGGAGAGGATTGATGGGAGATACATACAAAAATCACAAAACTTGGTTCTGGTATTGAATATTGTAATTATATCACAGTCAACATAAATAATAATTAATAAATATAACACAAAAATAATTATAGTACTTAAATAAATAGTATTTCAATAAAAGTAGTAGCAGTTCAGTTAAGTCCTAACTAAGTGCTGCGGCAGTAAAAGAGTATAATAATAAGCGTGACCAAGAAACGGATTAAGAATAAATGTTCTGTAATACGATGACATTAAAAGAGTATAATAATAAGCGTGACCAAGAAACGGATTAAGAATAAATGTTCTGTAATACGATGACATTAAAACATCGATAGCAAAACTATAAGTACATACATCAACATCGTGTACGTTACCCCAGCAAGAAAGTGTCTCCTAGAGTTATATGAGTAGAACGTATAATTTGTGCCTTATTTGCTGTAAATGTGCCCTCACATAAAAAATGTGTGCCCCCTGTCGTTTTGGAGAAAAACGGAAAAAACGATTCCTGCTGGGGTAACGTTTTTCTAGCAGGAAAATTCTAAACGAATGATCGGAGAGAGAAAAATTGTGCATGGCCAGAGAGCTTATATGTGTGCCAAAATGTGCCCAAAAAAAAAAAATCTGTGCCCCTTCAGGTTTTCGAGATATTGCATTTCCTGCTGGAGTAACGTTTTGATGAATCGTATATCTCTAAAACCATTGCATGTGCCCCTGTAGAATAAACATACACGAGTAGCTCTTAATGTGTGCCCCTATGTGCCCCCAATTAGATTTCAGAAAATATTTATAGTTTTCAAGTTATCGCGGATTTATGAAAACCCGAAAAAACATCGCAGCGCCTAAATGAGACAAGGTATAAGTTCGCTGAAAACTGTATTCGGTCCTTCTTGTCGCTAATAATAACCATACAAAGTTTCAAAACTGTACATGCCTGCGTTTTTGAATAATCTTGCTAAAAGTCAAAACGATGGTGTCATAACTTTGACGGCAAAATACAAGGAACCGGTTCAATTCCAGATGTGTAGGTGTAAACCAAAATCTTGTGCCTTTAGTCAAAAATATATGGTGAAAATATTCAGCTTGGAATGTTTCGCATTATGTAAATATAAACCAAAAACCAAAATATCTAAGCAACGGCTGGTTATCCGACCAAATTTGAATGACTACTAAAAAGCGACGGATTCATACATATCGATGACCTTCTTTATTGGACGTATTATACCTAACTGTTGTCCGCACAGTCGCGTTCAACAGTTTTGGGGGCTAATTAAAAAATATATTAAATGCACCTTGTGACTATATTAAATGAAACAGCTTGTTGATGTGGAAATTATTATTTTTATTCCCTTAATTTTAATTCTTAAAGTAATTATTGCATCAAATCAGAGATCAAATTTCCTACCTATAAATATTAGAAATTATTTGCACGTTAAGTAGTCATTATTATTTAAATCACAGATCAGTTTTTTCATCTAAGTTTAACATATAATTAGTAAATTCGCATCACAAAAAATCACAGATCAGTATTAAGTATAAGTATAATATTGTGGAAAAAAATATTAAATTTTAAATCACAGATAAATAATTTCTTAAGAGTGATTTGCTTATACATAGATTCAGATAAAGTGTGTTATGTATAGTAAATCGCATAAAGATATAACTGTAAACAACGAATGTGCACAAATTATCTGATGGTATTTGGCTATAAATATTTTTTTTTTTTTTTTTTAATTTTTTTTTTTTTTATACGAATACGACATACAAAATGGAAACACGTTGTTGCAACACAGATCATTGTGCGGTTGACTATAAGTATACACTAAATACAACTCTCAAAACTGTAGGTAACAAAATTTATTTGGTTAAGGGGGAAGCTCTAAGGTGGCCTGCGAAATTCAAATTTTCTTACGTTTTTTGCAATTTGCAGGCCAGTGCTAGGTTGTATGTCGATTAAAATTATATTCGCGGCTGTGAGACATATGTAGTTACAGAATTATAATCATCAAAATTTCATAAAGCTGTAGGAATGACTTTTTCTGTTTTTTTTCCTACGCCTAGCACTGGCCTGCAAATTGCAAAAAACGCAAGAAATTTTGAATTTCGCGGGCTGGTTGGAGCATTTCCCAACTTACTTTTCATTTATCTAACCTACGGCTTATCAATAAATATATATATAATTATATATATAAAGACAAATACGGGCTTTTTTATATACAAAAAAGAGCTACCTCTTACTAAAACACAAACTTAAACAAAATCTTAAACTTTTTTCTTTCTTTCTTTCTTTTTAGTAGTAGGTATTCATCACACATTTCATGAACTATATTCTTTTTAAACATCGGGACCAATCAAATTTTGGGCCATATCTTTCGTTCACACATAAATTACTGGATTTATTTTAATGAAATTTTGAATGGAGAAGATAGCTTACCTTGGAATAGCACTTAGACTACTATTTATAATCATCATCATCTTCCTGCCCTTATCCCATGTTTACTTGGGGTCGGCGCAACACGTTTTCTTCCATTCGCCCCTGTCAACCGTCACGCTATCATTCACTCCCTTCTCTTTCATATCATTCCTCACACAATCCATCCATCTTTTCTTCGGCCTTCCTCTCCCTCTCCATCCATCAACATGTATATCCATCACTCTTTTAGTCACATGCGTTTCGTCCCTTCTCATCACATGCCCATACCAAGACAAACGATTTCCTTTCAACTTTTCTGTCACTGGCGCCACTTTCAGACTTCCTCTTATATACTCATTTCTTACTTTATCCATTCTCGTCACTCCACACATCCATCTCAACATTCTCATTTCCGCTGCATGCAATCTTTTTTCATCCGTCTTCTTCACGGCCCAGCATTCAGACCCATACAGTACGACAGGCCTTATCACGGACTTATAAATTTTCCCCTTTAACTTGAGGGGCATCCGTGGGTCGCAAGTTGTTCCTGTGACCTGTCGCCATTTCATCCATCCTGAGTTGATCCGGTGCGTTACGTCTCGGTCTACTTCGCCATCTCCTTGGACAAGCGACCCGAGGTACCGAAAGTCGGAGCAGATCGGTAAGGGCGTTCCGGCGAGAGATATGGGCACAGAACTGGAGAGACCACCAAAGTCGCAAAACAGGTACTCGGTTTTGGTCCGACTTACTCTCAGGCCAACGGTCTCGAGTCTTTCCCACCACACCTCCAATCTGCTCTGGACCTCTAGGCCGTTCTCGGCAACCAGCACAATGTCATCGGCGAACAGCATACACCAGGGAGCCTCTTCTTGGATATCCGATGTAAGAGAATCCATTATCAGCACGAAGAGGTACGGGCTGAGTGCTGAACCCTGGTGCAAGCCGACAGCCACATCGAAGCTGCCAGTAGTGCCCACTGTAGACCGGACTTGGGTACTGCATCGACTGTACATCGCTCTAATCAACTGCACATACTTCTCTGGCACACCTTTCTCCTTCAGCGCCCACCACAAAACTTCACGAGGCACTCTGTCGTATGCCTTTTCGAGGTCAACAAATACCATGTGCAAGTTTTTATGCGCACTTCTGTATTTCTCGCACAGCTGGCGGATGGCAAAGATGGCATCTGTTGTTCCTCGACCAGGCATAAAACCGAATTGGGTTTGCGAAATTTCAGTCTCTTCTCGCAGTCGCCTTTCAATAACTTTCTCCCAAGCCTTCATACTATGTGACATTAGCTACTATTTATAATGTAGGTACTTATTCATGTGTAAGGTCATAGAAACAGCTAGTAGAATATAATCCAATAACAACTTTTTTTTAATACTTATTACTTTTCTACTTCAGTGTACTCAGGCACAACACATGTGAACCGGTTAGTGAGTAAAGTAAAGAAGGTCATCGATATGTATGAATCCGTCGCTTTTTAGTAGTCATTCAAATTTGGTCGGATAACCAGCCGTTGCTTAGATATTTTGGTTTTTTGTTTATATTTACATAATGCGAAACGTTCCAAGCTGAATATTTTCACCATATATTTTTGACTAAAGGCACAAGATTTTGGTTTACACCTACACATCTGGAATTGAACCGGTTCCTTGTATTTTGCCGTCAAAGTTATGACACCATCGTTTTGACTTTTAGCAAGATTATTCAAAAACGCATGCATGTACAGTTTTGAAACTTTGTATGGTTATTATTAGCGACAAGAAGGACCGAATACAGTTTTCAGCGAACTTATACCTTGTCTCATTTAGGCGCTGCGATGTTTTTTCGGGTTTTCATAAAACCGCGATAACTTGAAAACTATAAATATTTTCTGAAATCTAATTGGGGGCACATAGGGGCACACATTAAGAGCTACTCGTGTATGTTTATTCTACAGGGGCACATGCAATGGTTTTAGAGATATACGATTCATCAAAACGTTACTCCAGCAGGAAATGCAATATCTCGAAAACCTGAAGGGGCACAGATTTTTTTTTTTGGGCACATTTTGGCACACATATAAGCTCTCTGGCCATGCACAATTTTTCTCTCTCCGATCATTCGTTTAGAATTTTCCTGCTAGAAAAACGTTACCCCAGCAGGAATCGTTTTTTCCGTTTTTCTCCAAAACGACAGGGGGCACACATTTTTTATGTGAGGGCACATTTACAGCAAATAAGGCACAAATTATACGTTCTACTCTTATAACTCTAGGAGACACTTTCTTGCTGGGGTAACGTACACATCAACATCGCAAAAGGAATGACCGCACGAGTCCTAGATTTGAAACATGTTCCGAGGAATAATCAGAGAGATTTTATCCAAAACGTGACGGATTTCTCTGGTTTTTACACCTAGCCTATTGTAACCTAACCTCACGCGACCTGACCGGCGCGCGGCGGCATGCTGCAACTAGCTGTTACTGTTGTCCGCTCGGGAGGTGACACACTAAGAAGTAAGGCGTCGACTTGACGTTGCTAGCGTTAAACTAAGCTCTAGAACTAAACCGAGAGAGATATTCGAGTAGAACCGTGCGATGTGGTGCGGTGCGGGAGTGCGGCGGGTTCAGATGGTGAGGGCCGCGGAGCGCGTATCTCTGTCCTTGTTGCGGGCGACTTTGCGGGCGACGATGCGGATGTGGCGCTCTGACCTGTGTCGTGCACGCTGGAATGGCCAACCATAATATTAAAAGAATACATGTCTAATTGTTTAATTAAATTCAACCTTTCTCTATTCAATTTAACGGTTTTGATAAAGAACTTTTGTCTTTTTACCATTTTTTGTGTTTTAACAATGTATTTATTAATTTTAATGTATTTTTTAAGTTTATTTTTACTACTTACTACCCTCACTGAATTATATGATTTTGATTCATCATCAGCTGTCAAATCCATAGTGTATGTGGGGTTTATGGTAGAAACCATTGACGGGGCAATAGGCATCAACTCATTGAACAGACTTTGGTTCAGCGAGGCGGTGATGTTAAGATTGGTCGTCTCAAGTTGTGTTATTTGACTTTGAGCCTCATGTAGCTGCTGTTGTAATATATGTTTTTGACTAAGAGCTTGTTCATACTCTGTGCTACACTGGCTGAACCCGTCCACAACAAGTCGAAGTCTATCCCGTTCTTCTATGGCATCAGTGTATTGATTATATATCTGAG
Source organism: Oligia fasciuncula (assembly GCA_963082905.1). Classification (NCBI taxonomy): domain Eukaryota; kingdom Metazoa; phylum Arthropoda; class Insecta; order Lepidoptera; family Noctuidae; genus Oligia; species Oligia fasciuncula. Next base: position 2,985,953 of record OY720392.1, on the reverse strand, counting down.
CCATTTCAATTTTTAACTTCCTATTCTTTTCATGGGCATCAAAGAGCACCTTTTCATTGTCATCTATTTCCTTAATTAGTTGGTCACAGGACTCCTTTGACGCCTTTAAGGCGCTCAAAGCCTCATTGAGTTTGGACTCTCCGAGGCGAGCACGGGCGCTGCGAGTCATAATCATGATTAAAACTAGTAAGGAAGCGACAAGAAATTAGAAGAGAGAAGGTAGTTGTGGCAGCAGTAGAGAAGATGATTAGTTTAAAAGGAAAAATGAAATTTAGACGTAATTCTAAGGAGTTCTGTCACCAAACCAATGCAAGGTTATGTTTACGTTCAAAGGTCATTGGCATCAATAAAAAGCCTTACTAAAAATGAACAAACTAATTGCTGGTTTAATTGTAGTACGTAAACAAACTAATAGCAAGTAAAATATAGAGTATTGTACCTGATATCAAGATGACAATGCAAAATTCACTTACGCCGGTAACTGTCACCGATTTACATAGAAATATTTACACTTAATTTGCACTAGCTATTTGAATCTAACACAATATACACATTATTATCCTATTTACTTGAGGAGTAGTTGGAAATAGGCCTAAAAAACAACGAAATTTAATATTTAAGATTAAAATTACAAGAACAAATTTTTAACAGCTGTTAGCTGTAGTGTTGCCACAGGAAAAAAAAAAAAAATTTTTTTTAGATTTTCAAGTATTGCCCCTGCTAACCTAACTTGACCTTCTGAATCGTTCCATTGATTACGACTCTGCGCTCGTGTCAGATTGGGACAGAATAACGATAAGTTGCAAATAATATTTTTGTACATACACGTGTCACTTTCACCAGTTCCCACATCTCAGTGAGCGGCTCGTCTGACAGCGCCAGTGCAGCGCGCAGGCGCACACAGCGCAGCGCCAACACTTGCAGCGCCCCGCCGAGTGCCCCCGCCAGCGCCGCGTACGCCGCGCCGCCCGACCAGTGGCACCACGACGCGCTCTGAGAGCCGATGTGGGCTGATATGCAGGGCGCTTCACCTTCCTGGAAGATGAATCATTTTGGCGTTAAATTAAATTGTTACGGCTACTTTATGATGTGTATCTAAGCACTCAGACGAGTCTACATGATTTATGCCAGCGGTTGTCTAAGTGGTCGCCGTCTGTCATGCCCTGGCTAATAACCTACATAATAATATTATATTATATGCAACGCACCTCGAAGTACTTGAGGATATCCCTGAAGGTGGCTCGCTGTATCTTGAGGTCTCTCTTGGCGCGGAACTTCTTCGAGTCTCGCGCTAACTCGGTGAGTCGCGGCAGTAGTACGTCCACGTGCGCTGTGAGCGGGTTTTCTGAGCTGTCGTCGTCTGTCACTGTCTCGTACGCGATGGCGAGCGCGCCGCCTGCTGCCATGCGGACCTGGAGATTGAAAAAAATACGTTTACAAAACCATTAAACGCCTAAACTAAAAGAGCCCTTAGATTATAGTTGTCTGGTGTAAAATAAAACTGAGGTAAGTTACCTCAAGGGACACAGCCTCCAACAACTCCCCAAGCCTGGCAAAGCTGGGCGCCTGGTTGTTGAGCAGCGACAGCGCGTGGTTGGGCGACAACAGCGACAACAGCAGTGCCCAGCCGTCCAGTGCGGCGGCGTGCCACGCGCCCTCCTCCACGGCAGCGCGCGACACCTTCACGCTACCGTCATCCTGGGCGAAGAAACATGAAAGTTTATTAGTTTAGGAGCTCATAATCGTTATCCTCTTGATCCTATCCCAATTGGACAGTTCTCATTGCGGCCGTCTTGCTAAGGGGCTAATAATTTTACCGCGATACGAGAAATTCTCTTATATCTACACACTTCATGCAGAGAAGATTGCATGTATACTCATAGTTTACCTTGAGATAGCTGCCACTGAAGATGGTCTCGTAGATGCGCATGACCTCTAAGGTCTCAGTGAGATCATCCTCCATCAAGTAGCTCAACACGGCCAGCGATGAGCAGCACTGAAACATACAGAACACGTCAACGACATTTTAGAAACACATGATTTTATCTATCGTGTCATCGTGTGACACGTGATTTTATTTATATAAAAATGAATCCCTATTTCCCGTGGTCACGCCATAACTTGAGAACGACTTTACCGATTTCATACATCTTTTTTTTAAAGTTTTCTCATACTTTGTAGAAGGTTCGATCGCAAAATGTAATTGCACTTGCTTCATCAGGTATTGCAGCTTCGTTGTTTGAGGGCGGTCGAACAGCTCATTCCGCACTCAAGTTGCCGTTGAACATGCAAATTAATGAAACTCCAACTTGCAAACTTTCAAGGAATTCTGCGATTGGCCAAAGTGTCGATGTTGATAAATAAATCGCAAGGGCAGTCGTTAGTATTTGGGGCATCAAATATGTAATTATTTTTTTACTATTAATTCCAGTTCGAATTGAACAGGACAACGTCTGTCGGGTCAGCTAGTTGGTTCATGAAGAGAGACCTGAACATGTTAGGGTCTCCCCACATTTATCGACGCGGAATCGGCTAACACCGGTCAAAAAGCCTTTCATCATCATCATCATTTCAGCCGAAAGACGTCCACTGCTGGACATAGGCCTCCCCGAAGCACTTCCACTTCGACCGGTTCTGTGCTTCTCGCATCCAACGGGTTCCTGCGGCCTTCACAAGGTCGTCGGTCCACCTTGTTCCAGGCCTTCCAACGCTACGTCTTCCGGTACGTGGTCGCCACTCCAGAACCTTTCGGCCCCATCGGCCATCTGTTCTGCGAGCAATGTGCCTATAAAAAGCCTTTTTGTCTACGTAATAAGGGTGTTACTGATACCATTCGCATCGGCTCGGCTCGGACGACGCGTCGCGACGCCGGCCGACGGCGAAACGAGCGTTAAGGGCGATAAGTCGAGTAGTGTGGTGATAACGGCGTAAGCCGATTCCGCGTCAATAAATGTGGGGAGACCCTTATTCGATGTAAAGTGCTCCAAGGTATACAGTGTGCCTGTGTTGTAATGTTTACCTCAGTTCGTGTGTCGAGTGATGCAGACTTGTCAGTGGCGGTGGCGGCGAGCGCGGGCCGCACCGCGCGCACGAACTCCTCAAAGCCTTCCTCGCCGATCTGTAGGTAGCATATTAAGTATAAGCCAATGGTATTACTAAGTGTTTAAGGATCACTGTCATAGCCAGATGGAAGCGCGAACAGAGAACTGGTTCGAAGGTTGAGACACGAGTTGTACCGAAGTCAGGAAATTATTTGTGTAAACCTGCTGCTAAGACAACCGTTAATGAATCTAGTCAGATCATGATAATCACCTGAACAGTCAGCAATGGTGCAACAGCAGCAGCTGCCTTCCTCTCTCCATCCTTGCCTCGTCGTAGTGCGCGCGACACATGGTCGGCCAGGGTGGCGCGGTGTGCGGTCAACAAGCCATCAAGCGCTTGTCGCTGTAATTCCGCGCGGAGTGAAACAAATGCGCTCGTGCGTGCTGCGTGACCGCGAGCGTTCAGCGACTCTACTAATTCTAGGACATTCTCTTTGAATTTCTCTTTGAGGACTTGTTCTATAGAAAATGAAATATTATTAGTATTACGTAAATAAACACTTGCGTAAAAGTCGATATGATACGATCACTCCAAAGATAATTATATTATATTCTTATCTTAAACCAAACGAACGACGCACACACAGTCAAAAAAAATAAGAAATTAAATTAAAAAATTAAAAAACCCCGGACACAAAATAATAATAAAATGTGTCAAACTTTTTTAACACCCCGTCGTTTTTGTGTCGGGGGTTAAAAATCCGATGACAATGATTCTGTTATCGTCATTGCATTGAAACAAACTAAAGAACCATGAGCTCAAGCTTTTTTCATCATTGAATGAATGTGAGTCGTCATTGCGCGTGTGAATGAATTCGACTAGATGTCGGTCAATATACATGAGTTGCGGGTACAGGAGGGCGCGTGGTAGACGCCCACTTTCCTTCCTAGGTCAACGACATGGCCGTCAGCCCGTCACATTTTGTGTTCAAAGGCAAATACATAATGCGTACAAGCATTAAGGAGCATTGAAAATACTTTTACGCATTATTATCAACCTTATAGATTAAATTACAGAAAATCGTGTTTATTTATTTAAAACCACGTAATCTTAGGAAAATAAACCTAGCTCATTGATCACTGGATCTACAGTAAGATTGCGCAATATGTATAATCACCACCAAAACGATCATCAATACTAACCCATAACGAACAGCAAAAGTAACCAATACGTGATATTGCACAATATTATTATACTTGATATTGCACCATATTAACACAGGCGAGGCACAATACATTTACGCGGCTTCTTAGCGTCATTCATGCATGAATCATGACTCATGACGTCGAGCGATGTATTTTGTTGTGTGTTGGATCGTCGGATGACTAATCATCACAATTTATAAATACTAACATTCAGACTTTCTTTTTAGGAATGATTTTAATAAATACTTTTTGCTAGATATTTTGGAATTCATTGCGCAAAAAGACAGTACCTAATTGTAGTCTTGTACTTGTTGGTACTTACTATTAAAGGTTTTTTTTTAACCGAAGGGCTTACTAAGTTAAAATATATTTACTTTTAGCAGCTTTCTCTTCCTCTCCAGCCGGGTTTCTATAATTATGATAGTAACTACAATTAGGATCTTCATTTTCTGGACGTGGTCGTGGTCGTGAACATGGTATGTATTTAAAGCCCCGTTTCTCCCCTGTAGAATATAATTGTTTATTATTGTCTTATCGATATTTAAGCAACTGACTAGTAATGTGTATGATGCATTACATTTAAGCACCTGATGCTGCAGTCCGGTATCTATAGTGTCCATACAGATGTCGTGGGTTTCTCCCGTCTTCTTGCCCCAGTGTGTGCGACTAAGCTTGTCTGGAAAAAAATATGAATGTTGTCAGTTTAAGCCAGCTCGCTAGAGTAAATATGTTCCTTGGTTTAAGCCGATGTGCGATTACCCACAGCAGCCAGCTCCTGTATTTGTATTCGAACACCAAATATTAAATGGTATGTCTTTAAACTGAGCAAAGTCAAGGTACAAAATAGCAAGGCCATTAATAGAATAATATCAAAGTTACGGCGAAGCCACTTTAATTATATCTACCTATACTTTCTTAAGGTTACTAAAGCAACTGAACATTGTCAAGGTCTCGACAAAGGATTTCAGTAGGTTTCAACTCCTGTACTAATTGAATCGTGTAATTGTCCATCAACCATTCGATTTCAAATTACGAAATCCATACCTACTAATATTTTAAAGTGAAAGTGTGTCTGTCTGTTACCTCATCACGCTTAAACCGCTGAACCGATTTAGATGAAATTTGGTATAAGTAGAGATAGTTTGAGTCCCGGGAAAGGACATAGGAGTTTTTATCCCGATATTCCCACGGGATCGACACTTATGCGGGTGAAGCCGCGGGGCGCTGCTAGTAAAATATATATGATTGACGTGTAAAAGTGTCTGTACAAACTTAATAGAAATAAAATCATTTATCATTTGACACTAGATTGCGCAATGGGAAATTCTGCATTCAGCCGAACGTCTACGCATTAATAAATCTGGCTGACCTTGAGCCTACACGGAAGCTTGCTGTTTGATATCCTTAGTCCTTACCTGATATCTTCGGCTGTTCGGGTAGCGGTTGCATCAAACCACTTGCTCTTTTCTTCTCTTCTTCTATCACCCAGTTCCTAACTTGGTCTGAAGTCGGACACTTGTCCCGGTTGCTCCCATTGCGATCACGGAACTTTTCCCAATAACAGCGCATAGCAGCATTGACACTCTCACGATTCAAATAATATTGCTCTACACAGAACTCGCGTTCTTCCTTCGAAAATTTGCGTCTAGCTATTGATTTCGATTTCAATCGATACATAGTGACTGTTCTCAGTGAACTTCGGAACGACACTGAGCGAGCGAGAACAAGTTAGCGGCTAATACCAAGCAATGCTCCCCCCCTCCCTCACGCTTCCCTCCCGACGATGACACAATACATTACCTACTTTGCAACCTTGCGCTAGACCTTGGAACATTAGTTATTAATATTGTTTTTTAATTGTAGGTAGTATAATATTGTTTTGCACCATTATGATCGAAAATAGTGAAATCTATTTTATTTAGCAAGTAAGGTAAATAAATCATTACCTAACATAACCAGCTGGTGGGTGGTGGAGGTGCCAGCTGTTTTCGAACCCATGCAATGGCTTGGCACGCGACGACGATGGAAAGACGCCAGACGGAATGACCTTATTGTTATTACCCACCAAAAACCGTCATGCCGGCGCCACACATTGGATTCAAATTGGGTCCAAACTTGGCTACGAATTTATGGCTAATTATTGTATCCAAGTTAATGCGAAGTTTATACATTAACTCCAATACCTTTTGGCAAACTTACTAGCCAAGAGCATTGGATGGTTGGACCGGAGCTCAACTCGTCATTCCCTCTTGCGAGTATGTATGTACCAGCAGCCGTCATGTCGGACGAGAACCTACTTGCTCTGATACAAACAATGTGGGGACCGGGGAGCGACGTTGGATCCAAGTTGCCCGCCCGCCTACCCCCTTCACTCCCCTCGCCTTTGTTGGTGTATGAAAAACCGACACATCACGGGTCGACATTGGCTATTGGACGCAATGTTACGTTTATGGCCAGTATCGGGCCAAGACCGATCCACACATTGGTGTATTGGATCCAAGACTATAACTTGGAGCCAATATATCCAATGTGTGGCGCCGGCATTACATGCTTGAGCCAAGCTTGAGCCGATTGTGGTTGAAACACTACGACCATGGAGTCAGAGTTCTCATCTATTATCCAGGGATACCGCCAAGGAGTTAGTTAACTATTCGCGTGGCCAGAGAGCTGGCTCATTAAGGGGCTTGCAGGACCTAAACAGAAAACGGAAGTTTTAGAAACAATAAAAGTTTAAGATCGACAAAATAAACAAAATCAGAAAAATATATGACATTTTTCAGGATAGGTAGATAGCGTGTTAAAAACATAATACAACTATGTAATTTGATACGATAGAAAAAAATCATGGAGATACCTCTAAAAACTTTCTTTTTACAATAAAAACAATACTAATATACATACAATCATTCTGATTTTTTGTCAGATTATTCTACAAGCAACATACTAAAATTCAGTGTTTAAATTTTTTTGTCCAAACAATAGATTTTTTGTTATTAAATAATTGTTTCATATTTTGCAATGAATTACCGGTGTTGTGCCATCGCGCTTCTCTTTCTTTTCTATGCAGTCCGACAGTGACCGCGCTTTGTAATTATGTAGCCATGTGTCAGATACCGGAATACTTAGTTACTTGGTCACATAGGTTTTGGTTTGCGCTGCGAGGGGCGTAGGCTGACATCACTCCTAATAAGGTTGATATTTTTATGCCGTTTAAGGTTGTCTGCATCAGCAGACTGCCCACAGCCGCCCCTGCATTATCCGCCATGCTAGGGAAGATGGGTTGGCGCAAGGGTGTCAACAAAGATCCACCAAAGGCCTACCTAACTTGCAAGGCATTATGGTCTTCCGTTTGGCCTTATGGCCATTACTATCATCACATGCCAAACTGTTAGGTTCTAAAACGACTGGCATCCCGGCGCGGCGGTTCATTAATGGGTTAAGGTAATTTATCAATGTACCTGCCTTATAAAATAGATTTCACTGTTTTACAACAGTGAATTCTTAACTCAACAATAATTTATCTAATCCTCCACGTTCCCGCGTAATGTAATGCGTCAGCGTCGAGAGGGGGGGGGGGGGGGGGGGGGGGTCATTGCTAGGTATGTTTAGCCGCTAACTGTTTAGGTATTATTTCTCGGTCTCGTTCCGAAGTTCACGAGGTACAGTCACCATGTCTCGATCGAAATCGATAGCTAGACGTGGGTGGTCGAAGGAAGAACGCGAGTTTTGTGTAGAGCAATATTATTTAAATCGTGAGAGTGTCACTGCTGTTAAGCAATATTACTGGCAAAAGTTCCGTGATCGAAATGGGTTCAAGCGGGACAAGTGTCCGACTTCAGATCAACTTAGGGCGTGGGTGATACATGAAGAGAAGAAAAGAGCAAGAAGTTTGATGCAACCGCAACCCGAACTGCCTCAGAAGTCAGAGACAGGTAACGCAATACAACTAGCTTCTGTTCGACTCAACTTCAGCTAGATTGATCAATGCCCAGACATTCGGCTGAACGCAGATTTTTTTATTGCACAATGGGCTGCTGGTTCCATATTTGGAAAATTCATACAAGATCCAATTAGTACAGGAATTGAAACCTATTTGTACTTTTGCATTGTTCAGTTCAAAGACATTGCATTATTATTTGGTGTTCGAATACAAATGTAGGAGCTGGCTGCTGTGGGCAATCGCACCTCGGCTTAAATTGACAACATTCATATTTTTCTCCAGGCAAACTAAGTGGCACACAATGGGGCAGGAAGACTGGAGAAAACCGTATCATCAGGACAGAGTCCATAGATATTGGAGTACAGCATCAGGTGATCAAATGTAATGCATTAAAAACATTTCTAGTGACGTAAAAAATATCGATATGACAATAATAAATAATTATATTCTACAGGGAAGCAACGGGATATTAAATGGAGTGGACCACGTCCAGTTAATGAAAAAATAAAAGAGAAAATTGTGGAGCCTATTGTAGAAGAACCTCTTTATAATTACTATTATTATCAAGAGCCGGTCGAAGAGGAAGTGAAGCCTGATAAAAGTAAATATACTTTAACTTAGGAAACCCGTAGGTTGAAAAAACCTTTTATGATCTCTTTTACATGTCTTTTTGCGCCATGCTCTCCAAACTATCTAGTCCAATACATGTCTATAAGCAAGCTTTGTATTTATTCAAATCTTTGTTAAAAATATAGTCTGAACGTTAGTATGGTTATTGTTACACAATAATTGCATCTCACTCAATCACAATCTGAATAATTTTTAAGTATATTGCTATTCCATGCTACATATGCTCGAAAAATTTGTTCACTCAACAACGTAAATAACGCAATGAATGTTGTTGAACTGTCAAAATGAAAATCATTGCTAGTGTGGTACTGTTAGCGTACTACACGCAACTAATTACCCCGCTGATTGTGATGATTAGTCATCCAGCGATTTGCAATACCTTCTAGTCGTATGAATGCAGGCAGAGCACCCTACGTCGTCTTACTGGTCAATATAATAATCTATTTAAAAATATTGACATCTTTGCTCTTCCAACCAATAAATTCAGAGGCCTTGTTCGTGACACTGTTTTGGGTATTGTTCCATAATAGTGACTTAGACTGTTTTATAACTTCTTGTCTATCTTTTTTTTTCTTTGCATGCCTGTTTAATGTTTAGTTTTATCATTAGCACTGTAATTTTATTGTAACTATCTCATTGTAAGCGTACATCGCATTAGTTTTATAACTTTTCTTTATAATATGTGGAAAATGTCGTGGGTTATACATTTACTCACTCTGTAGCTCATATTTTATGTAATACTGTAATGTGTAACCGTTTATTTTCCCAAATAAATAAAAATAAAATAAAACGATCCAAAACACGACAGAACATAATATACCTATCGCGTTACATCATCGTCATGTCATCAAGGAAAATCCGCGTAAATAATACACCTCGCAAGTACAATATCAAGGTTAATAATATTGGTGCAATATCAAGGTCAATAATGTTGTGCAATATCGAGTATTATTAAATTGTTTGGTGGTTATTCTATTGCGTTATCTTACTGTAACTCTAGTGATTATCTTTTATTCAAATTCTTTTATTCAAACTACGTTGTTTTATATACCTAATAATAACGATTTCCTGATCCAAAGCGTTAATAATATTTTGTTGAAACATTATATATCTTCGTTCGTTCGCTTTAGGTTTTTCTTTGAACATGTTTACACAAGGTGCGAAGGCCATGTCGTTGACCCTTTTGACCTAGGAATAAATACATTTCGCGCCTGACTCATGAATACATTCACACAAGAATAGTGTAGACATCAGAGAACTTGAGCTCATAGTTCTTAAGTTCGATTCAATTAAATGACGCTAACAGGATAATTATGTAATCGAATTTATTGAGTGTTTGTTCGACATTCGTTTTGTTTGAGATAAGATTGTCTTTGGAGTGGTCGTATCGATTATCGAGTGACATACAAACACTTGTATGTAATGCTTAAATAATATCTCTCCTTTCCATAGAACAAGTGCTCCAAGAGAAATTTAAAGTGACGGTCCTAGACCTATTCGAGTCACTGAACTCTCGCGGTCACGCAGCACGTGCGAGCGCATTGGTTTCACTCCGCGCGGAATTACAGCGACGAGCGCTTGATGGTTTGTTGTCCGCACACCGCGCCACGCTGGCCGACTATGTGTCGCGCGCACTACGACGCGGCAAGGATAGAGAGAGGAAGGCAGCTGCTGCTGTTGCGCCGCTGCTGGCTGTACAGGTTATTATCATAATCGGTCTAGATGTATTAACAGTCATCCTGCCTGCAATGCGGGGATGACCCTACTGTTAGGTTTACCTAATGATTTACAGAATTTGGCCTCGTCAGCCTCGAGTCAGTTTCACCATACCCCGATATCCGTGGTGGCCCGTAATAACATTTTCACTATAAAAATATTGCATAATATTATGGCTCGCCTGAGACTAATAAAATACTTTAGAATGATCGTATCATTTTTTTTCACAGTTTTGTAGGAGTGGATTGTAACAGGTAAAATTAATATCTGTTCCGCCTGTTCTTCTTCCACGTTATTAACAGTTCCAAAATCCTGTTACAAAGTAACAGGCTGTTATTTCTCATACTATGTGGGAACAAACTGTTGTGTGATCTCTGTTACCACAGCTGATACACGTAGGTACTTCTCTTTCTAACTAAGGTGTTACACCTATGCGAGAAAAGGAAAGAGCTTGTGACGGACGATGTAACAGGGTGTCAAAGTGTATCAGCAGCATTTTTTATCTTATTCTAACTAAGGTAACTGTCATAAGCATGAATATAGAAAAGCTTGTGCAATACATTTGTAATTACACAATATACAATAACGTCGTAATCTACTTTTCCGATTTTGTTTGCGCGGAAACTCTGTGCTCATGCGCCACCAGTCGGGTGTGTCACGGGGGAAGGGGGGAGGAGGCCCGCGTGCTGGTTTATTTCTTGTCTCTCCGTCTCGCTCAGTCTCGTTCCGAAGTTCTCTAAGTTCCGTCGCCATGGAGCACGCTGGCATTGGCTGGTCGAAAGAACAGCGTGAGTTTTGTGTAGAGCAATATTATTTAAACTCTGGTGAGATCCCTGTTGTTAGGCGCTTGTACCGTGACAAGTTTCTTGTGCGAATTAAGCAGGTGCGATGGCCGAGTTCAGATATAATTAAGCAATGGGTGAGGATTCATGAAAAGGAAGGAGGACTCGAAAAGGAGCAAACGACAGAGTCAAGTAAGTAGCTTAAGCACGTTGTTTCGTCAGATTTTTTTACTTTGCGCAATCCAGTTTATTTTAGTTTTTAAATAACATACAAGCTCCAATTAGTATAGGAATTGAAGCCTTCTCGGAGTCACTTCAATAACCTTGATAACAATTAGATAAGTACTCAAACTTTCTTTAAATTAAGTTTACTTAGGTACTTTGGTGGTGTGCTTTCAAAGGTCTGTATAATTTATACTTTAGCTCAATGGTATGCTATTTATTAAGTATTTGGTGTTTAAATACAAATACTGAAGCTGGCTGCTGTACACAACCCTACCTAACTAGCATTTAATTAAACTGATTATAATCATATTTTTCTGGCGTTTGTTTGTTTCTTTTGATGCCGGACCTATAGAATAGCATCACCCTACTTCCCATGGGTGTCGTAAAAGGCGACTAAGGGACGTACCGGAGAATGGGCAGTAGCGTTCTCTATGAATTTGACCACCATACTGCGATCGCCAACCCGCCTGCCAAGCGTGGCGATTAGCAAAACTGACGAGCACAAAAAACACTTGGCCCCTAGTACCCGGTGGCCCACCTACCCTTGGTTACGCTAGCGGCCAAAGCCACGGTGAGGCATGGGGTGCTAAGAATCCCCGGAAGAGATTCCGCTACCACAACCACCGAAAACTGAACCTGGCAAAATAAAACACACGTACACTCCGGACCGACGAGATCACCGAACTCGAGGAAAAATTGAGCAGGTTACGATGGAGTATAGTAGGGTTATCTGAAGTCCGAAGAGAAGGGGAGGACTCGATAATCCTTAAATCTGGAAACTTGCTTTATTTCCGGGAGGGCGACCAGCAGTCCCAAGCTGGTGTCGGGTTTATCGTCCAAAAGTCCCTTGTGAGCAACGTGGTGAAGATCGAGAGTGTGTCGACCAAGGTCGCCACCTTGGTCGACACACTCTCGGTCTTCACACGGATATACTGAGTATAAGGTACGCCTACCTTATACTCAGTATATATATCCGCAAGGTATTTGCTGAAGGTCGTACAGGTTTACACCCCGACCTCGTCACGCCCCGATGATAAGGTAGAGACCATTTATGAGGATATTGCCAGAGTCATACATGGCTCTAAAACTCACTTCACCGTTGTCATGGGGGACTTTAAATCGAAACTGGACAAACGAAGCGATGATGAGCTGCGAGTGAGGCAATTTGGAGTTGGCCGCCGGAACCACGGCCACCAGTTTTATGGAGAAGGAAGGCCTCGTTATGACGATTTCCTTCTACAGAAAACGCAACTAAAAATGAGATTGACTTCATTATGTCGACGAAGAAGCAAGTATTCAATGATGTCTCTGTGATCAACGCGGTGAAAACCGGAAGTGATCACCGCATGGTAATTAACACATTGAACTTAAATATCAAGCTGGAAAGATCTCGACTGATGAAGTCTACTCTCCGCCCAGCACTGATCCAAGTCCAAAACCCCGAGAGATTTCAGCTTGAACTTCAGAATCGTTTCGAGTGCCTAGGGCGCTTCACGGACGATTATAACGATGGGTTCGTGGAAACTGTCCATACTCGCTGCTTTAATACAGACCGTGCCGAAAGAGCGGAATAAAGGCTCCAAGGTCTTTGCTAGAGGTCTGTCTATTGGGCAGAGCCAGCTTATGAAACTGAAGACCGATGATGGCAGGAGCGTATCCGCCAAACGTTGAGAGAGATCGAGAGGTTCTATGGACAGTTATACACGTCAACAAGTAACTCCGTTACGAATCTGGCAAACGACCCAAGAGCTAGATTGAGAACCGTTCCGAAGTGGAGGTGCTTGGGGGAAGGCCTATGTCCACCAGTGGACGTCTTTCTGCTGAAATTATGATGATGAATCATATTTTTCAGTAGACAAGCTAAGTGGCACACAATGGGGCAGGAAGACGGGAGAAAACCGGATCATCAGGACAGACTTTATAGATACCGGACTGCAACATCAGGCGATCAAATGTAATGCATCATACAAATGATGTATGATGAGCTGAGGCCCTTTTGGCATTATAATATTTGTTTTAAGGTGTATTTATTTTGCTGTAATGCCAATAAACGCATTTTTCTTTCTTTCTTTTCTTTCACATTACTCGTGAAATAACAAAATGTCGCTATGACAATAATAAACAATTCTATATATTCTACAGGAAAGCAACGCGATATTAAAAAAAGGAGTGGACCACGTCCATTTAATGAGAAAGAGAAAATTGTGGAACCTATTGTAGAAGAACCACAATATTATTATTATTATCAAGAGCCGGTGGAAGAGGAACGGAAACTAGATAAAAGTAATTAATTTATTATTTTTTTATTATTGTTTATTAATCAAAAACAGTTTACAAGTATTTGTTGAACCTTTAAACATACCTGTGTGGTATGTTTAAAGGTTCAACAAATACTTGTAAACTGTTTTTCCATCGCGGGTTTAAAAGCGGTATGGCCAGACACGGCAACTCGGTGTCAATATTAATTACGTAGGTCCAGATCGCTCAATTAGTGAATATAAAATAGCTGTTTTAAGTAAAGTTCAAAAATAAATTTATAAAATAGATTTCACTGTTTTATATATTAATTGTGCAACACAGTATTGTACGTAGGTACTACAATTTCACAACAATATTATTATCTAATCTTCAAAGTTCCCGCGCAGGGGGGAGAGGGGATAGTCGGAGCTTGCTTGGTATGTTTAGCCGCTAGTTGGATTCTTGCTCAGTCTCGCTCGGAAGTTTACTACGTATAGTCACCATGGATCGACCGAAGCCGATATCAATAGCTAGACGCGAGTGGTCGAAGGTAGAACGCAAGTTTTGTGTAGAGCAATATTATTTGCATCGGGAGAGTCTCGGTGCTGCTAAGCGTTGTTACTTTGAAAAGTTCTGTAATCGAAATGAGCACAAGCGGGACAAGTGTCCGACTTCAGACCTACTAAGGGATTGGGTTAAACAGGAAGAAAAGAAAAGAGCTAGTAGTGTGCATCCCGAAGTGCCTCGGAAGTCGGACTCAGGTAAGGAGAACGTACAGCAAGCTGTTGGCTTAACGTTAGCCTGATTTATCAGTGCGCAGGCGGTTGGCTGAATGCCGTATTTTACATTGCGCAGCCTAGTGCCATAATTTGAAATTGGATTTACAATTACATTCATACAAGATCCAATTAGTACAGGAGTAGAAACCTACTCAGATCGTTTGCCGAGACAATGTTCAGTTGCTATAATAACCTTGATAATATTTATCTCACAAAATATCTATAAATTAAAGTCATTTCGCTGTAACTTTGATTCTATTAATGACCTTGGTATTTTGTACCTTAGCGTTGCTCAGTTCAAAGACATGGGGGCCTAGACAAAATCCAAGCGTTTTCCGTGCACGCGTTTTCCGCTCACGCTAAGGACAAGACGTTAGCGTGTTGAAAATGGTAGACAAGTTACACATGAAACGCAAAACGCCCATTCCGCAGCGTTACCCGAAACACTCTATAATTAGTCTATGGAATAGTGTGTAGGAAGTGTTACATTCTCTCCTGTCATTGTCAAACTCAATCGCGCGGTAACAATAATATTTAAAAGTGTTGTGTGTGTTGAAAGTAAAAGTGTTTTAATTACAAAGAAAGTAAGTGAACGGCTTTAAATAATAATTCAAGTTAATGTAAGAATTGTGATCTAGTTAGTATCTTTCAAAAAATTGAATATTAATATTGTTAATAGAAAAAATGTTTTCATTGCGATGAATAATCATCAATACATATATTTTTTTCAATTTTAGATGGAATCTAGACTTCGTGCGAGTCCCGAGCAATTTAGTTTGCTGATAGAATTTATGGAAAGGCAGGTTTTTTACGATATTTTGTCATTTATTTCAAATTCCTATCCCATTTTTAACTAGTAAGATTGGGCCTACTTGAGATTACGGAATGCATAATGTAAACAAACTCTCAATGGTGCACTTATATGATTGTGGTTCTTACATTTGTTATTCCTATAAAGATAAGCTCGATTCCAAACCTTAATACTTGTTTCTTAGATAGGGTATTAGAATGCTAATAGCAAACTATGTTTACAATTCCGACATCTCCACAATTTGCTCCATGTTACGACGATGTTTTCTCGTTTGACGTCTTTGCAATGCTGCTTCATTATTAGCTGCCCATAATAATCTCAAAGTATGCATTTCCACTAATTAATTTGAATTGAATACACAAAAATTGTTCACAGTTTACTTTTCTAAGCGTTAGCGTGAGGGTCCGATCTCCCGCTAATAAAGCGTGTTGCGGAAACGTCAAAATATCATTAGCGTTTGTCAAAAGTGGCATTTGTCTACCATTTTGATGAACATTTTTGTCGTTTATCTGTCACGCTCGCTTCGGCGTTCCTTTCCGCATGAGGAATATTGACTTTGTCTACGAATTTAGCAGCAGTCACGTGACATCTGGTAAGCAAATGTCAACTCCATACAATTTGATTTTTCCGTTGGCGTTAACGCTTACAGAAAAGGGATTTTGTCTAGGCCCCATGGTGTGAATGCCTACAGCAGTCGGAATAAAAACGCTGACTGCTGTAGGCGATCGCACCTAGCTGGGCTTAAACTGAAAACATCCATATTTTCTTCAGCAAAGCTAAGTGGCACGCAATGGGGCAGGAAGACAGGAGAAAACCGGATCATCAGGACAGAGTCTGTAGATATTGGACTGCAGCATCAGGAGATCAAATGTAATGCATCATACACATTACTAGTCAGGTAGTAAAATATCGATAAGACAATAATAAACAAAATATACTCTACAGGGAAGCAACGGGACATCAAATGGAGTGGACGACGTCCAGTTAATGAAAAACAGAAAATTGTGGAGCCTATTGTAGAAAAACCTCAATATAATTACTGTTTTTATCAAAAGCCAATCGAAGAGGAAGTGAAACCTGATAAAAGTAAATATAATCACACTAATATTATAAAGGCGAAAGTTTGTGAGTGTGTGTGTGTATGAGGGTGTGTTTATATATGTTTGTTACTTCTTCACTCTCAAACGGCAGGACCAATTTTGATAAAATTTTGTATGGAGGTAGCTAACACCCTGGATTAACATATGCTACTTTTTTATCCCTATATTCCCACGGGATCGACATTTACGCGGGTGAAACCCGCGCAGCTAGTATTTCTTAATATTTTAACATAATAAACCCGTAGGTTAAAAAAAAACCTTTCATATTGTTTAACCTTTTATATATTTTGTCTTTTTGTGCAATGCTTTTCAAGATGTTTAGCATTTTGCATTTTTAGTAAAATCATTGTTAAAAATAAAATGAGAACATTAGTAAACAGTTTGTGAGTTGAGTCATCCGTCGATCCAACACACAACGACATCGCGCTACGTGCTACGTCATGCGTCATTTCGACAAGGCAATTCTGCATCGAATCGCGCCTCGCGTGAGTTAAACAAATATGGTGCAATATCAAGGTCAATAATATTGTGCAATAACACGTATTGGTCAATTTTATGGTTCGATAAGTGTAGGTAAGTTACGATTTCCTCTAAGTATTTTGATTTGAAAAAAGTTGATATAATTCGTTAATGTAGGTATGTTCCATTATGCTTGTACGCATTGTGTATTTTTTTCTTTGAACTTAAAAGTGTGAGGGCCATGTCACTGACCTAGGAAGGACAGCGCACGGCTGACTCATGTTTGTGTATGTTGACCGACATAATTATTATGTACTAGCTTCTGCCCGCGACTTCGTCCGCGTGAAATTTCTTGTACCCCCACCCCGTCGCGTCGCAACACTTCGTATTCGCTTACCGTTCACTCTGAGTTTTTTTCTTTTTGCTCGGCTCCTAAGGGTCATAGCGTGATGTTAAATAGCCTATAGCCTTCCTCAAGAATTGGGCTATCAAATGCAAAAAGAATTCAAATCTGACCGGTAGTTAAAGAGATTATCGCGTTCAAACAAACAAACTCTTCAGCCTTATTATTAGTATAGATAAAAAACTCTATGGCCCATAACTCCTTAGTAGGTACCAACTCTTAACATCTTACACACGTGATAACTTTTAAACGAAATATCCGATTGAGATGAAACAAAAAGTATTTTACTTCTTCATAAATACTCTTGATAACATAATGCTTAATTTCGATAAAGATTAATATTACGATACATATTTAACGTAGTATTTTTTTCTTCAGACGATTTAATAATTATTTTGAACACAAAATCGGTTATTGTGAGTAAACCATGATAGCTAGACATATGTTCTCGCGGACTTTTTTGTAGGTCTTAATGGGCTCTACAAACCCGTAGTACATTATTTTGTTCTATTGTCAATAGTTTTTGCAGCGCACGCAAAAATAGGTTTTCGATTTTACACCTTGTGTTACAAAATAGCAATTTTATTACGGATCCCTAATTTTGAAGAAAAAAAATATAGCCTATAGCCTTCCTCGATAAATGGACTACCCAACACTAAAATAATCATTCAAATCGGACCAGTAGTTCCAGAGATTAGCGCGTTCAAACAAACAAACAAACAAACAAACTCTGCAGCTTTATAATATTAGTATAGATTATAATATTAGTATAGATTAGTATAGATAATCGAATATCACACGAGGATTGACGTCACACGAATAGCGTGGGCATTAGTGACGTCATCTTATTCTTTTGTTTGTATCAATGAAATCACGTCGGGATAATATTGTCATAGGATTAGTTGACTGTGTGTTCGCCGTTTGTTTGGTTTAAGATAAGAATATCTATGGAGTGATCGTATCGTATCGACTATCACGTGAGTGTTTATATGTAATGCTAATAATATTTCTCTTTACCATAGAACAAGTACTCAAAGAGCAATTCGAAGAGAAGGTCCTGGAATTAGTAGAGTCGCTGGACGCCCGCGGGCATGCAGTACGCACGAGCGCATTTGTTTCACTCCGCGCGGAATTGCAGCGACGAGCGCTTGATGGCTTGTTGTCCGCACACCGCGCCACGCTGGCCGACCATGTGTCGCGCGCACTACGACGCGGCAAGGATGGAGAGAGGAAGGCAGCTGCTGCTGTTGCGCCGCTGTTGGCTGTACAGGTGATTTTTATAATCTGATTAGATTTTTTAACGAACTTCCAGCAATGGGGATGACCCTACTGCTAGGTTCACACAAATACCACCAATTAACAACCAACTAACCAGCCAGTTTTCTCTTTGGTCTGCCGTAGTGAACCATCGGCTTACAGTTAATATGTTACCCACAGATCAGCGAGGAAGGGTCGGAGGAGTTCATGCGCGAGGTGCGACCCGCGCTCGCCGCCACCGCCATTGATAAGTCTGCCTCACTCGACACACGCACTGAGGTAAACATAAACACACAACACAGACACAATAAAAATGTATTTTCATCAAATAATATGTTCATGTCTTTCTCCAGGAACATGAGATAACGTGTTTCTATAATGTGTTCTGTTATCTATTATGTTTCAGTGCTGCTCATCGCTTGCCGTGTTATGCTACTTGATGGAGGATGACCTCACTGAGACCTTAGAGGTCATGCGCATGTACGAGACCATCTTTAGCGGCAGCTATCTCAAGGTAAACTATGAGTATACTGCATGCAATCTTCTCCGCATGAAGTATGTAGGTATAAGAGAATTGCTCGTGTCGCGGTAAAATTATTAGCATCTTAGTAAGGGCCGTCGGTCGTAAGGGTTAAGGTCAGGAGGATGACGATTATGAGTTCTTAGAGTAATAAATATTCTTGTTTCTTTCGCCCAGGATGACGGTAGCGTGAATGTGTCGGATGCAGCCGTGGAGGAGGGCGCGTGGCACGCCGCCGCACTGGACGGCTGGGCACTGCTGTTGTCGCTGTTGTCGCCCAACCACGCGCTGTCGCTGCTCAACAACCAGGCGCCCAGCTTTGCCAGGCTTGGGGAGATGTTGGAGGCTGTGTCACTTGAGGTAACTTACTTAAGTTTTTTATTTATTTTACACCAAACAACGATACTCTAAGTGAATTGTTTCAATAAACATGTGTGACCCCCAGGTCCGCATGGCAGCAGGCGGCGCGCTCGCCATCGCGTACGAGACAGTGACAGACGACGACAGCTCAGAAAACCCGCTCACAGCGCACGTGGACGTACTACTGCCGCGACTCACCGAGCTAGCGCGAGACTCGCACAAGTTCCGCGCCAAGAGAGACCGCAAGATACAGCGAGCCACCTTCAGGGATATCCTCAAGTACTTCGAGGTGCGTTGCATATAATATAATATTATTATGTAGGTTATTAGCCAGGGCATGACAGACGGCGACCACTTAGACATATGTTAACCAATTATTTATTTGCCATGGCGTACAAGACAGTGACAGATGGCGACTTGTCTGATTGCTTACATATGATAGATTTGTAGTAGTAACAATTTAATTTAACGCCAACATGATTAATCTTCCAGGAAGGCGAAGAGCCCTGCATATCAGCCCACATCGGCTCCGAGAGCGCGTCGTGGTGCCACTGGTCGGGCGGCGCGGCGTACGCGGCGCTGGCGGGGGCACTCGGCGGGGCGCTGCAAGTGTTGGCGCCGCGCGCCGTGCGCCTGCGCGCTGCGCTGGCGCTGCCCATAGTGCCGCCCGCTGAGGTGGCGCCACAGGAGAAGCCTAAGAAACTGCAGCGGGTATGTACCTGCACAATATATCAATTATAGTGACACAAACGGAAAAAATGAGAGGGAGATGTTAAACCCAGCAGTGGGACAGGACAGGCTGCTACTTGAATATCATTTGCGATAGAGTAGTGACTTTACCTATAATTTGGATTATTGGTTAATTAGGACTTTAAATACCATAGAAACAGAAATATTTTTTTAATATTATGATTGTCTATTCCAGCATCTAAAAAACAAAGGGGCAACCAAGGCCCGGCAGTTCACACGCAACAAGAACAGAGACAAGCGCTCCGCGGCCCTCACCATCTGAACCCGCCGCACTCCCGCACCGCACCACATCGCACGGTTCCACTCAAATATCTCTCTCGGTTTAGTTCTAGAGCTTAGTTTAACGCTAGCAACGTCAAGTCGACGCCTTACTTCTTAGTGTGTCACCTCCCGAGCGGACAACAGTAACAGCTAGTTGCAGCATGCCGCCGGACAGGTCGGTGAGGTTACGGTTAGGTTACAATAGGCTAGGTGTTAAAACCAAAGAAATTGGTCATAATTTGGATAAAATAAAACGTTGGAACCGTTTATTGTATGAGGCATCTCGCTGAGTGTCGACGCTCTGATTATTTCTCGCAACATGTTTCAGATCTAGGACTCGTTCGGTCATTCCTATTGCGATGTTGATGTATTTTATTTAAATTTATATTATTACGACCGATGTTTTTATATCTTTTGTATTATGGAAAATTTTATTCTTACCTTTCGATTCTTAGTGATTTGGGCTGTGAACTTACTTAATTGCTATTTAAAGTGAGGTAAGTATTTAATTGTAAATTATGTAATAAGTGTTTTGAACATTTAGTTAAATAATATTTATTATGAGAACCAACTTTTTTTATTTATTTTTCATCATCTCCCATGTTGCCTCCCCATTATTAATCGACAACCCACATCAAGGATTTGGCAAAAAAAAACCAGCAAACTCAGTATGATATAACTTGGGGCGTATGCAGAAATTAATCAATCTAACAAAAAGTTGAACCCATTGGATGCGAGAAGCACAGAACCGGTCGAAGTGGAGGTGCTTGGGGGAGGCCTATGTCCAGCAGTGCGTATGTTCCCAGTCGCCCCCGCGGGGATTGCCACCGGAGGCAAATGGGAATAAAAATTCCCAGTCGCCACCGGCGGCGACCGGGAAGTTATTGCCCCCACTTCAGTTTCGCTGTACATTGCTTTCTCCATCGTAGAGAATAAAAGGATGAGACAACTTATCGTAAACCTGCCTCTAATCTTTTTATCTTTTTTTCTTTTCTTTCTTTTTTTTATCTTTTTTTTCTTTTCTTTTTCGTTTTTTTTTTCTTTTAGTCCGCCTCTGTACATTTATGTGCTTGAAGTATTAAATAAATAAATAATAATAATCTTTAAAAAAAAGACTAAGTGCATTGAAATATTTTTTTATTTTGATTTCGATATCAATAAACTTGTTAAAATTAAACATTTAAACTGGTATTTTGTATCACAGATAATCAGACTCTTAAAGACAGTAGGTAATTAAATTAGGAAAGTAATACATAGTAATTAAAATAACAACAGTAACAAAAATATTCAAGTACCTACACCATTAAATCACAGATAAAATCAGACTTTTATTCCGTTACGTTACTATCATCGATCATTCGCTCGATACCAGTTTAAATGTTTAATTTTAACAAGTTTATTGATATCGAAATCAAAATAAAAAAATATTTCAATGCACTTAGTCTTTTTTTTTAAGATTATTATTATTTATTTATTTAATACTTCAAGCACATAAATGTAGAGAGGCGGACTAAAAAAATGGTTGCCTGTAAAGTCGGTTTTACGGGCGAAGATTTTACGTGACAACGACCGATCATCCGATCATAGTTGAGTGGGAGAGAGACGCAAGGCATTCGGCGGGCCTCTCTCTCGTTCGGTGACTCATCGTAACGTTACCGAGCGTTACACTTTTTCATAAGTGACTCCCAGTCGCAACCTAATTTAAGACGTTGTCACGTCAAAAAAAAAAGAAAAAGAAAAGAAAAAAAAGACAAAAAAAAGAAAGAAAAAAAAAAAGAAAAGATAAAAAGATTAGAGGCAGGTTTACGATAAGTTGTCTCATCCTTTTATTCTCTACGATGGAGAAAGCAATGTACAGCGAAACTGAAGTGGGGGCATTGACTTCCCAGTCGCCGCCGGTGGCGACTGGGAATTTGTATTCCCATTTGCCTCCGGTGGCAATCCCCGCGGGGGCGACTGGGAACATACGCAGCAGTGGACGTCTTTCGGCTGAAATGATGATGATGATGAACAAAAAGTACTAGGCATGCATAAAACCAATAGGATCTTACAGTTCTATGCATCCAACACCAAAGGCTCACCCATCGCGTGCCTATTCATTGGGTTCTTATTAGTTCTTATACAGCTGACACCCCGGCGATGCGATGCAACGAGCACGAAGCATGATGTGGTGTCGTGCCATCCGACCTGCGCTTAATTCCTTATTCTGTATGTAAAGGATGATGCAACTAATTGGCTCAATGTTTTAAATACACTGCCCATTAAGCCGCTTCAGATTAATCAAAATAAATGGCAATATAAACACATGACTTGCTTTCATCTTTGATACATAATCGTCTCCTGTTTTATTTAATTGTTTATACCTAGATAATGTATTTCGAAATCACACTATCCAGGTTTAAGTACAACAGGAAAGCAGCCCGTCCATATATTGTATGGATCTGATAATAGATATTGATGTGTTATCGATAGACCCATGATAGACCCTTGCCTAACTCGGTATAATATAAAATGTACTCTGTGATAAATCAGTAACCAGTAACCAACAACAATCAAATAAATAAAATAAAACCCAAATAATCAGTAACTCTTATCTGTCAGACTATCTACTGGAGGCACTGACCTGTATTATATAAGTACGCTGGACTTCATAATAACGATGACAAAATGAAGACATTTGATTTTCGACGTGAGGGTCCGTTGAACTAATATTAGAGATGGTACATAACCTTCAATAAAAAAATACTTTTATGAACTTTATCGATCGTTATAACCACTGAGAGTAATTTATTATATATAATTGTATCACTCCCAGTAATTTTTATGCTTCATTTTTAAGTAATAGAATAATTGTTGCAAAGGTTAACTGAAAATTCATTAGGGCGCGATCAGATCGCAAGCTATAAACTAGTGGAAAGTGTCCTAGTAAAGTTAGGTATAGCTCCTGAGGTCAGGTCAGAGAGCTTTAAATATGAGAATGGTTTAAAAATTTGCCTAAAAACTACTAGGTATGGTTGAGCCATAACTGCTAGTTGAGTCGGATGGAAATCGATCGGGGCGGTTAGAATCGGCACGGTACGGTATATTTAGTTCAGCGTACTTGTTTAATATAGGTCACTGACTGTAGGTAAACATTTCAACGTTCAATTGATAATTTAAAAAAAAAACTTTTTATATTGTTAATGGCTTCGAGGAGCTCGTAGCTACGGATTCTCACGCGCGACTACGAGAGCCTACGTGCGACTACGAGAGACTACGAGAGCCTACGCGTGGTTACGAGAGCCTACGCGTGGTTACGAGAGCCTACGCGTGGCTACGACAGCCTACGCGTGGCTACGACAGCCTACGCGTGGCTACGAAAGCCTACGCATGACTACGAGAGCCTACGCGGGACTACGAGACCCTACGCGCGACTACGAGAGCCTACGCGTGGCTACGAGAGCCTACGCGTGGCTACGAAAGCCTACGCATGACTACGAGAGCCTACGCGAGACTACGAGACCCTACGCGCGACTACGAGAGCCTACGCGAGACTACGAGTGCCTACGCGTGGCTACGAGAGCCTACGCAAGACTACGAGAGCCTACGCGAGACTACGAGAGCCTACGCGCGACTACGAGAGCCTACGCGTGATTACGAGAGCCTACGCGTGGCTACGAGAGCCTACGCATGACTACGAGAGCCTACGCATGATTACGAGAGCCTACGCGTGGCTACGAGAGCCTACGTGCGACTACGAGAGCCTACGCACGACTACGAGAGCCTACGCGTGGCTACGAGAGCCTACGCGTGGCTACGAAAGCCTACGCATGACTACGAGAGCCTACGCGAGACTACGAGACCCTACGCGCGACTACGAGAGCCTACGCGTGTCTACGAGAGCCTACGCAAGACTACGAAAGCCTACGCGAGACTACGAGTGCCTACGCGTGGCTACGAGAGCCTACGCAAGACTACGAGAGCCTACGCGAGACTACGAGAGCCTACGCGCGAAGAGCCTACGCGCGACTACGAGAGCCTTCGCGAGACTATGAGAGCCTACGCGAGACTACGAGAGCCTTCGCGAGACTATGAGAGCCTACGCGAGACTACGAGAGCCTACGCGAGACTACGAGAGCCTAAGTGTGACTATGAGAGCCTATGCGCGACTACGAGAACATATTCTATTGAATTCAAACCTTATGTTGTTATAAAATAACGTTATTTCTTTATCCCTGTCCGAGGTTTTCTAAAATGGAAGAGAATCGGGCCCACGACTCGACAAATCACTGAGCAGCCTAAAAAGGCCACTGGAGAATCATAAAAGGATAACATTATGAATTATAATATGGCGAAGACAGTCCGTGTTTTTCTTTTTTTCGCTGCACTACGTAGGTATAATCAAAGAGATTAGGATTTTAGCACAGACAGAAAAAAATAACTGAAAAATGCTTCACCAATGGGATTTGATACGATTAACTTAACAGTCCAATAGGTTATCCTTTTATGATTCTGTCAAAGTGGCCTTTTTAGGCCCCCAGATCACATCTATATATGTTTACATGTTTACTTACTCTATGATCACATCGGCGGGGTAATTGCGTGATCATGCATGATATTAAAAAAAAAAATATTATTAACAATTATTTTTCGAACTTAAGATACATTAGATTAGCAATATTTATTTTATTTATTTATTAACACTTTATGCACAAGTAAAAGAAATACTGTACAAAGGCGGACTTAATGCCTGAGGCATTTTCTACCAGTCAACCTTACGTATATTCAATATTCAGATTGTGATTGATAGTGTATTACGCAATTAGGGTGCTGGTTGGCTTCCAATCTTACCGAATACAGCTGAATACTAGTATTTATCATGGACCTACTGCTTATTTGACTTTCACAACCCAGTTACTGGGTAACACGATATCTGGTAACACTGGGGGTGTCAGATTTCAAGGCTTCTGACTATCCGCTGTCAAACATGTCTCCGGTATGAAAGGAATGGTCACCTTGATCGATTAAAACTTTGCGCTTGTTACTATGCCAACTAAAATTATGTTTTCAACACACTATCTACCTAGCATAATCCTGTAGAATATCATATTATATTTGTCTGATTTTGTTTACTGTAGTCGATCATATACTTTCATTATTCTTCCTAAAACTTGTGTTCTTGCGTTTAGGTCCTGTAAGCCCCATAATTAGAATAATTAGGTCTACTGTTGCAATTATAACTCTAATAGGTAATGTCTTATACCTAACTCTAATAAAACTCCACCACCACCACCATCATCGCCTTTACGTATTTTTCTGTTCCTTACTTCTTGTCTGTTTATATCTGTCTACATAATGGTTAAATAAATAAATAAAATTGTAGGTTTCTATTAGCACCTATCGCTTTTTATAGTCTCGCAGTGTTACAGTTCTCCTTAGGAATAAAGGATTCTGGCCTAAAGCGCTGTGGTCCTTGTAAACTAAATTGAAAACAATTGCGCAACATAAATACCTACGGTTCCCGCAGCATAAATATGTTATTGAAACAATGTTGTGCAACTTTGTTTACCGTAACAACGAGGCATATGACGATGACGCTTCCATTATCATTACGCTCGGTATTCAATATGACGCCCTTGAAATAAGACATTGCGTTATTATCAGGGTGAATATCCTACTATTGTGCAATACATTAATTGTAATTTCACAATATACAATAACGTTATAATCGACTCTTCCGATTACGAGCGAAAAGTCATGCGTCACCGGTCGGGTGTGTAACAGGGGAAGGGGGGAGGAGGCTCGCGTGCTGGTACTGCTGGTTACTAGCTTGTCTCTCGCTCGCTCAGTCTCGTTTCGAAGTTCACTAAGCTCCGTCGCCATGGAGCACGCTCCTCGCATTCGCTGGTCGAAAGAACAGCGCAAGTTTTGTGTAGAGCAATATTATTTATACGGTGGTTTGGTCACTGTTGTTAGGCGTTTGTTCTGTGACAAGTTCCATGTGCGAAATAATCAGGTGCAGTGTCCGACTTTAGATACAATTAAGGAATGGGCGAAGATTTATGAAAAGACAGGAGGTTTCGAAGAGGAGCAAACGACCGAGTCAAGTAAGTAGCACATAAAGCATGTTTCGTCAGATTTGTTTACATTGCGCAATCCAGTGCCAAATTTTTGTTTTTAAATCACATTCATACAAGCTCCAATTAGTAAAGGAGTTGAAGCCTTCTCGGAGTCACTATAATAACCTTGATAACAATTAGATATTCAAAATATTTTGTATATAAGTTTACTTACTTTGGTGGTGTGCTTTCAAAGGTCTGGATAATTTGTAGGTATATAAAACTGACTTTATGAATATTTTTCTGCAGACAAGCTAAGTGGCACACAATGGGGCAGGAAGACTGGAGAAAACCGGATCATCAGGACAGAGTCTATAGATACCGGACTGCAGCATCAGGCGATCAAATGTAATGCATCATACACATTACTAGTGAAGTCACAAAATATCGATAAGACAATAATAAACAATTATACTCTACAGGGAAGCAACGGGACATCAAATGGAGTGGACCACGTCCAGTTAATGAGAAAGAGAAAATTTTGGAGCCTATTGTGGAAAAACCACAATATTATTATTATCAGGAGCCGGTCGAAGAGGAAGTGAAGCCAGATAAAAGTAAACACATACAGTAGTACATATTTTCAAAGTAAAAACCTTGAACATAAATGAACTAATATACTATTATTATTAATATTAAAATAATTATTATAATAATATAAAAATAACTAAAATTGAGCTTCACGGACGCTTTTATTTATACTATTATAATATATATTATAATATTATGAACGTATTATAGTATTAAGTATAATCAATTTTCACAATCATTGCTAAAATAGTAGTAGTATCTATATCTGATAAGTTTGAACGTCAGTAAACAGATTGTGATGATTAGTCATCGTACACATAACAAAAAACATCGCGCGGCGTCACGGTTGTCAAGGAAAATCCGTGTACCTAAAGATTGTACAGAAATAACATACAGCTGGTGTCAATGAAGTCGGTTGAAAATGGTGCAATATCACGGTCAATAATATTGCGCAATATCACGGTCAATAATGTTGCGCATTATCACGGTCAATAGTATTGCGCAATATCACGGTCAATAATATTGCGCAATATCACGATGTCATTGATTTATTTATTTATATACACTTTATTGTGGCTTACTGGCCTGTTGGTCTAGTGGTCAGTGACTATGACTGCTATGCCGGAGGTCGTGGGTTCGATTCCCACCCAGGACAAATGTTTGTGTGATGAGCATGATCATTTGTTCTGTGTCTGGGTGTAATTTATCTATATATGTATGTATTTAGAAATATATAAGTATGTTTATCAGTTGTCTAGTACTCATAACACAAGCTCTGCTTAGCTTGAGACTAGACGGCGTTGTGTGATAGTTGTGGAATATTATTATTATATTATATTATTATTGTACACCAGAAAATATATTACAAAAAAAAATACGATTAATACAAAACATACAATGGGCGGCCTTATCGCTTTCTGCGATCTCTTCCAGGCAACCTTGATTGTGATTGTGATTATAATAATAGGTATATTATGTATCTATTGCGCAATCTTGTTGTAGGTCTATGACCCGCCTAACAACAATAAAATAGTATGGCTTCATTCCAAATACCTACGTTCGATTGTAATTTTATTACGTCCATTATTATTTTATTAACATTTTTTTTTTAAATTAATGAGCTAGGTTTATTTTCCTAAAACAACGTCGTCTTATACAGGTGACTTTAAAAAAAATAATTCTGTATAATCACGGTTTCTTTACTTTGGTATAGTTTCAATGAAATGTCGCCAACAGGATAATTAATTGATTGGATTTTGTTTTGTATGAGACAAGAATATCTGTGGAGTGATCGTTTGAATCGTATTGCCGGAGTATTTATTAAATATATAATGCTTATAATATTTCTCCTTTCCTTAGAACAAGTGATTAAAGAAAAATTCGAAGAGAAGGTCCTAGATTTAATCGAGGCGCTAAACGCTCGCGGTCACGCAGCACGTGCGAGCGCATTTGTTTCACTCCGCGCGGAATTACAGCGACGAGCGCTTGATGGCTTGTTGTCCGCACACCGCGCCACGCTGGCCGACCATGTGTCGCGCGCACTACGACGTGGCAAGGATAGAGAGAGGAAGGCAGCTGCTGCTGTTGCGCCGCTGTTAGCTGTACAGGTGATTATCATTATCTGATTAGATTTTTTAACGAACTTCCAGCAATGGGGACCCTACTGCTTAGTTTAGACAAATGAATTCCAAAAAAGTGTCAACTTTCGAGCCAGTTCTCTTTGGTCTGCTGTCTGGCTATGCATTAATACGTAGTGAACCACCGGCTTATACTTAATATAATTGTTACCCACAGATCGGCGAGGAAGGCTCGGAGGAGTTCGTGCGCGCGGTGCGGCCCGCGCTCGCCGCCACCGCTACTGACAAGTATGCCTCACTCGACACACGCACTGAGGTAAACATCGCAACACAGACACACTATACAAATGTCTTAAGGCACTTTTCATCAAAGAAAATGTCTGTCTCCAGAAACCAATAAGATAACGTGTTTCTATAATAATTTGTTCTGTATGTTTCAGTGCTGCTCATCGCTGGCCGTGTTGTGCTACTTGATGGAGGATGATCTCACTGAGACTTTAGAGGTCATGCGCTTGTATGAGACCATCTTCAGCGGCAGCTATCTCAAGGTAAACTATGAGTATACACACGCAATTTACTCGACACGAAGTATTTATGTATGAGAAGTTCGAGTTGCGGTAAAAATAGTAGTCACTCAGCAAGACGGCCACAATGATGGTCGTCTAATTGGGATAATGTTACGAGGATTAAAATGATGAATTCCCAATGTAACGGAGTTTCTTGTTTCTTCGCCCAGGATGACGGTAGCGTGAATGTGTCGGATGCAGCCGTAGTGGAGGGCGCGTGGCACGCCGCCGCACTGGACGGCTGGGCACTGCTGTTGTCGCTGTTGTCGCCCAACCACGCGTTGTCGCTGCTCAACAACCAGGCGCCCAGCTTTACCAGGCTTGGGGACTTGTTGGAGGCTGTGTCACTTGAGGTAACTTACCTAAGTTTTTGTTGTACACCAGACAACGATAATCTAAATGAATTGGTTTATAAATATATGTGTCTGTACTCCCAGGTTCGCATGGCAGCAGGCGGCGCGCTCGCCATCGCGTACGAGTCAGTGACAGATGACGACAGCTCAGAAAACCCGCTCACAGCGCACGTGGACTTACTACTGCCGCGACTCACCGAGCTAGCGCGAGACTCGAACAAGTTCCGCGCCAAGAGAGACCGCAAGATACAGCGAGCCACCTTCAGGGATATCCTCAAGTACTTCGAGGTGCGTTGCATATAACATAATATTATTATGTAGGTTACATTATGTAGGGTACATTAGCCAGGGCATAAGTCCCAGTGACAGACGACGACCACTTAGACAACCGCTGGCATAAATCATGTGGTTGGAACAATTTAGTTTAACGCCGACATGATTAATCTTCCAGGAAGGCGAAGAGCCCTGCATATCAGCCCACATCGGCTCCGAGAGCGCGTCGTGGTGCCACTGGTCGGGCGGCGCGGCGTACGCGGCGCTGGCGGGGGCACTCGGCGGGGCGCTGCAAGTGTTGGCGCCGCGCGCCGTGCGCCTGCGCGCTGCGCTGGCGCTGCCCATAGTGCCGCCCGCTGAGGTGGCGCCACAGGAGAAGCCTAAGAAACTGCAACGGGTATGTACCTGCACAATATATCAATTGCAACTTTTCGTTATTCTGCCTTCATGTGACACAACGCATAATCGTAAGATCGACACCGATGGAATGAATTAGAGGGAGATATTTACCCAGCAGTGCGGTAGAGTAGTGATTTTGCTTATCAGTTTTATTAGACTTAAAATAATTAGGACTAAGAATACCACAGAAATTAGTCGTTACTTAATATTATGATTGTCCTTTCTAGCATCTACAACATAGAGCAACGAGCAAGGCGCGGCAGTTCACCCGCAACAAGAACAGAGACAAGCGCTCCGCGGCCCTCGCCATCTGAACCCGCCGCACCACATCGCACGGTTCCACTCAAATATCTCTTTCGGTTTAGTTCTACTAGAGCTTAGTTTAACGCTAATAACGTCAAGTCGACGCCTTACTTCTTAGTGTGTCACCTCCCGAGCGGACAACAGTAACAGCTAGTTGCAGCATGCCGCCGGACAGGTCGCGTGAGGTTAGGTTACAATAGGCTAGGTGTTAAACCCCCCAGGTGGAAGCCAGCAGGCGACGGGTGCGGGGGCACCCTCGCCTGTATTGCACAGGCTTCCACCAGTGCCGGACGGGAATGGCCAGGTGTTTCCGGCCATTCCCGTAGCCCCCCAGACGGGGGGACATGCGGGGCCCGCCAGCTTGGCGGGCATGCGCCGGGGGGGTTGTGGATGCAAAGGCTGAGCCGGATTCCCATGACCTCTCCATCAAGGCGATGAGGGAACACCGCTGAGTTTTAGTGGGTATACTGCCACCCTGGCAGGGAGTCCCACATACTCCGTCTCGTCCCCCGACGAGCGGAGATGCGTAATGTCATATCTCAGCGACAAAAAAAAAAGGCTAGGTGTTAAAACCAAAGAAATCCATCAAATTTTGGATAAAATAAACACTTTGGAGCCGTCAAATGTATAAGGCATCTTGCTAATCGTCGAAGCTCTGATTTAATTTCTCGCAACATTCTGAACTCGTTTGGTCATTCCTTTTGCGATGTTGATGTATTTTAAATTAAGTTATCATATTGTTTTGTATTATAAATTGGCTAAATAATAACAGCCGCACAGGTCCATTGCTGCGATTGGTTTGAGGATGGTTGACCATCTTTACATACCGAGACCCCTCCGTGCTTTGGAAAGCACGTTAAGCCGTTGGTCCCGGCTGTCTTTCGTGGATTTGACAACTCAAACTCAAACTCAAAGCATTTATTTCAATTAAACCATTTTACAGGCACTTTTGAATTGTCAAGAAGTAGGTCAGTCAGAAAAATGTGAAGCTAGTTGCCCATTCCAAAGCGTAGGTACCTATGGAGAAGAACGGACAAGAAACTCCATGGACACTCTTTTTCAATTATATTTTACAAAAATATTAGTTACATCATTACTTTTGAATTTATAATTAAATAATGTGAGAACGATGTAAAAATAAACAAGACGTATGCGTTAAAAGCGTCCAGAGTACAACAAATAGTACTAAAACAACAATCCAAAAATAAAAATAAAATAATTAAAAATAAGCCGAGGCAGCTAAGTGATGACCAGCCCCAACTGACGGCGCCCGTTCACGAACATGACGCATAGATCAGCACCATTCAGCTCAACCATTTTGAAGGGAGCTAAATGATCCAACATACACGCCACCGTCAGCGAGACATTTGTGTGAGCATGACATACTATCAGCCGCCAGGGCACATTCAAGTCAATGAAAGACATATTACCCGGTAAATGGTAAAATAAGGTATAGTACTTACATAGAACTCACATCTGTGCTATGCAATTATACAATACAAATGAAATTGAGTTTATACAATGCAAAGATAGTCTTACAATCTTCAGCAGCTCCAACAGTATTTTCAGGTGTTAATCAATTAGTTGTGGTTGTGGAGCAGGACCAGCATTGAGCCAGGCATTTTTATCAGCTATGTAATCCCCTAACTTATAATATGCCTGACTGCATAGTGTGCGTTTTATACAAGACTTGAATTTTGTCTCATTCAGTTGAAGAATGTGGGGAGGTATTTTATTATAACATTTTAAACAGTACCCCATAAAAGATGAGTCTACTTTAGCCAGTCTGAAACCTGGTTGAACTAATAGGTCCCTATTTCTAGTACTATAATTATGTCTTTCACCTCTTTTACTAAAAAGATGTAAGTTTTTTCTTACATACATGATGTTTTCGTAGATATATTGACAAGGTACCGTCATGATGTTAATTTCCTTAAACAGTTCCCTCAGAGAATCGCGCCTGCGGAGGTTATATATGGCTCTGATGGCTCTTTTCTGCAGAATAAAAATAGAATCGATGTCTGCAGCCCGTCCCCAAAGTAAAATACCGTAAGACATGACACTATGAAAGTAACTAAAATAGACTAGTCTCGCGGTATCGACATCAGTAAATTGACGGATTTTTCTGACAGCATAAGCTGCTGAACTTAGCCGTCCTGCAAGAGATGTTAAATGAGGACCCCATTGTAGCCTTGAGTCGAGCGTGATCCCTAAGAAAACAGTTTTATCGACGATTTCTCTTGATTCAATATTATCTCACAATCACTACCCTTGACATTTGGTAAAGAAAATCTTATGCACTTAGTTTTTTTTCCATTTAATACTAAATTATTAGCAGTGAACCAATTTTGGATCTGCAGTAGGGCGTTATTTACGTCGTCAAAATTTGTAGCACGTCTATTTACCTTAAAAATTAAGGAAGTGTCATCAGCAAATAACACCATTTGTGGTTGATTTTTTAATAAATGGAGTAGATCATTAACATACACTAAAAAGAGGAAAGGACCCAATATCGAGCCTTGTGGCACACCCATTTTTACTTTTAAACCATATGAATTGACACCATTTATTTGGACTTGCTGTTGTCTATCATTTAAATAAGAACTAACTAAACTGAGCGCAAGTTTTCCAAGTCCGTAATGCTCAAGTTTCAAAAGCAAGGTTTCGTGATCGACGCATTCAAATGCCTTAGAGAGGTCACAAAAGATTCCAATGGCGTCTTGGGCCTCTTCCCACGCGTTAAAAATGTGTTTTAATAAGGTTACACCAGCGTCAGTCGTACAACGTCCTTTGGTGAAACCAAATTGCTGATCGTGAAGGATTTTATTCATGTTAAAATGATTGAGCATCTGATTAAGCATTATCTTTTCGAACACCTTACTGAAAACCGGCAACACGGATACGGGACAGTCGTTACGGGTAGTCAGAAGCCCGAAAGTCTGACAACCAGTCTTAACAAGGTATACAGGTATCGTATACCGGATATCTATGGTATACCCAGTACTGGGTTGTGGAGATCAGATAAGCAGTCGCCATGTAAAATACTAGTACTCAGCTGCAACCGGTTAGACTGGAAGCCGACCATAGTTGGGAAAAGGCTAGGCAGATGATGATGATGGGATCATTTCACTCTTATTCCATCTCATGGTGATTCGGGCTCACGCTTATTCGTTACGAGTACCTATGTACCTATACTCTGTTACTGCCCGCACTTAGCGGGACGTCCTTGAAAGCGCTCGAGGTAGTGCTCGAAAATCAATATTTACGATGTTTATAATTTATAGCTTCTGCCCGCGACTTTGTACGCATGCAATTTCTTGTTCCCCCAACGCACCCCGTCACATCGCATCGTCTGCCGCGAAAACTTCTAACTTTTTTTTCATTTTGCTCAACTCTTAAGGGCCCTAGCGTGATGTTTAATAGCCTTCCTCAAGAATTGGGCTATCAAATGCAAAAACGTTTTTAAATCCGACCGATACTTCCAGAGATTAGAGCTTTCAAACTCGATATCCGTGTTTCAAACAGACAAACTCTTCAGCTTTATTCACGGATATCTATGTTTATTCATCATCTGCCTAGCCGTTTCCCAACTATGTTGGGGTCGGCTTCTAGTCTAACCAGATGCAGCTGAATACCAGTATTTTACATAGTGCGACTGCCTATCTGACCTCCACAACTCAGTTACTGGGTAATACGATACCCCTTGGTAAGACTGGTTGGTTGTCAGACTTTCAGGCTTCTGACTACCCGTAACGACTGTCAAATATCCATCAATGACAGCCGGGACTAACGGCTTAACGTGCTTTCCGAGGCACGGAGGGGTCACGGTATGTAAAGATGGTCACCCATCCACAGACCAACCGCGGCAAGCGTAGCTTAACCTGATGGACCGACCTGTGCGGCTGTTATTATTTAGCCACGGGCCCCTTTTCAGCTTTATTATTAGTATTATTTAAAAAATATGATATCTCCTAAGATATTAATTGAAATTAAATGATGTCAAGGGCAATTTTGTTCAAAATTAAATACTTATGATGAATAACGTATTTATTTGGATAATTATTAATGATTTGCCGTAAAGGGCAATTTTGATCTCAATGAAATGCACAACGTATTTAATGTATTTAATTGGATAAGGAATAATACTGTGTTGTTGTTGTGTGTTGGATCATTCGGTTCCCTACAAAATGGTTGAGCTGGATGGTGCTGATCCACGCGTCATGTTCGTGAACGAACAACGTTCGGGCGCCGTCGGTTGGGACTGGTCATCTCTTAACTGCCAAGGCTTATTTTTAATCTTATGTCTTGAATTGTTTCTTCATTTCTGTCTTTTTTGCATTGTTCTCACATATATGTAGAAGCAACAAGAATAATGTACCCAGGATTTTGTAATATCTTGATTTAAAAGAGTGTCCATGGAGTTTCTTGCCCGTTCTTCTTCATAGAGATCTACGCTTTGGAATGGGCAACTAGCTTCAACTTTCTGACTAACTGACAGACTATTTAATTTTGACAATTCAAAAGTGCCTGTACAAGGTTTAATTGAAATAAATGATTTGAGTTTGAGTTTGAACTGTATTGTTTAAAATAGCTTGGTAAATAACCCATAATTTTTTTGTTAATGTAAAAGGTAAAAATGGTTACTGTGGGTTATTGGGGGAGGGAAGTTGCTCGCGTCCGTAGGATTTATCATCTTTTACTGACCTACCCTACACGTCTCCCCCGGGTGGTGCTAAACGAGCAACAACGCCGAGTCTTGAGCGGCGGTTACTAACCCGACTCAGATTGCCTAACAAGCAGATCGTTGTTGGGGGTAGGAAATTACCTCCACAATCCGTAACTCCATTGTATTATGGAATCGGGGGCATTGGCTTCACCGCCCGCGTCACGAGGTAGAAAGCCTCTCTAAAAATTCACCCTAATCCTAAGGTGGGAAGCGCGCCGAGAGGATGTATGACTTACGGGTAGTAAGTTGCTAGCGCCAACCTCAACGGACCCGGCAAACGTTGTTGTATGAGCCTTCGTGAAGGAATAGGCGTCACCCTTCAAGTGACTAATTATTTCGACCTTACTCGTGGGAACAATATGAATGAAACAAATAAAATTCCAAATAATCCTAATAATACGATCGAACAACAATTTCACAACAGTATGTTCATCAGAAACCGTAGTAACAGTCTACCATCAGTTGCAGCAAGTAAAACCAGCGATACACAAACACAAAATAATGAACTAGAGCTAAAAACTAATGAGGAGAACCATTTATACCCGTGCCAAAATGATCAAGTACCTCCTAAAATTAAAAAAATAAAGGAAACAAGCCCAATTTGCAGTGACAATACTAAGAAATCAACAAAACCAGCGCACAACAAATTTGACATCCTCAACAGTGAAGAAACAGAAGAATCGGTCTCCCTTACAGAGTCTACACCTAAATCGCAACCTATTTTTGTGGCAGGAGTCATGGATGTTACAGCGTTAGAAGCCATCCTAAATGAAATTGTTGACAACACATCATACCAAACGACAACATTAAGATGCGGCCATATCATTAAGTTAATGACCACCAATATACAAACTTATAAAGCAATCCGAGAGCATTTTATAACTAACAAAATATCACATTACACTTACAAATTAAAATGTGAAAGAGCATACAGAGTTGTACTACGAGGACTACGCTCCACAGAAAATACTGCACTAATAAAACAAGAGTTAAAAGAACAAGGGCATGAGGTGAGACAAATAGTAAATGTTTTACATAGGTCTACCAAAGAGGCATTGCCCATCTTTTTCGTGGACTTGGAGCCAAACAAAAACAACAAAGAAATATTTAACTTAAGATACTTATGTCAAAAGGGAGTAACATTTGAAGCTCCTCATAAGAAAAAAGAAATAATGCAATGTAAAAGATGTCAGAGGTTTGGACATACTAAAAATCAGTGCTTCAAAC
Source organism: Oligia fasciuncula (assembly GCA_963082905.1). Taxonomy (NCBI): domain Eukaryota; kingdom Metazoa; phylum Arthropoda; class Insecta; order Lepidoptera; family Noctuidae; genus Oligia; species Oligia fasciuncula. Next base: position 2,949,422 of record OY720392.1, on the reverse strand, counting down.
CATTCAGATGTGGGAAATGTGCTAGAAAACATCCTACTTTTGCGTGCAACATAACACCAGAGAGATTTAATAAATGTGCAAATTGTCAAGATATCTATCCCGCAAGCCACAAGGGTTGCTTAAAATATAAACAGTATAAGGAAAAAATACTAACAATAAAGAAAACCACCGAACCCGTAGTACAGGAAAGATCAAAAGATTGGAACGATCAGTACAACAAAACCTAAGACAAAATAGTCACAGAAAAAAGAAGCTACTCGGATGCAACAAAAGACCGACCACTAACTGGAGGCATACCGGACCCAGAGAACGGTCCCGACAGATAAGAACTAATGTTCGCCAAATTTTGGCCGCGCGGGTATGCCGCCGGTATAATCAGATGGTCGCAGAGCATCATTTCAGTTGTGCAGCTCGTTTTTGCGGCAAGCCCCGGCGGCTCAAATACTACGGAATGCCGCCGAGCTTGTTGGCGGCATACCCGCCGCCTGGGCCGCCGGCATAGTGTGAGCCTTAACAAATCATAATCACCATGATGGACAAAAGGAAGAACAGAATAATCCAACTTATCTCAAGCCTAATATTGTTATTAGGCTTGAGATAAGTTGATTAACACACTCCGGGTAGTCACTTGGAACGTCAACGGCTTGACGGACCGTCGTCAGGAGTTTCAAGCATTCCTTCAAATAAAAAAATAGTACATTATGATACATGTGTGCTATGTTGATCATTATGCACGAGGCGATATTATCGCGCGAGCCGCAGGCGAGAGCGATAAGAAAGCCGAGTGTATATTGATTAATGCACACGCGTTTCATACGACGTTTTTCAACACACTTGCGAGGAAAAAAAACAGACTTGTATTGTTAAATATTAACTTGTATGGAAAATGGCGCGCTGGTTTTGTTTTCCCGCGCGCCGTGCTAGCCAGTACTAGCGATGCGCGCGCAACATTGACTCATTTTAAATATATTAATCTATGGCACAGACAAAACCGATACAGCCTATAGAAAAAATATAATAAACACAAACCTGAAAATTGCAAAAAACCTAAGAATTTCGTGGTCTACCACTGCGCATTCACCCTAAATTGTCTGTGGTCCCCTGCGAGTTCATTTTGCGACCAAGGACAATACAGACTATTTAAAAAAAAATGAAATATAGCCCGCGGATTTTTTCTTTCGGCATGAAGTCTCTTTGGGCGCTTTCCGAATTAGCTATAATCGCTCACATCACAGCGCTCACATCATCTCCATGGACGTAATATTACGTCCATGCATCATCTCACATGCGTTCCGATTTAGATATTACTATTATGACTGCTGAGAGCTGGCAACAATTCGGAACACTCGTGAACGCGCTCACATGACAGTGCTTACACAATGTAAAAAAGATATTATTACAGTATTTCTTTGTATAAACACGACATTTCTTCTTCAGTTCTTCTTCTTTGGTTAGGTGGCGACTGTCAGCCAGAAGCACAATTTCAAAAATGCCACGTTAGTTTAATTTAAAGATGATGCAACTCAAAACAAAACACACACTGACACAACCTCATACACACACTGTCATTTTTGACAGCGCTCACGGTGATATTATTCTAGGGCATGGTCGGCATTATCGCAAGATGGCGAATGTCATGACGTCATCTATGACGATTCACGGGACATCGTTATCGTTATCGCGCTCACGCTAATTCGGTTATTTCCCAATTCGGAACACATCGATTATTTCCCAATTCGGAACGCAGGGTTTGATGAGATTAAAAAAGCGCGCGTCTCCGACTAGTAAATAGTTATCTGTGGTATTACAGAACATGTGGATTAAAGTAAAGAAAAAGCACGCGTTCGTAATACACTCCATTATGGACCTAAAAGCGGTTCAATAAGAGCCACTTTACGAGCAAGTGTGTTGAAAAATTACATAGTTTTAATTTCTGAAACAAGGTTCACTGCAAGATTTCCCTTCGCTATACAAAATTACGCAATGTGTACATATCCTTTAATAAAAAAATACTTTTATGAACTTTATCGATCGTTATAACCACTGAGAGTAATTTATATGTCGGAGTTGGTTCTGAATTATTGTAATTGTGGGTAGTCCACATAATTTGTTATGATTTTGTTGTTCTTATTATGAATTTAAGTAATTTTACTATCCATTATTGTCTAACAAATTGGAACATAATTTATTGAGTACTCGGTGTAATTGTAACCGATAGTTTTGTTCAAAACAATTGATGTAATGTTATTGTGATTTTAAAATGATTTACTAGTAAATCTCTATTGTTTATTTACGATATTTATTATTGTATTATTTGATTACTTATAATGTAATGTCTTATTCGTTTTATAACATTTTAGTGTTTTGTATCAACTCAAGTAAACACGTTGACGTACTTCCGTGCGTCATCGGACAGAGTTGTTGTGGGGCGAATGCGAGGTGGGGACAAACCCCTTATAACTAAGCGCATTCGTTTGTGCTAGGAGAGACGGTCTTCGGACTCGACTCCGTACAGAGCACTAGCTCCCACAGAGTACTTTTTGATAGACTGAAACTAGCTCCCGACAAAACCTGTCGGTTTACTAAAGATCAGACTTTTAACTGTATTGTAAATACGCTATATTTGGGTGACTCTGTCACTATACGAACAGTAATCGATCCTACGATTAGTTCGCAATTACTTTGTTACCGTACATAATTGTTATACTGTGTATCTAGTTGTGTCATGTACCTACAGTGTGTGATTTGCTAGTGTGATTAATTGTTAATGAAATTATAATCTGACTTAAACTGCAAACCGTTTTTCTATTGCGCAATAACCAACACATACCCACACTACGCCCACAGTAGTAATTAAAATATGCCTGACAATATCGAGACATACTATACCTGCTCCGATATCAGTACGCACACAGTAGTAGTTGTAATATACCTGATATCGAGACAGCCTAAACATACCTGATCCGACATATAGTTAAGAGAATAAAATTGTATCACTCCCATTAATTTTTATGCTTCATTTTTAAGTAATAGAATAATTGCTGCAAAGGTTAACTGGAAATTCATTAGGGCGCGATCAGATCGCAAGCTATAAACTAGCGGAAAGTGTCCTAGTAAAGTTAGGTATAGCTCCTGTGGTCAGATCAGTGAGCTTTAAATATGAGAATGGTTTAAAATTTTGCCTAAAAACTATGGTTGAGCCATAACTGCTTAGTTGAGTCGGTTGGAAATCGATCGGGCGGGGCGGTTTGAATCGGCATAAAAAACAACTGTCATTTCGTATAGTATATTTAGTTCAGCGTACTTATTTATTTATTTTATAATAATATGTACACAGTAAAATACATAGGGATATGACATAATTATAATTTGAGTACAAAGGTACTGCTTATTTCTTAAGAAATTTCTTCCAGCAGACCTGCGAAAGGACAAGTAAAAAATAGAAAACTGGCCAAGTGCGAGTCGGACTCGCACACGAAGGGTTCCGTACCACAAGGCAAAAACGCAGAAAAAAACACGTTTGTTGTATGGGAGCCCCCCTTAAATATTTATTTTATTTTGTTTTTAGTATTTGTTGTTATAGCGGCAACAGAAATACATCATCTGTGAAAATTTCAACTGTCTAGCTATCACGGTTCATGAGATACAGCCTGGTGACAGACAGACGGACGGACGGACGGACAGCGAAGTCTTAGTAATAGGGTTCCGTTTTTACCCTTTGGGTACGGAACCCTAAAAAGAAATGTAGACAATAGTGTGTGAGAACAAGAAGAGAAAATATAAAATGTGTGAAGTCTAAAACTAGAATATTAAATAAACCTACATATACAGTGTAAAAGGATCTTTAACAGTTGATAGGAAATGTTGTGATTGAGTTATAAACATGGTATTTTTACGTTTAGAAATCTGATACGATGGAGAATAATTTAACCTAATAAAAAAGGGTAGGTAATCGGGGCTTTTATTGAGTAATTTTACAATTATTGTATAAATTTATGAAAAATATCAATTTTTGTTAAAAAAAAACCATAATTCTCAATTGAGGGCGATTGTTTACACAGGGGTCACAGCAGCGAACTAGAATTTAAAAAATGCTGCATTTTTTTTTTTGATTTTTTAAAATATTTTTTCCGTCGATAAAATTAAGCTTAGTTTCCCTCATTTCGATATGTGCACATTATGAAGACTCACACTGTATATTGTACTTGTTTAATAGAGGTTACTGACTGTAGGTAAACATTTCAACGTTCAATTGACAATTTAAAAAAAACTTTTTATATTGTTAATGGCTTCGAGAGCCTACTCGTAGCTACGGATTCTTACGCGTGACTACACGAGCCTACGCGTGGCTACGAGAGCCTACGCAAGATTACGAGAGCCTATACGTGACTACGAGAGCCTACGTGTGACTACGAGAGTCTACGCACGACTACGAGAGCCTACGTGTGACTACGAGAGTCTACGCACGACTACGAGAGCCTACGTGTGACTACGAGAGTCTACGCACGACTACGAGATCCTACGTGTGACTACGAGAGTCTACGCACGACTACGAGAGCCTACGTGTGACTACGAGAGTCTACGCACGACTACGAGAGCCTACGTGTGACTACGAGAGTCTACGCACGACTACGAGAGCCTACGTGTGACTACGAGAGTCTACGCACGACTACGAGAGCCTACGTGTGACTACGAGAGTCTACGCACGACTACGAGAGCCTACGTGTGACTACGAGAGTCTACGCACGACTACGAGAGCCTACGTGTGACTACGAGAGTCTACGCACGACTACGAGAGCCTACGTGTGACTACGAGAGTCTACGCACGACTACGAGAGCCTACGTGTGACTACGAGAGTCTACGCACGACTACGAGAGCCTACGCGTGACTACGAGAGCCTACGTGTGACTACGAGAGTCTACGCACGACTACGAGAGCCTACGCGTGACTACGAGAGCCTACGTGTGACTACGAGAGTCTACGTGTGACTACGAGAGTCTACGCACGACTACGAGAGTCTACGCACGACTACGAGAGCCTACGCGTGACTACGAGAGCCTACGCGTGACTACGAGAGCCTACGTGTGACTACGAGAGTCTACGCACGACTACGAGAGCCTACGTGTGACTACGAGAGTCTACGCACGACTACGAGAGCCTACGCGTGACTACGAGAGCCTACGCGTGACTACGAGAGCCTACGTGTGACTACGAGAGTCTACGCACGACTACGAGAGCCTACGCGTGACTACGAGAGCCTACGCGTGACTACGAGAGCCTACGTGTGACTACGAGAGTCTACGCCCGACTACGAGAGCCTACGCGTGACTACGAGAGCCTACGCGTGACTACGAGAGCCTACGTGTGACTACGAGAGTCTACGCACGACTACGAGAGCCTACGCGTGACTACGAGAGTCTACGCACGACTACGAGAGCCTACGCGTGACTACGAGAGTCTACGCACGACTACGAGAGCCTACGTGTGACTACGAGAGTCTACGCACGACTACGAGAGCCTACGCGTGACTACGAGAGTCTACGCACGACTACGAGAGCCTACGCGTGACTACGAGAGTCTACGCACGACTACGAGAGCCTACGTGTGACTACGAGAGTCTACGCACGACTACGAGAGCCTACGCGTGACTACGAGAGTCTACGCACGACTACGAGAGTCTACGTGTGACTACGAGAGTCTACGCACGACTACGAGAGCCTACGCGTGACTACGAGAGTCTACGCACGACTACGAGAGCCTACGTGTGACTACGAGAGTCTACGCACGACTACGAGAGCCTACGCGTGACTACGAGAGTCTACGCACGACTACGAGAGTCTACGCGAGACTACGAGAGCCTACGTGTGACTATGTGAACATATTTTATTGAATTTAAACTTTAATTTGTTATAAAATAATGTTATTTCTTTATCCCTGTCCGAGGTTTTCTAAAATGGAAGAGAATCGTGCCCAAATCGAGCAGGGGGCCACTTTGGGGAATCATAAAAGGATAACATTATGAATTATAATATAGCGAAGACAGTCCGTGTTTTTCGTTTTTTCGCTGCACTACGTAGGTATAATCAAATAGATTGGGATTGGATTGATTAGTATTTTAGCACAGACAAAAAAAAAAACTGAAAAATGCTTCACCAATGGGATTTGATACGAATAACTTAACAGTCCATTATGTTATCCTTTTATGATTCTGTTAAAGTGGCCTTTTTAGGCCCCAGATCACATCAGCGGGCTAATTGTGTGATGATGCATGATATTAATAAAAATATATATTATTAACAATTATTTTTCGAACTTAAGATACAATGGATTAGCAATATCCTTTAAAGTGATTCAGATTGTGATTGATAGTGTATTACGCAATTAGGGTGCTGGTCGGCTTCCAATCTTACCGAATACAACTCAATACTATTATTTGTCATGGACCTACTGCTTATTTGACTTTCACAACCCAGTTACTGGTAGCGATGGGCGACTCGAGTTATCTAACTCGAGTAACTCGGGTCAGACCGTAAGCGAGTCAGCCCGAGCTAAAATATTTGTAAACCGAGTTAACCCGGGGAGCGCGCGTGGCGGCTCGCGGCTAGTCGCCTAGCCCGCGAGTCGCGAGGCCCGAACCCCGAACCGTTCGGGCTTCGCGACTCGCGGGCATTTCGGAGCAGTTCGGAGTCGTTCGGGCCGAGCAACTCCGAGCGAGCTCGAATCACCCCGACCGACGATGACCGAACGTCCGAGCCGCGACTGAAAGAGATAGTTCTCGTTGTTGGTTTCTTATCAGACGGTTAGGCCGAAAGAACTGATGAGAGAGTTTTGAAATTGAAAGCCTACTCGCTTATCTGTTTTGTTTACTTTTTTGTTATTGTTACTTCGTTCGTTGTTTATTGTTTTGTTGCAGTTTTATTAGTTTAAGTTTTGTTTGTTTTGTTAACTTTAATAAGTTTAGAATGGCTCCTGGAAGTAAAAAAAGTGTTGCGTGGGAGTTTTTTTCGAAAACAGATAACGATACTAAAGTAGTTTGCAAGTTATGCTCCTGTCAGTATAAATATAGTGGAAATACCACTACTTTAGTGATCCACTTAAAAAAGAAACATATAATTCAATACAGTGAAACCGTTGGCGCAAATTTACCCAGAAACGAATGTGCAAGTAGTGAGTGTGAGGTTTCGAGAATTGACTTGCCAATGCCAAGTGTGTCAGGTGTTCGTGTGTCGGAGAATCGGGAGGAGAATAATACCGTTGTCGGTTCTGTTCCTGAGCCTCCTCAGCCTCCTCCAAAGCGGGCGCGACAGATGCGCTTAACTGCTCCTTATAAAATAAACCAAAAAGCTGGTGATGAAGCCTTACTAGACCTAATAACAATAGATATGCAACCCCTACAAATAGTTGAAAACGAGGGTTTTATAAAATATTCAAAAAAATTAAATCCTGATTATATTTTATTTTATTTTATTATATATATATATATATCTGATATATTAGCACAGACAGAAAAAAATAACTGAAAAATGCTTCACCAATGGGATTTGATACGATTAACTTAGCAGTCCAATAGGTTATCCTTTTATGATTCTGCTAAAGTGGCCTTTTTAGGCCCCCAGATCACATCAACAAATAAAAAAAATTATTAACAATTATTTTTCGAACTTAAGATACAATGGACTAATCCATTGTATCTTAAGTTCGTTCAATATCCTTTAAAGTGATTCAGATTGTGATTGATAGTGTATTATGCAATTAGGGTGCTGGTCGGCTTCCAATCTTACCGAATACAGCTTCACAACCCAGTTACTGGGTAACACGATATCTGGTAACACTGGGGGTGTCAGATTTCAAGGCTTCTGACTATCCGCTGTCAAACATGTCTCCAGTATGAAAGGAATGGTCACCTTAATCGATTAAAACTTTGCGCTTGTTACTGTAGCGGTATCTACAACGCCACATGCGAACAGCGCGTCATACTGACCTCACGCAAATCCTGCATCGCGCAAGCAGAGTTTACCGCGCAACTAGCATAGATACAACGGCCCGACATGAATCACTGGGCAGTTGCCCGCCAGACACAACACCCGTCTGGTCGGAGGATCCTCCCTTTTCTATAGAGTATGAGTGAACTTTACACCCTGTTCCTCATACCTCTATACTGGTGACCCCAAACATGAACGTCAGCGCAGCCTTCGTGCAAATACTTCATACTTCGTGACGTCATCACATTACCACTCCTTTGCGTCGCGCAGTCGGGTAAATACGGTTCCCGCAGCATGAATATGTTATTGAAACAATGTTGTGCAACTTTGTTTACCGTAACAACGAGGCATATGACGCTTCCATTATCATTACGCTCGGTATTCAATATGGGGCCTTTAAAATAAGACACTGCGTTATTATTTGGGTGAATATATATGGGTGAATAGTGAATATCCTACTATTGTGCAATACATTAATTGTAATTTCACAATATACAATAACGTTATAATCGACTCTTCCGATTCCGCGCGAAAACTCATGCGTCACCGGTCTGGTGTGTAACAGGAGAAGGGAGGAGGAGGCTCGCGTGCTGGTTATAGCCGCTAGCTTGTCTCTCGCTCGCTCAGTCTCGTTCCGAAGTTCACTAAGCTCCGTCGCCATGGAGCACCCTCCTAACTTTCGCTGGTCGAAAGAACAGCGCAAGTTTTGTGTAGAGCAATATTATTTAAACGGTGGTTTTGTTTCTGTTGTTAAGCGTTTGTTCTGTGACAAGTACCATGTGCGAAATAATCAGGTGCAGTGTCCGACTAAAGATATAATTAAGGAATGGGCGGAGATTTATGAAAAGAAAGGAGTTTTCGAAGAGGAGCAAACGACCGAGTCAAGTAAGTAACACATAAAGCATGTTTCGTCAGATTTGTTTACATTGCGCAATCCAGTGCCAAATTGTTTGTTTTTGAATCACATTCATACAAGCTCCAATTAGTAAGGAGTTGAAGCCTTCTCGGATTCACTTCAATAACCTTGATAACAGTTAAGTAGATACTCAAAATATTCTGTATACAGGGTTACTGGTAAAACATTAACAACCTCATAAGAGGTCATTGTACTCATCATTATGAACAACTTTTACTATGGGAACAAATCTGAAATCGCGAAAAAAAAATCAGCTGTTCCCTACATTTTGACGAGTTATACGAACATAAATGTATGGAACAGCTAATTGTTTTTTTCGCGTTTTCTGGTGAACAACTTTTACTACGGGACGAAAACTGAAATCGCGAAAAAAAATCAGCTGTTCCCTACATTTTGACGAGTTATACGAACATAAATGTAGGGAACAGCTGATTTTTTTTCGCGATTTCAGGTTTGGTCCCATAGTAAAACTTGTTTATAATGATGAGTACAATGACTTCTTAAAAGGTTGTTAATGTTTTATCAATAACCCTGTATAAGTTTACTTACTTTGTTGGTGTTGAGGTGTAGGAATGTAATGTGTACGTATTTAGTAAGTAAGATCTATGTTATAAAACATATTGTATTAGCATAAGAAGTGCAGTAATAAATGGTAACCGATCGGCTCCAGTCGTTTCAATTACACTAGTTCCCTATATGGCGACCCTGCCATTTGGGGCGCGTTAGTACTATAGTGTTACGGCTCCAAACAAAATTAATTAAATAAAAATCATAACCCGTAAAATAAGATGCAGTAAATAATCATCGTTACATAATCGGATTAAATTAGTGGACACCACTACCAGTATGTGTCGATCTAACGTGGAAAAGGAGACGGTTTTCCTTAACCAGAATGCTGCAGGTTCAAACAGTGGCCATGTCGAAGAGATGAAGATGCACATGTCGAGTATCAGTATTGTGTTGCTGATAATTTGTACACTTTTGGGTCTCGGCGCGATTTATTTCGTATACAAGCAGTACAAGAAGTGTCACCATTCGTGGATCACGGACCAGATTGTACAAAACAACTTCCGGCGATCATTCAACCGTACCAGAGGCAACCGTGAAGATGAACGAGAGGTTCATGTCCCGATGAAATAGCAGGCAACAGAACAAGAAAAGCTAGTGATTTTGTGAGTGATTTGTGCGATTAAATATTCAAAAAGTGCATAAATGTGCGATAGTGGTAATTAGTGACAAAAAAAAACAGAAAAGTGACGGAAAGTAATCTTCACTTAACTATGGATTTTACAGTTTAATGACTATAAAGCCAACCAACCAACCAATATTAATTTGGAGACGAATATCATCACCTTGTCTGCCTTGTCTGTCTTGTATGCTCAATGATATGCTATTTATTAACTATAATATCGTGTTCAAATACAAATACTGAAGCTGGCTGCTGTAGACAAACAACCCTACCTACATTTAATTAAACTGACTGTTTACGCGCCTCACTACTAGATGGTGCTGCTAGTCTCATTCGTAACACTAACCATCATCGGGAGTGAGATATTTTTATTAATGTACCTACATTGTTTTTTTTGTTAGTCTTGAATACACCGTTACTTGCTATCCGTGAATTTCATTAATCTATCCTCACAATAATCAGAATTTCGGTAAAACCAGGCAAACATTTGGTCCTTCGAAGCCCGGATAACGGAACCGCGACGCGTAGTGTGTAGTTCGTAAGAAATAAACATTGTGTAGTATAAAAAACTGAACAGTGTAAAACTCAAGTGACACAGTGCAGTTACGAGTTGACACAGTGGAACACAGTGCGACACAGTGCTAATAAAATAACAGACCTAACATTAATCGATTAATTTAGTGTGCATAAGTGGTTGATTAGTTGTAAATAACTGTTTACAAATTGAAAGTTTGTGACTTTTCGTAAAAACTAGTGTATGTGTTAGAAGTTTGAACTGATATGAGCTAGCTATATTTTATAAATAGTGATTGGAACGGTGCCGTAAGTACCTAAGAACGAACGATTTTGTGGACTCATTTATCCTATTTGGTGATTAAGTTGTGTACCTACGTATACAAAGATTCAAACTTTAATCATGGAAAAAATTAATCAGCTATTACGTTTGCAAGAGGAACGTCATGAGCAAATTCAAAAAGCTCAAATTAATTATAAAAAATCTCCGAAGGAACGACTGGTATTAAGTTACTTAGATACTCGTCTGGAGAATTTGGAGAAGGATTGGCAAATCTTCAAAACGTCACACGATCACCTTGTAGCTCATATAGCTAAAGAACAGCGAACAGCTTTATCTTACTTCTCTGATGACATGTACGATCAGTGTGAAGAAATATATATTATGTATAAAAGCGAATTAAAAACCAAACTTCAACTGTTGGCCCCTAAAGAACAACCACACACTACGCAAAAACAAAATCCTATTGCCGAAATTAAGTTACCGAAAATAAAAATACCGACCTTTTCTGGAAAATACATTGACTGGCCGTCATTTTTGGATTTATATACATCAATCATACATAACAATACGACATTGGACGATGTTCAAAAACTACATTATCTCAAATCAAGTTTAGCTGGCGAAGCGGAAATATTATTAAGAAGCATTTCAGTAACAAGTCAAAATTATAAATTAGCGTGGGAAACTTTGAACAACCGCTATAACAACAAAAGATATATATCGAACTGTTTGTTTAAGAGATTGTTTGGTGTTAAAGCCATAACTACAGAATCAGCACTGAGCATAAAGCAATTGTTAGATATAACTGTGGAATGTTTGAGTTCGTTAAAGAATCTTGGTCTTCCAACTGGTTCCTGGGATATAATCGTCATTTTCATGACCGTGACTAAATTAGACCCTGAAAGCCAAAAATTATGGGAACAACATATATCAATTGATAGTAGCAACGGGTTTCCAACATTCAACAAATTGAAGCTGTTTATGGAAACAAGATTTAGATCACTTGAAATGACTGAAAATGTAAGCAGGTCAACTAAATTAAAATCCTTTCATGCTTCGTCACCAACGCCATCTAGCACACCTGTCGAATGTGCATATTGTAAAGAAGACCACTATATATACCAATGTAAACAATTCGCAAAACAGTCATATTCAAACAAACATGAATTTATTCAGAATAATAACATGTGCTTTAATTGTTTGAACCCAAATCACACTGCAGCGAAGTGCATGAGAGACACGGTTTGTCGCATTTGTAAAAGAAAACATCACTCATTGCTACATCCGGATAAAAAAGAATCGGTGAAGGAAGAATCTGTGAAGGATGAATCGGCGAAGGAAGAATCGGTGAAGGAAGAATCTCATCAAGACCAATCGGACAATATTTCATCACATTTTATATATCAACCTGGTCAAGTACTCTTAGCCACAGCACTGGTAGATGTCGTATCAAGGAACAAGAAAACACAAATTTACCGTGCTCTCATTGACCAGGGTTCACAAGCCTCGTTCGTAACGGAAGATCTCGTTCAGACTATGGGTCTGAAACGAGAAAAGATTAACGGCAAGGTCTCAGGATTAAGTGAAAGTAACACACTTCATATCAAGTATATGGTTGAAGTTCACCTAAAGTCTAGATACAACTCAAACTTCACTATCCTTGTAAAGGCGTACGTTTTGAAAAAGATTACTAACTATTTACCAACACAACCATGGAACACACCCACTTGGCCTGATCTGACGCGCATAGAGTTAGCCGACCCGGAATTCAACAAAGGTAATAAAATTAATATATTGCTGGGCGCTGAAGTGTTTACTCAGATAATAGACGACGGTTTACTGAAGAGTCCATCTGGAATTATAGCGCAGCAGACTCAACTGGGCTGGATACTATCGGGAAGCGCTAGCAGACGATCAAAATCTGAAACAGAAAAACAAATGATTAGTATGCATTTAAATGTAAACGTTAATGATATGATAAGAAAATTCTGGGAAATAGAAAACGAAACACTTACCTTCGAAAGAAAATTGTCAGGAGAAGAACAACGATGTGAAAATATCTACCGTGAAACTACTAAAAGAACAGAGAGTGGCCGATACAAGGTCAACTTACCTTTCAAAGAAGACGTGGTGTCACCGGTAGAAATAATAGGAAAAACCAAAGAAATTGCGATATCTAGATTTTTACAACTAGAAAAAAGGTTCAAAAAAGACCCCACGTTACACAAGGAATATACCAACGTTATTCAAGAATATTTAGACCTTGGGCATATGACATTAACTAAAGACAATGAAGAAAATGTTATCTACCTACCGCACCATGCGGTAATCAGAAACGATAAAGATACTACGAAGGTTAGAACAGTCTTTGATGCATCAGCCAGTGGATCAAAAGGTTCCTCTCTTAATGATATTCTTTTAGTGGGGCCTACACTACAAAAAGATCTACGTTATTTAATCATGCAATGGAGACAACACAAAATAGCGATTATAAGTGACATCGTCAAGATGTATCGACAAGTACAAGTATCCGATGAACACACTGATTACCAAAGAATAGTTTGGAGAAGCAACTCCAATGAAGAAATTAAATCCTACAAGTTATTAACGGTTACATTCGGCACAGCATCTGCTCCGTTTTTAGCAGTTCGCACTCTTATTCAAGTTGCAAAAGATGAAGGCCAGAAGTACCCTTTGGCAGCTGAAATAGTTGAAACTTCGTTCTACATGGATGACCTGCTGACAGGCGCTTCCAACGAAGTACAGGCCACAGAAATTTATAAACAAATTACACAGCTTCTGAGTAGCGCGGGATTTGAATTACAAAAATGGTCCAGTAATTCTGACAGGTTCTTGGAGAATATTGCTCAACACAAACGTGAATTCCAACCATTTGAAATCAAGTTTGACCAAATTATAAAAACATTAGGATTGTCCTGGGATAGAGTAAATGATAAATTCAAATTCCACATAAACCAAACTGACGTTACATCCCCAATGACGAAACGTAGCGTATTAGCAGAAGTAGCACGCTTATTTGATCCCTTTGGATGGTTAGCGCCGGTGATTATCACGGCTAAGGTATTTATACAAAAGTTGTGGCTGTGCACAGTTGACTGGGATGATGTTCTGCCATCTAACCTTCAAGAAGAGTGGCTATCTTTTCGTGAACAACTTCCAAACCTGCACAACATAGAACTACGTCGATGGATTTATACTCACCCTGACAATGATCAAGCCGAAATTCATGGATTTGCGGACGCCTCGACAACTGCTTATGCAGCAGTCCTTTATATGAGGGTTGTCCAAAATAACAAAGTGTACCTGTCTATTCTAGAAAGTAAAACAAAGGTAGCACCCTTAAAACAAATTTCTGTGCCTCGTCTGGAATTATGTGCAGCAGTTTTATTAGCTAAACAATTGTCTGAAGCGGCATATGTCTTAAAAATACCTCGAGATAAAATTTACGCCTACACCGACTCCATGGTGGTATTAGCATGGATTCAAGCCCCACCAATAAGATGGCAAACTTTTGTGGCTAACCGAGTAACAGAAATACAAAACCGTATTGATAATGACAGCTGGAGTCATGTTGCGTCCGTAGAAAATCCTGCTGATCTTGCATCGCGTGGTGTTAGCCCTTCCGAATTGCAACATCAGCAACTGTGGTGGGAAGGACCACACTGGCTTATGGATCTGGAAATAAATAGAAACAAAAGGGAAACATTAAGCACTGACCTAGAAGAGAAAATCCACGCAAAAGTAACCCTTACCTGTTCGGAAGAAAAAGATAATTTTATGGAACGATTTTCAAACTTCAATAAAATGTTAAGAGTACTTACCTATTGTAGAAGATTTCTTCGTCTGAAATTAAAAAAAGAAGTTAGAGAAGAACCGCTGAAATATTTGACCTGCAAAGAAATAACAGAAACTTTAGATGTATGCTTAAAATATACACAAAAACAAAAATTTGAAGAAGAAATACAAGATTTAAAAGAAAAGGGAAGAATTAAGAAAAGAAGTAGACTTATCTCCTTAAATCCTTATCTTGATAAATTTGGATTACTGAGAGTGGGAGGTCGCTTACAGGCAGCAACATTACCACATGAGTACAAACATCCGGTCATCATCCCAGGTGATTCACATCTTTCTATTCTTCTAGTTAAAGATGCTCATTTGAAGTTACTGCACGGCGGCATAGCACTTACGATGAACTTTCTTCGTTCCCGGTACTGGATAATTGGCTTGAAGCCCTTAGTGAAAAGGTGCTTTCGCGAATGTGTCGTTTGCACCAAGCACAGAGCTCTTACGATCCAACCACAAATGGGAGAACTCCCCAGGGAACGGGTAAATCCCGGGAGACCCTTTAAAGTCACTGGCGTCGATTTTGCCGGACCGATACAAATACGCACCAGTAAGGGACGAGGGCAGAAATCTTTCAAGGGATACATTTGCCTCTTTGTATGTATGGTGACTCGTGCAATACACCTAGAAGTGGTAAGCGACTTGACAACACCAGGATTCATTGCAGCATTCCGCAGATTTGTATCACGCCGTGGACACTGCTCAGATTTATGGAGCGATAACGGACTCAATTTCGTAGGAGCAGCAAAGGAATTAACCCTCATGTTAAATGAGAGTATGAGCGGAGTGCTTATGGAAGTAGCTGAGCTCCTGTCTAACGACGGAACTACATGGCACTTTATACCTCCAAGAGCTCCCAACTTTGGCGGTCTATGGGAAGCCGGTATTAAATCAGTAAAAACGCACCTAACAAAGACAATTGGTGCTTCAACCTTAACATTTGAAGAAATGTCAACTTTACTGAGTCAAATCGAAGCTTGTCTCAACTCAAGACCCATAGGACAGTTGAATGACCATCCCGACGATTTGGCTCCACTCACACCCGCACACTTTTTGATTGGAGAATCATTGATGACAATCCCGGATGCACGTGATGAAAACGAATGGATAAGTCCGCTGAATCGATGGAAATTGATACAGAGAATGATGTCAAATTTTTGGAACCGCTGGTCTAAAGAATTTTTACATACCATGCAACAACGTTACAAATGGCAAACCAAAACAACACCTCCTCAGATTGGTGATGTGGTAGTGGTAAAAGATGACCATTTACCACCAGCTAAGTGGTTACTAGCTCGTATAACACATATACATCTAGGGCCAGACGGAGAAGCTAGAGTAGCTGATCTAAAGGGTAAAGGATCTACATTCAAAAGACCTTTATCAAAGATTATTTTACTGCCCCGCCTAGACACCGCATAAAAGAAGACGACTCTGTTATGGTGGGCGGTGTTAAGAAGAACAGAAGGTTCTTGGTGGGCGGAATGTTTACGCGCCTCACTACTAGATGGTGCTGCTAGTCTCATTCGTAACACTAACCATCATCGGGAGTGAGATATTTTTATTAATGTACCTACATTGTTTTTTTTTGTTAGTCTTGAATACACCGTTACTTGCTATCCGTGAATTTCATTAATCTATCCTCACAATAATCAGAATTTCGGTAAAACCAGGCAAACACTGACTTTAATCATATTTTTCTGCAGACAAGCTTGGTCGCCTACAATGGGGCAGGAAGATGGGAGAAAACCGGATCATCAGAACAGAGTCTATAGATACCGGACTGCAGCATCAGGAGATCAAATGTAATGCATCATACACATTACTAGTGAAGTCACAAAATATCGATAAGACAATAATAAACAATTATACTCTACAGGGAAGCAACGGGACATCAAATGGAGTGGACCACGTCCAGTTAATGAGAAAGAGAAAATATTGGAGCCTATTGTGGAAAAACCACAATGTATTTATCATGATCGGAAGCCGGTCGTAGAGGAAGTGAAACCAGATAAAAGTAAGCAAACATACAGTAGCATATTTAAAAAAAAAACCTTGTATATAAATTAACTAATATAATATTATTTTTAATAATAAAATAATTATTATAAAATTGATTATTCTTCATACTATATTAATAATAATATACATACGGTAATGATATAATACTATATATTATAATAATATAAAAATAATTAAAGTTGAGCTTCACGGACGCTTTTATTTATATTATTATAATATAAATATTATTATTATATTATTAAGGTATGTTTTGTTTATTATTAATATAGTATTAAGTATAATAAATTTTCACAATCATTGCTAAAATAGTAGTAGTATCTATATCTGATAAGTTTGAACGTCAGTAAACAGATTGTGATGATTAGTCATCGTACACATAACAAAAAACATCGCGCGGCGTCACGGTCGTCAAGGAAAATCCGTGTACCTAAAGATTGTACAGAAATAAAAAAACAGTTGGTGTCAATGAAGTCGGTTAAAAATGGTGCAATATCACAATTAATAATATTGCGCAATATCACGATGTCATTGATGAATCACCACCCAAAAGGACCTCCACTAGGCCGTTTTGGGTGGTGGTTATAATAATATATTATGTATCTATTGCGCAATCTGGTTGTAGGTCTATGACCCGCCTAACAACAAAGAATTGTTTTAAAGTAAAAATAAAGCCATACTATTGACTTCATTCCAAATACTTTCGATTGTAATTATATTCGATGATTATTTTATTATCATTTTTTTTTAAATTAATGAGCTAGGTTTATTTTTCTAAAACAACGTCGACTTATACAGGGTGTTTTTTTACCAACAACAACTTTCGCTATGGGACCAACTCTGAAATCATAAAAAAAAGCAGCTGTTTCATACATTTTGGTCAAGTTTGTGATTTCAGAGTTGGTCCCATAGTGAAAGTTGTCCTTACTCATGGGTAGAACACCTGTAAAAATTTGGAACCGGTAAAAAAAAATATTCTGTATAGTCACGGTTTCCTTACTTTAGTACAGTGTCAATGAAATGTCGCCAACAGGATAATTAAGTGATGGGTTTTTTTTTGTGTGCGCGCTTTTGTTTTGTGTGAAACAAGAATATCTGTGGAGTGATCGGTTGAATCGTATTGCCGGAGTATTTATTAAATATGTAATGCTTATAATATTTCTCCTTCCCTTAGAACAAGTGATTAAAGAAAAATTCGAAGAGAAGGTCCTAGATTTAATCGAGGCGCTAAACGCTCGCGGTCACGCAGCACGTGCGAGCGCATTTGTTTCACTCCGCGCGGAATTACAGCGACGAGCGCTTGATGGCTTGTTGTCCGCACACCGCGCCACGCTGGCCGACCATGTGTCGCGCGCACTACGACGCGGCAAGGATGGAGAGAGGAAGGCAGCTGCTGCTGTTGCGCCGCTGTTGGCTGTACAGGTGATTATCATTATCTGACTAGATTTTTTAACGAACTTCCAGCAATGGGGATGACCCTACTGCTGCTTAGTTTAGACAAATGATTTCCAAACAAGTGTCAACTTTCGAGCCAGTGCTCTCTGGTCTGCTGTGTGGCTATGGCAGAGATGCATTAAAACGTAGTGAATCACCGGCATATACTTAATATAATTGTTACCCACAGATCGGCGAAGAAGACTCGGAGGAGTTCGTGCGCGAGGTGCGGCCCGCGCTCGCTGCCACTGCTACTGACAAGTCTGCCTCACTCGACACACGCACTGAGGTAAACATCGCAACACAAACACTATACAAATGTCTTAAGGCACTTTTCATCAAAGAAAATGTCTGTCTCCAGGAACCAATAAGATAACGTGTTTCTATAATAATTTGTTCTGTTTGTTTCAGTGCTGCTCATCGCTGGCCGTGTTGTGCTACTTGATGGAGGATGATCTCACGGAGACCTTAGAGGTCATGCGCATGTATGAGACCATCTTCAGCGGCAGCTATCTCAAGGTAAACTATGAGTATAAACACGCAATTTTTCTCGACACGAAGTATTTATGTATGAGAAGTTCGAGTTGCGGTAAAAATAGTAGTCACTCAGCAAGTTGTTTCTTCGCCCAGGATGACGGTAGCGTGAATGTGTCGGATGCAGCCGTGGAGGAGGGCGCGTGGCACGCCGCCGCACTGGACGGCTGGGCACTGCTGTTGTCGCTGTTGTCGCCCAACCACGCGCTGTCGCTGCTCAACAACCAGGCGCCCAGCTTTGCCAGACTTGGGGAGATGTTGGAGGCTGTGTCACTTGAGGTAACTTACTTAAGTTTTTTATTTATTTTACACCAAACAACGATACTCTAAGTGAATTGTTTCAATAAACATGTGTGACCCCCAGGTCCGCATGGCAGCAGGCGGCGCGCTCGCCATCGCGTACGAGACAGTGACAGACGACGACAGCTCAGAAAACCCGCTCACAGCGCACGTGGACGTACTACTGCCGCGACTCACCGAGCTAGCGCGAGACTCGCACAAGTTCCGCGCCAAGAGAGACCGCAAGATACAGCGAGCCACCTTCAGGGATATCCTCAGATACTTCGAGGTACGTTGCATATAACATATGTACATTATATTAGCCATGCAGAGGCGTCTCTAGCCCATGTAGCGCCCGTGTGCAAACATTACCCAAGCGCCCAATAGTAAAAAAAAAAAAGCCTCCCCTAATAAGCGCGCGGTCAAAATGGAATGGGTACAAAGTTCAAGTAACAGCACATCAAGTTACCACAAATTGTCAAATTTCCCCAATGGATAATAAACTATTGTTTGGACATGAAGAAGAAATTCGTCGGTTTTGGATACCATGGTGTGCTGTTGACTGTATATTTAGAATTCACGCTCAAACGGCTGGACCAAATTTGATGAAATTTTGTATGGAGGTAGCTGACACCCTGGATTAACATATAGGCTACTTTTTAACCCGATATTCCCACGGGATCGACATTTACGCGGGTGGAACCGCGGGTCGCAGCTAGTCTTTAATAATGTGTAATAAGGTTTATTTATTGACCCAATAGGTCCCACTTAATGGCAAACGACATCGTGGCAGGCCCAGACGGAGATGGCGGGATGAGCTGGACTCCTTCAACAAGAACTGGTCCTTAGCAGCTTTGAACAGAGAGAAGTGGAAAGAGAGTAGGGAGGCCTTTGCCCTGCAGTGGGACATCACAGGCTAATAATAATAATAAGGTTTATTTCATGTTGAAAAAAGTTAATATTGTAAAAGCCGGTCGCGCGCTCGTGGCGCGGCTTGCTTTGGTGTAATTCGACAAATATAAGAAGAGCTCCAGATGCTATACAAAATGTATGGAAAGCGGAGCTCTTTTTACGTTAGTCAAAGAAAGTGCCGCGGCTGGCCATAGCGCGCGCGCGTGTGGGGCTCCGAAGCGAGCGGCGCTCGGCGCCCCCTAGGACCGCTGCGCCCGTGTGCAACGCACACCCTGCACAATAGGTAAAGACGGCCCTGTAGCCATGGCGTACAAGACAGTGACAGATGGCGACTTGTCTGATTGCTTACATATGATAGATTTGTAGTAGTAACAATTTAATTTAACGCCGACATGATTAATCTTCCAGGAAGGCGAAGAGCCCTGCATATCAGCCCACATCGGCTCCGAGAGCGCGTCGTGGTGCCACTGGTCGGGCGGCGCGGCGTACGCGGCGCTGGCGGGGGCACTCGGCGGGGCGCTGCAAGTGTTGGCGCCGCGCGCCGTGCGCCTGCGCGCTGCGCTGGCGCTGCCCATAGTGCCGCCCGCTGAGGTGGCGCCACAGGAGAAGCCTAAGAAACTGCAGCGGGTATGTACCTGCACAATATTATCAAATGCAACTTTTCGTTATTCTGCCTTCATGTGACACAAACGCATAATCGTAAGATCGACACCGATGGAATGAATTAGAGGGAGATATTTACCCAGCAGTGCGGTAGAGTAGTGATTTTGCTTATCAGTTTTATTAGACTTAAAATAATTAGAACTAAGAATACCACAGAAATTAGTCGTTACTTAATATTATGATTGTCCTTTCTAGCATCTACAACATAGAACAACGAGCAAGGCGCGGCAGTTCACCCGCAACAAGAACAGAGACAAGCGCTCCACGGCCCTCACCATCTGAACCCGCCGCACTCCCGCACCGCACCACATCGCACGGTTCCACTCAAATATCTCTCTCGGTTTAGTTCTAGAGCTTAGTTTAACGGTAGCAACGTCAAGTCGACGCCTTACTTCTTAGTGTGTCACCTCCCGAGCGGACAACAGTAACAGCTAGTTGCAGCATGCCGCCGGACAGGTCGGTGAGGTTACGGTTAGGTTACAATAGGCTAGGTGCCAAAGAAATCCGTAAAATGTTGGATAAAATAAGAACTTTGGAGCCGTCCATTGTATAAGGCATCTCGCTAATCGTCGAAGCTCTGATTTTATTTCTCACAACATTCTGAACTCGTTTGGTCATTCCTTTTGCGATGTTAATGTATTTTAATTTAAGTTATCATATTATTTTGTATTATAGATTGGCTAAATAATAACAGCCGAAATATATGTATAGTCGTCAGAAATTCATAATTATTAACATAAATTTATTTTCACACCACCTGCTCGAAAATGTCAAATTATATGTCAAGCAACCTTAACCTAAAGTGAGTCATTAGTGGCCGGGGGCACAGCCGGTCAATAATGTTGTACTGGATTTCATTATGACCCGCTGGTCAATAATGTGATTTGAATTTGGAATCTCACATGCTCAGCTAAATTGGCAGTATAGTACTAATAAACACCCTTTGGTGCCAGAAAGAGGAAAGCTATTCTCGATACCCTTACTACGCGTGGATGATATTCTCGATTTCCTACAAAATCATAACGACTGCTTCTTCATATCGTTGCCATGTTTTCGAAGACATAATATTGTAAGAATAAATAGATAACTACGAACCATTTTTAAAAAGGAATGGAATAACATTAAAACTGGCATTCATAATAACAAATACCGTACAGCGCCGTAATACCGTAATAGTAATTGGCTGTAACATTAGTTAATTTATTTTAAGTAAACTGCGCAAATATTGCTGTGGATTTTGTGAATAAATAAATAAATAATAAAACCTATATAAACTACAGTCGATTTATCACATTTTATCAAAAATACTCTATTTTCACGAGCGTCTCCAATGACCTTCTAAATTCAAAATGCATACAGCCAATCATCCAAAACCATTCTACCAGCCCTGTATAAAGCTTAGTTTACACAAACGCCACTTCCATGAGAGTGATATCAATAGACACACACGACAAAACCGTAGAAGAGACTTTTTTTTTTGAAAATCGAATTGTTCGTGTCTTGGCTACTTATTGGTAGACGCAATAAAGGCGCGAACTTTCGGCATTTAAACTTTAAATTTATCAACAAAGTATTATAAAATGTCGAGTGATGAAAGTGATTGTACTCCTGAATTCATTACAACCGAAGCTAATAATATTTCCAATGATTTACTGCCGGAAAAGTCAAAGGAAACTTATATAAAAGCCTACGACAATTTCCAAAAATGGAAAAGTACGAAAGGCGTCAAGTCCATTTCAGAACCAGTTCTATTTTGTTTTTCGTACTATGGCTATTATTTTCTCACAGTAGGTGTAAAAAGTAGAGTATCCTCCTCTGGGCTAAAGGTGTCTTTGCCTTGGGCTAGCTTGAATCCCTCGCTGCATTCAGGATTCTTGTATTAACTCCCTCGCTTCGCTCGTGAGTTAAATCCCGAATCCTTCATTGCGCTCGAGATTCAATATGACGCCCGTGACATAAGACACAACTTTAGCCCCTCGGTGCATAATCTACTATTTGTTAATTGCAAGAATCGTATTTTAATTTTTTACTAGAAGGGGCTAGTGGCTAAGTAATAACAGCCGCGTGGGTCGATTAATCAGCTACGCTTGCCGCGATTGGTCTGAGGATGGGTCTCCGACTCTCCGGGCCTCGGAAAGCACGTTAGGCCGTTGGTCCCGGCTGTGTTTTGTGGATCTTTGACAGTCGTTATGGGTAGTCAGAAGCCTGAAAGTCTGACACAAGGGGTATCGTATTACCCAGAAACTGGGTTGTGGAGATCAGATCGTTCCATGTAAAATACTAGTATTCAGCTGCATCTGGTTAGACTGGAAGCCCTTGGTAAGACTGGTTGGTTGTCAGACTTTCAGGCTTCTGACTACCCGTAACGACTGTCAAAGATCCACGAATGACAGCCGGGACCAACGGCTTATCGTGCTTTCCGAGGCACGGAGGGGTCACGGTATGTAAAGATGGTCACCCATCCACAGACCAACCGCGGCAAGCGTAGCTTAACCTGATCGATCGACCTGTGCGACTGTTATTACTTAGCCACGGGCCCCTCTTCAGTTTTATTATTAGTATTATTTAAAAAATATGATATCTCCTAAGATATTAATTGAAATCAAATGATGTCAAGGGCAATTTTGTTCAAAATTAAATACTTATGATGAATAACGTATTTATTTGGATAAGGATTAATGACTTGCCGTAAAGGGCAATTTTGATCTCAATGAAATGCACAACGCATTTAATGTATTTAACTGGATAAGGAATAATACTGTTTTTATATTCAAACTAGGGTTTATTTAAAATAGGTTGGTAAATAACCCATATTTTTTTTTGTAAATGTAAAAGTTAAAAAATTTTACTGTGGGTTATTGGGGGAGGGAAGTTGCTCGCGTCCGTAGGATTTATCATCTTTTAGTGACCTACCCTACACGTCTCCCCCGGGTGGTGCTAAACGAGCAACAACGCCGAGTTTTGGGCGGCGGTTACTAACCCGACTCAGATTGCCTAACAAGCAGATCGTTGTTGGACCTCCACAACCCGCAACCCCATTGCATTATGAAATCGGGGGCATTGGCTTCACCGCCCGCGTCACGAGGTAGAAAGCCTCTCTAAAAATTCACCCTAATCCTAAGGTGGGAAGCGCGCCGAGAGGATGTATGGCTTACGGGTAGTAAGTTGCCAGCGCCAACCTCAACGGACCCGGCAAACGTTGTTGTATGAGCCTTCTTGAAGGAATAGGCGTCACCCTTCAAGTGACTAATTATTTCGACCTTACTCGTGGGACCACTATGAATGAAACAAATAAAATTCCAAATAATCCTAATAATACGATCGAACAACAATTTCACAACAGTATGTTCATCAGAAACCGTAGTAACAGTCTACCATCAGTTGCAGCAAGTAAAACCAGCGATACACAAACACAAAATAATGAACTAGAGCTAAAAAATAATGAGGAGAACCATTTAAACCCGTGCCAAAATGATCAAGTACCTCCTAAAATTAAAAAAATAAAGGAAACAAGCCCAATTTGCAGTGACAATACTAAGAAATCAACAAAACCAGCGCACAACAAATTAGACATCCTCAACAGTGAAGAAACAGAAGAACCGGTCTCACTTACAGAGTCTACACCTAAATCGCAACCTATTTTTGTGGCAGGAGTCATGGATGTTACAGCGTTAGAAGCCATCCTAAATGAAATTGTTGACAACACATCATACCAAACGACAACATTAAGATGCGGCCATATCATTAAGTTAATGACCACCAATATACAAACTTATAAAGCAATCCGAGAGCATTTTGTAACTAACAAAATATCACATTACACTTACAAATTAAAATGTGAAAGAGCATACAGAGTTGTACTACGAGGACTACGCTCCACAGAAGATACTGCACTAATAAAACAAGAGTTAAAAGAACAAGGGCATGAGGTGAGACAAATAGTAAATGCTTTACATAGGTCTACTAAAGAGGCATTGCCCATCTTTTTCGTGGACTTGGAGCCAAACAAAAACAACAAAGAAATATTTAACTTAAGATACTTATGTCAAAAAGGAGTAACAGTTGAAGCTCCTCATAAGAAAAAAGAAATAATGCAATGTAAAAGATGTCAGAGGTTTGGACATACTAAAAATCAGTGCTTCAGACCATTCAGATGTGGGAAATGTCTTAAAAAACATCCTACATTTTCGTGCAACGAAATACCGAGATATAATAAATGTGCAAATTGTCAAGATTTCCATCCCGCAAGCTACAAGGGTTGCTTAAAATATAAACAGTATAAGGAAAAAATACTAACAATAAAGAAAACCACCGAACCCGTAGTACAAGAGAGATCAAAAGATTGGAACGATCAGTACAACAAAACCTAAGACAAAATAGTCACAGAAAAAAGAAGCTACTCGGATGCAACAAAAGACCGACCACTAACTGGAGGCATACCGGACCCAGAGAACCGTCCCGACAGATAAGAATTTTAAAGGCTCCTACACACTGTGCCGGCGGCGGCGGCACAGCCGACGGGTTTTGGCCGCGCGGGTATGCCGCCGGTATAATCAGATGGTTGCAGAGCATCATTTCAGTTGTGCAGCTCGTTTGTGCGGCAAGCCCCGGCGGCGGCTCAAATACTACGGAATGCCGCCGAGCTTGTTGGCGGCATACCCGCCGCCTGGGCCGCCGGCATAGTGTGAGCCTTAACAAATCATAATCACCATGATGGACAAAAGGAAGAACAGAATAATCCAACTTATCTCAAGCCTAATAACAAAATGATTGACACACTCCGGGTAGTCACTTGGAACGTCAACGGCTTGACGGACCGTCGTCAGGAGTTTCAAACATTCCTTCAAATAAAAAAAAAATGACATAGTTTTAATTTCTGAAACAAAGTTCACTGCATGATTTCACTTCGCTATACAAAATTACGCAATGTAAACAACAGACCACCCATCAGGAATAGTCATGGTCATGGCGGACCCGCAGTAATTATTAAGAATAATGTTAAACATTATGAACTGGAAAAATACCGAACGGATAAAATACAAGCAACGCCAATAACCGTGAGAAGAGTAACCGTGGAGTTTCTTGCCGGTTCTTCTCCATAGGAAACGACTAATTGGAACCGTGCAACTAGCTTCTGATATTTCATAAGTGCCCATGTAGGCTTATGTGAAATAAAATATTTTGAACAGTAGTATTTTATGATAAAGTTGAGACAATCTATTCTGCACGGTATTGTCCACCCAGACACACGATAACAAAACATGACTACAACACGTATTTCTCTTCACTTGGCTCCAGATTTATATGTGGTTAAGAGCGTTTACGCCGTATGGCATTTCATACAAACTTTCAAGCCCATAATTTACGAAATGAATGAACCGATTTCAATGAAACTTCATACACATAGGCAGGATACAAAGGTCTAAAAAGTTAGTAGAGAACATTTTCGAAAAATAGTCTTACAGCCAAATTAGACCGATTTTAAATTTTCCATAGAAACAGAGATTTCCAAATATCTATTTTTAAATAAGACATTTCGAAAATGTTCTCTACTAACTTTTTAGACCTTTGTATCCTGCTTATGCGTATGAAGTTTAATTAAAATCGGTTCATTAATTTCGAAAACTAACGGCTTGAAAGTTTGTATGAAATGCCGTACGGCGTAAACGCTCTTAAGATTGGAATGCAAAACGCACATACTGCGGCTCACGCTTAATCACACATCGTGGAAGGCAACCATGGTACAGTTCGCTTCACAAATAAGGTACCCCCCTTGGTATTGACATCAAACCTATTTAAGTTTTTCGTAATGTAACGTAAGTGGCGTGTTGGTCTAATGGTTAACACTGCGGCTTGGCGATGCGGTGGTCACGAGTTCAAATCCGCGGATGAGAATATTTCTTTTTCCTTTATTTTATTTATTTATTTCTTTACCCTTTTTTTTAGTTTCTTTATTAGGTGATTTTCGTTAATTATTATTTAAGAAATCAAATGGAGGTTTGTAATAAAAGCTAGGCATTTTGATAAACAATATTCATTTATTTTTCTAATTACATTTCTAGGACTTCATGGAATCCACTTCCAGGTTGAGTATACAGTTTTCTATCTGTGTTAAATTGGGGTTATTTACTTAGAATATTAACTAAACACAAAAGAGATACCCTGGACGAGGTTTAGAACGTTTAACATTAGATAAAGGTTCGTTTATATATATATTTATAGAATTAACTACAATAATATTTATTTATTTAAAGTTGTGAAAACAGATTTTTTTTTATACTTACTTATCGGAAAAAAACCTTTAAAAAAAAAAAAAATTTGTCTTTTGTGTCTGTGAATTACAGAGGAAGAATCAACATGCTAAACTATAATAGTATAGCAATATACATCTTTCTCTTTTATCACATTTTCTAATAACCCTTATTTAACACAACATTAGAAAAATATGTGAGGTCAGATGGTGCATCGTTAATACATTACAAGACTACTTGTAAACCAGATTATCTGGATTGATAATAATTATAAAAGTTGTTTGTTTTTGATTAACTACGAGTTATGGATCCCACAAATATTGGGAATTAATAACACTTGCTCATATATGTTCCAACGCAATTTTATCAGATACGTTACACAATCAATCTGCCGAGTAAATTGCCTTATAATAACGGAGAGGATGTCACAGTCTATCACTTCTTGAAGTTTTGAAGGGTGCCACTAAATGAACTTTCACAATATTACGTTGTCGCTCCATTTGTATTTTCTCTGGCCTTGGCGATCACATTTCACATCACCCGTCGCTTGATACCTTTGTATCCATCTACGAACTGTTTTTCTCTGCAATGAAAATAATAATATTAGAAATACATAAAAACATCCAACTAGTAAGTAATAATGCAACATTATTGCAACAATAAATAGTTAATATGTGGAAGTATAACATAAATCTTACCGTTATGCCCATAACTCGTGCTATTTTCTTTATGCTTTGTTCCTGTTCCCAGATAACAACAATTTTAGCCTTCAAAAAAGTTGTTAATCAAACCATACCATCGGTTAATAGAATCAACTGGTCAAAAACTTAATAAATTTGATAATATTACGACGAAGATAATTACACACAAGCGAATCGGCACGAAAACGAAACCATTTAAAAAATAATTATACCCTCAATCACAGTTTACTAAATAAAGCGAAGAAGTATTCTAAATTCAACCTTAACTCGCAGTTCATACAGCAGTTAAGTTTCTGAAGTAAAATGACGGTAGTGCAACAATCGGAATCAACACATTATATTCAACCAAACAAGCTAATTTCAACCTTATCTTTTAGTTAATTGAGGAGTTAATGCGTATTGCATTTTGTAAAACTAAGGTATTAAATATAAAACGAAAGTTGAAATTTAAACCTTATTATCTAGAAGATTAGACCGTTAATAACCTTGTTCGTTTTATGGAGTAATACTATTCCAATTTTCGTTGAGGTTGACAACTGAGCCAATAGCCTAGTAGTATAAGACACGGTCTCGATGATCGGCTGGCGCCTGGTGATGCGGGTTCGTATCTTAAACGCACGCAAAGTGTCTTTTTGTAAGTTATTCTTGGTATACGGTTCGGCCAGAAGGAAGCCGAAAAAATACCTTAGAGAATTATTAAAAACTTGAATGAAACTTGCAAATAATATCTGAGGCGGACCGTTGGATGCGCTCGGGCAGAGATGGGTGCGGCGGCGGCGGCGGGGGAGGGAGCTGCTTAAGGCTCACGTGACGCGCCAGCGCCGCCGCGCCGCCGCCCGCCGCGTCGCTCGAGCGACGAGCGACGGCGGGCCCGAGCGTGCTCGGGCGATAGTCTTTAAGTCTTGGGGGGGTTCCATTTCTCTGACGCTGACTGTACAGTACAGAATCTGACACTCGAATGCATGAGTTCACGACTTCACGTGAACCAACATACTGGCCAACGGTTATATGTAACGTTCCTGACTTGCTAGACTTCTATAACTTTTGATAATCAATAAAAATGTCAGCTCAATCGGATACCAACAAATGGTCGAAAAAAATAGGTCGAAACTACATGACTAGTGAAGCGTGCACGGATCTATCTTTTGACCATACGCCAGTCATATTAAATGTGAGCTCATCAGTGGTATTAGTGCAACCCGCAGAAAGACTATAACAAAAATACTAACTGGGAGATGTATAAGCACATAATCACGATGGGAATTAAGCTCATAAATCCATTAAAAACGGTGGAAGACATAGAAGACCTCAATAAAATCATACATATAGCAGCCACTATCTCAACAAAAGTGCGAAAAAACTTACCGATAACGCTTAACAAATATCCGAAAACGATCAAAGACAAAATATCAAAACGTCGTATTTTAAGAAAGATATGGCACGAATCTTCATGTCCTGCAGACAAAGCAGCGTTCAACAGCAGGGTAATTGCGTAACACACTATCAATGGCAATGGGTTTCATTTTGACAGTTGAACAACATTCATTACGTTTTTGAGCAAATACATTTTTCGAAATTAAGGAATAATAGATTAGCAGTATGCTTCAAAATGAATCAATTTGAGAGTACTTTTTTTTTTTTTTTTTTTTTTTTTTTTTTTTTTTTTTTTTTTTTTTTTTTTTTTTTTTGGCGGATGGGAAATCATCAAATGACCCCTCCCGCTCTGGGTGGAGCGGAAGGGAGTGTCAGACTCTTACTGACTAAAACCCACCCGTGTTCCTTCCTTAGCCCTTTATGTTCCGGGCCAGCGGTAACCCTTTCGGACAATCCCGCTGGCCCGGCAGGCGTCGGCCCTATGGGGCCCCTCCTCGATGCTGACATCTCTTTGAGGCGCGCGTGGAACACGTACGCGCCGTCCGGCACGGGCCTGGTCCTGATCGGACGGTGAGCTACCCATTACTCTCCGCCCGCAGGCCCGCGCCTACGGTGGCCGGGAGTCGTCGCGCGGCTCCCGACGCCCGGAGCGTCTCCCGCGGCGGCTGGGACGGGAGGCTCTCTCCCTGAGCCGTCCCGCCACCTCCTTCGCTAGCATGACTGCTTCGCAGAAGGAGGTGACTGCCTCCCACTCCCTCTCGCCCCGGACCATGGCTTGCACCAGGGCCGGGCGCGAGAGGTCGCCGCCGCTGCCGATCGCCTCTACGAGGACACGGCGGTGCTCCGCCCAAGCGGGGCAGACCGCCACCGTGTGCTCCACCGTGTCCTCTGGGCGATCCTGGCAATGGTGACACCCGGGCGTTTCCTCCCGCCTGATGATGTGCAGGAACCTCCCGAAACTTCCGTGTCCGGTGAGGACCTGCGTCAGGCGGTAGGTGAGGGCGCCATGGCGCCTCTCTAGCCACTCCTCAAAGAGGGGTCTTATCGCCGCTATCGCGGCGTGCCCTGCGCTGGGTTGCGACAGTCGCTCGTTCCATGTCGCCATGAGATCGCGCCGGAGGTCCGTCCGCTCCGCAGCAATTTGCCGCGGAAGCGGAACTTCCCCCCGGCGTAGTGCTTCCGCGCGCCACTCATACAGGCGCGCGAGGACTATCGCCTCCAGATCCCATGGCGGCAGTCCGGCAATGAGGCTTGCCGCCTCGCCAGAGATCGTGCGGTACTTAATAGTGTGTTATGCAATTAGGGTGCTGATCTTCGAATAAACTAAAAGACCTCGTTAACAGTTTTACCATTATCAAACGTTCCTTTCTAATTTGACCCAAAGTTATTTTTGCGGAGCGTCGCATAGTACAGCCGCTATGTCTTGCGGCGAGATAGTAATGTGGTTGTGAAGATCCACTAATGTAGGCTTTCGACAACAATGTCGATTGCCCAACGAAGATATTTTGCTATTACCTATATGTAAATCTTTCAATTTGTCAACCGTGTTGACCCGGTTAGCAGACCTGTAAAGATGATGTTTAATTCCGGTTGGAAGACCCTTGAGAAGATGTAAAATAATGTTTAATATTTTTTATTTACTTAAATTTTTTTTTAGCTAAATTTTATTGATTTGTAATATACAATTTTCTGGACATACTTATCGTTTTTTTATTTATTTTATTTTCAGGACCCTATTTTCAGGACATTTTTTTAGTACTATAATAAATGGAAGAATCGATAACTTTCCGATTTAGTCAATCACTAGTGTTAGCGCGGGGAGCAATAGATGAGTGGACTGTATTTTACCGTTCTTATTTACAATCTTAACACATTTTTTTTTTTGATTATGGCATCTCGTAGTTGACATTGAGAGGTCGTGACTACTTAACCGGACTATCCTGTGGTTGACTCAAAGCCTCCAGCCAGGAGCCAATTGTCTACTATACTAAGCGACTACACGCTAAGGGCACCCCCTGTGGGGTACGAACCTCGGCTCAGGGTTACTAGTCTTATCAAAGTACTCTGTGGCTCAGGGCGTCGCTGGGGAGAGGGCGGCAAGATGGGACAGGCTGGATCAGATTTTTATTATTTAAGCTTGATGAGATCGGCTTTTCCTATCTGAATACTCTGAGAAGAAAGGCCGAAACAAACTCAGAGGTCACAGTCGGGAATTTAAATCTACAGGCTCAGCTGCAGCGCGGGCTGGCACAGGTAAGCAAGACCTTGCCCGAGTTTTCCACTCACTAGATGGCGTTGAACATTTACGTCACGTTTCTGAATCGCGGTGTCAAGATTCCCTGTCGTTGAACGACCCTCGCTAAATTCTGTAGAGAATTCATACTTACCTGGCATAGGGGATACCGTGATCAATAAGGCGGTTCCCCCAGGGCAAGGCCTTCCCATTGCACTGCGGTTCGGTTGACCCCTGCGATTATCCCTAATGTGGATAACTCGGATGCGTAATTTTTGATAGTGGGGACTGCGTACGCGCCGTCCCCTCGGGATTTTAAATGCATGGTGATCAGGCAGATTGATTTTCTGCACGATCGCAATTCGGTTGTATTAATGTTCATTTGGTTGACTAGTAAGACGTAGTTAGGATATTTATGAATAAAGTAGATAATAGCCGAGAGTGGCGTTTCGCCACCGTGATTTAGCGTTGCTAACGTGACGAGCTAGGATCGTGAATTCGTGATAATCAGGGGTCCAAAAAGCTTGTGTTTATTATAACTATTTACTTATATCGATCGAATTTTACTATGTTATCATGTTAAGCATTATAAGAGTGTTTTGAAGCTGGATACAAAGCCCTATTTCAGAGGGGACGGGGCCTGCGAGGAATTTGAAAAATAGGTACCTATTTGAAGAAACTATTGCCGTCGCCTTACCTCAAGTCTCTCCTCGTAGTGTGTCAGTGTGATAGGGACAGCTGCAGCACAGACCGAAGTTATCACAAACATTTTGACCTGATCGACGTTTCGTATTCCCCTTTTTTCTCCTCGAAAACTGAGCCGATTCAATTATTTTTTACATTTACATTTTAAGAATGAGTGTTATTAGGTTCCTAACATGTTTTTTATGTTAAAAACTTTTCTAATTTGTTTGGTATCACGGCGGTAAAAGTAGGGCATTTTTTGTAATTTTAGAGGGTCATATTTTCTTTACTAATTAGTTGTTGAAAAATAGAAAACGACAGGGACGCGTTTACCTGCAGCAGAACTTGATTTTATAAAAAAAAATGTTTGCTCTAGCTAGCGGCATTATTCAGAAAGAAAAAATGTTTGCTCTAGCTAGAGGCACTATTCAGAAAGAAAAAAATGTTTGCTCTAGCTAGAGGCATCATTCAGAAAGAAAAAATGTTTGCTCTAGCTAGAGGCATTATTCAGAAAGAAAAATGTTTGCTCTAGCTAGAGGCATTATTCAGAAAGTAAAAATATGTTTGCTCTAGCTAGAGGCATTATTCAGAAAGAAAAAATGTTTGCTCTAGCTAGAGGCATTATTCAGAAAGAAAAATGTTTGCTCTAGCTAGAGGCATTATTCAGAAAGAAAAATGTTTGCTCTAGCTAGAGGCATTATTCAGAAAGAAAAAATGTTTGCTCTAGCTAGAGGCATTATTCAGAAAGAAAAAATGTTTGCTCTAGCTAGAGGCATTATTCAGAAAGAAAAAATGTTTGCTCTAGCTAGAGGCATTATTCAGAAAGAAAAATGTTTGCTCTAGCTAGAGGCATTATTCAGAAAGTAAAAATATGTTTGCTCTAGCTAGAGGCATTATTCAGAAAGAAAAAATGTTTGCTCTAGCTAGAGGCATTATTCAGAAAGAAAAAATGTTTGCTCTAGCTAGAGGTATTATTCAGAAAGAAAAAATGTTTGCTCTAGCTAGAGGCATTATTCAGAAAGAAAAAATGTTTGCTCTAGCTAGAGGCATTATTCAGAAAGAAAAATGTTTGCTCTAGCTAGAGGCATTATTCAGAAAGAAAAATGTTTGCTCTAGCTAGAGGCATTATTCAGAAAGAAAAAATGTTTGCTCTAGCTAGAGGCATTATTCAGAAAGAAAAAATGTTTGCTCTAGCTAGAGGCATTATTCAGAAAGAAAAAAAATTTTTGCTCTAGCTAGAGGCATTATTCAGAAAGAAAAAAGGGACACCATTTAGAGTATTTTGAGCTATACATGTAATACGAAGTATGTTTTTTAATTTTTTTCCTAGTTAAAGTTGGTGTTATTTTTGACTAAATGTTTGTAGTTAAAAATAAAGAAATCATACTTCGTCTAACGGCTTTTTCAATCGACAGATAATTCTAAAAATCAGCCCTAATGGTGTAAGGTTTGCACTCGGCTTCCAAACATCCTGTATATTAAACAATAGGATTTTCATGGGTACCAATTAATAAAATGACTCAAACTTCTAGTATTATACGATGTTCCGATGTAATTAGTGCAGAAACGATTCGCTCTACAACCATTGCTATACCATTTTTTCATTCTGTCATAATGCTACTATCACCGCCACGCCACCTAGTGGTAAACTTCTAAACTAAACTAGAGAACAGACAGCATTGTGTTACTCATGCAGATAGGGGTTATGAAGACTCGCCATCTTCGAGTGTATTTAACAGAAGTTCGACTGATACTGGCCAGATGGCGCTTTCGTAAAACACATTCTGAGATTAAATATATTTGGAATTACATCTCGCGTTTTCTGTTATGTTAGTCGACCTCGTACCTAACTGATTTAAGTCTTTTGACAAAAACTGCCAGTAAGTAAATTGAAACTTAGGGCAGTAAAACAATCGAAGAATTCGACTAATTTGGCTACAAGAGAAAATCTATATAAATAAAAAGAAAAGTCCTGACTGACTGATTGACTGACTCATCAACGCCCAGCCCAAACCCTTGGACCTAGAAAGCTGAAATTTTGCACAGAGGTTCCCTTTATAATGTAGACAAGGAATAAGGAAGGATTTTTCGAAATTCAACCCCTAAGAGGGAGAGGGTGAAATTTCACGCGGACGAAGTCGCGGGCAGAAGCTTGTGTCATAAGTCAATTGAATTAGAATTTTATTACAACAAAATTATTTAAAGAAAGAAATCTGATAGAGGAACTCCCTTTTAGAACACTCACTGTAACATAAAACATAAGAGATTTTCAAAGACATATACAGGGTGAATTGGGCGTGGATGGCCAAATCCGAAACTATGAGGAACAGCGAAAAGTACTCAAAGGAGTCTCGGGCTCGATTTTGATAAAAACTAAAACTGCATCATTAGATTTTTGAAACATCAATATTTCTAACCAGGAATCGAACCCGTTGATTTTGTAAAAAAATAAACACAATGTATTATTACACCATTCGATAGTGTCGCTAATAAGGATCTAGAACTAAAGAAAAGAGCTCATTTTTAACAAAGTACTTTTTTTATTCTCGTAACTCTGGGCTGTTACTAGGAAATGTCTAATGGAAAAACCCAATAACACTTTGTCAAACCCAGGACCAGGCTCAGCAGGCGCACTTGCGACCACGAGACCAACGGGTCATTCTTATTATACCAAGTACAAACGCCTGCACATCAAGCTACCCGAAACTGTCAAATTTTCCCAATCAACTTTGAATCTTATGTTTTAGCGATAAAATTTAAAATCTATTACTTAAAGGAATTTGACAGATTGTAGTAGCTCAATGTGCTGGGTCTGTACCTAAAACGGTATTCTTATATTGCAACTTTGCTTTATGCGGGGATACACAAGCCAGTAAATCGGGAAGTAGCTGGCATGAAAGTTACTGGCATGTACGAGTAACTGGCACACTGCGGATACATTTGCAAGTAATACTGGTATGCAAGTTGTGCCCTTGTATACCAGTATTACCACCGCGTCGTCGCACAAAAGTATGCTTTGGCAACCCCTCGCGTCCCCTCCCTCAACGGGCATGCAAGTACTTAAATCAAATGTTGTGATAGCTACTTGTATGCCAGTTACAGGTATGCCAGTGAGCGTATACACATGGCAGTAGCTGGCACGTGCAAGGAGCTGGTATGCTAGTGTGCAAGCTACGGACATGTGTATCCCCAGCATTACCATACGGTTGTAATAAAATCGTTGGACGGCAGCTCCGTGAGATGTTACCGGGGGGGGGGGGGGGGGGGGCGATATAAATCAGATGGGCTCAAAGGGTTATCTTTGAGGGTTACTTAGTAAAACCACAGTAAAGATATGAACAGTACGGAAACTACGTACTAACGTTCGAAACGGCACACTCACACAGACGCACGCATCTACGGTACCCCTAAGGGTCAGTACACACCGAGACGCGACGCGACGCGCAGTTTTCAAGATAGAAATACAATTACAGACCTTATCTACTACACTAAAAGGTACACAATTCAGTGTCTACCTATTACGTCGAGCTACGCAGCGCGGCGCCGCCGCCGCGCAGCGTAGCTCACTGAATCGTGTACCTTTTTGTGTAGTAGGTAAGGTCTGTAATTGTATTTCTATCTTGAAAACTGCGCGTCGCGTCGCGTCTCGGTGTGAACTGACCCTAAGCGGCACCCGTGACTGAGAGCACCGCGACTATCGCTAGGGGTACCGTAAACGCGCGCGTCTGTGTGACTGTGCCGTTTCTAACGTTAGTACGTAGTTTCCGTACTCTTCATATCTTTACTGTGGTAAAACCAAGCGTGTCTGTGTAAGTGTGTCATTTAGTGCACACGTAGGAACTATGGCTTTGTTACTGTGAGCTGTGGAAGATGGCTAGCGAAATAAGTACTTGGTGGTTACATAAAAACACACGGTTGTCAGTGTCCAGAATGCTGCCCACTTTTAATTAAAAAGAAAGCCACTTTTAATTTAACAAAAAAAAAAGGTTTAAAAACTAAAACCCGACTACTGAAAAGGATGACACAAGAAAGTCCTTCCCGTGGTCGCATGCCGCTGTACTAACATGGTACATAATGTGATCTTTAATATGTCCTATCTGCGGATAATGTAGTGGACTGCAACATTGCTTCCTATACTTTTGTTAACCTTATGTATTATAGTATATTATGTTGTAGTTGTTTATTATCCCTTAATAAATAAAATGAAATAAATACTTTTTCAAAACAAGTTGCAAACATTTGTGTAATTATATATCAGGTTTAGGTAATATTGCTCAACGTTACAGCAAACTTAGGAACGCATCACTTTGTTCAAGTATTTCAAGGGAATTTTCTAAGGGGACGGCGCGTACGCAGTCCCCTTTATCTACCAAAAAATATTCGAAATATCCATATTAGGGATTGTCGTAGGAAGGTGGCCTTTAACCAATGCGACATGCTCGGTGTCGTCAGTAGCGGGCGCACCGGGGGAAGGGAGGGGGGAAAAAGGGGGTGGGAGGGTGTTTCATAGCTGCCGGCACAGTCTGTGTATCGACAACTACTCAGTGTCTCCGAAGTAAGCGACGATATGCGTCTCCCAGGTCTTGGAGTCACGGTATTCCTGTAACTTGACCTTAATCTTTTCGCCGAGACGGTTGAGTTCGGCCTTCATGGTTGGGCATCGAGTCTCTTGCCACTTTTTGCGTAAGCGTCTCTTCTTGGTTATCATTTCTTTTAAGTGGGCTGGAATGGGATACATCACTGGTTTCTCATGCGGCAGCCTCACTGGTATAGTGTCCATGATTATCCAAGGTGCTGAGCTTACTGCAGTTACATCAGTATCGCGGGAGGGTCAATCAATGGCGGAGTATCTCAACACCGAGATTCAGAAACGTGACGTAGACGTTCAACGCCATCTAGTGAGAAGATCGATAAACTGTAAGTATTCAACGATTGTTGATCGATGGTGACACTGATACCTATACTGACTGACTAATTTATCCCAGCAATGTGTTCGATAGCGGAGAGATTGAGTTGGAAACTGACAAAATATTGAAGCAATACTTGCACAATCTGCAATTATTAAACCGTCAACGTAAACATAAATAAATAACCCTTTATAGCATTCGCAAAATACTCCTTCCACAATTTCCCCTTATTATATCACAAAATAGAATTATTAAGGCATTGTACATCACCGTATTACTTTCGATTCTTCCTCGTTCCCAACCTCTCGCACACAGAACTTAGCGTGTCGTCTGTCCATGTTTCCATTGTCCGAAACTGTGCACTGTGTCAGGACTATTCTCTAGCTGGAAAAAGCAGGTCGTAAGATACGACACGCCATGTATCGTGCGACACGCGAAGAAGGTCGGAATAAAGACAGTGTTCGCATTTCCATTGGTCGTGATAAACGGTGTGCTTGCAAGGAATGATCGCGTTTCGCACCACCCATTGATATGGCGTTAAAACTGTATAAATTAGCCGTTGAAAGCAATTTGTAACCCTTTAATGATTGTGAGTAATTCATCAAGACTTGTTACTCTTTCGGAGTATTTTTGGGTGGGGTTTACGATGTTAATAGCGTTGTTTTTTTTAACATTGTCGCGTAGAAGAATTGACAAAGTCGACACACGAGCGACACGCGTCAACGGCAGAGGTAACTGCAGTTGTCGACAACTTGCCGCTTGTGTATTTCAGTACGGTGCAAAATTACGCGAGCGACAGGTTGTCGACAGAAACCGCCGACGGCGACGTGTCGACTGCTGCCGCCGACACGCGTTGACGGCTGCCATCGACACGCGTTCACGGTAGCCGCCGACACGCGTTCACGGTAGCCGCCGACACGCGTTCACGGTAGCCGCCGACACGCGTTCACGGTAGCCGCCGACACGCGTTCACGGTAGCCGCCGACACGCGTTCACGGTAGCCGCCGACACGCGTTCACGGTAGCCGCCGATACGCGTTCACGGTAGCCGCCGACACGCGTTGCAGTTACCTCTGCCGTTGACGCGTGTCGCTCGTGTGTATGTGCACAAAGAGGTTCCTTCTTTACCCACTCGGTGAAGTAAAGACTGACGACTATAAGGTAATGTCAAGTGGATGAAAAGCAACGTTCTTCTGTCTGCTAATGATGATCGATCCGTCCGTCTCTCGTGGTGATTGCGCACTGGCTTGTGGATAGATATCGGTTACGCGTAAACCTTATTACCTGACTGTGCGACTTCAAAGACAGGGTCTGATTCAGTTTGTGGCATAAAATAATAATAATTTATTTATTTTTACTTCAAGACACTGTACAAATATCATGAACATCAGTTTTTTTCGAATTCTATGAATTTTCACCTAGGCTTTCTAGGGTCCTTAAGTGTTGAAAATGGGTCACACGGACCACTATCACCTCCTGGAAGGGCTACGTCAAATTACAAGTCACCGTGTATATGTTGCAGCCAACTGGTTAAATTAGCCGTTTATTTAACCGCCTTTGGAAGTAGTGCTCGCCTCGCTTCGCTCTCTGGGTTCCCACGCGGTTGATTACAGTTCTAACCTAACTGGCTTAGTTACTGCGATCAATTCACCTCGCGCGTGATTGGTTACAGTCCCACAACCTAAACTATAATTGAATATCATTCAGGCCGTTAGTTAAAAGGCTAGGCGGTAAACTAAACGGCTAATTAAACCAGTTGGCTGCGACATATACAACGTTCCGACATCTAGAGGATCCTCCCTTTTCTATGAAGGATAAGTGAACTTTAAACTCTGTTCCTCATACGTCTATACTTCTATAGTACCTACTAAAATATGCCTTATGAGTCTCAGAGTCAAAACTATCCAGTTAAAACACCACAACATGTCTAAAGACCTTCAATTCACCGGTAAACACACTCCAGCAGGCATTATGTAAATCTTGCAGTTCTCTGCTTATAATCCATGTATTAGCAAGTTTCCCTATAAGTTAGCTAGTTGCACAAGTTCCCCTATATAAATGGTAATGAAGACGGCTCGGGAAGGAATCCAGTTTTTTTTATGTGCTGTTTTTCAATTTAGCCCATACTTTTGTACTGCATTATAAAAGTTTTCCCGTTTAAATAACTGCGATCTAACGAGTACTGTGAGTCAGTGTTGGTGTTATTGTGGCTGTTTCTGATTTTATAGAAAGCCGTTTGATTAAGGATTTTCTTTGTGTGGTTTGTGATTATCTGATTATGTAAATGTTTTGTGGATTTAAGTAAGTGATATGTTGAGTGTAGATACTTGCAGGTGATGATGATTCATCTCTGGGATCATTAGAATCTGCAAAAGAAGCTTAAAATATTTGAATGGGTTTAGATGAGTAAACAAACCAAACAAAGGTCCAAACCATAGCGATAAGACCGCCCATGGTGTCCATTGTTTTCAACATTTATATCTGTAATCCACATGTTGTACTGTAATAAAGAGTATTCTTTTCTAACAATTAACTTCTTAACTTTACATAGTATAAAACAAAGTCACTCCAGCTCCCTGTTAACTTAGATCTTTTAAACTACGCAACGGATTTGATGATGATGAACGATGATAATGCAGTTTTCAGCAATAGATAGAGTGATTCAATAGGAAGGTTTATATGTATAATACATACATATTATAGTAGAGAAAAGCCGAGAAATTCAAAGATTTGTAGTGATGCGTATAAAAAAAATCAGCTGTTCCCTATATTTATGTTCTTATAACTCGTCAAAATGTAGGAAACAGCAGATCTTTTTTCGCGATTTCAGGTTTGGTCCCATAGTAAAAGTTGTTCATAATGATGAGTACAATGACCTCTTAAGAGTTTGTTAATGTTTTACCACAACGAGGAAGAGTACCATCGACATGAAAAGAAGAAGATTTATTAAGTCTGTTTGACATCCCTATAATTTGAAATAATAATTATAGGTTTTCCAACGAATCAATCTCAATTATGTAATTTAAGGTAATGTTAATATTTTGTAAATTGATTTTAATTTAATTTTGTGTAATGTCAGTGTTTATGTGCCAATTGATTTTAATTGGATTATTGTTATCTGAAATAAATGAATTAATAATAATTAGTCTTTTCCCAGCTATGTTGGGGCGACTTCCAGTCTAACTGGATGTAGCTGAATTTTACGTGGAGCGACTGCCTATCTGACCTCCACAACCCAGTTAGGTACTAGGTAATATGATACCCCTTGGTAAGACTGGTTGTCAGACTTTCGGGCTTCTGACGACCCGTAAGGACTGTCAAAGATCTACGAATGACAGCCGGGACCAACGGCTTAACGTGCTTTCCGAGACACGGAGGGGTCTCGGTCACCCATCCACAGACCGACCGCGGCAAGCGTAGCTTAACCTGATCGATCGACCTGTGCGGCTGTTATTATTTAGCCACGGGCCCCTCAGGTTTCCCAACGAATCTAGTATTTGATTATGCAATTTTAATGAAACAAGTTAAATGTCACGCGGAAGTTGTAAGGTAACGTAACGTGGGTGGCAAACATCGATAGTTTAACGGCTTTTAACCCGTTTAAGGGGCTTGTATGACCTAAAGCGCGGTCACTGTCGGACTGCATAGAAAAGAAAGGGAAGCGCGATGACACAACGCTGGTAATTTATTACAAAATATGAAGCAATTATTTAATTACAAAAAATCTATTGCTTGGACTAAACAATTAAAACACTAGTGCTTTAGTATGTTGCATGTAGAATAATCTGACAAAAAATATAATTACTGTATGTATATTAGTATGGTTTTTATTGTAAAAAGAAAGTTTTTAGAGGTATCTTCATGATTTTTCTCTATTGTATCAAATTAGTTGTATTATGTTTTCAACACACTATCTACCGGACAGAACCGAACCGAACCGGTCGAAGTGGAGGTGCTTGGGGGAGGCCTATGTCCAGCAGTGGACGTCTTTCGGCTGAAATGATGACACTATCTACCTTGGCATATGTCCTGAACAATATCATCATATATTTTTCTGATTTGGTTTGCTGTAGTCGATCATAATTATACTTTTATTGTTTCCAAAACTTGCGTTTTTTTGCGTTTAGGTCCTGTAAGCCCCTTAATAGGAATCATTAGAAGTTACTACCGTGCTGTGTTAGTAGCTATAGAAATGGTTATTATACATAGTTAGTATTTTAATTGATTCTTCAATACCCCGTACTGGTTTTAATGTGTTTGGTTGGAGTAAATATTATGTTTCTTAATAATCTGACTAATTAAGTTGTGTGTACCTATCTTAAATCTCTTTGGTTGCTCTGAATTCCTACCTATATGCAAATAAAGCAAGTTTGTGATACCGGTAATCTGTTACGAGCACAAACGTTTCGCTTCTTCTTTCCTTTGGAATGATTTTTATCACCACACCGTATTATTTATTTTACCATTTATTATTATTATTTTGCTTATTTTTTCATATAAATGTACATATTATTATTATTTTAAATATTAGCATAGATATGTAAATATTATCATGTTATGGTTTAATAGAAAAATATTCTGTACCATTTATGTAACAGAAAAATACGTATACAGGTGTTGGTTCTACCTAGAACAACAGCAACTATGAACAACATAAACCAACTCAGTCTATTGTAGTCCACTGCTGGACATAGGCCTCTCTCAGGCTTCGACGCCTAAGTGTCTGTGTGTTTTTGTATTCAGGTATTTGTATAGTATCTAGTGCAAATAGTTTAAATGTTAAATAATATCAAATTATCGTAACAAATGTTTAACATTACATACCGTAAAGAAATTTGAACCTACCAAACAGAAGTGTTAATTTTCGACCAAGTCTTGCACCAAAATTGTTTAAACTCACACTCGTATGCAGTGTTTGGCGCATGCACCCAGCGAGGATGTGCTCAATTATTATGAAAACAACTATTACGAACAGTTTATGAATAAAATTCACATACACACGCCATTATTTGCTCATCTTCCGTTTCGTTCTACGACAAACTTTAGTTTTGCACGCGAAGAGTTACAAATGCTAGATACGAAGATTTAGCCGGCGCTAGAAATGGCAATGGTACGCACCGAAATCATTCCGCGTTATGGCGACGAGAGTTTTTTTTGTAAAGCCATTCTTTATGTAGGTCCCCAATACTTAAGGAGGAAGCGATAACGTAGCCCGCGAAATTCAATTTTTCTTACGTTTTTTGCAATTTGCTGGTCAGTATTAAGTTTTACGTTGATTAAAATATGATTCGCGACCGTAACAAATATGTATTTGCAGAATTATAATCATTAGAATCAGTAATACAACTTGTTAGGTTAGTACTCATATATGTAATCCTAAAATGTCAAGATTTCATGAAATAGTCATTCAGTAGGATTAGCCGGTCTTAGAGAGTTGTGTTGACGACCATTATATCATTTTCATTCAAGTGGTATTTATGTAATCAAAGTTGCTTGAGCAAAAATAACTTGCGTAAATGAAATAAAATTGATAAAGCAATAATGACAACATCATTTTAATTAAAAAAGTTTGTGTTACCTTACATTACGGTAAGTCTAAATATCGTTATGTACTTTTTTCTACAACGACTATGAACAGGATTGGAGTAAGCTTTTCAGTTGCTTATGTCAGTGTCATACATATTTGTTTTTTCTCTTTCTCATCATCGTTATCGC
Source organism: Oligia fasciuncula (assembly GCA_963082905.1). NCBI lineage: Eukaryota > Metazoa > Arthropoda > Insecta > Lepidoptera > Noctuidae > Oligia > Oligia fasciuncula. The sequence continues at coordinate 2,906,969 of OY720392.1, read as the reverse complement.
TGATAGGATGTCACTTTGATCAGCACCCTAATTGCGTAACACACTATCAATCGGAATCTGAATAATTTTGAAGCAAATTGCTAATCCATTGCTTCATAATTCGAAAAAAATGTCTGCTCAACACGTAAATAACGCAATGAATGTTGTTGAACTGTCAAAATGAAACCGATTCCTATTGATAATGTGTTACGCAATTACCCCGCCGGCTCTCTAAGTCACCAATTCTCCGCCACTTATCCCACAAGCATCGCACTACGCTCACCACATCTAGTTACCACACCTCCTTCTTCTCCCTCACAGGGATGAGTTTTCTAAAACTTGCCCGACTGTTTGTAATTTTAAAGTAGAGAGTTACACGTACACCGGCTTTTATGAGTTTTGTTGTTGGTGAGTCTGAATGCCGGATCATTACGAGTGAGCGCGGTCGTTCGACACGATTGATGGCACTTCTAGACTTTGTGATCGTCGTGGAATTGATGGTTATGGTATTGTTTTGATCTGAAAGAGTAGGGGAACATCAAAGAAATGATAGATGGACTGTGTGAAAGATGCTATGGCTAAAAAGGCGGTGACTACCGAGATGATGACTGGTAAAGTTTGGAAGAAAAAGACATGGTTCGCCGACGGCAAATAAATTACGATAAGAGCAAGAGAATAATTATGGTTTAAATATCCGGTGAAGCGCGAGTCGGACTCGCGCACTGACGGTTCCGTAGGTATGTAAATAGTTTATCAAGGGATTTTTTTTTTGAAATGTAAATACAAATTTACGGTTTTTGGATTTTTTCCTTTACTTGTGCTACATGACATTGCTTCTTGCCAAATTTCATGATTCTAGGTCAACGGGAAGTACCCTATAGGTTTTTATTCCGGAACATAAACGCCCGTATCTTTTGATTGCGTTGACTTAAGTTTGATTTTTTCACTGTTTCAAGGTATTGTATTGTAGCCCTGAGTATTTTATACTAATTTCAACTTGATAATTCCACGCGTTCCTGGGAATAAGGGTCGTGACAGACGGACACACAGAAATACAACGAAGTGATCTTATCTGTCCGTTCCGTTTTTCCTTTTTTTTGAGGTACGGAACCCTAAAAATTAAACTAAGGGCGTAACTAGACTAAAAAGAGACAACAAGAGAACAGTAACAAGTATGATACCTAAGTACTGCGTTTGCTAATACATTCGCAGAGCTTATATATTATTAGGTATAGTACACTATACCAGCCTAGAAGAACACCCATGTAAAAGAGCGTTAACTGTTGTTTTGCATTTTAAAAAGAAATTTGCTGTACAACGTATTGCAGAAAAAAAAAAGTACATATTATGACACTATTTCTTCTTCTTCTTCTTAGCGTGTTTATAGCAATCTAAATGGACTCGGCCCAGGATTCGACTTCTTGTTAGCCTCCATCACCAGCGTCCATCAGTTCCTAATTTATGAGCATACAAAACCCGTAACTGGGACCTAAGAAGAGCAAGTACAACACGAAAAAAAAAATTCAAGGTTTCAAGTGACAAGATAGCATAAAGAAAAATATAATACGCATAAAGTTTTAAACTGCCATCTTGATTTACGATGTAACCAATTAGCTACGCCGTGCTACGGTGCGCTACGAGACGCTACGGACATGCTACGCAGCCTCAGAATGCGTAGCATAATTTGTACTTGTAGGTATGTAGCAACATACTAGGTTTAAATAATTAAGTTGATTCTGTTAATTATTTTATTGAGGAACAGAAATCTATATACATAAAATTCAAAGTTCTGACTGACTGATATATCAACGCACAACCTAAACAGCTGGTCCTAGAAACATGAAATTTGGAGGGTGTGTTCATTGTGAAGAGTAGGTATGTTCCGGCTGTTGCCGCTGTGTTGTAACGTCGAATAATGGACGGTAAGTACTGGTTTATACAATGGGTTTAATGAGTATTAAAAGGGTTCTGAAATATAAAATAATCTGACATCTGTTTTTGAGCTACGTTCACAGCGATGGTGAAACGACGACTGACGAGTGGAGGCGCAGGCTCGGCTGGGCTCGCGGTATGGCTCCGCAGGCATGGTCCTAGTAAGTCCTGCCGTGCCTGCCGTGCCATCTGACCGTGGGGCCGTAACAGGTATCTACTAAGAAAGGGTTTTTCGAAATTCCACCCGAATTTCCAATCGAATTTCCAATCGAGTGTGAATGGGGGGAGGGTGAAATATCACGCGGACGAAGTCGCGGGCAGAAGCTAGTAACGAGTAGTTTATCAAGCAGCTTTTAAAATGTGTGTAGGTTTAGCTCTTTTTCTTCTACGTTTGCTGTTTTATTACAAAATAAGGTTCTTTCGATATGGTTTAAAACATAGAGCAAGTTTTTGTAATACGATCTTAATTATAATTGGAATTCAGTTCTTTTTTACAAAACTGACAACTTAGTCCCGTGCTAAGTTGTGAGTTTATTAAGAACTTTACCAAAGTCGGAATAAGGTTAAATTGAAAAATGGTTCTATGGTTTAATCTTGGGTCTGACGATAAACCTTATTTGGTAATAAGACAGTTGAGGTTTTCTTCCTTAGACGAAACATTGTTCAAAACTTTGCAAATTACACATTTGCCTTTGAAATGATAATCCTCGTCTAACTAAATATCTCTGCTATACAAACACACATTCTTGCCATCGCAGGAGCGGCGGCAAACAGCCCGCCGCGTCAGCCGGACATCCGGTCTGCGTCCCCCCCTTAGCTTCCTGCCCCCTCCCTGCCGCCCCCTTCCGCCGCTGACGTCACAATTAATCTTGGGCCCATCTTCCGGTGCGGGCTGTTTTTCTGTTTTATGCGTGTCTGGTCCCGTTTGTGGAGAGATTGAAGGTTTCATGTGGATGTAAGCCTTTAGTTTAGTTGGTAAGTAATGCTGGTTAATGTCGGGTTTTGCTTTGATTCTGTTTTGCGAGTTTTCTTTGGTATAAGTACAGAGGGTCCAAAGTATAAGTTACAGCTACGGCTTAGGGGTAACTCACATAGGTATACCATGAGCTGGGTTAGAACATTTAAAGTTAAAGCATTTATTTCAAATAGGCACATAAAAGGCACTTTTGAACTTCAAAAATTAATAATAATAATAATAATAATTCATTTTCATAAGCCTAATACAATAAGGAGAGAGAAAAGGGTCAACAATGCATTATGTACTAAATATCTTATAAACCTTATATTAATAGGCTAAGTATTTGCACATTGTGTGAAACTCCTGACACCCAAACTAGGACATGTCCTGTATCTTAGGTGTCAGCGTTCCTCCCTGGCCTTCACACTTGTTAAGCCCAACTTTCTATTACATTGCACAAATAAGAATTACAATTATAATCTAGGTTTTTTACGAATACAATATAAATAAAATAAACTAAAACCGACTTCCAAAAAAAACACTACAAACTGAAAAATAACTTTAATTTCGGAAGTCGGTGTCTTAGGGATCAGTATTTTAGTTTTTGCCACCGACTTCCGAAATTAAAGTTATTTTTCAGTTTGTAGTGTTTTTTTTGGAAGTCGGTTTTTTTTTGGTAAAAAGTTTTTATTTCTCGCTTTTTAGTGGGTCTATTTATAATTTATCTAAGTTACAATAGCCTAATGTCAACTTGCCCATCGCCTTTTTATAAAATATTCCTTTTCTCGATGCAGGGACGTTAATTGTTGAGGAGTTCTCCTTTTATTAGTTTTTAGATTAGATGCTGATAATCCTGGCTGCAGCATCAGGCCAGACTTATGTCAACATTGCATTGAACTTAAAATTAGTCCTGTTTAAAATGAGCCCAAACACGATTACGGTATCTACTGTAATTTCAAGGTTTGTACTTTTTCTGATGCTCCTGGCTTCAGCATCAGGTCTTCGGTGTTCCTCAGTAACAGTACGTGTATCCACACATCGAGCCCTTTTCAATGAGCCTAAACACGATATATCTGCTGTTAGTTGTCGAGGAGTTAGGTAGCATCAGGTCATGACTTGATGATCATGAGACCAAATGTGGCAAATGCCCTATCAAACCTCAAAACAATTTACTAAAACAGTCCTTGCCTGTTCGAGTAACTTCTTACTGTTAAGGAGTTGTACCTTCCATCATCAGCCCAGCTACCTGAGATGGTGACAACCATACACAAATACACAAGATACTTCATAAAATATGCGAAAAACAATAAGTGAGCCTATAACATTTGAGGGTTGCCCTCGATTTCTCTAAGATCCCATCATCAGATCCTAACTTGGTGACAATAAGACCACCTCAGAACTATCTACTTTCGAACAAAAAAAGAATTTTGAAAATCCGTCGACAATTGGCGGAGTATTCGATGAACAAACATACAAAAAAAAAAAAACACAAACACCCGAACATAGTACCTCCTCCTTTTTGTGAAGTCGGTAAAACTAATATACATATTTTATCTCTGCTATAAATATGTGGAGAAGTGAGTGTGGTGTACGGGTGAGTGTAGTGTTTGGGTAAGTGTAGTGTGAGAAATTACGATAAAATAGAATTGATTCTAGTCTCCTTAGTATACTATTGTCCCAGTAGTAAGTTCACGTGGTATAATTTCCGTCCACCACGTGAGCAAAGCCGCAGGCAAAAGCTAGTCATCTGCCTAGCCTTTTCCTAACAATGTTGGGGTCAGCTTCCAGTCTAAACGGATACAGCTGAAAACCAGTATTTTAAGTAAAAACTTTTTATTTTTTTTAATGACCCCATATATTTACGGACTAAAAATTGTTATTTGAGTTTTTATGAGACTTCATAATAATATTGAAACAAGTCCCATGTCTGTTGGTGGGTTGGGACAGCGCTCATACAATTTTTTGCATGGTCCTTTATGTTAATAATAATGATGAATTTTTAACGGCTATACATATATTATATTTCCTTCAGTAGATAAGGCTCTACTCTTACAAATTAAATGTAACTTTGACACCATTTGCTAAAAAGCCAAGGAGAAAAGTTTGCTAAATACTGCAGGCAGTACTTTAGGAATTTTGGCTCCGAGCCCGTTACACCAAATGTTAGCTACGTTTAAAACGTTTTTCCTTGTTAGCGTTTTTAGTTTATTTATTCTTGACCCGGTAGTGCTTGGCTGTGGTAACCTAGCCATTATAGCTCTTGTGAGGTTAGTAAAATCTTAGAGAGGTTATTTTTTTTTTGCAAAAGTTGAAGCAAAGATACTGATCCTTTTAGATATAATTTATGCTGGGGAGTGTGTTGTGCTACTTCTTCCCCGCTAAAGCACTAGCAAGTGGGGAAGAGGGGACGTTTTGGGGGACTGTCTTATATCATTTTGACGTCCAAAAACTGCTACTTTTAATTTGGTGTATTTTTTAAATATTGCTAACTTTCTTGGTAAATATTAATGAGGTAAAACAAAATCGGTTCAAAAGCTGGCTTTAAAACGGTGTTTCTTCAGAGGTATCCTTTGAAGTTTCAGTTAAACTTAATTTGGCACCTCTTTTTTCCATTCCTATTTTATCTGCCCGTATTTCTTGCCTCCGATTCGGGAGACAAAGCAAAATCGGGCGGCTGTCATTAAACAAAAAGTTACATTAAACCTACTAACTTCAAAGCCTCCCCTTTTCCTGTGTCTTATCCGCTGAATTTAGTATCAATATTACCCGTACCTCCCCTGCGGAGACTGATCACTTTTCCTTATCTCCCCCGATTTCCCATCATTAATTTTTTGCCTTGCCTCCTCTCAAACGTTTCCTCCCGGCGATTGATTGTGGCCAATCAGGGCGATGACACTCATTTATTTCGCGTTGCTAGCAATTTATTGTTATTATCGTGATAATTTTTTGTATGAGATAAGACTTTTTGTGTAATGACTAAAATGAGGGTAAGGATAATTGTGTTACACTTTAGTGAAACCAACAGTTTCAAAGAGAGTATATGTCAAGTGCTTCTGCCAAACTTGTTATAAAGGTTTAATTGAAATAACTGAAAACATCTTACGGGAAAGCGCTAAGGTAGCCCGCGAAATTCAAATTTTCTTACGTTTTTTACAATTTGCTGGTCAGTATTAAGTTGTACGTTGATTAAAATATGATTCGCGACCGTAACAAATATTATTTACAGAATTATAATCATTAAAGTCATCAACGCAACTCTCTAACACCAAGTAATCCCATTGAATGACTATTTTATGAAATCTTGACGTTTTGGGATTAACAAGTTGTATTACTGATACTGAAATACTGAAGGTTTGTGTCTATTCAGTAAGCATTACCTTTTCTCCCAAGTGAAATTATCTCATCATATTTTTAACTAAATAAGTAAACTGGTACAGTGTGTAGACAATTGAGACATTATTAAGTATAAACAGAAGAGCTCCGAGTGCGCGGCGTAAGTTTGTGCATAATGAGAGTCTGTAGCTGCCTTGTTCTGGCAAACGAGACGGTGTTGTAGTCTGTGTTGCGTGTATAGCGGGCCTTGGGATACTCAGCTGAGGAGGAATGGGATGAAAGTGAAACAATTTGGTTAAGGGGGAAGCGCTAAGGTAGCCCGCGAAATTCAAATTTTCTTACGTGTTTTGCAATTTGCTGGTCAGTATTAAGTTGTACGTTGATTAAAATGTGATTCGTGGCCGTAACAAATATGTATTTACAGAATGATAACCATTACAATCAGTAATACCACTTTTTAATTTAGTATAATCCCCAAATGAACCCCGAAACATCTACAGGAAATGCTAGAACAGCTAGTAAGAGAAAGCAACAAAGTTGGATTGCAGATGAACACAACAAAAACTAAATTAATGACCAATGACATAAAAGTACCAATAACAACGGAGGCATCGAATATGTTGAAGAATATCCATACCTCGGGCAAACTATCTCCCCAACACAACTCACAAACAAGGAAATCCGTAGCAGGATCAACTCTTCATGGAAAAGGTACTGGTCGTTAAAATAAATCTTTAAAAACCCGTCTATACCTTTCAAGCTAAAAAGGCAAACATTCAACTCGTGCATTCTTCCGGTTATGACGTATGGATGCCAAACATGGCCTCTTACTTCCGAAAATAAAAAAAGTAAGAAACATGCCAACATAACATGGAGCGTAGCATACTGAACCTGAAGAGAAAAGATAAAGTTAAATTGCAACTTATAAGGAAAAAAACACATATTACAGACGTGACACTCACAATAAAAAAACTAAAATGGCAGTGGGCAGGCCACACAATCAGAAGCAGAATAGAGAAGTGGGCCAAAGACGTCACTGAATGGTACCCGAGAGAGGGGATGAGGAAACGCGGAAGGCCAGTGCGTAGATGGGAGGATGACCTCAGTTCGACAGCAGGCGCCGCGTGGAGGAGAAAAGCACAAGATAGTGGAATTTGGAAGGATCTGGGGGAGGCCTATGCTGGTGAGCAAGACAAACCAACCGATATTTGCTATTCACACAGAAATATGTAAAAATTGATTTTTAGTTTGTTAATAAAGGCTATTTGAATTTGAATTTGAATCCCCAAATGTCATTCAAAAATGGTCATTCTTGGGGATTACTTGGTCTTAGAGAGTTGTGTTGATGACTTTGATGCATCTGTACAATAAATTACGGGATACCTGAAGGCCCATTCCCGTAATTAAAAAACGTTCAAAATCTAGTCGCGATCTCATCTCAGCGACAATCAATGTCTGATTGACTGAAATCAGATTGTGAACGTTCTAAAAATTAAGAGAATTGCCCCTCTGAATAGGTGGTGAAAATGTTGAACAGGCCATACAACACACACACATACATTAGTGTGGTCCTTATTTTTCGACTTTTGAATTATCGCCGGGGCACTTTCTCATTTGATTATATACCTCTAAATATGAAATAAGATTTTTTTGTTTTTTTTTTTAAATAAGATTTAGAGGTCGCTACCAGCTGTCAAAATTTTTACAAAAAGCGTTGAAGGACGGTTTCATTAATGATGATGATGATGGTTACTTTAATGTTTCCTTTAAGTGTTTATATCACATTTTCCATGCAAGTGAAACTCGCATAGACAATCGCTTCATAGCCTTTCCTCCCCTCGACCTTTCTTCTGTACTGACGCGTCGAGATTTAGACCGTTCACCAATCAAAAACATAAGCCGTAAGACGTTCAAAACGTGCCGTTTAAGATGTACGCGTGCGCACTAACATCCTTTTTATGTCTAACATAATTTTTATGTCCTGGCAATAAAAATAAAAGAATCTAATAAATACAGATTTTGAGTTATTATTTAAAATTCAAACCTTGGTAGCGACCTCTAAATGTCATTTAAAAATTTCAAAAAAAATACTGAAATAATTTCTCATGGTATATAATCAAATAACGTGGTGCCCCGCGAAATTAAATAAAAAAAAATTTCTTAGGAATAAGGACCACCCTAACATACATACCTACATTATACATGATATATATTTATTTTAAGTAATTCGCAAATAAAAATCTTTCTTTATTTTTTAAGTAGATTTGTACCGTACAGTCACGAGTACTAATATGCCAACACTTGGCAACTTACAATTGCGATTATTTCGTGAAATAACGAATGCAACGTTGAAATACGACACTTTACACATACCTATGGGTTCGAAAATACTTTGTTCGTAATAACATAAAATTTCATTCAAAACTAAAGGAGAAAATACTTTTACCCGTCAAGACTAAATTATGTTTTAAAACTAGATGAGTTCCCTAACTGAAAAGAAAGACCGCAACAAACTCAGAGGTCACAATCTTGGTCAGATGGTAAGTATTCGTTACATAAAAATACACAGTTCCACCATAACCCAGAAAAGTTACGAGTACTCAACAATAAGCTAACATTTCTCACGAAAAGTAAGTACCGCGTTAAAACGCTTGACCCGCAGTTCTCTCAGGAAATCGCGGCATTAAAATAAATATAAACCCCATATACGACACTAACTGCCCGTTGACTGTTTGCCAATCTTATACAGCATATATACCACCAACTTATACCCATACGTCGTCTAGCATTGCAGACGTATAAATATCCAGCATTTAGAGAGCCAGTATTTGTTAGGAATTAATAAATTCTCCCGAACTGAATGGTCGGCGTGGCAACTCCTAAAGCGATGGTCGTTAGAGCAATGGCGATCGCATAAAGTACTCGAATAAAAACATCGAGAGCTCGGAATGTTTCGACTTCGGAAATACCGAGAAATAACTATCGTCTCTACAGACGATTGTAGAAAAGTTAGTTATTTCAAGGAATTTTAAATGGCGGTGCAAAATTTTATCGGTTTCTCTCTTTTTGATAGCTGTTCGCATTGATCGTTAGATTAGAAAATGTCACGTCATTTCTTTTTCTAAAGACGTTATTGAAACGATTAAATATATGAGGTCATTGAATAGCATGGTCCAGACATGGTCGTAAATAAGAATCTAATATAACCTCGCAGTTTGGTCCTGACAACGTTTTTATATCGTAGCAGTAAGTCGGTTTTTTGTAGTTCTAAATATGAATACAACCGTAGTTTATTCGTACAGACGCCAGCACGTCAAGCTACCCGAAACTGTCAAAGTTTCCCAATCAACTTTGAACCTTATGCTTTAGCGATAAAGTTGGAAATGTATTCAAGAAATTTGACAGGTTGTAGTAGCTTGATGTGCTGGCGTCTGTACCTCAGACAATAGCCAATAGAAAATAATTTAAGGACTATTGTAGCAGTGAGTGCAAAAAAAAACTTAGATATCGATACCCATCAGGACTGTGGAGTATCGCTAGCTAATTTAATTTGACCTTGTAAACAAGCAGTGTTCGCTTACAAATTCATATTTATTTTTGTATTCAACTTTTTCCGGTGTTCATCATATTCATACTTAGAGCAACATTAATAGCCTATTATTTTAAGAACAAGACTAAGTGTTAAGGTGAATGGGTAGTGGAAATAAAATTTTCTTAGAGAATTTTTTGAAATTGTGTGTTCTTTATTTCTTTCTATCCCAGCATTTCTCAGAAAAACGCAGACATTACAACCAGTAACGGTTAGAAAAAAAAAGAAAGAAAGCAAAAAGTTTATTCTGCACAAACAAAAAAAAAAAACTGGCCAAGTGCGAGTCGGACTCGCACACGAAGGGTTCCGTACCACAAGGCAAAACAACACGTTTGTTGTATGTATTTATTTTATTTTGTTTTTAGTATTTGTTGCTTATAGCGGCAACAGAAATACATAATTTGTGAAAATTTCAACTGTCTAGCTATCGCGGTTCTTGAGATACAGCCTGGTGACAGACGGACGGACGGACAGACAGCGAAGTCTTAGTAATAGGGTCCCGTTTTTACCCTTTGGGTACGGAACCCTAAAAAGGAACTATAAACTGCATCATTTTGACAAATGACGACCGAGGTATCTGATTTAAAGCCCGACGCGAACTAATCACGTCCCGCGGCCACCAGGTGGCGTTGTGTGTGTGTGTGTGTGTATGTTTTAGGAGGTGGACATACAAGGATAACAAATATGGGTGAAGCGTATGGCGGTTCACGGTAATTGCTCTGAATATTGCGCAATTATGCTGCAATGGATCTATGTTGATCGTCAAAGAGTATTTTGGGGCAGTATTGACAAGTCATCATTTAATCGTCTTCAAAGCGAGATGGTTATTACCGTAGACAGTAATAATATGCTATTATAGCACTGTATGATGGTCCTAAACCCGCACTTATCACGCTTTTCTGTGACTTAAGGGCGATGCCTCATTAGTGCGTTGCGTTGCGTCTTTGCAACGGATCAACGCATTGTATGCCACACCTGTGTTGAGTCCTTATGAATGTAATAATGACTAATAAATTAGACAGTGCATCTTTTTCTTTCTATTTCATTAAGAAAAGGAAAGAAGATACATTTTAGTTCAGTCCTGTCAAATTAATCTGCTCCTGACGTAATTTTAGTAGGCAAGTTTTTAATCACGTCTTAACTTGTATGGAGAAGCGTCAGGCGCTGATTAATTAGATACGACTATTATATTATTAATTACTAGCTTCTGCCCGCGACTTCGTCCGCGTGAAATTTCTTGTACCCCCACCCCGTCGCAACAATTCGTATTTTTTTCTTTTTGCTCGGCTCCTAAGGGTCATAGCGTGATATTAAATAGCCTATAGCCTTTCTCAAGAATTGGGCTATCAAATGCAAAAAGATTTTTTAAAATCTGACCGGTAGTTCCAGAGATTATCGCGTTCAAACAAACAAACTCTTCAGCTTTATTATTAGTAATATAATATAATAATAGATTAGTCAGTATTGAGTCGACGCTCGCGCTGAGACGACGCAACGCACTAATGAGGCATAGCTCTAAAAGTGGTCCATTTTTACACAGAAATGCGTGACTTAAGTATATACTATGCTTAAGTGCGGGCTTAGGTCACACGTGCTAGAAAAATTAAACATACGTGTGACTTAAGTAATCTATTAATGCACGGCGTGAATAATGTACTACTTAAGTCACACGTATCATAATGTACTGGTTTATGCTGAAAACAGAATAAACTACCTACTTAGAAACATGGCTAGGTGAAGAGAGGGGTCGTGGAATGATGACCCCCACCATGACTAGGAAGACAGATAGAATAAAGAGATGTTTCATTCGTGTAATCGATTCGATTAATCGATCACTCTGATTTAAATTGTTACAATCGAGACTCAATTTATTTTTATCAGATTTATCATCCCGTTAACGTACACGCATTCAACCCACCCAGATGATACATTTCAATCTCAGATCGCACTGAAAATTGAAAAAAAATTGCCATCCATTAAAGCCCCTTCAGAAACCCATTTGCAATCGTTTGGGACAATGTTGTTAGATGCAGATGCGTCGTAATTGCATTCCCCAGTGTGTTATCTCCCTAAGCGCTGCCGTTGGAGTGAAAAACACGCTTGTCAAACTGTCTGCCGGACCGATGTCGGAAACGCGCCGGTCTGCGCCGGACATACGGGCTGCCGGGCCGCTCAACACGACAACGGGGAATGGATAGATATTGTTTTGAATGCGTGTGTTTTGTGGTTGGAGGAATGTTGTCTGTTATGAAATTGTGGATGTAGTCGTAAAAGAAAGAGGTGCGAGTAATTTTGATGATTTTATTAAGAGACTAGCTGCGCCCCGCGGTTTCACCCGCGTAAATGTCGATCCCGTGAGAATATCGGGATAAAAAGTAGCATATATGTTAATCCAGCGTGTCAGCTACCTTCATAGAAAATTTTATCAAAATTGGTCCAGCCGTTTGAGCGTGAAGAAGTAACAAACATATAAACACACCCCCACACACTCACAAACTTTCGCCTTTATAATATTAGTGTCATTAACTTTTAGGAGGATTAGCTTTTGGTTGTATGCTGGTTGGATTTTGGAAGACCGGAATATCCGTAATAATACTGTTCTGACTGTTTTCTGGTATGAATGAGTGAATGTCCACGGACTTTGACCCCTTTATTCATAAACGTTGCTTGAAGTTAAGTAGTGATTAAAGACTTACTAACCATCAATTTTTGACGTTTGAACGTCACTTAACTAATAACAATACTACTACGATCGTGCCATACTAACTGACAGGACCGTTCACTATAATAGACCAGATATAACCCTTCAAGATAAAGTTAATAAAGTCACATACCTCATAGATATTGCAGTCCCTAATACACATAATTTACAAAAAACAATAAGTGAGAAAATCAGTAAATATGCAGAACTGAAAGAAGAAGTGTCCAGAATCTGGAGGCAGGAAAAAGTTTACATAGTACCCATTGTTGTCTCCACGACGGGTGTTATACCCAATCACCTCCACCATAGCCTTAAACAAATAGACCTAAAAGATTCAATTTATATAACACTCCAAAAAGCCGCAATTTTAAATACTTGCAGAATAGTAAGAAAGTTCATGCAAATTGACGAAAATGAAATCACCCCTCATAACATAAATTCTTCGTAAAAAAAAAAGCACCACACACACGCTACATTGACTTGGCTTGGGCCCGTTAATGTAGCTTAAACTAGCCAAAGAGCTAAGAAACAAAATTCGTTCACCAAAAATAATAATAATAATTCTTTATTTTCGCAAAAATAATAATTCTTTATTTTCGCAAAACTGTAATAATTGTTTAGAAATAAACCCCTGAGACGCGAACGATTCCTATATTGATTCGTCAAACACGTACAGTTTTCAGATAGCAGCCATTTCAGCAGTAGGTATTCGAGCAGAACATGCCTTTTTCATATGAACATGTTTCAGTGACAAAATAAATCCAAATACAAACCTGCTCCTAGCTTCTGACGATTCATTATGTGCCATGCAGCTTTATTTGAAATAAAATATTTTGAATTTAGAATCGAAAACTTTCCAAAGTTCGCCAGACTTCCCAGCAGTGTGCCCCCCTAGCTGGCGGCTGCAGTAGCATGTAGCATGCACGTGACAGCTCAGCTTGACGCAGGGCGATATTTTTCTCAAACTACCCGCCGCCTCTACACCTGCCAAACTGACGTCCAATTCAGATACACTTCTACTAAGAGCTTGCCGGTTTTAAAAGGAATTTTTGGCGTAAGTCTGGTTAGTTTCAAGAGCTAACAACGGAATTTTAGCGGCCATTTTCGACTATTTCAGTGGCAGCCCTGAATCTAGTGAGTAGAGCAGTGGTAGCCATGACCCCAGTGGTACCGGCCCCGACGTAGGTCGTGAGTTTGAACCCAGACAGGCACTTTACTTTGTGTAAATAATTTCATCACCACTGCTCTCTTAACGGTGAAGGAAAACATCGTGAGGAAGCTGGCATGTCCTAGAACCAAAAATTCGAACAGATGTGACATCTACCAACCCGCACGGGGCTTGCGTGGTAGTTTATAGGACACTCCTTCTCGATGAGAAGAGTGCTTTTATCCCGATCACAACAAGACTATGTTCTTGTGTTTCGTAAGCATATATGTATAATGTAAAAAAACCCGGAATCAAATTCATGATTTCGTAACCAGCCAGTCTGCAGCAGGGTGGCAACGTTAAAAATAAATAATAGTCGCTATAAAAATATTGCGTTGCCAAAAAGTACGTAGGTATCTAGCAAAAAACTGCGTTGCAAAATTGAAGTGTCACAGATTTAATTGAGTCCGATTTTAATTTTTTTTTTTTACTGTGAAGTAAAATGATGGTATAGTTTTTGACAGGGTATTTTAAGCTTTTCAAAGGAGGTCTCGAAATGTGATTAAGCAGAAAGTTTTTGTACTTTATTATAGGTATTGGTGAACATGTTGGTGTAGATTTTGCTGAATTGTACTCATTCAGAGAAGTCTGCAGCCAAGTGTGTTTAAGCTGTACCTACACTATGTTTGTAAAATATGTTTGCTTAATAAAGCTAAAAAAAAGCTAAAATGTATAAGCGAAACTGTCCTTCATGAATTTTCTCGTCGCCTTCCGCAATATTTGAAGACTAAGGTCTTCAAAAAGTGCGTCCTGCCCATTATGACACACGGTGCCAAAATGTGGATACCGACGGTCAGGCTGGTCCATAAATTCCAGGTCACTTAGCTATGGATCAGGCTATGCTCGGAGTTTCAACGAAAACGAAACGAAAGAACAGGAGCTACCGACATAGTTTGCAGAGTAAGCAAGCTGAAGTGGCAGTGGGCTGGCCAAGTTTGTCGAAGGGCAGATGGCCTGTGGAACAGACGAGTTCTGGAGTGGAAACCGCGTATCGGCAAGCGTAGTGTGGGATGCCCCTTAGCTAGGTGGACCGACGACCTTAAGAAGGTGGCTAGGACAGACTGGTTGCGGAAGGCGGAGGACAGGGTGTTGTGGCGCAGCCTGAGAGAGGCCTTTCTCCAGAGCTGATTTATTGAACTGTAACTCTGTGTGACATTGGCCTCTGTTCTAACAGATAATTTTTGGTTTTTACTGGGTGGTACGATCAATTAGTTTGTAAAAATAAAAAATAAACGAGCAAAAATAAATTAAGTACCATAAAACATCCAACTGGAAACTACTTTCGAAAAGCGAGCAATATTCTTCAATGTCAAAACGTTAGAGTAGAATTGGTTCTAACTTTAAAGTACGGTTCCGAAACTTAGGTATGAAATATGTGCTTTCAGTAACTTGATAAAATAACTGCTGAATAGGTACTGAGTAAGAGTCTGACACTCCCTTCCGCTCCACCCAAAAAGGGAGGGGTCATTTGATGATCCGCAAAAAAAAAATAGGTACTGAGGGCAAAATTCTTCTTATTCAATGTCGGTATGAGTTAATGCCGACTAAAAGTTACGATGGTCAGCAAAGTTGATAGCGGGACCGAACACCCACGGTGCGTGAGCATACTTTTAATGCACCACACTGTAATTTAATGCATAAAGAATCGCAGGCAGTGGTTTTCTGAGTCCTAGATTATCTACAACGATTCGCACAGACGAAATTCAAACACAATTCGGCCGTGAAAAAACACGATATTTATAAACCACGTCATGTTTTCAGAAAGGTCAGGTGTGTACTGTGTGTAGTACTCGCAACCGGCGTGCGTGTGTGACCAGATGTATGAACGTAATCGAAGCAAAAGGAGTATGTAAGGATCGTAGCAGGTGGCGTTCTGTATTTTCTGCCCATAGGAATATGGCCTGAGTTTATGTATGTCATGTTTCACCTATCCGGACTTGGAATGCATGAAGAAGCCTCCTCGTGTAGCGCAGTTTGTTCCGCCAGTTACTCAACTGAACCGAGCGCTCGGCGCATCCTGGCACCCAACATCTTATTTGGCTGGCCAATTCTTCCCTTGCGTTGGTTGCGGTGGTAGGGCTAACGCCCGTCTGGTTTGCGACCACCCACCGGAGTGCGGCGTCAAGCAGCCTGCTGTGTTTCGTCGATGCATTGGAGTTCCAGTGCCTTAGGCATCATATGGGCACGCTCGTTCCATCATAGACCTCTTCCATCGTTTTCCATCAGGCGTGATCATACAGCAATAAAAAAAAACTTTTATATTGTCGCATCAGCAGGACCACACCTTAACCCAGCTGGCTGTGTGACAGAAACAAGTGAGGACCACGTACTCCACGTAGTGTCCGTCCACGTTATGCGGTCACGTCGCTACATATCGCACGGAATTTATTGCCGCTACTAGCCCGCTCCCGATTCTGGACAGAATTGTTGGAAGTGTTCGATAACTTATACATTGAAGTCTAGAAGAATGTATGACCAAATTTATTTTGGGTGGAGTTATTTTGAGGGTTGGTTCAAGGGTTGGTTGTTAGTGGGTGTGGTAGGTCGGTTTTCTGCAAGAATTTTGACAACGATGAAATCGCATACTATGTTGTAGCACGTGTGTGCAATGGTATAGGTACTTAAGTCATAGATAAGCGGGACTTATATGCGGGTTTAGGTCACAGAATACTTTAAACAAAATTAAGGGCTGATTTTTCCATCTCCAGTTAACTTATATTCGACGAATAAAATTGACGTTTGACAGTTGTTGTATAAAACAACTGTCAAAATTTCAAAATTATTCCTCAAATAAAGTTATCAGATGATTGAAAAATCAGCCCTTACTTAGATAAAGTAAAGGGCAGCCGTTTCATTTAAAATTAGCTAGGTTTTATCCTATAGATAGTGTATGTCCTAAAGTAGCATCTATCTGTGTGGCTTCCGCTATCCGTTCTGCTGTTAAGGCGTGAAAAGGTAACATACAGACAGATCGAAAGAAAGACAGACATAATTATTTTTGTATTATTAACATTACTATACCTAGTAATGGATAACATACTTAGCCATTAACTTAACTCACAATTTGCTGCGGGTAGACAGATCAACTGAAAGGACGGTTGTTAACTGTTATCAAAGGTAATCAAGAAGAATACAGGTATCGTGTGAACGAGCTCCAACTAAACACACGTTTCAAATTGCGAGCCAACTGCGTACGGTATGTAAGTGTCAGGTAAATATGTCACGATGTCGCTCGCGGCTCGCGTGTCCGGGACTGCCAGCTAGCTACCTGATGACAGCGAGTGTAGGAATTATGTGTTTATTTATAAACTAGAAAGGATTAGTGCTACTTCGAATTTTCAATTCAGAATCCGGGTGTAAGAGTACCTAGCTTAACCATAACCATAATCAGCCTATAATGTTCCCACTGCTGGGACACTGGCCTCCTCTCGGTGAGAGGGAGTGGGCCGTAAACCACCACGCGGGCCCAGTGCGGATTGGCAGATGTCACATGTCTTCGAATTTTTGGGTCTAGGACATGCCGGTTTCCTCACGATGTTTTCCTTCACTGTTTTGAGAGCAATGGTGATGAAATAATTTACACAAAGTAAAACGCCTGTCTGGGTTCGAACCTACGACCTACAACTTGTAAGTTGCGGCTGTTACCACTTGGCCAGCTTAAAAGTATTTAATGTTAATAGCCAATCAAATCTGTCCACTTTCCTGCCCTGGGCTTGCAAAACTGCAACTAGCAAGCTGGCGTTTAAAATATGTATGTCTGTGTGCATGTTTGTGTATTTAAGAAAATTACTTTCGCAAACATTGCTTGAAAATGTGAGAATGAAAATCTCAAAGACTTGCTTTAGGACTGTGATAAAACTTATGACTCATATTCATATATGTTTAGTTCAGAGTTGTTGCAGAAACTTTGTCTATGCCTCCCCAGTCAAGGAAATACGTCAGAGAGAACGCTTGGGGCTTGCGTGACGACAATAGCTGGCAGCTAGTTAGCTACTTATTGCGTAGAAACAACACAATACGATGCGTAGGATTTGCTGGCGACGACCATAACAATGGACAACATAGAGTAATAATGAAAGGTGACTTCTGAAGTTTTTGTGACGTAATTTAGGTACTTTATGATATCGTAGATAACTTTCTGACTGTATCCGAACTGCGTTAAAAACTTAACTCTATTTTGGACATACATACATCGACTCACCTCTCCTGCCCATGAGGGTAGGTAGAAACTACAGAACGCAACCTGCTACGATACTTACATACTCCTTTTGCCTCGTTTACATATACATGTATTTTGTATAAAAAAAAATTAACTTTTCAATTGTATGTATTATGATTATGTCGTGATGCATTATTTTTATGTCGCATCATACAATACGAAAAGGTCCCTGTATATGGTCAAACTTTTGGAAGGTGACAGCGAATAGTTACTACATTCAGCGTATGCAAAGCCAAGAGCTCGTACTATCGTATTACAGTGCTATCCCTGCCTAATGAGTGTGTCGACAGATGATGCTAGTACTTATTAAATATTATATTTAAAAAAAAAGGTTACGGGCCAACAGACCAAAGTTTCTGTCACAAAATACATAGGAGACGGAACCTATTTTCAAATTTCATACAAAATTGTAGCAAGTAACCGCCCATGGTAAGAAACTGTCAACTAAACACGTCATATGGAAGCCTGGGGCTTTCGTGAACCAGCCTTCACAATATTTATAGAGATCGGGTAATTCGCGCCGGGGGCTATGTCCAGGCTATTGTCGAGGCAGAGAAATATTGCCTGGAAAGTGTGGTTAACATGCTAAGTGCTGATTGCAAAGATTAGGTGGGCAGGCGACAGTTAGGCGATTAGCTCTCATGACAAGCATACAGGGCTACTGGTTTACTTTGTAGTTTGTAATTGTCATGTGATGTGTGAGCTTGTCTTCGTTATGTAGTGTAATAAGTAGGTAGTGTGCAGATAGTAGTAGTTAGCAGTAGCCAAGGGTCAATTTTTGTAAGAGGTAAACCGGAGTGGATATCATTTGATGTAGAATACTGACTGTGCCATTTTTTAAAGGGAAGCCGGTAGGAATCGAGTTGTATGGAACCTTCGCCACTGGTAGTTGGTTCAGAATGATTCATTTGTAGGTTTTCTTCATAGGGACGCGAACAAAAGGTCAATTCTCGTAATTTAAAACGTTCAAAACCTAGTCGCAGTCTCATCTCGGCGACAAACAAATGTCAAAAACTTGTCAAAATTTACAGGTATTTTTGACAGATTGAGACTGAGATCTAGGGGCCTAAAAAGGCCACTTTGGCAGAATCATAAAAGGATAACATTATGAATCATAATGCACAGTTAACTGTTAAGTTAATCGTGTCAAATCCCATTAGAGAAGAATTTTTCAGTTATTTTTTTTTGTCTGTGCTAAAATACCAATCAATCCAATCCACATCCAATCCCAATCTCTTTGATTATACCTACGTAGTGCAGCGAAAAAAATAAAAACACGGACTGTCTTCGCCATATTATGATTCCTAATGTTGTCATTTTGTGATTATGCCAAAATGGCCTTTTTAGGCCACCTGATTGTGAACGTTTTTAAAATTACGAGAATTACCCTTCAGGTTTTAGGTTTCTTATTTTTCTAGGGTTTCACAATTTCGAGACCAATAGGGACTATTGTAATCTTCCGGTGTCGTGGTGGTTTTTATTCTGTAACTTGTCGATCTGTGTTAATAAAAAAACGTGACACCTCAACTGAATGGCTTATTGTGTAATAAGCCATTCAGTTGAGGTGTCACGTTCTGTGTTTTATTAGCAGAAGGAAGTCTTGGCTCCCTTTTTTATTTTGTGTGGATGGAATATGACTTGCATTAATGTAAAGGAGGACCTTTTGAAACATTTGTTATTTGTAATTATTGTGTCAAAATGCCACCGACTCGTTTCCTAAATTCGCTGATCTTTAAACCGACGACTCTTAAACGCATCAACGCTCCTTATAGTTCCGCGAAAACCCGATCTCCGAAAAAAGTCAAACAACTTTCAAGTGAAACTCCAAAAGTTGGATAATACGGGCGAAATATAAATAAACCGTAAAAAGCCCAGTTCCTGAGGTAAATAAACACGCCATCGGAGAAGGCTGAGCCCCGGTTCGTACGGTGCACCTGTGTACAAACACCCGAACTTGTCAACGAGGACTAAACTTGGAGGGTGTGTAAACGAATCGGAAGTGATCGGGGATCTTCGGCTGTGGAGAACGATTTTCAGGTTGGTTGGTTGATTGGTTTACTTTGGGGTTGTGAGGAAAAATACAGTTTTGTTATTTTTGTTTTAATAGGAAAATAACATACTATTAAGTCTGCGATGGGATAAGCACTGGCGTATAAAATACTCATATTTGGTCAGTAAACTACAAGTCTTACTGTAAGAGGGAGCGAAATGACCCATTGACCAAACTTTTGCCTCTAACTGAGCTCCAAAAGCTGCTGACACCGAGCTCTCTCGCCCTGGGTATCGAATCCAGGCCTTCGATCAGTCTCGCTATGAACACCTTAATAGATGGGAATTACAACAGCACACCTGTCCCAAACAGCATTTATAAAACACCTGTAGGCTAGTTTCCATTTAAATATCACTCACAAACATGCGAAATCTACAAAGTAAATCGTAAAGTTTTCGCTTAAAGTTCAATCCACTTCGCCAGGGGGCGCGAGTGTGACGAAACACAGAACAACCTATAATTTATCTCCTCATATACTTATAAGTAATACCAAATCCGTTTACGTAAACAGGCCCAGAACTGGAAAGTTTGGGAACTCAAACACGCGTCGAATATGCGAAGAAGCGCCAAAGTTTCCACAGACAAGCGAACTCTTTGAGTTGTTTCAGATATATTGCCTACGTACGCTTGTAAAGTTCGCCTATACTGCGATTATCCGAGCGACGTGTTAATGTACAGGGTGTTTTGTGAGTATACCTACTTATATTTTGTACGATGTACCCAGAATTTTATAATATACATATCTTGATTTAAAAGAGTGTCCTTGTAGTTTCTTGCCTGTTCTTCTCCACAGAGATCTACGTTTTGGAATGGGCAACTAACTTTCTGAATAACTGACTGAGTCTTCGACAGTTCCAAAGGACCTGTGAATGGTTTAATTGAAATAAATTTGAGTTTGAGTTTGAAATACTAGTACCTAAACATCTAATTTTAGGTCGCTTGCAGAATTCTCTTTCACAATCAAATGGATTTTATTTTTATGATTCAATTGATATTTTTTTCAATCTTCTTGCTTCTTCGAAAGATAATCGAACTTGCTTTGATTTTTACAGTTTAAGAGCGTTTACGCCGAACGGCATTTCATACAAACTTTCAAGCCCTTGTTTTCCGAAATGAATGAACCGATTTTAATGAAACTTCATACACATAAGCAGGATACAAAGGTCTAAAAAGTTAGTAGAGAACATTTTCGAAATGTCTTATTTAAAAAAAGATAACTGGAAATCTCTGTTTCTATGAAAAGTTTAAAATCGGTCTAATTTGGCTGTAACACTATTTTTCGAAAATGTTCTCTACTAACTTTTTAGACCTTGGTATCCTGCTTATGCGTATGAAGTTTCATTAAAATCGGTTGGTTCATTTCGGAAAACAAGGGCTTGAAATTTTGTATGAAATGACGTTCGGCGTAAACGCTCTATTGCGTTATTTACTTTGTTGAGCAGACCATTTTTTCGAAAATATTAAGCAATGGATTAGCAATATCCTTCAGAATTAGTCAGATTGTGTGTTGCTTATTAGGATGCTGGATTAATTTTAACGTTTAGACATTTAGCCCATTGGCCATAACCTATTCAGTGCAGTCAATACTGAATGATTAATTTGTGTGTTAAAGACAAATAACATACAAATTAATTATTCAGTGCTTTAGTTCAGATGCTCGTATACACACTGCACCAGGATGGCATTAATAATTAATTCGTGATAACTAAGCTATATCATTAGATAAAATGAACATTCTTCTTTATGTTATTTGACCTTATTTAGTTCCCTTGTTGAGAAAAATATTTCGTTTGAAGAATTGCCTGGTTTGTCAGTTTATACATGACCTAAAGCGCGGTCATTGTCGGACTGCATAGAAAAGAAAGAGAAGCGTGGTGACACAACGCTGGTAATTTATTGTAAAATATGAAGCAATATATTTACAAAAAATCAAAAATGTTTGGACTAAAAAATTAAAACACGAGTGTTTTAGTATGTTGCTTGTAGAATAATCTGACTAAAAATCAGAATGGTTGTATGTATATTAGTATGGTTTTTATTGTGAATAGAAAGATTTTAGAGGTGTCTTCATGATTTTTTTCTTTCGTATCAAATTATTTGTAAGTAATAAGTTTTCAACACACTATCTAACTAGCATATCTCCTGAAGAATATCATATATTTTTCTGATTTTGTTTACTATAGTCGATACTGTGCCTTTTAGTCTGTGCTAAATAAATGTATTTTCTTTCTTTTTTCTTTCTAATTGGTTTATCCATACTAATATTATAAATTCGAAAGTAACTCTGTCTGTCTGTCTGTCGGTCTGTCTGTCTGTTTGTATGTTACCTTTTCACGCCTAAACCACTGAACGGATTTCGGTAAAATTTGGCATAAAGATAGATTGCATCCCGGGGAAGGACATAGGATAGTTTTTATCACGATATTCCCACACGGCATCGACACTTGTGCTGGTGTACCGCGGGGCGCAGCTAGTTTGAAATAAATGCTTAGAGTTTGAGGGGGGCTGGAAGAACACAATAGGTTCCTTTTGGCTCACTAAAAGGTTCCCTGAGGATCCTAAATACTCGATAATCAATAACTAATCCATTAATAAAAGTCACAATCTCCACTAACACTGATACACGAGGCATCCTCTAACAATTAATTCGCGGATATTTTTGTGGCTGTCTGTGCGTGATTGATAACGAGTACTTTTCCTCTGCCCACTATTATGATTAATGGGTTTTCTTCGAAATTGATACTCTTCCCACCGATATATGATACGGAAATAAAATTATCTCTTGTGTATTGTGTCTGTGAGTGTACTGAGCCTTCGTGGTTCTCCGGTAACAAATTGTTACGACGTAAAAAGGTGTGGGTACTGTTAAGGGATGAGGTGTTACATTCATGTTGACTGGAAGCTTTGTTCTCATCTCACACATAATAATAATATCGAAAGCGAAAATTTCAGGGACTTTGGTCCTCATAATGTTCCTTACGATATTTGTAGTTTTCACCACAGTATAAAGATATACAGTATTTCGACTTCATAGAAACGGACGAAACGCAAGCTATACCTACGCGCCTCGACCTCGGAACGCGCTCGGCATGCAGACAGTCGCGACTGTGCCGCGTGACGAACGGACGGTGTGTTGTTTTTTTTAACAATAATCGCGCGATTTTTTCACTAAAAATAAATTGCAGTAAGTACATATTTAATATGACGAGTAGGCTATATTGTGCTGTTTTTGGTTGCATGAATTCGTCAATAACGCATCCAGAGATAACTTTTTTTAAATTACCTGGAAACTCTGAAAGGTAAGACTATAAAATAATTTTACTTACTAGTAGGTAGGTAGGTACATAATGTGTCTTTTTAATTGATAAGTATTTCCTTTTATCTCCCGAAAAAAAAAAGATGTCTGGATTAATAAATAAAGTGAATTGAGTAAAGGTAAGTAAGTGATAGTCATGAGTGAAATTAGTAGTTATAGGCGGGTCATGAATCATTATACGGTAGGTACGCTTGTGTTAAAACCTCGGGGCATGTGTGTTTTGTTTTGTTAGTTTGTATAATTCAAAGTAAAGACGTGGTTTTTATTAATAATATTTATGTACACACAGTAAAATACAATAACAAAACTAAATGGAAACACAAAGTAGGCAAATGTAATTAAAATGCTGGAGGCGGGCAGCCCTATCGCATGTTTACATACCGCGCGGCTGTAGGCATTTATTTCAAGGTTACGGCCGAGATACAATACTGTATGATCTTTATACTGTGTTTTCACCGTCGTAAGTAGTTATACGTCATAATCAGCCTATAATGTTCCCACTGCTGGGACACAGGCCTCCTCTCTGTGAGAGGGAGTGGGCCGTAATCCACCACGCGGGCCCAGTGCGGGTTGGTAGATGTCACAAGTCTTCCAATTTTTGGTTCTAGGACATGCCGGTTTCCTCACGATGTTTTCCTTCACCGTTTTGAGAGCAGTGGTGATGAAATAATTTACACAAAGTAAAGCGCCTTCTGGGTTCGAACCTACGACCTACAACTCGTAAGTCGCGGCCGATACCACTGGGCCACCACTGCTCTACTCTCTAGTTATACGTATTAAACTGATTTATATAAAATCTATTTTTATTATTATACTTTGCAGTAAGCAAATTAGAACTTCTTTAAATTAGATTTCCAAAACTCCACAACGAACAACAAAATTTATAATTACAAAAATAAGCTTTCTGATTAATCTAGCTCCTCTTTTGCACGTTCCTACACCCATTGTTTGGAAGGTAAAACACTTCAAAGTATATGGCTAAAAAGTAAGTGCATACAGACGACCGACACGTGTCATCGACACGGGCAACTGCAGCAGTCGACAACGTGCCGCTCGTGCAGTATATAACTATGTTGGGGTCGGGTTCCAGTCTAACTGGATGCAGCTGAGTACCAGTATTTTACATGGAGCGACTGCCTATCTGACCTCTACAACCCAGTTACTGGTAATACGAAACCCCTTGGTAAGACTGGTTGTCAGAATTTCGGGCTGTTGACGACCCGTAACGACTGTCAAAGATTCACGAATGACATCCGGGATATGACATAACGTACTTTCCGAGCCACGGACGGGTCTTGGTATGTAAAGATAGTCTCCCATCCACAGACCAACCGCAGCAAGCGTGGCGACACGTACCTACCTACGACACGTGACTTTTAATCACAGCCTGTAGCTTTAGTTATTAAGTGTCAATACTTTGAGCAAAACATACCGACTTTAATCTGATCCCTTAGTTAAATAAGTGTTTAAGCTGTTAATATGCTGAAGTTAAGTATTTGTTAATTTTATTTCTCTTTCCAACACGCGTTTAATGAGTTTTTCAACACACTTGCTCGTAAAGTGGCTCTTATTGAACCGCTTTAAGGTCCATAATGGAGTGTATTACGAACGCGTGCTTTTTCTTTACTTTAATCCACATGTTCTGTAATACCACAGATAACTATTTACTAGTCGGAGACGCGCGCTTTTTTAATCTCATCAAACCCTGCGTTCCGAATTGGGAAATAATCGATGTGTTCCGAATTGGGAAATAACCGAATTAGCGTGAGTGCGATAACGATAACGATGTCCCGTGAATCGTCATAGATGACGTCATGACATTCGCCATCTTGCGATAATGCCGACCATGCCCTAGAATAATATCACCGTGAGCGCTGTCAAAAATGACAGTGTGTGTATGAGGTTGTGTCAGTGTGTGTTTTGTTTTGAGTTGCATCATCTTTAAATTAAACTAACGTGGCATTTTTGAAATTGTGCTTCTGGCTGACAGTCGCCACCTAACCAAAGAAGAAGAACTGAAGAAGAAATGTGGTGTTCATA
This sequence comes from Oligia fasciuncula, assembly GCA_963082905.1. Taxonomy (NCBI): domain Eukaryota; kingdom Metazoa; phylum Arthropoda; class Insecta; order Lepidoptera; family Noctuidae; genus Oligia; species Oligia fasciuncula. Next base: position 2,881,645 of record OY720392.1, on the reverse strand, counting down.
CAAAGAAATACTGTAATAATATCTTTTTTACATTGTGTAAGCACTGTCATGTGAGCGCGTTCACGAGTGTTCCGAATTGTTGCCAGCTCTCAGCAGTCATAATAGTAATATCTAAATCGGAACGCATGTGAGATGATGCATGGACGTAATATTACGTCCATGGAGATGATGTGAGCGCTGCGCTGTGATGTGAGCGATTATAGCTAATTCGGAAAGCGCCCAAAGAGACTTCATGCCGAAAGAAAAAATCCGCGAGCTATATTTCAATTTTTTTTTAAATAGTCTGTATTGTCCTTGGTCGCAAAATGAACTCGCAGGGTACCACAGACAATGTAGGGTGAATGCGCAGTGGTAGACCGCGAAATTCTTAGGTTTTTTGCAATTTTCAGGTTTGTGTTTATTATATAGGCTGTATCGGTTTTGTCTGTGCCATAGATTAATATATTTAAAATGAGTCAATGTTGCGCGCGCATCGCTAGTGCTGGCTAGCACGGCGCGCGGGAAAACAAAACCAGCGCGCCATTTTCCATACAAGTTAATATTTAACAATACAAGTCTGTTTTTTTTCCTCGCAAGTGTGTTGAAAAACGTCGTATGAAACGCGTGTGCATTAATCAATATACACTCGGCTTTCTTATCGCTCTCGCCTGCGGCTCGCGCGATAATATCGCCTCGTGCATAATGATCAACATAGCACACATGTATCATAATGTACTATTTCAACACACTTGCTCGTAAAGTGGCTCTTATTGAATAGCTTTAAGGTCCATAATGGAGTGTATTACGAACGCGTGCTTTTTCTTTACTTTAATCCACATGTTCTGTAATACCACAGATAACTATTTACTAGTCGGAGACGCGCGCTTTTTTAATCTCATCAAACCCTGCGTTCCGAATTGGGAAATAATCGATGTGTTCCGAATTGGGAAATAACCGAATTAGCGTGAGCGCGATAACGATAACGATGTCCCGTGAATCGTCATAGATGACGTCATGACATTCGCCATCTTGCGATAATGCCGACCATGCCCTAGAATAATATCACCGTGAGCGGTGTCAAAAATGACAGTGTGTGTATGAGGTTGTGTCAGTGTGTGTTTTGTTTTGAGTTGCATCATCTTTAAATTAAACTAACGTGGCATTTTTGAAATTGTGCTTCTGGCTGACAGTCGCCACCTAACCAAAGAAGAAGAACTGAAGAAGAAAATGTGGTGTTTATACAAAGAAATACTGTAATAATATCTTTTTTACATTGTGTAAGCACTGTCATGTGAGCGCGTTCACGACGAGTGTTCCGAATTGTTGCCAGCTCTCAGCAGTCATAATAGTAATATCTAAATCGGAACGCATGTGAGATGATGCATGGACGTAATATTACGTCCATGGAGATGATGTGAGCGCTGTGATGTGAGCGATTATAGCTAATTCGGAAAGCGCCCAAAGAGACTTCATGCCGAAAGAAAAAATCCGCGGGCTATATTTCATTTTTTTTTTAAATAGTCTGTATCTGTATTGTCCTTGGTCGCAAAATGAACTCGCAGGGGACCACAGACAATTTAAGGTGAATGCGCAGTGGTAGACTGCGAAATTCTTAGGTTTTTTGCAATTTTCAGGTTTGTGTTTATTATATTTTTTCTATAGGCTGTATCGGTTTTGTCTGTGCCATAGATTAATATATTTAAAATGAGTCAATGTTGCGCGCGCATAGCTAGTGCTGGCTAGCACGGCGCGCGGGAAAACAAAACCAGCGCGCCATTTTCCATACAAGTTAATATTTAACAATACAAGTCTGTTTTTTTTCCTCGCAAGTGTGTTGAAAAACGTCGTATGAAACGCGTGTGCATTAATCAATATACACTCGGCTTTCTTATCGCTCTCGCCTGCGGCTCGCGCGATAATATCGCCTCGTGCATAATGATCAACATAGCACACATGTATCATAATGTACTATTATCGTTCTTATTCGATCCAAGACATGTTCATTGACTTCTTGTAATGTGTGTTATGAGTTTATGACTTTATAAGTTGGTAAATAACTTGTAGAAAGCCAAAGGCTGGCGTTAAGACTTCGCGGAAATTGTTACGGGTTTACCTAGTTTCTGATTTGAACATTTGAATTTTAAGAACTCTAGAAGATAACCCTCGAAATTCAAAATTTCTTACGATTTTTCAAAGATATTTGGAATTTCGTAGTCTACATTGAAGAAATTACCACAAGTTCTCAACGACCAATTCGAGAAAATATTATTGACAGAGCGAGACGAGTATTTTGTATGGCAGCGCTGCGCTGGCGGGAAACGAGAAAAGTGACAGAAATTGACAAATCTTTTCGGCACGATAGTGAGGAATTGTCGCTTCTATGACACAAGCGACGGTTAATTTAGCCCTGCTGGACATTATGCATCAAATTAAAAGATTGTCCATGTATGTATGTAATATTTAGTCCTCCAGACACCTATTTCTCAACCAAAGACATTAAATTTGTACCTATCTTAAATCTCTTTGTTCTCAACGGAGACCAGCCTTCGGCGCGGGAGATATTGTAGTGCACAAGTGTGTGCGCAGACACAGGTGCACTCTCTCTCCCCTCACTCTCATAGTCCGATGAGACAGTAATCCGACACGACCGGAGAGAGATCAGGCACATGACTAACGGTTTAACGTGCTTTCCGAGCCACGGGGGTATCATACCGCTAACTTCCAAACTCCGGACTGTTACTAACAAATTCATAATGTAAAAACACAATAACACTTTGGCCGACCTGGGAGTCGAACTCAGGACCTGGGAATCGAGCTCAGCAGTCGCGCTTGTGACCACGAGACCAACGTGGGAGCAGGGGGTGGGGGTGGGGTAATATAGGTACCTCATATACACCCATATTCATGTAGACAGCATTTTAATCTCCGCTGCCCCATCTGTAAACACTCAGCTTCACGTAAAGGGAGGTTCACACAAAAAGCCCCCTGTTTACTTTGCTAATTGAATTCATTGTAGCACAAATGATGTTTAAAGTGCGACGTTTGTGCTCGTTTCAAAGAATTATCTTTTTAAGCTCAAGATTAGACAAAGGATTGTTTGATTAGATTAGAATATTGTGGGGGTATTAATAACTGAGGCTATGGGGTTTGTAAGGGAATTTTTGTTGTTTTTCTATTTTATTTATTAATCAGCTGAATGAAATTCTATTAAATAAAATTATAGGTAGCTACTCAAAATTAAATTAAATGTTTTTTTTATTCTGTACCTAAATAGGATATCGGAATCACTTTTACACGTCATCTTACTAATCACACTAATATTATAAAGGCGAAAGTTTGTGAGTGTGTGTGTGTTTATATGCTTGTTATTTTTTTACGCTCAAACGGCTGAGCCAATTTTGATAAAATTTTGCATGGAGGTAGCTGACACTGGTATTCCTCGAAACGCACCAAGAGTACATCCCGAGGACACTCACTCACAAACTTTCGCCTTTATAATATTAGTGTGATAAATCGATTGTTTGGTGCACACAAAAGCACAATACTCCCACATTTCGCCAGTTATCTTTACTTAGATTAATCTACGACTTCCTTTTGGACGCAATGTATACCTTTATCTAGATTTTATTCTGTACAGGCTACGCGGTGTCATGAAAATCAAAACGAGGAACGACTTACTCCTTCAGCGTCGTAACTCAACTTCTTCGATTCAACCAATAATATCCGTGCCCCAGAAATCATTGCAACCTCCCAATTCAAATACAAACAAGACATAAAAACTCCGCTGTCCAATACTAAAAGTAAACAAAACCAGTCGGTTCGGTAAGTTTGCTAAGAAACACAATAACCCTGGAGTTTTGGGCCGGTCGCCTTCGCCCGTATTGACCCACTCGCGCGGCTTTCAGCGCTGGAGCCGCTTAAACAATAAAATATAAACTTTTTTTATGTTGGGCTGTTCTGTCCTATATAAAAAATCATTTATGAAATGAAGAAGGAGTCTTTTGTTAGATTTGGTGCGCGTCAGAAACTTTTTGGTGGAGATATTGCGAATGGAAAGGATGTGCCCTAAGCGACTTCATAATAAATAATATAATTGCCTAATTTGGCAATATCGATCCCGATTTTACCCTTTGGCTACGGAACCCTAAAACGAAGTAAGTAATCACTTCTTCCAGAAAACCTTCAAGACTTGGCCCTTGGCCAACCATGTTGTAACTGGTCGTCCCTCCGTCATACATATTCAAGGACAAGACGGACATCGGAACGTGCGTTAGTGGACCCGCCTTTATACCCCTAAATGTATATTTGATGATGTCCTCAACAACTTTCAGAACAGGGGTGGCAAACATTTTAAAATTTGTATTTAAATATTGAAATTTTGAAAAAGGGCTGGTTATTGTCCCACAGCTGGGCAAAGCCGTCTCCTTATATAGAGAGGGCATGAGCATTGATCAACACGCTTACTTATGTTGTATACATATGTTCATACTTATTAGGTGTGTACCCATGTGCAAAAAGTTATGTTTTGTTTGTACATACCTACCCTTTTATTTTCTTTATAAAAGCTGTTCGGTTCAAATAAATAAAATTCAATACTTTTCTTTTCTCAAGCTTATTCTTTCAACAACTTAAGACGGGTTGGCTTTTTCAAACTTATATTAACTAATAAAGTCCCGGTTTCCTCACGATGTTTTCTTCACCAAGTATGTGGTTTGTCAACCCTGTTCCAAAAGATTCCGCAGTCATTTAAGACAGTTTATATTCACGACAGACTTTATTTCGGAGGGTGCAATGTGTCTTAAATTCGGACTACATATAATATGTTTATGTAGATTTGTTTACATTAACATCTCTTTCTAGACTATTGGGCGGTTTATGGCCGGTCTCAATGGTTTGTGTCGATGGTGGTCGAAACTTTTATTAATGGGTGTGTGGAAGAATATTTTGGATAAGAGCTTTACAGCCAGCTGACTGAACTGCTTCTAGATGTTAAGTACCGTGGGTCGTAATTATCATTTTTGTAGGTACCTATTATGTATAAAACTTTGGAAAGTAAGTATTGAAAAATTGAACTAAAAAATAGTGGAAAAATAACTACTTTTGTAACAAACACAACAGCGGTCAAAGAAACAAAAAAAAAAAACATTTTTTTTTTTTTTTTTTTTTTGTGTTTAGATATCGGTACCCATCACGTCTGCAGTTTCGCTAGCTATCTTAATTAGACCCTCTATCCTGTATAAAAAACCCCTCATTATTTCCTGGCACCAGCAAACCCTCAGTTTCGCAACAATGTGAGCGTATACACATTCCTTTAAGACAGGCATTCTCACGTCACCGGTTCACGCCGGCCTGATGGCGGTAAGCGTCAGGCGTCAGGCGTCAGGCGGCAGGCGTCAGGCCCACTTAGTGCTGACGAGGGAACAATGAGACGACTTGATGGACGCCGCTTCCGAATGCTTCCGAACTTGACTTCGGGTTTCAAGAAAGGTATTTTATGGTAGGTTTGATTTTAAATGTGAGGACTTATTTCTATGCCCGCCACAAGCGAGATAAATATAGAGATAGTACAATTAACGAGTAAATATAATTCAACATTTAGTTCTAATTTATATTTCTAACCTTACTTACTATAGAAGGGTTTCAACAATTCAACATTATTCCTCCGATAAAATTATCAGGCGTTGGAAAAATCAGCCCTGCCTAAAAGGCATATTTATAGACAGACTACCTTCTTCCCGCGACTTCGTCCGCGTGAAATTTGATCCTCCCCCTATTCACCTTAGGGGTGGAATTTCGAAAAACCCTTTCTTAGTGGATACCTACTCTTCACATAGAACACACCCTGCAAATTTCATGTCTCTAGGACCAGCGCTTTATGGTGTGCGTTGATATATCAGTAAGTCAGGACTTTGAATTTTATATATAGGGTGTCCCACTACACAAAACTTTCACCATTTTCGTAATGTGTTTTTACAATAATTAAACGTTATTGGTTTGAATACTTCTCCATATTCTTAAATCGCGTGGTCTGTACGTGACAACTGTTAAAAAAAAACACCGTACAGCTCGTATTAACAAAATGGCGGCAAATTAAAATCCGGCGTTCTTGTTTGGACGACCTTTATAAGTATACATAAACAGTGAAGTTTCATTCTATAGATACGTGCTATTATGAAGTGTCGTGGCCCATTGTGTAACGTGAAAGACGTTTTAGGCGGTCCGAAGTGCGGGTATTCACACGTCGCTATCACGTCTGACAGCGAGACAAGGAAACAATGAGAATATTTGATACACCCTGTGTGCTCTGTGTACTTGATAAGGTATTTACCATTTAATTATATTTACGGCCACATCATAATATACTAACACCCGACTTCTGATTTGAAGTTAGAACTTGTCAAACTCTACTTTAGCATATTGCGGTTGAAATCAGTGCTCTGAGTGGAATAAACAGAGAACAATGAGCTAATAATTTACTGCGAGCTTCTTAAACTTTACCATCAAACAACCGATTATTAACTATACCTTCAATGTAATTAATTTACATCATATTCTAATTAATTAACTCATTGATGTTAGTCGACAAATAGCCGTACATTAACCGATAGTAATCACCTGATGGATTGTGTCGTTAATTAATGATCTATTGTTATTGATACTGATTGGCTTCCGATCATGTGCGATGGTTGACATGGGACAGGGTAGGTACCTAAAATTATGTATTTCAGGGATACTAAAGGGTATTTGTACTTTTCGAAATAGTAATAAGTAAATGGTCCGTGGCTAAATAATAACAGCCGCACAGGTCGACCCTTGCCGCGTTTGGTCTGTGGATGGGTGATCTTCACATACCGTGACCCCTCCGTGCCTCAGAAAGTACGTTAAGCCGTTGGTCCCGGCTGTCATTCCTGGATCTTTGACAGTCGTTATAGGTCGTCAGAAGCCCGAAAGTCTGACAACCAGTCTTACCAAGGGGTATCGTATTACCTAGTAACTGGGTTTTGGAGGTATAGGCAGTCGCTCCATGTAAAATACTGGTACTCCTACTCAGCTGCATCCGGTTAGACTGGAAGCCGACCCCAACATAGTTGGGATAAGGCTAGGTAGATGATAATGATGATTAGGTACATCTAGGTACGTGTTATTGTGTTAACAGGCGCACTTTTACTTCTAGGTTTTAGTTAAGTAATAGTGTGACAACATAGTATGAAAACCCGTTTTGTATGCTATTGAATAGTTACCTAGAGATTTCATTTCAATGCGGATAAGTAATAAGGAAATCAGTCTTAATAATAACATCAATAAACTTTTAAATTTTAACAGACTCGGTTTAACTTTGCCGAAGCCGTAAAATAATGAACATTACTGATAAAAAAATATATACTTAAATTAAAAAGATAATAAAGTTCAAGATTTCGGAAAATACTTCTACAAAAAATCTTTTCATCGTTTCTTTAGTAAAATTTTCAAATGTAACCATTATCTCTAGTAATCATAGAAATACCGTATTTCTACAAAGGTTTTCGCCGCTAGACGCCCGCATCCTGGCAACACCGCCCCAACTTTCGGCATTACCACCATTATCTTGAATTGAATCATCTCGATTGCATCAAATTTATAACACCGTTGATCTTCGAGAAGTAGTTTAACTTAAAACAGCTTTAATCTTTAGATTGGGATCTGTTCCCAAAGCTGGAATGAATGAAAAGGTTGAGTGCATTTTCTTTGTTACCTAGCTCTTTATTTTAGAAGAATACATTTTGGTTACTATAGAGGGGTCCGTGGCTAAATAATAACAGCCGCACAGGTTGATCGATCAGGTTAAGCTACGCTTGCCGCGGTTGGTCTGTGGATGGATGACCATCTTTACATACCGAGACCCCTCCGTGCCTCGGAAAGCACGTTAAGCCGTTGGTTCCGGCTGTCATTCGTGGATCTTTGACAGTCGTTACGGGTAGTCAGAAGCCCGAAAATCTGACAACCTGCAGTCTTACCAAGGGGTATCGTATTACTCAGTAACTGGGTTGTGGAGGTCAGATAGGCAGTCGCTCCATGTAAAATACTGGTATTCAGCTGCATCCGGTTAGACTGGAAGCCGACCCCAACATAGTTGGGAAAAGGCTGGGCAGATGATAACATTTTGGTTCATAATTATCCAATTTAACTCAGGGCTGATGCAGCAGGAAATTAGGGGAAGGTTAAAGTTTTAATATTAATATTTATTTTCTACGTACAAAGTACGGTTTATTTTCAATGAATACACCTATTAACAGTGCTTCCAATATTTGTAAACCCAAAAACAAAACAGCAGAGGACGAAAACATCTAAAACAAAAGAGTATTTATTTATGAACACCACGAAACAGCCAGGAATAATTTAAAAAACAAGCTCTATTCCGGAATAAAAGCGACGTGTTCCATTTATAAAAAATCACTGTCTCCAAAGGTCCCTTGTGAAAAATTATAACGCGCAGCTTATACATTTTGTTGCCAGAGGAAAAAAAATATGTTTTTCCTTTGTGTTTGAGACGTAATATTTCAGGAGAATACAGCCTGCCCGTCACGCCCGGCGGCTGCGAAATATTCGTTGGGTTTAACCTAAAATACATTATTATTAAAATGTTAGAAATTGCATCGTATAATTTGACAGTGATGGCCGTTCTATGAATTCTGTTGGGAGCGGGTGTAATATGTAATAATGGAGTGAATTTTCTGGAAGGAATTTTGAAGTTTGAAGTTTAAGTATACAGTTTTTATTTCGAGTGTCGGTGAATAATGTGTATGTGGTGTGTAGATGTAGCTACAGATATTAAGATGTGATCCGTCGTGAGCAAGTAAAACGCTGTTGATATTAGCCGAAAGCATTTGTGGTGATAATAAAATAAAAAAATCATAAAGATTGAACATGCGTTTCTGGGTTCCATCGTAGACCTCATCCACCGTCTTCCATCAGGCGAGATCGAGGTCAAGAGGAGGTAATAATAATAAAAAAACTTTTTCATATTTTCTTTGTACCAGCTTAATGGCGCCATTTGAATTCAGACACAACTCAAACCATGCTACAAACAATTTATAATCTAACCATCTCTAATTGCGTAACAAAATAACGTTTACGCCAAAATCTCCAAACATTACACGAAATGGCCGCGATAAATCTTTAAAAAAATCACCTCAATTTTTCCACGACGATGACTTGAAACAAATTGAATTCGTAACAAATCAAATATGGCGTCGGAGGCTCTCACAATGGACTCATTAATGAAATTAACCGACCTAATTATTCTTTTGACAGGAATAAAAGGAAGACTGTGAGTCGTGTCGCTAAATAGCTGATGTCTTTGCTTTGTTCTGTAGAGAATGGGAGGAAATGTCGGAAAAACGTCTTTATTAGTAGGGATATTACAAGCGTAACTGATGGAGTTATTATGAAAAATTATTAAGGGTACCCATGAAATTATTTAGATACCTCTGTTCAGGAGTTAGCTGAATCAATCCCATTTATTTATTTATACTCCAACTGGAACGCCATACAGCAATTACAATGTACAGACTGGAGCACATGAAGCTACTACAATCTGTCAAATTTCTTTAATAGATTTTTAACTTTATTGCTAAATCATAAGGTTCAAAATTGATTTGGAAAATTTTACAGTTTCGGGTAGCTTTATGTGCTGGCGTCTGTACATATGTTTAGCGATTGGGTATTCATAGTTCAGGAGCATGTTTTTTTTTTTTGGACAATTTCACCTATTCTCAGTTGTATTTTTTTGTGTTCTTGTAAATAAATGATAGATTATGTTATTTCTGTAAGTAGGTTTTCACAAACACTTTTACACGTCAATCATATTTAAAAACTAGATGAAGTCGGCGTTTCCTATCTGACTACTCTGAGAAGAAAGGCCGAAAGTGCCGAAACGAACTTAGAGGTCACAGTCTCTACTGTTGTATTACTTTTCTCTAAAAACTTAGCTCATAGGGAAAAAATATGTTTTACGATGAGTTGTATAAAGTTAAACGAAACTTTTTAGTTTTCACATATTATTACGGATCAATATTCAATAGCTAACTTACAAATAACTCCATAACTCATCAATACATAAACAACGAAAATGACGTCACCGTGTCCACAGTAGATGTCCGTTCCGTTCAGTTCGGCGTATAATGGTTTTGATATATCGAGGAGAGGCGTCCACGGCCACGTCCGTGCCTCACAAAGGGCCTCAATTCATTGTCCCGGCGCCTGCCTGTGACAAACCCACGGAGTGTGACCGCGTCGATGTGTAGACCTACGAGGGTGTATAAGTAGTACTATCAAGTGTCCATGCTATGTACGTTTTGAAGACTGAATATTAGAAATTGACAATGAGACTAAACAGTACCATAATTTAGGGGGTTCAAATATGAACAAACCTCCATTAATAAATAAAGATTAAAAAAAAAGATCACTATCTGAATAATTTTGAAGGATATTGCTAATCCATTGCTTCTTAGGTTCGAAAAATTTGTCAGCTCTAGAACGTAGATAATGCAATGAATGTTGTTGAACTGTCAAAACGAAAGCCGTTGTTACTGTTACTGTAGACCCCGATTTTTTCTCATGTGGTTATTCTGATTGTGGTTGGGGTTTTAAAAATAGATATAGAGGGATTACATTGTTTACTTGAGCCTAAATTCACCCGGGTCAGCGGGATTGTCCGAAAGGGTTACCGCTGGCCCGGAACATAAAGGGCTAAGGAAGGAACACGGGTAAAACGTATGAGCCTGACACTCCCTTCCGCTCCACCCAGAGCGGGAGGGGCTCATCTGATGATTTCCCATCCGCAAAAAAAAAAAGCCTATATTCACGGCTTTTTAACCAAGCATATGACTTATTGCGTTTCAGGAAATTGGATTTACGAACCCAAATCGCCTGCTTTAAAAAGTAACATGGTATGTATGAGCTTGTAGCCTATCACTGTCTGTCAGTGTCTACCTTTAGTCAGTTTCCAGCAATGTTAGCGGTTACTAAGCTAAGCATCCTTTTCCCCACGGTGACATTCAAAACTTTTTGTGCCTCAAAATAAGTATTCAGAATACGCCAAGTGGAGACCGCGAAACGACAAACGTAAGGTAAGGGTAAGACGCCCTCTGCCGGGTCAGCGGGATTGTCCGAAAGGGTTACCGCTGGCCCGGAACATAAAGGGTTAAGGAAGGAACATGGGTGGGTTTTAGTCAGTAAGTGTGTGACACTCATTTGATGATTTCCCATCCGGAAAAAAAAAAAGTAAGACTCCCTCAGGCTAGGCGGAGCCACGATCTTCGCAGGATGGCTGGTAGCAGCTGGATGAGAGTTGCCGAGAATCTAGTTGAATGGCGTGCAATAGGAGAGGCCTATGTCCAGCAGTGGACTGCTGCAGGCTTATGATGACGATAATTTTATTTTTTTTGTTCGGAATAACAAACAATTACACGATACATATTACAAGTAAATAGAACATAAGGAGTTATACCTACAAATGTGCAACTAACAGCGTTCTCCACAGATACCTAAAGACAAAGACAATGTTGATAAAGTTAAAGTCGGACAGAATAGATAAAGTATTTACATGAAATAAGACCCACATGACAATTTACATGATATTTTATTTGTAATATCTTTATTATCCTCTACTTTGTATTAAGTACAGACGCCAGCACGTCAAGCTACCCAAAACTGTCAAATTTTCCCAATCAACTTTGAACCTTATGCTTTAGCGATAAAGTTGAAAATCTATTAAATAAATTTGACAGATTGTAGTAGCTTGATGTGCTGGTGTCTGTACATTTGCATGCTATACTAAGGAATGTACATGGATCATAATAAATATATAATTTAACAACTTATTTTTATGTAGGTACAGACGCCAGCACATAACGAAACTGTAAAATTTTCTCAATCAACTTTGAACCTTCTAAGATAGACATAAATTACAGCTACTAAGAAACACTAAAGACGAATTTAACAAATACTTACTGACATTTTATAATTTTGACAATTTATAATTAGACTATAGGACAATTTAATTCAAATTTATAATTTATTGTTTAAATTTAATTTTTAGTTTGTGTGAAAATTTAATATTGTTTTTAGCTTTGTTTAAATACCTTTTTTTTACCTACATATTTGTATGCCACAAAGGCCGAACATGACGGATCTTTTTTTGTTTATGAACAACCTGCATGCCTTGTATGTATACTCATGTTTCTACAAATAAATGTCTCTTATCTTATCTTATCTTAAAAAAGATTCAATATTATTCACATAATTTTTTTATTGTTTCAAGCAATATATTTCTAAATTTTGATAAGCCGAATAAACAAATACATTTCTATAATATTAGCTAATACAGCTTTGTCCCTAAACTGTTTTGAACTTAGTATCCCTACCAAAACCGTATCAGTACTTAGTAAGCGGTCTAATCTGGCAGTTTACTCGCTTCGACATAGTTCGTGAATTACCGCGTTCCCGTCCCGTTCCCGGGATTATCCACACGTGAATCCCGGGATGTTAATTATTAATTTATACACTGTGTCCCTTTTGTTAAGGTTATCATTTATGTATAAGGAAGCTCCTTAGGTTATTAGGTGGGAAGATCGCATTGAAATCTTGTGGCCTGATAGTTTGGTGATGTAGGATTGTGTCAAGGCAGAAACACACTTGTAACACCTGACGCCATCCCACGCCATCCCACGCTTACTCATTGGCCACATTTTTATCTCGTTGAGCTATTTTCGTCATTTGGCCAATAAGTAAGCGTGTGATGGCGTGGGACGGCGTCGCGTTTTAATAATGTGTTTCCGCCTTTATTCAGGACGGTTTGTGTAGAATGTGAATCCTACTTGAAGCAAATGTGGAAGGTGCAAGTTGTTACATTTTAGTGTCTGAAATATAGGTTTGTTCGTATATTAAGGTCAGTGATGATTCAGGGGGGATTTGAGAGGTTGTTTTGAGTGTGGGTTGATTTTGGTGAGTGGCTCGTGGCTAAGTAATAACAGCCGCACGGTTCCATTCAAATTTTCTTACGTTTTTTACAATTTGCAAGTCAGTGTCAGGTTGTATCTTGATCAAAATATGATTCGCGACAATGACAGGTACATATTTAGAGAATTATAATCATTAGAATCATTAATACATCTTTCTGAGTTAGATTTCTACCATAAGCACTTTCGGTTGCCGCGGTTGGTCCGTGGATGAGTGACCATCTATACATACTCGTACCTACACCCGGAAAGCGCGTTAAGCCGTAGGTCTCGGCGCGGCGGCGGTCGTTCGTGGATCTTTGACAATAGTTAGGTACGTCAGAAATCTGAAAATCTGACAACCAGTTTTACCAAGGGGTGCCGTATTACCCAGTCACTGGGTCAGATAGGCAGTCACTCCATGTAAAATATTGATAATCAGCTACGTCCGGTTAGACTGGAAGCCGACCCCAACGTAGTTGGGAAAAGGCTAGGCAGATGATGATGATAAGTGATGATTGTATTGTAGTAGGGACATTTCCGGTTCGATGTAAGATTAAATGATTAAATATTTATATTTAAGTATCTATACTTTATCGACAAATATCTAGCTTTCAATTTTAATTAACCAACTGCGTGTGATTTAACATAAATGTGCAGTTTATAAAAGGAACGATGATAATGCATTTAATTGAAATTCAATAAATTGCTGTTTAGTATCATTAAACTGTAATTAATTTCCATTTACAACAAAACACAACGGAAACTATTAAAAATGACCGAAAAATAAACCAATTAAATAACAAATTAACAATACAATTTACAAAATAAAACACCAGTGACGTTAATGTAGAACAGAGACAATCCACAAAAGAGTGCTGGGACACGCCTGCGCAATCCCGGAATGTGCCCCTTGACAATACCAGTCGTATAACGTGTCATATTATTTCAACCCGGGACGTTTTATGCGTAAATGATTTGCGAGTAATTTCCCGGTCTCCCGGGATAGAACGAAATGGTACGGCACTAATAAAATTTTAATTTAATCGTTGCTTAATTTTGTGTAGGTATTAATGTTTTTTTAATTATTTATTGATTCGGTTCGTATGTAGGTAACTCGTTTATTAAAAGATTCAAAATTTTATTTTTATGTTTTTACATTCATGTTAAATTCTTCCTGAAATCGACTATACCAGTCGTATAACATAATATCATATTATTTCAACCCGGAACATTTTATTCGTAAATGATTTGCGCGTAATGTTCCGGTCTCCCGGGATAGAACGGAATGGTACGGCATTAATAAAATTTAATTTTAATCGTTGCTGTAATTTTGTCTCTATTAATGTTTTTTGAATTATTTACAAATTTTGTTTGTAGCTCGATTTCAATGTTTAATTTCATAATTTTCGATTACTGTTATTTCATTTCAATTCGTGTTAAATATTTCAGAACAGAAAAAACGCGAAGCTTGTACCGACCTAACAAACAAACTGGGAGACTCATCCGCATAAAAGTATGAATTTAAAATCTGATCGTAAAATAAAGTTTGTACAAAATGCATTTTCTATTTGAGTGTCACTTCCATTTCAAACTTCAAAACTATTTTGTTAGTTCATCGAATGGTAGTAGAGACACACTCATGCGTAAGACGGAACTTCACCAAAACTACTAGAGTTAGCACAATATTATACTTTTCTCTCCTCCCAACTTGCCAGTATTGGCAGCAATGAAACAATAATAAACATAAACAAACGGATATTTCCACGAAGCCAGTAATCGTTGCATTTTATTATGTCTACCGCGAAAAGACCCAAATCGTTCTTTGTTTAGCAACTTGGGCCATCAAATGACGCTAATCCGAATAGTTGCCAGCTCCTGGACTATTTGTTACAGCTTAGTTACACGTTGTCAGGGATGGTAAACCTTTCTGATAAAAATATTTTGTTGTTGCAAGAAAAACTAAGCAACATTTTTTTAAATGAATATTTATACCTAGTGTTACAAGGATGAAGACATTGACTCTTCACAGGGGTGGGGTACGTTACTACGTTGTTGGTAAACGTTGACGATGTTAGAGAAATTGCTTCGTGAAATTGTAATAAAAAAACAGTTAGTTCCGATTTTGGCTTTGGCCGATTTTTTACAATTATACATATTACTGCCAATCATATCCATAATAATAATAAAAAAATAAAATAATAAAAATAAAATCTTAACCTATCACAATCTACTGATGAGGCTTCTGTCAAGTTGGGTTACGTTGCGTATCCAATCTGCGCAGCCACCTTTTTATGGCAAGCATGCCTAAGGTTCACCATCCCTGTACTATGAACAAGTTTTGATTAAGTTTCACACAAATGAACATAGTTTTTCCGGCTGTTTATCGCCGTATGAATGGGGAGGAGAAAAATTGCCGTTGCGAGTTCGGCAGTTCATTTAGATATAATCAGTTGTTCTGCGAAGTTGTGAATAGGGACGATTTATCTACTTTTGTCACTGTCTTGGAGAGTTTTTGAATTCTTCTGTATATCAGTGCGAACTATGTAATCATAATAGCTCATGACTGACTGAATAGCTATGCTGGTTTATACTACTATGTTAGGTAGACTGAATAACTATATTTTTCATGGAACGACTGACTATCAGACCTCCACAACTCAGTAACCTGTTACCACGATACTCCTTGATAAGTCTGGTTGTCAGACTTTCGGGCTTCCGACTACTCGTAACGACTGTTAAAGATCTACGAATGACAGCCGGACGGTGTAAAAATATAAGCCAGACATCAAGGTAAGGTGAATACCAAAGTGACCGGCGGGGCAGTTGCGTAACACATTATCAATCGGAATCAGTTTCATTTTGACAGTTCAACAACATTCATTGCGTTATTTACGTGTGGAACAGACAAATTCGAACTTATGAAGCAATGGATTAGCAATTTGCTTCAAAATGATTCAGATTCCGATGGATAGTGTGTTACGCAATTAGGGTGCAGGTAGTATGACCGTTTAATGCCATCACGATTCCAGTGAGAGACGGAGGTATACATGACCAATACCACCATCCCTTTTCGGACTGGAATCATGATGCGACATTAATACTTCGTAATACGGCCCCGGGACGTCCATTTCAAGTACAGTCACTCGTTGAGGCTATTTGTATGCACTTCACTTTGTGGTCGATATTTGTCAAGGCTTTTCAAAAGACAATTTGTGCTTCTACTATCTAGTACTCTGTACCTTTTTAAATCTTTTTTCTCGTGTCGGTAACACGTATCTATACAATAGTAAAGTCAGCAACAAAAGTCGATTAACACTTCAGTTTTTTTAATCTCAGTTATTCAGTCAGGATCGAGATTTATGCGGGTGAAACCGCGGGGTGCAGCTAGTAAAAAATAAAAAAAAGTCTTGTGCGAATTGTCTGCTTTGACTGCCTTAGGCCTCGAGTAGATGTTAGGTCAAGGTGTAGAGTTTTCAAGGTTATAAATAATAGCTGGTAAGCCTCAAAGGAAGGGAAAATTCCTCAGAGAACCACATAACCAAAAATAAGTATGAATAGATTTTGGGAGTATCTGGGTTAAAAAAGCCATATACTCTCAAAACCCTGTCGACACGATCAGTTCATGTTTTACGTTCAAAATCCGTGCGAAGCGCTCGGTAGCCTGCGCCCCCGGCTATGGCTGGCCACATTGTACCCACGCTAGGGATGTCCCTTGTACTATTCATGTAGCTTTTGTTGTAAGAACATTGTACGAGAGATTTGGGCGTCAATTTGTGTGAGAGACTTGTGGGGTCGAAGTGTATGGATGCCGCGGGATGTATGGTGTCATTAATTTGTGGGCAATTTATTTGCTACTTTTTCTTGAGATTTGTAAAAATGTTGTGGCTTAGCAGTTGTAGGAACATAACAAAAGAAATGGTTCAACTGACTGTTGGTCAGCCAAAAACATACCTTAATTCGTTAATGTTTTAGGTTTAGGTAATCCCATATTAATCTGTTTGCAACGGGACTAATTCCAAACTTGAGTGTCAAAAATATTTGTTTAATATTTCTTTAATCCCGATCGAATTATGACGAAGCGCCCCTTAAAATTTCTTATAGCTATATACCAAAGTAACCCTACCTACAGTGAAAACTGCTAGAAACTTGAGCAATTATAGTCGAACAGATGTTTTGTTATCAATCCTCGATTTGATATTAAACTTGCTGCTAACACAATGTTGTTTTTACATGAAACTTCAGTTAATGTTATTGGTTAAGTTTAATTGATTTTACAATTTCTGGGGATTTGGTTTGTTCTGAATTCGTTTTACGTGTTGTGTTTTTAATGTTAAGATAATTTAAATTTTGGCAGATGAAAATTTTATTCAAATACTTGTGCTTGACTTTCAGCTGAAATGTGTGTATTTGGTATGGCTTTAAGTATTTCTGTTATGAAATGAAAAGTGAGTACACTTAATTATGTAAAACTTAACGTGAAGTGTAACATACGTTGAAAAGAAAGATGCCTTTCAAATATATGCGATGCAACATGGAATGTAACACAACAACTAGGCGAACTTGTTTCAACGTCTTTAGTGGTCGCCTATACATAGATATTTGCAACACTACTGAGATTTGCTGCTGAGATAAAATGACTCATATTCACCAGTTATACCTTACAATATTTATTTTCATTTAATACGGTTTCCGTAAGAACCGGTTAGTTTCCTTAGTCCGGTTTTCTACAGTGGAAACCTGTCTTCAACATAATTTAAATTGAGGACCTTGGGTTAGACATTCTACGTTCATCAGGAAGTATATTGGACACCTTCGTCTTCCTTCTTGGCTCCAGGAGCCGGGACTCTTAGGGCTATATTTCACCGGGACACCATGGCGGCGCAACCAGTCGCCGCCACCAACAAAATGTATACAGCTCTATATAGAGTTACTCACCTGGTGTCCGTTTGGTGGCGCAACCAACCATACATTTTGTTGGTAGCGGCGACTGGTTGCGCCGCCATGATGTCCCGGTGAAATATAGCCCTTATAGTCCCTGATTTGTTTCATAGAATTCATATTTGTACTTCTAATTACCTACTACTTGATCTTTTTTAAGCCGCTTACAAGTTTCAATGTCAATTTTGTATCTCCAAATTAATTTCTTAGCCTAGTCAAGGAAGGAATCCTTAATCTATCTTCTCAAAGCACTCCTCAAAACCCCCAGTGAGTTATTCCAAGCTTCTTAAGAGTAAACTAGTCGCGAGTTTGAACTCACTGGTGGTCATCATGACCAAAAAGCACGCTGTCTCATCTGGCTTCTTGTCCGACAGAGCTAGTATCAGTGATGAGCAGTTAGACGCTACTCTACACGAACAACGTCTAGTTCTCACGCACAGAAACACCGTTCCGAACATATAGGCGCGTAAAAAAAATCGAAAAGTGCTTCGGAAAATAGCTTTTTTTTTTTTTAAAAACACTGCATAAATCAATTACAAATAAAGTTTATTGAACTGTTCGATAACTGAGCTTTGTCGGTACGGAATTGGTTTTGAAGATTTTACAGTTCTTTTGTTGCTTATTAACAGCCAAAGTTACGTTAAAAATAGCAAGAAAAACGAATCTTTGTTGGCTCATAACTATTTAATGGCTTTTTATTTTACTATTCTGTTTCCGTACAGACAACGTTAATAATAGAATAAGACAAAACGATATCATGTTTAACTTTGGATGCACAATGTCAAACTGTGGAGTAATACTCTCCCGAAATTTGTATGGAAAAAATATCGACTAGTGGCACCTTAAAGCTATAAAACACGATACTCCTACACAGACCACCGGCGCAGGCGCTCGCGTGATGATCATCATCGCTGATAAACGACGGCCCATCTCCTTTAATTGGACGCGAGCCATTGTCACTCTTTTGTTTCCAAACGATTTCTATCTATACTTAATTTATTGTTCGGTAACTATGGCGGTAGTTGACGCTTGTTAGTAGAGGGTCAGTTTTTAGGGTTCCGTACCCAAAGGGTACAAATGGGACCCTATTACTAAGACTCCACTGTCCATCTGTCTGTTTGTCTGTCTCGTGAACCGTGATAGCTAGACAGTTGAAATTTTCACAGATGATGTATTTCTGTTGCCGCTATAACAACAAATACTAAAAACATAATAAGAAAAATATTTAAGGGGGTTCCCATACAACAAACGTGTTTTTTTCGGCGTTTTTGTCTTGTGGTACGGAACCCTTTTTTATGTTTTAGTGGGATGTTTGATATTTGGAAGGAGTTCGCGTGTCGCTGTATCAGTTAAGGTTATCAGATTTAAAGTGATAACGGAGATTGTAAGGACAAGCCTGGTATCGAAAAAATGTTGTTTGAATTCTTAATGATAAATAGATATGACAATATTTATCCTATTTAATATACTCAATTCTTTGTTGCATTCCGTATGTATTACATAGTAAATAATAATAATAGTAGTTAATATTTCTCTCGTAAGGGAATAGAACCAACCATTACATGATTGAGGTGGAAGTTAGCGAATAATATCTTAATAATAATAATATCTGAAATGTTTTTAGGCTCATTCAAAAAAATTACACGTGTCTTGTTATAAGAAATATGTAATAACATAAAATCGGAGTGCTCTTAAAACCTTCACGGTTGAAGTCACATCTGAAATATCAAGGGAACGGTGACCCGTCGCCGATTAATGACGATGCGTCGCATTTCTGTGACGATATCGTCAAATAACGATATTATAATAATGTAGAAAAAAAAAATGTCTTGCTATGTAATGTCAATGCGTAGTCGTTCTTCATAAACTTCAATTTACATTACACTGGAAGTTTTTCAAGGACCTTTTCCTATGTTACAAATCAGAATTATGGATCAGAATTCTGGCAGATTAGTTGCGTAACACACTATCAATTGCGTAACACACTATCAATTGCGTAACCACTATCAATTGCGTAACCACTATCAATTGCGTAACACACTATCAATTGCGTAACACACTATCAATTGCGTAACACACTATCAATTGCGTAAACACTATCAATTGCGTAACACACTATCAATTGCGTAACACACTATCAATTGCGTAACCACTATCAATTGCGTAACCACTATCAATTGCGTAACACACTATCAATTGCGTAACCACTATCAATTGCGTAACACACTATCAATTGCGTAACACACTATCAATTGCGTAAACACTATCAATTGCGTAAACACTATCAATTGCGTAACACACTATCAATTGCGTAACACACTATCAATTGCGTAACCACTATCAATTGCGTAACCACTATCAATTGCGTAACACACTATCAATTGCGTAACCACTATCAATTGCGTAACCACTATCAATTGCGTAACACACTATCAATTGCGTAACACACTATCAATTGCGTAACCACTATCAATTGCGTAACACACTATCAATTGCGTAACACACTATCAATTGCGTAACACACTATCAATTGCGTAAACACTATCAATTGCGTAAACACTATCAATTGCGTAAAACACTATCAATTGCGTAAACACTATCAATTGCGTAACACACTATCAATTGCGTAACACACTATCAATTGCGTAACCACTATCAATTGCGTAACCACTATCAATTGCGTAACCACTATCAATTGCGTAACACACTATCAATTGCGTAACCACTATCAATTGCGTAACCACTATCAATTGCGTAACACACTATCAATTGCGTAACACACTATCAATTGCGTAACACACTATCAATTCCGTAACACAATATCCCTAATTCCGTAACACAATATCCCTAATTCCGTAACACAATATCCTTAATTCCGTAACACAATATCCCTAATTCCGTAACACACTATAACTAATTGCGTAACACACTATCAATCTCAATCTGAATCATTTTCAAGGATATTGCTAATCTATTGCTTCATTTTTTGTTCGAAAGATGTCTCTGCTCAACAACGTAAAAAAAACGCAATGAATGATGTAGAAGTGTAAAAAGAAACCCATTGCTACTGATAGTGTGTTACGCAATTACCCCGCTGAACTTGACAAGAGATCGTGAAAGATGCCAACAAATATTCTAGAACAGCAGGATATTGTGACTAGCTTGACATGACAAAGCACAAGCAAATTAGGAAACTGAGGATGAAACAACTATTCTAGCTGTTGTTTTACATTTGAAAAGTAATTAACTATGAAACACGGTATGGTTTTCGTCTCACGTTGGGTTGTGCGTGTCTGTGCGGCAGGGAAGCGGTTCCCCGTTGAGTAATGACGTCACAACAACCCGAGTGACGTGAACACAAACATGAGCACGATGATGACGTGCGAGCAATAATCATAAAACGTACACCTTTATTATTATTACATACAATGGCCGGATCTTCTAGCAAATTTTTTTTTGCTACCGTAGTTTTTTTTCTGTACCGTCAAGCGGTTGGTCGAATCTTCACGTGACTGGAGGGCGGGTCTATTTTTAACCGACTTCCAAAAAGGAGGAGGTTATTAGGCCAAAGAATAAGCATTGCTATTTTAATTTACGGCGATCTGAAATATCATTAATTAAATAGTAGTATTTCTTACACATACTTATAATTTTTTTTAGAAATAAAATAAATAATTATATTTTTTAAATAGGTACATTAATTCACCGTATCTTCTGTGTTGGCAATCCAAAAATTTTGATCGCCGTTTATAAAATTAGAATCAAGACTTCGCTTAACAGGTAAGCTCGTTTGATTCCCAATTTAACGTGTCAATGCTGCTAGTATTTTGGGTACTTTTCCCATTGTCAGCGATGCGGACGAATTTTTTGATGCCCAGTTATCTCTTTCCCTTTTTTATATACCTACTTATACATATTATGATCATATATTTTAGTGTTATTTTGTATATAGTATTTAAGTATATCTTTATTAAGTGAAGATACTAAAAGCAGGTAGAATTTAGTAGAATTCTACGTAATGTAAACTGTTACTGGACTGCATACGAAACTTAAGGCAGGAGCTCACAACGTTTGGTGCATTTTAAGTATCACAGTTTGAAGTGAGTCGTTTCTGAAGACGACTAGTGTAATACCGGATGAAGGAGTTTACTTACATTGTTTCGAGTGTCTATTACTACAATAGTCTTTTTATTAAATAACAAGCCATGTGCCTGATGTAATTTCCCCTCAGAAATAATGACGAACGTCCATGGAAACTTTATTAACCCTCGTTAAACCCCATTAGGGGGTGAATTTTCCAAAATCCTTCCACAGTGCTCACTCAGGAATTCTTGTGGAAAATTTAATGCTTCAATACCCAGCGGTTTAGGCTGTCTGTTGTCTGTCAGTGAATGCTTGAATAAATTTAAGTAGAAGATTATATTTACCTTTGTCTGTAGCATCGTAAAAGGCGCCTAATTAGTGACTTGTAGTGAAAGTAGTCGTCGGAAAACTATAAAGAAGAAGTATAAGAGGCTGGGCCAAGCTTTTAACAAAGTTTAAAAGCCTACCTTCTCCTAACGTATGTTAAAATGGTTTATTTATGGCTGATTTTTCCAATGCCAGATGATTTTATCCGAGGAATAATTAAACATTTTTGACAGTTCTTCCATACAAAATCTGACAGACGTCAAAAATTTATTCCACGAATAAAAATGTATCTGTCGATTTAAAAGACAGCCCATAAAGTTCTTGATACGATGAAGTTTACGTAGAATGTTGAGTACCTCTGGTACCTTTAGTGGCAGTCCACAATTCCCGCGGACGTGGATGAAACGCGGGCATTACTCTAATGTTCGACACTTCAGTTCGATACCAGCGTCAGTGTAGCCTGTAACGCATTCACTTTGCAATAGTGACGCGACTTGAAACACGTAATAGTCACACTATTTCGCCCTTTAACTTATTTAAAACGTGGAATAAATCCCTGGACTTTCCCACAAAGCATCATCATTCAACAGGTACAAGTAATCCTAACTGTCGAGAAAGCATTACTTGAATTCTAAGAATAACAATTACCTAAGGCTTGTGGCTAAGTAATAACAGCCGCACGGGTCGATTGGTACGTGGATGGGTGACCATCTTTACATATATCAAGAGCTCTCCGTGCTTCGGAAAGCACGTTAAGCCGGTCCCGGCTGTCATTCGTGGATCTTTGACAGTCGTTACGGGTCGTCAGAAGCCCGAAAGTCTGACAACCAGTATTACCTAGTAATTGGGTTGTCGAGGTCAGATAGGCAGTCGCTCCATGTAAAATACACCAGTATTTTTCAGCTGCATCCGGATAGACTGGAAACCGACCCCAACATAGTTGGGAAAAGGCTAGGCAGATGATGTATGTAAAGGATATTAGAATTTTACGATATAAATACAAAATTTTCAGAGAGTCTCGCGATTGACAATCAATTATATTCATAGAACATATGGCAAAAGTAATACGAGGGAAACCATAAAAGCGCTCTTCCTCTCCTGCTTATTAAAAATTTGCTGTGCCCGACAAAGTCTATAAATTGATTCTATTGATTTACGAGTAGACTTGTACTTACAATGTGGATGAAATAAAGTTTAATTGAATTGAATTGTCAAATTTCTTTAATTGATTTTCAACTTTATCGATAAACTATTAGGTTCAAAGTTGATTGGGAAAATTTGACTGTTTCGGGTAGCTTGACGTGCTGGCGTCTACAGGTACATTATGTACGCACCGTATACTGTATTTATTTGAGAAACTACTTTCCTTAGACCTTTCTCTTTCCCTTGTATTAGGAATAGTATTAACTTAAATTGTCCCTACATTGAAATCATAACAACATCGACTGGTTTTCTTTGACACTTATACTTACGAACGGGCTTTGACTCGGCAACTTGACGTAGAGTGTCAATTTGTGTAACAATAAATTTCCCGGACTGTGTGCAACGCCTACATTTTCAGTTCCCATCAATCCGACCAGTCGATTATGACGCTATGCAGCACACTGCGCTGTTTGACGATTTATTACGTGTAATGACGTCATCTGTTACGTCGTCGCGGACGTTTATAATTACTGCCACTTGTGTTTGGTGTTGGTTATGGACTTCAGTGGTTAGGAGTTAGGGATAAATAGATAAATAGTCTAGAAGGAGGGGTTAAATCAGATAGAAACGTTGAAAGGTGTAACCATGTTATGCTGTATCTGTGAGCATATGGGTACACCTTTGAGTTGGTGAGGATAGAAAAACTGGCCAAGTGCGAGTCGGACTCGCACACAAAGGGTTCCGTACCACAAGGCAAAAACGCCGAAAAAAACACGTTTGTTGTATGGGAGCCCCCGTTGAATATTTATTCTATTTTGTTTTTAGTATTTGTTGTTATAGCGGCAACAGAAATAAATCATCTGTGAAAATTTCAACTGTCTAGCTAACACGGTTCATGAGATACAGCCTGGTGACAGACAGACGGACGGACAGACAGCGAAGTCTTAGTAATAGGGTCCCGTTTTTACCCTTTGGGTACGGAACCCTAAAAAAGCTTCAAAAATAATTAGACCGATTTTACCTGCTAAACAGTTTCTGACATTCAAAGAACCTCGAATTGGGTCGGAATAAAAGATTTTCAACATTTTTTTTGTACATGTGCATAGTCAGCTTATAATGTTCCCACTGCTGGGATGGCCTCCTCTCTTCGAGAGGGAGGGGGCTGTGATCTACCAGGCGGGCCCAGTTCACAAGTTTTCGAATTTTTTGGTTCTAGGATATGCCGGTTTCCTCACGATGTTCCTACACTGTTTTATCACACATAAAATATTTGAAAACTTCTTATTTTTGGAATAGACAACTAATCAGGAAAATGGACCATATTTTCCGAAAAGGAATCGTTTTCGGGTCTATTCAATTAGCTTACTACGCAAGGTTGGCAAAGATAACCAAGCATGGGCTACCCAGGAAGAAAATTTACTACAAATAAATAACAATAAACTTTAATAAACTGCTCCAGCGCTAATGAGAACCCACCAAACTATCCACATAGCATGCAAAAACTCATTCCGGGCCATATGCTGCTAATACCATCAATTTTCATGGCTCTACAACCCCATTTAAATCTCAACCCTGTTTAAAAGGTTACAGGGTGGAAATTAGCATGGGGTTTGGTAAAGAAAGAGGTATTGATAGGAAAATATGGGTGTATTGCGTGTAGAAGGGCAGGTGGCAGGAGAGATAGGGGCAGGAAATGAGCGGAGGTGTGATGACGGTACGGAAAGAGTACTGGAGGTAGGTTCGTACTTACGTAGGTGTGTTGAGGGCCTTGTGAAGGCTGTGTGATTAGTTCCCTGTTTGATATGTGGAACATAGGTGTGGTATGGGTATATAGAGTACAGGGTTATTGGTAAAACATTAACAACCTCATATGAGATCATTGTAGTCATCATTATGAACAACTTTTACTATGGGACCAAACCTGAAATCACGAAAAAAAAATCAGTTGTTCCCTACATTTTGACGAGTTACACCAACATAAATGTAGGGAACAGCTGATTTTTTTTCGCGATTTCAGGTTCAAGCCACAAGGCAAAAAACGCCGAAAAAAACATTACCGACTCGTAGTCACACCAGTGTGACAAACAGGATTTTTTTTCTCGTCACACCACTGATTTTTCCACACCATGTATATGATAATTGCTAGTGGATCGTGTTGTGATTCCCGACCCGACCACGACATGGAACGGAGATTTTACTATGGCACAAAATGGTTATTTTAATTGTGTTTTATTGTGCCACTTATCCCAGGAATTTGTGCCTTGTACTTTTTGAGTAATAAGAGTACGATTGTGGTCGGGCTGGGGATCACGGTTTCTGACCCGACCACAACCAGATCTAATAAAATATCAATAAAAAATATCAATAAAATATCAAATATCAATAAAATTACTGATTAAGTATGCCAAAAATATGTGTCAGATTGTGTCGACACTGACAACCTTTTTCGGCGCTTCATTTTTACTAAATAACTGATATAAGTACTCAAATAAGGCACTTACGAAAAATTTATACCAACTACCCACATTTCAGCTTTAAAAACCGGTCAAATGCGAGTCGGGTTCGTATCCTGAGGGTTCCGTAACCCACATCATAACGATAAGTTGAAATTTAAACATAAATTAACTCATTTAAACAGTACCAGTACAAGCTGAACCCTTGCTGCATACTTTTACTATTAATACCGGGGTCAAGAAGTTAATAGTTAAGAATTAACCTTTTAAAATTATAAAAACATAGTTTTCAGACTTTTCCCTTTACTTGTGATGGTCAACGGGAAGTATCTAGGTTTTGATTCCCAAGCGATTTCCATAGAAATTGACCAAATAAGCGCATTGATATAGGGTTTTTATAAATGAATGAATAAGCGACATAGATGGTCATATCTTTTAATTGCGTTGACTTAGAAATTCGATTTTTTTTTTGCCGCAAGGGACCGCATAATTCATTGTTAATTTCAACTTGATATGTCGACGTGTAATTGTCGATTATAATATTTTCTAGATCTATGATTCACTATTTAACGGAAATGCACTTACCTTATTATGTAAAACTATTGTTATTTACGTAACGAGGTACGACTCTTTATGCTTTTAGTTATAAAGCTGAAATGTGGGTAGTTGGTATAAATTTTTCGTAAGTGCCTTATTTGAGTACTTATATCAGTTATTTAGTAAAAATGAAGCGCCGAAAAAGGTTATCAGTGTCGACACAATTTGACACATATTTTTGGCATAATCAGTAACTTCCCACTATTGATATTTTATTAGATCTGGTTGTGGTCGGGTCAGGAACCGTGATCCCCAGCCCGACCACAATCGTAATCTTATTACTCAAAAAGTACAAGGCACAATTCCTGGGATAACACAATTAAAATAACCATTTTGTGCCATAGTCAAATTTTCGTTCCATGTCGTGGTCGGGTCAGGAATCACAACACAGTGGATCGACACTTATGCTGGCGCAGCTAGTCTACCAATAAATGATTCAAAACGTAGGTACCTTTATGTCCCTTTATTACCCAAAACTTGGTAGACGCTGACGAGACAATGGCCGCCCCGCAACAGATCCGCATAAGCGATCAAATCAGCTTTAAATATCGCAGTGTAATCATGGCCCGGATATATTCCGGATGTCAACGCGAGCCGGACGCCGGAATAAAATGCTCTCCACCCTATTATGAATTAGGTACTTTTGCCTTTTTACATACGGAGTTTTATGGTGGTATTTTTTTACAGGTGTACCGGAAAGGAGGGGTTTTTTTCTGGGAGGTTTTGAGGTTCGGTTTTGTGATGAAAGGTTTATTATGTGCTATATACGTTTTTTTTTTTTATTTTTTTTTTTTTTAAATGTTGCCCCACACTAGGAATTTCTCCTGTATTGTGGGTGCGTTTACAAACATTTAAACTCACATACACAAAGAGCCAGACCCGGAACAACTACTTGTAGGTCATACAAATATTTGTTCCGTGCGGGAATCGAACCCGCGACACGCAGCGCAGCAGTCAATCGGTTAACCACTGCGCCAACCGTGCCGTCGTCGTTTTATGGTGATATGTGTCATCAAAAGCGTATAAAGTCAAGAAGTATGCTGGCTTATACCTCACTAGGTCACCAAGGTCGTCTTGAAGCTCATTCGGGCATACAATAATTTGGGGCCCTTTTGGAAAGTAAAAAAAAAAGTGAATTTCACTAAAAATATTTTTTTTTATGATTCTATATTTACTATGGGTTACTATTAACTGTTTTAACAAATACATAGAACTTAGGTAGGTATGTTATTAAATAAAATGTTGCAGATTTCAATTGGTTACGATAGTGGTTTCTTTCGTGAATTTTGTCCTGCTAAAGTTTAAAAATCTAATCTAAATTGAAATATGAATTTGATGTCCGATTTCGCTCCTTCCACTAAAATCCCCTAGACCAGTCCCCCAGGGGTTCATATTTCTATTTAGAAATGTTGACGGTAATTATTCGTATTCTAGCTAAAAATAGAAAGAAAATGTGCTTTTGAGTGCAAACGTTGTATCAGCCTTCCGGAGTCCCCGTGAGGTCGGGGCCCCGTGTGCCCCTAATGTAAAGACGGTACTGTAGGTAACCAATGTTAGGTTTGCGGACGAGAAGGAACCCGCCATAATAAAAAGCAAAATTCAGAGACATACGGTCTTTAAATTATGCCTTTATTCATTCATTAAAAAAATCCTTAAAACTCAATGGATTTTGGAATTTGATATTGCAGATTTTAGATCAGTCTATGATCGAATAAAGCATTTAAACGTAGCGCTAATGATCCAGCGCAGCGGTTGGAAGACGGGAAGAATGAAAAATTAGGTAATACTTTCAAAAGCTAAAAAATGAGTTGCAATTTTCCCGTGAGATGAAAAATTCCAGCTTTTTCCCGTTAAGCTCTGCTGCAACTGAAATCTACAGTTTAGCCTTTTTTAGATATTTTCGTACTAGTCTTTATACCTACTTGCTTACGTCAAAATGTTTTGTTGTTGAAATGAAAAGGCAATAAGAACTGCCAAAAACTTTTATAAAGTCTTTCAAATCCCTAAAATAAACACCTTATACATTTCATTTCGGTTCAGATGAAAATCTCTTCAAGTTTCCAAGTTAAACAATATTTTTCTTACAAGACGCGGGAAGTCATCACGGCGCGTCATGTCCCGTTTAGCTTAGTAAGCGGCTATTTATGCTAATAAGTTGCGAAGCCCCGGCCGCAGGGAACAATTGTGTCAATTTATGACCTTCTGACTTTGGCGGGGTTGCCCTGATTTAACGGAGACGTAACGAGTTTGGTCCCAGCGGGGGTGAAATATGTGCAGGTGGTGTTTTGTATGTGTTTTGCGTCTTGGTTTGTTTTTTGGGAGGTAAGAAAAGGGGTGAGATAAAGGAGAATGTAGAAAGAAAACTCAAAAAATTATAATTGTCCCTCAATTATTTCAATTTTTATTAATCTATGATTATTTATTATAATTAGACGACTTGCCTGAACTCGTCAGCTTGAAATCCAATTATGTTGTTTATATGCAGTTGGGTCTTCGTTTCATGTCATCATCTGCCTAGCCTTTTCCCTTCCTTTCATGTGTGAACGTATATGATTTCGTTGCATTGTTTTTTTTTTTTTTTTTCTCAAAACGCCACTTAAAAACCTTTTCCAATTCTCCACACCTACTATTCTTTCCGCCAGCCCTGCAGTTTCGTCCCAAACACACCCACCTAACTTTTTGCTCGAAAGCGAGATGGAAATGGAAATTGGTTGAAATTGTTTCCCGTTTCGTCGTGCTGTTCGGAACACTCCATCGTTTATTGGCCATCAATTCTTCCCCTAATTGGTTCGCGTGAAAAGTAACTTGGGGCACTAGTGCGAGTGCCCGGATGTAAAGAAAATGGAATCGGCAAGGCGACTGAACAAGGTGTAACTTTAAATGATGCCTGAAAATAAAAGAAAAAAAATCCTGAAAGTTGGACTTGAAAAGGATTACCTACTCATCATTTTGAACAAGTTTTACTACAGGACCAATTATGAAATCAAGAAAAATCAGCTGTTCCATACATTTTATGTTCCTATAACTCGACAAAATGTAGAGAACAGCATTTTTTTTTACGATCATGTATGGTCGCACAGTAAAACTTCAACACCATTTTAATTGCACCTTATAGGTGGTATAAAGATTACAAAAAAAAAACTGTTGCAACACCCGTGACTAACAACTCAAACACAAAAACTCAAACCCAAAGCATTTATTTCAATTAAACCATTTACAGGCACTTTTAAATTGTCAAAGAGTCGGTCGGTAAGAAAGTTGAAGCTACTT
Source organism: Oligia fasciuncula (assembly GCA_963082905.1). Taxonomy (NCBI): domain Eukaryota; kingdom Metazoa; phylum Arthropoda; class Insecta; order Lepidoptera; family Noctuidae; genus Oligia; species Oligia fasciuncula. Next base: position 2,851,875 of record OY720392.1, on the reverse strand, counting down.
GAGCATTCCAAAGCGTACAATACGACCGACGACGTAAGTTGGAGGGCCTGAACTTCGCGCAGAAGGCTGCGCACGATCGTTTTTTAGGAACCAAATGGTATGAGGCGAGTGTGAGTGAGAGAACATGCGCGAAAGTTCGCAAAGGCTATACTCAGGCTCGCCAAGTTACGTCGGCGTCGGTCGTATTGTACATCTCTTTCGACAGTAAAACGATTTCTCTTGTTGGTTGATATCACAAACTAGTTTTAAATTCAAACTTGATAGGTTTTTTCAGATTGAAGGAAAAAGTATTGTGAACTGAAAATATACATAAAGCATTTTGCACAGCATTATCATCAAGGCTTATAGTAATAAGATACTTTTCGCGAGTTCTTTAAGGCTCCTTCAAACAGGCGCGACACGCGATAAAATCGCGCGCGACACAAAAGTTGCGCGACTTGCGGTGCCTTTCTGTCGCGCGGGATTATATCGCGTGTCGCGCCTGTTTGTAGGGGCCTTTAATAATAAAGCTTAGAACTGTGCGACACACCAATGACAGTTATTTGAAGTCATTGCCTTTAAATCCCTTTCAATGACCATAAAAATGTCGCTTCCATTAACACGATACCCATCTAACTCAAAGTTAAATCCCTGATTTTGAGCTTTATCCCTATGACTGTAAAGTGTACATTCAATTGCATTGACATTGCAATTGTATCGGTTACAGCTTAATTGGAAAATTGTCGTTGCACCTAATTCTGAGGATGCACTTCAAGTAGGTTAGGATAGCCTTTAATAATGTTTTTTTGAAGTAGGTACCCTTAGGTACTAAGCAAATTAAGCGATGCGGTCTTAGCGAAGCAGCTTGTTAGTCTATAAGTAGGCGCGTTTTGACGAGAGGAGCAGCAGAACAAACCACAAGCAACATGACACGAGGCATAAGTTAAAATGAAGGGACTAATTATCAGAAAAACCTTACTTTAGTATTTTTCGGATTGTGGGGTCCGTGGCTAAATAATAACAGCCGTACAGGTCGATCGATCAGGTTAAGATACGCTTGCCGCGGTTGGTATGTGGATGGGTGACCATCTTTACATACCGAGACCCTTCCGTGCCTCGGAAAGCATGTTAAGCTGTTGGTCCCGGCTGTCATTCGTGGATCTTTGACAGTCGTTACGGGTAGACAGAAGCCCGAAAGTGTGACAGCCAGTCTTACCAAGGGGTATCGTATTACCCCGTAACTGGGTTGTAGAGGTCAGATAGGCAGTCGTTCCATGGGGGTTCCCCCACAGAGCTTACTTCCACGCAGTAACCCCCGGGCAACGCCGTGTCTGACCACCGTAACGGAGTGGCAGACCGGCGGCTAAAGAGCTCTGTGACTTGCAGCAATAACAAGCGGACGTCTGCAAGTATGACGAAAACCAAAGCCAAGCGCGACGCCTCCGGGCGATTTTTAACCTCGGCTCGTCCCTCCCAGGACGAGGATGCAAATGGCCCTTCTCAGGGCCAACTCAGTGGCCCTTCTCAGGGCCAATCCACCGGCCCTTCTAAGGGCCTCGCCGAAGCTGGCCGCACATCATCCGCGGCCAGCTTATCCAGTCAGCGGGCGGAGTTTTCGGACTCCGACGAGTCCGTCATGGACACGTCGGCGGCCGAAAATGATCGCCTTCAGCGGAAGCGGGCCTACCTGAGGCTCGGGTCCGAGGGCTCCTCAGAGTCAGTGGGCAAGTCGAGGAAGAAGCCGAAGACAAAAAAGGCTTCGACTTCTGCTTCGACCCCCACCCACGATGTGGGCCTGGTGGACGCCGAGCGTCAGTTAGGCCTGGCAAGGAGGCAGCAGCTGCAGCAGGACCTCGAGGAGAAGGTCGCTGCCAGGGAGCAGCAGGCGCGGGCCGCCAGGTCGAGGGCTGGATATGGCACATCCACAGTGCTGTACGCCGACCACTCCCTGGCGGAGCTGGAGCGCATGGCGCTCCAGGACAAGGAGGAGGTGCTGGAGGTCGCCTCCAAGTCCTCCAACCTAAAGGGGACCTTCCAGAAGGCCCTCAAATGCCGGGCCGTGAGCATGCACGGCATCGTCACCGAGCTGGTGCAGCGCACGGCCACAGACGAGACGCGGCAGCTGCAGGCGAGGCTGGATCGCCTGCAGCTGGAGGTCAGCCAGCTGCACCAGAAGCTGGCTGAGGCCACGGCCCGGCAAGCCCTACCTGCGCCTGCCCCTGCCCCTGGTCCGGTAGAGGGAGGCTCCTCCCCCCCTGGCAACCTTGTGGAAATAATCCGCAGGGTTGTCATGGAGGAGAGGGCCTTTATCAGGGGCTGCTTCGCGGGCATTGAGGACCGGCTCTTGCCGGAAAAGCGGCTCCGCCCGCCGTTAGCGGCGGATAAGAGTCCGCCACCGACGGAGCCGGTGCCTGTACCTGCGCAGCCTGCGGTGCGATCGGGTGCGCAGATCCAGGCCCCGAAGCCCTCCAAGGGCAAAGGGAAGGGCAAGAGGAGCACTGTGGCCCCTCAAACCCCCACCACAAGCGCGGAAGGAGCGTCTGCCACTCCGGCAGCCCCCCAGAACACGCAGCGGGAGGACGCCATGCTTCCTTCCACCACCCCGTCCAACCAGGCGTGGACGAAAGTGGGCAGGGGGGGAAAGGCCAAAAAGCCCAAGCCCGCTGCGACTGCTTCGGCAGCCCAGAAGGCTCCGGCGGGCGGGAGGAAGTTGGTTCCTCCCAAAACTGCGGCGGTCGTGGTGACCATCACCCCGGAGGCCGCGGAGCGGGGCGAGACGTACGAGTCCGTCCTAAGACGGGCTCGTGCTAACGCGGATCCCTCGCGGCTGGGGATCGGCAACATTACGTGCCGCCGCACCCAGGCCGGAGCCCGAATTTTTGAGTTCGGGGGGGAGCAACGCGGCGCAAACGCGGACCTCTTTGCAACAAAGTTGCAAGAGGTCATCGCGGATGTGGCGACGGTCGCCAGACCTGTCAAGACCGCATCCTTGGAGGTGATCGATATGGACGATTCGGTCACCAAAGAGGATGTGGTGGCGGCCGTTGCCGCTGCGGGAGGCTGCAGCGCTAGCGCGGTGAAGGGGGGAGCCATCAGGCCCGGTCGCCGCGGCATGCGCGCCATCCGCGTCGAGTGCCCGGTCGCCGCGGCGGCGGCCGCCCTTAAAGCGACTAAGGGACGGCTGCTCGTGGGCTTCAGCTCGGCTGTGGTCCGGCCGCTTGAGGACAAGCCTGCGCGGTGCTTCAAGTGCTTCGCGCCGGGCCACACCCGATCTACGTGTCCCTCCAAGTCCGACTGGGGAGAGTCTTGCTTCCAGTGCGGACAGGAGGGACACAGGAGTGCCACTTGCAGCGCCGCCACGCCACACTGCCCGGCGTGTGCTGCCAGTAGCCGTCCCGCGGGGCACAGGATGGGGGGCAGGAGTTGCCAGCCGCCCACGAGGAAGGGCATAGTGCCGGCGCAGGTTCGCCCTGTCGCCGCCACCGCCGTTGTCGCCGCCGCTGTAACTCCAGCTCCAGCGGCGGTAGCTGAGGAGGGGGGTGCGATGTCGGAATAATGGTTTCCAATCATCGCATCCTCCAGGCGAACACCAACCACTGCAGAGCGGCCCAGGACCTGCTGGTGCAGGCCATGGCTGAGTGGTCGGTGAACGTAGCGGTGGTCGCCGAGCCCTACTCGATCCCCGGCAGTTGGCTGGGTGACGAGGACGGCTTGGTGGCACTAGCGGCGCGGTCCTCCACAGACTCCCCTCCCCTCTCGCTATTAGAGAGGGGACCGGGATACGTGGCCGCCGCGTGGGGAGAGGTAGCCCTCGTGGGCGTTTATTTCTCCCCAAACCGCCCTCTCCAGGACTTCGAGAACTATCTCGGAGTCCTGGCCGCAGTGGTCGGCAGGGCGGCGCCGCATCAGGTCTCCGTATTGGGAGACCTGAATGCCAAGTCGGTGACCTGGGGCAACCCGGTCACCGACCCTCGCGGGCGGGCGGTGGAGATGTGGGCAGCCTTCTCTGGGCTCTCCCTCCTCAACAGAGGGAACGTCCAGACATGCGTGCGGCGGCGGGGTGGCTCGATAGTGGACGTCACTTTTGCCACCCCTGCGTTGGCCGCGCGCGTGCTGAACTGGCGGGTGGATCTGGTGGAGACCATGTCGGACCACCGCTACGTGCGGTTCGACATCTCCACCGGTGGCCCCGGAGAGACGCGGCCCCCCTCGGGGCGGTCAGCGTTTCCACGGTGGGCTCTCACCCGCCTGGACAGGGAGGCGGCGGCGGAGGCGGCGTTTATCCAGGACTGGCTTTCGCCGCCTTCCGCTGGCCTGGACGTGGACACCGTGGCGGGACACCTAAGGGAGTCTCTGACCGAGGTGTGCAATTCTAGCATGCCTCGGTCAGGCCGACCGCTGCCCAATCGGGCGGTGTACTGGTGGTCGGTGGAGCTGGAGGGGCTTCGAGCGGCGTGCGTGGGGGCCAGGAGGGCCTACGCGCGGAGCCGGCGGCGGCGTCGACGAGACCACGCCCACGAGGACCATCTCTATGAGGTGTACATAGAGGCAAAACTGGTCCTCGAGCGGGCCATCGCCGACGCCAGAGACTCGGCGAGAGCGGAGATGCTGGAGGGTCTCGATAACGATCCCTACGGGAGGCCATACAGGGTGGCGCGCAACAAGCTGCGCCCCTTTGGTCCCCCGGTGGCCGAGACCCTGGAGCCCTCTTTCCTGGATGGGGTGGTTCAGTCCCTGTTCCCGTGCAGGGACAACTTCACCCCACCAGTGATGGACCCTCCGCGGGGGATGGCTCCGCCAGCTGAGGAGGAAGAGGAGGCCCCTCCTGTCACGGAGTCGGAACTCAGCGCGGCGATTGTGCACATCCGCGCCAAGAAGACGGCTCCGGGCCCCGACGGTGTCCCGGCGAGGGTGGTGGCAATTGCCGCCACCCAAATGGAGGAGCGCTTTCGGGACCTCTTTAGCGCATGTCTTGCGTCTGGGAGGTTCCCGAAGCCGTGGAAGGAGGGGCAGTTGTGCCTCCTTCGCAAGGAGGGCCGCCCTGCAGACTCGCCCTCGGCATACCGACCCATCGTCCTGCTCGATGAGGTCGGCAAAATGTTCGAGGGGATAATCGCTGCCCGCCTAAAGAGCCACCTGCGGAATGTGGGGCCGGATTTGTCGGACGCTCAGTTTGGTTTTCGGGCTGAGCGTTCCACAGTGGACGCGCTGGCCCGCCTTAAGGGCCAGGTGAAGGAGGCGATGGAGGTGGGGGACGGATTGTTGGCGGTGTCATTCGACATAGCCAACGCCTTCAACTCTGTTCCCCACAGCACCATCCTAGAGGCGCTCCGATTCCACGGGGTGCCTCTATACATGCGGCGTCTACTGGCCAGCTACCTGGAGGATCGGACGATCGTCCTCGTGAACAGGGCTGGCCAAGTCCGGCGGTACGCAGTCGAGGCCGGCGTTCCACAGGGGTCAGTCGTGGGACCTCTCCTCTGGAACGTCGGCTACGACTGGCTCTTGCGGGGAACTCTCCTCCGAGGCACGAGTGTCGTCTGCTACGCGGATGACACTCTCCTCACCGCCCGGGGGGAGAGTTTCAGGGAGGCGGCCAACTTGGCCTCGGCGGGCGGATCCTTGGTCGCAGGGAGGATCCGCCGCCTAGGATTGACGGTGGCGCTGCACAAGACCGAGGCCGTGTTCTTCCACGGGCCTCGGCAGCGCCAACCACCAGACGCCCACATCTTCGTGGAGGGCGTCCGAATCGAGGTGAAGGCCCAGATGAAATATCTGGGCCTTGTACTCGACAGCAGGTGGCGTTTCGGCCCGCATTTTAGCGGGCTATCGACGCGCCTGCTGAAGACTGCGGGCGCCCTCTCGTGGCTGCTCCCCAACTTGGGGGGGCCCAGCGTGAGATGCCGGCAACTCTACGCCGGCATCTTGAGGAGTATGGCCCTTTACGGGGCCCCTATTTGGGAGGACTCCCTCCACAGGAGGGAGAACGCCACCGCATTGCGGGCCCCCCAAAGGGTCATAGCCCAGCGGGCGGCGAGGGCCTACCGCACGGTCGGCTTCTCCGCGGCATGTGCTCTGGCCGGCACCCCGCCTTGGGAACTCGAGGCGTGGGTGCTCGCCAGAGTATATGAATGGACGGCGGGGCGAAGGGCGAGAGGAGAACGCCCAGCCCCGAAAGAGCGGGAGGCCGTCCGGCGGGAGGCAAAGGACGCCATAGTCGTCCACTGGACGCGGGACCTCGCCGCCGCAGCCTTCGGCCGCCGAACCCTCGACGCGATTGGGCCGGTCCTGCGAGACTGGCTCGAGCGGTCGCACGGGTTCCTCTCCTTCCGTCTGGTGCAGGTGCTGTCCGGACACGGTTGCTTCGGATCGTACCTGCACCGTATCGGGCGGGAGGAGACGCCGTCGTGTCACGACTGTGGCGCGGCGGAGGACACGGCGCAGCACACTCTCGAGGTGTGCCCGTCGTGGTCCGAGCCGCGCCGCAGTCTCACCGCGGCGATCGGAACGGACCTCTCGCTCCCCGGCTTGGTCAACGCCATGCTAGGGGATGAGGGGTCCTGGGCGGCAGTCGCCTCCTTCTGTGAACACGTCATGTCCCAGAAGGAGGCGGCGGAGCGCGTGCGGGAGGAAGACCCTCTCGCGGCGCCGCTCCGAAGGCGGAGGAGGGGTCGAAGAAGACGTCAGTATGACAGTCATCTCCGACTCCTCCCAGGTGGAAGCCAGCAGGCGACGGGTGCGGGGGCACCCTCGCCTGTATTGCACAGGCTTCCACCAGTGCCGGACGGGAATGGCCAGGTGTTCCCGGCCATTCCCGTAGCCCCCCAGACGGGGGGACATGCGGGGCCCGCCAGCTAGGCGGGCATGCGCCGGGGGGGTTGTGGATGCAAAGGCTGAGCCGGATTCCCATGACCTCCCCATCAAGGCGATGAGGGAACACCGCTGAGTTTTAGTGGGTATACTGCCACCCTGGCAGGGAGTCCCACATACTCCGTCTCTTCCCCCGACGAGCGGAGATGCGTAACGTCATTTCTCAGCGGAAAAAAAAAAAAAAAAAAAAGGCAGTCGTTCCATGTAAAATACTGGTACTCAGCTGCATCCGGTTAGACTGGAAGCCGACCTCAACATAGTTGGGAAAAGGCTTGGCAGATGATGAGTATTTTTCGGATTCAAGCACAGAGCAATTATATACTACAGATTATTTATTTATTTGCAGGACATCGCCTCTTCTGAAAAAATGCGCCAACAACACAATTCGAGCAATTTCTTTTCACCAAATCTTCCCCTCTCGTTATCATTAAAAGCTTTTAGGCCAACAATAGGATCTCCAGTGACAACAGAGTACAACACCTGTCCAAGGAATACTTTCCAAAATAAATTACGTAAACACCCGACAAAGGCCACTTCAATGCATTTAACAGATTGCGAACATGAAAAATCTTAGCACTTACAGAGTACAAAACATAATGCTACAACCACCAGCATAACTTGACCCATAAAACCGAAGGTGGTTCTAAAGTTCGCAGGTCTTCGTAAACTGGGTGTGGCACGTCCTTGAGGTTCATTATTGTAATTGCTTTTTCGTTCAGAACTCGAAATCTCTTCACTTTCGAGTAGCTCTCGAGTTGGCGAGTGAAAACATGGTAATTCAATTATTTTTCCCTCGTTAGGGATGATGGGATTAGTAAGGGATAATGGGTACGTTTGTTTGTTTTACTCGATAATTTATGGTTTTTACTGGGTTATGAGATTGTGATGATTATTGTTTTGTAAAGACGCTGTCAACTGTTAGATGTCAAAACCTAAAAAAAAAACAGAATCGTCTTCAAAATTTAGACTTGGTTCAGGTGGTCGTCGAATTGTATGAATTTTCTCTACGCTTCACCGCGGTTATTTTTCTTGCGTTGCGTCTATCTGTCTGTCTTAACGCGATAAACTAAAAAACTTTCCAACGGATTTTCATGCGGTTTTCACTAATGGGCGGACTGCTTCATAGGGAAGGTTTAGGTGTATAATTAATTAAGGTTTTGTGTAAATTGTATAAAATATGACCACGATTGTTGAAGATGTTGGAAAAAATCATACTGGGAGCTTTACTGGCGTGCGTCGAGTACATCAATAGAGTTATATGAAAACCCCGATAAAATACCCTATAGGCCCGGTAGTAAAATATTTATATTTTTTTATTTATGTACACCGTGTTCCGGACGATATACATAAACTTCGACCAGATGTTCTTCTTTCCAGACCATGGAAATAAGCATTTTTCATTATGTACACATTAATAAATTCTTATTTTTTATTTTTTCTAAACTTTGACGTAAATCACCCGACATGCATGCCTCTTTATCCGAATTTGCTATGACGTATTTTCATTCATAAGATTTGGCGGGCTGAAACTTGTCAAATTAAATTTCATTAAATGAAATTACAAATATCTTTGTAACGAAGCCCTTTTAAGTAATACTTCCTTTGTTAGATTTATTTTTTAAAAGCTATTTGACAAAGTTTATGGATAACGTGAGGAACACGGTGTATAGGTATATTATTTTCCCATGGGATATTTTCCGACATCCACGCGAGCGAAACCGCGGGAAAAAGGTAGTTCAACAAAAATAAGCTAATTGATTGACCTTTGACAGTTCCTATTCAATCGTGAATGACACGGTTTTAACAAAGCCAAAATAGGTAAGCATGAGATTAATTCGTAATTAATCAGTGTGGTGACATTAGTTCGTATATTATTCCCGTGGGTGTAGTTACAGAGAATAAAGTTTTTCTTTCCAACAATTTAATTGACGAATGTCTCTGACTCTCTTGGGCCTACCAATTTGCGGTTGTATGTATTATTAAGTACAGACAAAACTCATACATGGTGCGAGCGAGTAAGGACTTTAATATTCTTTCCAAAGAGTTCTCATTTGACCCATTTACCACCAAAACGTATTCTGCACGTACTCGGCTGAACGCTGACTTTTTTAAAAGTGCATAGTGCTTATAATACCTTATATTTGTATTCCCTTCTATAGATTTCTACTACATTTTCTGTTTTTACCAGTGAGAACCTGAAACAGCAGCTGTTCTCTATATTTATATTCGTATAACTCGTCAAAATGTACGGAACAACTGATTTTTTTTTCGCGATTTCAGGTTTGTTCCCATAGTAAAAGTTGTTCCTAATGATGAGCACAATGACCTCTTATGAGGTTGTTAATGTTTTACCAATAACCCTGTATACAACATAATACACTATGACAAACCTGCTCAACGGTAAAACGTGTTTTCCGAAAGTCACGTAACCACTTCAAATCTAAAAACAAACAGTAAATTGCAAACGTAACATTAAACGTTACGTTATTATTTATCGTGTACGCATAATCGTAACATAAACGGCTCGTCATAAATAAGGCGGAGCGCACACGTTACAGCAATCCGCTAATGCTGAACATAACCGTGGAATTATGGGCCCCGTACTGTGGGTGATTAAGTAATCTGTGTGTGAGCGCCCTATGGTTTGTCTATGGGAAAGGTGTTTTTTTTTGGTCATGGTAAAAAACTTTCACAGGAAATGAAGAGATTACTATAGCATTGAGAATGGGACTGTTTCTATTAGCTGTAAATTTCTCGAATATAATAAAATAAATGAAATAAAATTAGACCTTGTACTATAGCAATCTGATAGTTTGGTTGTATATACCTTTAGGGGATGAATTTTTCAAGAAATCTTATGCAAAATTTTATGCTTCTAGACCCAACGGTTTAGGCTGTGATTTGTCAATTAGTGAATTTATTCATTAGATCTTATCTGGGATGTTGGCTCAATGTGAAGACTCGGCTCATTCACGGATGACTGCAGTCTAGTGAAGGCCGCTGCATCCAGTTCACTAAAAACAATATGAGGATTCAGTCATCATAATCAGCCTATAATGTTCTCACTGGTGGGACACAGGCCTCCTCTCTGTGAGAGGGAATGAGCCGTATTCCATCAAGGGGGGCCCCCTTGATGGAATACGGCTCATTCCCTCCTGCGGTTTGGTAGATGTCGCATCATCATCTGCTTAGCCTTTTCCCAACTATGTTGGGGTCGGCTTCCAGTCTAACCGGATGCAGCTGAATACCAGTATTTTACATAGAGCGACTGCCTATTTGACCTCCTAAACCTAGTTACAGGGTAATACGATACCCCTTGGTAAGACTGGTTGTCAGACTTTCGGGCTACTGACGACCCGTAACGACTGTCAAAGAACTACGAATGACACCCGGGACCAACGGCTTGACGTGCTTTCCGAGGCACGAAAAAATAAAGATGGTATATGTCACATGTTTTCGAATTTTTCGTTCTAGGGCATGCAGGTTTCCTCAGGATGTTTTCCTTTACCGTTTTGAGAGCAGTGTTGATGAAATAATTTAAAAAGTAAAGCGCCAATGTGGGTTTGAACGTACGGCCTACAACTTGTAAGTCGCGACCGTTACCACTGGGGGGCACCAATGCTCTATTCTCTATGAGGATAATATCTCAGTGAATATTAAAATGACTCCCTGAAAATTAATTGCTATGCTTAAGTTTTTATACTGTCTCAACTAGAGATTAACCTACAACCATAAACCAGTATTGCAATAAACTAGAGATTCGCATAATGACGTCACCGTCTCCAATAATGTTCATGGTAAAGCTATTAAATTATTTGTGTCGCCCCACGCGGCGTACAATATAAGTCGAGCTAGTACCGATACATCAGCGGCACGGTACGGTCTTGTGCTGCGTTTGCTTAAGGGCTTGTACACATGTGCGAGGGGGTAAAGTTGGTAATCCTTTGCCAAAATATACATGAACAAACAAAGAATGAATATCAATGTTAAATCCATACTTAATATTATAAATGCGAAAGTGTGTCTGTCTGTATGTTAGCTTCACGCTTAAACCGCTGAATCGATTTAGATGAAATTTGGTGTAGAGATAGATTGAGTCCCGGGAAAGGACATAGGATAGTTTTTATCCCGATCTGAAATGTATCTTTTAGGAAAGAACCACACATATTGAGTGGACCTGTGTAGTCAGTGCACGCATTTGTCAGTAATCATCCAGCTCAACTCGGAACTTAAGGAGCTCAACGATTCGACGAACATACATACATACATACACATACATTACACACATACACACACACACATTTTACATACATTTCGGTAGGCCGCCGCATAAATTATCCAAACTGCCAGACCATGATTAAAACTAATTGAGAAACAAAACTTGTGTTATGTCTAACTTATTTGAGAAATTATTGAGCTTTAAATTTTTTTTTTCATATTTGCCTCCATGATCCATTAGCAGCTCACTGCTGGACATAGGCCTCTCCAATAGCACCATATGACCAAATCTTTGGGTACTCTCGTCTAACTGCATCTGCAACTGAGGTTTCCAAGTATCGACAGAAATATTTTGTTCAGAAAAGGACGAAACCTAGTGTTCCTAAGAAGGTTTATTTTTTAATTTTGGTAATAATAAAGACCATTTTCGCCCAGCAAGCTCTTAGACTTCTGTCCACAAGTTGAGCGAGTACTAATACTATAGCAAAGCCATATAATAATATGTAGTCCTGTGTAGCGTTTGAAAGTTAGTGTTAACTAGTTACTACAGTGTAATAATCAAATTGAGAAACACAGACGCGAGCTGCAATATGTCAACATTACCCAGCTATACTTGTATTATAGTCCTATGTACTTTACATAAGGGTTTATGCACAACTAAGACCTTTGTAGTTTCTCGGAGAATTTACAAAATTGTTTCTTGTTCAGTTTCTAATAAAATCTCTCATGTATGGGTTTTCTGCTCAGTATTCTTCATAAAACTTTTATGAGTTGACTCTCCAAGATCTTGTTTTAAAGCTCAAGCTGGAACTCCCCCAAATCCACTTTAAAACAGTATATTCTCACTCCATTTATTAAAATCCCTTTTAAAACTTCGTTTTATGAGTACACTTTTCACAATGTGTCTGTACCTTAAGTTACAACTTGATGATTTGTTATGATCGCCTCGACTGCGCTCAGCGGGCGGCCAAAATCTGCATTACCGTCCAACTATACCTTTCCAAACTACATTCAACTTTAACAACCAAACTTTAAGTCACATAATCGCGCACACATTCTCATTCACAAAATCGCAAAACAAACGAAACTAAATGCTGTTGCTGTTACAATTAAGGAGACGATAATGAATTGTTCTGTCACTTACATTTTAAACTTTGTAGCTTACATTATAAAGTTGAAGTTCCTCTGTGTTATTTTATTCTGTATTAAATGCAGCCGAGTAACATCTCTGTTCCGTATAATAATTTTTCGATGTTAAGACAAGGGTTAATAATTTATTCTATTTTAATCTGTGGTTGTTTGTGTTTTGTTGAATGGTTGACGGGGTTAAGTCTCGGAGATAGGAACGTTACGAGAACTTGATTTATTGAGTTTTGCTCTATCATTAATTATAACACTTTATTTTCTTCATTTTTGTGGTTGAAAGATCTGTCAAATGCGTCAGACAGCGATACTTATGGTGTACCGAATGTATTTTTATAATATATGCTACTTTTGTAGAACTTGTTCACATGTCTTCTAAAAACTGCAAGAAAAGGCGACTTTCGAAGAATCATAAAAAGAAAACATTATGAATCATATATGGCGAAGACAGTCCGTGTTTTTCTTTTTTTCGCTGCACTACGTAGGTATAATCTAAGAGATTGGGATTGAATTTGGATTGGATTGATTGGAATTTTTACAGACATAAAAAAAATAACTGAAAAATCCTTCACCAATGGGATTTCACTGTCCATTATAATTCATAATGTTATCCTTTTATGATTCTGCCAAAGTGGCCTTTTTAGGACCCCTGGTACTCGTGTGTGTGGTTTTCACCATCATTTAGGAGAAAGTAGGAAGTCTAAAAGTGGCTCCGGTGACTGAAAATTTGTTTGGAAATCGGTTCTGACGGTGTGGGCATTTGTAATATGGAGGAATAGAAAATGTCGTGAGGAAAGTATTGAGTGTGAATGTGGATGACTATGACAGTAGAGGAAGACTACAGAAACGATGGATGGACTGTGTGAATATGGTTAGAAAGGGAGTGACTACCGAGATGACGACTAATATAGAAATATGAAAGAAAATGACATGTTGCGGCGGATGCTTTTTTTTTCCCGGATGGGAAATCATCAAATGATCCCTCCCCCTCTGGGTGGAGCGGAAGGGAAGTTCAGACTCTTACTGACTAAAAACCACCCGTGTTCCTTCCTTAGCACTTTATGTTCCGGGCCAGCGGTAACCCTTTCGGACAATCCCGCTGGCGGTGGATGCTTTATGTGTCAACTTAGATAATAAACTCAAATACATATTCAACTTAGATAATAAATGAGCAGTGGTGGCCCAGTGGTAACGGCTCCGACTTACGAGTTGTAGGTCATGGGTTCGAACCCAGACAGGTGCTTTACTTTGCTTAAATAATTTCATCACCACTACTCTCAAAACGGTGAAGGAAAACATCGTGAGGAAACCGAAATGTCCTAGAACCAAAGATTCGAAGGCATGTGACAGATGTAATACTCGTACATAGTCATGATCAAGCCTTTATACAAATCCTGTTGTGTACTATACAGTAATTAATGTAAGGCAGCCAGCAATGTATTCGTATTGACAAATGAAAATGAGCCTTAAGCACCATTTACACGATGCAAGTTTCTTGCCAGTAACAGAATTATAAAAAAAACTAGCTGCGCCCCGCGGTTTCACCCGCATACGTTTTGATCCCGTGGGAATATCGGGATAAAAATATATGCTAATCCAGGGCGTCAGCTACCTCCATACCAAATTTTATCAAAATTGGTGCAGCCGTTTGAGCGTAAAGAAGTAACAAACATATAAACACACCCCCACACACACTCACAAATTTTCGCCTTTATAGTGTGATTGAAACAACAAATAACTGGCGTCGTCTACATACTGTTCAGACGGTGCAATTTTTATTGTTGCTTCAACTTATGCTATGCCACAAGCAATTAAATAGCACTGTCTTTTTTCTTCTTCTTCTTTTCGAGTCGATAGCAAAAGTGATGAGATGGGACCACGTCTTTGAGGCCACGCCACGCATCAGTGACGTTTTTAAGATTTCAGAAGTGCAGGTGTATGGGCCACCTTAGGCAACATTTTGGGACATGGTTTGGTCAGGCACCGCATTCGCACTGTGTGTGTGTAAAGCAGGCATTCATTAGGTGCGAGTTGTAAGATGCAAATACGAGAAATGGGTTGTTGTAATGTTCACACGTAATGAATTGATGAGTCAGAGATAGGAGTTAGAAACCAAAACGAGGGTGCATTCGACACAATATCAGAGAGTGCATGAGTCTGCTAGTGAAAACCAGTGAAACACCATGTCCCATGGGATGGGCTCTTAGCTCCTTGTTGAAAACAATTGATTCTACTTAACTAATGATCTAAATAAGTTACGTTGGCTTTGAATAATAGCCTCACTTGAAGTCAACACATATAATGCCAGATTTGTATATCAAATACAGTATCAGTATTAGTACAGGTGGCTAGGACTGGGTGCAGAAGGAGGTGGACCAGGTGTTGTGGTGTAGCTTGGGAGAGGTTTATGTCCAGCAGTGGACTGCGATAGGCTGAGTTGATACCTATAACGGGCATGTGTTGTGCGTACCGCCATAGTGCTCGAGTACGTATCGCTCTTGGCTAGTTTTTATAAGCGTTGGTAGGCGTTGTCTACAAAATTTTTTGTTTTCAAAACTAATAAAAGTACCTTTCCAAATCTTATTTAAAATGTTGAAGATATTAATTATGAAATAACAGAACCATTGCAATAAGCTTCCTTCGTTCTTACAGACGATTAGAAATACAACATTATTTACATAGAAATTCCCTTGGAAAGACATCACGACAACAACAAAATCAACTTGAAGCTGTCCAAAACGACTTCTTAAGTAATCTTGTAGCAAATATTATGCAAACCTGACATTGACATCATAAATTGAAAAGATTTATAGTCTCGGAGCTTCGAACTACGTCTGTACTCGTTCAAGTTGCCCGCAAAGTGTCACTATTCTTACCCAACTATTTTTATATGATTTAGAAGTTGCCCAGACAAGTTAGGACCATCCCGTTCTGGATTTATCCGGGTTTGTTAAAGTTCGACTGCGATGTTCGATTTTTGGTCTGACTTTTGTGTTGGTTTATTTTGAGTTTTGTTGTGAGTTGGCTTTCGTTTTGGTCGCTTTTGGTATTATTGAAATGTTAGGTGGTGACTTTCATATTTATGCTGATTTGTTTGCTTTACATGATAAAAGTGTTGGGTTCAAAAGACTTTATCGTGTGAAGGGTCGTCGTGATAACACTTACAGCGCTGTGCAGTAAAAAACCTCGCATGCAATACGTAACGTTATTTTACAGGGGAAGATGGAGGGGGGTTCAGGGGATCAGACCGGAATAACTCGATAAAAACTGTCTGAAAAATGGCCGCCATTGACGTTTTCTGAGGTTCATTATCATCAATAGAAGGCGTTAGAAGCATCTTATGGCTGTGCTCGTTTATTCTAAACATGCATTATGAGGTCGTTTACACAACAAATAAATAATAAGAGAAACCATCCTATTTTCTTTACGATGTTTTCACTGCACGGCGACGGTTAGTGACTGCCCCACCTTTGTGTGTCGACTGTCAATTGTTTTGATTATTTCCGTTTTTATCAATACACGATGCTGTAAACACTGACCCGTGTGATATTACGTCGTGTGGAATTCCTTCATCATTGGCGTACTTTAAAAGGTTACATAATAGCGCCATCCACGAAGACGCGCCCCACTCTTCTTCCTAACCGCTTACAGTACAGTTTAGCTTTGTCGATTCACAGTAATTACTTATTAGTAGGTAATTAGTGTGTATCAAAAAACTAAAACACTAGCAGAATTAACTAGTGATGACCACTAGGGCTTGTCTGTGTGGTGCCGGATTTAAAGAATAGCACCACCCCATACTTCCCGTGGGTGTCGTAAAAGGCGACTAAGTGTCGTAGGGGAGACTGGGTACAGTTGAAACAATTTTGCTTTGAACGCTCGTAGCACAGCCATTTTGAAACATAACAAACAACAAAATACATGCAATGAGAGAATAGACTTTTGTCTTCAAATACATCTCAGAATTAGAGGCTCAACTGCCATATTTACTAGATAGGAAGAGTTTAATAAAATATTGTGCCACTGTTTCAACCGTACCCATACCAGGGGCGGTTGAAACAGCGATGGGGGTCAGTTGAAACATAAACAAATAAGTAATAAAAATCAGTTTCTTTATTCATACAAACAAGAAATAGTTAAATTCTATTATGGCACAATTTCTATCAGTCTTAATAATTGTTTCGAACATAAAAAAGAGCTCTTCTGCTCCGGTTTAAACTAAAGTAAATATCCGCACAGCGGATCAAATATTTTGACAGTTTAAATTCCTGGTCAGGGGTAAATACTCGGTTGTGGGCTACATACCCCATACTAACATCAGCCTGGTTACCTTCTTCGATCGCTGCATCTCTTTTTTTCTTGTATCGCAGAAGAGAAGAATGGTGAACTCCGTAAATCTCTGCAGCTTTTCGTAAAGAAGTCCCTTTTTTGACTTCTTCATACGCATTTTCGTACTGAGTTATATCACACTCGCCTCTTGAAGTTTTTTTGATACGTTGTCTGGGCATCTAGATCGAAAAAAGCAACGCAACGGTTATCATTGTTTCAATCGTACCCACAATAATTGCTTCATCCGTCCCCATACCCCTCAACTGCTAATAAAACAAACATAGCGTCGAAACAAAACAACATAAACAAAAAAGAAACACGGTTTTTGAACCTTCAAAATCTAACAATAAAACAGAAAATCACTCAAAATGCAAAATGCTAATATCAACAAAGTAATTTGAAAAAGAAAACAATAGAAAATACTTACTTTTTGTCGAAAAAATATAATAGGGTCCCCTGGAAACGTACAGAGTGCGCGAAGTGCAACGCGTCACTGTGATTCATGTCCGGACTCACCGGCCACGTCTCTCTCCCCTTGTACCCCTCACCACACCGCTAATAGTTTACGAGTTATTAGCGTTGGTTTAACCGTACCCTGCTGCAACCGTACCCAGTCTCCCCTACCGGAGAATGGGCAGCCGCGTTCTCTATTCATTCCACCACCATACCATACTGCGATCGCCAACCCGCCTGCCAAGTGTGGCGATTATGGCAAACCCCCCCAAGAATGACAAGCACAAGAAGCACAGAACCGGTCGAAGTGGAGGTGCTTAGGGGAGGCCTATGTCCAGCAGTGGATGTCTTTCGGCTGAAATTATGATGATGATGATGATGAACCACTAGCGATAAGTAAGAATAGTGGGGCGCGTCTTCGTGGATGGCACTATCTATAGGTAGTACGCATAAAACTAACGCCATCTTTTATTTTCACATTACACTCCACTTGGCAAGCACTAAGCTAAATATAATTCGTAGCGGAATTCGCTTAAAACGCTACATGTGTAGGGAAGATTAATGTTCCCAGGATTGTCTAATATTTTGCAGGGAGGCCGGATTTATTGCCAGCCGGTATTCGGTCCAGGTCGCCACATTTCAAATCCTATTTGCGGCTAATTGCTTTACTGCCTTAGTCTGTTTATATGATTATATGGAGTTACGGGAAGAGTTATGATCGGGAAATCCTGGCGATGTTGTAAGTGGGTTAGGAGTGTTCTCGGTAAGGTGAGTGTACAAGGTGTTCTTAGTTGTCGTTCTACTTAAAGTAGTGGAAGTCTTCGTGCCAGAAGTGAGCGAAATAATTTTAGAGTGACATATCTCTAGATATTCAGTATAGGTTCACTTATCAAATGCCTAGCCTTTTCCCAAGTATGTTAGGGTCGACTTTCAGTCTAACCAGATGCAGCTGAATATCAGTATTTTACATGGAGCGACTGCCTATCTGACCTCTACAACCCAGTTACTAGGTAAAAGGCTTGGTAAGACTGGTTGTCAGATTTTCGGGCTTCTGACGACTCGTAACGACTGCCAAAGATCCACGAATGACAGCCGCCTAGCCGGGACCAACGTCTTAACGTGCTTTCGAGGCACGGAGCGGTCTTGGTATGTAAAGATGGTCACCCATCCACAGACCAATCGTGGCAAACGTAGCTTAACCTGATCGATCGACCCGTGCGGCTGTTATTACTGAGCCAAAAGCCCCTTCACTTATTCTACGGTTATAGTTCTTTTGAGTTACTTTATTTTTGGGTGATGAAAACAAAACATATGAATTACGAGGCATTGCAACAAATTAGTGTAGAAGTAGACAGACATAGCACATAATTAACTGCCGGGCTAGCTGCCAAAGCTGTCATTACTCAGGCCAAGAAATCTGTCACTGGAAACTAATTAGATATTAGCGCCGATTCCCTTGTTAACAAACTAAACTAAATTTAAGTTCAGTGCATCTTTTTTACTCTATTTCATTAAGAAAAGGACAGAAGATACATTTTAGTTTAGCCCTGTCATAGCCCTGTCATTACATTTTAGTTTAGCGCCAATCAGCACCGGGTGATGGGGCTGCCGCAGTACTGTAGCGCGAGTGGCATGTTCGCGGAGGCGCACGCGGACGGCTTCCACGCGATCATACGGAAGCGCTGTCCGCGCATGCTTGCGCGGGTGCGTGGCAGCCCCAGCGCTATCCTGGACGCGTGCGCCGTCCAGTGGGACACCGCACTGATGGCGCACTGGATAGGCCTTCATGCGAGAGCAAGCGCCCGAATTTATCATTACTTACTTTTTTACTCTTACTAACACTAGGCTAAGAACATTTGTTACTAACAAATCTATGGACAAAGTCTGAAATAAATAATAATAATTATAGCGCGGGCACGCGATGCGATGCGACTGGGTGGGTCGGGGAACAAGAAATTTCACGCGGAAGAAGTCGCGGACAGAAGCTAGTTATGTGATAATAGTTCGTTCGGGAGAAAGAGAAGTCTTCATCCACGTCTACTCTTTCTTATTACAATACAAAGCTCCACATTTTCGATCCACATACTACAATACAAATATACCGTCTGGATTCCCAGTTTATTTACCACACCTCTAATATTTAGCAGAGTGCGATCTTTGTTTAATTCAATGAACTCCCGCCTCAAACAGACTTGATAGATGTGATGTTTATGCAAACTTCTTGATGCTTGCGGGAAATTGGGAGTTGAATGTTGCATGAATGAGATACGAGTGCGAGTATGTAAGTGGAATAAATAATGAATTGTAAGGTAAGTAAATTAAACATGGGTTAAAATTTTGGGGTCGTTGTTTAGTTGAGGATTTTTTTGGTACATACGTACTTCACAGCATCATGACTGTCATCATCTGCCTAGCCTTTTCCCAACTATGTTGGGGTCGGCTTCCAGTCTAACCGGATGCAGCTGAATACCAGTATTTTACATGGAGCGACTGCCTATCTGACCTCCACAAACCAGTTACTGGGTAATACGATATCCCTTGGTAAGACTGGTTGTCAGACTTTCGGGCCTTTGACTAACCGTAACGACTGTCAAAGATCCACGAATGACAGCCGGGACCAACGGCTTAACGTGGTTTCCGAGGCACGGAGGGGTCTCGGCATGTAAAGATAGTCACCCATCCACAGACCAAAAGCGTAGCTTAACCTGATCGATCGACCTGTGCGGCTGTTATTATTTAGCCACGGGCCCCTCCACAGCATCATGTAAATATCGTGTATTCGTGTCGTAAGGATCATAGCAAACGGTGTTCAGTAGTGTCTGTTACCGCCGTGGGAAGAAGGCGAGAGTCTATGATACTCGTATGTAAAGACAATTCAAATTGATGTTATTTCAAGTTAAACAAATATCAACTTTATTTTAATGGTAATTAAGTTGATTCCAGAGTGACTAGCACTATTGAAAAAGTTATAAAAATGTTTGAAGTTGTAGCGTAAACTGCACTTTATTGTGTTCCAATTAAAGGTATTTTTCCATAAACTCATATTGGTTTACATTTTTGGCGAATAAGTCCCGAATGCAGTTTATGCGAGTGCGTTTATATCATCAATGACATAAAATATGATAGCATTAACTAAAATTATATTTTCTGAACTATAAAAGTTTGATCTTTTTTTTAAGAGTTTCACGCACCTTCAGTTTTTAATATTTCCATCCGATAAGCAACACTCCATTCCTCAGTTAATTTTTTCGTCCATTTCATCAAAATCGGTAAGCCAATATGGACGTTAAAATCAAAACAATTTAATTTCTCATAAATAGGCATCTTTTTATGCTATCATATTCAATGTTTTCTAAAGGTCCCATTAAAATAGATGGATAAACTTTTAGAAATCATTCAGACCACCAAAATAAGGACGATGGTAAAAAATATATAAGAAAAAGGCATACATACGAGTACTTACAAGAAAAATAATCAGCTAACGAAAATACACTAATTAATACACTATTTATTATTTTAGGTCCAAATAAAATCACTTTAATCAGTGTTTATTTTTACCGACTTCAAAAAAAAGGAGGTTATCAATTCGATACGTATGTATGTAATATTATTGGAATTGCATTATATTCACATATGACAATCTACTAAGGCTTCCAAACAAATATACAAAATTTCATAGACGTATGTATGTATGTTTGTCCACGCATTTCTCAGCAACTATTAATCGGATCGTGACCATTTTTTTGTATTAGCTTACATTTACTTCAACTTAGGGAACAGTGCAAGTTTCATCAAAATCGGTTCAGTAATTTTCAAGATATGGACTAATACGTGTAAGTGTGACGGCCTGGCGTATTGATACGAGCTACGGGTGTAGTGTCAAAGGGAAAACATCTCAAAACCTTGGTCAAATTCTTGTGCAAAAACTAAAAATTACGAAATAAAAAGTAATTTAAAAAAATTTAACCGACTTCAAAATGAACTCAACTCAAAATTATGAAATAACTTTAATTTCGGAAGTCGGTGGCAAAAAACTAAAATACAGATCCCAAGACACCGCCTTCCGAAATTAAAGTTATTTCATAATTTTGAGTTGATTTCTTTTTGAAGTCGGTTTAATTTTTTTAAATTACTTTTTATTGCTTGGATATCTTTGGTTAGACGAACTGAGTGCTGTGTTAAAATTTGTCCATCTATTTTAATGGGACCCTGTATATATATTTATTCCACACCGTCAATAAAGATGAACTTTTTAATTCCCCCTGTAAATTGGGAGCTTCGATCGATGGGCACCTGTCCCCCAAGCCCGATAGGCTGACCTTTCAGCGTTGTCGTGATAAATTGATTCTTTTGTTGATGGGGACCACTCATCGTGTTCTGCGATGGTGGAGAGGTGGATTGGTCGTTGGATGATAAAAGTGAGAAGATATAATAAGACGATTTTAATGTCGTTGTCAATAAGGTAAGGATTTTAATCTCGGTCAAGTACTTATTAACCGTTTTGTGATTGTTCAGGAACTTTGGGAAAATTCACAAAATGGCTATCAATATTTTTTGTTCATGTATACCATGAGATAAAACTATATATTAGAACTTATGTTAGGTTAGGTAAATTCTTTTAGGCAAGCGTCCTAGTACTTTTTAACCGACTTCAAAAAAGGAGGAGGTTCTCAATTCGGTTGTTTTTTTATGTTTGTTAGCTCAGAACTCCGTTATTTATAAACCGATTTGCACAATTCTTTTTTTTATTTGAAAGCATATACTTTTAGATTGGTCCCATAGAAGTTTCATCAAAATCGATTCATAAGTTTGGTTTTTAAACCAAACTTATTCTTTTCTTTCTTTCTTTCTTTTCTTTCTAAATTGCGTCATTTACTTGCCTATGACTTTTCAGTGGTGGCTTAGTGGAATTGTCATGGGATGCATTGTGGCTATAAGTACCGTATTTTTAAATTTACCGTCTTCAAGAAGAAAGGAGTTTCTCAATTCGACTGTATTTTTTGTGTGTATGTTACGCGATTTCTCCGGCAATAATAAATCGATTTCAAAAATTATTTTTAGGGTTCCGTACCCAAAGGGTAAAAACGGAACCCTATTACTAAGACTTCGCTGTCTGTCCGTCCGTCTGTCTGTCACCAGGCTGTACCTCAAGAACCGCGATAGCTAGACAGTTGAAATTTTCACAAATTATGTATATCTGTTGCCGCTGTAACAACAAATACTAAAAACAAAATAAAATAAATATTTAAGGGAGCCCTCCTTAAATATTTATTTATACAACAAACGTGTTTTTTTTCGGTGTGTTTGCCTTGTGGTACGGAACCATTCATGTGCGAGTCCGGCTCGCACTTGGCCAGTTCTTTCCCCTGCGATGCCACTATCCTATAGCCACACTATAATAAATCGATCAGCACAATTCTTTAGCACAGAGGAATGATTATTTCTATAGAGCAACAACAATGGCCTCCCCACACAAAGTCAATCCTAAGAGCTAGTTCAGATAAGAGCTATTCGAAAACCATTTGGTTTTTACCTTGTAGGAGAAAATGAAGCTTTTGTTTGGGTAAGATTTGGTTTTAGTCCGATAGAAAAACTAATACAATTAATGTGGACTGGACTCCTTAAAGGGGATTTAATCCCCTACCTGGACCTAAACGCAAAAAACGCAAGTTTTAGAAGCAATAAAAGTAGGTATATGATCGACTACAGTAAACAAAATCAGAAAAATATATGATATTCTTTAAGATATATGCTAGGCAGATAGTGTGTTGAAAACATAATACAACTAATTTGATACGACAGAAAAAAATCATGAAAATACCTCTAAAAACTTTATTTTTACAATAAAAACCATTAGTCTATATTGGTGTTATAGTGACTTCCTGTCACTGATATTTACATAGCAAGTAGTGTTATGCGAATCTGTGTGGGGTGAGTACAACATAACAGTGAAAAATAAAAACTGTTTACAAAAAAAAAATAATCAACCGACTTCCAAAAAAGACACTACAAACTGAAAAATAACTTTAATTTCAAAGAACGAAAATGCGAACTAAACGACACCGACTTCCGAAATAAAAGTTATTTTTTAACCGACGAAAAAAAAACAGAGGAGGTTCTCAAGTCGACACGTATATATTTTTTTTATGTATTCACTTTGTAGTGTCTTTTTGTACTTCATAGATTAAGTTTTTGTTGTGTCCTCTCTGTGCCACTCCCTCTGGAGTGGACCATAATCCACCACGCGGGCCCAGTTCGGGTTTGTGGATGTCACATGTCTTCAAATTGTTGGTTCTAAGATATGCCGGTTTCCTCACGATGTTTCCTTCACCGTTTTGAGAGCAGTAATGATGAATTTATTTACGCAAAGTAAAGCACCTGTCTGTGGTTTCGAACTCACGACCTAAAACTCGATGCCAATGGGCCTCCACTGCTGTCCACACATTACCTCAACAATTATATGGAAGCCCACTACTGTTTATTGGAGGTATAGAATATAACGGGTACTATAAAAATCCAGCGACTGAATGCCAATAGCCATAGCAATAAACTAAATACGTGTCTAATAGCCAATTATGTCATAAACATCACCATAAGAAACCAACAGTGTAGAGATTATTTTATTACTTGCTTTCTACACCATGGAGTAGGTAGAAATGAAGAGCTAGAGGTTTATTTATAAACGTTGATTAAAGTTAATAGATGTGTAAACAAAAATATGGCTGATGAAATGTTAATAATGCTTTATATTAAGTAACCTTTATAAATAAAGAAGTTAATGTTCAGGCATACGACCTACAGACGGCTAAAGTCAGGTCAAAAGTCTCCATGCTAATTTTAACGAAGCAGTAATCACTCATCATTCAAACTTAAAGCATTTATTTTAATTAAACTATTTACAGGCTCTGTTGAATTGTGAAAGGAGTCGGTCAGTCAGAATGATGAAGTTAGCTCATTCAGCCATTCTGTCCTTAAGTACGTACTAATGATACTTCTCCCTTGACCGTTAATTGTGAAGAACTGTCACAGTCCTTTAGACTGCATTGCCCACAGACTACTTAGAGTTACTGGCATTGCCAAACGATAAGATATAGTCAACAATCTGTGTTAAAAAAACTTTATAACCCAACAGGCCAATTTATTATGTGGCCCCCAACTGAGCTGTGAAATCTTTCATCGGGCTTCATTTATGTGAACATTTGCCTTTCCTTTTTGGACTTAAAATGCGTGTCAACACTCCATACAATCATTACTCCGTGGTCAAAACGGAACCTTTTAGGGATTGAATAGATTTTATAGCATGTATTGAGTGAAGTTGAATAAATTATGAGCCAAGTGTATGTTTTATGGCAAGATATCGGGTTTTTGTGATTGAACGTTGGCTATTGCCTAATTGGTATTAACTAAGCTGGTATGCCTTTGAGTCGGGAACTCGAGATGTCCAATTATTTTTTAAATCTTGTGCTGCTCTTATGCATGCCCAACGGGCTTCTTAACTTCCTTTTTCATCGAAAACCTGTTCGTAATCCTACATTGATCTATTTTGTACTGGGTACGAAGGTATAAGGACCCGCTTTTTGACTCGGGATCCTAATGATGGTTTTTTTAGCTGACCAATGTGACTTAATATAAAATATTATGAAGCTTTACGGTAAGGTGTACGATGAGCAAACTTTGTATGGCATATGAAAAGAGAGAATAATGACTAAAGGTTTTTAAGAAAACATCACCGGGGTAATATGTTTGATGAAAGTTTTTGGTTGTATTCAGATCTTTGAAAATACTGGTGTTGCTGACACAAGTAAGAACTTTTCTCCATTCTCCTAAATGAAAACCTGCTTCGTTGCAAGCGTTTCAGTTGTAAATTGTACCGACATATGCGGACCAAAATGGAAGACAAACAGTCTGACATGTTGCACCAAACTTTGTTAACTGTAGCCGTATCTTTGTACACTGTGGCACAACTCTTAATTGTCCATTTTGAAACGCTTCCATGTTCACTATTCAAACAGAGAACAAACCAAACATAGTTTGAGCAACGGACTCTTTGTAATAAACTGATACATACCTACATGCTGCAATATTTAGTCTAAACACACAAAAATGTTACGCAACTACAGCCTTTAAAGACAAGTGATAAAGGTGAAAGTGGGTTGGTGTATAGAGGTGTATATTTAAGGGTAGTTAAATTTTGAAGTTATGAAGGGCTGTTATCGTTCTCGTGGGTACTATCATTTCAATTTAAATTAAGTTTTCTAATAAAGGGGTTATCAGTGTTCCTTTTATGTTAGTCGTTCAAGGTTAATGTTTTATTTAGTAAAAGGGTTGGTTAACTAATACTAAACGCTTCTGAGTTTTGTTGTGATTAAATTCTGTAACGTATGTGGTGTGTAGCAGTGTGCAGCTAGTATAAACATAGAACTATTTACCCAACAAAGCCCTGCCTCAGTATTACAGAACCAATCCGGACAAAAGGACCAAAATCCTAGGTAATATCTAAACAATTTTCCATAGCCTTGACCTTCACGCATAAAAAAAAACACTTTCACGACTTCAAATATTAAAGCCGAACACGTACGTCGCCACAATAAGGTATAATACCACCCTTTATAAACGTTCAGAACGCTAGCGATTTTATAGGATGAACCGTAAAACCGGAACACTTAGAGGTCCCTGTTATCTACCCATCTAGCATATTGTGCGTTTCGGCGGCTTGTTACGATCTTTAGAGTAGTCGTGGAATGTACGGGCCGATATTGTGTGCGGGTACGGCGAGGAAAGGTGAATTGAAATTTTGTTACGAGTATTTTGTACGCACGGCGATATATCAAGCTATATATTTCTAGTAACCATACGTATACCGCAGTGTCTCAAGACGAAAGTCTTTGACCAGTGCGTGTTGCCAGTGATGACATATGGCACTGAAACGTGGTCGCTCACAATGGCCCGAAGAATTGCCAAACTTAAGTGGCAGTGCACATTGCTCGCAGAACAGACGGCCGATGGGGCTGAAAGGTTCTGGAGTGGCGACCGCGTACCGGAAGACGTAGCGTTGGAAGGCCTCCCACAAGTTGGTCCGACGACCTCGTGAAGGTCGCAGGAACCCGTTGGAGGCGAGAAGCACAGAACCGGTCAAAGTGGAGGTGCTTGGGGGAGGAGTATGTCCAGCAGTGGACGTCTTTCGGCTGAAATGATGATGATATTTCTAGTATAAGCTGACTTCTCATTGTAAAAAAGCCTATACAATGCGAGGTCAGTTATAACTGGAAATTTATAGCTTGATAATATGTCGTCGTGTGTGTATTTATATACACAATAAAAGTATGAAAGAACTAAACCATAAACATAATCAGCCTATAATGTTTCCACTGCTGGGACACGACCTCCTCTCTGTGAAAGGGAGTGGGCCGTAATAAACCACGCGGGCCCAGTGCGGGTTGGTAGATGTCACATGTCTTCGAATTTTTGGTTCTAGGACATGCCGGTTTCCTCACGATGTTTTTCTCGTCAAACGTACATAATGTACGTATACCGTTATCGCTGTACGTGCATTAGGTAATAATAAAATAGACATTGATTGTGACTCTGCTGCAGAGCATACTCTCTAGCAGAGCCACAAAGAACATGTAGTCAGGAAAGATAAACGCTGTTTTTTGATGAAAACTGTTGTAGAGATAGGTTTATTGTTGAATAGACGTCTTCATGCAGTACAGCTGCAAACAAACAAGTTAGCTGACGTCACACAAAACCCTTGTAACCGCAACTGGAAAAGCCACAACATCCTCCCGTACATTCCACCTGATGCTTTTCCTGCAATAAAATTTGCATAACTACGCTCCTTGGCACGGGCGCGGCGTCTTATTAAATTTCCAACCCCTCCAAAGTCATTAATGGTTTGTATTTAACCACCTACCATTGTTATCTAGCCATAAATCATAAGGTATCAAGTGTAATGGTCGTGCGTGGCTGGCGATGACTTTTATTGCTCCTTCAAGATGGCAGTAATCCCCGGATCTCGGGTTTCCCGACGCAGCAGGATTACCCCTAATCTTTTGTATATACGTATTCTTTTTTGAGGAAATATTATGATATTAACGTGGCGAATTCGTCGCGGTTTTGTAGTCCCGGTAGGCAATATATTACTGTTTGCTGGGAAGGTTATTTAAATGAGATTCTTTTGCTCAGTGATGGATTATTTTCGCTTCTGTTATAAGAATTCTTTGGAGCAAGAAATGTAATAAAAGCGTCTGAAATCATAGATACTTATCAGCTTTTTTTGTCGGTATTAATTTTTTTTTTCGTTTTTCTCTTCTAAAATTCCTAATGACTTTGATTAATTTTCGCATCGTTGTCTAGAAAATTCCTCATCTTTACCTACAGTTTACAGTTACATATACTATCGAATCTTTCTTTTAGTTGTGAATTTATATTCAAAACGAATCAAAAGAAACATTATTGAAACATTCATTATTTTCATAGATAATCATTCCAGTAATTAACCCCACAATGCATTCAACTGATTAACATGGTTTAAATTGTAAATCTACACCCGAATAACGTTGATTTGTGATTGCATGTGTCACGCAACTCACGCACATCAAACAGAGCAGAGATAATAAACGACCAAACATCATTTAGTGTCACATTACACTCTGACTGAACCAGATTGGCATTCATTAACATACCTCGGTCGCAAAATGTCACCAATTGTGGTCCTACAGTGTCTCGCTATATTTGGCACAACTTTAATATCAGCGGCAACTGTCAAGTGGCTTCCAAACTCAAGCTTCAAGTTACCAGAGAACTTCAAAGACAAAAAACTTCCGTGTTCTAAACAAACAGTCGTGTTTCCACAATCGATTGCCGGTTCAGTCGAAATTGCATCTGGAACTGAAGTTAGCGGATTCGTTTTACCAGAAAATGGTGAATTGATTTTGGAAGGCTTGTTAAATTTTGGAGACAATCCCACGGATACCAACTGCACAGAAGGAAACGCTTATTACTTGGACAAATCAGTAACGTCTTGGAACCAAGCCGATGTTTGGAGCTCGTCGGAGTTCAACAAAGCTACTCCTGACTCAGACAGAGTACCGTGCTACAATGATGTAGTGGAGTTCCCAGCAAATACCAAATTTACCGTGACCCTGCCAAAAATGACACAATTTGTTCATGATCTTAGAATTGGAAACGTAAGTTTTAGCACTGCAGATTTCATACTACGTGCAGGGTATGAACAATTACGTGATAATACACAACAATTTGTTTTGAATGAACATATGAACACCGGCGTTAGCATCGGTGAACCTATGCCCTGTTCAATATTGTTAGGGTGTGGGTGCCAATTATTTCCATTGCCAATTGATTGTGCTTCTAAGTTTTGTCCGAAGGCTCCGTGTGTGCATCCTATCAAGCCTCTTGGATTCTGTTGTGAAATCTGTGGCGGATACTTATTGTTTGATGCAAATGAAGGATTTGATATGAAAGCTTTCGGTGACCTTGTTGAAGACACTGTTATTGGGTACGGGAAAAGCCGTATTGAATACCACATTGGTTTAACTTCGGAAATTCCGTTAGGAAGGCTTCAACTCGTGGTGGTTGACAAAGGTGAATACGAAGGGTTTAGTGCGGAAGTGATCAATTCTATTAGCTATGCTCTCCACGCTCGCTGGGTCAAAGGGCATAAGGTTGCCCAGATAAGCGGGGGTCCTTTGTCGAAGTCGGGTTTGGGCGGAAAAATCTTTGTATCCATGTTTTTCGCGGTGATTTTAACATTGGGGGCGTTGTACGTGTACTATTATAAAATTCCGGATCTACGGTTCCCGATAGTTTCTAGAAATATGGGCAGTATACTTTCGAGGTTCGAGAGGAGGTCGGACAGTGTCGTGAGTTTGACGAGAAGAGATTCAGTGATCAGTTCTAGGAGTAATACCGGTTTTAGGAATCCGTTGTATAATTCTAAAAGGGGGCGTGTGCAAGTTTCTGAGTCTGTAGTGGAGGAATGACAAACATTACCACATATTTTATTGTTCGTTTTTAAATTGCACCATTAAACTCGCGTCCCTGGTCATTTTCGTCCGTGGTTTACATTCATAATCATAATAATTTATATGCAGGTCTTTATTAAAAAGTTAGTACTTAATTAAGTTGCTAATTTATTTTATACTTGGTCAGACATCTGACATTAAAAAAATTACAATATTGTTAATGCTAGAGTATAATATTCATGTCCAATGGCATGCTTTAAATGCTAGTTTCTATAAGTCATTAATTTTACAATACATTCCATATTAAGTATCGTCTTTATGGAATCAGCATCGTCATACAAAGAGGCAATGCTGCCAGCCTTTTGGGCACTTTTCCAGTTGATAGCGATGCGGACAAACAACAACAACAAACAACAACAACAAATGTTATGTTACATACCACATTGTGGAATGCAATAAATGATTGAGTATTGACGAATTTTTTGATGCCCTATGAGACTTTACCCCTTTTCTTTTTTTTATGTAGGTACATGTATACATTTTTTATTATTTTAAGTCTATTTGCTAATATTATCTAAATTTTATCTTGTTTAAAAATAAAAACTACTTAACTTTTTAGACAATAAAATCTTTTTTCCTGCAGTCATATTTTTAACTTTATAAAAAAAAAAGCTCTCGACTTCATCCGCGTGAAATTTCACCCTCCCCCCATTCACCCTCTCAGGGGTGGAATTTCGAAAAACCCTTTCTTAGTGGATACCTACTCTTCACAAAGAACACACCCCCCAAATTTCATGTCTCTAGGACCAGCGGTTTAGGCTGTGCGTTGATATAATTATCAGTCAGTCAGGACTTTGAATTTTATATATTTAGATAAATATTATCGACACAGCGCTTTCCTTTTGTAGCAGTGAAGGTAGCAGTGAAAGTGTTAAGTCTTACGTACCGACCGTACTTGACCGTACAGTAGGGGGTTTATTTATAAACAATGATTAAAGTTAAGTGACGTTTAAACGTCAAAAATGTATGGTTAAACACGCTAATCACTACTTAACGTTAAGCAACGTTTATGAATAAAGGGGTATTAATATATTTGTCGGCGCGTCTAGAGAATTGGTTCGGCGATACCAACCTCTTTGCTTAATATTGTTTTTTTTAGAAGATATGTCAACTGTCATTTTGACGTAACACCATGTACTGGGGAGGCGGCCCGCCAGATTGTAGAACAAAATGAAGTGAGGGTACATTCACATGGGTGAATCGAAAAAGACGAGATAGATCGGAAGAATTGTGTTAAGATATCCAGTTGTGAGTAAATTAGTTGCGCTCGCGCCCCACGTACTTGGTGGAACGTCGTTCACGCGTTATAGTTAGTTAAATAATTGGATTAGATATCTTGTGATTGTTCATAATGATTTTCACATACTTTCAACTCCTCGCCCGCAAACCCACGCAACATAACCTCTTCTGATAAGGATGATCTATTGCCTTTATATTCGTAGTACAATATTTGGTGGCAAGGTCTGTTTGTAAACATTTACTTCTTGGAATATCAATGTAAATAAAATTGTATTACCTATTTAATTGTTCTCTATTACATGATTTTAATAAAATAAATGACTTTATATGTATTTGTAAATTGAACCCATAACCCTACGCTTTGGAGCCGCCTCTACGACCAATGAACTTAAGAGCCACTTTATACATTTATGGACTATAATATACTAGATTTTATATGGACAGCCTATAAAACATTAATATCCGTCGACAATATTTAATGGTCTTTATTGACTTTCCAATAACTTTCAGATAATCGCATCTTAGCATTTTTATGACTTCCGTGCTAACATTAAAATGTGCTGAGTGCAGTTATTGGCAGTTAACATCATAAGGAAACTTTCATGAACCTATAATATTGAAATCTCCAACACGCAACCGTGGTGCTCTATGCTCGTTCCTCCTCCCTATCAGAAGCGGTTTTTGACACTCAGTGGGATAAAACAAGCTCATCATATAGCCTTTTCCCAACTTTGCTGGGGTCAGCTTCCAGTCTAACCGGATGCGGCTAAATACCAGTATTTTACATGGAGCTAATGCCAATCTTACCTCCAGAACCCAGTGACTGGGTAATACGATACCCCTTGATAATACTGGTTGTCAGACTTTCTGGCTTCTGACGACCTATAACGACTGTCAAAGATCCACGCATGACAGCCGAGACCAATGGCTTAACGTGCTTTTCGCCGGAGGGTCTCGGTATGTAAAGATGGTCACCTATCCATGGACCAAACGCGGTAAGCGTAGCTTAACCTGATCGATCGACCCGTGCGGCTGTTATTACTTAGCCGCCAGCCCCGGGATAAAACAAGCTAATAAGAACAATAACGATAACATACAGCCCGATTATAACTTTATGGCGCACAGTGGGCCCATACTGAAAATTAGTGGACTTAGACAACAAAGTTCCAATATCGATGCGATTTTTTTTTATATGACGTGTTATGATATTCCTGACAACTTTTATTCTTATAAAATTTCTTATAAAGTTGATAGTTTGTCTTGAAAAAAATTAATTAATTTTTTTTTGTATGGAGCGAATCACGTTTAATTTTTTTTCTTCAATTGTGCTAATATGTTGGGTGTGTGGCGTGAGTATATGATAGCTAGGGTCATTCTCTATCCATAAAAAAAATCAGCGCCGGCCATCCGCGGCAGCGCGAGTAATAATAAAATAAAAAATAAAAAAATTGTTTGAAATTGTTTGCCATTTAAAATAAATTCAAAGTATATTTTTTGTGTCATTAGGCTGATTGACCTTCTCTTTATTAAATGTATAGTTTTAATAGTGCAGAAGTACTTATAACTAATTATTCTGGTAGAAATTTTGTTATTATTCCTATATTATCGGTAGCACCACACACCCAACATATTAGTACAATTGAAGAAAAAATATCAAACGTGATTCGCTCCATACAAAAAAATCTAATTAATTTTTTTCAAGACAAACTATCAACTTTAGAAGAAATTTTAGAAGAATAAAAGTTGTCAGGAATATTATAACACGTCATATAAAAAAAAATCGCATCGATATTGGAACTTTGTTGCCTAAGTCCACTAATATTCAGTATGGGCCCACTGTGTGGCGGCTTGAAGTGCGCTGCTTACTGCGCAGCGACTCGCCTCATGTTCCGAGCCACCATAAAGTTTGAATCGGGCTGTACCAGTGACAGTTATTATCTCGAATAGCAAGAGTCATACGATAAAAACACATTACCACTCCTTTGCGTCGCGCAGTCGGGTAAAAAATAAAAGTCCACCAGACTATATTTCGGCCACGGCGGCCAATCTCAACGAAGACAAGCCTTCGGCGCAGGATAAAATATAGTGTACAAGTGTGTGCGCAGACACAGAGTGTACCTGTGTCTGCGCACACACTTGAACACTCTCTCTTCCCTCACTCTCATTGTCCGATGGGACGGCAATCCGACACGACCGGAGAGAGATCAGGCGCAGGACCAACGGCTCACCGTGCTTTCCGAGGCCCAGGGGATCACGGTCACACCACCAATTTCCAAGCTCCGGGCTGCAGCTGTTACGAGGAAATTCCCAATGGAAAAACACAATCATACTTTGCCCGACCCGGGAATACCCGTTCAATAGTCGCGTTTGGGTCATACGACAGTAAGATGATGTATGATAATACACCTCCAAACTGTAGAACAAGAATTTGCAGCGTGAGTTTTGTTTCTGTACAAGCGTCTGGACCTCGAGTTTTGCTTCCATATCTCTTTTTTTTTTGTTTTCGGGGGGAAACCTTCAAAAAGCACCCGACCTCCACAGAGGGAGGTCGGGAAGTGTGGAATTTTTACCTCACTAAAACCACCCCGGTGAACACCATCAGCACATAGTAGGGGTGGTTGCGGTTCCTATACCTACGAAGCCTACCTTTGTTTTTGCTACTGGCCACTATTAAATAAAGAGGTAACATAACAAAATAGTTCTAATTAGAATGATACGCCAGTGAATCACAGCCACAGCGCACCGCCCGCGCGGCGCGGCGCGGCGGGGCGTCTCTGCGCCATATTATAACGTCGCTTCGCCACGCCGCCGGTATTATGTTGCGTGCATGATTTATAGTACTAGGTGATGTGCTGCATGTACCTAGGTATTGGGTACGGAGAGTAGTCTGTTAGTGATAATAGTTGGTTTGTTGGACAGTCTTAGATCTTCTGTAAAAATCTTGCCGTGGAAACTAAGGTGAAGTGAACTTGAAGTGAGTTGTCACTTCAACTGATTCTTCGGATTGATGACAGCTCACTTCAGTTTCCATGGTGAGATTTTTACAGAATTGATAGGCAGGATGGCTGGTTGCAGCTGGATGAGAGTTGCCGAGAATCGAGTTGAATGGCGTGCAATAGGAGAGGCCTATGTCCAGCAGTGGACTGCTATAGGCTGATGATGATGATCGGCAAAAATAAACTTGGTTTGCTAGCTAAAACAATTGAATGTCCAAGTGACATTCTATTGTTTTAGCTTGCAAACCATGGTAAGAATGAAAGTGACAATACAAGATGTTGACTATGGCAATTAGATACACTTAAAGACGATGTCTAAAAAGGCCTTTGTTCAACAGTGGGACAGTTTAGGTCATCTAAAAGGTCAATGCTGTTGTGAGTTTGAAGAATGTTTAGCTTTGAAAGATTTTTTTGTATCAAAGTGTTAGCTACTTTAGTAAATTAAAATGGCACATGTGGGGTCACATCATACAGGGTCATACATCAATTAATAGTCTTTACATATTTGTAACCATAGATTACTACAGTGTGCAAGATGCTATGTGCTATTTCAAGTTTTTTTTCCCCTGTTTTTTTGTTGTTATTTGTGTGAATATTGTGTGCTTTACTTAAAAACTCATAAATAAATATTATAGATTCTCTATAGTTTGGCGTACTAATATGCATTTATGGAGGCTTTTATGAATTAAACTGTAATCAGGGGTTCAGAATCATGTGAATCCTTGATGACAGGTTACGCGTCAATGACCCTGGCACTACCTAATCGATTTTCGCCATATTGTATGCACAGATCAGCCTAAAAAGAATGGGTAAAATAGAGGCATGGAAATAGGTCAAAATGCCAGTAGTGAAGATGGGTCGCATGATAAAGTTATATTTTGATTTACTCCTCGCACGGTTTGAGGAAAAACAAGTCACGAATGCAGAAGAATGCTTATGGGGTTACAAGAGTTTTGCCTACTATAGAGATACTTTTTAAAATGAATCTCTGCTCTGTATCTAAGCAAATAACCTTAAAGTACCACACACACTTGACACATAACTATACTTACAATCGGAATTTGAGATAATTATCAAACGTGAAACAACAAACTGATAAATGTTTCATATTCTATGGCAAAGGATTTTTCTCCGTTTTTCTCAGTATTGTTTGTAAGTGGGGATGAAATGTAAATTATCGGAGATTACGAATTCAAGTACCTACCTAACTATTATTTGTTGAGTCTCTAGTTTTAGTTTTTCTTATAGACACGGAAGTCTTATTTTATTATTTATTTTATTTTTACAATTTTAAGAACGCTTACAGACTAATACACGTAAATGGTAACGAAATAGTAAACAACTGACAGTTGCTAATTACAAGCTTCCACATATAAATTACAATGTTAATATAAGAAGATTAAAGAAAATAAAAGAGAAAAAAACGTACGGAAAACAGGCAGGAATGCCGTGACAAACCACAAACATTCACCCATTGAAATATTCCTTACTCAAGATTTTCCTGATTCCTAACGCACTCGTACAAAATAAATCTATTTCTAAATGTGATGGCAGTTTGTTGAATAATATTACACTGCGTATACAAAAACCGTTACGCCTATAATTTGTCATTGTAAACGGTACTTGTAATAATGGTCGTAATCTTAGGTTATTTTGATTGGTGCGAAGATAAATTTTACTAAGTAAATCAGGACAATCGATTGATCCATTAGCACCTGACTTTAGTCGGCACCTGACGTAAATTGACGTATTTTTAATAGCCAATTTTTTAATCTCGTCTAAGTTGTCTATGGCGTATCTTAATTTGACAGGACTAAACTAATATTTATCTTCTGTCCTTTTCATAGTGAAATATAAAGAAAAAGATGCATGAACTTAAATTTAGTTTAGTTTGTGAACAACAGAATCGGCGCCAATTTCACAGATTGACCCTAAGTTACCTTTTTCTTTCACATTTCAACATCCAACTTAATTAGCATGAAAAATATCATCTCCTTCCTCATTTATGACTCATATACCCACTGATATTTTCCAACCGCATCGGTGGTTATGGCCGCTCGCTGTCAGTAACGAATCCCACCAAAACTTCGCAATACCCAACATTTAGGAAGCTCACCATTATCGACTCGTCAAAGGGTTATGAAACCGAATCCCACTTTGTTCATCTTTTGTTCCCAATCAATAGTATCAAGTTGCATCAAACGACTTGACTCAAAGGCGCAACTGTCATGGCGGGTCGTTAATCATTTCCTTTTGGTGTGCGACGAAATGGAGAAAGGGCGACTTGCTTACTGTGATGTCAGTAAGTCTATTATAGTATTCGTCTTACTACCGTTTTCGGGTCGACCACTGGTTGGGGAGTCATTTACAAAGGATTATAAGATTTGGTCAATTTAATTTAGTAGTAAATAATAATAATATTAATAATTTTTATTTTTCCATATCCTGCAATAGTCCTACACCAACCGGGGGTTATCCTTGGGTGCACTTGAATAGTGCATACAGGAATAATCGTCGGTTGGTGCCGCATTTCTTTAAAATTTCGTAAGGGGCCTCTGCGAGTTGGCTTCGGCCCCTCGTACGCCTTCCAAAGGACCGGGACCGCATGGTCCCGAGTTATGTAAAATATTAATAATATCAATTGCCGTGCGTTAGTCTTGCAATAAGATACGTGTTTCTACATTGGCATCATTCTCACATGTATAATTTCATCGTGAATGTTGTAACCATTATTTTATTTTTATAGGTGTTTCTATATCTGTGGTTAATAGTTAATACCTATAATGTATTTGAACTTGCTCAAATAGCACTGAAAGCTTTTACTGAAGACGTTCATGCACCTATTATGTTACCGGAGTTGACAATTTTTTTCAGTTTTCTTTTGTGTAAGTAACGTATTTCTTTCGATTTCTCGAAATAATCATGCGCATATGTTAAACATTGAAATTAGGTTTACCATTTTTTAATTGTTTTGTTTCAAAACTGGCCCGCTCTTGACCTCGATCTTACCTGGTGGAACGTAATGAATGGATGAGGTCTATGATGGAACGAGCATGCCCAGAAGATGTCTATTCACTCTTGCTTTGAAGGCTGACGGGTAATACGTGGAAGGAAACACAGACGCTGGCAGAGAGTTCCATGTTTTAAACTTCCATAAAATTCATACCACTTCCAGTTTTCTTTAAAAGACATCTTAACATTGTTTTACCCCGACGAAACCCAATAAAAATCATCTTTAACTACTCATAAATGCTCAGTACAAAATTACACGGAGTCTTATTTCTAGTATCAATCCTTCTCGGTGCATTGTCCGAAGCCCGTAAACGTCACTTAAAAGCTATAAAATAAAGAAACATTGTACTAAAACTATTCCTGAGTAGCAACCCTAAGAACACATATATCAAAAGTGTGCTAGCAGCGCAGGGTTGTGCCTGAGCTCTATAAATCAGGGCTCGCGATAACTCATGAGAATCAATTGGTATTTTCGTGTCGTCGCCGAAAAGTTTCGCTAAGAATTGCTTGTAAGCTAGATTTAGTAATTTGATAAGCAATTGTTTATGACCATTGCTGAGGACAAATGAACGTCAGCAAGTTTAATAATAAAATATGGCTCTAAGTTGCCTGAAACTCTGAAGACACGTACAAACTGTGCTAAAAAGAATAATACTTATGAAGGAGCACGAGGGGATTGTTGCTAAGTAATAACAGCCGCACGGGTCGATCGATCAGGTTAAGCTACGCTTGCCACGGTTGCTCCGTGGATGGGTGACCATCTTCACATACCAAGACCCTCCGTGTCTCGGAAAGCACGATAAGCCGTTGGTTCCAGCTGTCATTCATGGATCTTTGTCATTACCGATCGTCAGTATCCCGAAAGTCTGACAACCAGTCTTACCAAGGGGTTTTATATTACCCAGTAACTGGGTTGTGGAGGTCAGATAGGCAGCGCTCCATGTAAAATACTGGTATTCAGCTGCATCATTTCAGCCGAAAGACGTCCACTGCTGGACATAGGCCTCCCCCAAGCACCTCCACGTCGACCGGTTCTGTGCTTCTCATATCCAACGGGTTCCTGTGGTCTTCACAAGGTCGTCGGACCACCTTATGGGAGGCCTTCCAACGCTACGTCTTCCGGTACGCGGTCGCCACTCCAGAACCTTTCGGCCCCATCGGCCATCTGTTCTGCGAGCAATGTGCCTTGCCCAACGAGTATGTGTCCTTATTTTTTCCAAAACCTATCTAGCTCTAGTCTCCACACGGTGGGTGACTGAGGATGGACGGCGCCGCCGAGAGCGGCCCAGGAAGAGGTGGCGAGACGACCTGGACGCGCACCGCACGGGTTGGATCGAGTTGGCTCTAGACATGGATGCCTGAAAGGGTTTGGGGGAGGTCTTTGTTTAGCAGTAGGACAGTGTATCAAATCGGAAAGAGATCGTATCACCGTAAGGCACCGTATCGCCTTTCGCCTCGCAGTCAAACAGACGTCAACCTAACGTAAGCACGTAACCAAAGCTTATCAGAAGCTCCGATACGTCGACTCGGCTACGGCTAGGCGACGACGCGCTTACGGCTCGCCGACCGCTGGTTAATGGTGCAGCAGGCAGGCCGGAGGGGTGAGAGGGGCAAGGGTGGACGAAGAGACGCGAGACGTAAGCTCGGGTACGGAGAGACGTAAGCGCGGGGACGACGAGCCGTAAGCGCGGGGACGACGAGCCGTAAGCGCGGGGACGACGAGCCGTAAGCGCGGGGACGACGAGCCGTAAGCGCGGGGACGACGAGCCGTAACGCACCACACCGCGGTTCGTGAGCTTGTCGAGAGTGTGCGTTGCAGTAGGGAGTTTCATACAAAGAATACTGAACGGCTCGAGTTGATACGGTGCCGATCCCTTTCCGATTTGATACGTGTGCTGTGACCTTAAGAGTTAAAAAAATAGGTATGACTAATATTATAATTATAAATGTTTCAGGCAACTTATAATTTAAACATTGAATTGTCAAAACTGCTGCATGTTACGATTTGCGCATTGCCAGTCCATTAAAATTACAAGCACTAAATACACTAAACCTCATTCGTATGCATTAAAAACTTAATGGCTACCTATTATGTGCCTTTAAAACAATAAAACTGTGAATTTTAAAATTTTCGCCGTCTTTTTCACGAACTCGTGTGCTCGCGACAGCCCTGTCATAAATCTCATGGCATGTTTGTCAAGTATGGCGCTGGAACGCGCCCGGTCGCACATTTACGACGCACTATAAAGCACTGGAACGCGATGCACTGACATTTCTGATTTTTTGGCGCGCTTTTGTGCAGAGGTAAGTGAGGGGAAAATGAGCTGTTTCATTAAAATATGTAAGGTGGTAAAGGATTTTGCATTTTCTGTGTTATTTCGTGGTTGTTTTCCTTGCATTAAGTTATAACAGGGCTTAGTATTTTGGTAAAATATCGAAGGCGACGCCGTTTTGTGTTTTTGCCGCCGGGAATAATGAAAAGTTAGCCAGCTGCTTATTTATACAAAGTAGGCACTTGGTGAATAATGTTGTTGTTATTATTATAAGCCTGTGTTGTCCTACTGCAGGGCAAAGTCCGCCATTTCCTCTTTCCACTTTGCCCGTTCTACTCGCATTGCGGGCCAACCCTTCAACAAGGAGTTGTTGTTACTGCTCAATTAATAAGTGCATGCAATAGATTACTGAGAGCAGTAGTGGCTCAGTGGTAACGGCCGTGACTTACGAGTTGTAGGTTCGAACCCAGACAGGCGCTTTACTTCGTGTGAATTATTTCATCACCACTGCTCTCAAAACGGTGAAGGAAAACATCGTGAGGAAACCGGCTTGTCCTAGAAGTCTAGAACCAAAATTTCGAAGACATGTGACATCTACCAACCCGTACGGCCCACTCCCTCTCACAGAGAGGAGGCCTGTGTCCCAGCAGTGGGAACATTATAGGCTGATTATGATGATGATAGATTACTGAAAATTATTTGAAAAAGTTTGATATCGCATTTATTCTGAATGTCTCCCATTTCATTGTAATGCTAAACCAAATAACATTATTCACCACCTCAACATTCAAAAGCAAACCCAATACCCAACCAATAAAGTTCAAAAAGGCTTACCACCAAAAAGTTTCCCAAGAAAATACATCACTTTTCAATTTAGCCTGTGTGCTGTGGCAACACGAAACTATTTCATTCACTAAGGGGTCGGTAATTCGATTACAGTTCGTCTCATTTCTCCCGAGATGTCGTGATTCGCCATAATTCGGGAATGCATGCGACTCAATGGGAATTTAAGTGAATTAAGATGTATGGTGGAGGCGCCTTTGTTTATTTTGGTAGTGATGGGAGACATTGGTGTTTCAATTTGGGAGCTGTTGTTATGTTAACTGTTAAGTGTGTAGTTGTTGTGGTCTTTGCATAACCACCGGTTTCTATAAGTTATTGATCGTTTAAGTCATTAATTGCGACTCGTAACTTAAAAGCTGTATCAAGTGTAGACTTCAATGAAGACTACGCTGTGTACCTATATGTAAAGTAGTGCCCTTCTTGTCATTT
The DNA here is from genome assembly GCA_963082905.1 of Oligia fasciuncula. Lineage (NCBI taxonomy): Eukaryota > Metazoa > Arthropoda > Insecta > Lepidoptera > Noctuidae > Oligia > Oligia fasciuncula. Next base: position 2,812,047 of record OY720392.1, on the reverse strand, counting down.
GTAGCTTAGTAGCAATTTATTTAGAACTCAGCTAAGTATTAGATATTTTCAGGAAACAGCAAGCAACAACAACAACAACTGCAAGCTAAGTACGGGAGATTACCCATTTACAAACTTTTTTGAGGAAAATTGGTCACGATATATTGTTTTTCACAGAAGTAAAGGCGCTTCAACTGCGGGAAGAAGAAGTTAAGAAGCCACAAAAGTAATACATAGTTTCAGGAAACAGTTTACAGGCGGTCGATTCTGTAAAAATCTCACCGTGAAAACTTAGGTGAAGTGAGTTTGTTTTTGCTAGGAATTGACACTATTGACAGCTCACTCCACGCTCACTTCACCTAAATTTTCACGATGAGATTTTTACAGAATAGCACCGCTGCAAGTCAATTAAAGGAGATCACCCATTTACGAATTTTTTTAGTAATTAGCCATAGTTGTCGATATTGTTTTTCACTAAAATATGGTCACTTCTAAACGGTCTACGACTTACAGCAATTTACGGGATGAAACAACAGAACAGAACAGAACAGAATTATAATCATTAGACTCAACTTCTTAAGTTAGTGTAATTGTAAAATGTCAAGACATCATAAAATAGTCATTCAGTGGGATTACCTGGTCTTAGAGAGTTGTGTTGATGACATTTATGATTATAATTCTGTAAATACATATTTGTTACGGTCGCGAATCATATTTTAATACTGACCAGCAAATTGCAAAAAACATAAGAAAATTTAAATTTCGCGGGCTACCTTAGCGCTTCCCCCACGAGCAAAACTAAATTCTAAATTCAAACTGCCGTCTTTATCATAACCCTAGTACGTAACAAACAAGAGAATGACGAAGAATCCTTTATCAAATATCAGGCATCCAACCAGGATGCCTGTCCTCGTGAATTGATGTCAGCAATTAATTCTGTGCGCGTTAGGTGGCGCTAGTGAGCTGGTCTCCCAGGGCTCTTGCTAGATCCGCTAGACTTAGCGCGTCCATACCTAGACCTAGACTCCGTTTTGATTTATCATTTTGGCATTACTCAAGGAGGGACTTGCATCTGTTATGCAGGATTTTATTACCTTACTAGCTGCGCTTTGCGGTTTCACCCGCATAAGTGTCGATCCCGTGGGAATAACCGGATAAAAAAATCAGCTGATCCATATGTTTGCATACCTCGACATAATGTACGGATCAGCTGTTTTTTTTTTTCACGATATTAGGGTTGGTCCCATAATAAAAGTTGATCATAATGATGAGTACAATGACTCCTTTTACCGATTAAAACGATCAAAATGTAAGGGTGTATACAATGCCGGGTCAGCAGGATTGTCCGAAAGGGTTACCGCTGGCCCGGAACATAAAGGGCTAAGGAAGGAACATGGGTGGGTTTTAGTCAGTAAGAGTCTGACACTACCTTCCGCTCCACCCAGAGCGGGAGGGGGGGTCATTTGATAATTTCTAATCCAAAAAAAAGGGTGTATACAAGTACATTCGGAAATACTTTATGATAATTTATAAATAACAAACAGACATAGTAGAGCATTCGTGTACCGATTTACACCATGTATTTACTGCACGCAAATTAGTGAAAAAAAAAATTATGTTGACTCATATAATTAAGTTTCTGACACAAACACATGTCTCGCTCGCGTATCTAATTTAACTGTCCTCAAATTAGGCCACAAGAGCCTTTTGTGTATTTTTGTACATAGCCCGTACATTAGACGACCATTGTGCCTCGTTTAATAAGGCGAGTGCGCTTTCCACTTGCCTTATAAGGTGCCGTCGCACAAACGAGGTTAATTCACACGATCTGAGCAAGAATGGACGTTAGAAATAATGGACGTGGTATTTAGCTGGTTTAATGTTATGTAGATTGTTATCTACACGATGGATTGTTGTTTGCTTGTAGCTATGTGTTTTCACGAGATATTTATGTCATTTTGGCACGAAGTTATTTCAGAGACAGGACCATAGAAACTTCATTGAGTTGAGACTCCATTCAATGAAGTAGAATAGTGTCCTTATTTCTATTCAGGCCACCAGCTTTATTTGCATTGTTTACAGTAAATATCTAATAAATAAAGAAACTAGCTTCCGCCCGCGGCTTTGCCCGCGAGGTATGTCGATAAAAACTATCCTATGTCCTTCCCTGGGATAGGTACAATCTAACTCTCTGACAAATTTTATCGAAATACGTTCAGTGGTTTAGGCGTGAAAAGGTAACATACAGACAGACAGACAGAGTTACTTTCGAATTTATAATATGAGTCAAGTAGTCTTTGCATTCTATAAGTCTCTTCATGATTATCATCAGCTACAATAATGAAAAGATTCACAATCATTAGCCCAATAAACTGTTAGTTTATTTGAGCAATAACTCTTCTCAAGGAAAAAACAACATACATATAACATTTTTCACATTACAGTCAAATATTTATTAATACCGACTCCATAACTTCGTAGCACAACAATGGTAAATTATCTCAACTCGACACACCCGTACCTACGTGTTACTTTTTTGTTTGTTTAAATGACCGCGCTATGTTACTTCCGTTCACTCGCCCGATTAGTGGAGCCAGTACTATGCTGATTGTACTCGCCGAAAGTGGGCAGTGTAAACATAGCATGTACGATAATTTAAATGAATGAGTGTGTGATTATGGGATTTTAATGGATGCTGCTGGCTGCGGCTTTAGTTGTGATGTTCGTTAATATACAACGGAGTATAATGTATTAATATTTTGTGGCTACTAAATACATTTAAAATTTAAGGGGCGCATTTTTTTTTTTTTTTTTGCTAGCCTATGCTGTCCCACTGCTGGGCAAAGGCCTCCCCCAAATCCTTCCAGGAACTCTTTTCCCGCGCCACCTCGAACCAGCCCTCGTGGTACGCGTCCAGGTCATCTCGCCATCTCTTTCTGGGCCGGCCTCGGCGGCGCCGTCCATCATCAGGAACCCATTGTGTGGAGATTTTTGCCCAGCGGTCATTATGCATACGGCTGATGTGACCCGCCCAGTCCCATTTGAGCCTGGCAGCCTTCTTTCCTACATCCAGTATGCCCGTTTTGGAACGCAGCGTGGTGTTCCGAATTTTGTCCTGTGTTTTAACACCCAGAATGCTGCGTTCCATCGCTCTTTGGCAAACTCCAAGGCGGAACTTTTGCGACTCGGTGAGCGACCTGGTCTGAGCACCGTAGGTTAGGACGGGCAGGATGCACATGTCGATGAGTTTGCGCTTCAGGGAGATCGGTAGATCACCCTTCATTAGCATCTTCATGGACCAGTAGCTTTTCCAGGCGTTCTCGATTCGGCGGTCGAGGGGGCGTATTAAGCCAGAAAAAAATGAAGTTACACCCGCGCCTCCTCGCCTACCCCTCTCATCAAACACGACGAAAACAAAACACAATCCCTTCCCGCCAGCAATTTGAAAATTTGAAATTAAATTTCGAGGTAACTTCGTGGTGTTTTTTGATCTAGAAAATTTCTTTTTTTTGTGTTTCTGTTGCAGAATAAGTGTGGAAATATCATGTAGTTCAAGATTCAAGATTCAAGATTCAAGAGTCTTTATTTGTGGAAACATGAGTATACATACAGAGCATGCAAGTTATCACAATACAATAATAGATCAGTCATGTTTGGCCTTAGTGGCGTACAAATATTTAAATGTCAGCGAATAACATAATAATTGGATAAATTAATAAATTAAAACAAAATAGTAAAATGTCAATTTTTAAAAGAAATAGTCATAAATACAATTATAAAATGTCAATGAAATTATTAGTTATATCATTAATATGTTGGTTTATTATTATGATTATTTATGTCAAAGATGCATTGATAATATATTTTGTTACATGTTATTAAATGTTGTCGTTAAGAAATTCTAGAATACTGTAATATGCTTTCTCTTGAAGGAGTATCTTTAATTTATTTTTTAATAGACGGACATTAAGCTTCTTCCAACTACTTGGGAGTTTATTGAAAATTTTAAGTTACTCATGTTATTTTTATTTTATACCTAAGTCTTATCAATTTCATGAAAAAACATATTGAAGTTAGGCTGTTTTGGTTACTTCCGCCCCTAAAGGTAAAATTTCGTAGCTGTATCATGGCATTTAATCAGAGATTTATCACTCACATTGAAATTATTTTTGTTACATAGTAAGTTATGAATTGTTCTTAGAATCCAGCTCGATTTAGAAAAAAATAGATTTTCACCACATCCGACAAGTCTTCTTAAACTCTCTGGAATCCGGGTCAAGATAACCACAGTCTTATGCTGTACGCCTAAGAGATTATTGATGGAGCATGGTCATTTGGGTCCAACAATGCCTCTCTTGCAGTGCCTAAAGACATACCCTGCCTTGTCCTTGACAAGAACCAAACAACAAAATAACATCATACATACATAATCAGCCTATAATGTTCCCACTGCTGGGACACAGGCTTCCTCTCTGTGAGAGGGAGTGGGCTGTAATCCACCACGCGGGCCCAGTGCGGGTTGGTAGATGTCACATGTCTTCGAATTTTTAGTTCTAGGACATGCCGGTTTCCTCATGATGTTTACCTTCACCGTTTTGAGAGCAGTGGTGATGATATAATTTACATAAAGTAAAGCGCCGGTCTGGGTTCGAACCTACGACCTACAACTCGTATCGTATCACTTGGCCACCATTGCTCTCAACAACAAAATATTACATAAGTATTAATATTCCATAAAAAATCGCTTAGAGCGTACCTCCACACACTCAACACGTAATACAAAAATCCTCTCCGTTTAATGCAAGCCCCTCGCGACACCGCGCGACAGATGTTCAAGTGCCCTCGTCTGAAGAGCCCTTAACAACTGCGGTCGACTCTCTACAATGCGTGCGCTGATTACCGCTGCGTGCGTGTGAATGCGCCTTTACGAATCTAAAGAGGTTTTAACTTTTTTGCTACTGTCTAAGTATCAATGGGGAGGTTTTATTTGTGGAAAATTGTACGTGGAATTTTGAGTTACAGGGTGAACAATAAAATTTTGAGGAAGAACTTCATATTTTGGTGCTTGTGGCTAAATAATAACAGCCGCACGGGTCGATCGATCAGCAACGCTTGCCGCAGTTGGTCCGTGGATAAGTGGCCATCTTTATGTACCAATACTCCTTCGTGCTTCGGAAAGCACGTTAGCTGTTGGTCCCGGCTGTCATTCGTGAATCTTTGACAGTCGTTAGGGGTCGTTCACGGATATCTATGGGGTCGTTAGAAGCCCGGAAGACTGACAATCAGTACCAAGCGAAATCGTATTACCCAGTAACTGGGTTGTGGAGGTCAGATAGGCAGTCGCACCATGTATAATACTGGAATTCAGCTGCATCCGGTTGGACTTGAAGCCGACCCCAACATGGTTGGGAAAGGGCTGGGAAGATGATGTCTCCATATTCGGGTGATAACATCTGTGATTTTGTAGATTTCATTTCCTTTGAGTGCTGTGTCCTAAGTGTGATAGAGATAAGCAGTTCATATCCTAAATGTCAAAGTCACCCAAAGGGCAATGGAGAGGGCTATGTTTGGAGTTTCCCAGCGTGATCGAATCAGAAATGGGGAGATCCGCAGGAGAACCAAGGTAACCGACATAGCCCGAAGAATTGACAAACTTAAGTGGCAGTGGGCAAGGCACATTGCTCGCAGAACAGATGGCCGATGGAGCCGAAAGGTCTGGAGTGGCGCCCGCGTACCGGAAGACGTATCGTTGGATGGCCTCCCACAAGGTGGTCCAACGATCTTGTGAAGGCCGCAGGAACCCGTCGAACCGGAACCGTCGAAACCGGTCGAAGTAGAGGTGCTTGGGGGAGGCTTATGTCCAGCAGTAAACATCTTTCGGATGAAATGATGATCCTAAAGGTATGATATCAAAAGTTCACCACATAAGATGAGGTGGCAATAGTTCAAACGGTATAAGGTGTGACTCTAATGGAAATTTGAACTTTTGAACCCTTCTTGTTCTACTAAGTATACCACATAACATTTCACCCCTTTATCACAAGCATGTCTGTTATATTTCAGGAGTTAGCAGGTATACAGTGGTAGAGTTATGTGCATTTACAATTGCAATCTTTATTGTATATCACATTTGTGTGCATGCATACATACATGTGTGTGTTGTTTGTCGTGTCTTGTCAATTGACGATGACAAAAACATTGTGAGTCAAAAATACTTTTCAAAAATAGTACCTATATAAGTAAATGCTTACCGAGTTCACTACTCTTCACGGGAAAAAGGCAAAAGAATCTGAAACAAGAAATGCAGACATTTAGAGAAAAGACATCAACCCATATGCAAGCCTATATAGAATTACACAACCAGCCATACCATTATCCTGACCCCACCAAATACTACTTACCTATTTCCCATTTTTCGGCCATTTCATTAGTGCAAGCACTTACGGAGGCTAATTTATTTTTATTGTTCGGAGTCTTGACTAGCCGTAAAACTTACCTTTGCTGAATTTATGCGCAAAGCCACAACCTCGGGTATAAATAAAGGGGGATGTATTGTGCTTGTGCTGTTGATTCTGGATGTGAGGCTCCTTCTTAGTGCTTTACAATGTTAAGGGAGATAGATGGCATCGGGCTTTTTGGTGCTTTCCTTTTTAGGGTTCCGTACCTCAAAAGGAAAAAAAACGGAACCCTTATAGGATCACTCGTGTGTCTGCCTGTCCGTCCGTCTGTCACAGCCAATTTGTTGAAATTTGGTACACGTATGAATGTCTGTGACCCAAACACAGACGAGTAACGTAATAAATGAATTTTGATTATAGGGGTATTTTTTTTGGCAAGTTACCATTTTGTTACTGGTGTGTCTTTGTGCCTCTGTACCTATTCACAATTTGTTATGAATGATCAAAGTTGAGTTTTTGAAATGGGTAGTTTGGCCAAAATTTAATCTATTAAGGCGCATAAGAAAATGGCTATTCCATTTATTTATCCATTATATCAAAACCTCTCCGTGCCATCAATTTTCACAGATGATGTATTTCTGTTGCCGCTATAACAACAAATACTAAAAATAGAAGAAAATAAATATGTAAGGGGGGGCTCCCACACAACAAACGTGTCTTTTTCGGCGTCTTTGCCTTGTGGTACGGAACCCTTCGTGTGCGCTTGGCCAATTATTTCTATTTTTTCTTATCTTATTACTATTTTCACTTCTAACAATGATATATTTACGCGAAGAACCTTATCATAGCTCCTAATTCTGTCGCTTCAACAAGAATTTCCCCCATGAATCTCGCAGACAATTTCCTTAGTACCTAATAATTCATATGCAACGCAAAACAATAATAAACTACGTATGTACAAATGATAGATTATAATTTGTGTAAATCACACAGCGGCCGGCCGTTACTCAGTGTAATTGGCTACTATAGTAAATTATGTAAATCTCTATTACTTATGTACAATTTACATAAGTATGATTTGTTGAACAACTACTAATGTCGCGGTGGACTAGAGGTCATACATTTATTTGTGGGAATTCGTAGGTGAAAAGTTTTTGATTAGATTGTTTTAGGGTATCAAAATATTTGTCCGCATCGTTGTCAACAGGAAAACTGCCCAAAAGACTGGCAGCATTGCCACGTTGTATGGCAATGCTGATTCTTTGGCCAAAAAATAGGCCAGCCCTCTGATCACGTGATTACTTGTTTTTTTATTTCCATTTTGAACATGCATTTAATTTTCTTCTTCTTCTTCGTGTCGCTAGAATTTAACCTTTTGACCGCCACACGTCACAAAATCAAAAACGTGGCCTTGGCATCAAAGTCTGTCATGTAGTCGAACCGTGGCATACTGGGCACATTTTGGTTTGTCATTTATACATGACTGCGGCGGTCAATAGGTTAATAAGCTTTCACGACTGATGACATAAGGTCAGTACGGTATAGTGCGAGTGCACCCGAGTTATCGACATAGCTTACTGGGTAATTTATTTGCCAGGACATATAAACTTTTAATCACAATTCGAAGAATTTGATTAACACTTTGTTGAAGGAAATTCCTAATCCGTTGGTTCATAATGTTTGAAAACTTCGTCTACTCGACAGTGTAAATAACGCAATGAATGCTGTTGAACTGACAAAATTAATGACACTGCCATTGTAAGTATGTTATGTAATTACCCCATGTGAAAAGGATTATAAAATATTTGAAAACAATCTGCTTTTGGATGAAATGAAATCCAAACAAAATGCAGAAGAAATATATTAAAAAAGAAATATTGGAACTCTGCAAACAATAAATTTTGACTTAACTTTTAAAGCCACCGATAACCCATTTCCAATTCCAAACTTTTAACAGTCTCGCCATCTAAAGCAATCTTTTTCCAATCGCGAAAAGGTAAAAACCTATTACGTCCTCATAACATGAAAAGCAACATCGTACGCAACGAGAACACCAAGAAAATCTATTAGCAACTCAAAAACCAATCTTTGAACATTATTATCATGCGAGAGTTCCTTAAGAATGTTCGAGTTCGTCGAAAACCACTCGAGTTCTAAATGCCTACAACAGCGAACCTACCTTATTACATCAGAAGAATTTTAACGAGATGCTAACTTGTATACAAATTGAATTTTCCGAACGCAACAGCTTGTTCACTGTGTACATTAAGTTTATCCAAAAGTTTGATGATTTTGTACAAAATTTGTTGGAACGAAGTAATTTTATTAAGAGGGACGTTTTAAGTTGTTATCCAATTTGTGGGTATTTTGTTTTTGTTAATAGGTCCCGGTTCAATACCTCGTGAGGGAATTTGTGAAATGTTAACTTGTTACACTCAATTATAATTATGGAAGTTTGCGATGGAATTAATTGGCATTTAAATAAATGTATTGGAGTGGTCTTGTTGCTGAAAAAGAAAATCATGAAAGAGTAATAAAATCAAAAATCAATATTTGTGATGAGTGCGTTTCAAAGCTTCGGGATGCTGCAGCCTTCAAGAAAAAGGTTCAGGATATTACAGAAATAGTTAAAAACAAGGTTTTCGGAGATACTAATGGCACAGAAATAGAAACACACAAAAAACACACACACACACAAAAAAAGGTAGAAGATGAAGAAGATGATTATGTTGACGACTTTGACGTTAATTTCAGTGACAAAGATCCTCAGATTTTGGTAACGACGGAATCGACGTTCACTGAATTTTCAATAAAGATTCCGAAACATGAAAAAACACAACTACTAAGCCACGTATCTACCCACTAAATTATTTCAGAACAGCCCAGACATTTTCAACTACACACTCCATACAAAACACCCAAATTAAGTCCTTAATAGGCATCATAACACGATATTACATGCATACCGAGCATAAAATCATTACTAAGAACGAAATTACAATGGTGTTCATCAGGTGGCTATAATTGTATCCTCGTGTACCATTATGGGGCAAAATTGCTCCCGAGAAAGTGTGGCCGTAAAAGGAAGGGACTTTCTCGGAGCTATGTTGCTGGTGATATTAGAAAATGTAGTTTTGGCATTGTTTCTACTCGCTTTGTAGTCTAGTTAGTGTTGTAGTAGGGTCTTTTTTTTTTTTGCGGATGTGAAATCATCAAATGACTCTGGGTGGAGCGGAAGGGAGTGTCAGACTCTTACTGACTAAAACCCACCCGTGTTCCTTCCATAGCCCTTTATGTTCCGGGCCAGCGGTAACCCTTTCGGACAATCCCGCTGACCCGGCAGGCTGATAAAATAAACTATTGGAATTACGTTGTTGCGAATGATGAAGAAGCACTGAACCGACCGAAGTGGCAAATTGCTTTGGGGAGTCGTATGCTCAGCATTGGACGTCTTTCGGCTGAAATAATAAAGTCATGAAAATAATTTATATGATTTTAGTAGAGCAGTGTTACAAAATTGATAAAAAATCATTCAGCCATCCTTTTTTTATTTAAGTTTTATAGCAATTTCATTTTCTGAATCTCTGTTAAAAAATGAGCCAGTAATCAATGTAAAATTTAATAAACACTTACCTACCATAGCAGCCATTTCCCCGTGTTCAAATTCGGAGACAATTCAATCTTGTAACATTCTTAAAAGACAGACTTAAAACATCACCTCTAACACCCGAACATATTATTACCAGGTAATCCTTATTTGGTATCCAATCTACCCATTGATTCATGGTCACTTACATACACCCGACGCTAACGAATACTTACGGTCAAACATTTGACATTGAACTAAATACCTCGTACTTTCTCTGTAAAGGAAAAAAAATGGTCCGTTGAAAATATGATCTTTTGGTGTTCCTGATTTAGATATCATGTGCAGTTAGAATAAATTAGCAACATGTGTGAATAATTCTATATAGCACGTAATCTATAAGGACAAACCAGTTAAAACAATGATACATTGCATTATCAGCCTATAATGTTCCCACTGCTGGGACACAGGTCTCCTCTCTGTGAGAGGGAGTGGGCCGTATGAGGGCCCAGTGAGGGTTAGAGGATATCACATGTCTTCGAATTTTTGGTTCTAGGACATGCCGGTTTCCTCACGATGTTTTCCTTCACCGTTTCGAGAGCAGTGGTGATGAAAATTTTTACACTCGTATATGTTGCGGCCACTGAGTCACCACTGCTCACTAAATACATTGACACAGAAAGATTCAAATGGCGGTTACTATTGCTCTATGATAAGCTTTAACTAGAAATGGCCAGCCCATTTCGAGTTTAATTTTGCTATCCTTTGGAATAATTTAGTAGAGAAGATACACACTCAAATACAGGTGTAGGTTCTGCTGTTGTAGACGTAGCAGCGAATTTAACGGGGCTATGTTTTATATATATCCTTTAATTCAATAAATACATATAAATTATATTTTTGTCGTTCGTGGATCTTTGACAGTCGTTACGGGTAGTCAGAAGCCCGAAAGTCTGACAACCAGTCTTACCAAGGGGTATCGTGTTACCCAGTAACTGGGTTGTGGAGGTCAGATAGGCAGTCGCTCCATGTAAAATACTGGAATTCAGCTGTATCCGGTTAGACTAGAAGCCGACCCCAACATAGTTGGGAAAAGGCTAGGTAGATGATGATGATGTTTAAAACTTTGATAACGAAATTCTTAAAAGTGGGATGTAAACATGTATGAATGCTCCTACTTATTAAATATTTGATTCTTTACAACCATAGTAAGAGAAGGTGAAACATTCCATTAGTAACCCGATCATATACACCTTGCATTTAAACTAAACGACACTTAAACTTACTTTAACTAGCCGTGTAAAACCATAAAGGTACCTCACTCGTCACTCACCTAACAGCCCCATAACAATTTGTAACAAATATGAGCGACAATTGGGGGCTCTATTTAAAACAATACGACAACGTCACCCCACGATTACTGTAATCACACAATTAACACGCGATTACGTGTTACACAGCCAGTGTAACTTGAACTGTGACGTAATGTCAAACTTTACTGCGTTCATTTTATGATTATTTTATTTTGTTCGGGAAACTTACAGCTATAAACAGTGTTGTTAAACAATATGCAATTGAAAGTCATTTACAAGATTCCATTGATAAACACATAAAACAAAAAGGTCGGTAAAAAATACCTATAACATAAATTAGGAAATATAATTACTCGATCGATTAGTACAGACTAAAATCATTTCATCATCATCATTTCAGCCGAAAGAAGTCCATTGCTGGACATAGGCCTCCCCCAAGCACCTCCACTTCGACCGGTTCTGTGCTTCCCGCATGCAGCGGGTTCCTGCGGCCTTCACAAGGTTGTCGGTCTGCCTTGTGGGTGGCTTTCCAACGCTACGTCTTACGGTACGCGGTCGCCACTCCAGAACCTTTCGGCCCCATCGGCCGTCTGTTCTGCGAGCAATGTGCCCTGCCCACTGCCACACTGTCTTCCAAAACTGATATTGATATGGAAATTTACTGGGCGTCTACTCTGTAAGTCCGTCAAAGAAGACACGGTTCCGTCCACGGATATCTATGGTTCCGTCCATAAGCACATCGTGGGTAAGGGCACCTGTCAAATCGTCTTGACATTCATTCTTAGTACGAGGCAAGCCTTTTAAGTTTTGTCGTTTGAAGAAAAAAACACAACTAGAACCTTATAGTACTTTTTATTGTTTTTCAAAGTATTCACCACGTAGCTTAATACACTTTTCCATTCGCTCAAACCAGTTATTATAACATTTATTCCACTCTAAAGTGGGGGTGTTCAAAATGGCTGACTTGAAAGCGTCGACTGCTTCTTCACCGGACTGGAACCTTTGACCACGAAGACTTTTCTTAATTTTAGGAAATCGTTAGGGCTTAGGTCAGGACTGTATGGAGGATGGTCAAGAATTTCTACTTTTTCCTGCTTCAAATAGTCAATCGTTTGACGAGCGCTGTGTGAGCTTGCGTTGTCGTGGTGCAGGATGATGCGTCGCCGTCGCTTTGAGTTAGATTTTCGAAGTTCGGCGATGACTTGTGGTAAACAAACTGTGGTATACCACTCTGCGTTAACCGTTCTACGATCTTCAAGTGCAATAGTCGCAACATGGCCGGTTTTTCCAACGAACGTGGCCACCATCTTCTCTAAAGTGCTTCGAGAACGAACAACTTTAGTCGGCTTTGGCTCGTCTTGAAAGACCCAGATTGTAGATTGTTGTTTGGAATCAGGATCGTAGGCATAGATCCAAGATTCGTCACCACTGATGATGTCGTAGACGTGATTTGACTCTCCTCGGTTGAACCTTTGCAGAGTTTTCTTACACCATCTGACGCGGGCCGCCTTGTGATCGTCGGAAAGCAAATGCGGTATCCAACGGCAAACTAGCTTTCTCACACCAAGCGCTTCATGCAAGATCTTCTGAATGATTGTCCCTGAGATGCCTAATAGAGCCTCTATCTCTCGATACGTCACATGACGATCTTCGAGAATTAGTTGTCTCACAGCAATGATGTTATCTTCAGTGAAGGCGAATTTTGGGCGTCCTTCGCGAGATTTGTCACTAACACTAGTATGTCCACGCTGGAATTCTAAATACCAGCGTTCGACAGTCCGCAGACATGGGGCTTCATCACTGAACACAGATGTTAGCTCTTCAAAACGCTGAAGCCGTGTCAGGCCTCTTCTAAAGTTGTAGAAAATTATTGCACGAACATTTTCCTTAGAAAGATTCATTTTCAACTGTTTTGAGATTCAAAATTTAAACACATTCAAATATAGAACAGTTCCAAATTCAAAATTGCCGGGAAATATGGAAACGACAGAACTTAAAAGGCATGCCTAGTAAGGGCCCCGAATTAGTAAGGAACGCTCGAAATCTTGGCCGAAACTACGAATTTCTTGCTTAGTAGATCCCCTGATTTGACGCAATGACATCAACTCAGCCTATTGCAGTCCACGGCTGCACATAGGCCACTAATACTTTATAGGCGAAAGTTTGTGAGTGTGCGAGGGTGGGGGTGTGTTTATATGTTTGTTACTTCTTCACGCTCAAACGACTGGACTAATTTTGATAAAATTTTGTATGGAGGTAGCTGACACCCTGGATTAACCTATAGGCTACTTTTCATCCCGATATTCCCATGGGATCGACATTTACGTGGGTGATACCGCGGGGCGCAGCTAGTCTCTAAATAATTTCCTGTTATCTTATCTGGCAGATAATTTCATGCTACTTTCATTGTATTTTTTTTCTGGCAGAATAGTGCCTATTCATACACTAGGCAACATACCTTGAATGTATCAAAATCTGATACAATTTTTGACTGCCGTTTTTATACGCAGCGAGCGTCACCACAAAGGATCAAGATATACTGGTCCCCGTGTATCACTAATGTAACCATTAGAGTCCGGTTGTCAAGTAATAACCCTTTGCACAGTTGGTTAACATCGGCAACCAAGTGAACCTATGTTACGTGATACGCATTGTGAAGCGTTCAGCAATTATTTCACGTAGTTCTGAAACTTGGAATGGTTACAGTCTGAAAGTGGGACAATTATGAGGTTTTAAGTGGTGTTAAGTATGATATTTGTGTAATGAGTAACATTGTGTTAATTATGAAGGCCTATGTATGGGGAAGTAGAGAAGTAGACAAATGAAAAGTAAATTAAGCTTTCATAGCTGCGCCCCGCGGTTTCACCCGCATAAGTGTCGATCCCGTGGGAATATTGGGATAAAAAGTATCCTATGTGTTATTCTGACGTATAAGCTATATTACTGTAAAATTTCAATAAAATCCATTTCGTAGTTTTTGCGTGATAGAGTAACAAACATCCTGCTAATTTCTTACATCAGACTTTGCACTTTTTATTTTTTTTTATACCTATCTTTTTTTGTTTTTAACTGATGTACGATTATTTGTGTGACTATTTAGTGTATTGTGTGTCTTTTAGTCTGTGCTAAATAAATGTATTTTCTTTTCTTTCTATCCATCCATCCATCAATCCGCACAAACTTTTGCGTTTTTAATATTAGGTGTTTATCTATGAAATTGCCGTTTTACATAGAAAAAATGAAATAAGTATATTTTTTTAAAGAAAATTTTGTGTTTCGTATTTGGTCATTAGTGAAGATGTACTTTTGGCTTTTTAAGTGGAAGTTCGTTGATGGCTCTGCTATAAAAATCCTGGCGACGGGAATCGACGATCTCTTAAGAGGCGTTTTTCACCGCCTTGTTGGATTTGAAATTTTTCCCGTGTAAAAAGTTATTCAAATTACGAATAAAAATGGGGATAAGTTGGATCAAGGTCTGGTGAGTATGGTAGGTGACGGCAGTTTCCAGTCGTAACTCCTGTAGTTTTGAGACGGCCGGTTGTGCGGTGCTTCGCATGATTTTGAAGGAAATGAATCATTATCGATTTATTACTTACGTTAAAGCCTGCTGCAAGTTCCAACATGATTTGGGATGAATCTGCGTCCACTATGGCTTTCAAGTCATCATTGTTCCGGCCGTCCACGGGGCTCATTGTTGAGATCAAAATTTCCAGAACGGAAGCGATCAAACCAAAAACGGATCATGCGCTCACATGCGGTACCGTATTAACGACGTGTATGGACACGTCGTTGATATTGCACGCTGTCTGTGCTGCGTTGGTGCCCCAACGGAACAAGTATTCGAAAATATCGCGCAATTTCGATTTTTCCATGGTTACAGAAACAGCGATAGGTACATTGAGCTAAATAACTAGAGAAGCAAACCTCATTAAAATGTGTCAAAAAAATGTAACCACTATTTAAACGCGACGACGACGTAGCTTTGAAACCACTACACATTTAAAAGTAAACATATATCTGTCTCACTTACACAAGTCGCAAGAATAATACCGTCGCTTAGATTAGACAAAGACCGCAATATAAACATGCAATGGCGGAAGGGTGTTGCCTAGCCATGCGAAATTTTACCCAACTTTTTAAGCCATAAAAAACGCAAAAAAAAATATTAAACGTTATGAACGTTATTTTTGAATTATGTATTTAAATATTTAAAAACAATTATTTTTATGTTACAATGTTATTTTTTTGTTACACATTGTCACACATTTAGTTTTATAAAATATTTTAAATCACATACTCTATAAATTAAAAACTCCCACATAATGTGGGAAACTAAAACTAAGTTTTTAGTGGCAACATTTATTTTATTTATTTTTATTGCGTTTTTACGTTGATACAAACACAGAAACAATAAACTTACGCGTGGAAAGTAATTCCGGTTAATTTATTGTGTTTTTGTGACCTCGAATCGCACTCTTTCACTACGAATTTTCCCATTTTGGCGGTAATTTTCTCTCGGCTAACTTCGGTTGGCGTCACACAGAGCACTGAACTGACATTAGCTACGATTGAGGCTGTGGCCTTGATCCCAGTGGCAACGTCTTGGCGCGGTAATTGCTAATCTAGTGTATGTATATCAATGGATAGGTATAACAAAAAATCGAACGGCGGGAAAACAAATGAACAACTGATTTTGAAAAACAAAATGACATTCTATTTATTATAAAATTAATTTGAATTTGTAATTCTATATAGAATCACAACAAAAGCCAGTATCAAAAATCTATACCTATTATTATTAGTCGGATTTGGGAAAAATAACTTAGAAGATGTCTGATGGCCAATGTACTGTATAACGTGACTCTAATGAAAAGAAATGCAAGGAGATAAGAGTATCTCCTATAGAGATTTACTCACTACAGAGATAGCCCAAGAGACCAGAGACCAGAGATAGACCCTTGGTGCGTGAGTCCGACTCGCACTTGACCGGTTTTTTATAAATCTAACCCACTTTGGTCCATACACCTACCTCTTCCCTTACAAACTACTTGCATGGGACTAAGTGAGAATAATCCAGTAAAAATATGTATTCAAAGAAACAAAAGCCCACCATTCCAGTTTATTTAGTGTTGAAATTTATCGGTATTCGGTTATACCATTAAAAGAAATTTCATTCCCATTTCATTACTTATTCAACAAATTGCTAATGCACCAACAGACAATCTGACAGAAATCACAGAGATTTGACTTCAAAAGCTTTTTATTCTCGAAGCAACGCTAAAACGCCAATCCATCAAAAAGTTTTCTTCAATAAAAATAAATAGGGGGTGAAAAAAGGTGGGAAGGGGGTGAATTTACATGCGTCATCTAAGGGTAAGTTTCAGGGGGGTGGGTTATAATCAGAACCGTGGTGAGTAAGCTGATTGATAGACCACACCCCTATGTTTTGGGGGTGTATTTTCAACCCTTGATTATCGAGGCAGTTCACTTGGCTTCAAGGAAATGGTTCATGAATCATTAGAGTTCAATGGATAGATTAATAGGTTTTTTAAAGATCCGTTCTTCTTTTACAATGATGCACCGTTTTAAAAAGTTTTAGTATGGTTAATTTGTCATGGAATAATAGGAAAAATAAAAGTAAAGTTATATTTTTTATTTGAACCAGAGCGAGGTACACATTATGAACAAAAAAAAAACAAAATAATAACAGTATTGTATGCCCGGCAGCGCCAAATAGTCCCAGTTCAGCATAACTGCCAGACAACGCCTGACGCTGGTTTTCAACGTGCCTGGTTTAGAATCAATAGGTATTATAATTTTAACGACATTTTGCTCACAACTCATAAATATTACAAAACAGTTAAGCGCATTTACGCCGTACGGCATTTCATACAAACTTTCAAGCCCTTATTTTTTTATATGAATGAACCGATTTCAATGAAAGTTCATACGCATATGCAAGATACAAAGGTCTAAAAAGTTAGTAGACAATATTTTCGAAAAATAGTATTGCAGCCAAATTAGACCGATTTTAAATTTTCCATAGAAACAGAGATTTCCAGTTATCTTTTTTTAAAGAAGGCATTTCGAAAAACAAGGGCTTGAAAGTTTGTATGAAATGCCGTATAGCGTAAACTCTCTTAAAACGGCTCACCAAGTAACCAACATGTTCATTACTGTACATTACCATCGGTTGCATCTTTATCTGACAGATTCGCCCCATTAACCCCACCGCAGCGACGGCGATAAATCAAAACGTCATCAATCTACGTTCAAAAGTGCAGTGGTGATTAAGAGGGCTCTTGAGGGTTATCATCGGGATAATTTATCGTTTGGTATCCAAGGAGTTGGTGGGTTAAGGTTTTTGTAACGTAAGAACTGTATTAATGGTTCTGGAAAGAGTTGACCGTCTTTTGTTTGTTGGTAATCGCTTTTGTAATTGTGGTTCAAGAAGTGATAGTTAATCTGGCTTTGGGTTTATGATTGCATTGCCCCATTTTCTTGTGCAATTTGTTAAAGTGTGTCCGAAAAAAGTGTTTATGTTTAAGAACCTCTAAGACATGTTTGTGTACTTGAGTGTTCTCTTAAATTACATTTTAACGAGTTCCAATGAACAGGAACAGTCAGCAAAAGAGATAAGTATGCAGGATCGTAGGATATAGTTGAAGTTTAGTAAGGCTGGCATCTTCTGTACAGCACATCAAGCTATTACAATCTGTCAAATTTCTTTATTAGATTTTCAACTTTATCGCTAAAGCATATGGTTCAAAGTTGATCGGGAAATTCGACAGTTTCAGGTAGCTTGATGTGCTGGCGTCTGTACTGTGTAGCAAGAATATAAGATACAGCCTCATTTTCGCGTAAGTAAAATGCTGCACGGAAACATTTTCAAAGAATGAGTACCTACCTATATAGGTAATATCACGAGTAAAAGGATAAGAAGAAAACACAATAATATTTTGACAAACATTGTACATAACACAGAGAACGCCAGATGAAGCAAACCGCGGTTATTCACGAAATTCACAAGTTTTTCGCACAAAAACATAGCGAAGACTATGAAATATGACATCACCCCTGACTAGAATACACACGAATATTCAGCTGGTATAATAATATTCTTGGTAATATTCTTCCATGGATGCAGTACATGATTCTTAACAACACTGCTTCGAAATTTTCAGTCGGTTATTTAAAAAAAAATACATTTGACCGCGTAGATACACATACACACACACACACACCCCCACACACACTGGCACTGGCACTTTCCTATGAAAGAGTTGATATTTTTGGAACGAAGTTCTATAGCGGAGCTTGCGGTAGGAGTAAACTGGGAGAAATCGTCACGTAACGAAAAGCGTTATGCCTCCGTGCGACTTTTTATTACATATAATAGGGAGAGTCAGAGAAAGGGAGACAAATTAGTCATGGCTTTCGAGGGCACTGAAGCCGATAGTGAGGTCAAAACAAAAAAAATGCAAGATGGCGGCTGCAAAAATTTGGAATTTGGTGGAATAACCGACGAAAAACTTCTTCGTTCGGGGGTCTAGAATCATGTGCTGAATTCACGGTTACAGTTTGCGCATCGGTGCCACCCTGTATAGTCATTATTGAAGAGTCTAGGTTATAATTATCATAATCAGCCGATAAACGTTCCCACTGGTGGGTCACAGGCCTCCTATCTCTGTTAGAGGGAACGGACCATAATCTACCACGCGCGCCCAGTGCGGGTTGGTGGGTGTCACATGTTTTCGATATTTTGGTTCTAGAACATGCTGGTTTCCTCACGATGTTTTCCTTCACCGTTTTGAGAGCAGTGGTTGAAAAATAATTAACACAAAGTAATGTGCCTACTTGGGTTAGAACCCACGACATACAACTCGAAAGACGCGGCTGTTATCACTGGGCCACCACTGCTCAAGAGTCTAGTTAATGTGCGTTAAATCTGCTATGTAGTAGATACTAAAATATACTTTAAGGTCGCATTCACGCCAAACGTATTGTTAGTTACCGACTGTGAGCAAGCGTAACGCAGTTTACAGCTTTTCCATATTCAACTTTTCGTTCACACTGGAACGACATTACACATTACTAGTCAGCAGCCGATCGTGAGTTCGCGCTTACAATCGGCAGCTAACTATACGTTTGTGAGAACGCGTACTAACTCTGTTTCAAAAGGACTGTGTCGATAAATCATGGCAATGTTGACTTAAAAGTAACCCCTCTAGATTCAGTAACAGTGCGTATATTTTCAAATATTCGAGCATTGGATTGGTTTTTTTCTTTTCGTGAATACATCGAAGTGGTATTTTTTAAACTACTGGCTGGTATGTCACGGTATTTTGGAAGAGCGTTCGCAAAAGTCCTCTAACTTTTTTATTTAGGTACTTCTTTTGTGTAGCAATACTCTTTTTCTATGGTTTTGTTTTTTTGACATCGGAATGTTGAGCCACATGTTTAGCGTTCGATATTTGAAAATGTGTTTCAAGTGTGGAAGTTGTGATTCAGTGTGTTTTGTTTTGTGAGTGCATCAGCTGCTAACTCAAATGTTTGAAATACGCCATTGGCCTTTTTCGCAGACAATTAGAACTATCAAAGCAGTTGTCTTTATTTAGGAAAATAACATTAAATCTTTGGAACTCCTTTCTACTCATTTACCAATTCGAATTGTATAGCTTATAAAAGGAAACGCCAAAATAATTCGTCTCCACAACACTGCCACCATAGATAATACAAAAATAAACGTCCATAGACATCCCGAACCGTCATTAACCGACCAACCCAACAAAATTAAAAACCATAATTTATCTTTATTGCAGCAGTGCAGGGAAACGGAAGAAAAAAGAAAAATAAAACACGGAGCTTCCCTAATCTTGTTTTAATTGCCGAAAAGGGAAGCGGTCTGGACCAAAGTACCGAGTGGTACCGAGATGGTACTGAATTTAATTTCGCAAATCGGTTATAGCGGTGCAACCCTCTCGGTTGAATTCTTGACGGAATGGGATGAACAGAGAATGAAGTGTGGTCTAATGGATGGTAAATGAGGCTGGGATGCACGTGGTGTTTGAAATTATAGTTGATTATACTTTTGTTATAGGCATGTTTTAATCTACTATAGCTTGTAAATGTCGTCTGCCTTTGTTCCAATCTCTCAAATAGTGCCTGAATAAGTTATTTTAAAGATGATATCTATTATTTACTCAGTAGATATCGAATTCATCTTTGAAATTACTTATTCATTGAACAGTGATTAATCGCTGTTGAATAAATAGTTATTAGAGCGATCTTGAAGAACACCTACCTACATCATAAGAATTAATTCATCATCATCTGCCTAGCCTTTTCCCAACTATGTTGGGGTCGGCTTCCAGTCTAACCGGATGCAGCTGAATACCAGTATTTTACATGGAGCGACTGCCTATCTGACCTCCACAACCCAGTTACTGGGTAATACGATACCCTTGTTAGGACTAGTCAGACTTTCGGACTTCTGACTACCCGTAACGACGGCTGCATCCGGTTAGACTGGAAGCCGACCCCAACATAGTTGGGAAAAGGCTAGGCCGATGATGACAAATTCAGGTCCTACTAAACTAAGCGCTTATATCCTCCTGAGAAATGTAGCTGGATTTATCAATGAAATGAACTGAGCTGGCTGTCCACAACAGCAATTATCCTAAGCTGATGTTAATTTCGTTCGTGTGAGCTTAAGTGGCCTTTAATTATAGATGTCCCACGTGTATGTCCTTACTTAGAGCTAACTTAGTTCAAGTCTGAAGAGCTTACGAGTTGTGTATTATGTGCTGTCATGTTGATAGTGTTTTAAGTTTGGGGTTTCCAGGGTTTTAACTGCATTAAAGGAAACGCAATATACTTGACAATAAGAACGTGAGGCTGAAATGGGACTGGGCTGCCACACTTAAAAGATGAATCAGAAATTCTGATGCATTCATGCCCATCTGTCCTGATTCAGAACAGATGGGCCAAGGTTGTCACGTAGTTGGTGCCTGAAGACGGGCGTCACGTCGCCGTCACCAAAGCTGGCAAGGTAAGAAAGCAAGCCTAAGAAACTTTAGACTGATTGGTAGAAAAGGCAGCAGGCAAAGATGAATGGTGAAATATGTGGGAAACCTTTGCTCACCAGTGGGACAGTATAGGTTAAATATATATAATATGTCGGAAATACGTCATTCGTTTGACTTATTTGGGACGCCGGCGCCATCTGGTGGATCTTGACAGAGTCTTGCCTGAGTTCGTGGGTGTCGAC
Organism: Oligia fasciuncula; assembly: GCA_963082905.1. Classification (NCBI taxonomy): domain Eukaryota; kingdom Metazoa; phylum Arthropoda; class Insecta; order Lepidoptera; family Noctuidae; genus Oligia; species Oligia fasciuncula. Next base: position 2,790,501 of record OY720392.1, on the reverse strand, counting down.
GACAGCGTGACAGAACGAGGTGGAGCTCTCTTGGACATTGGACATCGTACGGACAACATGTGCTTAGAAACTGTTCCGCGTTCCGTATCAGGTTGTGTCATGTACCTTACAGTATGTGAAATTATAATCTGATTTGAACGGCAAACGGTTTTTCTATTGCGCAATAACCAACACTACCCACAGTAAGCCCACAGCAACTAAAATATGCCTGATAGCTCCGGTGGTCCGATTAGAAACTTATATTATTGAAATACATAATTATAACTATGTCGTGTTAAAGTAAAGGCAAAAGTAGCAATGTATTATCGATTTTTTTATGACACAAAATATCCGGTTAACATTCACAAATTAACGAAATTGAAAACGTCAGACCAGCGAGACGCTTCGTTGCAATCTAGAATCTAGAATTATGAATTTTGTGTAATTTTAAAAGGTGAAGGATAATAAGTTGTAGGTCCAAGTCATTCCTATGGAAATCTTGAATCCTTCTCAAGACGCTTCACAAAAATTCCAATCTCAAGTAGTCACTTAAAAAATTTTACTAAATATTCTTCTCATTTTGAATGTGACAGGTGTTGGTGTGACGTCACGTCCGGTTTTTATTCCCAATGAGGTTGGTGTGCGCTGCATCTAAATATGAACTGAAATATGAACTGCAGAATATAAATGTGGGCTTAAACTTCGGAGTTGATTGGACTTTTCTGGGAATTAGTATGTTTTTCTTATTTAAGAAAAATCTTGATAGTGCATCTGACAATGAGTACACAGGATGAGGAATGAGTCACAGGATGTTGTGCCATGGTAAAGTTATGGGGAAAATCGAATGCTTTCTTCATTTTAATATTAGCGTTTTTACTCTTTTCTTGCAGTCCTCATTCATTGCCTACTCGTGTTAACTGGGCCTCAAGTCTGCTATTACAATAGTGTCAGAATGGTCTATCATTGATTTCATAATCGTTGATTTTGACAAGTTTGGTAATCTACTAATATAATGGCGACATTATGACTTTCCAATGGTCAACCACTGACACTCCATTGATTTGATTCCATTGATTGAAGAAATGGCATAGAATGGTAATCTCATACATAATGACAAATGAATTACTGTCATAGGGGGGAATCTGCTAAAATTTTGACAGTTCCTTTGATCAGTTATCATTAGAACGTCATTGTGCAGTCATTGCTTTTAATTCGTTACGAGTATCGTATATGTTCTGTGCCATTGACAGACCAATGATCGACCATTATGAATTTAGCAGATTACGAACTTTTAGCAAAATGACAATGGGATCGTGTTGGAATGACGAATTTATAAAAATAGCAGACTTAGGCCCCAGTTAGCTTTACAACATATGTAACTCTAAAAGTACATACATATAATTAATTAATGGGCAATTTTAATATAGGTAGGTGCAGTTGTTAAGTCCTTGTGTATAAGAATATAAAGTATGGCAATGTGTTGCCGAGGGTGTTCTTTTGTCTGTTGTCCATTTCTATTAGCAACTGGATCTCTTCTCTTCTGATTCTCTTGATCGCTTGCTAAAAACGGGTATTTAAGAGGGGACTGCGAGGAATTCTAAAAATTGGTATTTGAACAAACTCTTGCCGTTGCCCCTCAAGTCTGCCCCAGTAGTGTGTGATTGACTGACTGACTTTCGGCTGAAATGATGATGATGATGAGGTACTTATCCATTTTGTTCTCTCTTGCTAAATACTGGTAATGTAAAATACCTGTGCTATGTAGCCTGTATGTGGCAGTGTATTGGCGAGGCCATTCTTTTGTCGCGGCCCCCTATCCATTGTCGGTGTCGAGCGACAAGTGCTTTTACCTTTGAAAGGAAGACTCGTTCATATGTGGAGACTTCATCATGTGTGGAGTATAAGCTTGACTTTTGAAGCGGAATGGCTATAATAGAAAAAGGATTTCTTAATTTAAAGATCAAGCTGTTTCGATCATTTCATGGCGTGTTTTTTTGATTTTCTGTCTGTACTTTTCTAGTATATTTTTCTAGGCCTCTTTGATACCAGAATTTTTTTAATATTATCAATACATAATCATTAAAATAGGGATATTCCAAGTTGTTTTTTAGACATTAACTTTTTTTACTCAAAAGTTTCGTGTTATATCTGCCGACCACAAAATTATCTCCAATAAGACGTTTATTTTTGTAATAGCCCGAGGCTACGTTGAAGATTTTGATGCCGACTATTTTCAATTCGTTTGTCTAGTTATTATTTCGCTACCCTGAAACATTTTTAGTTTTACTTGTTTACCTACCATATTGTAAATATGTCTTTAATTTTAATGAAATTTAACTGTGCAATATCGTACGTTTTTCAAGTTTTTACCAAATAAAACATAGCAAAAACATGATATATAAAAATACGAAAATTAAATCTTAGGTTAGTTACTGTTTCCTTAAATCAAATCAAATCAAATCATTTATTTGCATAGAATGTAGGTATTACAATAGAGTTGTTATAAAAATATAGTGAGCCGGGTACATTCTGCCTGAGTTTTGGCATGCAAAAATTAATAGATAATGTCAATAGCAATATTAATATTAAGTAGCTTATTAGTAAAATTATGAAAATGAAATAGTGACTTATTAATTTTTCTTCGAAAAAAAAAAAAAATACATTTCCTTGATTTTCCTTACACCTTGAATGCACGCACACCGTACGCTCACATGGAGAAAACGTCTCGTGCTGTCACGCGGCGAAATGGCCTGTCATCTCAGACAAGCATTGTGCGCACTGTGTAATATCACTGAGGGCTGTGTTTAAAAAATATATCTGCTCGTGAAGAGCTCTTATTTTGTGTGCTGATGATGGTAAGGGGTTTTGAAGGAGAATTTTAGTTGGGTAAAAAAATAAGACTGCTTTATTATTTTTACAGCAAATTACTGAACAATTTTTTCTTTTTTTTTCTTTTAAGGAATTTGTGTTTTCCGAAATTGCTATTTTTAGATTCTAAGTAATTTTGTTTTTTTGTTTACATAGTCATACATAATCAGCCTATAACGTTCCCACTGCTGGGACACAGGCCTCCTCTCTGTGAGAGGGAGTAGCCCGTGCGGGTTGGTCAGATGTCTTCGAATTTTTGGTTCTAGGACATGTCGGTTTTTTCACGATGTTTTCCTTCACCGTTCTAAAAACAGTGGTGATGAAATAATTTACATAAAGTAAAGCGCCTGTCAGGGTTCGAACCTACGACCTTAGTATATCTCATAAGTCGCGGTCGTTACCACTGGGCCACCAACCACTACTCACTCTTGTTTTGTTTACTAACCTAATTTTGTCTCTCGTTTTGTACGTGTGGCGAGGACATCGTCACGCAAACTGTCCTGATCCCCCTTGCATTGAAATAATTCGTGAATTATTCAAAGAAATTGCATTTTGATCGCTGCAATTTTCTAAGAAACAGATGTTATTTTTATATAATCTGCATTATCTGCCTGCCTTTTCCCAACTATGTTGGGGTCGGCTAAGTCTAAGTCTAACCGGGCTTCCAGTCTAACCGGATGCAGCTGAATACCAGTAGGTATTTTACACGGAGCGACTGGCTATCTGACCTCCACAACCTAGTTACTGGGTAATGCGATACCCCTTGGTAAGACTGGTTGTCAGACTGTCGGGCTTCTGACTACCCGTAACGACTGTCAAAGATCCACGAATGACAGCCGGGAACAACGCACGGCTTAACGTGCTTTCCGAGGCACGGAGAAGTAACGGTGTGTAAAGATCGACCACGAACCAACCGCGGCAAGCGTATCTTAACCTGATCGATCAACCTCTGTTATTATTTAGCCACGGGCCCGGTGTTTTTTTTTTCGATAACCGACGAAAAATTTCTACTCAAAAAACATGTGCTGAATAATTGGTTGCAGTTTGCAATAATTGGTTACTGTCTACCTGAATACATAAATATGCACAGGATATGATACAACCTGAACAAAAGGTGTAGCCCATGTGTGTTAGGTAGAATTTTAGAGAAGAACGCATTCTCTAGTATCTCTCTACCCCTTGAGAAAGGGCTTTAGCTTAAGAATGCACGGAAGACGAAAGAACGCTAACAAAATCGAAGTAATAGCGCGGGCAGGCGATGAGATGCGACGGGGTGGGTCGGGGGAAGAACAAATTTCACGCGGATGAAGTCGCGAGCAGAAGCTAGTAATTAATACGTTCAGAACCTCGCTTACCTGCTTACTCCATTACAAGTAAACCAAAACCGATACGCCACATAAAAATAGAACAATAACCATTAAAATCGCAATAATATGTAATTTATATCTATTATTTGATCATTTTTGTTCCATAAAAAATAATTAACGGATTATCCAGTATCAACTTATATCGCACCTTATTTTCAATACGATAAGGTTGTTTTTTGAATGGGTGGATAGAGGTAAGCTTAGAGCCACGATTAGCGGCTATATCTGTATTTGCGCTATCCTTCGCGGAGGATGAGCAACGCGGGATGTCGGGGTATGTCGGGGGTTGTCGGGGGATGTAGCACACCCCTTATGTTTCATTAACGACTGTCACATAGAGTGGGGAACGTTTAGATGTTTTAGAAGAGATGTGCTTGCTGAACCTCTTTTTATTAAAATATGGTTGATTATGTCAAACAATAAGCTAGTTTTAAACAAACACTTAGCCAGAATTAAAAAGAGTCAAACTTAATTAGCTAAATCACACTAATATTATAAAGGTGAACGTTTGTGAGTGTGTGAGTGTGTGTGAGGGAGTGTGTGAGGGGGTGTGTGAGGGGGTGTGTGGGGTGTGTTTATATGTTTGTTACTTCTTCACGCACAAACGGCTGGACCAATTTTGAAAAAAATTGGTATGGAGGTAGCTGACACCTGGATTAACATTTAAGCTACTTTTTACCCCGATATTCCCACGGGATCGAAACTGATGAGGGTGAAACCGCGGGGCGCAGCTAGTTGTTCTATAAACGAAAAAATGGTTATCAGATTAATTAATTTAGGCTTCCGAAGCCCACTGTTACACTCATTAAAATAATTTAAAATTAATTGGCTTCGATTGTATAGTGCTCTGTGCTTCATTGCATATCCGACCGAAGTATATTTCAATTCAATTTGATTATGTAGCGATACCTATATAAACTCACATTTTAAACTCGAAAAGAATATTTCAGAATACAATCAAGTCTTTTTGAACCTTTAACCTTTTGACCGCCACACGTCAACAAATCAAAAACGTGCCCTCGGCGTCAAAGTCTGTCATGTAGTCGAACCCTGGCGTACTGAGCACATTTTGGTTTGTCATCTATACATGACTGTGGCGGTCAAAAGGTTAATCTATTTTGAATAGCTGAAAAAAAATAAAAAATTTATACCTCAAAATATTATATAGTCTACACTTTCGGCCATAGAAATTAACCACCCCTGTCTATCTATCTTTTTCTAAGCGATGCGTATCGTATCCGTCGACACAATGACCCCGCGTAAATCTCCAAGCCTGCCCGGACACCGGAATTCATAAATTATGATTCACTTGCTCACTGAAAACCTTTTTTATGGTAACGCTTATTCGGTAAAAAAGGGCGTTTTTATTTTACCCGTTTGTCGCTTTACGTTTCTATTGAAGGGGATTGTACGTATTCGAATGTATGGAGTGTGTCCATTCTGGTTTGGATATTATTTGTTGGATAAATTGTAGAAAAGGTTTTTTTCACATCTGAAAATTGTAAGTAGGAAATGGACTTTATTGTTCGTTTTTGTCAGTAGTTTTTGTTGTCTTCATCAACATTTGTGTCGGAGAAGTAATAGGTACATGACATATTGGTAGGTTTGCAATAAAACCCCAAAAGGTTTCACTAATATTTCTACGAATAACAATTTTCATAGATTGTGGTGACGTTAAAAGTTACTTTCACATTTTATAACACAGCACAACCGCAGGCAGAGCTAGTGTTCCATATTTATACAGTCCAGGGAGGGATGTTCAAGTATGAAAAACTGTACAAAAGACAAAAAATTTAAAAAATACGAAGGTAAGCCTTATAAAAATATATTTTATAATTTCTTTTCTCAAAGTTGTTGTTTTAATATTCCTCGCTGAAGTTACGCCGTGGAAAGGATAATTACTGGGTGCCTTTTGTCCAACTGACGTGTAATATCGCGGCCATGATGAATTGAGTTTGTATATGGTAAAGTTTAAGATCGCGATGCCAATCAAGGTTTAATTATGTGATGAAAACTTGTATTACAAGGTATAAATAAAACGTGATAATAAGAATATGCAAATATTTCTGGATGACTCTCAATAGTTTAGCTTGTTATTGAGACGTAGTTTTCATGGCTTGTTAGAGGTGGTGGTTGGGCTATTGGCTTCTGCAGCACAGGGTGGATATGATTCCTGCATGGAATAAATATAAGCAAACACATACCGGACTTTGGATCGGCCCGGATCTGAGTCTTTGTGAGTGTAAGGCTTAGGCTCTCGCAGTCAGGGGCGACGCGATTCTGGAAGACTAATGCCATTTTCCAAGAAGTTTAAAAAATAATGTTCCACTAGTGTCGCGCCGCGCGGTTGAGTCGCGCCTATCTGCGAGAGCCTTTACGGTATGTACCACACGGCAAAAGAAATCCTATAATTATGATGCAACGTTTTTTTTCCCGAAAAGTGGAGTACATAGATACCTAACCTACCGTGGAATGATTCTGTAAAACGGATCTGTTTCTTTAAGGTCATTCATAGCACACATATCAACTCGGAAAGGGATCGTCACCGTATCAATTCGAGCCATTCAGTATTCTTTGCATGAAACTCCATAATGCAACGAACACTAATCGGAATCGTAACGTAATCGCCTCGCCTCGGGACAAGCTCACGAACCACGGTGCGGTGCGTGGTCAACTTGCAGTTCCCGCGCTTACGGCTCGTCGTCCCCGCGCTTACTTCTCTCCGTACCCAAGCTTACGTCTCTTCGTCCACCCTTGCCCTCTCACCCCTCCGGCCTGCCTGCTGCACCATCAACCAGCGGTCGGCGAGCCGTAAGCGCAGCGTCGACTCGGCTACGGCTAGCGTAGCCGAGTCGACGTATACGTTACGTGCTTACGTTAGGTTGACGCCTGTTTGACGGCGAGGCGAAAGGCGTGTGGTATGACCTTTAGTCATCATTCACCTAGCCTTTTCCCAATTACGTTCAGGAGCCTGCATGGCAACCGACCCCACTACCAGTATTTTCCATAAAGATGCTGCTTATCTGACCTCCACTACCCCCGTTCCGTTGATCCGTTTCTTTCGTTAAATTAATAAACATAACATTCTTTTAACCGAAAAAAATAAAAATCCTTAAAACATACGATCCTTGATATATTCCAACAGACACATAAAAACCGCAAAAAAAATTACGACCCCCAGAAAATAATGAAAATGTATTAGACAGTACACTACTTCGTCACCATTTTATTACTATGCAGACGTTAACACCCGTTTATAACCCCATAGTCATATCTTTCGGTGTAAATGTCAACAGACGCAATAAAACACATGACTGACTACGAACGGATAACGCCTTGACATGAATTTTAGATCTACGGTATATGTAAAATTCCATATTATTTTCATACTAGCAGCGCCCCGCGGTTTCACCCGCGTAAGTTTTGATCCCGTAGGAATATCGGGATAAAAACTATCATATGTGTTAAACCAGAAAATGGTCTATCTATGTGCCAATTTTCACACAAATCTGTTCAACGGTTTACGCGTGATTGAGGAACAAACATCTTCACAAACTTTCGCCTTTATAATATTAGTGTAATAGTAGGATCTATCCCATCCTTATATTAATATTACAAATGTGAATACCTATAACTCTTTTTGCCTGTTTGATCTCTTTTAAAGCTACCACTGAACCGATATAATAATATACAAAAACCTTTCGAAATACATTCTTTAAATGATGGTCAAATCTGCATCTAAATCCATTGTGCAGTTCAGAAGAACTAAGCGCAACGCATCATTGAACTAAGTTCATCAGCGAGTTTATATTGATGTTTTATAGTACACTAGCTTTTGCCTGTGGAATAAAAGTAACTTTTGTCCTTCTTCAGGTTCCAGGCTACCTATCTCTCAAATTTCATAACGATATTTATATGAACTTAGATAAAGCAGATAAATCTCGATGTTTTGACACGTCACCCTATTAGTAGATCCCACCCGAGCGAAGCAGGGGCGAGTCGCTTGTACAATAGGAATATGTAAAAATATTATGTCAGTGTTATTCTTTCAATGTGCTGCATAGAATAATATGTTCGTTCATGAAATGAGAGTGTGTTTGCGCCGTAAAACGTCATAAAATTTACGAACTGTAAGGTTATTCGCGAGGAGTTTTTATGCTACATGGATTATAGGTTTCTTGTTTAGCTAGGCCCAAGTTGAGAACTGTACTTACTTTTTACGTTTGGTGTTAAACGCAAAAAACGCAAGATTTAGAAACAATAAAAGTATATGATCGATTACAGTAAACAAAATCAGAATAATATATGATATTCTTCAGGATACCTACATGCTAGGTAGATAGTGTGTTGAAAACATAATATAACTAATTTGATACGATAGAAAAAAAACATGAAGATACCTCTAAAAACTTTCTATTTACAATAAAAACCATGCTATTAAACATACAATCATTCTGATTTTCTGGCAGATTATTGTACAAGCAAGATACTACAGCACTAGTGTTTTAATTTTTTAGTCTAATCTTAACCATAGATTTAAATTACCAGCGTTGTGTCATCGCGCTTCTCTTTCTTTTCTATGCAGTCCGACAGTGACCGCGCTTTAGGTCATGATTTTATTAGCCACTAGCTTCTGCGCGCGACTTTGTCCGCGTTATATTTCATGTCCCCAGACTGTTGACTGCCCCGTCGCATAGCATCGCCTGCCCAGCTTATTACTTCGTTTTCGTATATAGTGTTCTTCCTGTGTTTATTACTATGTCAATTGTACTTAACTCCCTTCAACTATTTCGTAAGTTACTACATTAATACTGAAATACCTGTGATTTACACTAAAGCATATCTACTTATATTACAATAATCCTGACGCGGACCATCATCAATTTCAATAAGCTCCACAATAACAGTTGCACCAGTATTCCTACAATTTCGAATCCTGACGGTATTAGGAAAGTTTTCACCAGCCAGTTGATATTAGTGGAGTTAGGCGGAGTTTCAGTGACGTTCAGTTTAATGGTATATAGTCTGATCCCACTGAAAATGTGAATTAAATGACATCTGGGTTTATTGAAACGTTTTCTTTAGGGAGATGGTCTGTTAAATTTTATTTTGAAACATTCTAAAATTGTTTGTTTTATTGAGCTTTTGAAATCGGGCTGTAGTCTAAAAATCTTAAAATATGACACAAACTGTATTTCCCTTAGTTTTGGTTTTTGACATAAAGTTTTGTCTCCTAAAAGCCAACTATGTTTGGGGTGTATCTGTATGGCGAATAGATAAATTATTACCTACTAGCTGCTCCCCGCGGTTTCACCCGCATATGTCTAGATCCCGTAAGAATATTAGGATAAAAAGTATCCTATGTCCGAATCCAGGTCATGGTCTTCTCATGTTCCGAATTTCATCCAAATCCGTTAAGCCGTTTTAGCGTGAAAGCGCAATGAACAAACATTAAAACTTAGCATTATCAAAGCATGTTATCTTTGCCCCATGTTTTCGTTCTAACAAGAGACTAGTAGCTTTTTACGACACCAGATGGAGGGCATAGGTACTTTGGCGGGTGCCACGCCTCGACGTAACAACATGTCAAGCACCTTGCCAAAATTTTAATTTCGCTAAAACAAATTCTCTAATGAATGTTCCATACAATGTGTTCGTAATCAGCGTTCCAAAATGACTATTTAGCCCCCAACCCTTCCTTTTCCGAGTAATGATATATCTCTGAGTTTTTATCACACATGTGTAACTGTGAATCATGTTAAAAAGTCCTTTTAATTACGCTATGAACATTTGCGAGGGATATCGTTTGAATTATATGGATTTGAATGTATTTTATGAAAATATGTTGACTTTAATTTTGGGATAAATTCATTGGTAAACCCTATATTTTGGTTAGCAGCCTATTGTTATTTTGATAGGCTGAGTGCAGATAGGTGTGTGTGTTGAGAGAGAAATCTGAGAAGTATTGTAGGCTTGGGTATAATCAGAATCATCGTTGGTTAAAAAAGAAAGAATAAAAAAGAAGTATCCATACTAATATTATAAATTCGAAAGTAACTCTGTTTGTCTGTATGTTACCTTTTCACGCCTAAACCACTGAACGGATTTCGATAAAATTGGGCACAGAGATAGATTGCATCCCGGGGCAGGACATAGGATAGTTTTTATCGAAATACTTCGAGGGCGAACCAATGCCAAACGCCTCCTGCCGGAGGCTTTACGCGGGGGTCGTGCGGTCCATGGCCCTATACGGGGCCCCGGTGTGGGCGCGTTCACTGCGGCGGCGAGCCGCCCACTACCTGAACGCGCCCCAGAAGGTGGTAGCCATAAGGCTTATCCGGGGCTACCGCACGATCTCTGGCGAGGCGGCAAGCCTCATTGCCGGACTGCCGCCATGAGATCTGGAGGCGATAGTCCTCGCGCGCGTGTATGAGTGGCGCGCGGAGGCACTAAGCCGGGGGGAAGTTCCGCTTCCGCGGCAAATCGCTGCGGAGCGGACTGAGCTCCGGCGCGATCTCATGGCGACATGGAAGGAACGACTGTCGCAACCCAGCGCAGGGCACGCCGCGATAGCGGCGATAAGACCCCTCTTTGAGGAGTGGCTAGAGAGGCGCCACGGCGCCCTCACCTACCGCCTGACGCAGGTCCTCACCGGACACGGAAGCTTCGGGAGGTTCCTGCACATCATCAGGCGGGAGGAAACGCCCGGGTGTCACCATTGCCAGGATCGCCCAGAGGACACGGTGGAGCACACGGTGGAGGTCTGCCCCGCTTGGGCGGAGCACCGCCGTGTCCTCGTAGAGGCGATCGGCAGCGGCGGCGACCTCTCGCGCCCGGCCCTGGTGCAAGCCATGGTCCGGGGCGAGAGGGAGTGGGAGGCAGTCACCTTCTTCTGCGAAGCAGTCATGCTAGCGAAGGAGGTGGCGGGACGGCTCAGGGAGAGAGCCTCCCGTCCCAGCCGCCGCGGGAGACGCTCCGGGCGTCGGGAGCCGCGCGACGACTCCCGGCCACCGTAGGCGCGGGCCTGCGGGCGGAGAGTAATGGGTAGCTCACCGTCCGATCAGGACCAGGCCCGTGCCGGACGGCGCGTACGTGTTCCACGCGCGCCTCAAAGAGATGTCAGCATCGAGGAGGGGCCCCATAGGGCCGAAGCCTGCCGGGTCAGCGGGATTGTCCGAAAGGGTTACCGCTGGCCCGGAACATAAAGGGCTAAGGAAGGAACACGGGTGGGTTTTAGTCAGTAAGAGTCTGACACTCCCTTCCGCTCCACCCAGAGCGGGAGGGGTCATTTGATGATTTCCCATCCGCAAAAAAAAAAAAAAAAAAATTCGTCCGATTCGCACTTGGCCAGTTTTTGTTTTATATTTCTATGATCTACATAATCATCTCTTGTTTAGCGCATCAAAATAAGTTCGACTATAAATTGACAGTCTTAAAAATAAATAAATTGCTAAAGATTGACTGGTTGAAAATACCGCAAGACTAACTGTAATAACGAAGTTGTGTACCGATCTACATAAAACAAAATAAATATGAAATAACAGTAGACTAGAGGCTACTGTACAAAGAGCGATCTAAGCTAACTATATCTAGTAACGAGGTCCAGCTTCGATGAGCGGAGAGCGCTGCAGGGCAGATGAGCGAATGTAATTTGAGCGCACCTTTATTTTCTTTTAGTTGTAACATCGTTCGTATCGACTAGCTATCTTATTAGGCGGTACTTCGCAAAGTCAGTGGAGAACTTTGTAAAGTATTTGCGTAGTTTTTAATTTAGAATAAATAAATGGAATAAACTTGTGTTGTTTTATTTAATTTACGTTTTTACCTTATTCTTCTTTTTCTTCATGCCTCTGGGCTGGGACGACTGTATTTTAGATCTTGTTGGCCCAAAACTTCGCCACTTCCACGGCGTCGTCGGTGGCAGCGCAGAGGTCACTTTGACGTCATGTTTTGGGACACAGAGGGCAGGATAGGAGGTGGAGCATGTTTCTACCTTACGACTTATAAAATAAATGGAGCAACCATTTCAAACCTAAACATCAATCCTAGGTTCTCTTTAATTACCGACTTCAAAAAAAGGAGGTTATCATTTGGACACGTACCTATGTATGTAATATTATTAGAACTGCATTATATTCACTTAATACTAGGGTTTCCAAACCAAACAAATATAAAAAAAATATAGATGTATGTATGTTTATGTCCACGAATTTCTCCGCAACTGTTAAATCGGATCGTGATATTTTATGAACTTTTTTGAAAATTTTCAAGATATGGACTAATACGTGTAAGTGTGACGGCCTGGCTTATTGATACGAGCTACGGGTATAGTGTCAAAGGGAAAACATCTCAAAAACTTGGTGAAATTCTAATGCAATATTTACAACAAAACTATTACCTACTTATTTATTTTTTATTTATTTTAGTACATGGAGGACTTACAGCTAATAAAATCAAACAAAAAAGCAAATCATAGTCACCCGAAAGCCAATTACAAATCCTCACGTATAGACTTATAATAATAATTTATGGTGTGAGCACAAAAACAAAAAAAAAACACATCGCCTAAATTAAAGTAAGAACTAAGAAGCAATTTAAATACTTAGTTTGCAATTATATGCCCAAAATAATAGAGAAAATAATATAATAACAAAATCAAATAATATACCTACCGCTACTTGAAAAATTTGAAAACACTTTCTATTACAAACAAATATTCCTGTTTTTACTTTAAACTAAACATTACGAAATAAAAAAGTAATTTGTGGCAAAAAACTAAAACAACAGATCCCAAGACACCGTCTTCCCAAATTAAAGTTATTTCATAATTTTGAGTTAATTTCTTTTTGAAGTCGATTGAATTTTTTTAAATTATTATTTTTTGGCCTTTTCAGTTTTTCGGCCTTTTCTATTTATATGGTTTATCTTATCCATCTGTTGGTCCCTATGATACAGTTAACATTAGTTTAGGGGCCAGGGGATTAATAATTATATTTTTATGTAACCTTTTTATGTCAATAAAATACTGTATTATTATTATTTTTAAAAATTTTATTTTACATATCTCGGGGCCATGGGGTCCCGGTCCTTTGGAAGGCGTATGAGGGGCTGAAGCCAACTCACAGAGGCCTCTTATGAAATTTTAATTACATTTTAATTATCTATTATCTTCTTGTAGGATGATAAGTATCATGTGATGTCGTATTTTGTGTAAAGACCGCAAAATATGAACAGAAGCATAAAAAATTATCTCAGATATGCGAGCTGAGCTAGATTAGCTTAGCTCTCGGTCTGCAACCCGCATCGGCTTGGTTCGAAATCATGAGGAATCTTTACCCGTAATTTCCTTCAGGATTCCGAGTCTATTTTCCTTGGCAAGGAGCGGTAAACTTTTTTAGTGGCAATAATAGTGTTCAAAGAAAAGTGCCAGAATGCTATTCTTGACCGAAAGTGCCGTGAATATTTAAGGATTTTGCGGTGGAAATATATGGGGAGGAAATTGGGGCGGTACCGCTTTATAAGCTAACGAATATACTTACAAATTGGAAGTTTACTTATGCTTATTATTAGATGTTAAATCAGAATTTATATGATATGTGCATAAATAAAAACTTATACCTAATTCATTAATAAAAATGTCATCAATAGTTGAAAACACTTATATTTCGGTTGATGATGATGTATTGAATTTTTAACGTTTTGTTGATCATTTATAATGAGTACCTTCCCCTTAAAACAATAATTTATTATCTTATTTTCGTCGACATATTCTTTCACTAAACTCTCGTAATATACAGGGTTATTGGTGAAACATTAACAACCTCTTTAGAGGTCATTGTACAGTCAACAGCAAAAGTAGATGATCAAAATCAGAAATTCAATACTATTGAACGGAGTTCGCGTCAGAACTGTGTGGCGTCGAAGTACTACTACTTAGAATACTTACTACGTAGAATACTTTTGAATCACTTCGACGCCACACAGTTCTGACGCGAACTCCGTTCATTAGTATTGAATTTCTGATTTTCATCATCTACTTTTGCTGTTGACTGTACTCATCATGATTAACAACTATTACTATGGGACCAAACCTAAAATCGCGAAAAATAAATCAGCTGTTCCCTACTTTCATGTTCGTATAACTCGTCAAAATGTAGGGAGCAGCTGATTTTTTTTTGCGATTTCAGGTTTGGTCCCGTAGTAAAAGTTGTTTTACCAATAACCCTGTATAACATACGGCAACTTGTTGTCTCATTCACTGCTTTCTTTAATTCAACATACTGCTTTTTGTTGACTGATGGGTAAGCCATGTAAGTGCACGAAAGAGTGTCCACACCCACCCACACCATTTCTTATAAAGATGGATATCAATAAACATATCAGATCCGCGTGTCCACCCTATAAGCTTGCTCCATATGTTTCCGTATGCCCACAACCGCGCCCCGGGCAGGAATCCGTTTGTCACCGGCCCTTTGACGAAACGTATTTAGGACAAAAAACCCTTTGCCAAGGAATGGACTCCTATCTTCATCTCGTTTTGTGTTTACCCTTGCGGGGTTTGCAAATAGACTCTCGGAGTACAGAGAATCCTTTCTACTTGGAATATAGCTTATCGTCATATTTTTTTCTGACTTGAATAGACCTGGTTTCGTATCTAGGTTTTTAGTACTCATAAACTGGGTATATTTTTGTTGGATATTTTCGTAAGTTAGGAAAAATATACTTGTAGCATACTGATGTTCATTGTATCCGAACAAAAGGTTAGATACACAAGAGAAAAATACGTGGAAATTTGTCAGGATCAGGCAAAGGTGGTAAATAAAAAATTCAGTTGGGATTGTTTTGGTAAGTTGTTGTCTGTTTTTGGTGTAGGTTTGCGACAATATCAGCTATTTCTTTTACTACATACACATTACAGCTTATAAAGAAGCTAACTATACCCAAATCGCTTTATCGTGGCAATACCGAGAAGAAGAAGAAGAGAAAGAGAAGTTCCTCAAGGAAGAGTTCTGGCCGAAGGGTGTTGTGTACCGCCGGTTTCGTGGCCGGCTACATGACACCAGTCAGCGAAACACGACGCAGACACTTCGTGTGCGTTAGTTTTTTAGTTGTTAATTTTTAGTGTAATTTAATGTATGTATTTATTGTATTTTTAAGTCATATTAATATTCTATTGTATGTGTTTATATGGGCCTTGATGCCTGAAATAAATGGATAAATAAATAAATGCCGGTCATCGGTTCTTTATTTTATAAAAATTGAAAAAAGTTAGTTATCATCCTGAATCAATATCTAACATGGTCTTAAACATGTTCTAATAACGAAAATCCATATATAGTTTATTGTTTTTGGTTCCTACGGAGAGATATTAAAGAAAAGGCGATGACCGCTATTGCCACGCTAAAGCGATCTGGGTATATCAACAATTTATTGTAGTTTCAATATTAGCGACTAGTTATTCTAGTTTCTTTGGCATATTGAAAGTTATGATAATCAGCCTATAATGTTCCCACTGCTGGGACTCAGGCTTCCTCTCTTCGACAGGAAGTGGGCTGTAATCTACCACGCGGGCCCAGTGCGGGTTGGTAAATGTCACATGTCTTTGAATTTTTGGTTCTAGAACATGTCGGTTTCCTCACGATGTTTTATTTCACCGTTTTAAGAGCAGTGGTGATGAAATTATTTACGCAAAGTAAAACAGCTGTCTGAGTATGAACTCATGACCGTGATCGAAAGTCAGGGCCTTTACCACTGGACCATCACCATAGAACTTATATCTACGGCCATCACCATGGCTCACATTGAAAGTAAGACCATCTACTAAAGTAAGACCATCTACTAAAGTAACACCGTCTACTAAAGTAAGATCATCTACTAAAGTAAGACCATCTACTAAA
Organism: Oligia fasciuncula; assembly: GCA_963082905.1. Taxonomy (NCBI): domain Eukaryota; kingdom Metazoa; phylum Arthropoda; class Insecta; order Lepidoptera; family Noctuidae; genus Oligia; species Oligia fasciuncula. Next base: position 2,774,390 of record OY720392.1, on the reverse strand, counting down.
GTAATACATTCGACTAAAGTAAGACCATCAACTAAAGTAAGACCATCAACTAAAGTAACACCGTCTACTAAAGTAAGATCATCTACTAAAGTAAGACCATCTACTAAATTAAGACCATCGACTAAAGTAAGACCATCTACTAAAGTAAGACATTCGACTAAAGTAAGACCATCAACTAAAGTAAGACCATCAACTAAAGTAAGACCATCTACTAAAGCAGAATTCCAATTCAACAACACATTCAGTATATCAAACTCAAACCATTTATTTCAATTAAACCATTAACAGGCACTTTTGAATTTTGTCAAGAAGTCGGTCAAATATGAAGCTAGTTGCCCATTCCAAAGCATAGGTAGAGAAGAACGTGTAAGAAACTCCATGGACACTCTTTTTAATTATATTTTTACAAAAATATTAGGAAAGAAAGAAAAGAAAATACATTTATTTAGCACAGACTAAAAGACACACAATACACACCAGATAGTCAGATAATAGTCGTACATCAGACAAAAACAAAAAAAAAGATAAGGAAAAAGTGCAAAGTCCGATGTAATAAATTAACAGGAATGTGTGCCTCACGGCTGCGCCAAAAAGGCCCAGTTCAGTAAAAATGCCAGACAACTAGTGCCTGACGCTGGTTTTCAACTGGACCTGATGTGTGAGGTGACGGATGTAAATCAGTTTTAAACTGCATCGTGATGTGTGTATGCATAAATAAATAAATAAATAATTTTGTGTCACATAAAAACAGTAACGAATAGGTATGTTACATAAAAAGTGTGATATTGAGTAACATTGCAAAAATAAACAAAAAAAATAGGTAATATTATTTACATCATTAATGTTGAATTTATAATAATGTGAGAACGATGTTAAAAAGACGTACAGGCACGAGCATAAGTACCTATTGTGGTATAGTAATTTTATTTTAGGTGCACGATGCATATATTATTATATAATGAATGTATGCAAAATATTGTAAAACTTTTTAAAAGAGTAACGGTGGAGTTTCTTGCCCGTTCTTCTCCATACGAAAACTACCCTTTGGAATGGGCGACTAGAATCAATTCTATTTTATATCGTAATTTTTGACGTTCAAAAGTGCCTTTTATGTGCCTATTTGAAATAAATGCTTTGACTTTGACTTTAAGTATGTACACACTTGACTTTATTCAAAGGCAATTTTCTCCTTTAGTTTTGAATGAAATTTTATGTTTTTACGAACATAGTATTTTCGAACCCATAGGTTTATGTAAAGTGTCGTAACGCGTACAGTCACGTGTACGCGTTAAAAGCGTCCATCCAAACCAGTTCCTTCTCACCACGTGTAGCCATTGATTCCAGCTGCCTTTTATCTTAATTTTCTGGAGTAGTTGGCGTCTACTGCTGCAGCTTGCACTACAGGCACAAGTTGTAACAAGTTAGCCCGGCTTAGTGGCTAACGTGCCGAGTTTAGCAGGTACGAGTAGCTCTGTAGTTAAGCTGAGTACATACGGTTTTAGAGAATGTTCTGTAGCGTTTAAAAATAGTAAATTAAGTTGCAAGTTGGTTGTATCTGGGTCTTTAATAAGAGGCATACACCCCGAAGCGATTGCTACTGATAGTATCTTATGCAATTACCCCACTGTTTCCTCAGATTTAGCAGTCCACATTAAGGGGCTTACAGGACCTAAACGCAAAAAACGCAAGTTTTATAATGCATAAAAGTATGTGATCGACTATAGTAAAGAAAATCAGAAAAATATATGATATTCTTCAGGATGTATGCTAGTTAGATAGTGTGTTGAAAACATAATACAACTAATTTGATTTGATACGATAGAAAAAAATCATGAAGTCTCTAAAAACATTCTTTTCATAATAAAAACCACACCAATATACATACATTCTGATTTTTTGTCAGATTATTCTACAAGCAAAGCATGTTTTAATTTTTAGCCCAAACAATAGATTTTTTTGTAAATAGATAATTGCTTTACATTTTGCAATAAATTACCAGCGTTGTGTCATAGCGCTTCTCTTTCTTTTCTATGCAGTCCGACAATGACCGCGCTTTTTTAGGTCATGTATAATAGTCCCCTTATACGTATGGCCTATGTTGTACGCCGGTGAGTCCCACAACTTAGGAACCTAACTCTAGTTACTTTGATTGCAACTAAGTCTACAAGCTTGTTGCAGTTACTTAGGTACTCTTAGTGGCCGAGTTTTACTAGTTAACTGTCCTAAGGGATGTTCTTTGCTAGGAATAGTGCGTGTTTATTTTAGAGTGGAATAGATACAGTCAGGGAAGTGGATTTTTTCTCAAATTCAAACATCTGTCAAAGAATGACAGTTGAGATTTCAAAATACAGGCAAATAATATATAAATATTAAGGTTGATACTCCCAACATAGTTGGAAAAAGGCTAGGCAGATGATGATGATGATTATACTTGGTACTCGATTTGATAAACAATAATTTCACTTACTGTGAGTAAGAGAAATTAATCATAGGGTAAGTTTATATTTATATGGACAAAAGTCAGTCATCAAGTTTTGACAATTTAATTTGTCGGTAAATTTAGAGATAAATAACTTAGAAAACCTTTAAAGTCTCATCTGAAGAGAAAAACAACATAGGTGTAGCAATCACAGTGTTGAGAAGTATTGTTAGTCTGTGTTTACCGAAGGCATCATGACAGTCAACAAGCACTGCTGGGGTTCAAAAGCACACCCCACATTTAACAAAGTTATCTTTATGGTCCACAGTATAGAAATTTCGGCAGTAATAGCCACTTCTCATTAAGTGTTCGTCTGCATGTGTGACATAAAACTGTGGCAAGTACGAGTACTTCAAATATTATGACGTCATAAATTGCAGGCACAATTACTGTAGGGATGCTCCTGTTTGCTACATTAAACGTGACTATGTGACGCATTTCTTGAAGAGTTGTTAAAAGTGTCCCAAGTTGTCATAGGGAGAGTAGACGCAGTGGGGTACCCCATGATTGTAACAGCATGTTACCGCTTGAGTTTTCAGAAATTCCTTCGTTGGAGCCAAAGGTTCTAACTCATATGAGTTAGAACCTGTTTGACTCCAACGAAGAAATTTAGATTTTTTTTAAGGAATTTAGTTGTTGTAAGTACTAAATTCATACAAGGAATCGGGAAAAAGATTATAAGTACATTACAATATTCTTGCGAAAAAAACGCATAGGTACTTAAAATTTTAATAATACAATTAGTTATCCTTAAATTAATGCTGTCATCATCAAACAAGTACAAGCCTTTAATTTTCCCACAGCTGGGACTGGGCCTCCTCTCTTCGAGAGGGAAGGGGCTGTAATCTACCACGCGGGCCCAGTGCGGGTTGGTAGATGTCACATGTCTTAAATTTTTTGGTTCTAGAACATGCCGGTTTCATCATGATGTGTGCCTTCACCGTTTTGAGAGCAGTGGCGATCAAATTATTTACACAAAGTAAAGCGCCTGTCTGGGTTCGAACCTACTACCTGCAACTCGTAAGTCGCGGTAGTTACCACTGGGCCACCACTGATTTTAAAAAAACAAGGCCTAACAATTATTAATGCTTTTTAAGAAATGCTGAACAATAAACAATAAAATCAATGGCATTCGTATAATTCGATTGTCACATAATATTGAAAGATACGAATCGACTGACAATTACCTACCTACAAAGACCTACCGGTTCTTGCACAAAGTTATTGTTATTGTGTAGCCACTGTTACGTTTATTTGTTCCTAAATTCAAATTCATAGTCAACTAGCATATAAATATTAAGACCAGGAACAAAACCAAACAGGTGGGGTCGCTTCGACAGAAATATAACACAATATAAATGATTTGATACGCTATTGATTGTAAAATATGGTTTCTTGATGAATCAGGTCGTGTTTGTATTTTAGTTGTTACTAGAACGCGCTCGCGATTTTGTTAGGAAGTTTGTATGTACTTTAACTCCGTTTTCCTCGGAATTGAGTTTGGAAAGATCATATTTTGTGAGTGCATTTTTACACTGTTTCAAAACTTGATTTAAAAAAGAAAAACTTGAAAGAGCGATTCGGACTCGCGCACCGAGGGTTCCGTATTGTGAAACATGAAATGTTTTTCATCAAAAGTCGTCGAAAGCTATGCGGCCTGAAAAAAAGAAAAAAATGATGGACTTACTTTAGACCATGTCATCCGTGGTGGGCCACAGTTAGCTGAAAAACTAGTGATACTTTATAATGCCTGCTTATCTCATGCTTTCTTACCTAAAGATTTTATGAAGTCAGTAGTAGTGCCATTAGTTAAAAATAGAAAAGGTGATATTTCAGATATGTCTAATTATAGGCCCATAACACTAGCGACAGTGTTGTCTAAAATATTTGAAAGGTTAATAGAACCTCAAATACAAAATTTTTCAATTTAAACCTTAATAACGCTCAATTTGGTTTTCGTGCTGAGCATGCAACTGATACTGCTATATTTGCTTTAAAGAAAACTGTTAAATACTATTTAGATAGAAAAACTAATGTATACGCATGTTTCCTTGATTTAAGTCGCGCATTTGATACAATAAATTATAACACGTTATGGGATAAAATGTTCAAAACCGGCATACCACATGACATTGTTTACATCATGAAGTATTGGTATGAGGGCCAAGCTAACACAGTAAAATGGGGGGAAGCCTTGTCTAGCGAGTATGTTCTCAAAACGGGCGTAAGACAGGGCGGATTAACATCACCCATATTATTTAACCTATATGTGAACGACCTGATAGAGGAGCTGAGCGGGGCCGGAGTCGGCTGTTCAATTAACAACGTACCAGTAAATAATCTTAGTTACGCCGACGATATGGTTCTGCTCAGCCCGTCCGTCACGGCAATGCAAAAGTTGATAGGAATGTGTGAGGTTTATGCGGATAAGCATGGTCTTAAATATAATGTTAAAAAGAGCCAAACAATGTGTTTTCGCTATGACAACAGCACAATGCATATTGCGGACATATTTCTATGCAACGCTAAGCTGGAATCTGTCAAATGTTTCACATATTTAGGACATATACTGACTGAGAAACTTAAAGATGATGAAGACATTGAGAGACAAAGACGTTCGCTCGCTGCCAAGAGTAATATGTTGGCGCGTCGATTTGCGAAATGTTCAAGTCAAGTTAAAATCACACTGTTTAACGCATACTGCCGGAATCTTTACACCTGTGCCCTATGGTACAAATATACGCAGCGTGCTTTTAACACGTTGCGTGTTCAATATAATAACGCATTCAGATGCATACTGGGTCTGCCTTGGCGGTGTAGTGCGTCCGGCATGTTTGCCGAAAACAGGGTTGATGACTTTTACGCAGTCATGAGAAAGTCACAGGCCTCTTTTATGAACCGTATTCATAAATCTGACAATGGAATATTGAGGGCCATATACGAGGTAAACTATTTCTTCGTGTATGGCAATTAATATTCCAGCGGCAATAACACCTATCTATTCCTCTGTTGTTTTGTTTTTTTTTTTGTTAATAATTTAATAATATGTAATGTTTGATATAATTTATAATTTAAATTTTTCAATTTTCGATATGATTTTTAATTTTTAATTTAATATTTAATTTGTAATTTTTTATTGAATTTGTAATCAGGTTAAATTTTATATGGGTGTATTTTATATGGGTGTATTATACCTGAAATAAAATGATTATTATTATTATTATTCTTTATTATTATTTTATTAATCTCGGGACCAACAACAACACAACTCGCAGAGGCCCGTTAGAGATGTTCAATGAAATGAGGCACCAACCGACGATTATCCCTGTATGCACTATGCAAGTGCACCCAAGGATAACCCCCGGTTGGTGTAGGACTATTGCAGGATATGGAAAAATAAAAAGTTGGACTATTGGTTTGGGTGGCTAAAGTGGACCGGTTTCCAGGAACTATGGTAAAACTATGACCCCTGCCTGATCAATGCTTTATATTTACATAGATAAAATAGCAGGGGGTGACTTGCACACTCAATAATGGGCCCCCGAAAACGGCCGCTAGCACATAGTGACGTAGCGACAAGGGGGCAACACGTCCTGATGTGCTTATGAGGAGTAGTAGCCCCACTTCGAATATTTAAGATCGCCTTTCAGTCCGTTGCAAAATAAACAAATATTTCTATCGTTATTTGCAAAATAGTTGGACAAATATCATCTAAAACTATTCCAAATTTCAAGTTGATAGCATTAGTAGTTCTTGAGATATCCAGCTGTGACAGACAGGCTGAGTTGCACCATAGGGTTTCCTTTTTACCGTTTTGGTATGGAACTCTAAAAGAGAATCATGACGCAGAGAAAGAACACAAAAGGGTGCAATATATGATGAGATATAAATACCATAATAAGAAATACAAAATAAAATAAATACACAAAACTTAATTCCAAACTATATGTTCCTATATTCAGTAGTATAGGCTCCCTCGTTTTCTGTTAGACAGTCAGTCACGGATCTGCTTTATATGTACTAAAAGTTTCAATTCTTGGAGCATTGTCGCCCTTTGTTAGCTAAAGGGGTGGGAACTTTAAAATTCCTTTTTCTCAGTACTTCATTATCATAATTCTACAATTTTGAGAAAGTAGTCTGGTGAGGGGGCTGTTTATTTTGAATGGGAAGGCTGTTGAAATATTCTTAAGACTATAGCAGTCAGCTCTTACTAGTTTTTATTTAAAGCTTTTGTCTGTTTTCAATATTCTTCTGTTTCTTTATTTTCTTCATTCAAGAACGCTGATGATGCCAGTAGTTCGGTAAAAGTAACATCTGCTTTTTGTACACACATCAACACCGTCTAGGGATATTTTGTATAAAGTTCTTAAACTCAAAAAATACTGTCCAGTTTTAAATTCTTTTGATGAAAGCTTATTTTGTAAACCTTTTTGAACGATTCTAAATTTGAATTTGAAAAAATAAATTAAAAACAAAAGATTTACGCGGCATAATGGTAGCAAAGTCCGAAGGTTTCATTTACTTACAGTAGTTTTTGGTTATTTTTTTGTGTCAAATTTAAGTTTTACAACAGGCTATCGGTTAATTTCGAATTATTGTTATTGTGTGCATCATGCAGCGGCGCCATTTAACCAGAGAGGAAATGTTAAGGGCAGTAGGCATGCTCCAAGCTGGGGCTACTCAGAGGAGTATTGATGAGGAGATTGGAACAAGACAAAACGTGATATCAAGGTTATGGTCACGTTATCGTGCTACTGGATAAGTGGCTGAAAGACACCCAGGCGTGACGCGCATAATCACTCAACGACAAGACCGATTTTTGCAAGTTGCAGCGAGAAGACCCCCAAATGTTACGGCCATGCAGTTGGTTTAGAGGCTCCAGTCAGAGCACCAGTTGCTTGTGAGTGACCAAACTGTGAGGAGAAGGCTGCATGAAGCTAACCTTCATGCTCGCAGACCGCTTCGTACTCCAGCACTACGCCGAGGAAATCGTGGACGACGACTAGAGTGTGCTCGTGAAAATTTGCTCTGGGAAGATAACCAGTGGTCTGTAGTGCTGTTTACCGATGAGTCCCGGTTCGGTTTCCATCCCGATACACGTAGAGTATGTGTTTGGCGAGTTCCTGGTCGTGAGAGCCGTCTGCAACATCCTCAGGAAGTCCATTCATACCACGGCGGGACAATTATGGTTTGGGCGGGAATTCGTGTTGGTGGAAGAACAGACCTCGTTTGGATCAGAAACACCATGACAGCTGAAAAATACCGTAACGAGGTGCTAGTACCAATAATCTACCCCTATCGACTACAAATGGGCCAAGAATTCACGCTCATGCACGATAACACCCGTCCGCACACAGCGAGAGTGGTGACGAGCTGGTTGCAGGAGCACGACGTATCGGTCTTAGGCTGGCCCGCTCAATCGCCTGACCTAAACCCCATAGAACACGCGTGGGACATGCTCCAAAGAAGGGCTTTGAGGAATTTCCCTGCAAACATTGCGACGGAAGAGCAACTTTTTTTGCATCTTAGTTGGACCTGGGACTATACCGCAGCAAGACTTGGATAACTTAATCCAAAGCATGAAAAACCGTTGCAGGACCGTTATTAACGTCATGGGTGGTTTTACTGACTACTAATTTTTCACATAACTGTTAAAAACAGATTAATTTTTCCTTATTTTTCACTTTTTCTTGAGAAACACATTCATTGTTAGTTTTACCATTATTTCAAGTTTTTTCTGTATTTGAATAAAAATTTGTTTACGCAAAAAAAAATAGTTTTCTTTTATTCTGGAGTGTAGTCTGATAAATGGGCTTTATAAAAATATATACATGTTGTATGTTATTTTTAATAAATTTTGAGTAAATTGAGTAAATGCAAAATATCCCTAGACAGTGTTGATGTGTGTTAGTGACTGTTTAGATTCCGCATTTGCATTTTCCTATTCCTTACAATTTTGTAAACTTTATATTTATATAGTTTTCCCATTACTGCCGAAATGTGGGTATACTACAAGTGCACATCGGCTTAACCCTTCTGGTAATATTTATAGGGGTGATGTCATGTAAGTAAGCACCACGCCCTTTATGCCTGGAGGCTTTTATTTAGGTATTAACTTCTGTTTACGTTTTTAGGTTTTTATTTTTGCTTGAGTAGGTATAGCTTTCATTGTTTTTCTTAGTATATTGGCGTGTGCTTGCTCACATATGGAAAGTAATGACAATGTTTTGTGTTTCGTAATGTTAATTCACACTCTACAAGTCCACACTCCACACAATGGGTGCCTGAAGATGAAGTAGTGAAGATCGGGCGTTATGGAGGTCTTATGTAATTTTGACGATCAAAAACTAACGACTTTTGATTTTGATGTTATGTTTTTTTTTTATTGTAAGCAACTGCCACTCATATTTATAGTCACGCTCCATAACCTCACACCCAACTAACTCAAACCCATCCATTAAAAACACCATCTCACAGACACAATAGCCCATAAATGTACCAATATATATAGAGGAGTGGCCACTAAAAATCATCGAACAACTCCAATACAATTGGAAAGAACTTCCCAGCGAACAATTTTAAACTAAAAATCGATGTGCATTGGACGTCTTAACTTGTTTCGACTCGAACAAAGAAGTCTTGGAAAATGTTGGATTTTAAGCCACTTCTCCGATCTACAGGTACTTTCGAAGATTAGGTCTCGGTATTTCATTGAATGGTCTTTTTTCTACGTCTTCTGGTTTTTCAATGTTCGTGGTGGAATGTGCTAGTTTTATTTTCACTTGTTTTGTCTATTTGTATGGGTTGTCTTTGTTAGCTCAGACTACTATTTTTGAGAAGCTTCGTCTTTGAATTTCTATTCTATTTATAGTTGTTGTTTAATGTTCTTAGCTTCCTTTCTTTGGCTATTTTGTTCGGCTACTGTTTGTGATTGTTGTCTGTGTATTTTATACTTGTACTGTCTTCAGTTCATGATTTTATGTCTGATTTTGAGAAATAGCTTCAGTGTTTTTTGTGTCGGTGAGTACATTTGGCGTTATAAAAAGCTGTAGATAATTATGTCATCAACGTCAATCAACATACGCATACTTTTTATTATAATTATTTTTGATATTCTTCATGAACTTAATTTTACTTATTTAACTTGCAAAAACCATGGTTCTACACAAATGAGCACAGCTCAATACAATACCATACTGCTATCAACTGCATTACCAACTCATTTTTCTCTCGACCCACTTTCAAAACCCGCACCTCACCGTCCCAATTTGACATGGAATCCTTCATCATGTACACACGAGTAATTAGAATCAAAGGTGCGTTAATTAATGTTAACGAACTCATTACCGAAGTTCTCGTTTATTGTTTGTTTCTAACTCGCACGTAGGGTGTAATTGGCGCGTATAAATATTGATGTATAATTAATGTTACCGATATGTGGAACTGATGCTCTGTTCGTGTTTTGATAGTTAAGGGAACTGCTCGAAGATATGTTTGCCTGGTACTTGATAGATAGAGAGTTGTGGATATGTTTGAGATGAGTTGGTGTTTATTTTGTCAGACTATAGATATATCGTAACTGTTATCGTAATCGATATTATTCTACCCCAAATTAACATCGATCGTTGAAAGACTGACTCTATTGGAGTGTTTAACATAAACCTTGCTGATTGGAATGGTTATTTATTCCTCAATTTTCATGATTGCACCTACTACTGTTTGTCTCTGCATCACCTAAAGGTTGACTGGTAAAACAATGCCTATGGTATTAACTCCGCCTCTGTTCATATTTATGTGCTTGAAGTATTAAATAAATAAATAATATAATAATATTTATCCTAAATATTCTGACTTGACTATAAGAGTATGTGTGCGCGTGAGTATAGTAATGAAGGAGGAGTTCCTGACGGCGCGGCGGTAACCCGACCGCACTCGGTTTTTTTTATAAAAAAACCCTCTATAAGGTGGTCTTACTTGATAAGCTACTGCAACCTTCTGATACCCTTCATCACCTATTTAAACTACCATTCTTCCGACAGCTACGAGTATATGCTGTCCGGGGGAAAGAAGTAGATAATTGAAAATGAGACATTTTCGATTCGACAACCTGTCGAATGGTTGTAAATATCAACGCAGGTTTACCTTAATTTCATTCAGTTTAGCGAAAAATTAAAATCAAAAGACATCATATTATCATCATCTTTTTTTATATTTGTACGCTGAATACTTTATTAGATACTATTATGCTTTACGAATTGTATCTGAAATAAACGTTTTATTATTATACCCTGTTTTATCTATCCCCGCCACAAAAACACTCAAATAATCTTCCAATAATACCGTTGAAAACAATAGCAACACAAAATCAAAAACCGAACTTGCATCTCCCTCCGAATAGTTGAGAAAAGTTGTGCGCATACCGTGATGTCGGGGGCTCGCCTCACTGCGCTAATAGTCCGTGACGGTATAAATTGCAGCAGGATGGGTAGGGGATGACGTAGTAGGTATAAACAAGCGGTGGATGGGAGTCGTGATGTAGATGTTATTCTTGTTTTAGGGAAGGTTAATGGTAGTTTTGGTATCTATTTTGAATCGTCTTGACAATATTGTTTTGGGTCGTTTTAGTTTCGCTACCGATATAAAGGATTCGTTGATGTTTTATTATAAAGTCGGAATAAAACCGCTGGTATCAGTCGGTAGGGGAACATAACAGGCTGAGGCATCTATGACGTCACACCTGAATTCTCCGAAGGCACAGACAGAGGTGTATTATGGCATACCCACATTTAGAATATGCCATAAAAAAGCAGAAGACAGTTAGAAGTTTACTAGAATAATTTATTAAGTGTACTTGTCTGTCCTAAGCTTTATAAGAAAAACTATTAAGAAGAAAATGAAAATCAAAACAACAAAATCATGGGCGGTCTAAACACTGACGTCACGTGCATAGGATCACAATTTATGACGTCACGGCCTATTAGCGTCGCAGAGGCACCCCACTGCGCGGTGACTAAGTTGGGAATAGTGCAGTTGCATCGTAATCACATTTGTTACTGTGATTCCCGTACTGAAGTGGAAAGTTGAGAAAATGGGGGACATTTTCACTGGAATTTGTAAGTGATTTATTGTGTGTTACGATAATATTGAATAGATATTTAAGGGGACTACATGACTAAAAAATTAAAACACTAGTGATTTAGTATGTTGCTTGTAGAATAATCTGAAAAAAAAATCAGAATGATGGTATGTATATTAATAATATGGTTTTTAATGTAAAAATATGAAACACGGTGCTTCGATTATGCACTAAGAGAGTCAGCAAACATGATACAATGTTAATTATCATACTATCACACTAATATTATAAATGCGAAAGTTTGTGAGTGTCCGGTGTGCGGGTGTGTTTATATGTTTGTTACTTCTTCACGCTCAAACGGCTGAACTAATTTTTATAAAATTTGTATGGAGGTATCTGACACCCTGGATTAACATATAGGCAAATTTTTATCCCGATATTCCCACGGGATCGACATTTACGCGGGTGAAACCGCAGGGCGCTGCTAGTTTGAAATAAGCTAATGTAGCTCAAAGGCATTTATGTTCTCTAAATAACCCATAATTACCTATCTTTTGCACGAGTACCGAACCCACACCTCTTCGTACACTTGACAAGCAACAAGCTACATATTTGACAGCTAGTCAAAGATTGCCCCAGCACGGAGCGGAACCCCACTGCGGGCCCATTTCCCCTGCGAAAGAATGCAGCACTCAACGAGGATATTAAACTCAAATCATGCGGGAGGGAGAGAGTAGCCAATGCATTGTAGGTTGGGAGATAGTAGAGGAAGATTTTATGTCTTATATTTTTTATAGCATTTTTATTGTCAGGATTTATTTATAGCTTTATGAACGTTAGAATTTCAGACGCGTGGAATGTGCATCTAGTAAGTAGGTAGATAGATATAGTAAACCAAATTTTATTTACATACTAGCAGCGCCCTGCGGTTTCACCCAAGTAAATGTCGATCCCGTGGGAATATCGGGATAAAAAGTAGCCTATATATTAATCCAGGAGGTCAGCTACCTCCATACAAAATTTTATCAAAATTGGTCCAGCCGTTTGAGCGTGAAGAAGTAACACACTCACACACACACATTCATAAACTTTCGCCTTTATAATATTAGTGTTATACATTTAAATATAATATAAATGATGTACTTATTGTAAATTTAGTTTACCTCTTGTGAAATTCATAATATGCATACTGAAAATTCGCGTCTTTTAATTGATCACGTTTTTACTAGCAATTGCTTTTTGGTTAATTACTTTATTTGTTCTTAGTAATGTCAAACACATCCTGAGGGGAGGAATGCTTAGAATGTGTTTTTAAAATTCGTTAAATTAAAACAAATACCGAGTAATACTATACTAAATTTTAGCCACCACATTTTAGCATTTATACCATATGCTTCTACCTTTAACCTTGGTGTTTATTATTAATAATAAAATAATTTATTCTTCAAAAAAGTACAAAAGCGTTTTAAGAATCAAAATTATTCATCTATTTTAGTGAGGTGAAGGCATTTTAAATTAAAACTACGACTCCCAAACTGAGACATGCTCGTATTGGGTAGTCGGCGGTCGGCCGTTTTAGATGTCGTATACGTTTTACACTGTAATCAGCAAACAACTTATCATTCCAGGAGATCTTATTTTGAACATCACCCACAATGTTCTAGAACAAAGCTCCCTATCTCCTTGCCTACATCTTGCAACAAACTTACCATGTCCGGCACTACTGAATGCAGCTAATGACCGAGGGTCAGACCCTTCTGTCATCGCCATTTAGGGGATGAGCAATATTGAAAACTGTACCCTATACCTATTTCATAGAACAAGATTGTGTATAGAAGCGAAACTCCAAAACGCATTTTAAATGCCTACAGTTTTGGGGAGTTCCATATGTAACGGCCCGACTTACGAATAGTTAGCCGTGAGTTCAAACCCAGGCATACACTTGCTTTAAACATACACATACATAGTCAGCTTAAAATGTTCCCACTGCTGGGACACAGGCCTCCTCTAGGTGAGAGGGAGTGGGCCGTAATCCACCACGCGGCCCAGTGCGGGTTGGCAGATGTCACATGTCTACGATTTTTTGTTTCTAGGACATGCCGGTTTCCTCACGATGTTTTTCTTCACCGTTTTGAGAGCAGTGGTGATGAAATAATTTACCTACACAAAGTAAAGCGGGTTCGAACCTATGACCTACAACTCGTAAGTCGCGGCCGATACCACTGGGCCACCACTGCTCTCTTGATTGAGTGATTAATGTGGTGTATTAATTTGTAATGTTTATATTGCACTTCTATTCATATTTCATATTCTATGCCAGTATCCATCCCTGCTTGCTAATGGCACCTAGCTCTTTTGTTTGAGTCCGTTTGAACCATTTGTTTTTATTTGACGACTGGTGACTGAAGATGGTGGTCATTGTGCGGTGTTTTTGAGTGACTTTCACGTAAATGGAGGGTATTTGAATTTGATTTATAGCTGGTGTATTGTGGGAGATGGGAAAGAGATGGTTCATTGTTTTTTTTCCAGATGATTTGCAAGTTAAACTAAAGTACTTAAATACACTTGAACATATTTATTTTACTTATACACTCGAACATATTTATTTTACTTATTGTTTTATTTTATTTGATATTTATTGTTAGCGACGATACGTAATTTGTCATTTAATACTTTTTCCTTGCTAATTAGTTTAATTAACTTTACTTTCGTTGTGATATTGTATTTAAGATTTTATGTTAAAGTGTTGTACATTCCAGCCACTAGAGGCGCCACTAGTATCATGTTGAATACGTAAGCTTAAGTGCTAGAGAACTTTACCGTAAGGAGAACCGTTTTTGTAATTTCATTATTTTAAGGTGTTAATTAAGGATTTCAAGGCTGATTTTTGTATAAACATTAAAGATTTATTAGTTCTAAGGTTAGAAAATAAGAAAACAATGTAAAGAGTGTCCTACCACCGAAAAAAGCCATAATTTAAGTTTCCCATACAAAAGGGCACCCGCACTCTGATTGGTCAGGGGGCGGGGCATTAGTGCCGTGCGCAAAACTGAAGGGCCCTGATTGGTCAGAACCTTACGAATTTACCTATAAAAAGGGGGCATTTTCGGTGGTCTGGCATTCCGAATCCAGCAGTGTAAGCAGTAACAACAAGAAGAAAATAAACAGAAGAAGTCAAGAAATCAGCGTTGTCATTTACTCCTCCTGCTACCACTGAACACTCTCCGGTTAGCATCCCGCCAGCGAACCCGCTCCACCAAACACGAGCAACAACATTGGTCCTTCAGAAGCCGGATCGGGTTAAAGAAGATGCGTTCTACAAGAGCAACAGCAGGGCGTTCGAAGACTACGGAAGATAGTACATCATCATCAGACTGGAGTATGAATACGCCAAGTGAAACTGCAAGCGAGTCGACTACGGGCACGTCAACTACGAGTCGATCAACACTCACGAAGAGGACGCCACCGCCCAGCATACAAGAACAGCCGCCACCCGCTTGTCAGCCTGAAGATGCTGCTGGAAAAGAATCAACACAAGGGGAAGTGACTCATACCACCCCCCCGACCCGCACTATCGAAGCGTCAATTCCCGCTCGCCAAGAAGAGAGTCATCCACCGCCGCAGATTCAAGAAAGAAGCGTCGCAGTAAAAACGCGTCTGAACAACGAAAGTGTACCAACGTCCAGAGAAGCGAGTCTGCAGCGGCCTCACCCCAATAAGACGACCCGCGAGCCAGCCACCCATTCTGTTCGCTCGTCGCATAGGAAGAGAGCAGAAGCGCAAGCAAGAATGACAATAGCACTAAGGGAATTAGAACTAGCAGAAGCACGATCAAAAGTCGCTCAAGCTGAACTCGAGCTTCTCGCAGCGGGTTCAGAAGAAGAAGAAGAAGAAGAGCTGTATGAACAAACTCAAGAAGTCGAGCGATGGTTCATCCAATCCGGGGAAAAGCCCAAGGATCGAAGGCCGATCGAGACAGAAGAAAGGAAGAGCGACATCCAAGAGTTGGCCTCAGTCATACTTAAGCTATCAGAGAAGCCACGTGACAACGGTTCATCAAAGTATCTCGAACTCCCTCACTTCAACGGGTCCTGCGAAGAATGGTTACCCTTCAAGAGATCATACGAAGATACGGCCGCTTCCTTCAGTAACAATCAGAACCTAGCGCGCCTCAGAATAGCAATCCAAGGAAAAGCAAGAGAAGCCGTCCAAAGCCTGCTGTTCACCACTGAAGATCCACGAGACGTAATCAAGGGACTGGAAGCAAGATTCGGAAGACCTGGAGCGCTGGCATTAGCAGAACTAGAAAGAATGAAGAACCTGTCGAAAGTCGGCGAGAACCCAAGCGACATTTGTATATTTGCAAGCAAAGTAAAGAACGCCGTCGAGACAATCAAGGCCCTGAAGAAAGAACAATACCTCAGCTCTCCCGAGACACTGAGAATTATCGTCGACAAGATGCCAACATCCATGAAATTTCGTTGGTTCGCATACCATAGAAGCAGAAGAAACGAAGAAATTCAAGAGCTGCTACTCGTTGAAGCGTTCCTAGAAACAGAAGCCGACATGTGCGGGGACTTTGCTCCACCTGAAGTGTCCTCGGAGCAAAAGAAGGCGACAAGAAGACCCATACATTCGGTGCAAGAAGCGCCAAAAGAAAAGTCACAAGAAAAATACAAGAAGTCATGCCCATTTTGTGAAGAAGAGCATTTCGCAATAGAATGCAAGAAGTTCAAAGAAGCCGACATAAATGAAAAATGGGACATGATCAAGAAGGCAAAGATATGCTTCAAATGTCTTAAATTCAAGCACTCAAGAATCAACTGTAAAGCTCCAGTCTGCAAGCAGTGTAAGAGATGGCACCATACCATCCTGCACTCCGACAAGCCGCCGGTACCAGTAGGTAAAGAAGCAAACAAAGAAGACCAGGGAAGCGCATCAGAAGAGAAGGTCGCCTCAATCCATAACGCAAAAGGAGAAGAGAAGGCATACCTGAAGATCATCCCGGTGGACCTCTACGGTCCAAAAGGCCAAGTTCGTGTACTAGCATTGTTGGATGAAGGGTCGACCGTCACGCTCTTGGACGCATCGGTCGCTGAGAAGATCGGAGTTGAAGGAAAGCCAGAAAAACTCACAATCGAAACAGTCGGCGGGAAGGTGTTAAGAAAAGATAGTTCACAGAAGATCGAACTCAAAATAAAGGGGGCTCATAGAAGAGAAAAAAGAACTATCTCTGCAAGAACCATCGACGACCTGAAGCTATCTGAACAATGCATAAACAAGGACACCGTGCAGAGTTGTCAGCATCTAAGGGCAATTGAAAATCAACTCCTCTACGTCACCGAACGGCCCAAGCTGCTTATAGGCCAAGACAACTGGGGGCTGATAGTAACAAGAAGGCTGAAGAAGGGCAAACCATCCGATCCTGTAGCCTCACTCACCAACCTAGGATGGGTGCTACACGGATGCGAAACAGGGGCGACTGCCTTAGTAAACTTCACTCACTACGGCAGATCGACCACTGACGAAGAAAGCATAGAAGAAATCGTCCGAGAACACTTCCAGTTGGAATCCCTTGGGATTCAAAATCGGTCGCCAACCAACGACAGCGACAGAAGAGCATTAGAAACCCTCGAGAAAACTACGAAGAAACTGTCAAGCGGCCAATATGAAACAGGACTCTTGTGGAAGAAAGAAGACGAAACCCTACCCAACAACTACAACCAAGCAATCCGACGCCTCGTCAACATCGAAAAGAAATTGGATCAAGACCAAGAAACTAAAGAGCACTATGAGAAGCAGATCCAGAATCTAATTGAAAAGGGGTACGCAGAGAAAGCTCCAGTAACTTCAAACAAAGGAAGAACATTCTACTTACCCCACTTCGCCGTCGTGCATCCAATCAAGAAGAAGCTGAGAATAGTGTTCGATGCAGCCGCCAAGTTCGAAGGGAAGAGCCTTAACGACGCCTTGCTCTCGGGCCCTGACCTTCTACAATCGCTGTTCGGCGTGCTACTACGCTTCAGAGAAGGACCCGTGGCTGTCATGGCTGACATCCAAGATATGTTTCTTCGAGTGAAGGTTAGAGAAGATGACCGAGACAGTCTCAGGTTCCTGTGGCGCGGAAGCCGAAGATCAGGCAAGCCCGAAGAGTACAGAATGTCGTCAATCATCTTCGGCGCAGCGTCATCACCAGCGACAGCGATATATGTAATGAACAAGAACGCGGAAGAATTCAAGAAGACCCATCCCGAAGCAGTGATAGCAATAAACAGAAACCATTACATGGACGACTATCTACAGAGCTTTGCGTCTACAGCTGAAGCAAAGAAGATATCAAAAGAAGTTAAAGAGATTCACGCAAGAGCAAACTTTCATCTGAAGGGTTGGGCCAGTAACAATTGGGGGGTACTGTCAGAAGTAGAAGACACAAATAAAGAAGATTCCCTGCAACTAACGAAAGAAGAGAAGACTCTAGGGCTAAGATGGCTGGTAAAAGAAGACGCACTGGCCTTCAATGTGGGGCTACGCAACACATCAAAAGACCTTCAAGACGGTAGCAGAACTCCAACGAAGAGGGAGGTCACGAGCGCAGTGATGTCTACATTTGATCCAATGGGTTTTGCAACACCAGTCTTAATACAAGGGAAGAAGCTAATTCAAGACATTTGGCGAACGAAAATAGACTGGGACGAAGAAATTAACGAGCCACAAAAAGAAGCCTGGATGAACTACTTAGAAGAAGTATCAGCATTAGAAAGACTAAAGATTCCAAGGTGCATCTCACCCCGCGGCAGAAAAGGACAGCTGCATACGTTTACTGATGCAAGTGAAGAAGCCTACGCGGCGGTAGTCTACTGGAGGACAGTCGAGCCCGGAGGAAAGGTCCATATCTCCATGATCGCCGGCAAAGCGAGAGTGACGCCAATAAAACCAGTATCAATTCCGAGGCTAGAGCTTCAAGCGGCACTACTTGGCAGCAGGCTAGCTGCCACGGTCGAAGAGGAGTCAGAGTTCGAAATATTAAAGAAGATTTACTGGACCGACTCTAGCACAGTACTACAGTGGATCAAGGCGGAACCGAGGAAGTTCAAAACCTTCGTAGCCAACCGGCTAGCAGAAATCGAAGAAAAGTCCAAGCCAGAAGACTGGAGATGGGTACCGACAAAAGAAAATCCAGCAGACGACGCCACGAGAGGAACCCCAAACGAATTCGACCACAACGCCAGGTGGTTCAGAGGCCCGTCATTTCTCCGTCAACCAGAAGAAGAGTGGCCATTTCACGACTTCAAGCCAGAGAGTATTATGCCAGAAGAAAAGAACAAGCAAAAGGCAATGACGGTAACAGCTGCAGAGGACGTCCTTCTGGATCCAGAGAGGTTCTCAAGCTGGGAACGACTACTGCGCACTACAGCCAGAGTGGTCGCCTTCACGTACCATTTACTGAAGGCCCGCAAAGCAACCACCACCGCCACGCACCGGAGGGACGAGTCCTGGAAACCTCAGAAGAAAACCCAGAAGAAAGACACACGAACGTCAACCCAATTAGCCGACAGAAACAAGCGGCGGTACCTACCCCTGGAAGAAGATCACTTAAAGAAGGCCGAAGAGTTATTAATGAAGATGAGCCAAAACGATAGTTTCGCCTCGGAAATAAAGAAGTTGAAGTCAGAAAAACCCTTAGAAAGCACGAGTCGGCTCAAGAAGATCGACGTCTATATGGGGGACGACGGAATTATCAAACTAAGAAGCAGGACAATGAAATTCCGCGACAAGAGCGAGAGGAGAATGAACCCCATCATCCTAGACGGAAAGCAGAGAATAACACGTCTCCTCATACAGCATTACCACAAGAAGTTCCTCCACGGAAACACTGCCACCGTGATGAATGAGATCCGGCAAAAGTATTGGATCCTGGGCCTAAGAGCGACTTTGAAGGCAGTCGCACACAGCTGTCAATGGTGCAAGGCAAAGAAGAGCTTACCAGAGATACCTCCGACGGGAGACCTGCCGATCGAGAGACTACAGCATCATCAGTTCCCGTTCTCTTGCACGGCCGTAGACTACTTCGGGCCGATGCAAGTCACTATCGGGAGAAGAGCAGAGAAGCGCTGGGGGGCATTGTTCACCTGCCTCACCACTCGAGCCGTACATCTAGAGTTAGTGCCCTCTCTTAGCACCAGCTCGATGATTATGGCACTTCGACGAATGGCAGCCAGAAGAGGAACCCCAAAAACCATATTCAGCGATAACGGGACGAACTTTATTGGGGCAAAAAGGGAGCTGGAAGAAGCCGCACAAGAGAAGGGCTTCAAGTGGAAGTTTATTCCCCCAGGCACTCCGAACATGGGAGGCGCCTGGGAGAGACTCGTGCGCACGGTCAAGACAGCGTTGGCAGCGGTTCTCAACGAAAGAAGCCCACCCGAAGAAGTGCTCCATACTCTAATGACCGAGGTCGAACACATCGTCAATTCCAGACCTCTCACTCCAGTCAGCATGGATCCAGAAGATGAAGAGGGTCTGACACCGAACCATTTCCTACTGGGGAGATCGTGCGGAGCAATGGCGCCGGGAGAATTCGACGACACAGAACTAATCGGGAAGGCAAATTGGAGAACCGCCCAAAGACTCGCAGACCACTTCTGGAAAAGGTGGATCAAAGAGTACCTACCACTCTTAATGCCAAGGAAACTTGAAGGGAAAGAAACCAAAGACCCAAGAGAAGGAGATATCGTCCTAATAGTAGACGCTACATTGCCAAGAAATTCATGGCCTCGCGGAGAAGTCATCAAGACATATCCTGGACCGGACGGCAGAACCAGAGTGCTGGACGTGCGAACGTCGGGAGGTATACTTCGCCGCCCAACTCGAAGAGTCATCGTGCTGGTTCCTGCGGCATCGTCGTCGCTTCCAGAGGAGGCAGTGCTGCGCACCGTGGGGGAGAATGTTAGCGACGATACGTAATTTGTCATTTAATACTTTTTCCTTGCTAATTAGTTTAATTAACTTTACTTTCGTTGTGATATTGTATTTAAGATTTTATGTTAAAGTGTTGTACATTCCAGCCACTAGAGGCGCCACTAGTATCATGTTGAATACGTAAGCTTAAGTGCTAGAGAACTTTACCGTAAGGAGAACCGTTTTTGTAATTTCATTATTTTAAGGTGTTAATTAAGGATTTCAAGGCTGATTTTTGTATAAACATTAAAGATTTATTAGTTCTAAGGTTAGAAAATAAGAAAACAATGTAAAGAGTGTCCTACCACCGAAAAAAGCCATAATTTAAGTTTCCCATACAAAAGGGCACCCGCACTCTGATTGGTCAGGGGGCGGGGCATTAGTGCCGTGCGCAAAACTGAAGGGCCCTGATTGGTCAGAACCTTACGAATTTACCTATAAAAAGGGGGCATTTTCGGTGGTCTGGCATTCCGAATCCAGCAGTGTAAGCAGTAACAACAAGAAGAAAATAAACAGAAGAAGTCAAGAAATCAGCGTTGTCATTTACTCCTCCTGCTACCACTGAACACTCTCCGGTTAGCATCCCGCCAGCGAACCCGCTCCACCAAACACGAGCAACAACATTTATCATCTGCCTAGCCTTCTCCCAGCTATATTGGGGTCGGCTTCCAGTCTAATCGGATGCAGCTGAATGCCAATTTACATGAAGCGACTGCCTATCTGACCTCCACAATCCAGTTACTGGGTAAGACTGTTTGTCTGACTTTCGGGCTTCTGACCCGGGACCAACGGCTTAACGCGCTCTCCGAGGAACGGAGGGGTTTCGGTATGTAAAGAAGGTCATCCACAGACCAACTACGGCAAGCGAAGCTTAACCTGATCGATCGACTTGTGCGGCTGTTATTATTTAGCCACGGACTCGTACTACAATAAAACCTGTCACTGACCTGCAAATTGCAAAAAACATAAATAAAAAATTGAATTCCGCGGGGTACCCTCGTACTTCCCACGTGATAGGACAATCATTCCGTAAAAACTTTGATAATACAATACCATTCTACCTCTCGACCACATTAATAAAACATGACTCCAAACACCTTTTAATCTCGGAACGCACTTGTAACACGAAACAGTTTACTCAACTCAGTTTCATATTTCAGGAGCACCCACATAAATCTTATCGGAATTTAATATAAAGACTATGGCGCGCCGTAAATCCGGCCGTTACTTATTTATAAGTCGAAACCCCCGCGGTTCAATGAAAGCTGTACATCATGGCTGAAAAGCCTTTGAACGCGAAGGTATTGTGGTGAAGGGGGGAGGGGGAGGGGTGATTTGAGGAAATATGCGGTTAAGAGGTTAGTTATGCGGTGATGAGGTAAATAGATAATGTGCTTTAATGTGTGATGGGTAGGGTCCATAAGAGCTTTCTTGAGTTAGTGTGAATTAGTGAATATTTCTGCGACGAAACAATAAGTAGGTATTATATATTTTTAGAAACAAAAGAAAGACAGAAAAAATCCCTCTTCCGACTAATAATTTCCCGTCTTTACTAACATACTCCTCTCCAGATCTACTCGAGGCGCTGATGACCTTCATCCGTCACAATAACATTAAATTATGAATTATTCTGTGTGTGGTGTATAATATTTATTATAATAATAATTACAATATAAAAAAAATCTGCTGTTTCCTACATTTATATTCGTCAAAATGTTGGGAACAGCAGATTTTTTTTTGGGATTTCTGGTTTGGTCCCTTAATAAAAGTTGTTGATGAGTACAACGACCTCTTAAGAGGTTGTTAATGTTTTACCAATAACCCTGCATAAGTGCGTACATAAATGGTAAAATAAATAAATAATAATTATTATTATCTGCTAGATATAGTTAACCTAAACTTATAAGGGTCATTAAACAAGACATAAGTTATAGCTTATGTGTTTCTCAGCTGTTAAAAAATACTCTTTTAACATTTCTTTCCGTTTTTTAATCTCGGAAGCTCCTTAGCTCGCCCGTTGGTTTATGCAGCTAAGAGCAAAGTGCTAAACAAAGTAAGTTATAACAAGGTGTAGATTGCCGAGGCTGTGCGCGACCGTGACGGTGCATCAGAATGCGTCGCCCTATGCCCGCGTATCTTCATACCACCAGGATCTCTTGGTTACTGAATGTGACAGCTGGGAAAGGACGTTTAGAGCTTGGCCACACACGTATGTACGTAATTTCCTTCATTTATGTCAATAGGTGATAGTTAGATCAGATAGGCAGTCGCTCCATGTAAAATACTGGTATTCAGCTGCATCCGGTTAGACTGGAAGCCGATCCCAACATAGTTAAGGCTAGGCAGATGATGAGGCGATAATTAAAAAAAGATTTTCATAGGTACAGTCAACAAAGGAGTTAAGTATACAGGAGCGTCGGATATTGTTGAAGTTTACTAAGAAACCGATGGATATTCTCGAATAAAATTTTAGTTTATTAATAGAAAACAAACAGCTCATTTATTAAATTAAATTTCAGTCCAGAACATCCATCGGTTTCTTAGTAAACTTCAACTATATCCGACGCTCCTGTATACTTAACTCCTTTGTTGACTGTACATTCGATGTATCAAAATCATCTTTTTAAGTCAACGGTCAAGTAAGAATTTTACAGTTTTCAAAGACATCTTGAGAGCGTTCTTGATGAGGAAGTAGGGTTGTTATGGGGGTCCAAATATCAAGTAAAAAATTTTTGATGTTTAGGCTAAAGTTCAACACTTTAATATGTCAGCCTTTTCAAAAGACAGCTCTCAAAACGGCAAGCCTGCACCCCCTCCTAGTGTTTAAACTGAGAAAGTGAAGTGGTGCATTAACCTCCCTAGCAACAAGCCCCGTAAACCGAAGAGTTGCTACTAAATGATCTTTTTAGACCTTTGTATCCTGCTTATGTGTATGAAGTTTCATTAAAATCGGTTCATTCATTTCGAAAAACAAGGGCTTGAAAGTTTGTATGAAATGCCGAACGCTCTTAATTAGCTAAGTATTAGACAATAAAACTGCATCAAATTACACGTGAATATGATAGATCGGGGTCATGCCGACTTACTTAGGAAATGTCAAGACACTGATTAACGGGGTCATCATCTGCGTTGCCTTTTCCCAACTATTTGGGGGTTGCTGATGGTGATCACCGGGGTGGTTTTAGTGAGGTAAAAATCCCATACTCCCCGATCTCTCTGCGGAGTTCGGGTGCCTTTTGAAGGTTTCGCCCCGAAAAAAAAAAGGCGATTTCGCGAAAATTGCACTATACCTACTCTTGCTTTTTGTACTGACGCCAGCACATCAAGCTACTACAGCCTGTCAAACTTCTTTAATAGATTTTTAACTTTATCGCTAAAGCATAAGTTTCAAAGTTGATTGGGAAAATTTGACAGTTTCGGGTAGCTTGATGTGCTGGCGTCTGTACTTTGTGGCTGGTCGATGTAGCCAACACTGACACTTCTAGTCTCTCTAATTCTCCCCACACTGTACGCTAACCTGTACCTGCAACCCTCCCGCGCGACCCTGATTTTTATTTCACTACAGAGAGAATGAAATTGCTCGTAGTACTCGGGCTTTTTTATTTATATATGGCAACACTTTGTTTTACGTATTATGCTTGTTGAATAGGCATTGTGGGTAATAATGGAACAAAAAGCCTCTGTTCTAGAGTATGTAAAATGGGAAGTCGGTCGTTGTCATTTGTTTTTTTTTTTCATTTCTGAAAAAAATGTGGTTGTGATTTCGG
Source organism: Oligia fasciuncula (assembly GCA_963082905.1). Classification (NCBI taxonomy): domain Eukaryota; kingdom Metazoa; phylum Arthropoda; class Insecta; order Lepidoptera; family Noctuidae; genus Oligia; species Oligia fasciuncula. The sequence goes on along the minus strand of OY720392.1, from coordinate 2,750,110 downwards.
GTTGAAATTAATGCGGGGTTGCTGTACCTATTAAAAATCATTCTGTTTTTTTTAATGTAAATGTTTCGTCCGTTCTAAAAGGCAAACAAATTATAATTAGTCTTAGTTATTTATCTTGGATATTATTAATTAGGATTCTTAGTATAGTAGTGAGTGGGGGGCCCGTGGCTAAATAATAACAGCCGCATAGGTTGATCGACCTTAGGTTAAGCTACGCTTGCCGCGGTTGGTCCGTGGATGGGTGACCATCTTTACATACTGAGACCGTGCTTCGAAAAGCACGTTAATCCATTGGTCCCGGCTGTCATTGGTGGATCTTTGACAGTCGTTATGTGAAGCCCACCAATCTTACCAAGGGGTATCGTATTACCGTAACGGGGTTGTGGAGCTCAGATATGCAGTCGATCCATGTAAAATATTGGTATTCTGCTGCATCCGGTTAGACTGGAAGCCGACCCCAACATACTTGGGAAAAGGCAGGTGGTGATTTCCGTCGCAATACTTTTAGCACAAAGAGCTATAACTACCACTTCAAAAACATCAGACTCAATTAATTTGTAAATTAATTCGTATAAGTGGATTAATGCAAAATATAATGTTGTAATATAAACCTTCGTTATCTTGTAGCAGAGTAAAAGTATCCCTATCTTCTATGCAATTATCTCACGTCCTTTCTTTGGTATTGTTCGTCGAATCGTTGAGCTCCTCAAGTTCTGAGTTGAGCTTATTTTTTATTTATTTTTTATAGTAGTTTATTTCCACAAAACGGCACTGGAATGCATACTTCGAAGACAAACATCCGAGGCGTCGGTGCGCCATCTTCGACGTAGACACCATGGCTTGTCTGCGCGAAGTGGCGCAACTATGCCACTAGCAAATCTTCGTACAGCATGTGTAGATCGTGATGCAAGGGCAGCAACAACCACCGCAGCAGCCACCGCAACAGCCACAACCTCCGCACATTTTTTCCTATGTAAAGTAAAGAGTACTTGAAGAGCCTAAAATAGGTTCGAAAATAGACGAGCAAAGTTGTGGAAAGTCACCGTTTTTAATAAATTTTTAAGAGATAAAGGTTTTTTTTTTACTTTTTATTATGTGTGTATTACGCAAGCGATTTAATTGAGCTGCACTATTTTTGACAAATGCGTGCACTGATTGGACAGGTTCGCTCAATCTGTGTGGTTCTTTCCTCAAAAGACCATTTCAGACACCAATCTACATGGTCTTCACACGATCTGAGCACGATTTTGTCTGGACTTTAAAAGAGACTGGTGACCTCTGAGTTGGTTTCGGCCTTTCTTTTCAGAATAGTCAGATAGGAAACGCCGACCTCATCTAGTTTAAAAAAATATTATTGACGTGTAAAAGTGTTTGTACAAACCTACTTCGAGAAAATAAATCATTTATCACGCTCAGTATGACTCATACTGAAACGTGGCAGTGGGTAGGGCACATTGCTCGCAGAACTGATAGCCGATGGGGCCGAAAGGTTCTGGAGTGGCGACCGCGTACCGGAAGACGTAGCGTTAGAAGGCCTCCCACAAGGTGGACCGCTGACTTGGTGAAGGCCGCAGGAACCCGTTGGATGCGAGAAGCACAAAACCGGTCGTAGTGGACGTGCTTGGGGGAGGCCTATGTCCAGCAGTGGATGTTTTTCGGCTGAAATGACGATGATGACTAAAACGTGAAACAAATAAGTAATCTTAATTTTTTTTTTTTATAATTTTGGTGTTACAATAATGGTGTTAGTTTCAGATATTTTCCCAGTACATTCTGCCTGTTGGCATACAAACACTTTAAATTCACCATCCTTTTTCCATAGACATTAAATTAAATCTAAGTCAGTATTGCGGTAGCGTACCTAACTATACCTACCACACGTCTATGGTTGAAACACTATCACACTAATATTATAAAGGCGAAAGTTTATGAGTGTAGGGGTGTGTGTGTGTGTTTATGTTTGTTACGTCTTCACGCTCAAACGGCTGGACCAATTTTGATAACATTTTGTATGAAGGTAGCTGACACCCTGGATTAACATATAGGATACTTTTTATCCCGATATTCCCACAGGATCGACATTTACGCGGGTGAAACCGCGGGGCGCAGCTAGCACACATAACACTAACACACACACTAACACATAACACTATCCAACATAAGAGCCGAATATGCAAAATGGATTAATTTGGAAACCATTTACAACCGCTTGCCGGTCCCATTAAACGAACGCCTTTCAAGATGTCCCCTCATACACATAATTATGTAGATTCAAAACCCCATACAGAGTTTGCATCATCAAGATTTAGTTGACTTAACTAGATGAAATTAATGTACACACGGCAAAATGATTAAGTTGGTACCGGTAAGCAACGAACATGATATTTATATTTCTATCTATATACTAATACAAAAAAAAAAAACAAAAAAAAACACACTAAAAAAAAACACTCGCACTCGCTAAATACTGGTATTCAGCTGCATCCGGTTAGACTGGAAGCCGACCCCAACATAGTTGGAAAAAGGCTAGGCAGATGATGATCTATCTATATACTAATAATAAAGCAGTTAATTTGTTTGAACGCCCTAATCTCTGGAACTACCAGTCGGATTTAAAAAAATATATTGGATTTGATAGTCCAATTTTTAAGGAGCGTTGTAAGCGCATAAGTTTCGATCACGTGGAAATATCGGTATAAAAAGTAGCCTATATGTTAATTCAGGGCGTCAGCTACCTCCATACCAAATTTTATCAAAATTGGTCCAGTCGTTTGAGCTTGAAGAAGTAACAAACATATAAACACACACGCACACTCACAAACTTTCGTCTTTATAATATTAGTGTCATTGTCTAAATTGATTACAAGTTCAACAGACACGTAGCTAAGTTTATAGCTTGTTTACTAACAACAAGAATATCTTGAATCCTTCTATGTCATCTCAATAAACAATAAGCCAAATTTAACATAGTCTGAAGGCCATTTAAACAACAAACAAGCCTGCACACTTAATAATTCCTCTCACCGTACCAGATTACAAGGATGAAATTAAAGGACAAACAGATCGATTTCCGGAATAAAGGGGGCATGTCCGGTATTAGGGGGTAAGGGTTTTGTCTGACCATCTATTCGGCCGTGTTTACGGTCTTGAGCAGTGCCGGTATTGTGCACAGTCTGTCTCCTGAGCCGTGAAGGGACTGGCGACTGATGCAAGCTGTGTCCGTCTGTATGTGTGTACACGTGTGTGTTTGGCTACTTGGTTAGGTTCGGCTTCTTGGGAATATTCAGCCAATATTCAGAAAACAGGGTGGCACGGACATTGAGTTATATGTATTCAGTACATGATTTTGAAACCCCTGCGTTAAAATTTTTCTTCGGATATTTGAAACAAGATTAGCTGTTCTATACACCGTGTCCCGGACGATATACATAAACTTCGGCCAGATGTTCAGACCATGGAAATAAGCATTTTCCATTCTGGACACATTCATTAATTCTTATTTTTTGTTAATTTTCATACAAACTTACCTTGACGTAAATCACCCGCTAGATGCCTCGTTATCCGAATTGGCAACGACGTATTTTCATTCATAAGATTTGGCGGGCTGAAACTTGTTAAAAATAAGTAAAGACCCTTTCTTACTGCATAGCTCAATTAAATTTCATAAAAGAAATCACAAATATATTTGTAATGAAGCCTTTTTGAGTACTTTTTTTATTTATTTATAACAGCTTAAACTACCATTACAGGGTTTTACCCTAATGCGACAGTTAAGAACCATAGAGTAAGTAAACATGTAACCATATATAAGAGACGGAACTCCCATAGAAAAAGTTGAAAAACGTCGCTTGTATGAAACGTGTAAGTACTAAAACTGAATACCAACAAAACAAAAATAACACAGACTGCAGACATGCAGTCAGGGATGTACTACTTCCTTTGTTAGATTTGATTTGTAAAAACTATAGAAGCGTTTGACAAAGTTTATGGATAACGTGAAGAACACGGTGTATATATTTTGACCGCGTAGGTATTGTACAGTCAACAAAGGAGTTAAGTATACAGGAGCGTCGGATATTGTTGAAGTTTACTAAGAAACCGATGGATATTCTCGAATAAAATTTTAGTTTATTAATAGAAAACAAACAGCTCATTTATTAAATTAAATTTCAGTCCAGAACATCCATCGGTTTCTTAGTAAACTTCAACTATATCCGACGCTCCTGTATACTTAACTCCTTTGTTGACTGTACTTTTCTATGAAACAGCAGATATTTTTTTTTGATAACCTACGAAAAATTTCTACGCTCGTCTAGAATCATGTGCTGAATTCATGGTTACAGTTAGCGCGTCGATGTCCTGCCACCCTGTATACTTATTGGCTAAATAAAGTGACGGTACACGATGCATAGACTATTAATTATTTTATGGCGTTACTATAGAAAAAAGGGCACTTAGCTCTAACCTTGGTCACCGTTTGATTTTTCCCTTTCAAACATTTGGAAGGGTGGGGGGGGGGAGGGTGGGTTTATTTGCGTTTTTATCAGTGCTCTTTAATTATTTATCAATGTGGGTCACCCTCACTGCATGTTGATATTTACCAACAATCTAGCCAATGGGGTGCTCATGGTTTTTTCCGAAGTTGTTTCTTTCATAATCTACCTTCCTTGCATTTGTACTACTCTACATATCTAACTACACACACACACACACACACTACATTGCATTTTAACATTATATTCACTTACGAAAGAAATAAAAAACCACATTTTAATCCAACCATGAAGTCTTTAACCCGTCCTTAACTCCAGACCAATTTCATACGATTCAGACATAAGATTACTCATGTGTGTGTAGGATATCCGTAGGGAGGCTGTATGGAGCACGATGCATCAAAATTGGTAGCGGATGAGTCGGTCCAGTGCGCGATATTATGTGAGGGGTGGTCGGTACCCGGTGCCTTATAAGTGATACCTATGTATGTGTGTGATACTCGGGTGGCTAAATTCGCAGAGATTTTGGGCGCTTGCCTACGTGTCTATTTGGGTTATAGATTCTGGTTTGACCGCATTTCGGCCACAGCGCGGCGGCCAATCTCAACGGGAGACTAGCCTTCGGCGCGGTAGACATAGTGCACAAGTATATGCGCAGACACAGGTGCACTCTTCCCTCACTCTCATAGTCCGATGGGACGGCAATCCGACACGACCGGAAAGAGATAATTATATGTAATCTGATTATGTGAGCGTAGAGATCGTCGCATTGACTTCGCTCCCAAGTAAGTGAAAAGAACATAAACTTCGCAGAATCATCTGCCTAGCGTTTTTCCCAACTATGGCGGGGTCAGCTTCTAATCTAACTGTATGTAGGTGAATACCAGTTGTCATGGAGCGACTGCCTAGCTGACCTCTACAACCCATGCTGTAATACGATACCCCTTGGCAAGTCTGGTTGTCAGACTTCCGGGCTTCTGACTACCCGTAACCCGAATGAGTAGAAGTATTATTTACCTCACTATCACGCAAACATCAAGAAATTCTTGCTAAAGTTACGCCACTACTTATATTTCACCTCCCGCGTATTTTCCCGGAATAAGTTGCGTCGCCGGCGATCCCGGCGGGATTCCCTGAATTCCCGGGCTACACCAACCCTTTAAATATATCCAGTAGTGTATTAAAGCTCGGGAAATGCAGTATTTACGAGAAGTATTTACTTGTGAATAGTGAGAACGTACGGTTTTGTGCGGAGTTTCTTGTTCATATTTGTATTGTGAGCCGTTGGGAAATTGTTAGCGCGTTAGCTGTGGACTCGGACGATATAACTGGTGGTAATCTGGTAAAAAGAGATCTATATTAATCGGTTTAAAATTGAAATCTCTGAAGGCTCTTTATTACCCGACTCCGGCGAAGCAAGAAGGAGGGTTATGATTTTGACCGGTATGTATGTATGTATCCTTGATATCCGGATGTATGTGTTCATCTGTTTCCTTATTACTTCTAAACTACTTGTCTTAATTAGACAAATAAGGTATCGTTGGAGGCGTCTTGATTGTCTGCTGGTTATAGGCTATGTGACGTCACACTAAATTCAATATGGCTCCCTCTAGAGGACATAAAGTATTGAATTTAAAAATAAATATTTTGGGATGGCGCCTTGTTGGGTATCAAATGAAAGGGCTTAATTAGCAGATTTCAAAAATATAAACATTACTGAAATAAGCCCCAAACTAATTAAATAAAAAATAAGTTTAAAAACTAAAACCCGACTACTGAAAAGGATGACACAAGAAAGTACCTTCCCGTGGTCGCATGCTATCATAGCTTATAAGTATCTTAGTGAACAACGGCACCACGACCTCCACAACCCAGTTACTGGGTAATACGATACCCCTTGGTAATACCCGTCGATCAGGGCCTTTAATCCTGGTTATAATTTATCTGCGTGCCAAATTTCATTCAAATCCGTTCAGTAGTTTTTGCGCGGAAGAGTAACAAACATCATCCATCTATCCTCATAAACTTTCGCGTTTATAATATTAATAGAATTTTTATGACAAAGCTATTTCACATTATTTTTATGTTCGTAGGAATTACGTCACACTTTTACGGTAGGTAGTTAGGTACGAGTACGAAAAATACATTTCATCGTTCGATGAGAAGGCAAGTTGCCAAGAACGATAAAAATCTGAGATAATTTGTCTTGTTTGTCGTCTTTTAGATCAATATTAAGACCACTGCAGTAGACCACAATAGAGATGTCAGCATTGGAGGGGCGAAGCCTGCCGGGTCAGCGGGATTGTCCGAAAGGGTTACCGCTGGCCCGGAACATAAAGGGCTAAGGAAGGAACACGGGTGGGTTTTAGTCAGTACGAGTCTGACACTCCCTACCGCTCCACCCAGAGCGGGAGGGGTCATTTGATGATTTCCCATCCGCAAAAAAAAAGTAGACCACAATTGTATACCTACTTAAATATGCGGAATTTCAATATAACATTTTATTTTACTCAATACACCATTTTAAACACCAATTCTACATGGTTCTCACATGATCTGACCAAGATTATGTCTGGACTTTAAAAGAGACTGTAACCTTTGCGTTTGTTTCGGCCTTTCTTCTCAGAGTACCTAGTCAGATGGGAAAAGCTAACCACATCTAGTTTTCAAAATATGATTGACGTGTGAAACCGTTTCAACAAACCTACTTACAGAAATAAAATCATTTCTATCACTGCTGGGGCCTAAAAAAGCCACTTTGGCAGAATCATAAAAGGATAACATTATGAATCCTAATGGACCGTTAACTGTTAAGTTAAAGTGACCTATTAAAAGGTTCTTAATGTTTTATCAATAACCCTGTATAGTATACGATTAAAAACAGAATCTAAAACGGTTTCAGAAAATAAATAAAAACAACGTGTCCAAATATTTTCATGAAGAAAACCATACAAAAAATACACATAAAGCAATGTAATCATAAACCTAACTACTAAATCTTGTCCTAACCTACTTTGCAAAGAGAGGGAATAAGTCAAAATTAAAAACGCGTTTCTCGTCAATTAATTAAACAAGGAAAGGGCCGGCTCTAAATAATATAAAGGTCGTTAGGGTGCAGCCGAAGCATCATTATCTACAGAATGGGGCGAGGTTCCGCTGAGAACGGGAGATTATGAAAGAAAACCGACTCTAGCAAGACGTCATATTTTTTTTTATTAAATGGGCCCGCTCTTGACCCCGATCACGCCTGATGGTAAGCGATAGATGAGGTCTATGATGGAACGAGGGTGCCCAGAAGATGCCTGTGTTATTATTTATTATTATTTAGTTAGCCTATGCCTCCTTAAGTCTTGAGTTGAGCTGCACGATTTCTGACAAATGCGTGCACTGGCTGGACAGGTCCTCTCAATCTGTGTGGTTCTTACCTCAAGAGACCATCTCAGACATCGATCTACATGGTCTTCTCTAACCTGACCAAGATTATGTCTGGACTTTAAAAGAGACTGTGACCTCTGAGTTTGTTTAGGCCTTTCTTCTCAGAGTTGTCAGATAGGAAACGCCAATCTCATCTAGTTTAAAAAAAAACATGATTGACATGTAAAAGTGTTTGTGCAAACTTACAAAAACAAAATCATTTATCATTTATGCAGTCCCACTTCTGGGCAAAGGCCTCCCCCAAAACCTTCCAGGAACTCTTTTCCCGCGCCACCTCGAACCAGCCCTCGAGGTACGCGTCCAGGTCATCTCGCTATCTCTTTCTGGGCCGACATCGGTGGCGCCGCCCATCTTCAGGCACCTATTGTGTCGAGACTTTTGCCCAGCCGTCATCGTGCATGCGGCTAATGTGACCCGTCCATTCCAATTTGCGTCGTAATTAAGTTAGGGACTTCTTTTCGACAGTTAATAATAAGTATTGTTCGGGAACTTGGTGAATATTACGTACGATAAATAGATACAGGTCAAGTTAATAAAAGTGTGTTAATAAAAAAATTGCCCAAAAATTTCGTACCATTTTATTACTACTAGCAGCACCCCGCGGTTTCACCCGCGTAAATGTCGATCCCGTGGGAATATTGAGATAAAAAGTTTCCTATATGTTAATCCGGGGTGTCAGGTATCTCCATACAAAATTTTATCAAAATTGGTCCAGCCGTTTGAGCAGCACTGACAGTAGATGCTGTCAGTGTCCACTGAAAATATCCGAAAAATCGCTCTCTCAAAGATTTCCGTGAACCGCTCTCCGCTATTAATAGAACCTCACTGTTAAATGAACGGATATTTCTTTTATTTCTTTAGACGAAGCAATTAAAACCGGGGGACCTCTTCAAAAAGTGAAAAGGGTCCGATTTTTTTTTGAAAAAAGAATGATTATTGATACAAGGAATTAAATAAGTATAAGAACTTCATGAGGACTTGATAATCCTCCATTTTCGGAAAGTTGAAAGAAGAGAATTAGGGCTTTCGGCAGGCTTACGAGCACCCTTACGTCGTCTTACTGGTCAATATAACAATCTATTTCAAAATATTGACATCTTTGCTCTTCCAACCAGTAGGTAAATTTAGAGGCCTTGTTCGTGACACTATTTTGGGTACTGTTCCGTAATATTCTTAACTCTTAGACTGTATTTATAATTTCTTGTTTATCTTTTTTATTTTTTTGCATGCCTGTTTAGGTACCTGTTTTTTTTTGTGTTTAGTTTTATCAATAACACTTATGTATTTTTATTGTAACTATCACATTGTAAGCGCACATCGCATTAGTTTTATAACTTTTCTTTTTATGTGGAAAATGACGTGGGTTATACATTTACTCACTCTGTAGCTCATATTTTATGTACTATTGTAATGTGTAACCGTTTATTTTCCCAAATAAATAAAATAAAATGGAATCAATATTATCGTTTGTAAAGCTCCGGTTTTCTCAAGGTGTAAGAGCGGTAACTCAAGTGATAACTGTTATGAAAATTATGATAGCGGGGTTTGACTTTGAACCGGTCAAAGTGGAGGTCCTTGGGGGAGGCCTATGTCTAGCAGTGGACGTCTTTCGGCTGAAATGATGATGATGATGGGGTTTGACTCTACGGTATCTAATGATGCTTTCTAGGAAAACACACTAACTTTTTTTACTTTACTTTCTTAGATAACATTTCAATGACGTCACTCGCCGGTAAATTGCGAACACTATGTGGCGGGCACCTCTCTTCTAAGAAACCAGCTTTACAGCACCTAAACGTTAGTAAATAACTTAAATCCATTACTAACCATCCGCCAAATATCAGTGTAAAACAAAATGTCGTAAACGCCATTCTTTGAAAACATTCTGGTCACTTTGGTATGTTGGAGACATATTGCTGCCTGCTCTAGGCGAATTTTCAAACCACTTTTGGTATTCACGCATATTATTAGCTAGGCCAGCCTTCAAGATCGATCGTTATGCAAAAGCATCCACTTTGAACCGACAGAAGCAGGTTTTTACGGCCCCTATTGAGACGAACACGATACCCTCCCCCACCATCAAGTAACAGATTACCTCAATATAAAACTCTTCAACAACGTTTACATCACATCCTTAACAAATTATAATCTCTCCATCTAAGTAAAGGAGCTCATAAATGCTCGAGTTTATTACAGCGTGTGACGTCACGTTCGAGCCGCACAGGCAATTTGTCAGGCCAGTGCGCGACTTGAGCACTCAATAAGCAACCAGCCAGGTGCGATATTAAACTGAACGCAACAAGTTACACTACGCCGAGGTATAGGTTGGAGAGTGCTTAGGTTTTTAATCATTTCTGTACCTATCTAAGGCACCGGGAGGGGCCGTGGTTAAGTACTGTTATTACCGCACAGGTCAATCGATCAGGTTAAGCTACGCATGCCACGGTTGGTCTGTGGATGGGTCACCATCTTTACATACCGAGACCCCTCCGTGGCTCGGAAAGCACGTTAAGCCGTTGGTCCAGGCTGCCATTCGTGGATCTTTGACAGTCGTTACGGGTAGTCTGAAGCCCGAAAGTCTGATAACCAGTCTTAACAAGGGATATATTATTCAGTAACTGGGTTGTGGGGGTCAGATAGGTAGTCGCTCCATTGTTCCCGGCCATTCCCGTAGCCCCCCCCCCAGACGGGGGGACATGCGGGGCCCGCCAGCTAGGCGGGCATGCGCCGGGGGGGTTGTGGATGCAAAGGCTGAGCCGGATTCCCATGACCTCCCCATCAAGGCGATGAGGGAACACCGCTGAGTTTTAGTGGGTATACTGCCACCCTGGCAGGGAGTCCCACATACTCCGTCTCTTCCCCCGACGAGCGGAGATGCGTAACATTTCTCAGCGAAAAAAAAAAAAAAAAGGTAGTCGCTCCATGTAAAATACTGGTATTAAGCTGCATCCGGCGTGGTGGATTATAACCCCCGCCCTCTCACAGAAAGGAGGAGGTGTCCCAGCAGTGGGAACGTTATTCGCAGACTATGCTAAATTATCTCTTCTAGTACATCTAATATTACCGACACGAAGCAAAGAAGAATTAGCATTCTCTTATACCCTTTCAAAACATTACTTTCCCTTCCTTAAATTTTCCTAAAATAATTCTCCAACATTACATCAAAAGAATCTTTAAGCCAGAGACACAGTACTGTGTCGTGTTGTGTCATGACTCGGGATACACCAATCAAACGAATCTGTTCAGGACTACGCCAAATTACAACGAGTTTTGATTGGCTAACACTGTGTCAGAAGGCGTCACGACACGCCACGACACGTAAGTATGTTTCCGCCATTAGACAGTTAAAGTGTGAAGTTCTTCTACTTAGTACAAAGTTGGAGCGAAATCCGATGATTCGGAAACGCTTAGTGAACTCCCAAACAATTTAAGTACTGTGTTCGTAAACCTATTAACATATTGGAGGCTCCAATTGTTACGTGGAACTTTTTGGATGTGTTCAGGCTTTTCTTGGAAGTTTTAGAGGAAGAAAAAAGATATATATGTGTGGGAATAAAGTTGGTCTTGTATCGACATCGATTTTATGAAGTCTATTTTTATTGCGATGTTAAAACGTGTACACAGTATTTAAAGTCTATATTACCAAGCCGCGCACAGCAGCTTGACCGCGGGCGTCTTCCGCGACACGCGATTGTAGTCGAAAGTATGTTGCGACGCGCGTACGGCTCCGCTCGCCTGTCGTCGTATCCAATCGAATCCTTTCGGCTGTCGTCCAAATTTTTCTTTTCCTCTACTGTGTTTTATGATTATTTTCTTCTTCTTCAAATGCAATAGCCAACAATACTATGTCAACTTCAACCAATTTCAAAAATTAGAACGCGTCAACACGGTAGGAATGAAACTATTTGACTAGGCGCATGCTGGCATTTATTGAAGAGTTCCGTTGTCTTTCTCCGAAACTCATCATCAGATCTTTACGAAATTTAAATGGGACCATTACGGAATAAACCTCTTTCAAACAAAAAATAATTTTGCAAATCCGTCTACTTATTATAACGGAGTTATGCCCGAATATACATAAAAATATATATAGGTATATATAAACATCCGAATTGAGAACCTCCTCCTTTTTAGAAGTCGGTTAAAAATCGCCTTAGCCGTGGCTATGTGTAATATGGGTCGAGTGCGGTGAAAGAAATTCTCACTGCAAATACCTTCCCATATCTATCTAAATATCTTCTATTCACCTATTTTCAGAAAATCTAACTACATATTATATTGGAATCCGAGATCTCAATACAATCGATTATCCCTCTTTTCTTTTTATATCCCTTTTCACAATACTGCAAGGTAAAATAGACTTTATCTTCAATGAAATGAGGTTGAAATTATTTCTATTCCAGATTTGTAAGTTTCTGTTGGTTCGAGCATGTCAGTGACGTGCGACGTCAGCCGCGATTCTCTTTTGTTCGTCGATAATGTTTTGTGACGTCACCAGGGGAGCCCACAGGAAATTCTGTTCTTAGGGTATATTTTTAATTTCCTTTAATGGAACCCATAGTTTCTTCCGGGAAGTTTTTGATGTATGTGCATCCATTTGTGGAGAAATGGTGTTTTCAAATTATTCCCCGATCTGAGAGCTTTAGCAGAGCTACCTACACAAGAGCGATACGTTAACGTTAGTGTAGTTTGCTATTAGACATAGGTATTTATTATCTTACGACACTGATAACAGTATGCTGAAAGAAATGTGAAAACTACTAAATCCAAGAGATAAAAAAGAATTTGTTTGAGATAAATAAGCAGTTTTGATTATCCTTACAGGGACGACGTTACTATAGAAATTAATCATTAAAGACGTCTTTGAGTACGGGCTTAACAGATTCTCGGTTAGTCGCCTCGACCCTTTTTAGGGTTCCGTACCCAAAGGGTAAAAACGGGACCCTATTACTAAGACTCTATAACTGTCCGTCTCGTCTGTCTGTCTATCACCAGGCTGTATCTCATGAACTGTGATAGCTGGACAAAAAAAAAATTAAAATTATTATTATACCTATTTAAAATTTTCACAGATGATGTATTTCTGTTGCCGCTATAACAACAAATAAGTACTAAAAACAGAATAAAACACATACAACAAACGTGTTTTTTTCGGCGTTTTTGCCTTGTGGTACGGAGCCCTTCGTGTGCGAGTCCGACTCACACTTAGTCAGTTTTTTCTTATAGGTATCACAACAACCGACGCTGTTATTCCTGCAAAAAAAAAAAAACTTTATTAAGAAAAAAAAAATATTTCGGTTATTACGTGGTTCGTCCGAAGTTTCTCAAGAAGGCAGTTGATCATCGAGTTTCATAATTATTCATCCATTAATAACTTAACACCGTGTACTGAGTGCTTTCTTATGTCTTAAACGCGACGAGGAGCATTTTTCTTCCGTACTGAAAGATGGAAGCGGTACAAGGGGTAGGGAAATAGCGGTAATGATAGAAAATTGCTTGTTCATAACGTGCTTTCCGAGGCACGGAGGGGTCACGGTATGTCAAGATGGTCACCCATCCACAGATCAACCGCGGCAAGCGTAGTTTAACAAGTGGCACTCCGGGAGTGCCGGCAGAAGTGAAAACAAAACACAAACAGAATACTTTGCCATCACTCACTGACATAATTATGTTCATCCCGAGGACAACCGAACAATCCGAAGCGGGTATTTTTTAATCGTCTTATAAACAAAACACGCGCGGTGTCGCTTACGGTAACAGTGGCGTTAGTTCAAAGGTTTTTTCCCATCTCAAAAAATGCCCAGCGCGCCTTAAGAAGTTTTCACTTCACAATAATAACATTAAAATTCCTTTGGAAGGTGCCGTAGTTGAATGAAGATCGTATTTTCAAAATGTATGAAAAGAAAGAAAAACTGTTTATTTTGCACAAACAAAACGCACATTGCATAAAAAAAAAAAAAAAGATAAATATACACACACGACGTAGTCAAATGCCTCGACTCGTGCTCAAGCTTAAAAAAAATGTTGACAATTTTGTCTATTGCTTGATGTCAGGGCTAGGGACCAAAGACAACACACATTATTTTATGTAATGTTTTTCACTACAACCCTGAAACCCTCCACCGCTAGCGCTTACCCCGTCACCCATACCCCAATATAGGGGAGACGAATGACGGTGAATCAATTAGTTTTTGCGAAACTTTTTGTCCGTCGCTTCATTATCATCGCTGAATAAGAAAGATGAAAACGTCATGAATATATCATTTGGAATACGTAATTTTAATTTTCTTAGTAGTGTCCGACATTGTCCTCGGGTGGGAAAAGAAATGGAAGAGAAAGAGAGAGGGTCTTGTGTCTGGGAGAAAACGAAAAAGAAGAATAGATGGGTTGTTTTCACAGTGGTGATATTTATTTTATTTACTAGCTGCGCCCCGCGGTTTCACCCTCATAAGTTTCGATCTCGTAAGAATATCGAGATCAAAAGTAGCCTATATGTTAATCCAGGGTGTCAGCTACCTCCATACAAAATTTTATCAAAATTGGTCCAGCCGTTTGAGCGTGAAGAAGTAACAAACATATAAACACACACACCTGCCTAGCCTTTTCCGAACTAAGTTGGGGTCGGCTTCCAGTCTAACCGATGCAGCTGTATACCAGTATTTTACATGGAGCAACTGCATATCTGACCTCAACAACCCAGTTACTGGGTGGTGGTGGGTGGTGGGTGTTACGAAACAGCCGGTCAATTCTGTTAAAATCTCACCGTGAGATCTTAGGTGAAGTGAGCTGCGCATTCCATCTGATGCTAAGGATTGACACTGATGACATGGACAGCTCACTTTAATCTCATCTCACCGTAAAAACTTAGGTGAAGTGAGTTTGTTATTGCTAGGAATCGACACTATTGACAGCTCAATCCACGGTGATATTTTTACAGAATGGCACTACTTACAGAAGCGAGTCGCGCGTATTAAAATAAATTGTAAGGTATCTTCAGCTCTCCCGTAACTTTTCTGCGGCTGCATCACATTACATTTCTGCTTTTCATTTAACTCAGTAAGCCGACTTATAAAGCCAAGACTCGGACGTCCGCATACCGCGGACATAATCTTCGCGTGGCGTATTTTTGCGGCAGAATTAAAACAACGAACCTTAAGTCCACGTAATTTAAGGCCGCTAATCTAAAGCTCGTTAAACTCAACCAGAATTTCAGTGGAAAAAATGGAAAAAACTTGCACTGGATTTTGTGAGGAAAATGTGTTATTAAAGTACCTTTTACAGCTTGTAAGGAGGAAAATGAAAAAAAAAAAAAAGGCCGTGAATGCCCAGATACTATACCTGACATTACCCTAAACGGCTTGAACGTCAAAAGAGTGACAAACTTCAAATATCTAGGGCATTTTCTCGCTGACGACCTTAAGGACAATTTTGATATTGAAAGGGAGCGTAGGGCATTGGCGGTCCGAGGTAACATGTTGGCCCGAAGATTCGCTCGGTATAGCAATCAGGTAAAAGTAACACTTTTTAAGGCATACTGCCAGTGCTTTTACACGGGGAATCTTTGGGTCAGCTATACCAAAAGAACGCTGGATGACCTACGCGTACTTTATAATAATATTTTTAGAATGCTGTTGGGACTGCCAAGATGGTGCAGCGCTTCTAATATGTTTGCGCAAAACCGAACTGACGGCTTCCACGCCGTCATTCGCAAGAAAACCGCGTCGCTGTTGTCAAGGTTGCGGGCGAGTGACAACAGCATTCTAAAAACTATGGCGGAGAGTATCGACTCTCCGATTATTAAAAGTTTTGTGGGAAGGACAATCCCTAAACATTAATTTGGGGATGTCCTTTTCTCAATACAATTTTGCGGTTTTCTTCTCTATTTTATTTGAACTACTAACACTAGTAATAAGTTATAATATTGTTTACTAACACGCTGGATCATTGTTGTCCGAAAATAAAGAATATTATTATTATTATTATAGGGGGAGGACATATACCTGACCCGAATAATTGTTAAATTAATTGGGCGGGGCACATTGCCAGCAGAATTAATGACCCATAGGGCTGAAAGGCAGCTTAGGGTAAGCCTATATTTTAGCAGTAGACGTTTTTTGCCTACTTATTAGTGATTTTGGTCATGTCCAGTGATTCGATTTCGAATATTCTCATTTTTAGTTTTTATTCGTTAAATTATCAACTAAAGACGGTCGTCGAATGTCTTGCCTTATTTTTGAGGTGCTTAGGCACGAAATGAGAGAACTTCCGATCTATTCCGTAAAAATCTCACTGTGAAAACTTAGGTGAAGTGAGCTTGAAGTGAGGAGCTCAGAACAGTATAGCGAGTCCCTCTTTGCTGATGGTACGGTTCGCCGAAATCACTCATAGTCGACCGTTGGTTCCACGAATAAATCCATCGGGCGACCTGTTCCATCGGTAAAAGGTGTTGTAGCTGAAGCGACCATCGATGAACGGTGTTTTCGGCGAATAGTTCTATCGGCAATGGATTTATTCGTGGAACCAACCGTCGACTAAGAGTGATTTCGGCGAACCGTACCATCGGCGAAGAGAGAGTCGCTATACCGTTCTGACTGTTCTGAGCTCCACTCCTTAGTATGAGGTGGAATGACAGCTCACGTCACCTAAGTTTTCACGGTGAGATTTTTACGGACTAACAAACTTACATGCACCGTTTAACTCAATTTTAGCAGAACCATTAAACTTTTTTAAATATAATAAAAAATGAACTTAACACGCCAAATGAAGCACGGCCTCTTGAAACTCGTAAAAATAAAAATTAATTCTTTTATTTCTTTTCATAAGTACTGAACGCACCCTTCGCGGTATGCGTTAAATGTTCTATGAAAGCGTTGTAAAATTAAATTCGGAATTTAATTTTGCAATTCGAATGCTCCGAGGTTTTTTGACGTCTATCTGTCTTATTAGATTTGCGAATTTTATTGTAAGAAATATTATTTTCGGTTGTAATAAAATATAGGGAAAATGTTTTTGCGTTTCGAGGCGCTTTCGTTTATATTTTATTGGAAAATGATTTTTCACTGTATATCTATACAAATAAATTAAATGGAAGTGTCTGTTTGTAATGTCAGAATAACATCTTTTTATTAATTGCATATGAAAGTCTAAGACGGTAGTGTGTAACAAAAAATCTATGTATTTTAAAATTATTGGTTGTGTCTGTTCGTTCCGGCTAATCTCCGAAACGGCGGCATCGATTTTGAGGAGGCTTTCTTTGGTAAATAGCTGATGTCATAATGGATGGGATGAGGATGGAGACCATATATATATATATATATATAACATAGGCTACTTTTTGTCCCAGTAGCAAGTTCCCGTGGATTAATTTCCGCCATCCAAGCGGGCGAAACCGCGGGCACCAGCTAGTTAATTAAAATATTGTAAGATGGAAATATTATAAAACACGAAATAGATAGGTATGTTTTAATAAAACTCATTCCTCATTTTTTACTTTACCATTTTATTTCTTTTGACATTATTATTGTTCCAGCAGTCGTGGTTTTGTAACGGTTAGTCGTTTTGTGGGAAGCCTGTGTCCAGCAGTGGACGTCTTTTGGCTGAAATGATGATTTAGTCACGCTTTTAACACACAGGCATATAGTGTAAGCCAGTCTGCAAAAGGGCTCGAGATTGTGACACCAATTTACATCGCATTCTTTTTCCAACAGCCAAATTGAACATACCAAACACCCACAGAACCTTAATTGAACTTTAAAACCAGAAAATCGAACACCCAAAAATTCCAAAGTACCAATTTTAATCCCGTTGCGCTATTCGAACTCGAAATCACTGGCCGCAGACAACGGCCGCTTAACAGTCGAAAAATGAAAAACAATTCCAATTTGGAACGTCAACCGTTTGAATTTGGAAGCGAGGCGACGAGCCGCGCGTCTGCATTGCGCGACGGAACGCACCCGGCATGCGGGGGTTAGTGGGATGTGGGAAAGCGTTTGGACTCGGTTTTGCACGTAATTTTAGGCACTATTAAGTGTTAGTGTTTTGAAGTTTTGTGCAATCTAAACTGAGGGCGGAATAGCTGGGTTTTAGTTTAAACGCTCGGTTTGCGTTTACGTTTCCCCAAATTAGAATTTCGTACGTGCCTACTGTGGGGACACTGGCCGACTTTTAAAACACGAATTTGACTTAAACTCAAACTCACCCAATAATGACACTTTTGAATTGTCAAGGGGTCAAACAGTCAGAAAGATGAAGCTAGTTAAACCCAGATAAGGTCTGGTCACACAGTTTTCAACATGCTATTAGCCTGGCCTTATCTAAGCTCCTCCCATGAAACTTGGTCCTGCGATTCTCTGTTGCTTAAAACCTTCCTTGTTCATAACGACCTTCTTCTAGAATAGTCTGAAATAGTTCTTTTTAGGGTTCCGTACCCAAAGGGTAAAAACAGGACCCTATTACTAAGACTCTACTGTCCGTTTGTCCGTCTGTCACCAGGCTGTATCTCATGAACCGTGACAGCTAGACAGTTGAAATTTTCACAGATGAAGTATTTCTGTTGCCGCTATAACAAAAAATACCTACTAAAAAAGAATTAAATAAATATTTAAGGGGGGCTCCCATTCAAAAAATGTGTTTTTTTCGGCGTTTTGCATTGTGGTACGAAACTCTTCGTGTGCGAGTCCGACTCGCACTTGGCCATTTTTTTTGGCTTAATAATTTGAAATGCCGTATTGATATATTATTCTTAGCTCAGCGTTAGTTTCAGACGAGAAACGCTTGACTGCTTGCGTCTATGTTATTATACGAGTTTCAAGACGTACGGCTGTTCCAGGTGTTCTGTTATAGCCTTTATAACTACGACGTCTAAATGGAACGTTCTAGAAACTAGCGGTAAAGCGCTTTTCCAGGCAGTTGAGTTTCTAGTAACGTTTCTAGGAACTAGCAATGTGTCTTATGTGCAGTAGTAATATATGTTATGAGATGTTTAATGATGCTGTTCAAAGGAATCGCTTCAATGAAATGTTTATTGAAAAAAGTGTTGAAATAAATATAAAAGTTTGAACATGCGTTCATTACCACATAATTATTTGAAACGAAATTTCTTCACTGCAAATATTTACCAATTACTAATCAACACAATCTAAATTCACCTCTATGTACTTTCGCATATGCTCCAAAATAGCGCACCACCCACCGACTTCAATTAAGTCCAAACCCAAAATATTTGTTAACCACTTCATTATCACTCATTAAATTCCCAAAAAAAAATCGCATAAGCAGATCCGATCGCTGTTACACCACACTCCAACATCGTCCTTGTCTACAAGACAGTAGGTGTTAAAACAGCGTGTGGGAAGTTTATCATCGGTGGTGATCTGTGTCGGCCGGTGTACGGACACATGTCGCCTGTTCCCAGCAATCGGGCGGCTCATTTACTTTTATTGGCACTACGACGTCGCCTGGATTGACGGTGCTTCGCGCGTGTGCGTTGTGTCCCGAGTCCCGGCATTCCGCCGTTATGCCTCTAACTAGGTACTATAATAATAATAATAATAAATATTTTGTTTATTAATGGCAACTAGGCCCAATTGTTAGTAACATTATTCTTAAAAAAAAAAAAAAAAAAAAAAAACTGTACAGTGGATGGGGTTAAATAAAAGTTACATAGAGAGAGAAAACCATTTTTAGTTGGGTTAAAATACTTAAATTTTACATTTTAAGCAGTCAGGCTTACTAATTGTTGACTGATTTATTTACCACGACAAGACCCATTATAACTAGCTCGTGCCAACATTAGAGGAAATTAACATTTGCAAGAAACTATACAAGGTGTTTGCCGGGTCAGCAGGATTGTTCGAAAGGGTTACCGCTGGCCCGGAAAATAAAGGGCTAAGGAAGGAACACGGGTGGGTTTTAGTCAGTAAGATTCTGACACTCCCTTCCGCTCCACCCAGAGCGGGAGGGGTCATTTGACGATAAAATTTCCCAACCGCAAAAAAAAAGAAAGGTGTAGTTGACAAACTTAGCTGACTTTTTTCGCGATTTTAGGCGTGGTCTCATATTAAAAGTTGTTCATAATGATGAGTATAATGACCCTCTAAGAGGTGCAATCTTTTTCTTTCTTTTAAGAAGAGAGAAGAAAAGATAATTAACGTCTTTCTGACTGCATGCAATCCATCTACCAAGTGATGGTTAAGGCAAATTGCCCAGTGCTGTGACAATCACATCACTGCAACAAGTAATTTTTAAACTAACATTTACAGCCCGATTCAAAGTTTATGGTGTCTCTGAAGCGCGCTACTGGCTGCGCACGGCGGTACTAACCCCTCACCCCCACTTACTGGTGAATTTGTTACTGTGCAGCGACTTGCCTTATATTCCAGTCATGTACAATACGACCGATGTAAGTTGGAGGGCCTGAACTTCGCGCAGAAGGCTGCGCACGAACGTTTTTTAGGAACCAAATGGTGACATGAGGCGAGTGTGAGTGAGAGAACATGCGCGAAAGTTCGCAAAGGCTATACTCAGGCCCCCCAAGTTACGTCGCGTCGGTCGTATTGTATATTTATTTTATTTTTAACCGATTTCAAAAAGGAGGAGGTTCTCAATTCGTCGGAACCTTTTTTTTATTTTTTTTATTCTTGTTTTCTTTTTTAACCGACTTAAAAAAGAAGGAGGTATTCAATTCGACACGTATGTATGTAATATTATTGGAATTGCATTATATTCATATATGACAATCTATTAGGGCTTCCAAACAAATATACACAATTTCATAGACGTATGTATGTATGAATGTATGTATGTATGTTTGTCCACGCATATCTCCGTAACTATTAATGGGATCGTGACCATTCTTTTTTTATTGGCTTACATTTACTTCAACTGAGGGAACAGTGCAAGTTTCATCAAAATCGATTCAGTAATTTTCAAGATATGGACTAAGACGTGAAAGTGTGACGGCCTGGCTTATTGATACGAGCTACGGGTGTAGTGTCAAAGGGAAAACATCTCAAAACTTTGGTCAAATTCTAGTGCAAAAACTAAAAATTACGAAAAAAAAAAGTAATTTAAAAAAAAAATACCTAAACTGACTTCAAAAAGAAATTAACTCAAAATTATGAAATAACTTTAAATAATTTCGGAAGTCGGTGGCAAAAAAAAACTAAAACTAAAAAATACAGTTCCCAAGACACCGACTTCCGAAATTAAAGTTATTTCATAATTTTGAGTTAATTTCTTTTTGAAGTCGGTTTAATTTTTTTAAATTACTTTTTTTTTATATCTTATCGTATACTGCACCGTCAACCCTGGCGCTGGGGCTCTGTCTCGCATAGGGTCTTAGCATTATGCTGAGCGATGGTCGTTTTGCGTGGATGTGACGCATGTTTTCCCCCAACCTGTTATGTTATTTTTTTTTGTGTGTCTTCTTTTTCCTCGTCGTGTTTACCGCAAATAAACGTATTTTCTTTATTTTTTTTCTTTTCTAGGTCTGATAAGAAGGGGAACCGTAAAGGTCTACTGCATTACCATTTTTTTTCTAGGTCTGATAAGAAGGGGAACCGTAAAGGTCTACTGCATTACCATTTTTTTTCTAGGTCTGATAAGAAGAGGAACCGTAAAGGTCTACTGCATTACCATTTTTTTTCTAGGTCTGATAAGAAGGGGAACCGTAAAGGTCTACTGCATTACCATTTTTTCTAGGTCTGATAAGAAGGGGAACCGTAAAGGTCTACTGCATTACCATTTTTTCTAGGTCTGATAAGAAGGGGAACCGTAAAGGTCTACTGCATTACCATTTTTTCTAGGTCTGATAAGAAGGGGAACCGTAAAGGTCTACTGCATTACCATTTTTTTTTGTCCCTAACAAAAAAATATATGTAGAAAAAAGGCCACTTAGCCCCCCCCCCCCCTGCCACCCTATAAATTGGTTAAATAAAGTGAGAGTACACGATGCATAGACTATTAATTATGAAAAATTGCGTTACTATAGAAAAAAGGGCACTTAGCTCTAATCTTGGTCACTGTTTGATTTTTCCCTTTCAAACGTTTGGAAGCGGAGGGAGAGGTGAGGGTTTATTTATGTTTTGTGTGCTATTTAATTATTTATCTATGAGGGCCCCCATTTTTTTTTTAGGTAGGAAATTATGAAATAACTTCTCCCGCTCGGGGCGGAGCGTATGTTCTACTTTTACTGACTAAAACCCACCCGTGTTCCTTCAATTGCCTGTACCAGGGGCCACGGTAACCCTTTCGAGCAACCCGCGACCCTGGCAGTACTGCACTACCCTGACTCCTCTAACTTCAAGAAGACAGTACCATCCCGTACCGTGCGACCCGTGAGCACAGTACATTAGCACTCACTATCGAATTACGTGGTGCATGTTACGGTGAACGCATAACTTTTTATTGCTCCAGTGATAGCCGAATCAAATTCCACATGTCCTTGTTGCTCCTTTATACGGCTTATTTACAACCTATGTACTTTATTGACGCCTCTTTATGATCGAATTAGAAAATTGATGGCATTGGACTAATAAATTTTTATTGTGGTAACAGGTTTGGTTGGTGAGGTAGGATATACTGTGGCTGAGGGATGAATCGAAATGGTGGCATAAAAGGCGATGTGTTTCTTTGGACGTAGACAAAGTGTGTTTTGTTGGTTTCTTTTGTAGTGACCTCAACCACAATGAACAATTTTAACACTACACGTGTTTTATTTAAATTAAATAAACTGGATTTATAACTAAAATACTACTTATAAGATTCAAAATCATAATATTTTTATTTCATATAAACCTACATGGGCACTTATGAAACGTCAGAAGCTAGGTGCATGGTTCTAATTGGTCGTATCCTATGGAGAAGAACCGGCAAGTAACTCCACGGTTTTTCTTTAAAAAATAATTGGTTTTTACAATGTTTTCAAATTACAGTGTTAATAGGCAAGAGAGGACAGTGAAGGCCGGTAAACAAGTACCAGGTACTTAATCAGATAGAAGTATATAAAATGACTAAATCTATATATACATATAAAAGAAAGTCTGTTAGTTACACCACTTATAACTCAAGAACGGCTGAACCGATTTGGCTGAAAATTTGTAGGGAGGTAGCTTAGAGCCAGGAGACGGACATAGGATACTTTTTTTTTTATTTTTTTTTTATTTAGGAGTGGGGTAGGAGTAGGGTAGGAGTAGGGTAGAAGTAGGGTAGGAGTAGTGTAGGAGTAGGGTAGGAGTAGTGTAGGAGTAGGGTAGGAGTAGGGTAGGGTAGGGGTAGGGTAGAAGTAGGGTAGGAGTAGTGTAGGAGTAGTGTAGGAGTAGGGTAGGAGTAGTGTAGGAGTAGGGTAGGAGTAGTGTAGGAGTAGGGTAGGAGTAGGGTAGGAGTAGGGTAGAAGTAGGGTAGGAGTAGTGTAGGAGTAGGGTAGGAGTAGTGTGGGAGTAGGGTAGGAGTTGGGTAGGAGTAGTGTAGGAGCAAAACAACGTTTGCCGGGTCAGCTAGTTATTCATAAATGTTAAAGTATACAGTGATAGTAAGAATGTAGCTAACGTCTTTTAATAAGGACCTCCACAAAAAGGTTCTTTCACGACTTTTTTTAATATCTTCATAATGTTTTGGCCATAAACGATACGGCGATTTCTCCATTTCCGAAAAAGGATCGCTTAACTTATCGGAACATACTTAGGTACTTTAAAATATCATGTTTCTGAATCTGGTAGATCTGATAGTGTATTTACAGACAGGATTATTAGGTGTATTAAAACTTCAGCCTTTATAAAGTTTCACCTTAATAATACCAGGATATTATTATCTTCCTGCAGGGCAAGTCTTTTCTCTTACAGCGTGGGTTGGCGATTTAAGACTAATGTATATACTAGCAGCGCAGTATGTGTTATTCTGATGTATAAGCTATATTACCTACTGTAAAGTTTCATCAAAATCCGACCAGTAGTTTTGGAGTGAAGAAGTAACGAACATACAAACACACTCGCATACTTTCGCCTTTATAATATTACTAGCAGCGCCCCGCGGTTTCACCCGCATAAGTGTCGATCCCGTGGGAATATCGGGACAAAAACTATCCTATGTCCTTCCCCGGGACGTAATCTATCTCTCTGCCAAATTTTATCGAAATCCGTTTAGTGGTTTAGGCGTGAAAAGGTAACATACAGACAGACAGACACATAGAGTTACGTACTTTCGAATTTATAATATTAGTATGGATAATGTGATGTGATACGATAATGATAAAGCCGAAGAGTTTGTTTGATTTTTTTTGTTTGTTTGATCGCGCTAATCTCTGGAACTACACGTTAGATTTGGAAAATTATTTTTGCTTGTGATAGTCCAATTCTTGGAGTAGTAGGCTATAGGTTAGTTAACATCAAGCTAGGGTCCTTATGAGCTCAGCCAAATGAAAAAAAGTCAGAAAGAACGCTAAGTGAGAAAGTAATAGCGTGGGCAAGCGATGCGATACGATGCGACGGGGTGGGTTGGGGGAACAAAAACTTTCTTGCGGACGAATACGCGGGCAGAATCTGAAGCTAGTATTAACTATAAGTCCAGGTTTCTTCACTATGTTTTTCCTTCACAGATGGCAGTAATATCCAAAATTCCTCTTACATATTTCAGCTAGCTATTTACATACAAGGACGACGGAAAGCGACACGACGCGGTTAGCACTAATTCTACTAGCATGGCTGCCCGCGGGACGCCTCGACACGAATTGTGTCATGTCTAATTAATTACGTAATTAAATTGCAACCGTCCGCGCTTTACAGGAATATGCTTACAAGTTACAAGGATGGTAGGGTTTTGGGTGAATTTTAACAAGTTGTATTCTAGGGGTGAATATAACTGCGTCTTTGACTGGTAAATAATAGTTATATGTCTACGTGACTCATAGTTATCTTACTTCATATGAGAGTTCCTCGTTATTGACAGAAAAGAACACCTTCCAAGGTTAACACAGGATAACATAATCAGCTTATAATGTTCCCACCGCTGGGATACAGGCCACCTCTCGCCGAGTGTTTCGTATTCGTAAACTTACGGGGACGTGTTATTCGGTGTTACACTTTTCTAAGTCACGTATCACACTCCCAAGCCACGGCTACTAAGCCCCCGCCTCGATCATGTGGGAATCCACCGTGGGGGTGCGGGAACCCGCCAGGGGGGATTCAGATTCGAACCTGGACCGACCTACAACTCGGTGTACCT
Organism: Oligia fasciuncula; assembly: GCA_963082905.1. Lineage (NCBI taxonomy): Eukaryota > Metazoa > Arthropoda > Insecta > Lepidoptera > Noctuidae > Oligia > Oligia fasciuncula. The sequence goes on along the minus strand of OY720392.1, from coordinate 2,724,965 downwards.
ATACAAGGTGGATACCGGATGCAAGGTGTACCTAATTGATGGATTAGATGTAATGGGTGAACCTGTTTTTGAATTTAAAACTTCTGTAGGCGCGTTGGACATTTTTTGAGATGGAAAGAAACCATTGAACTCGCAACACTGTTACCGTAACCGACACCTCAGTTTTATGTTTTGGCCATTATAAAGATATTAACGGGCGGTACATTTTCTTTGGGAAGAATGACCTTCAAACATACTCATAAAATTACTATGCTTTTTCAAGTTTTCACTTGTGTCGGCACTCCTGGAGTGACAATGTTTTTTTTTTTCGCGAATTCACGTTCGTCTCATTGTTAAAAAAAATCATAATGATGAGTACTTACAGTTTTCAGTTATGTCAATTGCACCTTGTATATCGTTTAACGTCACTTGTATAATTTAGTAATAATCTCACTAGATGTTATCATAACTTACGAGCACTAGTTAAACACAAACTTAAACTAAAATAAAACATTGCACCCTTACATCGCACATAAACCTTTCATTCTGCCTGCCATCTTGTACTTTGTAACAGATTTTCCGTATAACGAGTAATAAAAATAAAGGGTGTTTATTCTGCGATGTTATTTCCTGGTGATTACACACATTGTTTCCATCTGTATGTAGGTAGTTGTGTGAGGTGGCGTACTTTGTGCTCATTTTGTAGAAGAATATTGGATGTTAATGTTCCTGAAGACTGGATTTTCTTACTATACCTATTGAGTTTAAATTTCAGTGCCAATACGGGGTCAAATTAAATAAGCTAGTGAAATTAAATAAGATAGTGAAATTAAATAAGATAGTGAAATTAAATAAGATAGTGAAATGAAATAAGATAGTGAAATTAAATAAGATAGTGAAATTAAATAAGATAGTGAAATTAAATAAGCTAGTGAAATTAAATAAGACAGTGAAATTAAATAAGACAGTGAAATTAAATAAGATAGTGAAATTAAATAAGATAGTGAAATTAAATAAGATAGTGAAATTAAATAAGACAGTGAAATTAAATAAGATAGTGAAATTCCGCGGATGTGATGAATCGACCCGAGCTTCAAACATTGCTCCATACACTTTCGCTACAAACTTAGTACTCACAGTAGGCTCAACATTACCCCTACAATTACAACTTTCCCGCAACATCCTGACATACAAAATCACCTCCAATCACGACGGAAATGACATTAATAGGTAAGAACATTAACATGTAGTACGTCGGTTCGGTTCGGTATAGGAACGCGTTAATAATGCAACTCTAACTGAGGCAGCCGGCTCGCGGTAAATAATTGAAGAGGGAAGCTATGTGTTATATGGACGGTATTGATCAGTTAGTGTTGTTCGACGACTTTGTATGAAACGCTTGTAGCACTTAGTACAATCAATGACATTAAAAGTAAAAGAAAAGAATTTTCCAAATCGTACCAGCCGACCTAAAGTAATTGGGGAACATAATGTCAAAAAAAGATTACGACGAACTGAGAACCTCCTCCTTTTTTAAATCGATTAAAATGAGAAGAGGTAGGCTATATGCGCTCTGCAATTAGCACGTTAAAACTTGGCTAGTCAGCCAACCTGAACCTCAGCGCCGGCCATCAACGGAGGCCTCAGCTGTGTACTGCGTAGGCGCGCACACAAAGATTGATGATGGTAATCATATACCATGCAGTGATTTCGAAGCTTTAAGATGTAGCGGTATCTACAACGCCACATGAGAACAACGCGTCATACTGACGTCACGCAAAATCCTGCATCTCGCAAGCATCGCGCAAATAGCATAGATACAACGGCCCGACATGAATCATTGGGCAGTTGCCCGCCAGACAGAACACCCGTCTGGTCGGAGGATCCTCCCTTTTCTATAGAGTATGAGTGAACTTTACACCCTGTTCCTCATACCTCTATAAAGATAGGCTCGTTATGAAGAAAACAAGGCGTTAAAGTAAGAATGGTATTATGAACTCTAGAGGTAGTGTATTGATGATAGCCTAAATTCCAAGGTCATCGAATCAAAAAAGGTGACAATCATTTAAGGACAGTTGACTGGGAATCAGTTTGTCGGGGTATATCGAGTGCCAAGGGCTCACTCATATTGGAGCTGTCGGTTTACAGGACGTTTTTATTAAATGTTAAGTGGACAAATCGATTGACAGAATGATGACAATATTTTATACCTTATTCCTGTCTATTGGAACTTATTAAAGTCAGTTAAAGCATAGAGTATTGAAGTCTAATCAAGAGTTGAAAGAATGTGTAATGAACAAATTATGTGAGTTCCCATTTCACTCATATCGCAATGACAAAGAAGATCAAATTATCTTGCGGTTTCTAGTTTTTGTTAAACCCTCCTATATAATTATCAGCTCTGGTGGTACCATAGATTTTACAACTCCAACAATAATCCATACTAATATTATAAATTCGAAAGTAACTCTGTCTGTCTGTATGTTGCCTTTTCACGCCTAAACCACTGAACGGATTTCGATAAAATTTGGCAGAGAGATAGATTGCATCCCGGGGACGGACATAGGATAGTTTTTATCTTGACATTCCCACGGGATCGACACTTATGCGGGTGAAACCGCGGGGCGCTGCTAGTAAGATACAAATGTTTGTAAGTATATCGTTTTGTCTGAACTTTGCATAAAGATCACTGCTACAATAGCTGTCGATTTTCGAAGCCCATGAAATGTGTTTACCCTAGGGTATATAGGGTAGGATAGTCTTACAAACAAATTAGTTCAGTCTAGTCTTTTACATGCAAAATTTACCACACCCACGCTACTGAAGCAAAAAAATAAATAAAAATAATTTCTTAAATCGACAAGAACTCATTTATAAAATAATTCCTTTCCTCCGAAAAAGAAAGAAGGAATAATGAACAAAAGGGACCTAAATACATCAGACACCGATCACTTATTCACTGGAACAAGCCGTTTTCCCAGCCTTCGCGTTGTTATAAATGTATAGAAAGCCGTGTCGTATTAAATATTTACGGGTTCCTTCAAGGTGTTATCCTTGGTCCTTTCGTGGTCCTTCCGGATTAGGCCGCGATCCACTATTATAAGGTGTGAGAAGGGTCTTGGTACGTACCTTCGTATTGCCATTTAGATGGGGAATTATTTTATCTTAGTGCGTTTGAGGATGTGTGGCAGGTAATAGGGAAGTGCCACCCTTGTGTGAGGTGTGTGCCAAGGGCACGGGCGAAACTGCTTTTACGGGTAGGTCGTAAGCTGTTCTGATCAAATTGCCGCTTGGGAAAATTGTGACAGTTTCAAAGATGTTTTATATAGTTGCTTGTCAATTTGTTAATGGCCCTAATACAATCTAGTTTGAACTTATTTTGGTCTTTGATATCACTTTCCATTTTGAAATGTTGGTCCTCTAAAGCAGACTTCTAAAAAGAAGGAGGTTCTCAATTTGGATGTTTATGTTTTTTTTTATTATGTTCGGGCATAACTTCGTCATCATCATCATCATCATTTCAGCCGAAAGACGTCCACTGCTGGACAGAGGACTCCCCCAAGCACTTCCACTTCGACCGGTTCTGTGCTTCTCGCATCCAACGGGTTCCTGCGGTCTTCACAAGGCCAACTTCGTCATATACAACGTGCCGCTACAATGGCGACATTAATTTAACACACGGGTAGGGCTAGTGCCCATTAATCATATTTAACTTGATAGGTTAAAATAATACGTAAATTGAAAAAAAAATTTTTTCAAACAAACTAAATAATATTATATTAACTAAAATTGGGATCACCCTTGCAAAAATTCATTCATGAAATTACTTACGTAGCTGCTGGTTACGTTGACTCGGAGCGGCAACGCGCGTCACTTCGCGCGCTGGCAACCGCGCAAGCGCAACGCGTATTGTACCTACTCGTGATCGGTCCGATTCTTTGACGGCATTTATCAAAGAAACCGAGCGGCGGCGGCGGCGCAAGTGGTACCTACAGCGAAGGTGCTTAGTCAAACGTTTATCATATCACCCTCTCTTGTTAGATACTATTAGTTATAACTGTCATCACTTATCATCACATCACTGTATTGTCTTGAATTGCCATATCTCTCGCGATATGTTCTTATCGCAAGGGCAGCATTTTGTTGACATTCTCCGTAAATTAGGATCATGTCCGCATATTCAGCTGCTGTGTAGTTCGGATGTGTATTTGCCATCACGATCACAAGTTTACACAAGCACAAAACAAAAAAATAAAAGCGTCTGTATCGCAAGAGATGTAAACGTACTCGTAAAACAAAGCAAAGCGTCTTTATCGCAGCACTGTTAGGCACCAAATTAAACCCAAGGTAAGGTGCAAGAGGGTATAATAAAATTAAATAAAGATCACAAGAATAAAAGGTAAAAAACACGCAAGCCGCCCGGTCGCTAGCCAACCAACAATAACAAGCCCCTAGCAACCGGGTTGCCAGATCTGTCGCCAACACAGCACCATAATCTAATTAAAAATAAAACAACCGCTGCGCAACAGTTCTTTATGTACAGGTTGCTCTAAGATGCTATTTTCTAAAATTTTAAATAAATCCGTAAATAATAACGTTTAATGGAAATAGAACTTCTTCATGAAACGAAAATGTGAAAACGTATACGTGTGTTAAATTAATGTCACCATTGTAGCGGCACGTTGTATAGACGGATTTGCAAAATTATTTTATCCGAAAGATTTGATGATGAGTTTCGGAGACAGACAACGAAACTCTTTAATAAATGCCAGCAAATCAACCGCGATTACGGCTGTCGCATATTATTCTGTATGCATTGTTTACGCAATCACACAACATAACATCACGCCTCTAAAGGGGTTCGCAGATGTGTTCAATAGCTTCTTGTCACTGATATTCACATAGCAAGTAAGTGTTAGGTATATGAATTCGTGTGGGGAAGGTGGGTACAACTAAAAAGTTAAAAATAAAAACTTTTTACAAAAAAAACAACAACCGACTTCCTAAATTAAAGTTTTGTTTTACTTTGTAGTGTTTTTTTTATGGAAGTCGATTGTTTTTTTTTTGTAAAAAAAATTATTGTATATCTTATATAATCATCTTATTAGAATTAGCATAAAATGAAAATAAATCTGAATGTAAATCTCTCTTTGAAATCCCAAACCCCCATTTTCACACACCGTGCTTAAAATATTTCTTTCATAACTAACTCGCGCTTTCATTACATGAAATCGCGGCGATACCTATGCGCATATTCAAGCCATTCATTTGCAAGTATGAAGCCTTCACAATGGACTGTGAAAGTAACAGCATTTTCGTACAATAGCGCGCAGACGAAGGTTCTTGTCGAAAGCGAGAGGAAATCCGTGAAGATCGTCGTGGCTATAATTCACAAAACTATATGAATTATTGATGGCCGCAGACGGGATGGGATTAGATTGTAAATAAATAGGGTTCCGAGCTTTTAAAAATATATTATGTTGGGAATGATGTTGCGGAAATAAAGGCCATTTAGGGTTATGAGTTTCTGTTGAAGATAGTGCGATAATAGTGTTCAGATAGACGTGGTTATTGATCTAGAAAAAATTAGGTACTTATGATACTGATAAGACTCCTTTTAGTAGTTTAAATCTATTCAAAATCATTGTAAGCTTCAAGATCATCCGGGTCAGCGGGATTGTCCGAAAGGGTTACCGCTGGCCTGGAACATAAAGAGCTAAGGAAGGAACACGGGTGGGTTTTAGTCAGTAAGAGTCTGACACTCCCTTCCGCTCCACCCAGGGCGGGAGGGGTCATTTGATGATTTCCCATCCGCAAAAAAAAAGCTTCAAGATCATTCTTTGGTTTGTTGACATACTTAACTGTAAATTGTCACTATCGAATATTCAAACCATAGCCTAGGTACAGTAAACCGCACATCAGTCCACTTCGAAAGCTCGCTTGCACTACGAAAGTCACCCTTTCGGCTACGACATAAAGATGCTGGCAATGTCAAATTGTGACAGAAATTTGCATTTAAATGCTTCACAAAGAATTAAAGCAGTGGTGGCCCAGCGGTAACGGCCGCGACTTACGAGTTGGAGATCGTAGGTTCGAACTCAGACAGGCGCTTTTCTTTATGTAAATAATTTCGTCACCACTGTTTTCAAAGCGGTGAAGGGAAAATCATGAGGAAACCGGCAGTGCCGATAGAATTGAAAACAAAACACAAACAGAATACTTTGCCATCACTCACTGACATATCGGATTTAAAACCGAGTACATCCCGAGGACAGCCGAACACATTCGAATGTAGCGCGGTGTCAGTAACAGTGTCACGAGTTCAACGGTTTATTCCCATCTCAAAAAACGCCCAACGCGCCTAAATAAGTTTTCACTTCAAAAATCGAAGACATGTGACATCTACCAACCCGCACTGGGCCCGCGTGGTGGCTTCTCACAGACAGGAGGCCTGTGTCCCAGCAGTGGGAACATTAGGTATAGGCTGATTATGCACAAAGACTTACCAAGATTCAATCCCAAATCTACTTTACAGTCCATCAAAGTCCTATGTAGCATGTTAGGTTATTAAACGCACTCAAAAGGACCACAGCAAACATTTTCCGACTGACAGCATCACGATATAACTTCGATAGTATCTCCTAAACGTACGAGAGCTCGTCCGTATCTATAGTGGAACCCATTTGCTAATTATCCGTCCGTCTGTCAGTTCACATTGTCATATACGCGATTGAGTCCACTCAATAATTCATAGTGTGTCGGATTCTCCATGTAAATCGTGTGGTTTCATATGTGCTGCTGTTGGTTGCAAGGGTTTTTGGTATTGTTTATTGAATATTCTAGGGCACGTGCCATGTTTGATTGATTGTGAATTGTTGTGTAAGAGGATAGGGGAATGGAAAATGGTAGATATAGAAGCGTGGCATAATGAAGATGGAAAGATTACCATTTAATCGATTCGTTTTGGAATTGTGTTAAAGCACGTTCAACGTAGGTAATTTGCTGTGCAACAAAAAGTCAAACCTCAAAAATCCCATAGTAAACTACTGCAATAACTGTTATTGCTTGACCAAAACAGTGCTATTCTGTAAAAATCTCACCGTGAAAACTTAGGTGAAGTGAGCTGTCAATAGTGTCAATTCCTAGCAAAAACAAACTCACTTCACCTAAGTATTCACGGTGAGATTTTTACAGAATCAACCGGCAGCATTAAATAATCATACAAGTTGACTGAAGATTTGACCACAGATTACATTGAATAGACATTAAAAATATCAATAATCGAGAGGCTTAGCTCAAAATCAAAAGGCTTTTATTCAAATGAGGCTGAGAATTAGCACTTTTCGAAGGTCAAAATTACTTATGACAGTTCCCCAAAATGCCCGCCCTTCACCACTTCCCAGGGGTTTTGCTGGGAAGAAGTTGCGCAACAAACTCCCCAGCAACACAGCTATTCAGTAAACTTGGGACTTACGATTTCAAAATGGTCATATAAATCTTATTATGCTTACCTAGAACTTGCATAATACTTTGGACATGCGTGTGTCGTGAGTATTTCTAAGATTTACATGACAAAGCGCTGCCGGGTTGCCGTTAGATTGGCACATACGTGTGACATTAAGTACTGGCCGTTGACAGTAGCTGTCAACAAAAAACCAACTAAGACGAATTCTTAATTCGAAAGTTTTAATCTTCGATTTTGTTATTTCAGAACGTTAGTATATCACAACTTATACAGTTACATTCGAGTTATATAATCCCTGCCAGTCATGCTTACTGCCGAAGACTACCTAAGTGGATTAGAGGGCATTAGCGTCGGATCAATAAGGTCCCCAGTTCGATTCCCGCTTGCTACCGGTTCTTTTTGGATTTCTCGTTCGGGATTTACTTATCTAGGCGTTTCTAGTTGGCCAGCAATGAAATTGACATGTTTATTTCAGTACGAGGCGGAAATTATTTGTGCTTGGGATTTTGGTGTCCTAAAATTGAAATAAATGAGGGCTTAACGTTTTGAGGGTATTACAGTATTACAACTGTGTAATACAGTAATATTTTGTGTAATTTTGAGGTGGTTAAGCTGTGTTTATTATGATGGGAGTTTATTAAATGTCGAGTTTGTAAACTAAATCGGATCATTGGCTATTTAAATACATCTCTATGTCATGTTGGCTGACCACGCAACACCATGGTAGAAAGTAGTTAAAGGCAAACCATGCATTAATAAGTAGGTTATGAATATCATTTGTAAAAATATTATTACTTAGCAGCACTGACTTTATTATCCTGTGAACCTAGAGCCACACAGCCGCATGGTGACCACCTGGTTTTTTACTGCCACGCTTCACACTACAGCGCGGCAGCGCAGCGGTGCTATTCTGTAAAAATCTCACCGTGAGTTTATTTTTGCTAGTTGACACTATTGACAGCTCACTCCACGATCACTTCACCTAAGTTTTCACAGTGAGATTTTTACAGAATCGATCGGCAGTTCACTTTATTATGAAGCAGGAATAATTTGTCATACGCCGAAACAACGCTAAATGTAGCTAGCTAACGAGAAAACTAGCATTACCATAATCAGCCTATATTGTTCCCACTACTGGGACACAAACCTCCTCTCAGTGACAGGAAGTGGGCTGTAAGGCCCAGTGCGGGTTGGTTGATGTAGGTGACATCTTCGTCTTCGAATTTTTAGTTCTAAGACAAGCCGGTTAAAATTAAATTATTCACCATATCTGCCTAGCCTTTTCCCAATTATGTTGGGGTCGGCTTCCAATTATTAAAGAAGGTATCCACCATACCGACTTTCTTACTTTTTCGAATAGGTACTTCTTGTAAAACAGACCTGCCACCTAATTGCGTAGCACACGATCAATCTCAATCTAAATAATTTTGAAGGATATTGCTAATCCATTGCTTCATATGTTCGAAAAATTTGTCTACACTCAACAACGTAAATAACGCAATGAATGTTGTAGAACTGTCAAAATGAAAACCATTTCAGTACATTTATGAAAATCTTTTATATGCCCATAAAAATATAAAATTGTTTAAAAAATACAGTGATATCCATAATATAAATACTAGAAACAAACACAAATATGTTGTACCTACAACCAGGCTCAAGAAAATAGGTGGCTCGTTCAGATGCCAATGTATACGCTTTTACAATAAACTACCAAGCCACGTTCAAGATCTAAGCCTTAATAAATTCAAATCTTTCATTAAACGTAAGTTGTGCCAGAAAGCCTTTTATACCGTTAAAGATTATATTGAGGACAAAAAGGCTTGGGATTGAGCTGCTTCCAATTTCTGCATTTTGAATGATTTTTTTCTTTTTTATATACACATTGACATTGATGAATTTTTTTTTTTTTTTTTTTTTTTTTTTTTTTTTTTTAAACAATGACATTTGCTTACTTTGTAAAGTATTATATTATTTTTTCATTGTGAATGTGAAGACGATGTGGGTCATTTTACATACTTATATATATATTTTTTATTATTCTCTCTGTTCTGTTTTTTTTTCTCATGGTCTGGCAGTTTGAGTAATTTATGTGGCCTACCCAAATGTCCTTTCTTTGGTATTGTTCGTCGAATCGTTGAGCTCCTTAAGTCTTGAGTTGAGCTGCACGATTTTTGACAAATGCGTGCACTGACTGGACAGGTCCTCTCAATCTGTGTGGTTCTTTCCTCAAAAGACCACCTCAGACATCGATCTACATGGTCTTCATATAACCTGACCAAGATTATGTCTGGACTTTAAAAGAGACTGTGACCTCTGAGTTTGTTTCGGCCTTTCTTCTCAGAGTAGTCAGATAGGAAACGCCGACTTCATCTAGTTATAAAAAACATGACTGACGTGTAAAAGTGTTTGTACAAACCTACTTACAAAAAATAAAATCATTTCAATCATCATTTCATTTCATTTCAATCATTTCATTGCTACTGATAGTGTGTTACGAAATTAGTGCGCTGACTATACGAAAGACTTCATTAAACCACGACAAGTAAACAGAACGAGGAGAATAAAATAAAAATAAGCAAGCAATGCAAAAGAAATGCGTTCGGATATCTGAGGCAGAATATAAGCGATAGATAAGCGGAATGGAAACATGAGAAATGCTCCGAGTACTAAAGAGTGAAGGTGGCAGTAATAGCTACTAACTTTTGCCCTCGGTTTCGCCCTGGTGGAAGTCGGAAATTATCCCACGGGAGTAATACCGCAATAAAAAGTATACAATAGACTAGAATACTCTTTATTATGTACACCATATAAATTACAGACATAATCATAAGTATCTTATGTTCTAACCCATAGGTTCTCAACGTGGCCGATAATGGCCCCTCGTGGGCGATGGAGACTGTCAGGGGGCAATGGAAAACCCACAGAAAATTATATATCCTGTCTTACGACTATATAATTATTATAACTCGTATATATAATCGTGGCAATAGTTCGTATTCGCGACAGATGTTAAGTAAAAAAATAGGAAGGCCTCTAGAAAAAAAAACTCTCAAAGTGGGCAAAATAAGGTTGAGAACCTATAGTATGTTCTAACCCAAATCAAGGTTTACCTGTGTGCTAAATTTCAACGAAATTCGTCCGGCCATTATGGTGTAAAAGGAGACAGAGAGCGACAGAGTTACTTTGAATTTATAATAATATATGGATACCTAGAATTGAGTTGAGGACTTGATAGAACAGAAGAGAGTTCCCTATGATTTTGCCGTGTAAAAAGAGATTAAAGGTCGCAAACGGTCTCAATACGTGCATAGGCATGTCTATTTACTAAGCTCCCACTTTGTCAAATGTCACTTGATGCAATTTGTTTGTAGTAGGTGATTGTAAGATAGGCCACAAATTCCACCTAATATGGAATTACTGGATTCGTGGTAGTAGGTAACAAGTTTTCAGGATTTCACTTCAAAAATTTTAACGTTATGAGAATATTTTCACCTGTACAGTCACGAGCAAAAGTATGTATATACTTGACTTTATTCAAAGTCGATTTTCTCCTTTATTTTTGAATGAAATATTATTTTAGTAGGAACATAGTATTTTCGAACCTATAGGTATATGTAAAGTGTCGTATTTCAACGTTGCATTCGTTAATTCGTGAAAAACTCACAATTTAAAGTTGCCAAGTGTTGACATATTGGTGCTCGTGACTGTACAGGGTTAGTCTTCAAAGACCAGCCAAAGGGTGTGGTACAGGCCATCAAACTGAACAACTTTCTCCATGGGACCAACATCGTAATCATTTTGCATCATATCATGCATATCATTTTGAATCATGCATAACAACATCAATTTTGGCGCAGCCGTGAGGCACACACTATTCACAAACTGTGTCCAAATAAACTTTTTTCTTTTTTTCTTTCTTAATCACGAAAAATTTATCAACTGTCCCATACGTTTAGGTCGAGTGGGTATTAAGGGTTTTCAATCGGACAGTTGATAAATTTTTCGCGATTACGATATTGATCCCGTGGAGAAAATTGTTTAGTTTGATAGTCTGTCAGACGACGAAAATAAACCCTTTAAAATAAAGTATTCTGTTCGTGTAAGTAGGTTTATACAAACACTTTTACACATCAATCATATTAAAAAAAAAACTAAATGAGGTCGGCGTTTCCTATCTGACTACTCTGAGAAGAAAGGCCGAAACAAACTCAGAGGTCACAGTCTCTTTAAAAGAGCAGTACCTATAAAGTTTATATACGTGTTTCAATACAATCGACGTTACTTTTTAGTGTCCATTAATACAGCAGACGCATGAATGTGGATGACGAGTTTATAAGTAGTTATTTAGGTTCTTCCCAAGTCCATTTCCAAGACGAATGTTCCTGACACCTTCCCAATTTCCACATCCAAGCCATTCGGAACACTTACAACAAAACTTTCCTTCCCAAAATATTTGACGTTCCGCGTTCAAGCGCCGCAGGGGACCGAAACTGTAGACCGCGACCTATTTTAAATTTTTCCTGCCCAACAACTAGGTATACTATAAACCGTGTTTATGTGTAACTCTCCGATTTCCAATGCAATGTTTACTTTGCCGTGTTTCCTTCAAAGTCGTTCTAGAATGATCGCTGGAGATGCTCGGAAGTGCAGAAATAAATAAAAGTTTGTAGATTTATTTTATTTTATGTCGGAACGGAATAGAGTAAAATATTATGTGTGGTGTAGTCATCGCTTTGTTGGAGCTTTTTGCTTTATAGAGCAAATGGTTTTGAATTTAACTGTTACAGTGTATTTTCCTTCTTACTTTACGTTTATTCAATGGGTTGTTGTGTTGATGAAAACATTGACCAGTCAGCAAGGCTGGTATGGAGACTGCCAAGAAATAGATCATCATCAGCCTAGCCTTTTCCCAACTATGTTGGGGTCGGCTTCCAGTCTAACTGGATGCAGCTAAATATCAGTATTTTACTTAAAGCGACTGGCTATCTGACCTCCACAACCCAGTTACTATTAATACGATTAATGCAAGCAAGCCTCGACAAGTTGTTGTTTTATCAGTACCTTATTTGGGACAGACTAGAGCAGAATAGCTTCAAATGGGCTATTTTATTTAAACATTAAAATTAAGTTTACTAACAATTTCAATTAAGTATTTAATGTTACATAACAGTAAGGCATCTGCTGATTTGGATTTTGTAACTTTCAACAATGGAAGAACAAAGGAACATTATCAGGAAAATTTAAGTAAATCGCCTTAACAACCTCAATTATCTTTTAATGAACTAGATTACAATCTTGAAAGCAAACGGTGCGAGACAAAAACCAATCCAGCGAGCAACCTCTATTTCCTGAATTTCAGTGTCGCAATGGCCTAATTTCTATTCAAAGTCTGGACTAGCTCGTCCGACGTGACACGAATCGCGCGCGCAATTGCCCTTTATTGTGTTACAGCTGGTTTGAACTGGTTCAGGCCGGATCGGGGTGGCGCGAACTGGATCGGCCCGGTTACACGGCTGAAACATGCACATGGCCCCATCAACTCAGATGTAGAAATAGCTCAGGAATTTGAAAACTTTTTTTCTAATATTCCCCTTAAAACTACTGAAGCTTTAAATTCATCCCCCACGCTTTCTGCTGCCTTACTTAAAAAGAATGTAAAGGCATGCCCTTTGGAGTTTAGGTTTCAGCATACAAGCCCCCAGGCTGTTATAAAAGCTTTTAGAGATCTTAACATTAAATCAACAGAAGATCTCTGGGGAATGTCTGTAAAAGTATGTAGATCTTTCATCGAAACTATTGCGCCCTATTTAGCTTTCATATTTAACACCAGTGTTGACCAAGGAGTCTTTCCGGATCTTATGAAACATAGTAAAGTAGTACCATTGTTCAAATCCGGTGATAGTAAAGATCCTAACAATTATAGACCTGTGTCAATTCTACCAGTTCTCAGTAAGGTGTTTGAAAAGTTGATGCTCAATCAAATGTTACGTCACTTTAATAAAAATTCCATCTTTCATGAACACCAGTACGGTTTCACCAAAGGGCGTTGCACTACTGACGCCGGTGTTACCCTTATAAAGAACATTTTTAACGCCTGGGAAGAAGCACAAGATGCCATTGGAATCTTTTGCGACCTCTCTAAGGCGTTCGATTGCGTAAACCACGAGACACTTCTGATGAAACTGGAGCACTATGGAATTAGAAAAGCAGCACTTGACTTGCTAAGATCATACCTGAAAGATAGAAAGGTTAAAGTTCAAGTAAACGGCGTAAACTCATTAGGGTCTGAAATGACAATGGGTGTTCCTCAAGGTTCGATATTGGGTCCATTCCTCTTTTTAGTTTACATCAATGATTTACCCCAATTACTTCAAAATCAACCGAAGATGGTGTTATTTGCAGATGACACATCATTAATCTTTAAAATAGACCGACGGTCACAAAATCTTGACGACGTGAATAACTCTATTCTTCAGGTCCAAGATTGGTTTACGGTAAATAATTTAGTACTTAATGAAAAAAAAACCAAATGCATTAGATTTAAATTACCGAATGTTAGAAGTAGCGAATGTGAAATCATATTGAATGGCCAAAAACTAGAATTTATTGATCAGACAGTTTTCCTAGGAATCACGCTAGACGAGAAATTACAATGGGGACCTCATATAACATCTATTGCGGGGCGGCTAAGCTCCGCCGCTTATGCTGTTAGAAAGATAAGACAGTTAACAGATGTAGAAACCGCGCGTTTGGTCTATTTTAGTTACTTCCACAGTATTATGTCATATGGCATTTTACTATGGGGTCGGGCTGCTGACATTGAATCCATTTTTATTTTACAAAAGAGAGCTGTCAGAGCCATTTACAATCTACGTCGTCGCGAATCTCTTAGGGAACTATTTAAAAAGGTTAATATCATGACGGTACCTTGCCAATTCATTTATGAAAATATTATGTATGTAAGAAAAAATCAACATCTTTTTAATAAAATAAGTGATAGGCATAATTTTAATACTAGAAATAAAGATAAATTAGATCAACCTTTTTTCAGATTATCGAAAGTACATACATCTTTTATGGGGTACTGTGTTAAATGCTACAACAAAATACCTTGTGACATATTGCAATTAAATGAAAGAAAATTTAAAACTCATATTAAAAGTACACTTTGTAAACAAGGATATTACAAATTAGAGGATTATATCCAAGATAAGAATGTTTGGAAACATGCTGGTCCTGCTCCATAGGACAATCTAAGGGTCTAGACAAAATCAAACTTGTTCCTAATTTAATTTATATGTATATTTTTAATTATGACATCTTATTCTAATTCAATTTTACAATCTGCGACTACAGTGGCTCACACACTTGTTAAAGTTCAACTACTTTTGCATTTTTTCATTTTTCTTTTTTTTTTTAAATAACTTGTAAATATGTGAGCACCATGTATCTATCACTTATTTGATTTACCTGTCATTGCTTAATTTTTTATTCTTTTTACCTTTTGTGGTAGACTAATTTTATTATGGGTGCATCGTGTTCACATATAAATTTTATTATGTATACAAGACCTTGTAAAACATTTTTAAAAGAGTAACGGTGGAGTTTCTTGCCCATTCTTCTCCATACGAAAACTACCTTTTCGAATGGGCGACTAGAATCATTTCTATTTAGTTTTTTTTTGACGTTCAAAAGTGCCTTTAATGTGCCTATTTGAAATAAATGATTTGACTTTGACTTTGACTTTGAAATGCGGTTTAGTGCGGATTTACTGTCGGTTAGTGCAGCAAAAATTGGGGGCGAACTTTTTTAAGGCGAGTGTTTTTTTGTGGTTAGTTGGAAGCTAGTGGTAGTGAGTAGATGAATTTAGAGTATTTGCGAAAAATAAACGAATTTGAATATGCGTCAGTAAACGCAGCGTGGGTATTGAAAAAAAAACTTTTGGATTTTTCGTCGCTGTTTTATTTTATTTTTCATCAGAAATTAAAGTTATCGGGTGAAAACTGCTTGCCCACTGTTATGTAGAGAAGTATTTAGGTATGCGGAAGGGCGGTGACACTTGTCAATCAAATTCGCTAGGCAGTTGCACAATGATTTAATAATAAGAAGCTACCCTTCGGCGCGGTGAGGGACGGGGTGCAGTCCGCTTACCTACATACCACTTACGTCACACCCACTGTGTATAGATAGTAAAAACTACCCGCACCAATAAAATAAGAAGAGAAAATTAAAATATTTAGAAAATAACTTAGAAATTTTTTGCTAAATAAAGCTACTCGGTAAACGAATATCTAAGTGATAGACTTATAAAGTCCTAACTTAAGTACTCGAGACTCTAAATTTTATTTGATTTATTAATTATTACATCTCTCAATAGACACCCATTTATATTTTATACTAGCAGCGCCCCGCGGTTTCACCGCGGGCATAAATGTCGATCCCGTGGGAATATCGGAATAAAAACTATTCTACATTATGTCCTTCCCCGGAATGCAATTTATCTCTCTGCCAAATTTTATCGAAATCCGTTCAGTGGTTTAGGCGTGAAAAGGTAACATACAGACAGAGTTACTTTCGAATTTATAATATTAGTATGGATAGTAGTTCTTTGCTTCAATATAACCTATGACGGCGTAACGTTTACTAGGTACCACAGTCCCTTTTCTTAACCGACTTCAAAAAAAGAGGTTTCTCAATTCGACCGTATTTTTTTTTTCGTATCTATTCCGTATATTACTATTTCTATAAAAAAAAAATTCGGGCAAAAACACATCGCGTGCAACTGCAAAATCATGTTGTCATTCATTCTTAGTTCGGGCTCCAAAGTAATCTTATGTCGTAGTTGATACAGAGTAGGAAACACCCGTAACTTTGGTTAAAACTATACGGATTTATTGTTTAGGGCGACTACATGACCTAAAGCACGGTCTTTGTTGGACTGCATAGAAAAGAAAGGGAGGCGCGAGGACACAACGCTGGTAATTTATTACAAAATATGAAGAAATTATCTATTTACAAAAATCTATTATTTCGACTAAAAAATTAAAACACTAGTTCTTTAGTATGTTGCTTGTAGAATAATCTGACAACAAAAAATCATAATGATTGTATGTACATAAATAGTATGGTTTTATTGTAAAAAGAAAGTTTTTAGAGGTATTTTTATATTTTTTTTCTATCATATCAAATTAGTTGTATTATGTTTTTTTCAACACACTATCTACCTAGCATATATCCTGAAGAATATCATATATTTTTCTGATTTTGTTTACTGGAGTCGATCATATACTTTTATTGTTTTTAAAACTTGCGTTTTTTGCGTTTAGGTCACCACTTCAAATCTATCAGTCATTGGTTCCATCCCTTCACCAAAGAATCCAGTAACTCGACACGTAACAATGTTGCACACAATAAATTAAAGTTTCCTCTCAGAAACCTGAAGACCTCGGGAACATCTTATAAAGCAGTCTTTATATCTCAAAGGAACGTCTGCTACTCGGTAATTAATCTTTCAACTCTCACGTCTTTAGTTTTAGACTGGTTGTTTGAGGGCGTTGGAAGCGGGGAGCGGTTGGATGGATCATGGTCTGGATTTTTTAACTTTGAATGATTCAAATCGTAGAGAAGTAGTCTGGTCTCCTCGAGGATCGCCCAGAGGACGCGGTGGAGCACACGGTGGAGGTCTGCCCCGCTTGGGCGGAGCACCGCCGTGTCCTCGTAGAGGCGATCGGCAGCGGCGACGACCTCTCGCGCCCGGCCCTGGTGCAAGCCATGGTCCGGGGCGAGAGGGAGTGGGAGGCAGTCACCTCCTTCTGCGAAGCAGTCATGCTAGCGAAGGAGGTGGCGGGACGGCTCAGGGAGAGAGCCTCCCGTCCCAGCCGCCGCGGGAGACGCTCCGGGCGTCGGGAGCCGCGCGACGACTCCCGGCCACCGTAGGCGCGGGCCTGCGGGCGGAGAGTAATGGGTAGCTCACCGTCCGATCAGGACCAGGCCCGTGCCGGACGGCGCGTACGTGTTCCACGCGCGCCTCAAAGAGATGTCAGCATTGAGGAGGGGCCCCATAGGGCCGAAGCCTGCCGGGTCAGCGGGATTGTCCGAAAGGGTTACCGCTGGCCCGGAACATAAAGGGCTAAGGAAGGAACACGGGTGGGTTTTAGTCAGTAAGAGTCTGACACTCCCTTCCGCTCCACCCAGAGCGGGAGCGGTCATTTGATGATTTCCCATCCGCAAAAAAAAAAAAAAAAAAGTAGTCTGGTCTTCAAACATATAAACACACACACACACTCACAAACTTTCGCCTTTATAATATTAGTGTAATTTGACTTATAGAAGATAATCCGTTAACCTATTTACAGTATTTATAAACAATTTTATTTCATATCGAAAAAAGAAGAAAATATGGAGAATGTATGCATCATATGTCTAGATAGGAAAGCATGTATAGAGCTCACGAGGATCACACTAATATTATAAAGGCGAAAGCTTGTGAGTGTGTGTGTGTTTATATGTTTGTTACTTCTTCACGCTCAAACGGCTGGACCAATTTTGATAAAATTTGGATTAACATAGACTATTTTCTATCGCAATATTCCCACGGGATCAAAACTTATGCGGGTGAAACCGCGGGGCGCAGCTAGTAATACAAAAATATTAATTATTAAGTACGTAATATTCATATATTATTAGTATTACTCTATTACAGAAGTCCATGGAATGAAAATCGCTTTCTATAAGTCGCTCGCACCTATCAAATAAGACACAGCTTTCTTCTGTTACTAGGTATACATTACAGTTAGACTCAAAGTTCGCGATACGAATATAATGAGTTTCATATCGCGAATGAGGACTTGAGGAGTTGCAAGTACTTATGTTATGCCAGGTTGGGAATGGAACGTACATTTTGTATCCTTTGCCATAAGGAGATACAAAACTATTAGAATTTGAAGGTGGAAATACTTACTTCTTTTGTCTTACGATATGTTTGGCTCGATCTTAGAAAGTTATTATTATTTATTTATTAAACATACACACACTATCTTTACAGGATGATCCCAATACAATAGTGGTTTGCAAACACACACCAAATAAAATGAAAAATCAACTTACGGCTAATACTTAAAAATCTAAATTTAAAAAAATACAAAGCACTTAAACAATACATGAAACCCTAAACAATAAAAAAAATTTTTTTTTTTTTTTTTAGTTTGAAAGCTACCTATAGAATTTTAGCCGTAGATATTATACATTATACTATACCTAATAGTAGCATTATTCTACATAGTTGTATTATTTGTTTTCGACAAGTCTTATAAAAGGCTTGTCATATATTGACGTTGTTTCAGACATGTATGTATTTGTTAACTATTTTGTTCACCTTTTTGACATTTTATGAAAAGTTTTGTAAACGATATTATTAGACGCTACATGTAGAAAACATGCTTTTTACCGTGGTGTAAACGCGGGCTTACAATATGTGACCTTTCTACAGTTAGATCTTACAGTAAAAGCATCTAATTACAAATCATCATCTAATTAAGCACTTAACAGAACTCTAACAAGACATTGCAATCAAGATTCAGGAGCTCATTGTTCAAGCAGCTTTAAGCGCTTTGTCTCGCTTCAAGCGACTTGTCTCGCTTTTTGCACAACACATCTTTTTACAGCATTCCTTTTTGTTTTTATACGTTTAATTTAATCTCGTTGTTAGGACAGCTGCTCTCTAGGGACAAAGAGAAATGTCACTTCCGAGCTTACTTAGTACGTGGAGAGATCGTCTCGGATGCCGTTAAAAAGTTTGGTTTAGATGTACTTAACGGCTTTAATTTTATTTCTTTTTTTTTGAGAATATTATTCGTTTCTTTTGTTTTTTTTTTAGAAAATATGTGAGGCAAAACCACGGAGTAAGGCAGCGTCTAGTGACGGCAGTACTTACTAATGTAATTCGTGGCGCCGAAAGTGCGTTGAGCATCTTCTGCCACGGACCGCCATTCTAAGGCCCGGCGCCCACTATCGGCATCGGCACGGCTGAGGATTTTTATGCGACAAATAGAAATATAACATAGTAGTATGACAATAAAATTTAAATTTCAATGACACAGTATGTCGGATACCCTATCTTTATTTTTGCACCTACGATGATTATTATCATTGAAATTTCAATTTTATCGTCATACAATTAGGTTACATTTTTATTCGTCGCATAAAAATCCTCAGTCGTGCCGATGCCGATAGTGGGCGCCGCCGGGTCTTAACCGTATGTTTCTATAGGTCATTTGTGTCGTAGTTCGATTAAATGGTGACACGCTTGGTTTGTGTAGAAAGTGTTGTCAGTGCCACCTCTAGCAGCGGCCACTGAGGCGTCTACATGCTCTGCGATCTAAACAGATTTCAGTCAGCCTACTTCTCTATAAAAAACCGCAATAGAGTACACAACATTTGGTATTGACAACAAAACAGTCTCAATGTCAAAACAGACAAAATTCTCGACTGAAACTTCTGCTCTGGCACAAAACAATATTATTTTATCCACAAACTATAGTTTCTCTACACTGTAAAGGTTAAATTCGTCGATTTGCTATTACCGTACATAGTAGCTTGGCTCATCGCCGCAAGGTTGCCTGCTTGTCGGTCTTCTACAGATTGTACTTCGGTGAGTGTGCGCAAGAACTCCACGACCTCATTCCACCGGCCCCCTTCTACCTTCGGACATCCAAACGCACTGTAAGTTACCATCCCTGCCTAGTTGCTATTCCACCAATTCGCACTAAGCGTTTTCAAATATCCTTTACAATGCGCACAGCAAAAAAGTGGAATTCTCTACCTGCGTCTTTTTCCGAGCGCATACAACCCGAATCTCTTCAAAGTAAGAGTGAACAGGCTTCTTCTGGGTAAGCTCACTCCATCGTCGACTTTGTCTCTGTCACCTCTGACCTAGACTAGAGTCAAGAGCAAACCCATTTAAAATAAAAAAATAGTCGCGCGAAAAGTGTTCATACTGAGAAGACTGAGCTCACACAATCTATTAGTTATTCTGTGACACAATAATAATGGTGTTTCCATGACGACCAAGTCATGTCTCTGCGACATTGTGTGTGTTACGGGTGTAAAACAAAATAGAAACCCGACCATCTTTTGACGCAATAGGACGAATACATCTTTGGTGCATTGCATTATGTTCGAAATATCTTCATTGAAAAAGTTCTACACATTGATTTCAAAACATAGCTTAAGGGGCTTACAGGACCTAAACACAAAAAACGCAAGTTTTAGAAACAATAAAAGCATATGATCGTCTACAGTAAACAAAATCAGAAAAATATATGATATTCTTCAGGTATATGCTAGGTAGATAGTGTGTTGAAAACCTAAACTAATTTGATACGATAAAAAAAATCATGAAGATACCTCTAAAAACTTTCTTTTTACAGTAAAAACCATGACATACAATCATTCTGATTTTTGTCAGATTGTCTACAAGCAACATACTAAAATACTAGTGTTTTAATTTTTTTGTCCAAACAATTAGATTTTTTGTAATTAAATAATTGCTTAATATTTTGCAATAAATTACCAGCGGTGTCATCGCGCTTCTCTTTCTTTTCTATGCAGTCCGACAGTGACCGCGCTTTAGGTCATGTAAGCCCCGTATTAAAGATCTTTATAAAGATCACATCTGCATCAAAGTCTTGATATAAATACCTGTAACCTACAGGTCACATGAATATCTGCCCCAGATTCAATCCGGTGTTCGCAGGTCGGGCGCCGCTCGGGTGCTATTTTGAACGTCAGTTCTAATTGAATATAGGGTTTAATTTCAAGCTATACCATGTTAACTTCTACTACATAGGACTGAATATTCAGTATCAACGGTCATAGTAAAATGCTCTAATTCATCTAAGTATTGTAAATTTTTCAATTTGTTTTCAAAGTAAGTAATAATTTCTTTTACTAACCGACTTCAAATTGGAGGAGGTTATGCATTCAGCGATTTTTTTAAATGTATGTAAGTACAGTATGTACATTGATACTTTCCTTATCTTTTAATCGCCTTGAACATGATCTATCTATTTAACTTTTGCCCAAGTCCAAATAATTGTTATTGTTATAAAATTAATATTTAATTTGCCTGCCATAATTTTTCACCAGATCGAGCGGCCACAACAAAGCCTACTTTGGAAAAAAAAAACAGTATTATAATTATTCACACAATGTATGCAATTCACATTAACATGATAATGCCTGGACCGCCCCTTATTGTGAATCATACCTGTAGGTACCATCAACCTTCTAGTGTTGTACCTGTCCCGGATTTGGGCAATCCCGCGTTTTCTGGGTCGCCATTTTGGGACCAGACACACATACTAAGTTCGTAACAAGGTTTTAAACTAGGTCACAGGACACGCTCACGTGGTTCTGGCGAAGTTTATTTTCTTCGCCAGAACTTCGCCAGAACCACGTGAGCGTGTCCTGTGAGGACACGCTCACGTGGTTCTGGCGAAGTTTATTTTCTGTAGTACGTAAACAGCGCACGTTTCATTAGGATTAGGAATCGATTCTTTCTATTGAGTTGAGAGTGAGGGTTGCAATTTGATTATGTTGTTTTTACCTTGTGTTCAAGTTTTTTTTGTTGTTTATATAGCATTAGCAACGCCCCGCGGTTTCACCCGCGTAAGTTTCGATCCCGTGGGAATATCGGGATAAAAACTATCCTATGTCCTTTCCCGGGATGCAATCTATCTCTCTGCCAAGTTTTATCGAAATCCGTTCAGTGGTTTAGGCGTGAAAAGTTAACATACAGACAGACAGATAGAGTTACTATCGAATTTATAATATTACTAGCTGACCCGGCAAACGTCGTTTTGCCATATACATTATTTATAGCTGCCCGGCTACCCTACCCTACCCCTACCCTACTCCTACCCTACTCCTACCCTACTCCTACCCTACTCCTACCCTAATCCTACCCTACTCCTACCCTACTCCTACCCTACTCCTACCCTACTCCTACCCTACTCCTACCCTACTCCTACCCTACTCCTACCCTACTCCTACCCTACTTCTACCCTACCCCTACCCTACCCCTACCCTACCCTACTCCTACCCTACTCCTACACTACTCCTACCCTACTCCTACACTACTCCTACCCTACTCCTACACTACTCCTACACTACTCCTACCCTACTTCTACCCTACTCCTACCCTACTCCTACCCTACTCCTACTATAAAAAAAAAAAAAAAAAAAAAAAGTATCCTATGTCCGTCTCCTGGTTCTAAGCTACCTCCCCACCAATTTTCAGCCAAATCGATTCAGCCGTTCTCGAGTTATAAGTGGTGTAACTAACAGACTTTCTTTTATATATATAGATTATATTAGTTAGTATGGATGTTTTGTAGGTCTATCTTAGTTCTAAATTCATTACTATTAATTGAAGACCTACAAACTTTTCAGTATAAGGCATTATTTCCCTCGTGCTAAAAAGGAAAAATTGTTGGAGTAGGTTTGGGATAAAACCGCAGATGTAGGAAAAGTTTCATTTTGAAAAGCTAGAAATTGTAAATTCCAGGAAAGCTATATAAAAAAAAATGCGTTTAAATGTAAGGAATAAATCATAAATAAAATATCATCCACAGTTTGGATTTCATTACCTATACTATACTTATTTTTTATTCTTCAAAAATAAACCATTCAAAATTATTTAGTTTTTTATGTCTCTACAGAAAAAATAGGTTAATATTTGTCACTTATAGAAAAGATAAGTTGACTCGAACAAAAAGTAAAGAAACAAAACAGATAATATAGTTAACATAAGGATATCTCGGGTTCCGGGTATAATCAATCAACACCTTTCTTACAACACTATTTTATGAATCGCGACACTCACTTAATACTCCGTGGGAGTTATTTACACTCTGGTAGGACCAGACCAGACCAGTTAAATGAAGTCGTAGCGCCAGATGTATGACAACCTTCCATTGTATGTATGAAAGCTTCTTTAAGAGCTGGGCGTAATTGAAATGCTTCGGCTTAATAGATACTTGAGTGTTTTGCTACCTGGTTTATGTCAGGTGATACAAGACTTACTACTAGTCATTATTATAACGTACCAGTACTTCTCGCTGTCTCTCTTGCGGCACGTCCTCTCGGGCAATGGCTGCCATACTCGCCAGTAAAAACGTATCGTATTTTTTTTTATTTTTTTTTATTTTTATTATTAATTCACAAAACTGATGTACAATCACAAAAACATTAAAACAGTTACAACATAATATTTCTGATTGACATCTACTAGATGTGAATCCAGCATGCATAATTTAAGTAAAACAATTAGTATTAAAAAAAAACAAAAATTAAACAAAATTTACAAAAATGGTGAACTTTTCCAAAGATAAGGAAAAAGTTTTGGGAAAGAACATTATAATAAAGATAAAAATGAAAAAATATAAATATTATACAATTATGGCTCTAAGTTTAGTCCTAACTGAGGCTACAGAACCAGCAAAGATATCTACTTCATCACGCAAGGAGTTGGCAAGAGAAAGCATGCGGCAAATGGGTGAAAAATGACCGATATTAGTCCGACTATGAGGCAGGACGAAAGTCCTTCGATTTAGTAAGCGGCTACTACTACGTGGGATACTAAATTTCACTTTTTCTAACAGCTCAGGAGAATCTATTATACCATTTATTAGTTTAAACAAAAACATGAAATCTAAAGATTTCCTACGTGCGCATAAAGATTTCATTTTATAATGATTCAGCCTAGAGTTATACGAGTTCAGACTACGACATCTGTTATCCGAGTAACACAAGTGATATAAAAACCTTTTTTGAACGCGCTCTAACCGATCAGAGTGCACCTGATAAAACGGGTTCCATACCGTACTACAGTACTCCAAAATACTTCGAATAACGCTGTTGTAAATGGAAATAGTTAAAATTGGTTCTTTAAAAACTTTCATTTCCCTGACGATGAAACCTGACAATTTAGATGCCCGACTAATTATTTGGTCGTAATGACTCCTAAAACTTAAACTACTGTCTACTAAAACACCAAGGTCCCTTATTGTATCAACTTCTTGGAGCGGGCTGTTATTAATTGAGTAATAATATTGACATGTATTCCTTTTTCTGCTAAACTTAATGAAGTAACATTTGTTTTGATTTAATGACATTTTATTTTGTATGCACCATTTGTGTACGTTATTTAAATCTAACTGAAGCTGAATAATATCGGATTCATTGTATATAGTTCTATATATTTTTAAATCATCAGCAAAAAGTTTATAGTCTGAATCAATGTTGTAGCCCAAATCATTTATAAAAATTAAGAAAAATAGAGGCCCCAAGTGTGACCCCTGTGGTACCCCTGACGGTATGTAACATTGTTTGGATTTAAAACCCTTGAGATACACTAGTTGCGAGCGATTTTTTAAGTACGATTCGCACCAACGAAGCAACGACCCATACTTTCTAATTTTGCAATTAGTAAGTCGTGATCCACCAAATCGAAGGCCTTTTTAAAGTCGGTGTATATTGAATGAACTTCTCTACCGTCATCTAATGCAGATGATATATATGAAACATACTCAACTAGATTAGACAGTGTCGATTTTTTGGGGCGAAAGCCGTGCTGGTTGTCATTCAGCACATTTTTAAAGTGAGAAAACATTTTTTTCTGTACAAGCGATTCAACAATTTTGCCACAAGCGGATAGAATAGACACTGGTCTGGTGAAAGTATTATTACTTACAAACGGGTGAACTTCATATTTCTTGACCTGATTTATCCCTGCAGCCGTTTCTCGTGGTATTCATCCTGCACACGACCACGTTCTAGTTTCGAGACTAAAAAATATACAGGTTGGCAGGGATAGCGACGCGCCAACTATAACCTTGAATTCAACACATGATTCTAGACCACAGAACAGGGGGCCTAAAAAGGCCACTTTGGAGAATCATAAAAGGATAACATTATGAATCATAATATGGCGAAGACAGATCGTGTTTTTCTTTTTTTCTCTGCTTTACTTAGGTATAATCAAAGAGATTGGGATTGGATTGATTGGTATTTTAGCACGGACAAAAAAAAAATAACTGAAAAATGCTTCACCAATGGGATTTGATACGATTAACTTAACAGTTAACTGTCTAATAGGTTATCCTTTTATGATTCTGCCAAAGTGCCCTTTATAGGCCCCCAGATAAAAGAGGTGTTAACTGTTATGTGTTCTAGGCCACCTAGTAAAGGAAGTAGCCCACGATAACATAGTAGGTTGTAGGTTCGAAGGCAGACAGGCGCTTTACTTTGTGTACATTTCATCTCCACTGCTCTCACAACGGTGGAGGAAAACATTGTGAGGAAACCGGCATGTCCTAGAACCAAAAAAACAGTGGCACTCCGGGAGTGCCGACAAAAGTGAAGTGAAAACTTGAACAATTATGTGTGTATTTTTTTAATCGTCTGTTAAATAAAACACAAACAGAATACTTTGCCATCACTCACTGACATATCCGATATACCTACATTAAAACCGAGTACATCCCGAGGACAGCCGAACACGTCCGAATGTAGCGCGGTGTCGGTAACGGTAACAGTGTCGCGAGTTCAATGGTTTTTTGCCCAACGTGCCTACAGAAGTTTTCACTTCGAACTAAAAATCGAAGACATGTGACATCTACCAACCCGAACTGGGCCCGCTTGGTGTCTTCTCAGAGAGAGAAGGTCTGTGTCCCAGCAGTGGGAACATTAACAGTATTGAAAGCACACGAAGAATGAAAAAGAGCTACAAATATTTACCAGCAAACAGGAAACACGTAAATTATGATGCACATCGGATAGAATTATCAACCGAATGAAACCATACTGCAAACTCGGGACAAACTAAAAAAAACGAGCAGTGTACAACGTCATCGAACTGACGATTCGATCGCCGACCGACATTGCACTTTTTTATTTTTAGTTCGATCACAACTTTAAATTACTATTGCAAACTAGTAACGTCCTATGCAAGTTTAATAGCCTCCAACAACATCTATACTTTTATTAGAAAACTAAACAAAAATCTAACACCGCGTTCCAATCGCCTAACTTTACATACATTGCCGATTCCGTTTATAAACTACACAAGACCATTTGTTCGGAACTAGCAATGGATTTTTTTCGTGCGAAGGTTTCATACTTTTAAATGCGTCTTGGTACATCCTCGTGTATATTTGTTTTACGCAGTTCATTCAATCAATCGCCCCACTGAATGCTGATTGGTAAATAAGGTGCCGATTTCCATTTTTTTTTTTGCAATCGTGTCCGTATAACACAGCTTAACAATCTGTCAACAGCAATACGGATTTTTGTATAAAATATTGTATTATTCGCTATAATTATTGTCGTAGCTGAATTGGCGCAAAACAATTGACGGTATTTGCATTGAATAGAACTTTAATTGAAGTGTCGGTCTGTTTGGAGAGGTGATTTAGAATGTTTGCGTAGTTTGTAATTGGTTTGTGAAGCTGTTTGACTTGGACGTTTAATTGTTTTGACTTGGGAATGAAATATTTGCCATCATCATCATCATTTCAGCCGAAAGACGTCCACTGCTGGACATAGGCCTCCCCCAAGCACCTCCACTTCGACCGGTTCTGCGCTTCTCGCATCCAACGGGTTCCTACGGCCTTCACAAGGTCGTCGGTCCACCTTGTGGGAGGCCTTCCAACGCTACGTCTTCCGGTAAGCGGTCGCCACTCCAGAACTTTCGGCCCCATCGGCCGACTGTTCTGCGAGCAATGTGCCCTGCCCACTGCCACTTAAGTTTGGCAATTCTTCGGGCTATGTCGGTTACCTTGGTTCTCACAAAAATAAAAAATACAAACAACAAATCACTTCAGAAACCTTTGCCTCACATTAATATCTCAAATATTAAACCAGAATATTGTTACATGGCATCGAAATGTCTCTTATGGATAATCCACAAAGAGCCTCGATCGTTTGATCTTCAAATAGAGAGATTTTCAATTTACATCGTATTCTGGAAGGTCTTGTGAACATGCGACACTATTATGAGACTCGATAATGGGAAACGACACGTTGTTGTGATGTTCTGAATCGATATTTCTGAGAAAATCCAATAACGGTTACGTGGTATTACAGGAAAACATATTTATAAAATAGTAATTGCTGCTAAAACCAAATACTGGGAACCAATAAACTATAACCTTTACAATCGCATCACACTAATATTATAAAGGCGAAAGTTTGTGAGTGTGTGTGTTTATATGTTTGTTACTTCTTCCCGCTCAAACAGCTGCACCAATTTTGATAAAATATTGTATGGAGGTAGCTGACACCCTGGATTAACATATAGGCTACTTCTTATCCCGATATTCCCACGGGGTCGACACTTATGAATAAATCTGCCTAGTCTTTTCTCATCTTGATAAACACGCATCAGCGAATTAGCTGCTAGTGTGTCTAACCAAATAATATTAACTATGTATGTCGGGTTCGGCTTCCAGCCTAATCGGATGCAGCTGAATAACAGTATTTTAAATGAAGCAACGGTGGCCAAGTGGTAACGGCCGCGACTTACGAGTTGTAGGTCGTAGGTTCGCGCTTTACTTTGTGTAAATTATTTCATCACCACTGCTCTTAAAACGGTGAAGGAAAACATCGTGAGGAAACCGGTATGTCCTAGAACCAAAAATTCGAATTCCAGACAGATATCGAATTTCCGTAGTAGGTGCGTGTCTTGGTGACGTGAAAAGGGATTCCCTCACGAATAAATAACTTGAATATTTTCAATAAAAGCCAGTCGACGAGACTAGTGATCGACGCCCAGGATATTAATTCCCACTATACATACATTCCTGTGTGTCTGACTGAAGTGCGGTCTGAAGAATTGGGGACTCGATGGGTTAACAAAAGGTTATTTGTTGGTGGCGGTTAAAATATTTTTGATGACAATGATAGACGATTTTGTTACTTTTACAAGCGGTTGACAAAAGCCCCTTTTAATGTACCTATTGTTATAAGTGTTATTGTATATGACACCGTATGGTTATGAACATCGTTAGTTTGTTCTATGTCGCCAGATTGTAAACTGTCGATAAATTGTGAACTATACCATACTGCTTACAATATAACGCCCCGCAGCAAACGCGCGTCTGACAACCAGTCTTACCAAGGGGTATCGTAGTACCCAGTAACGGGGCTTCATGTAAAATACTGGTAAACGACTGCAATCGGCTAGACTGGAAGCAGACTCCAACATACATAGTTTGGAAAAGGCTAGGCAGATGTATATTATAGTCCGCGCGGAATTAGTTGGCCGCACCTTAGGTGGGGACGGGGGTGAGGCGGCGGGATGCCTAGTGTTCGCAACGCACATGAGATTAATGACAGCAAGGCGAAAGCGCCCCCGCCCCTCCGTCCCACCGCTCACATACCTAAGGCGCGGCCAACTATAGTCGAACGGTGCAGTAAAATGACAGCTTATGTGTTACTTATATAACTGAAATTGGCGTCGTTTTGTTTTGTCGCGGCCATCAACCAAATCTTGTTTTTCTAGTACAGAATAGTGTATCAAACGAAACTTACTTGACATGCATATCTCTAAATTCAGTCCGAAATGAGTTAATAAGAAGTGTCATTTTACTGCAGCTAATTAAAAGTCGGACTATAGTTCCGCGTGGACTATAGTAGTTCAAAAGTTTTCTATTGTTAAAACGCTTTCTTGCTATTTTGCAAATAACAAAACACAGCATATATCTTAATATTTACAAACAGGTACACTCTCTGCCAAACTATTTTGAATATTGTTTTCCCTTTCAACTTCTCAGTCCTCCTTCGTGCTTGCTTGCTGCGGTTACTATGGCAGGCATATTCATGTGTTTAATGGCATTTGTAGTTGTTCCTGTAACGTTTCCATAACTTTACGACAAGTAACTAACTATTGAATATAGTTACAGTTGTTAGATACGGTATTATGTTTGCTTCAAGTGGTTTGACGTTGTTAGTTTTTTAGGGTTCCGTACCCAAAGGGTAAAGCGGGACCCTGTTACTAAGACTCCGCTGTCCGTTTGTCCGTCTGTCACCAGGCTGTATCTCTTGAATCGTTTCATAAATGATGTATTTCTGTTGCCGCTATAACAATAAATACTAAAAACAGTATAAAATAAATATTTAAGGGGGGCTCCCATACAACAAACGTGTTTTTTTTGGGCGTTTTTGCCTTGTGGTAAGGAACAGGCCAGTTTTCTTATTCCACTGGTGTTCGGACGATTTCTGTTACTTTATTTCTTTCCATCGGCGTTTTGGTTGATGCTTCTTTTCGTTTGAATAATTGTTCTCAACATTTGATGTGAAATTAACTGCGTTTTTAGTAGTATCAGTTTTATTTTTAGTTTAGGTTGCTATCCTAAACTTAGAACGGATCTTTAGAACTCCTTATTGCTATCTATGCAAATATACCTACAGGGTTATTGGTAAAACATTAACAACCTGTTAAGAGGTCATTAGAATAGAAAAGAATAGAAATACTCTTTATTATGAACAACTGACTGACTGTTCATTGTACTCATCATTATGAACAACTTTTACTATTCGACCAAACCTGAAATTCAAATTCAAATTATTTATTAGTCACAATTTTTACAAGAATAGGAAAGACAGTGACCCCCAAACTAGGCATTTGCCTGTATCTTGGGAGTCAGTGTTGCGACATTTTCAAATCACGAAAAAAAATCAGATGTTCCCTACATTTTGACGAGTTATACGAACATAAATGTAGGGAACAGCTGATTTTTTTTGCCCCACCAACGGACCACTTTTGACACCCATTCTCATAAAATTGAAACTGCACTAAGGTTCAAAATTATCTGTCACATAGACTACTACAGCTTTATGACGTGTAAGTGACATTTAACTTTAGACTGATAAAGCAATAACGAGTCCGACTTTATGTACAGACCTCAGCACATCAAACTACCCAAAACTGTAAAATTTTCGCTTATCGTAATCAACCTTACGCTTTATAGCGATAAAGTTGAAAATGTAATAAAGGAATTTGACAGATTGTAGTAGCTTGATGTGCTCTGTACGTATACACACAACAAACTTTCACAATACAGTTTCAGTATAATATCAAACGTAGTAACACCCTCACGGCATGTCTCTTAATCACCGCAAAGTTGCGACGCATTTGCAATCACCAAACTTTGCCTTCCATTGCCGGCTTAGTGGGAGTTACTCAAGCTTCCATGATTTGTCACCCCGCAATGCGCCCGGTATTGAGTTTGCCGAACTAACGCTCAACTTAATATCGAGTTAATGTTGTGTTCGTTTCCAAATTACTGCTTTTGATCGTACTCAGTTGTGTTTTGATTGTAGTTTCATGCTGAGATTACTGAGCGAGTCTTGTGTAGAAGAAGAGACAGGAGAAACCACAACAGGAGCGGAAGAAGAGAAACCTCCTCATGTTACTTCTTAGAAAGTCATCTTATGGGACGAGTATTTGTTATAAGTACCACGGCCGGGAAAATTCTGATTGCGTAACACACTATAAATCTCAATCTGAATCATTTTGTAGGATATTGCTAATCCATTGCTTCATATGTTCGAAAAATTTGTCTGCTCAACAACGTAAATAGCGCAATGAATATTGTTGAACTGTCAAAATATAAGTCATTGCTACTGATAGTGTGTTGCGCAATTATCCCGCAGTTCTAAACATATGGACCTCGTATTGGAACACTTTATTAAAAGTTGTGGGAGGACAAGTAAAATTCCGCGTTAATTTCTTCCCACATATTAAGACTAAATTATTATATTTTCTCTGTGTCACCACAAACACCCAAAATGACTCAACAAATTCTTTTAATGACTCTATTTGAATATTAAACTTTCAAAAATAAAATGTTTCACCGTCAACTTTATAAGTAGTCAAAAGGGTAATATAAAAATTCTACCACGGTTCACAAACTTGGTATTTCATGAATCTATTAAAATAAGTTTATGGGAGATATGATGAGTTGTTCTAAAAACTCCATAAAAATGGAATCTCGCAGTAAAAATGTTTTGTAGTCGAATTTTTACGATATTTTGATCACCATTTTGAGAAGCTTGTTTTATTATTAAGTAGCTCTTATAAAACTATGGGCGGGGTGAATAATTTGATGGGAGAGATGATAAAAATTTTAGTTCTCATGCTTATTAGGAAATTTATTGCCATTAAAATAGCTATGGACACTTCTTATGAAATTGTTGGCAGTTTTATACTTTCTGTGATAATCTTAAGACTCAACCGACTATACATATAGTGACTTCCAATACTGGAAAAATCGTAAGGATGCCCTAGACTTCATAATTTGTAACAGGCACGCTGAAACATCATGAGGAATCCGGCATGTCCTAGAGTCAAAAAAATCATCTACCAACCCGCACTGGGCCCGCGTGGTGGATTACGGCCCACTTCCTCTCACCGAGAGGAGGCCTGTGTCCCAGCAGTGGGAACATTATAAGCTGATTATGCTTGCCACGAGCTTATATGTCATCATCGTCATCTGCCTGCCTTTTCCCAACTATGTTGGGGTCGGCTTCCAGTCTAACCGGATGCAGTTGAATACCAGTATTTTACATGGAACGACTGCCTATCTGACCTCCACAATCCAGTTACTGAGTAGGTAATACGATACCCCTTGGTAGGTAATAGTGGTTTTCAGACTTTCGGACTTCTGTCTACCCGTAACGACTGTCAATGATCTACGAATGACAGCCAGGACCAACGGCTTATTGTGCTTTCCAAGGCACGGTATGCAAATATGCTCACCCATCCACAGACCAACCGTAGCAAGCGTAGCTTAACCTGATCGATCGACCTGTGCGGCTGCAAGCGTAGTAGCATGGACCCCTCTCAAATCAAAAATATTTATCGTAGCAACATAAATGCCGATAAGATAAACCTTTTGTGCGTGTAGATATAAACTTGCAGATGCAAGTCTGCAAATCTATTTATTCACTGTACCCTCCAATCATTACCAATTCCTGTGTAAATGGCTACAACAGAGCGATTAAACCTAATCGGTACTCCATCAATATATCAGAAAATCAATAATCATTGAACAGATTTCCACTTGCACTGGTTTGTCATTAGCTGCACAATAGCGATACAGGAGCCATGGAATGTCAATATCTGAGCCATTGTCATCGCCCCACGGTTCTAGGGAGAGACAATAACGGGGTGATGTATTGGTATATATGCTTATATTCACATATATATCTGTTATAGTATGTGTGGTGGGCGGATGAAAATGAAAAGGAATGATTTTCGGGGTTTAAGCGGGATATTTTGTACTAGCTTCTGCCCACGACATCGACATCGTCCGCGTTTCTTGTTTTAACATAAAATAGAAAATGAAATAAAATCGCCCGCCCGCGATTTTATTTCATTTTCATTTAGCGTTCTTTCTATTTTTTTTTCTTTGCGGTCGTGTCATAATGGTCGTAGCGTCATGTTAAGTAGCCTGTAACCTTTGTCAAGAATTAGGCTGTCATTTGATAGCCCAATTCTTAAAAAGATTTTTCAAATCCGATGGTAGTTTCAGAGATTAACGCGTTCAAACATATAAACTCTTCAACTTTATATATAGTATCAGGGTTATTGGTAAAACATTAACAACCTCTTAAGAGGTCATTGTACTCATCATTATTAATATTTTTTAATATGGGACCAAACATGAAATCGCGAAAAAAAAAAATCAGCTGTTCCCTACATTTTGACGAGTTATACCTACGAACATATTTTTTTTTTCGCGATTTCAGGTTTGGTCCCATAGTAAAAGTTGTTCATAATGATGAATACAATGACCTCTGAAGAGTTTGTTAATATTTTACCAATAATCCTGTATGATTGTTATGAGTTGAGGTTTTTGGGTACTTTGGTTTACGTGTCTTATTGATGTACATTATAAAATAAACATAAAATAGCGCAGAATTTTATTTTTCTTTTTTTCTTTTTTATAGAAATTGTTCTTTTCTTACATAATATTATGTATATATGTGCTTTTGAAAAAGATGTAGTCAAAAGCAGATGAATTCATAATTCGACTGTTAAAAGTGGTTTCAATAAATAACTTCCTTGCTCGTCAATCAAGAGTGAGTGTTACTAGATTAGATTCCCAGAATTTGATAACACAAAACACTAAACAAATTGTAGGTGCTGAGCTATTTTATTTAAACCTTGGATTGAAAAATGTTGCAAACAATATTTTATTAAATAATTTGTTGACTCGTCAAGTCGTGCAAACCAATTACATGAAACTTCAAGACCATGCCAACAATTAGCATAGTTACCGAAGCTTCAAACCAAGCTACATAGTCTGGTGCATACATAGACTTACCCGTTGGAGCTTGTAATTAATCTGCTATGACGTCACTGATATGAGGCTCTACAAGATAATGTGCTCTATTATCTTGACGCTCGACGCTTTGTGGGGTCGGAGACAAGATATTGTGTTGATGTGTGGTATCCTGAAGCTTCGTCATCAGACATGATTGTAAACCAACAATGCAAAGACTACTTGCACAGATGTCTTATCTTGTATGGTTGATTTCTAGGTAGATTATTTATTTATTTTTATGACGATTTGTCAATATTAGGTACAGTTTTACAATATCAAAAGTAATACGGGTTTTACCAATTATCGGTCGCATGTTCGGTTAAAGTTTACCGAACCGAATCTTCGGCAGGATTTGGCACGTTTGCAAATATATTTTTTCTGAGAAATTTACCCTTCCAGTTTGATGATCCAAAAATAAACTAAAGTTTTCACTTTTTAAATAGAGATAAGTGGAAAAAGAGCAGGGAGGCTTTTTACCTGCAGTAGGTCGTCACAGAACCAAGGTAACCGACATAGTCCGAAGAATTGCCAAACTTAAGTAGCAGTGGGCAGGGCACATTGCTCGCAGAACAGATGGCCGTTGGGGCCGAAAGGTTCTGTAGTGGCGACCGCGTACCGGAAGACGTAGCGTTGGAAGGCCTCCCACAAGGTGGTTCGACGACCTTGTAAAGGCCCCAGGAACCCGTTGGAGGCGAGAAGCACAGAACCGGTCGAGGTGGAGGTGCTTGGGGAGGCATATGTCCAGCAGTGGATGTCTTTCGGCTGATGATGATGATGATGAGGTCGTCACATGCTTTCAACAATATAGTGGAATTGGAGTTTCTTGCCCGTTCATCTCCACAGAGATCTACGTTTTGGAATGGGCAACTAGCTTCAATTATCTGCCTAACTGACAGACTCTTTGACAATTCAAAAGTGCCTGTAAGTAACATGATTTACTTATACTACAAATATTATAAATGTGAATGTTTGTGAAGATGTTTGTTCCTCAATCACGCGTAAACCGTTGAATAGATTTAGATGAAAATTGGTACATAGATAGACCATTTCCTGGATTAATACATAGAATACTTTTTATCCCGATATTTCCACGGGATGGAAACTTATGCGGGTGAAAACGCGGGGCGCTGCTGGTTTGAAATAAATGCTTAGACAGGCTTTTGCAAATATGAAAAATAGGGCGATAAAACTGAGTTAGATATCTAATAGGTTATGAACAGTACATAACTTAAGTTGGTAATACAAACCAGGGTTGTTGCTGATGCATATTTTTTCACATCAGCGCATGCATTTTATCATTGACATCAGCGGATGCTGATGTTGATTTTAATTATTTTCTTAAAAAAGCACTGACCATTATGAATTTATACCTAAAAGTTGCACAGTTTTCCTTGGTATTTAAATAAAAGGTTGGTTCAATAATTTTGTGACTTTTACTAAAAAAATAAAATCAGACTATGTACCCCCTAGTTTAGTAATAATTACCATTTGTTTACAATCGTAATATTCGCAATAACCGCGGTCGACCTCTGGATTGGTCAAAACTCGCAACCGAAAACAACACGTGCTTAGGTATAAGCCCCGCCCTCTCTGCTGTCATGTCACGACTCGAACTTCAGCATTAATAATCAGCATCGATCAATGTGGATGCTGATGCTGAAGTTCCGCTGATGCTGACGTTCGCAACAACCCTGATACAAACACCAACATAAATTGTTAATAATAAACAATCCATCACAAACTTATAACGATGACAAACATGACACCATAACAGAATTAAAGATCACGACATGACGTCCATGGTCATAAGTACATAACATTAGTCCCAATTACGTGTACTAATGGCGAACATTTTTTATCAATTCAATGGAAACTACTGTGATCAAAGGACATAGATTAATGATTGTTTCATTAGATTATCATTATCTGTTGTTAGCCACATGTAGATAGACGAAGTTTTTATTGGGATACGTAATTGAATCAAGTTTGTATTGTTGTGTTGGGGAGGGTAAAAAATTCTTCGTGTGATATTTTTTTTGTGAGGTCAGTATTTTTAATCTGTAATGAGCCCATACAACACGTCTGCTGGACCGGCCAATGAAAGATTAACTGAATGACAAAGGACCACAATTGGCAAGTTGAAAAATGATCTCAATTTGTAGGTATAAAAAAATTTGATTGATTAGTGTTAAGCTATAATTAAGCTGTATTTATAAAGTTAAAAACCGGAATGAGAAAGTTTATAGTGGATAAGATAGAGATTAAAACAGAAGAAGAACAAGCAGGGGATCGAGGAGGGGGGGGGTGGAGGGGGGTTCAGGGGATCAGGCCGGAATAACTCAAAATATTGGATAAACTTATAATACCAAATAAACTAACAAAGTATTAAAATAAAATTTCATTGCTATCGACTGGTAATGTACCCAAGAAACTGGCGGCGTTGCCACGTTGTATGGCAATACTTAGCCACTGGCCAAGTTAAAAGCCAGCCCTTGCGTCACGGGAAGTGTCAACTGTCAACCAGCCGTTTGTAGAATTCGTTGAACAAACCATGAGCACTGGGGGGAAGTGTCAACTGTCAACCAGCCGTTTGTAGAATTCGTTGAACAAACCATGAGCACTGGGGGGAAGTGTCAACTGTCAACCAGCCGTTTGTAGAATTCGTTGAACAAACCATGAGCACTGGGACCCCTTTGCAGTCATAATGTTGCTGCTTCTCATTCTTGTGTCATAATGATCCTTTTACGAAACCTATATAGCCAGTAAAACCTTTATGCTATAAGCAACACAATTGCTTTATTCATGAGAACATTCTGGCGAACTTTCCTGCGGTTATCTGTTCTTCTCCAATATTCTAATTAAGTCCTTTTTTCAGTGCCTTAACAAAGAGAACTCTCCCCTAACTGCATAACATAACACCGTTTTCTTAGCAGGCTTTCCATCTTTTATTAAAACGGAAGAGAATCGCCCATTCCTACATAGGTACTTCTTTATATGCGAGTAAAACTCTTGGGGTGCATAAAATAACAATGTTGCACTGTTAGAAAGCTGTATTTACATTGTTCGAGTTTTTTATAGGCAGGTAGTATTGTAAATCTAAAGATTTTTTGGTGTCTTTAGAAATGTGACGATTTTAACTGAAAATAATTATGTAAAACTAGCTTCCGCCCGCGGCTTCGTCCGCAAGATATGTCGGTAAAAACTATCCTATGTCCTTCCTTGGGATGCAATGTATCTCTCTGACAAATTTTATAGAAATCCGTTCAGTGATTTAGGCGTGAAAAGGTAATATACAGACAAACACAGAGTTACTTTCGAATCTATATACTAATTATAAAGCTGAAGAGTTTGTTTGAACGCGATAATCTCTGGAACTACCGGTCAGATTTGAAAAAATCTTTTTGCATTTGATAGCCCAATTCTTGAGGAAGGCTATAGGCTATTTAATATCACGCTATGACCCTTAGGAGCTGAGCAAAAAGAAAAAAAGTCAGAATTAAATTTTAACAAGAAAAAAGAACGCTAAGCGAATACGAAGTGTTGCGACGGGGTGATGGTACAAGAAATTTCACGCGGACGAAGTCGCGGGCAGAAGCTAGTTTATGATATTAGTATGGATAGGAAAAGTGGGTAAATGAGTAGTTATAATTTTTTGCCAAACAGCTTTATTGTATTCACTGAGACATGTAGGAATGTTTTTGATTTTACAGGAAATAAAAATCATATTTCAACGCTATATTTTAGTTTTCTATTAGTTTTACTTCGGTTAGGATATTAAATTTTTGTTTTAATAATTTGTTTATTAATGAATAAATCAATTTCTCTGAAACATACTTTCATTGAAGTTTTGTTCTTACCTGTAACAGAAAAAAAGAATTTAAGAGTTCGAATCAATTTCTATTCCCCAGGTTTTTCCCAAAGTCCCTAAGTAAACCTTACTCATTCATGACTTTCATCAGACATGACATTATACACTTACAAAAAATACTTATTTTCGCAAACTTATCAAAATCTTTGCAACCATTGGAACCTTGCTTATGAGACAAGGCAGACCGACACACCCTGCTATTACAACACACATATAAGCCACATGGCCCATAGAGACACTGTATCACAAGTTCAGTAATGTTCCTCATTATTTCTGCTCCCCTGGTATATGAGTATGACTATAGTGATATAGCATCATGTGTGCATAATCTTAATATGTAAGTACATAGATAAGTTGTTTAGGAATAAATTAATGGGGTGTAATTTACCTTTATCTACACCCGTGCTTTAAATCCTCTTTAAAAGTCTCTGAAATAGTTAGCTTATTGCCAACACTAAAACGACTAGTGTCATAGTAACCATGATAATACACACATCAAAAGTGTCTAGGGATCAAGCATTTTTATGCGGATTTCTTGAGATTGAGATGTGGCTTTGTAATAAATTTATAGCTCAGAGCCGTGGGAATGATAGAAGCTGGTTCCCGGCCACGTACTGTGGCTTTAGCTCTGAATACAAGTCAGAGTGTTATCAGTCGACTTTGGACACGTTACCGAAGCACTGGTACCGTGGCTGAGCGCCATGGAGGACGGTATCGCTGCACCACACGGAGACAAGACCGATACATTCAAATCTTAACTCGAAGAGCTCCAACAATAACCGCCATGATGTTAGCCGTGAGGCTTCATCACTCTTCAGGGAACTTAATTAGCGACCAAACAGTCAGAAACCACTTGCATGAAGTGAACCTTCATTCCCGAAGACCGCTACGGGTACCACCTATAGCAATGCACAATCGTAGGATTCGATATCAATGGGCTCTTGAACACAGAAATTGGGCAGAAGAACAATGGCGTTTCGTGTGCTTTTCTGATGAGTCTCGTTTTGGTATGAGACCGGATACAAGACGTATACGACACTGGAGAACCCCTGGACGCCAACAGCGATTAAAATCCTGCCAGGAAGTCCATCCTTATAGTGGTGGAACCATCATGGTATGGGCGGGTATTTGGATCGGCGGAAGAACTGAGTTGATTTGGATCAGAGGCAACCTCAACGCTCAAATTTATGCTGAGACGATTGTATCAGACGTCATCGTTCCTCTACAAGTGCAAATCGGTCCCTTATTTCAGTTAATGCATGATAATGCACGACCGCACACCGCAAGAGTTGTAAGACAGACTCTCGCCGCAGCTAACATCAATGTCCTGTCCTGGCCTGCTCAGTCGCCAGACTTGAACCCGATTGAGCATGCATGGGATATGCTACAGAGAAGAGCTCTGCCGAATATGGAGGGTATCCAGTCGCAAGAAGACCTTTTTTTGTTGTTGCAACGAACATGGGCGGCCATTCCACAGCGTGATTTGGATGAACTCATTTTGAGTATGCCAAACCGATGTTCTTGTGTTGTTAGTGTTCGCGGTAGAAACACGGATTATTAATTGTTTAAGTTACCCAATAAAATTTTAAAGAAAACTGTTATTTCAGTCTTTTTTTCGAACTTTTGTGTTAGTGGTTCAAATGTCAAAAATCCCTTTATTAGGAAAATGGCAAATTTCTTTATTAATGCAAAGGTGACTTGGTTTATCGTTACTGTGAGAAACGAAAACACTTTATTTGATGAATCCTTAAAGAAAATTTTAATTAATATCAATCAGGAGAAAAGTTATTGCAAAAATATATGTTGATCCCTAGACACTTTTGATGTGTGTATTATCATCCAAACGAGTGTTAGATGATATTTTACTGAATTACATATTGTATTTACAGAATTATAGTCATTAGAATCATTAATAATAATATCTCTTTAAGTAAGATTTGTTCCTTAAGACCTTTTCCATAAGAGAACTTTTCTAACTTAGAAAGATGTATTAATGATTATAATTCTGTAAATACGTAGGTACCTGTTATAGTCGAGAATCATATTTTGATCAAGATACAACCTGACACTGACCTGAAAGTTGCAAAAAACCTTTGAAAAATTGAATTTCGCGGGCTAAAACTGCGCATTCACCTTAAAAGAACTTGTACCCACCCTTCTCGGAGGATTAATACGGGAATAATTATTGAAGGTTTGACAGTTTTACAAATAAAATTACAAAAAAATAAATTTCTTTTTGCTTTCGATATCATACGAGTAAATACGGATTCAAACCTTTGTGGTTTACGTGAGTTAATTGATATAATACAAAACAAAAGGCTGTTATTTTGAAAATAGAAGGTTTGTCTATGATGTGGTTTCATTTTATGTTGTGGCAACGTTGCGGTTTTCTTGTTTTACTGGGAAGGAATTTATTTACTGTTCATATTGTACTTAAAGCGATTCCTAGGAATTCTTTAAAGGTTTACTGGCTGGATGGCTATTACAGTTTGTGGTTCCTTTGGTAGCTTACATTTTATTGCTATACCTGTGTCACTTTGTTCAATAGGTTACTATGTACAAAATTGTTATTTATTAACTAACAGAAAGATGCATGAAAATACATCTGTTTTTCCAATCACTAATGGTGGTGCATTGGTATAGTGAACATTGAGATGTTTCTAAAATTCCTTCTTATTCTCATATCGCCTTCACTTTTTTGCTGTGGTATTTTTAAACAAGTTTCAATTTGTAAAATAGGAATGTAATAAGCTTTCAGTATGTTAGATCGTCGAATAAAGGAAACCCGTATCATGTTAATCCAGTATGTCTAAAATGAACATAGAGGCATTTTAGGAGTGTACGACTACACGCCGACAGACACTACGCCGACAGACTGAACACCGACAAGACTTTACTTCGACGGGACTCTTCGCCGACAGGGTCATCAGCGACGCAACTGATCTCCGATAATCAGATACTTTTGATTACGGGTACAGACCTAAAGTAAATTTTATTAAATTTTTTGTCTGCAACAAGATGGATCGAAGATCTAGTGAAATGTCGAAGGAATCCGCTAGATTCTGACAGCGAAATACCGGTCGTTCGGGAGACCTATGTCCAGTTTTGGAAGTCTTTCAGCAGAGATAATGATGATTGTGCATACGCTTGCCGCAGTTGGTCTGTGGATGGGTGACCATCTTTACATACCGAGACCCCTCCGTGGCTCGGAAAGCACGTTAAGCCGTTGCTCCCGGCTGTCATTCGTGGATCTTTGACAGTCGTTACGGGTAGTCAGAAGCCCGAAAGTCTGACAACCAGTCTTACCAAGGGGTATCGTATTACCCAGTAACTGGGTTGTGGAGGTCAGATAGGCAGCCGCTCCATGTAAAATACTGGTGTTCAGCTACATCCGGTTAGACTGGAAGCCGACCCCAACATAGTTGGGAAAAGGCTAGGCAGATGATGATTGTGCATAAGCTGTCATTAGATGAACTATCCACGTTTTTCAAGATTTATAGAAATACCGGTAGGTATTTCTATAAATCTCTACTACTAGAAACGAAGGTGTCCCAGACCAGTAAACATGAAATAATCCCATGTTTTCATATTTATTTCTGCCTATAACGCCTTTTATTCAAAGTATTTTAGACTATTAAACACTTGTGCTAAATGTTTGCATGCCTAATTTATGGTAGAATGTATAAGGATGTCTAATTATAAAAACATCTTAATTTTTTTGTACCTACTTTCTATGCAAATAAATAACTATTCTATTATATTCTATGTGCACATGGCGATATGATATCATATCTGATTAGCTTCTACGCTCATGAAAGAATTGCATTCGCCAGTAAGTGACCGTCTGCTGCGGTCGGGTGTAGTTGAGCCACGTAATACGGTAATGGATTAGCTTCGGAAAGAAACCTGCAGGAACTAAGTAAGGGTTTGTTCAATGATGGCCGATTTGTCTGGTGTTTGACTTGGAAAAATATAAATATTGGACTTAGAATGCAGATAACTATTCAAAAAATAAATATTCTGGGCCCGCTCTTGACGTAAAGATTTATCTCATGTTCCAAGATAGGAAATGCGTTGAAAGTATTAAACAAAAAAAAGTGTATAGGAATTATAAAATACTATGTATATAATTTTATTTTTTAAAGTTTCCTTTCACAGAAATTATTACTGACATCAGCCCAAGCGGCACGCCTCCAACAACCTTAGAGAATAAAGACCTTTGACTAGGATGCAAAATCAGAGGAAAAATAAAAACTGACAGAACTGTAAGTTCGTAACCATTTTTAAATTTTACATCGATTAATTGTTTTCCTATTTTAACTTTTTCGGACTTACAGGGCCGTCATGGGGCCGTCTTTAACCTATTGGAGGCCCAGGGCACATAAGGATCACGCGGCCCCTGTGGTAGATAAGAGACAATAAGAGAAGCATACTAATATTTCATAACTGGGGGGCTAGAAAGGTATTGTAGTTCGCACTGCAAATCACTTATTTCTTATTTTGTCATTGAATTGGGTAGGTACTAATAATGCATAGAATGGAACGGCGGCTGCAAATAATGTATTTTTATGAGGTCAGGTCGGGGCCCCCGAAGATCGCGGGGCCCTGGGCACTTGCCCAGAGTGCCCGATGGAAAAGAGGGGCCCGCCGACTTACCTGGGTTGTGAAGGTCAGATAGGCAGTCGCTCCATGTAAAATACTGGTACTCAGCTGCATCTATTTAGACTGGAAGCCGACCCCATGATAGTTGGGAAAAGGTTAGGAGGATGATGACTTACCTCATTTTACTTGTCTTATTGTTAATTTTTGCCCGTCCTAGAAAAAAACCTCGCAGAACTTTCCCACATAACGATCGAGCCAAGCCCTCTATTCATATCCATACTTAAACCAATACGATACGATACCAATACACTCACACACAGACAGACAGTTGCAATCTCCCTTCAAAGCGATATCGGTTTAATATAAGATCCAGATTCGATGCCCGTTCTAATCTTGTTTCACGCTTCTCAGTACCATTCCTTTTGCAGCTGTTATTGAATATTTGTAAGTGTTTATGTGGTTAAATTGTATGTATACAAGGGGGCTTTAAGAGGATTTGAGGGGCTCATGGTTGGAGTTCCACATGAATTTATCAGTCAATAGCTGTGGTCTTGGGCTTGAGTGACAGTTTAGACGTTTCTTCTTACGAATGGGCAAATGGTTTCCAAATATTTGGGGTAATTGATGTAAGGTCTGATGACTTAAGATTAGTTTCGTTCAAACGAGTGAATGTTCATTCTAGAACCTAGGGGATCCTACTAAATCATTTTCGTGTAAACAGGGATACGTGCAGGGGTAGGTACGAGCATTCTTAAAATGTCAAGAGTAGTTCTGGTTCTATTTTCATTCATTTGGTGTAATAAAAACGCACCTTTAGATCTGCCAA
Organism: Oligia fasciuncula; assembly: GCA_963082905.1. Lineage (NCBI taxonomy): Eukaryota > Metazoa > Arthropoda > Insecta > Lepidoptera > Noctuidae > Oligia > Oligia fasciuncula. The sequence goes on along the minus strand of OY720392.1, from coordinate 2,681,832 downwards.
TCAGATTAATCCGACAATCCAGTTTAGGTGTACATAAATTAGGGATCACAGCCCTAAGACTGGAAGACAACCACGTCAGAAGGATGTCAGTTATGTTATTATTTTAATATAGTACCCCCTATCGTCTTGTCAAAACTTTTTTAGATTTTAAGCTTGCATAAGCAACGGCTGCGGTCAAGCGAAAGCTAGAATTTTATCAAATTATTAAGGTTTCTTCGCGATATGCAATCCTATTCAAATGTCAAAGTCAAATCTTGTACACTCACCTGTAAATTAAAGTAATACTTAATAAGTTCAAGGGCTGGCTTTTACCTTGGCCAGAGGGCAAAGAGTATATAACCATAATTCTTTGCCAGAGGGTAAATATTGCCATACAACGTGGCAATGCCGTCAGTCTCTTAAGTACAGACGCCAGCTCATCAATCTACCCGAAACTGTCAAATTTTCCCAATCAACTTTGAACCTTATGCTTTAGCGATAAAGTTAAAAATCTAATAAAGAAATTTGACAGTTTGTAGTAGCTTGATGTGCCGGTCTGTACATTACCAGTCGACAGCGATGCTAATTTATTAATACTTTTAGATAAGTTAGGATAATATATTTTTATTTTTATTGTTAGTTTAGTACATATTTTTATTATCCTAAATAAATAAAAATCATTTATACTTGATTATTACATTACTTCTGGTTCCCTTACGACAAAAGCGTGTCTCCAAGCCATTCAGAAGCCACATGATTTAGCTGCCGGAAGGTGGACAGTGCGTCATCATCAATCAACATTACATATGGCCGACAGTAAACATGTTACGCTATTGTTATGTGGTCGTTAATGTCCACGGAATGGGTGCTGTGACGGACTGGCTGATGTCTGCTGAGGATTGAGGTGACGAGTCATAGGTGTAACCTACATAAGTAGGTAATCAGGCATTAAGTCCGCCTCTGTACATTTGTGTGTAAATAAGTAAATAAATATCTATTAAAAATACAATTTAACTTCATACAAGAGTAACTATATCCCATTAAATATACATAAACTATCACTATAATAACATGTACATAACTCGTCATACTTCCACACGACGGACAGTGCAAGCAACTCATTGATTCAAGCTGTGTATGCTCGCGACCCGTGTCCATTAGGCAGATGGACCAAATGCGCTCAGATTTACATTGCAAATGGTCCGTCGAAGGTCCTCGTTGATAGAATGTTTCATTTCACTCACAAGTTTTACAAAAATCAAAAGCGGGATGCGTGTGACGGGAAAACGAAGGTAGGTACTGTTTGTATCGAGAGTTATGAATTAGAGTTTATAAATTGGAAAAATTGAACCTGAAGAGGGGCCCGTGGCTAAATAATAACAGCCGTCTGTGGATGGGTGACCGTCTTTACATACCGAGACCCCTCCGTGCCTCGGAAAGCACGTTAAGCCGTTGGTCTCGACTGTCATTCGCGGATCTTTGACAGTCGTTACGGGTAGTCAGAAGCCCGAAAGTCTGACAACGTCTTACCAAAGGTATCGCATTACCTAGTAACTGGGTTGTGGAGGTCAGATAGGCAGTCGCTTCATGTAAAATACTGGTATTCAGCTGCATCCGAATAATCTGACAAAAAATCACAATGATTGTATGTATATTAGTATGGTTTTTTTTTGTGAAAATAAAGTTTTTCATGATCATCTTCATGATTTTTTTCTATCATATCAAATTAGTTGTATTATGTTTTCAACACACTATCTACCTAGCATATATCCTGAAGAATATCATATATTTTTCTGATTTTGTTTACTGTAGTCGATCATATACTTTTATTTTTTCTAAAACTTACGTTTTTTGCGCTTAGGTCCTGTAAGTCCCTTAAGAAATAACATTTCTTTGCCGCAACATTTTCATCTCATCACAAACTTCACTGTAAACGGACTTTTAATACACTCTGATTTTATTTTCCCCAGACAGAATATTTTCCTCACGCAAAGGCAAAGGCAGGTAACTATATCCTTTAATAAAAATAATATGATAACCGATAAAAAGATTAGGTTTCCGACTCGTCTTAGATCTGATCCATCTTTGTCGATTTGCCTTCGTTTCGAGCCCTTCGGGAAATTCGATGCATTATCGATTTATTTAGGGCTGGGAAGGATGTTGTACCGATGTTTTTTTGAAAATGTCGTCTCCTGATATGCAGAGCAGTGGTGGCGCAATGGTAACGACCGCGACTTAAAAGTTGTAGGTTGTAGGTTCGAACCCAGACAGGAGCTTTACTTTGTATAAATTACTAGCTGTCCCCCGCGGTGTCACACACTGCGCGGCTCCTAAGGGTCGTAACGTGATGTTATATAGCCTATAGCCTTCCTCAATAAATGGACTATCCAACACAAAAATAATTTTTCAATTCGAACCAGCAGTTCCTGAGATTAGCGCTTTCAAACAAACAAACTCTTCAGCTTTATAATCAGCATTATAGGCTGATTAAGGTGTGCCGTATTATAAATAAAAAGTAAATATACACTTACTTTCATAAAATAGACGTAAAATATAAAATTATTAGTTTTTCAGCTATTATAGCTTTGATCTTGAACCCAGGTTCGTAAGTACCATAATCTGCCTATAATGTTCCCACTGCTGGGACACCGGCCTCCTCTTTGTTAGAGGGATTGGGCCGTAATCCACCACGCAGGCCCAGTGTTCCTATGTAGGTTTGTAAGTAAATATATATTAAAAAAAAATTGGAACCATTATTACGTTTTCGATAAATAGCCTTAAACTGATACTATTACGTGAAGTAACGTTAGGTAGGTACTTCAAAAACAATAACGTTGTTTACAGTTATAACAGCATAACGTTTTTCTAATTAAGTCGGTACCTAAGTAGGTACTTCAGGTTTCAAGAAAACATTTTATCGACGTTGAGCTTCTAACGGAATTTATCTACTAACACAGTACAGCACTAAACCGCGCGTCTAGGATTACTGTCCACCGGAATACCTGAGTACATTGTGATGGATTTCAGGTTACCCCGCATGTGAGTCTGGTCCGTAAATAAATTCCGAAGTTAGGTATTTAATACGATAGAGTATCGGTCTGACCTTCCTCGGGGAAATCAGGCATCTTCAGTTTTGTTCCACTAGAAGATGCATTTGCTGGTAGATCTTTCTTTGGATTATTTCAGATCTCTGTTAGATAAAGTTTTGTCAGAACTAGATGATTGATGCTGGCTGTTTGCAGAATTTGAAAAGATAATAAATTGTATGAAAGTTTTAGCGGAGGTTATTGTTTGTCTGCCAAAGAGAATGGCAGATTGGATGGTCTGTGAAGTTTTAGCTAATTTTAGCTAGAACTGCTACTCAATATGTATATTGCGGGAATAGGTACATATTGCACCATTATGACGCCGTTATTGCCCGCATTTGAATACATTTAGTGGGAAGCGCCCAATCAGTATTTCCCTAGATATCGACAATGGACTTCACATCCCTACACCATTCTATATTATAGAAGATTATATCTGTACAAATTGTGGGGGATTCCACAGCACTCGGTTTGTACGCAATGCTCGGATTACCAAACGCCGATTATGGGAGACAGGAAAAATTTAAAATGATGTAGGTATGTTGTCTTTTCTCTTATTTTTCTTTTTTGAAGTGAAAACTTCTTTAGGCGCGTTGGGTATTTTTTGAGATGGGGAAAAAACCATTCAATATCAAAATCAAATTATTTTATTTCACATAAGTCTACATGGGCACTTATGAAACGTCAGAAGCTAGGTGCACGAACTTGCGATTGAACTTGCGACTCTGTTACCGTAACCGAGACCTCTGTTTTAAGTTTTGGCCATTATAAAGACTTCAACTCTCGGGGCATTTTCTTTGGGAAGAATTACCTTCAAACATATTTATAAAATTTCTGCGCTTTTTCAAGTTTTCACTTCACTCCTGCACTTCTGGAGTGCCACCGCTTTTTTTGGTGCTGAAAAACCAGAGGACAGTTTCACAACATTCGTTTTGCACGTGTAGCTAGGTGTCGGTAATTATTATCATTTGGTGAGGCACACTAGCTAATTAAGAGGGGCTTGTGGCTAAGTAATAACAGCCGGGCGGCTCGATCGGCTACGGTTGCCGCGGTTGATCCGTGGATGGGTGACCATCTTTACATAACAAGACCCCTCCGTGCCTCGGAAAGCACGTTAAGCTGTTGCTCCCGGCTGTCTCTATCTCCCTATCTTTGACAGTCGTTACGGGTCATCAGAAGCCAGAAAGTCTGACAAACAGTCTTACCAAAAGTATCGTATTACCTAGTAACTGGGTAGTGGAGGTCATAGAGGCAGTCGCTCCATGTAAAATACTGGTATTCAGTTACATCCGGTAAGACTGGAAGCCGACCCCGAGATAGTTGGGAAAGGCTTGGCAGATCGATGACGACACTAGGTGATCAGTTAATCATGTCACAACCTAACATACACTTTAATTATTCACGCAATAATAATAATAATAAACCATTTATTTTCAGGTAACAAAGACCCAAGTATACCTACATAATATTATAGTAACAATTTTGAAAATGATACCTACATGAAAGCCAAATACCGTGCATATCCCATTCACAACAGCCCCTTTTCTAATAAGTAGCCATTACTGAAATTAAAGCATCAATCTCTTCACCGCGTCAATAGCTTTCGCACTCCTGTAAGATTTCAGTCAAAGAGTAAAAAACACGCGTGTAACAGATCTGGCGTTATGTCGACTCGATAATATATTGGTCATATTTACTGCCTTGTTGGTTTAGACTGGGGATCTGGTACACTTGCGCGTAAGACATTTCCCCGAAAGTCCAATCGCGGAATTTTCGTTTCACACTAGTGTGTATCGCGCAAGTGTCCGTTCGCGCAAAAGTATGGACATATCCGCGAATGGTCGTCGATGTCTAGAATATCCACGAATGATATTTGATGTCTAGAACTCCAGAGTTCGCTCGTGCGGTTGCTGAGCAAGATTTGAACAAGTTGCAAGTGCCAGCTTTTTTAAGATTTTGTCAGTAGGTAGTCAGTCCATAACTGTTATTATAAAGCCTGCCCCTTCTTTACCATCGGCGAGGTCTGCAGTATAGTCATGTTATTTATAAACTTAAATTCACTGTCACGAATTTGAACCTAAGTCTTCGAAAGTAACTAAAAAAAATAACAAAAAATACAACAACAACAACTTAAAATAACTTTAATGTCGGAAGTCAGTGGCAAACAACGAAAATGCGAACCCAACGACACCGACTTCCGAAATTAAAGTTATTTTTCACTTTGTAGTGCCTTTTTTGGAAGTCGGTTGTGTTTGATTTGTAAAAAAATGTTTTTATATGGTAACTTCAAAACGGTCTTTACATGTCCTTTCTGTAACAACTTTGTGATCTACGTCACAGGTGAAAGTTGGTTGTGGTCGCGACATAAATTTCCGTTTAAGGCAATAAACGCTTGTTACGCTTACAGCTGCGGATTAGGAGTGCGCGCCCATTGCGGTGGGGTTCCGTAGCCCAAGAGATTAAGGTTTGTAAAAATTTCAGGAAATACTCCAGTCCCACTGAGTACTTCGTAGTCTAAGAATGAATATGACTGAGAAATAATAATAGCCCTATTTTACATGGTATTTATTACTTATGGAAGTTTTTAGAGACAATATTTTATTTTATTTTACAGTTTTTGGAAAACTTATAGCTAAACACTTTTGTACGATTGAGAGTAACAAAAACAAGGCCACTTACAAGTTTTCACAGATAGAAGAGAGTATACACAGAAACAAAAAAAAATATTTGAGAAGGTAGACAGTGTTTTGAGTAAAACATTATCATAAGAAAAAATATGTTTCGAAACAGCGTAAATTGTTATAATTTAGTTGTAATTTGTCGTCGTATCTCGTGCTACTAGGACTAATTGCCTCAATGACACCAGCCTATAATGTTCCCACTGCTGGGACACAGGCCTCCTCTCTGTAAGAGGGAGTGGGCCAAAATCCACCACTCGCGACTAGTAATTTGGGGCCGATACCATTGGGCCACCATTGCTTTGACTAATTACCTAATCCAATAAAAAAATTAAACATACGAGTTCAAATTAATGTTAAAACGGAAAGTAGGTTGCTAGTCAAGTAGCCGAGGTACTCAAGCAAAGGAGATTGAAGATTTTTGTATGGCGGTCACGCATGAAACCTATATTTCATGCGTGGTCGCCACAGGTGTGCCATGGACCTTCAAAGCCCTATCATATTTTTCTTTCATTTAAGAGCGCCATCCCCAGCTGTATCCAAAATGAGATTTTTTCGAATTATCGGAAAATCTAACTTCGGATACAGCTGAAGCTGAGATATAGGCAGTTGTGCCTAGGTCAACATTACACAATCAGCCTATAACGTTCCCACTGCTGGGACACAGGCCTCCTCTCACTGAGAGGAAGTTGGCCGTAATCCACCACGCGGGCCCATTGCGGGTTGGTAGATGTCACATGTCTTCGAATTTTTGGTTCTAGGATATGCCGGTTTCTTCACGATGTTTTCCTTCACCGTTTTGAGAGCAGTGGTGGTGGAATAATTTACACAAAGTAAAGCGCCTCTCTGGGTTCGAACCTACGACCTACAACTCGTAAGTCGTGGCCGTTAGCGCTGAGCCACCATAGGTCAACATTGTCACAATGAATTAGTAGAGTGAAACTAACGTCTTAATGTAAATAAAAAGATAGAATAGAACACTGAGCACTCTACTTCTCTCTTCTTCTTTTTCTTTCTTTTTCTCTTTGAGGTTTGTTTGCTAAACACATAATCTACACGTTGCTTGTTCTACAAAGCTCAGTAACCATCATCTGAGCCTCGTTTTTCTTGAATTACGTGATCTGAGATATTTTCTCATTACACGTACTTCTTTAAAACATGCTTCTTTGAAAGATAATGTAACATAACGTCTGTATACCCCGAAGGTGTACGCAGAGCCGTAGCACAAAGGAGACCCTGACACAGGCGAGTCTTTAAACAGGCATAGATCTAGACTCTGAGCTATTCCTGAAGAATTGTAAATGGAAAAAAACACTTTGCCGGACCTGGCGGTCGAACCCAGCATCCTAAACTATGCAGTCCAACGAGGTCACATTCACAAAACTTATGAAATAAGTGTAGGTTACGTATAGACAATATTGTTCAAAGAAAATATGTTTGAAAATCTATCGAAATTTAGTAACATTTATTCTCTTGCAGCAAACAAAAGGTTTTTAATCTTCCCATCGGAGTCGCGGAAGCGGGAAAATTTACAAAACGTCTACCCGCGTTTGTTTACCCCTGTATATTGTGAGTGACGTTATCGACTTGCTTTGTGTCCATCGCTTGTCAAGTAGTGACATCAGAACAATGCAGCCGTGTAGATTACGAAGTGTAAGTGAAATTAACTTCGTTTATCGTTATATTTTCTAGTAGGACGGAAATGGATGTGAGATGTGTATGTCTTTTGGGTTAGTAGGGCTGGTTATCTTTACGGTTTGGTTATTCGAAGGGGTTGATGATATGTGTGGCAACAGGTGGGGTTGTTTGGCAACGTATGTTACAGGATGATGTAGGGATTTAAAATGCTGCCGAAAGGGGCCCTAGAAGGACATCTAGTTACAGCGCGCAACTTGCGTGTATGACCAGCAGTGCTATTCTGGAAAAATCTCATCGTAAAAACTTAGATCCAGTTTTGACGATGATGAATGTAATGATGATAATATTTATTATTGTGATGTTGCAATTTTTAAAAGAAGAGTAAAACAACACTATCTTTCTACTTCATCATAATTGTGTTTGTGTTTATTATTTTGATTACGTTATAATTATTAACATTCTAGTGATATTTATTTTAGAAGTATGTATGTTTGTAAGTATATTTCTCATATTATTTGTTTTGTTATAATAAGTGAATTGTTAATGATTTTCTCCTTTCCTCTTTCACACGCTGTCTACATCTCTCTATCTATTATCCTACCGCAGGTATGCTGGAAGAGATTTCTTATGAAATAAGCATCACCTTTGTACCTATTTTTCTCTTCTGTTTTTTACTTGTCTGTTTATATACGTGTGTATATATAAATGGTAAAATCACACTAATATTATGAAGGCGAAAGTTTGTGAGTGTGTTTGTATGTTTGTTACTTCTTCACGCACAAACGGCTGGACCAATGTTGATAAAATTTGGTATGGAGGTAGCTGACACCCTGGATTAGCATATAGGCTAGGATCGACACTTATGCGGGTGAAACCGTGGGGCTCCAGCTAGTAAATAAATAAATGAAGTGGACTATCAAGTCGCGGCCGTTACCACTGGGCTACCACTGCTTCAAAGAAACGACGATGTCTTTGAAAATATCAAAGATGGCTCCCATAATAAATAAGACCTGCCAAACATACGAGACATCTACACCGTACCTGTACCCTTTCCAACATCGTTCGTGGTACGTGTTCTGACACATCATCTCGAGAAGTTTCTCAAGGTCTTCCTTCAGGAACTTGAGGGTGTTGTGTCTCGCCGGTTTCGTGGCCGACTACACACCACTCAGCGAAACACGACGCAGACACTTCGTGTGTGTTAGTTTTTAGTGTAATTATAATGTTGTATATATTTATAGTATTTTTAAGTTATATTCATATTGTATTGTAAGTGTTTATATGGGCCTTGATGCCTGAAATAAATGGATAAATAATAAATAAATTCATAGATCAGAACTGAAAAACTAAATTATATGAAAACCCTTTGAAATTATTTTATACTGGAATTTATTTGCCATATAAGGGGTGTACTCAATAACTGAATGGCAGATGAGACAATCAATGTTCAAAACCTTTGTTCAGGGTTGTATTGTTTTAATACAAATAAATGTGAATGGTTTGCTCTCGGCCCGTGACGGACCAGTGGATTCCAATACAATAATACATAATAAATTCTACTGATATCATTGTCATGTAAATTCGGAAAATGTGAGGAATTTAATATGACCAAATGTTTGTTAATGATAATGTATGAGTTTCCATGTTTTGCGTTCATCCGGTATTCAGTTTAGTTCGATTTGTGTTTGGTGGAAATTGTTTAGTTATGGTTGTTTACATTAAAATAGTGACCATAGGAGCAATGGTGGCCCAGAGGCATCGACCCCGACTGACGAGTTGTAGATCGTGGGTTCGAATCCAGGCAGGCATTATACTTTGTAGGTATATTTAATTTTATCACCACTGCTCTCAAAACGGTGAAAGAAAACAGTGAGGAAACCGGCATATCCTAGAACCAAAAAATTTGAAGCCATGTGTCATGTCATCCCAACCACCAACCTGCACTGAGTCCGCGTGATGGATTACGGCCCGATGCTGGGACACAGATCTCCTCTCTGTGAGAGGGACTCACAGAGAGGAGACCTGTGTCCCAGCATCGGGAACATTATAAGATGATTATGCAAAATGAAAATAGTTAGGTAAATGTTACTTTTAGCGTTGGAAAAGTCTTGCATTGCTAAAACGTGATTCACGTTTTAGTATTGCACGTTAGGTTTTTTGCAAGGAACAGGAACATAACCTAATCCGCCTTGCCTATGCTCTTTATAAGTTACCATTCATTTTGTTCCAAACTTTTAACATCAACAACAGCGTGCACTGATTGGACAGGTCCGCTCAATCTGTGTGGTTCTTTCCTCAAAGACCATTTCAGACACCAATATACATGGTCTTTACACGATCTGACCAATATTTTGTCTGGACTTTAGAAGAGACTGTGACTTCTGAGTTTGTTTCGGCCTTTCTTCTCAGAATAGTCAGATAGGAAACGCTGACCTCATCTAGTTTTAAAAAATATGATTGACGTGTAAAAGTGTTTGTACAAACCTACTTACAGAAAATAAATCATTTATCATTTAAAAGTAAATTTAATTTCCAAACTTAAACACCGCAGCTAAAGTGACATAAATAAACGTACAACTGCCAAAAAAAATGCCGAACGCCAACTGAAATATTCAAAAAATGGTGTTCGAAAACGAAACGAAATTCGAACTCGGAATAACAGTGCGTCCAACCGTTAGACAGACTCGTGAAATTTTAACTAGCCGCCCGCACTGTGCACTTTTATTTGCACAGACGTGTATGCTGCAATACGTCGCTTGTTTCGGTAAACTTTAGTTGCGGGTGCCCGTACAGTCAACAAATTGTTTTTGCTTACATTACACTGCGTGCCCGAATAATTGGGCAGTGTACACTTGTTAATTCATTACGGTTGATAGACAGGTGGTAATGAGCGGAAAATATTTATAGTGCATTTTTAAGTTTAATTACATTGTGAGGTTGCGTTGCAGAGTACGAATCAGATAGTGGTATTTTCAGACGTGAAATATGTAGCTGCTGTAATGGAAAATATGTAATTAACTGCTTATTTTAACATGAAAAGTGATTGCGTTCGAGGATATCGTCGAATTATATTATTTAATGGTAAAGTTTTTAAAATTACTACTAGCATAATCAGCCTCTAATGTTCCCACTGCTGGGACACAGGCCTCCTCTCTGTGGAAGGGGGTGGACCGTAATCCACCACGCGGGCCCAGTGCGGGTTGGTAGATGTCACATGTCTTCGAATTTTTGGTTCTGGGATATGCCGGTTTCTTCACGATGTTTTCCTTCACCGTTTTGAGAGCATGAATGATGAAATAATTTACTCATTTTATATTATATACTAGCTGCGCCCCGCGGTTTCACCAGCTTATGTGTTGATCCTGTTGGAATATCGGGTTAAAAGTAGCCTATATGTTAATTCAGGGTGTTAGCTACCTCCATACAAAATTTTATCAAGATTGGTCCAGCCGTTTGAGCGTGAAGAAGTAACAATCATGTAAACACACAAACTTTCGCCTTTATAATATTAGTGTGATAATCTAATATAATTATCATTTATTTAAATTGGACCATTTGGTGGCACTTTTGTGATTAATTATTTCATTGTTGAAATAATTTACACAAAGTGCCTGTGTGTTCGAATCTACGACTTACAACTCGTAATTCGCGGTCGTTACCACTGATCCACCACTGCTCGAAATGGTACTAATGTAAACAATTCATGCAACGAATGAATCTGGTTAATTACACATCTAATCACCAAGGACTTTTTGAACATTTTCTAAGTGATCGATATCAGTCATCGCTGTAATGACACCTGAAAATGTAAAAAAAAAAACCTTAAAATAAAATTTCCTACACGTAAACACTATCCCAGACAGAACACTATACCCCTCATCTAACCAGTACAAACAAAACTGCCACCAACTCTAAATTCATAACAAAACTCAAACAAAAACAAAAGTAAAGCGTCGAGGAATGATAATGAAATTCATTATAGCATAAAAATAGTAAAATAAGCTCTCTGTATAATGGCTTCAAGTTTAATAATACAGTTTGAGCGATATCGCAGCTGCATTCATCGACTAAGAAAATTTAATCCAACCGGGCGCCGAGTGTCTCCAGCTGAACCCGAATATACGAAGCTGATAAAAAGCTCTACAAATTTAAATATTTTCCGAATTTTTGGAACAGCATAATCAGCCTATAAGGTTCTTACTGCTGGGACACAGGCCTCCTGCGGGTTGGTAGATGTCACATATCTTCCCAATGCGGGTTGGTAGATGTCACATATCTTCGAATTTTTGGTTCTAGGACATGCTGGTTTCCTCACGATGTTTTACTTCACCGTTTTGAGAGCTGTGGTGATGAAATAAGTTACACAAAGTAAAGCACATATCTGGATTCGAACACACGACCTACAACTCGTAAGTAGCGGCCGTTACCAATTTTTGGAACGAATTTCTTTAATGCGCCTGGTAGAAATTGTCACGCAACGAAAAAGCGTGCGATTTTGTCCAGAGGTAGTGATAGTTTGTATGGTTTTCTAGGGTGCCGAAGTCGAGATAGTAAGGTAAAAATGAAAATCTAAGACGGCGGCTGCCAAAACTTAAACATTTTCCGTCATGGGTGTCGTTTTAAAAGTTTTTGAGGGTGCTAATACCGATATTAAGGTAAAAATGAAAATCCAAGACGGCGGCTGCAAAAACCTAAAAACATTTTTCGTCATGGGTGTCGTTTTCATAGTTTTTGAGGATGCTAAAGCCGATAGCGAGTCAAAATGTAAATCTAAGATGGCGAAAATTTTATGAGAGCATCTAAAAACTTATACTAGATGGCTCTGTATTAAAAACGCGTATTAAATTCACAATCGAGTCACACACTCGATTGTGAATTTAATACGCGTTTTTATGCATGCAGGTATCGTTTAATGAAATAAAATAAAATAAAATTAACTAACTTCGTTGTTGACGGTTGTTTCCTCACAATGGTAACTCCTTAAACATCTGTTTTTTTTTTTGTTACAGATGGTGGCTTCCTGTTTGAAAGTTACCTATGGTCACTTGCAGCACCGAGTGGTTTGCCGAAGTGCAGCAAATCAAAGAAACAAAGTTGAAAAGTTTTACGTGACAACTTCACTATCTTCCAACATGGCAGAAAAAATATGATGATTTGTGGCTGAAATAAACAGTGCAATAATTATAATCTATCTGCGACCTATCTGATAGCACCAGCAATTTGAATCGTGCTATATAAAATTATTTTGGAAAAATAGCTATTACAAGAAACTTCAGTATCTAATTTCTAATTTGCGCTCATATGTCCCTTATAAAGACTCCAGAGCTTCAGGGAATGTGAAAGACAACAACACATTTTTCTCTTAAGTAACAGAAGAATTTCAAACGTCTCTTCTACAAGACTAATTGAAAAATACCTTCTCCACATTTTTTCCGCGCTCCAAACCCCGGGGAAAGGCTAAATCTAGTAAATTAGTTTCATTATCACTATGTCCCAGGTGCTTCACAAAGCGCTTGTTTTTGGCGCGACCTCTCCCCTACCCCTACTACTTGCACTCCCCTATCCGTCTTAACCAGCTTTATTAAGTTGAACTCTTTAGCTGGAGTAGTTTTAAGTTAGTCTACTGGGAGCGATTAGTTACCTTTCTTTGTTAAAGAATTGAATAGTTTCCGACGTTTTTTGCTCTTTGTATTGTGTTAAATAGGAGCTTAAGTAAAAGATAGTGGAAATCGCTTGGGAGTGTTTGCTGTTTTCGTTTAGATAAATAGTTCAGTTCGACTTTGGTTCTATTCATCCTCAGACTTGAAGCTTTGGCCAGGGGGCTCGCTTTGTTAAAACTGTTTGCTCAATTTCAAGTTTTAATTTCTTTCATTTGAAATTCCTGACTGGCCTGTTGGTCTAGTGGTCAGTGACTATGACTGCTATGCCGGAGGTCGTGGGTTCGATTCCCACCCAGGACAAATGTTTGTGTGATGAGCATGATCATTTGTTCTGTGTCTGGGTGTAATTTATCTATATATGTATGTATTTAGAAATATATAAGTATGTCTATCAGTTGTCTAGTACTCATAACACAAGCTCTGCTTAGCTTGAGACTAGACGGCGTTGTGTGATAGTTGTGGAATATATATTATTATTATTATTATTCCACTTTCATTAGGCTTTAAACTTTGCCTTTAGAGTTGGAAACTATTGGGAGACCTCTACGTTAAAAGTTTAAGCTTTATAGGTAGGTAGTGGATGAGTGCCCCAACTAGGGTAGGTATGCCATGACACAAAAGTTCTAGACTGAAGAAAAAGGATTTTGTTTAACTTGAGAAAACACACCAGACTTTTAACAACTGAATTATTCATTTCAATCTAAAAGGTTCAGCTCCGAAGAAAACTGTCAGACTTCTTGAAAGTCGAGTAATTCTTAAAGAAGGTAGTTAAAGCGAGAAATAAACAAACAAACACGACAATACTCTTAAACCGTAACCCAAATCCTTATCCAAAAACATGTTACCGCGATAAAAACCTGATTAAAGCCTTAATTATTTTGTCAACATAATTAATCTTGAGCTCTTGCACGATGTCCGTGTTTTAATTAAATGACAATAACAGGGTATATTTAAAATTAATTTGGTCGCCATCCCGACATTATCGCAAGGCGAGGTGAGAGGACGCATTTATCAGCGCACACTCCAATGCTCTCGTGTAAAATTAAATGACATTTGACGTGTGGCTTAAGTTGTGGGAGGTTGTGGTGTAAAGTGTAGTATACTGTGGAAAATTTGCACGAAATCATGAAAATTTGAGGACTTTGACTTTATGTATGCTTTTTTTAGATGATGCTCCACCCAGAGCGGGAGGGGTAGCTCTGGGTGGAGCGGAAGGGAGTGTCAGACTCTTACTGACTAAAACCCACTCGTGTTCCTTCCTTAGCCTTTATGTTCCGCAAATAACGTTACTTCTACATACATTATAGCATCGCGAATCATATTTTAATCAACGTACAACTTAATACTGACCAGCAAATTGCAAAAAACGTAAAAAAAATGAATTTCGCGGGCTGCCCTGGCGCTTTCGCCTTAATAGATTTTCAACTTTATCGCTAAAGCATAAGGTTCAAAGTATGTCAAAGTAGACAGTTTCGGGTAGCTTGATGTGCTGGCGTCTGTACTTTGCACCATCCCCAAATAGCTGGTACAAATAAAATTAAATGCAGCGTTGAAATTCGACAATGCTTTCGTAATTAGATGTCATAATTTACTGGAAGCGATTCCACTCCACCTCCTATGATTTTTACCTGAACTCAAAGGGATTTTGTTACGGACGATTTGTAGGGTATAATGGGACAACCACTGGTTTTTGAGGTTCCGTCGTCGTTTATGGAAAGCTAAATTATTTGACAGGAGCTGCCGGTCGATTCTGTAAAAATCTCACCGTGAAAACTTAGGCTAACTTCTGAAATAATAATGGCCTTAATAAAATCGTTATTAAATATTTTCCTGTTGTCATAAAAACAACTTTTGCTTTGTTTTTCTAGGAGTACTTATTTCACAATATAGACTAAGAAAAACTGAAATGGTCACTAGCATAACCCATGCATAACTGCAATAAAAACAGATTTCAGACGATAATCTGCAGAGACCATCATAGTCATGATCTCATGGTCCTCACATGATCTGACCAAGATAATGTCTGGACTTTAAAGGAGACTGTGAAACTTTGAGTTTGTTTCAGTTTCTTCTCAGAATAGTCAGATAGAAAACAAGGACGTCATCTAGTTTGAAAAAAAATTACGTGCAAAATACAAATACTTTTGCACTTCAAATATACATTTTTTAAACCTACATACAGAAATAAATATCGTTTATAATTTACCGTCCTGCATTTTTTTTAACATCGTGTTTGTGTTCAGGAAAACTAAATAAAAAAATGCCCAAGTGCGAGTCGGACACGAACACGAAGGGTTCCGTACCACAAATTTAACACTACAATTTTTTTAATACAATGTAGTTAACACCGAAAAAACACGTTTCTTCTATCGGGACGCCATTTATTTTTTATTATTTATTGCTATAGCAGCCATAGTAATAAACACTCTGTGAAAATTTCAAGTGTTTACCTATTACGGTTCAAAAGAGACAGCCCTGTCAAACTAAAAGCATTTATTTCAATTAAACCATTTCCAGGCACTTTTGAATTGTCAAGAAGTCGGTCAGTCAGGAAATATGAAGCTAGTTACCCATTCCAAAGTGTAGGTACCTAAGGAGAAGAACGGGCAAGAAACTACATGGACACTTTTAAATTACTTGGGACAGATGGACGGACAGCGGAGCCTTAATCCTGGGGTCTCGTTGGTACGGAGCCCTAAAACGAAATCTCTCTCTCCAACCGTCTTGTTTTCCCTATCTACATTATGAGCTAGCAGCTTACTTTTCATCCTTCCACTGAAAGACTAGACACACAAACCAGACACGTAAACAAAAAGAAAAAAATCACCAGACCGACCAATAGCACTGAATATTTCAGTCTAGTATCGGGACGTGTTTTTTTCAGTTCGTCGGAGCTTTGTTTCAATGTAGACTAATACGCGGGAAGCAAGGGCTTCTGTAGTAATACATTTTTCATCATAACTGTGTAGTGAATGTTTCAATTTTTCATTAAAATGTCGCTTTTTGATGTTTATTTGTTTCTCTCGTGTTTTGTTTTTTGTAATTGTAACAGTTGTTATTGAATTGTGTTTTAGCGGGTATTTCTGGTTAGTTAGTTTTTTAAATTGTGATGTTTTTGTGTAGAACATGTACCTAACTGTATTTGATATTTTATTGATATATATTATTCTCTTGTCGGGCTTAAAATATTGGGGTATCTAATTGAAAATACTTAGATACTATGAGTATTTGGTAGTTTTAGATGATGAAAAATAAATATTCCTATATGTACTTTACAAGACTAAGAAATCCTTTTTGAAGTGAAAACTTCTTTAGGCGCGTTCGGCATTTTTTGAGAAATGAAAAATACCATTGAACTCGCGCCACTGTTACCGTAAGGGACACCGCGCGTGTTTTGTTTATAAGACGATTAAAAAAATACCCGCTTCGAATGTGTTCGGCTGTCCTCGGGATGTACTCAGTTTTAATGTATATCAGATATGTCAGTGAGTGATGGCAAAGTATTCTGTTTGTGTTTTGTTTTCACTTCTGTCGGCACTCCCGGAGTGCCACTGTTTGTTTTTTTTTTTTTTTTTTGTTTCCCTGTCTGTCCCACTGCTGGGCCACCCAGGTCATCTCGCCGTCTCTTTCTGGGCCGGCCTCGTGTCAGCACCGTCCACCTTCAGGCACAAATATTAACTTGCGTTAATAAAACACAAGCTCTTTAACATTTTGACTTAACAAAAGAGCTCTATCTCAATTCAAACAATTAAAAAATAAAATGGAGTCTAAACTGCAGTTCTTTGCATTCAGCAGACGTATTCCATCGAGTCTCTACGGTAGAATACCCTTTACAAAGACTCTACTTTGTCAGTGTCGTTTGCTCTACATCTCATTTACTGTGTCTCTACAATTATAGAGAAAGGAAGCTCGCTGTTTAATATGCAAATTAAAATTGTAGAGCTTATGATGTTGGAAGTTTTCTTGTTTTAATTTCTTTTCTTTTCGTGGGAACGTAGAATATAGTCGTGGGTAAGGGAAATAGTTCTCTCTGAGAATGTTAAAGCGTTTTCTGTTAAGCTTGGTAGAGGTGCGGCTGTTTTTATTAGTTTATCACATTACTTAAAAAAAAACGTTATATTTAAACTAAACCTTGCAAAAAAAAACCTTTTAACTTACCAGGCACTTTTGAATTGTCAAGGGGTCGGTCAGTCAGAAAAATGAAGCTTGTTGCGCATATGGAGTAAAACGGGCAAAAACTCCACGGAAATTAACTCTTTTAAATCAAAATATTGGTTACATCATTCAAGTTGAAATTATACATGTGAGAATGATGTGATTTCCTATTGACATGTTATTGTGTAACTACCCATAATTTTCTTTCGTAATTATTTTTTTATTTATTTAAACTTTATGCACAAGTAAAAAAATACTGTACAAAGGCGGACTTAATGCCTGAGGCATTTTCTACCAATCAACCTTAGGGTGATGCAGAGACAAAACATGGCAAGTGCAGCATACGCGATAAATAGACGGGATGACTATAAAATACAATAATAAATACTAATACATACATAGATACATATACATACATACATTTAAACAAAATGAACTGTCAAGAGAAAAAAAAATCGGTAGAGGAGAAAACGAATCCAGCAAATCGATCAACTTCTAACCGATATGTTCACGTCACGTGCCTTCGCTTTAAAAGATAACCAACTGGTTGCCGTCCTGATGTTCAGATAGCGCATTCCAAAGAAAGACCGTCTGGACAAATAAACAAAAATGAATGAAGTCAGAACGATGAGAAGGAAATCGTAGAAGACGATTGTTGGTGGAACTAAGATTTTTAGCAGGGGCAGAGCATAAATATTGAATTTGGGAAGTCATGTAAGAAGGAGCAGTGGGTTTGTCGAGAATAGAGAACAACGTAGTCACAGCCCTCAACTCTCTGCGCTGGCGAATCATCATCATCTGCCTGCCTTTTCCCAACTATGTTGGGGTCGGCTTCCAGTCTAACCGGATGCAGCTGAATACCAGTATTTTACATGGAGCGAATGCCTATCTGACCTCCACAAACCAGTAACTGGGTAATACGATACCCCTTGGTAAGACTGGACTGCGCTGGCGAATGGAGTAATCATTTTAAACCATCTTATATTTATAGGAGCACCTGATCTAAGGGCTACACAAAACTGCGATGCGACGTCGCATCGTAAAAATCTACGAGCTCGCACAACCCATCGCAAGGCAGTTCTCTGCGTTGCGAATTCGCATCGCAATGATTCACAGTTTTGTGTACAGACGCCAGCACATAAAGCGACTACAATCTGTCAAATTTCTTTAATAGATTTTCCACTTTATCGCTAAAGCATAAGGTTCAAAGTTGATTGGGAAAATTTTACAGTTTAGGGTAGCTTGCTGTGCTGGCGTCTGTACAAGCCCTAACTCTGTCTCCCACTTACCAAGTCACAGACGCTATTTATTTAACCCGAGATGTTGCGTTGTCACCCTACATGCCTACATGTCAGTGTCAATATAAGGAAAACCGACGACGTAGGGTGTAAAACGCTGTCATTGCGGAGACAGATACACGCCGTATTAATTGTAGTGAATATATTGTATTACATGTGCTTTTCGGGAAGTATCAGGCTCACTACTTAGACACGTGTTGATTTGAGTACGAGCGTTCAGGGGATCAGACCGGAATAAATCGTATAAAAGAAGATATAGTGACAAAAATTTAAAAGCGTATGCTTAGATGGTTTGGTCATGTTTAGAGGATGAATGAAAAGCGACTAACAGAAGGTATTTACAAGGCAGAGGTCAGTGGAAACGCCAGGAGCCCTAGGAAGACATTACTGGTGATGTTCTTCAGAAAGGTCAGGTGCGTAGTACCTACTCGCAACCGGCGTGCGTGTATGACCAGGGGGCCTAAAAAGGCCACTTTGGCAGAATCATAAAAGGATAACAGAATGGACAGTTAACCGTTAAGTTAAACGTATCAAATCCCATTGGTGAAGCATTTTTCAGTATTTTTTTTTGTCTGTGCTAAAATACTAATCAATCCAATCCAAATCCAATCCCAATCTCTTTGATTGCACCTAGGTACGTAGTGCAGCAAGAAAAACACGGACTGTCTTCGCCATTTTATAATTCATAATGTTATCCTTTTATGATTCTCCAAAGTGGCCTTTTCAGGCCACAGAGGCAAAAGGAGTATGTAAGGATCGTAGCTGGTGAGGTTCTGTAGTTTCTACCTGCCCTCATGGGGAGAAGGCGTGAGTTTGTGTAAGTATAAACGCTAACACAAAAATACAGCGGTAACCGTATATCCATGTTGGTGGCGGCATCTCGTAAACTGTAACGTATGTATATTGCAAGAAAGGTTAGTTTGCTCATACATTACTCGGAGGCTCGCCTTAAGCCGCACTCATAAAGCCAAATTAGGCGTGTCTTGAGGAGTTATACCGGTTGGTAGGATGGTGAGCTGGTTGACTGACTGTTTTTGGGTTATTTTAAGGTTGACTTTAATACATTTCTAAACATAGGAAAGCATTCTCCACACTAAATTATACCTACTTACAGATCAGCGGGGCAATTGCGTAACACATTATCAATCGGAATCGGTTTCATTTTGACAGTTCAACCACATTAATTGCGTTATTTACATGTTGAGCAGACACATTTTTCGAACTTATGAAGCAATGGATTAGGAATTTGCTTCAAAATGATTCAGATTCCGATTGATAGTATGTTACGCAATTAGGGTGAGTAGGTATTTTAATTTATAAAAGAAAACGTTTTGAGAAGATTTTTAACATAAAAGGATTTAATTTATTCCCACTTTAAAAGTGATGGCTGCTATAATAATTTATTCGAGCAATTGAGTGATTGTTGAATAAACGTGTGAACCATTGTCTAGCACTTCAGTCATTAATATTATATTTAGGTCCCAAGGGCTTAAACGGTCTAAAATCCTTTAAAACAGTCTCAAAGCACTTTCGTCGGATCATTTTCCTCGCCATTCTTCAGGATCGTATATCACGTTCTCAAGACTTGCCTGAAACGTTTCCCTTCACTCTAATCTCACCCTTACTTCCTCCACATAAGGTCGACTAGATATTTTCCCTATATACCTAATTATATTTGTCCAACGTACCTGTACACGTGTTTTGCTTAAGTTTTAATGTTGTTAGGCTTATTTCTTTGCTACGTGATCGCCAAGCAAGGGTTCTCATTACATATTACTCCTATTTTATGGGACAACTAACTATTGTGAGACAGTAAGAAAAGTTAATAAGGTACGGGGAGTTTGACAATTTGTATTCCTGTCTGGAGTTAGATGGGGCAAGATTAAAAAGGGAGGAATCCAGTACTTGTTTGACGAGAAAAATATTTACTTGTGCTTAACCAAACAAGAAGAGAGTCTCATGCCTCGGTGATCATGTTATCGGTTGTCAAAAGTAAGGTAGAAGTTATGGGTGGTTAGAAAACAGGCGCGACACGCGATAAAATCGCGCGCGACCCAAAGGCACCGCAAGTCGCGCAACGAGCGGTGCCTTTGTGTCGCGCGCGATTATATCGTGTGTCGCGCCTGTTTGTAGGAGCCTTAATATTATAGTCCTCTAGACGGTATTTCGGTCATGGCGGCCTTTCTCAATGGAGACTAGCCTTCGGTGAGGGAGAAATTATAGTGCACAAGCGTGTGCGCAGACACAGGTGCACTCTCTCTTCCCTCACTCTCATAGTCTGATGGAATGTTTGCAATCTGACACGGCCGTAGAGAGATCAGGCGCAGGACCAACGGTTTAACGTCCTTTCCGAGGCACGGGGGTAACACACCGTCAGAAATACGAGAGTCTTACCACCCGGCTATGTAGAATCTAAGGTGAACCAAGTGATATGGGTTGCCGAGAATTAACAGTCTTTACTTACCTACTTTAATATAGTCATATGTATTCAGTTGGTAATCCCCATGTAACATGACATGAGGGAGGAAGATGATGTTTGGAAGCCAAAATCAAAATACTTGTCAAACGGCTTACGAAAAGAATAGAATAGAATACTCTTTATTATGTACACCATATAAATTACAGACATAATAATAGAAACAATACAAAGGGTGACACAATGGGCGGTCTTATCGCTAAAAGCGATCTTTTAAAGACAACCTTTGGATGGATTAAAAAGGGGAAGGACAGACAGATACTGTAGGTAGTCTGTGGTGTACCATTTACATAATACAATAAATACATACATAAAGTATATTATACTAATCTAAATAAATATATACATATAATAATAAACATGAAACAGGAGCAAAGAAAATATAATGATGATGTTTAAGGAGAGAGGAAGTGCTTAAA
This sequence comes from Oligia fasciuncula, assembly GCA_963082905.1. Taxonomy (NCBI): domain Eukaryota; kingdom Metazoa; phylum Arthropoda; class Insecta; order Lepidoptera; family Noctuidae; genus Oligia; species Oligia fasciuncula. Next base: position 2,660,443 of record OY720392.1, on the reverse strand, counting down.
AAGTATTATTTTATGAAAACGTAATTCTGTTTATCATTTGAATATTCATCAAAATCCGATTCCTAACCTCTGTGATGTTTAAAAAAAGAGAAAACTCGACAAAAATTCCGCATTGATCGTGCGAAATTTTACGGATTCATACAATATTATATTGCTTAGAATTCTGTCGGCGGCCTGTGAAAATCTACAGGCCTCATCAAACGTACCTATATTAAGCCGAATTAAAGGATTAGGGGTTGTTCACAATGTGTTCAAAGACATTCATGTGGGGCTTTTGTATATTTTGACATTTTACGACAAGAGAATTATATCTACTTGTGTGTGGAATGAGATTTTGATTGTAGTCTGATGTAGGTATGTTCAATCATTATATTAATATTATTTAATATACTTAGTTATTCTTAACGAAAAACACTTTAAGCTAGATAAGGCCTCAAGAGCTTAAAAACACATTATAAAATCATTATTTGGGGCGTGGTATTTACAAATGGGCTAAGTGCCAATAAAGCAAAACCAAAATTTTGTCTTTCAAAAGTGCTATGTTGGGCAAAAAATAAGGCTTTTTTTTTAATAAATGACTTTACACCAATGTTATTGTCAGGTATATGTACAAAAAGTACCTATTTAATTTAGTTTTCATTAAAATATGCCTAAATAAAATATTGACTAAGAAACTAATGCATTTTTATTTTATTTCTCAATGATTGTGTTTTGGCACCTAGCCGATTTGTAAATTCCACGCCTCATTTACTTTGGGCAACTCAACCAAATTACAATAACATTCACACATACTCCTCATGAATTAAAAAAAGAACCTGCTCATTTGTTTCACAAACAATCGTTGAGCTCCTCAAGTTCTGAGTTGAGCTGCACGATTTTTGACAAATGCGTGCACTGATTGGACAGGTCCGCTCAATCTGTGTGGTACTTTCCTCAAAAGACTATTTCAGACACCAATCTACATGGTCTTCACACGATCTGACCAAGATTTGGTCTGGATTTTAAAAGAGACTGTGACCTCTGAGTTTGTTTCGGCCTTTCTTCTCAGAATAGTCAGATAGGAAACGCCGACCTCATCTAGTTTAAAAAATATAATTGACGTGTAAAAGTGTTTGTACAAACCTACAGAAAATAAATCATTTATCATTCATCAAAAAAATTACCATTCTACCAGAGTACGAGGATGCAAAAAAAAGAACACAAACTGCTGTGTACAAATCCTAATCCAAATTAAAGGCGGAGGGCATCCGCCCTTTCCGATTCCTCCGTCGCTGGGCGGAACTCATTTACCTAAAATTGCTCCCAATTTATTAGGATTCCCAGAATGATTCCATCTCGGTCGTGGACAAATTTGTAAGCGCTATTTTGTTTGGCCAGACAAGAAATATTTCAGCGGTTTTTCTTCGCACAGTGCGCTGAATTTCAATTGGTTGATGAAGTGTTTGTTGTTGAAGCGGTGTTAAATAGCGGCTGTTATTTCTGAAAAGATTTTCTTTGTGGTAATTTCAACCGTTTTAGGCAAAGTTTAAATGGGTTATGAACTAAGAGCAAAGCAGACATTTTACCTAACTAAGGAGCGAATTACACAGATACGGCGTAAGGTGAAGGCGTGGCATAGGCATGATGACGCTTCAAAACGTTTTCATACCAAATGTACGAAGGCCGCCGCCGCTCCGCTTGAGTGTAAGGCCTCAGCCACGAAATTGGGCGGTGCGTCCTGCGATGGCGTCGTCATGCCACCACCGCCAGTGGCGGCTGCGACTGCGACCGCGTCTATATCCATGATTCGTCGGTCGCACACCGGTCGGGCCGCTCTGATTCGTGGCCATCGCGCTGTGAGCTAGTACTTTTGTTTACATCGCACGCCTCTCCGCTCCGCCCGGCCGCGGTCGCTCGAGTGTTTCCACTTTTGGTCGCGCAAGTCTAAATAGCTTCTAACATTTGTTCTCGCCGCGGTCGCAGACGCAAGACGCAGGTCGCGCGAGCAGTGATGTCGTGGCCCTGGGTTAATGCACGACACATCGCCTTCGTACATTTTGTATGAAAACATTTTGAAGCGGCATCATGCCTGCGCCGTGCTTCACCTTACCTTACGCCGTCTGTGGATAATTCACGCCTTAGCTCAATTCTAAGTCGATATCCAACGGCTTAACGTGCTTTCCCTCCGGGAGGAGTCTTGGTATGTGAAGATGGTCACCCATCCACGAAATCAGCTTAGAAATCCAGCTTAACCTGATCGATCGACCCGTGTGGCTGTTATTACTTAGCCACAAGCCCATCATTTCATGACCCACTGCCGTCTTTTTAAATAGGATTATAGATCCTTTATGTCATTGTTTATAGAATTTAATTTATGCCTTTCGATCCTTAGATTATATTTGTCTAAGTTTAAATCCGCTTTAGTTTAGTCACGTCTATGTTATTCACTACTACACGATGTTCGCCTCAAGTTAGAATTAAGTATAAACTTAGTGTACAAGTTTATAATGCTACACGTACTTAAACTAGTTGCTTCTAATGTTATCGCGTGTAAGACTTAGATATACTTGCAGAAACGACTGTTCTTGTGTTTAGCGATTGGAACTACCAAAATCTGTTTGAGGGTAGCACAGGATGAAAGTCACTAGAGTGATAATAATTATATTTATATCTAGCAGTACCTGCAGCTTTGCCATCGTGACTATGTTCCGGAACAGTGAATTCATTACAGATATTGTTAATATGCTTAATAACAATGCATAATGGTGGTGACTTGTACATATCACAGGCGTTGCTTGTAATGCCTATTTCAAGCACCAGTCTCTCTCAAATGTAAACGTATTCTTAAGCTAGTTTTAAGCACTACTACTGTACATTTTGTGAACAGAAAATAAATAAATAAATTTATAAACTTATTAATTTATAATCAGCCTGTAATGTTCCCAATGCTGGGACACAGGCCTCTTCTCTTCTAGAGGGAATGGGCTGTAATCTAACCAGGCAGGCCAGTGCGGGTTGGTAGATGTCATATATCTTAGAATTTTTGGTTCTAGGATATGCCGGTTTCCTTACGATGTTTTCCTTTACTGTTTTGAGAGCAGTGGTGTTGAAATTATTTAAACAAAGTAAAGCGCCTGGTTGGGTTCGAACCCACGACCCACAACTCGTAAGTCGGGTCCTTACCACTGGGCCACCACTGATTTTTACGATATGTAGTGCTAATTTCATATAAACCGCGTTCAAGAGCTGTCAGTGTCATCATAGTTGTGGAATAATGATATCTTGCTTCATCACTGATGATGCTTCATCAATTAATAAATATAATATATTATTAGTAAATAAATAAAATATAAGTAAATAAATAAATAAGTAAAAAAAAAAAAAAAAAATATTTAATACTATTATTTAAATATTTTTTATTATTTTCTTTTATTTTTTTATAATAATAATATTTATGTTATTAATATGTACTTATTATTATAATATATTTATTTATTAATATGTAGTCTTTTTTAAATTTTATATGTTGAAATTTTGCCAGTGAGGAATGATACGAAAGAGAAGGGAGGGAATGATAGCGTGACGGTTGACAGGGGAGAATGGGAGAAGAGAAAGTGTTGCACCGACACCAATTAACATAACATAACAGGGCAGGAAGATGATGATGATGCTGAAGTTTCGCCAGTAATTAACCAGCAAACAAACGTATTCGTATATCAGCAAAAGAACATAAAATATTTCTTCTAATCATAATTTTAATATAATTATCAATTGAATAATAAAGTAAGTGTCAACATTACTTCATTATTTAATTGACAATAAGTAAGTAAGTGTCAACATTGTATGCAAAATACGCGCATTGACGTGGAGTTGCGGACACCAGCCCGTGTTACCTATTACCTAAGTGTCAACATTTGCATTAATAATGGTAGCAAAGTACTAACATACAAATACATCGCAAACATGACTAAGAGTCCCTGGTGACCCATTACAAGTTATCAAACACTCCTAGTATATGTATATTACTTAAAGTTAACCTTGTAACTATTAGCTTAGTTATTTAGTAACAGAATAATAAATAAGATTTAGACTTCCTTGCAAGTCTAGGTCGCAACTGTGAATGCTAAGCAATGTATTTTGGGTTCGAAACAAGGGCTGGGGAAAGTGCTTCTTTCGATTGGGGTTTTCGATAAATACATTTTCAAAAGCAGCTTGAAGTCCGGATTTCATGTATGTGCTCCGTTACTGGCAAGAGACTCGCCCTATATATGAGTCTTTGGTCAACTGGACCCCTTCGAAATGGAACCACGGGAACACTCAACCCAATCACATTTTCAATAGGTCGACTGGACCCACTGCCCAATTTCATCATTAGTACAGTCACGGAGTAAAGCTGAATCTTTAAGTTTTATTTCTATGACTTAAAATATACTAATATTATTTACACTTACTTTTTATTGACTTATTTTTACTTACTGTTACTGTCTGCAATGAGTTAAAACAACGTTACTGGATTTTGAGATGCCGTAGTCAGGTCCGGAAAATAGGTATCAAGAAATTGCACTTGTAATGTCAAAATGAAGGTGTTCTATACGGGGTTTCAGGGACAATAAATAAAAAATAACCTTTCCATAGACGCAGCTGCGTAGGTGTTGCATTTTTCTATGAAACAGCAGATTTTTGTTTTGATAACCGACGAACAATGTATACGCTAGGAGGTCTAGAATCATGTGCTGAATTTATGGTTTCAGTTAGCGCGTCGATCTACAGACGCCAACACGGCAAGCTATCTGAAACTGTCAAATTTTCCCAATCAACTTTGAACCTTAAGCTTTAGACATAAAGTTGAAAATCTATTAAAGAAATTTGAAAGATTGTAGTAGCTTGATGTGCTGGCGTCTGGACCTGCCACTCTGCATAGCAACCTTTTTTGTTTTTTTTTTGTTTCCGGGGTGTCCTCTTCCCTAGGGCGGTGGGAGACTGTCAGACTCTTACTGACTAAAAACCACCCCAGTGTTCCATCTCACACCTACGCCGGGGGTCGCGGGAACGTACGATCCTTCCGCAACCCACGGTGCCGGCCCGCCACTGCGGGCCTCCTCGGGTCATGACTTCTAAGAGGGGCGCGCATGGAACACTTCGCGCCGCGACTATGGGTCCTGATGTGTGTGGGGCGACAGACGTCCCCTAGTCCATAGCCTTTGGACCCATTTAGGGGGGCTGGAAGAGGGCATTGTCCACCTTATAGCAACCCCTGCAAACTCCTTTTGGGAATACACGTTTACACATCCTAAACCCGACACGAAATGCTGCTCGAAAAGGTCAATGGGACATAATAATCATGGTTAGCAGAATGATTTCCCAAAACCCAGAGTTTACCTAATAATCATTTCACAATCTCAATCCATACTTCCAAAGAAAATAACTTTCACATACCTCTCACAAAGGCCCTTACATATTCATACAAGCATCCTACTAAACCCAAAATCAGTTCATACCCTTTGGGTCCCAAATAATAAACGAGCAAGAAATTGCCCCAAGTTTCTTACTGCGTCACATTATAGCTCTAACTCGGCTACTCGGGCTATACTTGGCTATACGGGGCTATATGGAGCGCCCTGTAAAGTTAGCTCGTAATTCGTCGACTACCGTCCCCTTTAGGTCACGTTCTGTGCCCTAAATTTAAAGGAAAACACTCCAATAAGTTGTGCGCCAACTGTATGGAGGAATATACGGAAGGGAGTTGAGGACGGTACCGCTCATTTGGGTTTTCATTCCATGCTGTCTTTGAGGTGTTCTATGTTCAGTAATGGCCGTTTTTACGGATAATTATTATTATGATTTTTAGGGCTTAAAATATGATAACTTAAATTTTCCGTACTAAGTAGAAACTATTATCCCATCCTAACTAACATTATATAAATTCGAAAGTAAGTTTGTTTGTTACCTTTTCACGCCTAAACCACTGAACCGATCAACCTGAAATTTTGCATAATATACGTTGTCAGGTGTACAGAAACGGACACACCTTTCATCCCGAAAAAAGTGCTGTTTCCGAGGAAAACCACAATAACGTTCTTATGATAATAGATGGCGCCACGTGTCTTTCGAATCATGATTTAATTTAATGCAAGCGAAGCCGCGGGAAAAAGCTAGTCACACTAATATTATAAAGGCGAAAGTTTGTGAGTGTGTCTGTATGTTTGTTTCTTCTTCACGCACAAACTACTAAACGGATTTGGATGAAATTTGGCACACATATAGTTTATAACCAGGATTAACACATAGGATACTTTTTATCCCGATATTCCCATGGGATCGTGACTTATGCGGGTGGAACCGCGGGGCGCTACTAGTAATCAATAATAGCAGTAAACCAGAAAATGAAATGAAAAAAATATTCAACTGCCTTAGTTGTTGTAGTTCATAAAATACGATATTTCTTCCTGTAAGTAACGAATGAATATAGTATGGTTGTGATCTCGTATGTTTCATTTCTCAAAATCTTTTATCTTATTTAAATTACAGCACCTGCAACGAAACTGTTAAATGATTTGAAGTGCAATAAAAAAGTGATGATTGTCTAAAATTTAGACAGATTCTTCGCAACATGAGACATGTTGACTGACTGATCTTGTCATGTCTCTCTGCACAACAAAAGCTTTTTATCTTTTACGTGCGGCCTATTGTACAAGTGAAACAGTCAAGTGAGATTGCAGTTGTCAGATTACGTCGTCATTTCTTACATTCATGAAGACTGACTTCAGCTTGCTTTAGATAGGCAACCCCACTATCTATAATGTAGACAGAGTACCTATAGAGTCATGGTATCCGTGTCACCGAAAGGGACAAAAAATTCCGCCAATCTTCATCATACTATCATTTTTACAGCTTATTACACTGCACCTTACCACCTTACCATTTTCACAGTTGCGCAAATGTACTATTATTGAATTATACATGAAAAAGATCTTATTTAGCGTTTAATCGCGGTGTAGTTTTTATTATTTCATTCATAAACGTCAAACTTGTTGTGCACATTGATGTGCTTAGCCGACACGCAGTAAGGGACAGAAATATTCTTACTCTGTCTCTTTTCTTTGCTAGTGACGTTAATATATTTCTCTTTTTCTTGTGCGAATGAAAAAGAAGATATGCAGCAGTCTATAGTTTACTCTGTCTACAAGCTCTATAAGCTCATCAACTAAGGTCGTTAACAATAATAATTATGAATTATGGCATCAAGGGCTTGGTCACATTATTAAATAATGCCATGTAACGTCTCGGTCTCAATACATTTGCCCGTGTGTTTTCAGGTTTTATTACGTCTTCGCTTTCAGTATGTACTCCTCATGTTACGCCGGCCGGTATAAAACTTCAGGAAAAATCGCTTAGCAACGTAAAATACAGTGTAGTAAAAGTTTAGACTTTTATAATAACATAGTTGCAGCGCACCAGTTTGCACTTTTTAGTAACTTTTAGTCTTGCGAGCTTAAAATAAATTGTGTTCCCATTAAGGGCGACTTAGTTCCGCACTCGTCTGTCACTTGTTAACGTAGACAGAGACTATAGACTCATGGTATCCGATGGTGTTACCGAAAGGGACAAAAAATCCGGCAATCTTCATCATACTATCATTTTTACAGCTTATTACACTGCACTTTACTATTTTCACAGTTGCGCAAATGTACTATTATTGAATTTGTTGCAAGAGTGATCAACACCGAACGATGACAGCGATGCAAAATTCGGCTTCTTTTAACTTCTTATCTCAGATAACTGTGAAAGTGCATCGATGAAAGTGCGATGACCCTTTTATGTCCTCTTTTTAAAATTAAAATAATTTGGTTTACCAATCATATTTTTAGCGTTTGGTTACCAGTGATACTTTCATTTTTAATTTCAAAAGACAAAGATGGCGGTTCGAGCTTGACTCCTACCGGAAGGACTGGAAAACAGAATTGTGTGGAAAAGGGAGACAGAATTGCATGGAAAAGGGAGAGGAAGGCATTTGCTCTGTAATGGCACAATACAGGCTAATTAGATTAGATTTCAAAAGTCTGACAACCAGTCATACCAAGGGGTATCGTGTGTGTTACCCAGTAACTGTGTTGGGGAGGTCGGATAGGCAGTAGCTATAAGTAAAATACTGGTATTCAGCTGCATCTGATTAGACTGGAAGCCGACCCTAACATACTTGGGAAGCAGCTAGGTATAAATTCAGCAGCGCAATTTTTAGTGTCCTTAAAAGTTTCGGTGACCACTACAAAATCAGGGAAGTATTTAACACTGTAAGTACCCAAATCTCACCAACCCACAAAAGAAACAAAACAAAATAAACACCTAGTTACTAACGAAATCAAAGGAAAAAACCACAGATTGTAAGTACAAACGAAAACAAAGGCACTTATTAACAAAGCAGTCGATGCAGGAAGAGAGTTCTAAATTGTGGATATTCTCTCTATTGTGGCCGATCTTTTGATTTTGAAGCAGGTTAAATGGTTTGTAACACCTAGTTACTTTGTTTTACGTCTTTGTAATTGTTTTTAATGTAACACTGAGAATATTTTCTTGAAGTGGTCATAAAAAATAATCAGAGTTTTTTTCGGTACAGATTCTATATGCAGTTTCGGGTGAAAAAAAAGCCGAGTTTTTGATGAACGCCACATTACAACAATGACAAGTATTGACGTCATTTTTCAGATTCAAACATGCTGTAAATAAGATTAATGGGCACACGCCCAAGTACCAAAAGAATATTAACCAATCCTACTGGCGAAAGCAGTCACCCGAACAATCCGTGTGGTGAACCAAGTCCATGAGAGACTGGATATTTTTTCGTGCTCTTTGAGTGCATTCTCAAGAGTTTTATTTGTAGTTACGTAAGGTAAAAAGTTATATTATTTGTTGTTAGGTATGTAAGGTAAGATAAGTTATTTTATAAGTTGATAACTACACCGTCGCATTAGGGTAAGGCCTGTAATGATAGTTGTAAGGATTTTTAATAAATACATAAATAATAAAAACTTTATTCAATTCAGGAAAAAATATTTAAAAGGTAAAATAAAAAAAAATAAAACTAGTAACAGATTACATAGGAGCCTTTAGATTTTTACAAATGCCTTGGACCCCACTAAGATTCCCTGTATCCAAGAGTCTTTCAAAAGGGTCCAAGAGGACATACTACAATCTTATATGATTCTGGGCGATATTACCTACGATTGTTTTGCGCGCATTAAAAACTAAAAATCTAAGTTGAGCATGGTGAAATGACTATATCTATAGGAACTATAGGACATCTTTTTGTCAGTCCTGACTAACTTTCTCTTCACATTAACAAGGTACCATCAACTCGCAATCATCATTACAATGTTTTACAGCCATCAAACAAAGATCCAGCACACTCCAACCCCGCCTATACATTACAAGTACCAACAAAAACTGTCAAATCATAACAAGAACTTTAGTTTTCACTCCTAATCAATCTCAAAGGCGGTTTCTTATTAATTTCTGCGCTAAATCACCTTCACGATGGAAGCAAAAAGATTCAAACCATCAAGCAACGTTGCTGTTTTTATGGGTTGTTACTAAGGGTGGAAGTCACTGGTTTGTCGAGAATAATAGCGAGAACTGGGAAAAAAATTGACAGTTTAGATGACGTAACATTGGGACGCGGGACGTGTGAGTACCCACTCACACCTCCCGCGTCCCAAGGAAATAACAACACAACGTAATTTAGGCAAGCAACTGAAGAACTCATTTAACAGTAAGTACTTAGGTAGGTACTTGTAGATATAGAGTTATGAGGAATAGGGTGTAAAGTTCACTCATCCTCCATAGAAAAGTGAGGATCCTCCGACCAGACGGGTGTTGTATCTGGCGGGCAAATGCCCAATGATTCATATCGGGCCGTTGTATCTATGCTAGTTGCGCGGTAAACTCTGCTTGCGAGATGCAGGATTTTGCATGACGTCAGTATGACGCATTGTTCTCATGTGACGTTGTAGATACCGCTACATGGAGGGCCGCAGAAATCCGCTTGATGCGGGATGCAAAGAACCAGTCTAAGTGGCGGGGCTTGAGGGAGGTCTATGTCCAGCACTGGACGTCTTTCGGCTGATATGATGATGACTTAGGCACTTAGGTCTCTGTTAATTCTTGTCAGGTTTTGAAGCAATCACAATGCCTAGAATTGTACACAAAAAAACAATTATCACTTTGTGTAATTCATCAAACAGCATAATATTCAAGGTGCATATTCATGACATTAAGCGTGATCATTCAAGTCTTGAATACCTGCATCATCAACTACAAAACTGGACAACAATCTTGAAATTAATAAATGCACGTAAACAAAACCGTAAGCTGAGCTTCCTCTCTTGAAGGTCACAAATCCGTAGTAAAATGTAACGTGAGAAATCGCCCTTAAAATATCATCATCCTTTCCAAACAAGACTCTGCAAGGCTATCCAAAATGAAGCAAAAAGCGCACCCAATCACGTTCCAGACGACTTTCCTTCTAAAACCTCTAGTAGGCCCCCCCTTAATCCCCCGTCAGCGAGGCGAGCTCCGGAACTCATTTACGGTGAAATAAAAAGGGTTTATTACATATTTTTATTTGATGTTGAAAACTCTAGGATGGCTTAAATGTTACTAACTACAGATTTAAGTGTTTCAAGCGGCCATTGCTCTGTTTTCAGTTAATTACGACGGTTCTTGTAATGCGGGTATTCGTGGAAAATTGCTGTTTGTGAGTCAGTCTTGTTGGTTGAAACTGGGAAGTTAGATTTGTTTATTGACACAAAATGTTTTACTGCTAGAGGAAATTATTTTATTTTATCAACTATTTAGTTAGCAGCGGATTGGTACTTTCATAATGAACGGTGAACGCAGCCTGCAGTGCTTTCTCCAGCTTACCTATGTATATACCTAGTAATTATGAATACCCAACATTTTCTATATAATTCAGTTACTGATAGTCAACGCACATTCTTTATTTGGTGGGTCTAGAAACATGTAATTTTGCACAAGAGATTGAAAGAGAGATTTTGTACCTATATATCCAAAGTGAGCAATAAGAAAGTATTTTTGGAAATTCACACCCTAAAAGAGGAACATGGGTGGGTTTTAGTCAGTAAGAGTCTGACACTCCCTTCCGCCCACCCAGAGCGGGAGGGGTCATTTGATGATTTCCCATCCGAAAAAAAAAGGAGTTAATAAGGGGATGTAATTTCGTAAATTTTATCGATGGAAAATCCTATTGGGCACACGGCTTGTAATACATAATAATATATTTTTATTAATGATGTCAAATCAATCAATCAACTCAGCCTATTGCAGTCCACTGCTGGACATAGGCCTCTCCCAGACTGCGCCACAATACCCTGTCCTCCGCCTTTCGCATCCAGTCCGTCCCAGCCACCGTTCTTTAGGTCATCCGTCGATCTATCTGGGGGGCGTCCCACACTACGCTTGCCGATACGCATTCTCCACTCCAGGACTCGTCTGCTCCACCGGCCATCGGTCCTTCGACAAACAGAGCCAGCCCACTGCCACTTCAGTTTGCTTACTCTGCAAGCTATGTAGATAATTCCGGTTCTTTTCCAGATAATTTAATTCCTGAGTTTATCCTTCAAAGAGACTCCGAGCATAGCTCGCATATTAATGACTAGCTGGGCTCCGCGGTTTCACCCGCATAAGTGTCGAACCCGTGGGAATATCGGGATAAAACCTATCCTGTGTCCTTTCCCGGGACCATACCAAATTTTATCTAAATCGGTTCAGCGGTTTAAGCGTGAAGAGGTAACAGATAGACACACTTTTGCATTTATAATATTAGTATGGAACGTAATAAGTGAACTTTATAAAATAAGGACAAAAAGGTTTCATAATCACAGACAACTACAAAGAAAATTAATCCTTCCTTAATTTCCTGCTCTCCCACTGGGAGTCAAAACAATGCTATTAAGCTCAGGCTACACAAATCACACTTTAAAACCATGTACAGTTCGCTTCACAAATAAGGTACCCCCCTTGGTATTGACATCAAACCTATTTAAGTTTTTCGTAATGTAACGTAAGTGGCGTGTTGGTCTAATGGTTAACACTGCGGCTTGGCGATGCGGTGGTCACGAGTTCAAATCCGCGGATGAGAAGATTTTTTTTTCCTTTATTTTATTTATTTATTTATTTACCCTTTTTTTAGTTTCTTTATTATGTGATTTTCGTTAATTATTATTTAAGAAATCAAATGGAGGTTTGTAATAAAAGCTAGGCATTTTGATAAACAATATTCATTTATTTTTCTAATTACATTTCTAGGACTTCATGGAATCCACTTCCAGGTTGAGTATACAGTTTTCTATCTGTGTTAAATTGGGGTTATTTACTTAGAATATTAACTAAACACAAAAGAGATACCCTGGATGAGGTTTAGAACGTTTAACATTAGAAAAAGGTTCGTTTATATATATATTTATAGAAACATAACTACTTACAATAATATTTATTTATTTAAAGTTGTGAAAACAGATTTTTTTTATACTTACTTATCGGAAAAAAACCTTTAAAAAAAAAGAAATTTTGTCTTTTGTGTCTGTGAATTACAGAGGAAGAATCAACATGCTAAACTATAATAGTATAGCAATATACATCTTTCTCTTTTATCACATTTTCTAATAACCCTTATTTAACACAACATTAGAAAAATATGTGAGGTCAGATGGTGCATCGTTAATACATTACAAGAATACTTGTAAACCAGATTATCTGGATTGATAATAATTATAAAGGTTGTTTGTTTTTGATTAACTACGAGATAAGGATCCCACAAATATTGGGAATTAATAACACTTGCTCATATATGTTCCAACGCAATTTTATCAGATACGTTACACAATCAATCTGCCGAGTAAATTGCCTTATAATAACGGAGAGGATGTCACAGTCTATCACTTCTTGAAGTTTTGAAGGGTGACACTAAATGAACTTTCACAATATTACGTTGTCGCTCCATTTGTATTTTCTCTGGCCTTGGCGATCACATTTCACATCACCCGTCGCTTGATACCTTTGTATCCATCTACGAACTGTTTTTCTCTGCAATGAAAATAATAATATTAGAAATACATAAAAACATCCAACTAGTAAGTAATAATGCAACATTATTGCAACAATAAATAGGTAATATGTGGAAGTATAACATAAATCTTACCGTTAAGCCCATAACTCGTGCTATTTTCTTTATGCTTTGTTCCTGTTCCCAGATAACAACAATTTTAGCCTTCAAAAAAGTTGTTAATCAAACCATACCAACGGTTAATAGAATCAACTGGTCAAAAACTTAATAAATTTGATAATATTACGACGAAGATAATTACACACAAGCGAATCGGCACGAAAACGAAACCATTTAAAAAATAATTATACCCTCAATCACAGTTTACTAAATAAAGCGAAGAAGTATTCTAAATTCAACCTTAACTCGCAGTTCATACAGCAGTTAAGTTTCTGAAGTAAAATGACGGTAGTGCAACAATCGGAATCAACACATTATATTCAACCAAACAAGCTAATTTCAGCCTTATCTTTTAGTTAATTGAGGAGTTAATGCGTATTGCATTTTGTAAAACTAAGGTATTAAATATAAAACGAAAGTTGAAATTTAAACCTTATTATCTAGAAGATTAGACCGTTAATAACCTTGTTCGTTTTATGGAGTAATACTATTAAAATTTTCGTTGAGGTTGACAACTGAGCCAATAGCCTAGTAGTATAAGACACGGTCTCGATGATCGGCTGGCGCCTGGTGATGCGGGTTCGTATCTTAATCGCACGCAAAGTGTCTTTTTGTAAGTTATTCTTGGTATACGGTTCGGCCAGAAGGAAGTCGAAAAAATACCTTAAAGAATTATTAAAAACTTGAATGAAACTTGCAAATAATATCTGAGGCGGACCGTTGGATGCGCTCGGGCAGAGATGGGTGCGGCGGCGGGGAAGGGAGCTGCTCAAGGCTCACGTGACGCGCCAGCGCCGCCGCGCCGCCGCGCCGCCCGCCGCGTCGCTCGAGCGACGAGCGACGGCGGGCCCGAGCGTGCTCGGGCGATAGTCTTTAAGTCTTGGGGGGGTTCCATTTCTCTGACGCTGACTGTACAACATCTAAATTGAACCCTCCCCTCGTAGTCTACAAGTTGGCAAGGAAATAGGCACATTAAGATAAACGTAGATGTTAATTTATTATTCGCAGTACATTGAATACGTCACGAGTTGCTACGGACGCTGTAACTCATAGGAGTGCATAGTAATGTCGGCGGAGTTCGGTGGAACTGAATATGTAGGTAGCTGAAATTGTATGTACTCATGTATATCCTCCTATGTATATTTTGCTTACCCCCTTCTTCGTTAACGCCTTATTCTGATTGCTTTATCATCTCACATATCTACAGGCTGAAAGTAGCTACCTATGTCATCATCTGCCAGACAGTCAGAGTTACTTTCGAATTAATAATATTAGTATGGATTGGTCCATATTGGCTCAGGATCGAGTTGAGTGGAAAAGGAAAGAGAGGCCTCTGCCCTGCAGTGGCACAATACAGACGAATATATTTTATTACTAGCTTCTGCCCGCGACTTCGTACGCGGATCCTGTTGCTTATGCCAGCGACAACGGGGTCGTCAAAATCGAAGATCTGAAACGTCTGATGTCGAATTCTAAGAGCTCGGGGACGGGAAAACAGCGTGATGCGCGAGACGATTCGAGACGTTTCAGATCTTTCATTTTTGTAAGTCAACAGGAAATGGTCGGCCCTGGTGCAAGCCATGGTCCGGGGCGAGAGGGAGTGGGAGGCAGTCACCTCCTTCTGCGAAGCAGTCATGCTAGCGAAGGAGGTGGCGGGACGGATGAGGGAGAGAGCCTCCCGTCCCAGCCGCCGCGGGAGACGCTCCGGGCGTCGGGAGCCACGGGACGACTCCCGGCCACCGTAGGCGCGGGCCTGCGGGCGGAGAGTAATGGTTAGCTCACCGTCCGATCAGGACCAGGCCCGTGCCGGACGGCGCGTACGTGTTCCACGCGCGCCTCAAAGAGATGTCAGCATCGAGGACCCCATAGGGCCGAAGCCTGCCGGGTCAGCGGGATTGTCCGAAAGGGTTACCGCTGGCCCGGAACATAAAGGGCTAAGGAAGGAACACGGGTGGGTTTTAGTCAGTAAGAGTCTGACACTCCCTTCCGCTCCACTCAGAGCGGGAGGGGTCATTTGATGACTTCCCATCCGAAAAAAAAAGGGGTAATTGTGGGGAATCGGTGGTATACGTGGTATAAACACTGTCTCGCCGACACCACAACCCGTTAGAATTTCCGCCTCAATGATATTTCTCTGCAGCGAGACGACTTTGAGCCGGGTCCCATTGCACAGTTTCGGCGGAGTGAGATTCCGAAGAAGCATAATTGGGACACCGACCTTTAGCTTATGGTGTGCGCTGGTAGTTCACTTGCACTGAGGAAATTGAGAAATTCTACGGGGTAATGTGTAGCGTCATCTTGGTCGACAACAGTGTTTATTGAAGTGTAGATCACTTCATTTCCCTCAATTTCCGCGAGAATGCATTCATTGATCGCTGAAGGTTGGTCGTTTCTGGGTGTTAAAATGGTTCGTTCACACACCCAAGAGTTATCTTGGTGCGGTATCCTATTGATGTCCCCGTACACCAGGCGTATCAAATCTTCTAAGGTGGACACCACTCTCCCAAGTATCTCAGGTAGAACCACCTGGCCACCGTCTACTGGTAGCATTCCCTCACCCAATTTTAAGAGAACATCAGAAAATTCTTCGGCGTGTACATTCCCGCCAAGCTGTGCTCTCATATTCATCGTTAAGCGCAACCTATGAATATGTGGCCATAAGAAAGAGCATTTCAACAAAGCATTCACTTCATTAGCCCTAGTTCCTCGCGTCACCACAGGCAGCGTTTGTCGGAAACCGCTTAACAGAACTGTAACGCCACCCATCATTTGCTGGTTCCTGCGGATGTCCTGCAAAGTCCTGTTTACCACCTCTACTGCTTTTCTGTTCGCCATAGTGCATTCATCCCACACGATTAAAGAGCAATCTTTAAGCACGCGCCCTTTGTCGCTGTTGCTGTTGCGTTTGGAGTGTCAACTCCACAAACAACAAATGTGCTTGGTAAGATATAACTTAGAACCAAAAGTTTGACTTTACTTTATGATAGTGTAGCTTGTTGTACCACCAATCAATCTGTTTAGTAACATTGGTGTGAAACTCCCCATACAATTAGATAGGACATGTATAGTTCTCAGATTTCATAACAGTATCGTTCCTAATGCACATAAAAAATGCAAAAACTAAAAAAAAAGTATTTTACGATAAAAAAAAATAATAATACGGGATTTGAACTCGCACCATTTAGTGCGGTAAACGGTCGCCTGACCATACCGCTAAATTCCCTGTTGACATGTTGTTGAAATAGCTGTTCCCTTGCAATTTATAATATTACTGCCCCGCTCCTTTATAAAAATAGCGTGATTGTTATGTTTTCAGGGGTAAATTTTTATTAACTAAATAAATAACATGTCATTTTGGGCATTCAATTATTTTGTGCATTCAATTACGAACCAAAACTTTTTTAAATCAATATTGCTTACCTCCCATAACATACGGCGTGATAATATGTAGCCTAAAGCCTTCCTTGGTTTACAAAGAACATTTTTGCTGAATTTCAATTCAATCTATCCAGTAGTTTTGGCGTGAAGCCGTACCATACACACAGACAAACAGACAAAAATTCTAAAAAGTCACTTTTTGTCATCAGTTACGTTTTTCTAAACAAAAGCTACTTATTTTTTCTCGAAAATTCTCAATGTACAGTTTTTCTTTCGTTACTGTTTTATTATATGTATAGATTATTGCATCATCTGCGTAGCCTTTTCCCAACTATGTTGGGGTCGGCTTCCAGTCTAACTGGATGCAGCTGAATACCAGTATTTTACATGGAGCGACTGCCTATCTGACCTCCACAATCCAGTTACTGGGTAATACGACACCCCTTGGTAAGACTGGTTGTCAGACTTTCGGGCATCTGACTACCCGTAACGACTGTCAAAGATCCACGAATGACAGCCGAGACCAACGGCTTAACGTGCTTTCCGAGGCACGGAGGGGGTCTCGGTATGTAAAGATGGCCACCCATCCACAGACCAACCGTTTAACTGTTTCCCCCGATACCCGATAGATAAAGAAAATATGCCTTTTCCAAATCAACATCCAATTACACCGCTTCAGTAAGCCCAGAAAGTTGCTACTCATCAATTAAGGTATTAAATCAATTGAACAATAAAAAACCCTTCCTCCTCCTTATCCAAAACTTTACATTTGCCAATTCCCATCGATCTGTAACTCGCAGGAAACTGAGTTCCCAAGTTTTGGGACTTCAATCCAAGATGATTGATAGCTAGAATGTTCTTGCTTCAAAACGTGGGTTTTCTCACAGTAATTTTAAAGGGGGAAAGTAATTTTGAAGTTGGGAATTAATGGAAATAATTTTAGGTTTGTGAGTAACCGTAAGTTACTTCTTGGGACTTATTGATAGATCGAATTGATAGTTAAGGAGCTAAGTATCACATTATTCATATGCATTTCAGGTTTATCATTTTTTGTTTTGTGTTTTGACTACTACTAATTTATAACTACAGCGTAACTATTCGGGTAATCTATACTTACTAATAGGGTAAAGCTGAAGAGATTGTTTGTTTTTAAATTTGAAAGCGCTCATCTGTGAGACCAGTCGGTTTTTTTGCATAATAGCCCATTTCTTGAGGAAGGTTATAGACTATTTTATATCTCGCTACGGCTCTCAGAAGCTAAGTAAAATGAGAAAAGTCAGAAAGAATGTTAAGCAAAAACAAAGCAATAGCGCGAGTGGGCGATACGATGCGACGCGATGGATTTTATAAAAAAGTGACTGTTATTTTTGTATATTGTGTATCGCACGACTTCCACGTCAACGAAGTCGCAGGCAGAAGCTAGTTACTGAGAAGGTGAGCATAAGCTACATCTAGTGTAGGTAGAATAGGTACAACATTTCTCTTTACTGCATAAACAAAATATTAATAAATGTTACAAAAAAACTAGTTAATTTTACTACAGCTGCTTCTTTGTAAAAAAAATACTAGATGTCTCGACTGTGGGAGACAGTAACATTAATGCTTTCAACTTTACGTTTTTAACATGTGTGAAAACAGTACAATACCATCACTAATTCCCACCACAGTTTCACCAACACGATCTAAACGCTCAACACTAGAGCTTCACCAGCTTAAACAGCTCCACACAACATTTTGTGCGCAAAACTGCAAACTAACTACAGTAACAAAGTCGACGCTACATTCTTACCAACTAATCCTACGCGGTATGCTAACAAGCAGCTTGAGCATCCACAGATTATTAAGTAAAAGCAAAACAGTGTCGATGCTGTCATGCATAAAACGCTAAGAAGAATCGATTGAAAAGTTCGTGAAGTTCGCCATCTTTGTTCCCTTTTTACAGGGTTGAAGTTTTATATTGTGTTATATTTAGGACTGGCGGGCTTGTGGCTAAGTCATAACAGCCCACGGGTCGATCGATCAGGTTAAGCTACGCTTGCTGCGGTTGGTCCGTGGATGGGTGACCATCTTCACATACCCGTCTCCCGACTCCGAGCATTTCGGATAGCACGTTAAGCCGTTGGTCCCTGCTGTCAATTGTGGATCTTTGACAGTCGTTACGGGGCGTCAGTAGCCCGAAAGTCTGACAACCAGTCTTACCAAGGGGTATCGTGTTACTCAGTAACTAGGTTGTGGAGGTCAGATAGGCAGTCACGCTTGGAAGGGGCGACTAGAATCAATTCTATTTTATTGTAATTTGTGACGTTCAAAAGTGCTTTCAATATACCTATTTGAAATAAATGATTTGACTTTGACTTTGTAGAGTTGAAAATCGAATAACTTTGATAAAAGACAATTCATTGTCCAAACTATTGTTTATGGGATCTCCAGGTTTTAACCCGTTACAAGCCTGGAAATCCAGTAAACAAACCGTTATTCAAAGAAGTCATCAGGCAAAAGAAAAACAATAAAAATCCAAAAAACTTACACCACATTACAAGAAGAACCCCCATTTTTTCTCAAAAACCGAAAAAGATAGATTTTGTTTGAGAGACAGAGAGAATTATATCTTTCTTCTCTTCCATGTAACGAAATGTGCCTAATCGTGATGCGTCCTTGAAACACTCAATTCTCGTCCAAATGTCGAATCGCGGCCTAAGAATTTCACATCAAAGTGACACGTAAAACACAGACAGTCGAAGAAATTACGAAAAACTTTCTTGATTAAGGAAAAGATGAGATAATTGAGAGTGAATCCTTATGTGAAGACTTCCTGATTTGGAGAGGTGATTATCCAATAACAGACTGGCCACAAGCCATGTTCATTGGCAAATGTTCGATGAAGCAGTCTTGTACAGTCAACAAAAGAGAAAGGTATGCAGGATCGTCGGATATAGTTGAAGTTTAGTAAGAAACCGATGGACGTTTTCGAATAAAATTTTATTTTATTAATAGAAAACAATTCAAATTAAATTTCAGTCGTCAACATCCATCGGTTTCTTACTAAACTTTAACTATATCGGACGATCCTGCATACTTATCTCTTTTGTTGAGTAAACATGCTGAAAAGTCGATCCGTAATATGAAGAAATCAATTAACTAAGACAAAACAAGTAGCCGTAACACTATTACATAAAAAGCCAAGAAACTTACAAGCAAGAAACTCCATTTTTTCTCAAACATTACATAAAGCGCTTCGGTACTAAGGTATTTATCATCTGAATGGCGTTCCGTACACATGGGGACAACTAAACTGCTCACGTAATGGCGCCACTAGCCTCTGTAATGGCACGCAAGTGTATCACTGCTTAGATTTCCTGCTCATAGTTTTATTGGCTATCATGAAAATACGGCTGGAGTGTTGTGATGTAGTGTTTCGGAGATCTTTGTCTTACAAAACTTATGTACGTTTTTTTTGGCTTTTAGTCTATTGGGAATTAAAGGAAGGGATTGAATGAAAGCTTATAGCTAAATATCAGTGAAATTAAACTCGGCTTTCTTAGGTAATTCCATTGATCTTTTTATAATTTAAAAAAACTTAATTAAAAATCGTTAACTGCTGGGGTACAGGCCTCCTCTCTGTGGAGTGGGCCGTAATCCGCGTGGGTCGTATGGTGGATGTCACATCATGTGTTCGAATTTTTGTTTCTAGGACGTGCTGGTTCCTCACAATATTTTATATCACCGTTTTGAGAGCAGTGGTGATGAAATAATTTACACAAAGTTAAGCGCCTGTCTGTCTTATACAACTCGTAAGACGCGACCGTTACCACTGGGCCACCATTGCTCTCCTTCCGTAGATCGTAGTATCTATCCAATAAGTCTAAAAGGCAATAATCCGTACCCTGAAATATTACTCAGTTCCGATATTTTCCCGATACATAAAACAGCGCAGAATAGCCATAGGTGTGGCGAAGGTTAAATACAACTCGATTCCTACCGGCTTCCCTTTGAATAATGGCACAGTCAGTATTCTATAGACAAATAATATAAATCTCCCTTCGCTACTGGTACGTGCTACCACCAGGTGCGGTATGAATTCGCGATGAGTGCCAAAATTGTGAACTAGGACGCTAACAAGGCCATTTAATTAATTTTTAATTGATTTGGAAAGTTCGTGTCGTAGCGAAGTGCTGTGCGGCTATTGAGGCCGACGGGAAAATATTTTTCCCGAGATTTTTCTCGAGTGTGGGATTAGTTAGAAGCTGTTTTTTTTTGGTTTTATTTCGTCGGGTTAGGGTTTGTGATTAGTTTGACTGGGTTGGAGAAATAGAAATTTCATTGGTGCTGTTTTTCGAAATTTTATTCTGAGGTGTAATTTCGTGGCATAATTGCAATGGCAATGCTTTTCATTTTGACGATTCAACAACATTCATTGCGTCATTTACGTTGGTGAGAAGACGAATTTTCAAACTTATGAAAGCAATGGATTAGAAATTTCCGTCTAATTGTGATTGAAAGTGTGTCAATTGTGGTGTTTTTTTTTTTCAGGATGGGAAATCATCAAATGACCCCTCCCCCTTTGGGTGGAGCGGAAGGAAGTGTCAGACTCTTACTGACTAAAACCCACCCGTGTTCCTTCCTTTGCCCTTTATGTTCCGGGGCAGTGGTAACCCTTTCGGACAATCCCGCTGACCCGGCAGGCTTCGGCCCTAACAGGCCCCTTCAAATGATGCTGACATCTCTTTGAGGCGCACGTGGAACACGTACGCGGCGTCCGGCATGGGCCTGGTCCTGATCGGACGGTGAGCTACCCATTACTCTCCGTCCGCAGGCCCGCGCCTACGGTGGCCGGGAGTCGTCACGCGGCGCCCGACGCCCGGAGCGTCTCCCACGGCGGCAGGGACGGGAGGATCTTTCCCTCATCCATCCCGCCACCTCCTTCGCTAGCATGACTGCTTCGCAGAAGGAAGTGACTGCCTCCCACTCCCTCTCTCAATTGTGGTGCTGGAATATGGAAATTAATTTATTAACCTCACACTAAAACACTTTCTGTAGTGAAGTACCACTGAACGCAAACTATAAACTCGGCGATTTATGAATGGATTATTGGTTCGACTAAATGCAGCCGGAAATCAGCTAAGCGAGCAATCTAGCTTTAACTTTCATTAACATTATTAACAAGCACAAATAATAAGTATCTTTAAACCGAGACATTTAATTTGATTGTAAGTTCTACGTCTTCCAGTAAAGTCTTATAAAGCACATGCAATAAAACTACATATATCGTAATACCATACAATCAGGATATTATATTAATACTTTAGTACTACGATATTAAAGCGTTGTACAGCCAACGAAACAGATGAGTATGCAACCTGCATCCTGCATACTCATCTATTTCGGTGTTGCTAGTCGTCAAATCGTTGAAATTTCAACGATTTGATTCATATCTTCGATATCTCTATCTGTGAACTTTTAAAATAAGTTTTAAAAAGTTCACAGATAGAGATATCGAATATATGCATCAATGTTATCACGCGCAGATCTTCTATAGGTATCCAATTCAGCGCTGGGTGACTGACAACGTAGATACAACACAACCCATAACAGCAAATTTTTAAACTGTGTGGAATTGTAGGTCCTGCTGAAAATACAGTTATTAAGACAACCCATATTAAAAGGTGGAAAGAGATATGAAATTCTGTATGCATACAAAGTGACAGGCAAAAGCATTATGAAAATAAATAATGTTATTATTTTGTGCCTGCATACAAAACTCTTTTGCTGTATGTACCTACAAGACATAAAATTGCACAAATACAACAGTTGCACCGGGATTATGATGTCCGGGAAACGTATATTGTGTGAAATTAACCGGACGAGGCCGTTTTAATATCGTTCTCGTGATTACCACTACTGAGACCGTCTTTGGCTGTTTTCCAACTAGGGTACCGTGCATTATTATAACGACTTGTTCTTAGTGAAATATCGGCACTGTGCCGGTAGTGCGAATATTTTAAAGGATGCTGGGAGTCTTAATTTCCCCAATGATTTAGAGGAAGACAAAAAATTGTGCTACCGGTGCTTCTGATGCATTGCGAACTGCAGCCGGAATCAGGTCACGGATTTATTTGGCTCTCGTGGGTATAAGCAACTTTAGGTAAATATAAATGTAATGTAACAATGGAGTTTCAGGCGACCCCAACAAATATATAGTTGGGAAAAGGCTAAGATGATGATGAATGGAGTTTTTGGCGATCCTGATATTTATATGTTTAGTATGTTTATACTTTTATTTTTTTAAGGTATCAAATAGGCAGATGAATGTAGGGCGAGTCGTCCTCAGTAATTAAAAGTTTAAAGCGTTTATTTAAATTGAACGATTTAGAGGTACTTTTGAGCAATTAAAATAATGAAAAGTTTTTGGAACGAATTTCTTTAACGGAGCTTGCGCTGGGAGTAGTTTTCATAGTTTTCGAGGATGCTGAAGCTAATACATGTATTGAGGTCAAAATTAAAACCCAAGTTGGAGGCTGCAAAAT
Source organism: Oligia fasciuncula (assembly GCA_963082905.1). Taxonomy (NCBI): domain Eukaryota; kingdom Metazoa; phylum Arthropoda; class Insecta; order Lepidoptera; family Noctuidae; genus Oligia; species Oligia fasciuncula. Next base: position 2,637,325 of record OY720392.1, on the reverse strand, counting down.
TTAAAAAAAAAATCGTCATGGGTGTCGTTTTCAGGATTTTCGATGTTGCTGAAGCCGATAGTGAGGTCAAAATAAAAATGTAAGAAGGCGGCTGCGAAAACGAAAGTTTTCGACATTTTGTAATTTACGCAGCCAGCCAAGTTATAGTGAACATCATTATTTACTACCGAGCTGTGACCTCACCTATGGGAAACTCAACGGATTAAACTTATCCCCTACGAACAGTGTCTTAATTAAAAAGTTCCCAGCGATCCGAATAAAATCTCCCAGATCTCGTCTGATAGAAGTTTCCCAGTGAAAGTACTTTAATTAACGTGCGAACTCATTATTACTTATTATTTAACTTTAGCAGCTTTTCAAGACCTTTTGTATGAATGTTTTAAAATTCATTTTCGAGTTTTGTTTTTCACGGTTCTTAATTACAGTAGTAGGTTGCTAAGCAACTTTAGCTGGGTTTGATTGAAATGTTATTTTCTTGGAATCCAGCGGTCGCCCCTCCGAAATGATAGAATACTAGGTTCTGCCCGCGACTTCGTCCGCGTGAAATTTCTTGTTCCCCCGGACTATTACTTCGGTTTCGCTAAAGCTACGGTTTCCTAAAAAAGCGGTGAACGGCCGCAGTGACGGCTGTCGTGAAAATGTTTAAATCACAGCGGCAAAGATTTAAATCGTTAGATACCACGTCATAAGATTCACAGTGACGTAGTGACTTGACTTTATTGTCATGGAAACGCTACATAATATATTATTATGAACGCTATATAATAATGTGTGAGCTCACTCTTCTCAGTCATCATCTGCCTAGCCCTTTGCCAACTATGTTGGGGTCGGCTTCCAATCTAACCGGTTGTCAGATTTTCGGGCTTCTGACTACCCGTAACGACTGTCAAAGATCCACGAATGACAGCCGGGACCAACGGCTTCACGTGCTTTCCGAGGCGCGGAGGGGTCACGGTATGTAAAGATGGTCACCCATCCACAGACCAACCGCGGAAAGCATAGCTTAACCTGATCGATCGCCCTTTGCGGCTGTTATTATTTCTCCACGGGCCCCTCCCTCACTCTTCTCAGTATGGAAATTATTTCACGTGACGAACACCTGTGCTATCACGTGTGCGGTGAGGGCAAATCTAGCGATTTAAATCTTTAGGCAGCGGGGTTTGACTTTACGGTGTCAAAAACATTATTTGGGAAAACACACCAACTTATTTTCATAAACAGCGTCTCAGTGACATTCACTGGTATATTGCGGTCACCGCTTTTCTGGGTAACTGTAGCTTTAGCGTTCTTCCGACTTTTTTTTGTTCTGGTCATGATATTAAGTAGCCTCGTTTCTTGCCCGTTCTTCTCCATAGATATCTACGTTTTGGACTGGGCAACTAGCTTCAACTTTCTGACTAACTGACAGACTATTTAATTTTGACAATTCAAAAGTGCCTGTATAAGGTTTAATTGAAATAAATGCTTTGAGTTTGAGTTTATATTTATAGCCTTTCTCAAGAATTGGACTAACAAACGCATTTTTTTTCAATTCAACTGATAGACTGGAGATTAGCGTGTCAAACAAACAAACAAAAAGCTTTTTTATTAGTATAGAAGATTAAATATTTTTTATGTAATTTCAACTAACGATAGACATTTAATTACAAGGTTTCAATTTCACTTTGAAGATTTTAATTTCGTTTTCTAGATTGCTACTAAAACCTAAAAAGACTGACAAGGGGTCAGTCTTTGTAGGTTTTAGTAGCAATCTAACAAACGTATTAAATCAAATGAATAATTACATACCGATTTCTGTCTTTCAGTCGTCAGTAATTTGATATTCGAAAGAAGAAGACAAAGCGTTGTGTAACTATACAGGCGCTATACAACGTTTAGTAAGGGGTTAATTGAATACTTCATGTCGAACATTGTCACAACTTTGTACCATGTTTAAGGTAAAAAAAAACTTATCTTATCCTAAAAGTCAAAACAATACCTATACCTATTATGTAACAATTATACAACTATTTATTTTCATCTAGTACAATGCTGAAATATTTTTCTCAAACATCAGACAGTTCCTCTCGTCTCGGTAGTAAATATTATCGGAGCACTATTTAATGGTAGTAGCGGTCAAATTATATGTTCGGACTTTACTCTGGACGAGATGCATTCCTTGCATTTTCTGTCGCTGGACCAAATTGTGAGCGGAGCGGAGACTCGTCATACCTTAATAAAATTTCGAACATTGAAATAAGATTGCAAAAAGATGTGATACGAGAATTGGCCATAATTTCTTTTGAAAAAGAATTCATTATTTCAGCCGAAAGACGTCCACTGCTGGACATAGGCCTCCCCCAAGCACCGCCACTTCGACCGGCATCCTAATTGCGCAACATACTATCAATTACAATCTAAATAATGTTGAAGGATATTTGCTAATCCAATGCTTCATATATGTTCGAATTTGTCTGCTGAACAACGGAAATAACGCAATGAATGTTCTTGAACTGCCAAAATGGAAGCAATTCCTAGTGTTAGTGTGTTACTCAATAACCCCGCGGTTATGAAGAAAAATTACTGTTGTATTACGTCCTTTATTTGAAAGGATAAGCCAGATTAAAGACTTATACGTCTTTCCTATGGTCTGTCAAAATAAACTATATAAAGCGAAACTCGTAAAAAGGAGGTTTTTTTATTATGGTTTTGTATTTCAGAACCCTGGTATTTGCCATTATAAAGTGGTTACTGGTAATTAATGTTACAGTCAGTTCGCTTATAACTTGGCACATAATTTTAAAGTGGAACTTTTCCAATAAATGTAACGTGAACGAGGGACGAATGTCTCTGCGGTCACAGCTTGCATTGTTACGCGCCCGACGTCATTGATTTAGACCCGTTCTGACCGGTTTTAGTCAGTATTAAGCGGTTTCAACTGCTTTTAACTGGTTTTAAACTTTTAACCCGCTGTCCGCTTTGTTATTCTGATTGGAGGGTCAGGTGTGTGGGGTTCTTCAGAAGTTTTCTTTTGTTATTGATTGGAAAAGTAACCGGTTCCCTGTTTGTGGTCGAAGGGTTAAGGTTCTAGGTTTGGTTGTTATTATGGGGTATTAATTTGGGGCGGTCATTTGGAGGGTTGAAGGGATGGGTTGTTTTCTCATTATTATTGATGTGTTGGATGTTGGTTTAAACGGTGGTTTAGGTGATTCTTTAGTGATTTTTATCACGAATAGAAACTGAAAAGGTTTTTAATTTATCTAAACGTATGTGTCTGTCTAACTGTGTGTAACTGAAGAAATTGTATAACTATGCTGCAGCGCTTTGTGTTTCAGTAATCCAGCGTAAATACAAAAAAAAAAACTGCAATTGATCTTGTTGCACAGAATTCACTGATTTTATTTCTAGAAAATAAGAATGGATTTTCATTGCTGTTTTTTCTTCTATTCGTAAAAGCTCAAACTTAATCTATGTTAAGCCGTGAAATTGCTTTTTTGCACCACCGTATTGACAGAAACTGATCCATTCCTATTTGTTATCTACAAAAAATAAATAAGACGCAACTATAATTCGGTGAAACCCATCAAACACCTGATACCGTGTCCAAACCGCTCACAGAAAAAAGTTATGGTATAAGTTAAAAGCTACAGCTGAAACAATTTGGGAGATGGTATCATGGAATGTTTGAATAACATAAAATGCGAATGCTAAAACCTACCAAAGGTTTTGGCTACTAAAAAATATTTTATTAAATACTAGCTTCCTCCCGCGGCTTCGCCCGCAAGATATGTCGATAAAAACTATCCCATGTCCTTCCCCGGGATTCAATCTATCTCTCTGCCAAATTTTATCGAAATCCGTTCAGTGGTTTAGGCGTGAAAAGGTAATATATAGACAGACAGACAGACAGACCGACAGACAGAGTTATTTTCGAATTTATAATATTTTTATGGATGGCACACGCTTTAACGGCACCTGAGTTAATGGCACCTGAGGTATTCCACATACGGCACCTATCGATATTTTTCGCAAGTGCCATTAATGGAATAGTTTATTATTTAAAATTTTATTCCACAAACGGCACCTACGAACCAGTAGGTACTAATGTGTGTAGCTTAATCCCGTGTTTTGAAATGACGAGGAAATGAATTGCCAGGATTACTGGATCTTTGTTCTTTACCTCCAAAATAATTCGTGTTCAGCCTCCAATCCCTTCTCACTTACACTCTAACCCACAAAACAGTACACAACAAGTATACATTACAGATTATATTTTTTCTAATACCCGTCACGCGACACCGCCGGTCAGTGTCGAATATAATTTTCCTCGTTAACTGGGCGCAATTCGATACCTATAATCGAAACCGAGTATCGATAACGGAAACCTTAGAAACTCTATATGGAATGGAAGGAGCAGAAGGTTTGCATTTACAAGTACTTTCGGTGAGCAAGTTTTATTCTGTCAGTATTTCTGCAATGGAAATAAAATGTTCAGCAGTGACCCTAAAGGCCAAAGACTACTTAAAACGTTAAAATAACTCGAATGTAACAACTATCAATGGCAGCACACGACTTACCGATTATTAGTCAGCGTCTATGTCACCGTCTTTTGCGAGGGTTCCGACATGTCCTAGAATCAACCTATAGAGGTATGAGGAACAGGGTATAAAGTTCACTCATACTCCATAGAAAAGGGAGGATCCTCCGACCAGACGGGTGTTGTGTCTGGCGGGCAACTGCCCAATGAGTCATGTGTGTGTTGTATCTATGCTAGTTGCGCGGTAAACTCTGCTTGCGAGATGCAGAATTTTTCGGGACGTCAGTATGACGCGTTGTTCGCATGTGGCGTTGTAGATACCGCTACAAACCAACCAATGTGCTCTGGGCCCGCGAGGCGAAGGTATTACATCCCACTCCCTCTCACAGAGAGAAGGGCTGTATCTCAGCCGTAAAAACATTAGGTAATGACTGAATATGCCATGTCACCGTACCATGACACTGTATAAAGTGGACCTTTTGTTTCTGTCTTCTCGTATTTAAAGAAGACATTAAAATTTTACGCGCGACGCCTGTCAGCTGTTTTATTTGCCGTTTATTACCACAGATTAGGGCTGGCATGTTTATTTTTTCTTAATAAAGCACTTTTGAATATTTAGTGGCGATAAAATACGCGATTATCTAAGTTATTCGAGAATCGAATCGTGCTGTAAATGTGTAAATTAAGTGGCTTGTGTATTCTGGAATTAAAGTTGGGTCATAATATTTTCTCATTTTCATGTTATTTATTTGCTGTTTATGATGATCTGTAGATGAAAGAAGTACCGGTCATAATATTTTCCACAGGTATTTAAAATTACATAGGTACAAGCCATAAATGGCGATTGGGATCATCAGTATGGTAAGTATTAAAGTTTATTATGTCATCATATTTCTCACTTATAGAAGCAACAAGAATAATGTACCCAGGATTTTTTAATATTTCGATATAAAAGAATTTCCTTGGAGTTTCTTGCCCGTTCTTCTACATAGAGATCTATCTTTTGGAATAGGCAACAGTTGCCTATTCCAAAAGATAGATTCTCAGTTAGTCAGAAAGTTGAAGCTAGTTGCCTGGCAACGAGCTTCAACTTTCTGACTTAAACTTCAACTTTCTGACCGATTCTTTGAGAATTCAAAAGGGCCCATAAATGGTTATTGAAATAAATGCTTTGAGTTTGAGTTCATCTGGCATAACACATAGTAAACACGACCCTCTAGGACAGTCAACAGGATACAGTCATGAATCCACTCTTAAGGCAAGATATACAAATAGCATATCGTGAACCAGAGAACTTTATTTTAAGAATAAAGAAGTCTCCTATATCCAGCAGTTATGAATGGTGATACGCTGAAGACGCTCGAGATAACAGAAGGCTAATTCTCGTAATTTAAAACGTTCAAAATCTAGTCGCAGGCGACAAATAAATGTCAAAAACTTAGTGAAATTAGAGGTATTTTTGACAGATTGAGACTGAGATCAGACTGTGAACGTTCTTAAAATTACAAGAATTGCCCCTCTGGTTAAAGTCAAAGTCAAATCATGTATTTCAATTAGCTCCCTAAAAGGCACTTTTGAATGTCAACCTTTACATAAGAATAGTAGTCATTTCCAGAAAGTAGTTTCGGGATGCCTGAAGAAGCCTCCTCGTGTAGCGCAGGTTGTTCCGCCAGTTACTCAACTGAACCGAGCGCTCGGCGCATCCTGGGCAGTCACACCCAACACCTTATTTGACTGGCTTGCGACCGGCTCTCACCGGAGTCCGGCGTCAAGCAGCCTGCTGTGTTTCGTCGATGCGTGAGAGTTCCAGTGCCTTAGGCATCTTCTGGGCACGCTCGTTCCATCATAGACCTCATCCATCGCTTTCCATCAGGCGTGATCGAGGTCAAGAGCGGGCCCATTTAGCAATTATAAAAAAAAAAAAAAGTATGATGAAGAATAGATTAGAAACTCCATTGTTTACTCTTTTTAATTAATTTTGATACATTAATTATATGTATTTTTTACCAACTAATAAAATTCCTATCCCAATGAGAAATGTTTTAAGAGACTACAATTACCAACCCAGTAATACAGATTCGATGTTATCTTTTCTATTACAAAAAAACATCGTGTGAACCAAATTACATTACGTGTGAAGTATGAAGTGTCTCTTCCAAAATAGATTTCATATTACTTAGTTCTAATCTTAATGTTTAGTTTCTTTTAAAGGCAGTGCTTATCTGTCTTAAGTGTGTCGGTATGTAAAAGGGCATTAAACAAGTCTTCATATATTTTTGATGTGTGGAATAATGTGAGTAAAATATTGAAGCGGCAATGAGTGAATTGAATTCCGCCCAGTAATAGATAAATAGTCTGTAATGTACTGAGTTGCCAGAATATTAATTAATAGCTATACAAGTCTGGATTCTGTGAGAATATCGGGATCAAAAGTATCCAAATCGAATTTCATCCATATCCTTTCAGCCGTTTCAGCGTGAAAGCGTAACATACAAAAAATCAAATCTTTTCTCTTTAGGTCTTTATATAGTCTCTTTCTTATTTCGATAGTATTTTAAGTATTGATTAAAAACTTATAAGACTTTAAACTGTAGTACATAACCTTGTTTGATATCATAATTGGTAAAATCTAAAGATTTTATATTTAGTTAGTCGGCGTGGCTCTATGGGATTTTTTAAAATGTTAAGTTCAACTAAGAGTTTTCGGCCTCTATTACGATCTCTTTGCTTTTTCCATTTACTCTTATAGGTACTGTGGAACTCCAGATGGAAACTTCACAATATAATTAAAAAGCTTTGACTTGGATATAATTCTGGATTCAGGCCGATCTGGACCGTATATATGAATGGTGCTGTGCTAACAGAATGACGCTTAATGCTTCAAAATGCCAGCACATTCGTTTCACAAGGAAAAGAAAGGTACTTGCATCAAGTTACCGCATCAATTCTGTGGGGATTGCTGTAGTTGAACAACTTCGCGACTTGGGTGTGGTTCTTGATTCAAGGTTAAGTTTTGTTCCGCATTGTGATGACATTGTCCAAAGAGCTGCTAAAATGTTGGGTTTCATCAGACGTAACACTAAAGACTTCAGACATACAGCCTCCAAGATTGTGCTTTATAATGCTCTGGTACGTAGCGTACTCGAGTTCGGGAGTGTCATATGGAATCCGCATTATATGGTTCATTCTAATCGTATCGAGTCAATTCAACGATCCTTTACTCGGCAACTTGCTTTCCTTGCCACTGGCTTCAGTGCGAGATGCTCGTATGACGAGCGACTGCGTTTCTTCCATATGTCAAGCTTACAGCTGCGCCGACGCATGATAGACTTGCTATGCTTGCGGAGTATTGTTGACGGTTCTTTTAAATCTGGCGGACTTCTCGAGCGCATTGAAATAAATGTGCCTAAACTTAAGGGCCCCTTTTCCCGAAACTTTAGGCATTTTACGCGCTGAGTCGGCTTGCGCCCGCGTTGCACAGGAGCCGTCGCGGTATGAACTCCGGTGACCTATGGCGGCGGACGAGCACGCCACAGTACAAATAAATCAGTAGTACAAATATTACACTAGTTTACAAATTTTTATTTTTTTTCGTTCACAGGACAAAACCGTTGGATTTGTTTTGTGACTACCTTCTAATCAGTAAAAATAAATGTCAAATGTTTTTATCAAGTCTGGTTTTTTTATAACACTCACAAGAAGTTTTGGCTTAATCTGGTTACGTAGTGATCAATTAATTGTCTTAAACTCAAAAAGGAAACATTTAATGAAATTCTATTTTTACCGACTTCACAAAAAGGAGGAGGTACTATGTTCGGGTGATTGTATGTTTTTTTTTTTTTGTATGTTTGTTCATCGAATACTCCGTCAATTGTCGACGGATTTTCAAAATTATTTTTTTGTTCGAAAGTAGATAGTTCTGAGGTGGTCCCATTGTCACCAAGTTAGGATCTGATGATGGAATCTTATAGAAATCGAGGGCGACCCTCAAATTTTATAGGCTGACTTATTGTTTTTCGCATATTTTATGAAGTATCTTGTGTATTTGTGTATGGTTGTCACCATCTCAGGTAGCTGGGCTGATGATGGAAGCTATAACTCCTTAACAGTAAGAAGTTACTCGAACAGGCAAGGACTGTTTTAGTAAATTGTTTTGATGTTTGATAGGGCATTTGCCACATTTGGTCTCATGATCATCAAGTCATGACCTGATGCTGCAGTCAGGATAGTCTGCAGAGTAGGTACCTAACTTCTCGACAAGTAACAGCAGATATATCGTGTTAAGGCTCATTGAAAAGGGCTAGATGTGTGGATAAACGTACTGTTACTGAGAAACACCGAAGACCTGATGCTGAAGCCAGGAGCATCAGAAAAAGTACAAACCTTGAAATTACAGCACCGTACTCGTATTTGGGCTCATTTTAAACAGGACTAAGTTTAAGTTCAATGCAATGTTGACATAAGTCTGGCCTGATGCTGCAGCCAGGATTATCAGCATCTAGTCTAAAAACTAATAAAAGGAGAACTCCTCAACAATTAACGTCCCTGCATCGAGAAAAGGAATATTTTATAAAAAGGCGATGGGCAAGTTGACATTATTCTATTGTAACTTAGATAAATTATAAATAGACCCACTAAAAAGCGAGAAATAAAAACTTTTTAACAAAAAAAAAACCGACTTCCAAAAAAAACACTACAAACTGAAAAATAACTTTAATTTCGGAAGTCGGTGGCAAAAACTAAAATACTGATCCCTAAGACACCGACTTCCGAAATTAAAGTTATTTTTCAGTTTGTAGTGTTTTTGTTGAAAATGTTTTTCAGACAGTGCAAATTAGATCATAACATTTTTTGTTGTATTTACAAGAAAAATATGTAGTAAAAAAAACAGATCGGTTACAGAAGCTATACTTTCGGTAGCAAATTTTAATAAAAAGGGTTTTTCAAGTAGTAGATGAAAAGTACTAACAAATTCGGTAGCAAGAAATAAAAAATACGTGCAATTTAGATTGTCAATTTTGTGGCAAGACCTAACAAATCACGAAACTAGCTGTTATTTTTGCCTAACTAAATATGTAGCCTTTAAAAACCAGAACAAGTGGTGTTACATACAATATAATGATGACCCATGGGTCAAAGAGTGTGGTACAGTCACGAGCACTAATATGTCAACACTTGGCCACTTTCAATTGTGATTTTTTCATGAAACAACGAATGCAACGTTGAAATACGACACTTTAGATAAACCTATGGGTTCGAAAATACTATGTTCGTAATAACATACAATTTCATTGAAAAATAAAGGAGAAAATCGCCTTTGAATAAAGCCAAGTGTATACATACTTATGCTCGTGACTGTACTTAAGATAGAAACACGTTTGTATGATACAACTACATACAGAAAGCATGGCTAATAGAAATCTCTATTCCTAGACAGCTCGTTTCGCCGAAAACTTTGTTGATAGAAAACATTGTTCGTAGATATCTCGGTTCATAAGAAGCACTTTTGACAGAGATCTCTGTTCATAGATAGCATTTCTTGTCGGAAACTTTGTTCATAGAAACCACTGTTTCACCTTGGTTCACAGAAAGCACCTTTGGTTCACGGAAACCAATTAGATCATTATTTTTTAAGTAAGCTGTATTCCTATTCACTCGCTCTTGCATCCTATGTCGACGGAGCCCCGCTTGGCGGGGCTCCTATTTCTGTGTAAAGGGTTTATAGTAACCAAACCGAACCTCGGGGTGCCCTTCGCTCGCTCTTGCATCCTATGTTGCGCTTTTTTAACCAAGGGAAACAGTGGTTTCTATGAACAAAGTTTACGGCAAGAAGTGCTATCTATGAACAGAGATCTCTGTCAACAGTCCTTCCTATGAACCGTTATATCTACGGACAATGTTGTCTATCAACAAGTTTTCGGCGAAACGTGCTGTCTAGGAATAGAGATTTCTATTAGCTGTGCTATCTGTATGTAGTCGTATCGTACAAGCGTGTTTCTATCTTAGGTTCCACACCGTGGGTCAAATCCTATGCTACATTCGAAAAGAATGCCTTACCCGATGTTGCCTAGTAGTTTCAGTCAATAAAACGAAGCAAAACCCACAGAATTGGAGACAGAACCTAAGACCCCATTTCGAGCCAGATGTATGATTTTGATTTCGAAGGATCTGAATTGAAGGATGGCAAAGTCAAAGTCAAGATTTCTGGTATAAAAAAAGTTAGCAGATTACTGTTGGTCTAATTTAAGAGATACTGATACAAATCTGAATTAAAACAGAGTAAAATTTGCAACATGTAATACTTTCACTAAATGGTAATCTTAAAATTAACAAAAAAAAAAAGTAAAAATTTTGAAAACTAGACGATCTAAATTTTTTCCACTATCACTAGCACTAGCATTTTATCCTCTATGCAAACACATGGTTTTCATCTCATGAACAAAAACGCTGTAAACTAGTGTTATTGGCGTTGGCGACAGACACATAAATTCATAAGATTTAACGTGGGAGATAAAAAATTACATTAAAAATTTAAAAAACCCCCGACAAAAATAAAATTAAGGAATCCCTACAAAAAGCACGAAATAAAAAAATCACACACACACACACGTCAAACTTAGAACACCCCGTCGTTTTTGCGTCGGGGGTTAAAAATTAGATAGGAAGCATTGTATAGTGTTTCTTAAGTTCGTGGTTCTCTTTGTGCTCTTTTTGAAGGTTTCACTTCTACCACGTGTGAATTGCACACATGTTTTTTTTCATACACTTTCAAATTTCCACGCGAACTAAGTCGCGGGCAACAGCTAGTAAATAAATAAATATCGTTGGCTTGTGTCGTGGACACCAGGTAGTTGATATAATAAATATATACTTTTTTTGTAAATACATAGGTACTTCTTATGTACAAACATCCATGACTCAGAAACAAAATAATGTCCATGCTCATCACACAAACATTTGCCCCTACCGAGATTCGAACCCGGACCCTAAGATCGTAAGGCGGCCTCACTACCGCTGCGCCATTCGGATCGTCAGTTTATGTAAAAATATGTAAAGGTGAATGTTTCCATTAAAAATATTAAAGATTTAAAACTCTAGTCATACTGACTTCGCTAGTCTGTGTAGAGAACCACAAGTTTTCTTCACTTCAGATGCCCTTTTTTTCTTAATTTTGTTTTTTTTATTTGCCATTTTAATTACTTCTAATACAACACGTTTTTACGCAGGTAAGTAGGCACTATTACGCGCGCGAAGACGATAATGTGGTTGCGAGCAAAAATTGCATAGGTCCTCCCTCGATGACGTCCGGCAGGACACTGGTGGACACTGGCGCGGTGCGCGCGAGTCGTTTTTCACGCATTTATTTTATATGGAAAAAAATAAGTGCCATATTATAAATCTATCCAATAATATCCCTGTTAAACCTGATTAGTAAATGAAATGTAAAATTTTCATAAAAATTGCGTTCCCCCAAGTCTCATACAACTCAAAATCCTTTCAAAATCGACTTTACTTCTGATTTTTTTTTTGTCGAGCAAAATGTTAAATATTGTGTTTTTAACCAAAAAAGTCACTAGATTAAACATGTATCTGTACTATATATTTTTTTGCGAATTTAAATATGGTGATTTCTCTGAAAACAACTCGATCTAGAAACGTAAATTTCGGAAAAGGGGCCCTTAATGCTCGGAGAAAATGCACGTCCTTCTTCAATGTCCCTCGTCATAAAACCAACTTGGGCTTAAACTCTCCGATGGCTAGGCTAACGTCCACGTACAACAATTTTTGCAATATCTACAATTTAGATATCTTTCACGACCATCCCGCATGTTTCAGATCTAAGATTATTAATGAGGGGAAGACTGAAGACTGCAGACAACTGTAGTCAAAATAATATAATATAATTGGTCTATTTACAACAATAATCAATGATCAATGTTCAATAATAATAATAATCAATGTTCAATGTCTAAGTTGATGAGGTTTTCTCTTTGCTACCGAGATTTTAGCTTGAGTTTTTGTTCTTTGTTCTTTTCTTTTCTTATAATATTGTTGATTATTTTTATTATTTTTTTTTTCTCCTTTTGTAACGTGAATGCTGTGTTTTTTCTTCTCTTTTTTTGTTGTGAATGCTGTGCACGTCTGTAATTGACGTAAACACTGGTCCATGTCTCTGTTCACTGTTATTTGTAAATGTTTGTGTTTGTGTTGTTGATGTGCCTTAATAAATAAATAAATAAATAAATAATAGATATATTTATGACTTTACAATATCATGTTATTTCTAGCACTTCCTCTACTAAACAAAAATACCTCAATAGAATATTTGACATTTGCTTGAACGTCCGAATGGAAAACACCGGCCATTATAACCAGCCTGTACTGCTAAAGGTAGGGCTACATAGATAGCCTCTACAGTACACCAGCTGCAAGAAGCAATATATACATCTATATCTATACTAATAATAAAGTTAAAGATTTTGTTTGTTTGTTTGAACGCGCTAATCTCTGGAACTACCTGTCAGATTTGAAAAAAACATTTTGCATTTAATAGCCCAATTCTTGAGGAAGGCTACAGGCTACTTAACATCACGCTAGGGCCCTTAGGAGCCGAGCAAAAAATGACAGAACGAAAGCTAAGCGAAAACGAAGTAATAGCCCGGGCTGACGATGTGATCCGACGGGGTGGAACACAAAAATTCACGCAGACAGAGTCGTGGACAGATGCTAGTAAATAATATGATGCCTAGATCTTGCTAAGTCAGTTCATTTTACGATCAAGCTGCTGTCACACTCATCGCCGTCATCTCTCCACAGACTTTTACAACTTTCTACATCACTAATCGATGTGTTTATGAAGACCTTCGTGCCCTCAGTAATATTGTGTTGACATTATGTTATACGTGTTGACCATAATCTGTGCCGTTACTCTTGGTTTCTATGGCGCGCATGTTGTAAGAGGTCGGGTAGGTTAAACAGGTAGCTTGGCAGCATTATCTACCGGTATACATCAGACGAATGTGTTTTGCATAAGTATTTTGAGTTTCCAGGTAAACTAGATGGGCCTGGATATTATTGTTTGAAATGAAGTCTATATGCTTTTTCCAACTTAATTATGTTGGGATTGGCTTCCAGTCTAACCTAATGCAGCTGAATATTAGTATTATACATGGTGCGACTAACACGTCCCAGTTACTGGGCAGCACTTTTTGATGTGTAACGACTGTCAAAGATCTACGAATGACAGCCGGGACATGCCTTCCGAGGCACGGAGGGTTCTCGACATATAATGGATAGTCACCCATTCATAAACTATCATAACACCCATATATAAACCGCGACAAGATTCTTCGATCGACCCATGCAGCTGTTATCTTTTAGCCACGAGCCCATGAAATGTAGTGGCAATCCCATTCAAAATGTTGCGTGTTTCTACAACTACTTTCAACAGGATTGATATAAGCTTTTCGGCAGCATATGTCAGTCCTATATACACACATCAAAAGTGTCTAGGGATCAACATATATTTTTGCAATAACTTTTCTCCTGATTGATATTAATTAAAATTTTCTTTAAGGATTCATCAAATAAAGTGTTTTCGTTTGTCACAGTAACGATAAACCAAGTCACCTTAGCATTAATAAAGAAATTTGCCATTTTCCTAATAAAGGGATTTTTGACATTTGAACCACTAACACAAAAGTTCGAAAAAAAGACTGAAATAACAGTTTTCTTTAAAATTTTATTGGGTAACTTAAACAATTAATAATCCGTGTTTCTACCGCGAACACTAACAACACAAGAACATCGGTTTGGCATACTCATAATGAGTTCATCCAAATCACGCTGTGGAATGGCCGCCCATGTTCGTTGCAACAACAAAAAAAGGTCTTCTTGCGACTGGATACCCTCCATATTCGGCAGAGCTCTTCTCTGTAGCATATCCCATGCATGCTCAATCGGGTTCAAGTCTGGCGACTGAGCAGGCCAGGGCAGGACATTGATGTTAGCTGCGGCGAGAGTCTGTCTTACAACTCTTGCGGTGTGCGGTCGTGCATTATCATGCATTAACTGAAATAAGGGACCGATTTGCACTTGTAGAGGAACGATGACGTCTGATACAATCGTCTCAGCATAAATTTGAGCGTTGAGGTTGCCTCTGATCCAAATCAACTCAGTTCTTCCGCCGATCCAAATACCCGCCCATACCATGATGGTTCCACCACTATAAGGATGGACTTCCGGGCAGGATTTTAATCGCTGTTGGCGTCCAGGGGTTCTCCAGTGTCGTATACGTCTTGTATCCGGTCTCATACCAAAACGAGACTCATCAGAAAAGCACACGAAACGCCATTGTTCTTCTGCCCAATTTCTGTGTTCAAGAGCCCATTGATATCGAATCCTACGATTGTGCATTGCTATAGGTGGTACCCGTAGCGGTCTTCGGGAATGAAGGTTCACTTCATGCAAGCGGTTTCTGACTGTTTGGTCGCTAATTAAGTTCCCTGAAGAGTGATGAAGCCTCACGGCTAACATCATGGCGGTTATTGTCGGAGCTCTTCGAGTTAAGATTTGAATGTATCGGTCTTGTCTCCGTGTGGTGCAGCGATACCGTCCTCCATGGCGCTCAGCCACGGTACCAGTGCTTCGGTAACGTGTCCAAAGTCGACTGATAACACTCTGACTTGTATTCAGAGCTAAAGCCACAGTACGTTGCCGGGAACCAGCTTCTATCATTCCCACGGCTCTGAGCATTTCTTCCCTGCTTAAATGACGTCGCCGCTCCATAATAACGTTGGTTTTAATCAGTAGTAGGGAAACAGTAGCACTAATAATGTCTTCAATGCGTTGTATGTTTTTATAGGGAAAATATTGACAGCTGATTTTCATCTTTTACTCGAATTTGATTCACAGTTCCTGATTCAAATTATGAAATGCACCAAAAAGGATCCATATAAATTTATAAAATCATAAATTTATTACAAAGCCACATCTCAATCTCAAGAAATCCGCATAAAAATGCTTGATCCCTAGACACTTTTGATGTGTGTATCTTTGTCTTTTCCATAATCGTTATCGCTGACAGAATGTCACTTCGTCTAGGCACTAAATTGTTAGATTTTCGAACATTTTAGTTGAAACGACTGTCAATTTCTGTTTCTTTTAAAGAAAATGATGTGTGGTCTCACATTCTCATTTCCGCAGAAGATAAAGTGCTCTGGTTTGAACGGTATTGGCAGCTGGAATGATGGAATGTTTTTCATTTTCTGTAATATTCGTTTCGTATTTAGTGTTAGGAGTTTTATGTCCTTTGGCCTTCCTTGTGCTATTGTTTTTGGTTTTATGAGTTAGTTCAGTTTATTCCTCGATAATAGCCAATAGTGTATTACTGTGTGTCGTCACTCGTATGACTAAAAGTCCCATTTAATTTTTGTCATTTTTTAGCCGACCCGAGTCAGGACAGCCACATCCATCCATTCTTGATTCTTTACATTTTTCACTAACCGTCGTACCTCTATGTTATTTGGATCTCAAGATATAACCATTTTGAAAGGCAACAAAATTTAAAGAATCACGAATAGAACAATGCAGTTGTCCCAACTCAAATCAGCTAAAAAATGAGATAAGACTTTTAGTCATGCAAGCGACGATATAATTTATGTGCGTGTTTAGGTATGTATTTATGTCATAAATACTATTTCCGGAGACTTGCAACTTTACACGCAAGCTGTTAGTTTTGGGAAATTTTTTACAGCGTTTCTTGTATTGTTATTCATTATATTATTATTAGTAGAACTGCACAGTTTGCGGTTACGTGAGTTTACAGTTCCGGGAACAATTGAGGAAGTGGTTAGAGTTTAGTTTTGTTTGTCACCGGCGTTAGTGGTGACTTGGAGAAAATTAACAATGTTTCGACAAATTGCTGTATAACTTGTCAGGTACATTCCATTTTCTAGAACTTCTAGTTTTTTAAAGGAGGTCTGTTATTAATGATCAACCCTATGAACCCAAGATGTTATAGACAGTAAGTCGAAGTCTTCAGTTTTCCGTATCATTAATACATTTATTTATAAGTTCTTCTATATTTAACTACTGCATTTTATCTTCTTTTATCTAACTAAAAACAAGCAAACTGAATTCCAATATGCCAAAAGTCGGTACGTGTATAATGTTATTATTACTTTTTCAATAACGATAAATGAAAACATCTTGTGTGATGAATAATGCTCATGAATCAGTGAAATCATGGAATGAGGTCTTTGCCCTGTAGTAGGATGTATAAATCATTCATTCCTTCATTTCAGCCGAAAGTCGTCCACTGCTGTACATAGGCCTCCCTCAAGCACCAACCAAGATCTGTTTTTTTGCTTCCCGCGACCAGCGGATTCCTGCTGATTTCACGAGGTCATCGGTCCACCTTGTGGGAGGCCTTCCAACGCTACGTCTTCCGGGGCGCGGTCGCTACGCCAGAAACTTTCGGTCCCATCGACCATCAGTAATTCTGTGAGCAATACTTAAGTTTGGCAATTCTTCAGGCTATGTCGGTTTCCTTGGTTCTCCTGCAGATCTCTTCCTTTCTGATTCGATTACTTAGGGACACTCCAAGCATAGCCCATAGCCCAAGATTCACACTAATATTATAAAGGCGAAAGTTTGTGAGTGTGTATGTGTGTGTGTTTATGTTTGTTACTTCTTCACGCTCAAACGTCTGGACTAATTTTGATAAAATTTTGTATGGAGCTGACACTCTGGATTAACATATAGGCTACTTTTTATCCCGATATTCCCACGAGAACGACATATTTTCGGGTGAGACCGCGGGGCGCAGCTAGTAGATGTATAAAAGTGAGTTGGAAATATTTTTCCACTGCGGGCTCATTTTATTTCAAACCTTTTTCTGACATGTCCAGCGTTAATATACTCTAACTAACATTACAGTATCTGTGACGAATTCCTCATTTGAATTGCACGTAGTGTGCCAATGGTTTGTCCTGTTAAGTCCAAAGAGTCTTTGTTAGAATCAACACTTTTGTTTGAAATCTGTATTGTTTTCTTTGTAAACGACGAGGAAGCTATAAATTTAGTTGCGTAGACTTTATATATATGGTAGAGGTATAAGTTTAGCCAAGTAGAAACTGTCATGATCTATTTGGTTATAGAAAGTGTATTTAAATTTACCTGTTGTCCTGTCTCATGTCAACTATAATAATATTTTGATTGGTTATTGTTATATTAGTCAAGTAATTACAATAGCTGTAATTAGTTTTGTTGTTCGTTGTGAACATAATGCTAAAAGCGCATATAATCTGACCTGGGTCCTTTTTAGGGTTCCGTACCCAAAGGGTAAAAACGGGACCCTATTATACACACTCCACACTCCGTCTGCCTGTCTGTCACCAGGCTGTAATCTCATGAACCGTGATAGCTAGACAGTTGAAATTTTCACAGATGATGTATTTCTGTTGCCGCAAAAACAAAAGTTTTCTTTCTTATGGATTAATCATTTTTTGACAAATATGTCACGTTAAACGTCAAATGGTACAAAAATGAGTACCAAGGGTAGCTTAGAGGTAGAGAAAGATACATGTAGGTAGGTACTCATTGTTCAGTTTATGTTGAAAAGACAATAACGTATTAAGGTCAACACAGACGGAGGATAATTCAAATACGTAACTGGGATTGAGAAAATACGACCGGATCTAAAGCTTTCGAGTAGATCGGAATCCCGGATATCCGGTATTAGCTGCGACCGTTATTGAGTTATTGCTGAGCCAATTGTTTTGTATCTTATGTCTGTGTTCCATTCTTTATTTAGAGGTGTGGGCAATGAAGAAGGTAATCTATTCATAGTAAATTAAAGCCGCTTTTCGAGTGCATCTGAGTGACATCTTAGATCTTCTCAACTAAGCAACGGATTTTGATACGGTTTTCACTATCACACAGAACCACACTAAAATCTCAATGTTTTGACATGTCACCATAGCACACGTGCAAATCAAGGGCCGGACGCTAGAATTTTAAATTAAAGAGATTTTAAAGAGATTTAGATTATAATACTTTACTTTTACTTTTTTGAAAAAAACGTTGCCCCACACTAGGAATTTCTCCTGTATTGTGGGTGCGTTTACAAAAATTTAAAGTCACATACACAAACAGCCAGACCCGGAACAACTACTTGTAGGTCATACAAATATTTGTTCCATGCGGGAATCGAACCCGCGACAAGCAGCGCAGCAGTCAATCGCTTAACCACTGCGCCAACCGTGCCGTCAAATATCAATAATATGTACAAGGAATAGATGGAGTAGATATTCTGGCGCAACCTGAAAGAGGGCTACCTAGTAGTGGTTTGGCACAGGTTGAGTTGATTGATTGGTTGAAGAAAAGCAAGGATACAGTAGTCACTTTTAGTGATAAGACCGCCCATTGTGTCACGCTATGTAAAATTTCTACTTTTTTTTTCTAATTCGTATGGTGTACTTAACAAAAAGTATTCTATGACTACCGAAATAGCCTTTTAACAAAATTATTATTGAAGCCTTCAATATCTATTACAATTAGATCCTTTTACAATATCTGCTTAGCTGCAGAATTTAGATAGGACCTTTGATAATTTTCTCCTACCTAAAATTCGCAGTTCCCTTCCACATCATCAAAATCTAACCACGTTTTAGCGCGAATTCATCCAAATTAATTTGCAGGACAAGCCAGAACATTATTAATTCAAAGCCAGTGGACAGACAAGACTGGTCTCCAATTGCAGCGTTGGTAATACAGGAAATTTCAGGGCGGCATCTAGTCGGCGTTTCCGAACGCCGCGCCGGAAATAAGCGGAACAAATCCGGCCATCACTTTCACGGAAACGTACGGGGAGTGGCGAGCGTGTTGGGCGCTCGTGGAGGTTGCTTGATAAGAGTTGAAGGTTTCATAAGATAAGGATTATAAGAAATGAGTGTTCTGCAGGCACGTGATGGTGACGGTTTTTGGGATGCATGAAGAAGCCTCCTCGTGTAGCGCAGTTAGTTCCGCCAGTTACTCAACTGAACCGAGCGCTCGGCGCATCCTGGACAGTCACACCCAACACCTTATTTGACTGGCCAATTCTTTCCTTGCCCTGGTAGGGCTAACGCCCGCCTGGTTAGCGACCACTCTCCCACTGGAGTCCAGCGTCAAGCAGCCTGCTGTGTTTCGTCGATGCGTGGGAGTTCCAGGGCCTTAGGCATCTTCTGGGCACGCTCGTTCCATCATAGACCGCATCCATCGCTTTCCATCAGGCGTGATTGAGGTCAAGAGCGGGCCCATTCAGCAACAAAAAAAAAACGTGAGTGAATTTTGATTTTCAGTTAAAATAAGCTAAATGTGTTACTGCTCAATTAATTTTCGTTATCTGGCTGAAGCTACGTTATTTGCTAATGACGTAGTTACTTGTATTCTGAGGAGATAAACAGGCTGACAGGTCTTTGCCTTGTGGTACGGAAACCTATGTGTGCGAGACCCACTCGCACTTGGCCAGTTTTTTTTCAACACCACACAAGTTGTCGAACAAGCTCGACCCTACTATCTCCCGTGGAGCCGCCCGTGTCAATACTACCATTGCGAGCCGCACCAGCTCAATAACACGGAAAATTATATCGCTTCCAGAGAAAACAGCTGTGTACCCGCCAGTACCGCCAATTCCCGACTTGTAGTACATTACGTGCCGACATTATGGGATTTTATTTTGTTGTTTTTTTTTAAGTTTGGGTAGATACTGTATTTTCAGTGAGGGTTTAAGAATGCAGCTGCATCTATCACACATCATGGGATTTTATTTAGTTGGGTTTTTAAGTTTAGGTACTGTATTTTCAGTGAGGGTTTAAGAATGCAGCTGCATATATCACACATCACATCCTTAGGCTCTATTCTTTACATTACAAGCTAGATTTTATACAGGGTTATTGGTAAAACATTAGCAATCTCTTAAGAGGTCATTGTACTCATCATTATGAACAACTTTTATTACCAAACCAAACAAAACCTGAAATCGCGAAAAAAAAAATCATCTGTTCCCTACATTTTGACGAGCTAAACGAGCTAAGCTAAATATAGGGAACAGCTGATTTTTTTTTGCGATTTCAGGTTTGTTCCCATAGTAAAAGTTGTTCATAATGATGAGTACAATGACCTCTTAAGAGGTTGTTAATGTTTTACCAATAACACTGTGTATTAGACAATGCTAAATACTTGTAAAAAATTACAAAACTATTACATTTTAATGACGAGTTTTTGTTTCAATATCAAGCAGAAATCTATGAAAGAAACTTGTCGGATGGTCAGATTATCGCCTGCCACCTGTCGCCTGTCATCTACCAACCCGTACTGGGCCCGCGTGGTGGAATACGGCCCACTCCCTCTCACCGAGAGGAGGCCTGTGTCCCAGCTGTGAGAACTTCCTGTCACCTCGTTTTATAAAAAAAACAATATTTCTAGCCAGGAATGGAATCCGTTGATTTAAAAGAAAAACATACTGTAGGTATTAGTACACCATTCGATAGTGCCGCTGTTTTTTTTTTTTTTTTTTTTTTTTATTTTTTTTAAGGGAGTGTCAGACTCTTACTGACTAAAACCCACCCGTGTTCCTTCCTTAGCCCTTTATGTTCCGAAGGATCGAATTCTGGAAAGTAATGACATACGGGAAACTACTTATCTTTATGTACATTACTATATAAAACCATTCAATATTTACCCGCCAGTGTTTTTGAATGGGGTTGAATGGGTTTTTGAATGGGTCAAATCGAGCAGCAATGACTTGCAGAATGCCATTCTCAGCACGCCGGCCGCAGACGGTGCAGCAAAAAACCCGATGTTTTGCGAATAGCCGATTTTTTTTTATTTTTATCATAACGATTACTATTCCTAGCAATCGATAAAAACCAATGTGTGCCAACAAGAAAAAGAAAAAATACCTCATGAATCTAAGATAAAGCCATTAATATTTCGCCTATAACCCGATTCAGTAATCCAGTAAGGGTAACACGATTCGTCCATTCACAAACGATTGTCGCTTAATGGACGTCCAGCGCGAAACATAAATAAATGGCATTACTATTAGGGTTCCGTACCAAAATGGTAAAAACGGAACCCTTATGGTGAGACTAAGTCTGTCTGTCTATCTGTCTGTCACAGCTACATATCTCAAGAACTACTAATGCAATCAACTTGAAATTTGGAATAGTTTTAGATGACGTTTGCCCAACTATTTTGCAAATAAGAAAGAAATAAAAATATATGTATATTTTTTGCAACAGGGACTGAAAGGGGGTCTGAAAAATTCGAAGTGTACTAGGGCATCTGGAGTATCATATGAAAGAGGCCGCTTATTTTTCGACTTTTGATGAAAAATTAAAAAAAAATAAGGGGGTGGTCCTTATCTCCGAAGTTTGCAAAGAGAAAAATTTGAAATAATTCTATGTGATAGAAGTTTATGTAAAGATTACAGGCAAATAAAACGGAGTCTCTAAATAGCACACTTTTTCAGAAATCATCAACAAAAGTTACATTAGTTCCACTATTGGTCAAGAGATGGCGCTGACATAAAACTGCAATAATCTACACCGCAGTGCACAGTGTTAAAATTCTCTGATGAATATAGGCCTCGCTGATGAAAATTTAAAAACATATATTATGATGGTACGGAACCCTCGGTGCGCGAGTCCGACTCGCTCTTGCCCGGTTTTTTTGTGTCAAAAAATAACTGCCTCTGTCTGGTATCCTTTAGAGCAGTCGTATGTTTGAATAGGTCATTTGTTTATTCATGATCAAATGGCTGGGTAAATACATGTTAGCGGTTTTAAAGACAAACAGAGTACGTATGAGACATTTTAACTTTGTCTCTGGGCTGTAAGTAAACGCACCTGCCGGTCGATTCTGTAAAAATCTCACCGTGAAAACATAGCTGAAGTGAGTTTGGTTTTGCTAGGAATTGACACTATTGACAGCTCACTCCATGCTCACTTCACCTAAGTTTTCACGGTGATTTTTTTTACAGAATAGCACCGCTGCGCTACTGTGTGTCGTGATTGCTTTTTTTATTGCATTATAATATCCACTGTGGCAACACTGTCAAAGTACAAATAATTATTATTGTAACAAACTTTTAAATGTATTTTGTTATGGCAACTGAATGTATTATTCTACTTTGGCAGCAGTTAGAAATAACTGTTATGATATTATCGTTATTTCTCGTTGAGGCAAAGGTCATTTTGAATCCCAGTAATCTTTATAGTCTGTTTTTGAAAGGAGACGTAGAGGTGTTTATAATAATACTCGTATGTTCGTTTTTCTATTCTATTTTATTTTTCTCTATGGCAATGGTGCTCATGTCGACAATTCTGCCAATGTCAGGATAGGAGATGTTCATTTCTGTTCCATGGATATAGCTTTTAAGCTGTCAGTATAGTATGATTAAATTATTGTTTGGAACTGGCACTACATTACACGCTACGTTAAAGTCCCATCACTCCATGTGATGGGACTTTAACATTACTGGAAAAAAGTGGGTACAGGTACTGCGGAAGACTTCTGGCTAGCCCTTCAAGAATTACAGGCTTTATAACGTATTTAGCAACTGGTAAGTGCTCAGCAAGTCAGTGCTGCTGCTGTGCAGAGCAGTGGTGGTCCAGTGGTCACGGCCACGTCTTACGAGTTGTAGCTCGTATGTTCGAACCCAGTCACGCGCTTTACTTTGTGTAAATTATATCATCACCACTGCTCTCAAAACGGTGAAGGAAAAAATCTTGAGGAACCCGGCGTGTCCTAGAACCAATAATTCGAAGACATGTGACATCTACCAACTCACACTGGGCCCGCGTTGTAGATTACAGCCCACCCCCTCTCACAGAGAGGAGGCCTGTGTCCCAGCAGTGGGAACATTATAGGCTGAGTATGTAAGTGCTCATAAACACGAGCAGTACGCGTCAATGGCATCGGCAACTGCAGCCGTTGACACGCGTCGCTGGCCGCCGCCGACACGTCTACGGCTGCAGTCGACAACGTGCCGCTGGTCTGTATGAGTGGTGGAGGGAAGAAGGGCGTCTTCCTCCTGCGAGTTCTGGGGGCTGCTGGAGTGGCAGACGACCCAGACGCTCCCTCCGCGCTTGTGGTGGGAGTTTGAAGAGCCACCTTGGTCCTCTTGCCATTGTCTTTGCCCTTGGAGGGCTTTGGGCCTGGGGCTGCGCACCCGATGCCGGGCCTGCTAGACGCGCAGGTTCCGGCTCCCACGTCCGTGGACTCTTATCCGCCGACACGTCTACAGCTGCAGTCGACAACGTGCCGCTCGTGTGTACGAGCACTAAAATGCCACATGTCACACCCAATCTCCCCATTCATCAATTTGTTCATCAACCAACTGATTAGCCACCAGTAGCATTATCCCCTAAACTTCATTATCCCCTATCGCTGATAACGATAATACCCTGACGGGTATAGCGTGGGGGTATTGCCGTATTGGCGATGACGGAGCCAGCCAGGCGTAAACTGATAGTATAGCGATAAAAGTAATAGAGTTTGGGATTAACGTGAGCTAGATTGTTTGGCAAATATTATGGTGTGTGAGGTTTGATGTGGTGAGCTAAGGGGCCCGTGGCTAAACAATAACAGCCGCACAGGTCGATCGCTTGCCGCGGTTGGTCTGCGGATGGGTGACCATCTTTACATACCGAGACCCCTCCGTGCCTCGGAAAGCACGTTAAGCCGTTGGTCCCGGTGGTCATTCGTGGTTCTTTGACAGTCATGACATCTGACAACCAGTCTTACCAAGGGGTATCGTATTACCCAGTAACTGGGTTGTGGAGGTCAAATAGGCAGTCGCTCCATGTAAAATACTGCTATTCAGCTGCATACGGTTAGACTGTAAGCCGACCCTAACATAGGAAAAGGAAAAAAGCTAAAAGGAAAAGCCTAGGCAGATGATGATGGTGAGCTAAGTTCATCGAGTGAGAGTAAGGTGTAAGGATTTAGCAAAGGCTCTGACTATTGACTCAAAAGTCAAATAGTGAGCCTCTATGGTATACTGTATGATATGCTGTATACTGTACAGGCTGTCAGGTACAGACGCCAGCACAGCTACAACAATCTGTCAAATTTCTTTAATAGATTTTCAACTTTATCGCCAAAGCATTAGGTTCAAAGTCGAAAAAGACACCGAAATTTTGCTAATATCAGTGTAGGTACTAAGGGGTCTTTAATATTGTTTAAAAGCTAAACTATGGTATGACACGACCGCGGCAATGGCAATCCTTTGAAAGACTACCTACTAAAAACAAAAATACTACTAGACTATTAACTTCTACTGGGAAATTCGCCCTAGTTTCTATCTAAGAACGATACGTTTGATGTAAAACTGTTAGATTTTCATCAAGATCTACTTCTGATAATATTATCATCCAACTAGTGTCTCCATACCTTTCATCCGAACTTATTCTATTGTCACCACGACACCTACGATTCACCCCATTTCGCCAACATTACTTATAAATATTATCTTAACAAATATCTCGCCATGCCAAGAAAATATCTCAAATACTGCCGTTCAGCGGGAATATGACAGTTACACACAATAGCCGCAACATGCCTTGCTGCGGGCATTGTCGAAAACGTCCGGTTATACCCAGTGACGGGCATTGTTCGAACACGGTATTTGTGCTAGGAGACTGTTATGTGGGTAATGTAATAATATTATTATGTGTGTTGTGTATATAAGGTATTTTAGTGGGTGCTTTGAAGGCTGTATACGAAGAAATCCTAAATTATTAGTATATCGATAGACCACCTAGCGAGCACCTAATAGAGCTCGATGGAGTTTCTTGCCCATTCTTCTCCATACGAAACTACCTTTTGGTGGCTTGGTTAAATTCTATTCTACAATTATTTTTTTTGCCAATTTTGACGTTCGAAAGTGCCGTTTTTTGTGCATATTTGAATTAAATGATTCGACTTTGACTATAATTTTGTTAGTCTGCCTAGATGGTTCAAAGTAATATTGTATTTTTTTTAGAATAATATCGATGTGCGACCGCATGAGACTTTAGCACATAATTATATGATTGAAGAAATTTTGTATGTGGCAGAAACACTAAACACTGGATTGTGAGGTTTCGGTAATTTTACTGTTGTACTTAGGTATTTGTTTAAATCCCCGCTCACAATAAGGGTATCATGGACGAAAATCTCTCTCCAACTTTTTATTCAACAAAATATTTAGCTAAATTAACATTTACGTAACACCGTAGGTCACATGTGGTGTAAGCGTCCTTGATAATATATTAGACGTTGAACACAAAAACTGTGAATAATGTGCCGTGTTCGCTGCAAAATGAAAGAAAAACATCAAGTCCTGTAACTTGGTGCAAGCTGTATGCTCTCGTGGGTGGAAATATGGCACAGAATAGAAAGTTTTAGGAAGCTAGCGGTCAATCGACTGAAATTTGAAGCCCTCTTCCGTCATGTGGTGTGTGTCTTTGGTGTTGTTTAACATATGATAGTCATCTTGGACATTAATATAATAATAGCCTTTATTAACAATCTTACAATCTAGTTACTGACTACCCGTAACGACTGTCAAAGATCCACGAATGACAGCCGGGACCAACGGCTTAGCGTGCTTTCCAAGGCACGGAGGGCTCTCGGTATGTAAACATGGTCACCCATCCACACAACAAAAAATATTATCCCAAAAATACCTTAACCGCTACATCTCATAACTTAAACCACCTTAATAAATTTGATATGTGGTAGCAAACTATCTGGCAATGATAACAAAGTGCGAGCTTACTTTATTTACTGGCTGGCTGGCTGGGTAGCTGGCGATGTATGGCGACAGTCTACTGATACAGTAGCTGAGTCATAAGGCAGAGCTATGTGTGTACTGCCTATGTGACGCTGACCTTATGTGACCTGTGTGGCATGAAAGTGAATTCCTTGTATCGGGACTTTAAGCTCAGCTTGGAAGTATGTAGGTCTTTGCCTGGCTGTGAATTAGTCAGTGTGGTGCTTTTGTTGAGTTATTCCGTTCTGATCCCCTGAACACCCCCTCCACCCCCTCCCCTCCTCGAGCCCCTGCTTGTCTTTTTTAATCTCTGTCTTATCCACTATAAACTTTTTAATTCTGGTTTGATCCGCTTTTTCTTTTGTTTTTGATCCTGAATGATCGTCAGCTACAAAAATAAGTACTGGTTTATTGTTACAGTATTTGCGAAGTTCAGCCGGTCTGTCCCGTAAAAATCTGACCGTAAAAAGTTAGGTGAAGTGAGTAATTTATAGAATAGATTTAGACTTTGCGTTATGTTATCAAAATGGTGCATTATCAGTCGATACGATGATGTGTGGCGCAACTATAAAGTACCAGGGGGCCTAAAAAGGCCACTTTGGCAGAATTATAAAAGGATAACAATTAATCCTACGGGACAGTTATCTGTTAAGTCAATCGTATCAAATCCCATTGGTGAATGATTTTTCAGTTATTTTTTTTGTGTGCTAAAATACGGACTGTCTTCGCAATATTATGATTCATAATGTTATCCTTTTATGATTCTGCCAAAGTGGCTATGTTAGGCCCCCAGAACGCGTCTATGGGTTTATTATGGGAACTTTAGTCTTTAAAGTCTTCAGTAGTTTCCTTTGCCTCTTGAAAGGAAGTGATCATGAAATAGCATACAACATGGTTCATTAATTCAGCACTAATAAAATGTATTGTAGAACTAGCTTCAGCTTGAACTTCGTTTGCGTGAAATTTCTTGTCGTCGCATCTTATCGCCTTTCCTTCACTTCGATGCCACTAGCGGTCTTTCTGACTTTTTAGTTTTGTGTTTTAAAGGTCCTAGCATGTTGTAAGGCTTCCTCAAGGATTGGGCTATCAAATGCCAAAATGTTTTTTCAAAACCGACTTTCAGTTACAGAGATTAGCGAGTTCAAAAAAACAAACTCTTCAGCTTTATTATTAGTTTAGATTGAGAAAGATTTTATACTCAAAGGTCTGTCATGAACACGGATATCATGAATTACGCTCAATAAAAAATATCATCATCATCTGCCTAGCCTTTCCCCAACTATGTTGGGGTCGGCTTCCAGTCTAACCGGATGCAGCTGAATACCAGTATTTTACATGGAGCGACTGCCTATCTGACCTCCACAACCCAGTTACTGGGTAATACGATACCCCTTGGTAAGACTGGTTGTCAGGCTTTCGGGCTTTTGACTACCCGCAACGACCGTCAAAGATCCACGAATGACAGCCAACTGCTTAACGTGCTTTCCGAGGCACGGAGGGGTCAGGGTATGTAAAGATGGTCACCCATCCACAGACTAACCGTGGCAAGCGTAGCTTAACCTGACCGATCGACCTGTGCGGCTGTTTTTATTTAGCTACGGGCCCCTCTCAATAAAAAAACAACAATTATAAATTAGACACCAGCCATTTTCATCAAGATAAAAAAGGAGAAACTCTCACTTTATTCTAATTTGTTCGCGAACACCAATTCAGCTGAACCTCCGAGGAACAGGTTCATTAATAAAACTTAATTAATTTCACATTAAGTCAGTCAGATTGGATTAAGTGAACGTAGCTTTAATGAATTATTGGGGATTTTGGCGAAATTATAGGGAAAGATCACGGGGATAATACGGGACTGAACTTTGTAGGGGACCGCTGCTGTTTTAAGAGCTTTACTAAGAAAGCCGACTCCAACACAGTTGGGAAGATGATGATTTAGTATGATAGACTGCTGTTCCCTTTACCTAATTACTAACACATTCCGTTTCTCTACACCTCATTTTCAAATGTTATTTTATTTTTCATTTTTAAAAACTTAACGAAACACTTAATCTTATGCTACATTAACGCTTATCATTGAGGCACTACATGAGGGTAGCGATCCGCCTTCCAAAACTAATGAGTTAGTTTTTAAGAGGAGCAATCCTCGTAATTTTATGAACGTTCACAGTCTGATCTCAGTCTCAATCTGTCAAAAATACCTATAAGTTCCCTACATTTTTTGACAAGTTAATGACGCTGAGATGAGAATGCGACTAGATTTTGAACGTTTTTAAATATGGGAATTAGCCTTCTGGGGGCCTAAAAAGGCCACTTTGGCAGAATTATAAAAGAATAACTTATTGGACAGTTAACTATTAAGTTATTCGTATCAAATCCCATTGGTAAAGCATTTTTTTTTTTTTCAGTTATTTTTTTTGTCTGTGCTAAAATACAAATCAATCCAATCCAAATCCAATCCCAATCTCTTTGATTATATCTACGTAAAGCAGCGAAAAAAAGAAAAACACGGACTGTCTTCGCCATAATATGATTCATAATGTTATCCTTTTATGATTCTCCAAAGTGGCCCTTTTAGGCCCCCTGATCACAACATACACCTCAAGGCCGGCGTCTAAATGAACAAAACACAACCGTATGTTTCCAAGCGCGGAGGGATTATTACCGACATCCCGGGCTCGCTGTGACCCGAATATTTTTATAGAGATATCTCCATCGATTGGGATCTAGAGGTATGCATAATTGAGTGACGTCATTCACGTCAGGAACAGAAGTCAGATTCGTAACGATTAAATGGAGAATGATATAGTATCTTTCTTTTTAGGTGTTGCTTTTAAACATTTTGAATGTTTCAATTTCTATTTTTGTACTTTTACAGACACTAAACCTTTCATGCATTTCATCTACACCCGGTATTTTGACGTGGATACGTCTTTAAAATTGCTTCCATAGTGGGAGGCAAGTCAAAAAAAAAACCAATGATAAATTAATTCCAGACCAGAAAAACCCTACAATATTTTGCCCGACTCAGCACCAACTATTGCAGACTAGCTGCAGTCATGGTATACCTAAATATTAGCTGGTCAGCAATGTAACTTACCGTAGCACCCAGACTGTAGCCTCACCAGGGGTGTTCGGCGCAACCTAGGCGAGGTTGCGCCCAACACCCCATAATTTTTCGGCCCACTGAAATCTTTCAAAAGAAAAAGTTATTTCAGAACATTTATCTAAACAACAATCTAATGTTGTTTCCCAAAATGTCGCGACAACTGTATTTAACGATATTTTAAACACATTTAAATACAAAATAAACAGTGTCACGTGTCACATCAAAAGGGAACCGAACAAAAATAGTATTTTGAACAAACAGAACATTTTTGCATTTATTTTTAGAACTTCCCCACTTTCCTTTACAGCTCCCAAAAACCAAAATAAACTCTATTCCTTTAGAATAAGAAGTATTTAGAAGGCAAAAAAGAGAGTGTCATAGAACAAGTCACTTTTGCAATTGAAACAAAGAAAATTTAACTCTACCACAAGGCAGGACGTTTTGTTTGTGCTGCACCAGATAATTTGGTTGAATTTCGAAGGAATAGTTGCGCATATGCATCGATTGTCAGCTGTTTGTGTTGACACGACCAATCACAATGAGACATTTTAAAATTAATAGTTTTGAACAATTGGATGGTATTCTAAATTCGAATATTTGGAACGTGTATGTTCTAAGTGGACTGTAATGGATTGCCATTAGTCACATTAATTTATTTGTTAGTAGATCCAATCTCTTTCTTTATTTCTATTAGTTTTTATTTTTATTTTTAAACAAGATGATACTTATATAAATATAAAGAGGTAACGTAGGTTACCCGTAACTGGGTTATCCCTTCATGTGTGCCGGTGCCTGTCAGTGGTCACGTCAAATAAAGAGGTCAGATAGGCAGCCGCTCCATGTAAAATCGCGTCTGCATCACTCCACGACAACTGAGGAAGTCGTGCAGTATTTGAAGGTGAAGACCAACTGGACTCTGAGGGTCGAAAGGTTGGAATCGCGCCACAACATCAACTTTAAGTCATTCGTGGTACGAGTTCCAACCCAACATCTACAGACCTGTCTAAAACGGACTTTTGGCCGAAAGGTGTCATATATCGACGTTTCCGATGACGGTTACGCGACACCACGCAGCGAAACACGACGCCGAACGACGGTACGTGTATATTCATAGTTTTAAGGTTTTGAATATGTATTCGTTTATTATTGTAACATAAGATTATTTTGTGTATTTTATCCATGGGCCTTAGTTGCCTGATAATAAAATGATTATTATTATTATTTTATTAAGTATTATTAAACTACTGGTACTCAGCTGCCTCCGGTTAGACTGGAAGCTGACCCCAACGAAGAAGAAGGAGACTTAAAATAATATTTAATATGGTGTGTAAAATTAAATTAATGAAAGGGGGTAAAGAATCTTAGGGTACAAAAATCCGAAACGCTGTCAACAGGAAAAGTGCCTAAAAGGCTGGCAGCACAGACATAGTCTGTGCTGCCAGCATTCCCACGTTGTATGGAAAGAAAGAAAATACATTTATTTAGCACAGACTAAAAGACACACAATACAGCAGGTAGTCAGATAATAGTCGTACATACATCAGATAAAAACAGAAAATATAAAAATAAAATGGGTAAAAATAAAAAGTCCGGTGTAAGAAATTAGCAGGAATGTGTGCCTCACGGCTGAGCCAAAAAGGTCCAGTTCAGCAAAAATGCCAGACAACTAGTGCCTGACGCTGGTTTTCAACTGAACCTGATGACGGATGTAAACCAGTTTTTTAACGTGTGTATGCATAATTAGATAAATAAATAAAAATAAATTTGTGTCACATAAAAAACAATATTGAGTAACATTGCAAAAATAAAAATACTGATAAAAATATGGTGAGATGGCCGCATGATAGACCAAATAAAATTTTACGAAACGAGTCAGAACAAAAATGGCGATGCTGATTCTTTGGTCAAAAATAGGCCAGCCCTCTGGTCACGTGAAGATTTCTTTTTAATTGATTTGTGTTCTTTTTCTGTATAAAAGAACCCGATGCAAATCTTCATTAACACAAATAGTTTCCAAGCCTAATGGAACCATTAATTTATTTAACATCGTTTTCTCCCAAAATTAATAAATACCACTGTCAACACAAAGCCGTTTCACTTATGAATTAAATCTCATTTAATTAAGGAATATAGCGCCATTAAGACTGCGTCGGCGCAGTTCAAACCGATATGTGTGGGTAATTATGGTCATTTGCATTAGTTGTCGGTCGCCTACGCACAAATCTGTACCAATATCTTATAGCTGGATTGTGTACAGACGCCAGCACATCCAGCTACAAGAAACTGTAAAATTTTCCCAATCAACTTTGAACCTTATGCTTTAGCGAAAAAGTTGAAAATCTATTTTTGACAAATTGTAGTAACATGATGTGCTGGCGTCTGTACATGCAGGAAACTTTACTGTTATTTTGCTGTGCGTACATCTGACTCTTCTAGCTTTTCTTGTGATGTACCATTCGGGCGATTTGCTAGCAAAGTTGGGTACCTGCCACTCAGCGTTGCCAGAGCCAGACGTCCCGATCATTTAGCCCAAAAAATCTAATTTAGTGTGATTAGTGTCTGCCAGGGTCGCGGCAGAGCAGTGGTAGCCCAGTGGTCACGGACACGACTTACGAGTTGTAGGTTGTAGGTTCGAACCCAGACAGGCGCTTTACTTTGTGTAAATTATTTCATCACCACTGCTCTCAAAACGGTGAAGGAAAACATCGTGAGGAAACCGGCATTTCCTAGAACCAAAAATTCGAAGACATGTGACATCCACCAACCCGCAATGGGCCCGCGTGGTGGATTACGGCCCACTCCCTCTCATTGAGAGGAGGCCTGTGTCCCAGCAGTGGGAATATTATAGGCTGATGATGAGGGTCGCGGGTTGTTTGAAAGAGATACCGTGGACCTGTCACGGGCAACTGAAGGAACACGGGTGGGTTTTAGTCAGTAAAAGTCTGACACGCCTTCCCGCTCCGCCCAGAGAAGAAGAAGAAGCAGTTATTTGATAATTTCCAACCCAAAAAAAAAAGTGTGATTAGTGTCATAACTGGTGAAATGTGGGTGTACGATAGGTATACTTCTGGCGAACCCTCCGCGGATTAGGGACAGGCGCGGTGTTATGTTTATGTACGTATTTACGTAGATTAAAATAAACAAACCTACTTCACTATATTGCTCAACGTTGCAATTCGGCCCACATCTAGTTAACCGCATCCGTTGTTTAATATTATATGTTTATATTGAGGTCTGCCGGTCTGGATTTGTGTATGAAACCGTGTGAAGAATCGTTAAATTCATACATAAAATTACGCGTAATGGCTGACGAGCTAAACGGCAGAGACTGCCGATGATGATAAATCAAAATTTTAATGGAGTTTGGGAAATCTAATTAGGAATATGATAATGGAACCTGCTGCTTAGCTGTGAAGCTAGAATTAGTTAAAGCTTAAATACAACTGATAGACTGGAGATTAGCGTGTCAAACAAACAAACAAAAAGCTTTTTTATTAGTATAGAAGATTAAATATTTTTTATGTAATTCCAACTGAACGATAGACATTTAATTACAAGATTTCAATTTCACTTTGAAGATTTTAATTTCGTTTTCTAGATTGCTACTAAAACCTACAAAGACTGACCCCTTACTAATAAACGTATTATATCAGATGAATAGTTACACACCGATTTCTCTCTTTCAGTCGTCAGCAATTTGACTTTCGAAAAAAGAAGTCAAAGCGTTGTGTAACTATACAGACGCTATACAATGTTTATTAGTAAGGGGGTAAGTGTGAGGGCGTTTGTGTTAAAAATGGAATTATAGTAACGGGCACCATTTTACAGGCCAGGCTGCTACCTGAGAAATTTCTAATAGGAAGACACGACCTCAGGATTGAACCCGGGCCGCGCTTAGCTTAGCAGTAGTGCTTGAGATTTCAATCAACCAAATTCCAACAGCAATACTATGGAATTATCCAAATCTATTAAGACGGATATCTAAGATTATGACTATCTTAGCAGAAGGTGTGATCTTTTTAGGGTTCCGTACCCAAGGCAAACGATCGCGCGGTCGTTCACCAACACTTACAGGGTGGTAAGGAATGCGCTGGACAGAAACCGGTGGAGACGGATCATCCGCTCCAGATGCAACTCCGAAGCTGACCACGATCCTCAGACATGAGGGACCGACTACAGAGAGAGACCCGAAGGGTAAAAACGGGACCCTATTATAAGGCTCCACTGTCCGTCAGTCCGTCTGTCACCAGGCTGTATCTCAAGAACCGCGATAGCTAGACAGTTGAAATTTTCACAAATTGTTATTATTTCTGTTGCCGCTATAACAACAAATACTATAAACAAAATAAAATAAATATTTAAGGGGGCTCCCATACAACAAACGTGTTTTTTTCGGCGTTTTAGACTTCTTTTTATTATTATTAACCTAGTTTGACTCACTGCTTGGTAATAGTCTCTCCCATATTTTTCCAATTTCCCTAGTCTTTTGTCTTCTCGGGTCAAACAGTCAGGAACGAGTCCAAATCTTCACTCCAGCGTTTGGCCCGATCCGGTGACAAAACTCGTCTACAGGCACCCACTGATTGACGATCTTTTTTATTATAGATCTAGTTTTCAAAAAACTTTTTACAAAAAAAAAACAACCGACTTCCAAAAAACACTATAGAGTGAAAAATAACTTTAATTTCGGAAGTCGGTGGCAAAAAACTAAAATACAAATCCAAAGACACCGACTTCCGAAATTTAAGGTTATTTTTCACCTTTTAGTGGGTCAGTTTGTAATATAACAAAGTTACAATAGCCTAATGTCAACTGCTCATCACCTTTTACAAAATATTGCTACCGATGCAGGGACGTTAATTGTTGAGGAGTTCTCCTGGTTCTTACCAACTCCTAAACAACCACTCACCATACGCATTGTGACGAGGATAAATCGTTTAGCAACCATATTAAAGTAATCGAATCGCAACCCGTGAAATATTTGTCATTGAGTAGTTCCGATGGTCTTCATCAACAGCTCCACTTTACCAAATGATGATTTCCGAGAGCACATACTGAAGTTACTTTAAAAAATACCCAAATCGCTATAGATCCTCTCATCAGATTCCAACTTGATGATAATGGGACCACCTCGAGAGTATACCTTTTCGAACAAAAAAAGAATTTTGAAAATCGGTCCTTTATTAATTGGCGGAGTAATCGCGTAACAAACACACAAAAAAAAAAAAAACATACCGTCGAATTGAGAACCTCCTCCTTTTTTGAAGTCGGTTAAAAATACATCATATTACGTACTTATCGCTTAGTATTTTCCTCAATATCATACGTACCTACTTACCTACAACATGCCACAATATTGCCAATTTTGCGATATTCCAGTCACAACATACATAAAAAGGCCTCTCATTCCCGAGACCATAATAACTCCTCAGATACATATGAATAGTGATATAAAAATTCAATCATACACAAGCACTGGCCATCCCCATACAACCAGAGGTAAACTATTATAAAGAAATCCGCTTAAGGGCTCACATCTTCACACAATATAATCGATTCTGTAGTGCCCTTCAAACGATTCTCGATTACAACATCTGTTGCTAAGAATACCTTTACACAATCATCTTTGCCACTGTTTTAAAGAGAACTCAACCTTACTGTTTGTGGATTAGGGAATATTGGAGATGCAATTTTTAAAGTTTCATTTGCATTAATCGCATTTACTGTCAGGCGATTTTGAACTGTAGTCTACTGTAGTAAAGTGTTATTCTATATAATAGTAGGTGTATGTTTGAGTGTTTACCACATGGCTGTATTTTATGGCAAATTATTAAGAAATAATTGGAAATCCCGCCTCCTTTTAAAAAGGGCTGTGTAGAGATTTATTGTGGGCGGTAGTTTCAATTTGAATTCCGAAAATTTTAATATATTTTTATTTATAGGGAAATAAAATGGTGCATATTTTTTGCCGGGTAAACATAAAACGTATTCAAACTTTTCGTGTTTATTCATAGAAGGTACAGTCAGAAAAAACACGCTCGAATACTTTGGTTTTTATCCAGAAATCTTATGTTAAACTTCCATAATTTTTGTTTTCTGAGTAGGTAATTGGCAAACAGAAAACATAGCGAGTTATTACAACCCAAGCAAAAATAAAGATACAAAGGCAAATATACGGAGCAAACGAAACCACAAAACAACCAAGCAATAATGCATTAAGCCAGAAAATGATATAAGTCAGATAAGGCCGCTAATCTTTCTCTAAGTAGCAATAAGACTAACCAGCTACAAACAGATCGGAGCTTTCAATGGCGAAGGGAATTCCCCTTTTGAGAAAAATAGTTCTATTGTGACTTATGCCCCTGTACGTACAGACTACGGCACTATTGATGGAAGTAAAAATAATTTCTTGTTAAGTTATTAGATTTTGGTATGTAATAAGAGAGAGAGAGGAGAGAAGAGAGGAGAGGGTGGAGATTTATGTGTGTTTGTTGTTAGATTTGTACCATAAGAACCAATCTCTTATAGAAAAGTGCATAATGGTAGAAATCAAACTTAGAAAGATGTATTAATTATTCTAATGATTATAATTCTCTAAATATGTCCTGTTATTGTCGCGAATCATATTTTGATCAAGATAAAACCAGACACTGACCTGCAAATTGTAAAAAACGTAAGAAAATTTGAATTTCGCGGTCTACCACTACCCATTAAACTTAAGCGCTCGCAATAGAAAAAACTCGTATGTCGAGAGTCACATAGAGTAAGTACCTGTTTACACCTCCTATCGTTCCAAAAAAAAATTCAACGATAGTTTTTATGTGATGGAAACAATAGTGATCAGTCTGGGTTTTAAGACGCATCTATGTAAGTATGTAAACTGAACCAGATCGATATAAATATGTAAGTCTTTTATTTTATTATACGTAATCCAAATGCAGACAGTGTTTAGCCATGCGTAAAATTGAGTCCGAAACTTACTCGACAAATCAATAGACTTCATCTTAATTTAATTTATTCATTGTTTTAAATTGAACGCTGCACTTTGATACCACAGGGAACAGAATTTAAATTCATTCAAATTGCGCAAGACCTCTCTATTTTTCTTCCATCGTCCGATTAACATGCCTAAATGGACACTTTGCCTTCGAAATCATATAAAAATAGCCTAAGTTTAGGCTCCAGTACAATATTCATTATCAAATGTTATGTCAGACTGTCATAATATGGGCGTGCAGAACTTGCAATGGGGGAAAATGCAATTAATTTTATCACAAAAGACCCATTCGACTCCGCGACTTATCGGGGAGGTAGGGGCAAATAATAGGAATGTCATGTCTTAATAATTCTCCTCTGCAAGTTCGCGAATAAAGGATCTTATTTAGACTGCTTAAGGTTGGAATTGATGCTGACTGTAGTATAGCTTACTATAGTGATGTCTTTATCGTATGCTTGCGAGTATCAACAAATAGTTTTATGGACAATAAGGCTCTTAATGATTTCTCCTCCATTTAAATAACAAATGACGACGGAAGAACGGTAATGGTAGCATCTACGCGAGCTTCGTTTTCCCGACATAGTCATATTTTTGCAGAATTTTGAGGGCGTTTACATAATTATAGAAAGTTTATTTTTATTTTTTTGTTAACCAAGGACAGCAGCTAAAGAACAACAAGGCACCTGGGGATGACGGAATAACGACAGAGCTCCTTAAAGCGGGCGGGGCTCCAGTCCTGAAAGAGCTAGCGAGTCTCTTTAATTCCGTTATCCAAGAGGGTACAACGCCCGAGGCGTGGAGCAGAGGTGCGGTGGTTCTGTTCTTCAAAAAAGGTGATAAATCCTTGCTGAAGAACTATAGACCCATCTCACTTCTGAGCCACGTATACAAGCTGTTCTCGAGGGTCGTCACGAACCGTCTCGCCAGGAGACTTGACGAGTTCCAGCCGCCAGAACAAGCCGGTTTTCGAAAAGGCTTCAGTACCGTAGACCACATTCATACTGTTCGACAAATTCTACAGAAGACCGAGGAGTACAATCAGCCGCTGTGTATGGCATTTGTGGACTACGAGAAAGCCTTCGACTCCATCGAAATATGGGCAGTTCTGGCCTCTCTGCAACGATGTCAAATTGACTGGCGCTACATCGAAGTGTTGAGATGTTTGTATGACGCTGCAACGATGACTGTCCAGATCCAGGATCAGAAAACCAGCCCTATCCAACTGCTCAGGGGGGTGAGACAGGGGGATGTAATATCCCCTAAATTGTTTACCAACGCTTTAGAAGACGTCTTCAAGACGTTGGACTGGACTGGACAGGGTATCAACGTGAACGGCGAGTATATCTCACATCTTCGGTTTGCCGATGACATCGTCATAATGGCAGAGACGCTGGAACAGCTAGACCAAATGTTGCACAGCCTAAATGTAGCCTCCCGGCGGGTTGGCCTCGGCATGAATTTGGACAAGACAAAAGTCATGTACAATTCCCACGTCTTGCCGAGTCCAATCCACATCGAAGGGTCGCTTCTCGAAGTTGTGAAGGATTATGTCTACCTAGGCCAAGTCATCCAGCTCGGTAGACACAACTTTGAGAAAGAGGCCGACAGGAGGATCCAGTTGGGTTGGGCAGCATTTGGAAAACTTCGTCAAGTCTTCTCGTCGCCTATCCCGCAGTGTTTGAAGACTAAGGTCTTCAACCAGTGCGTCCTGCCCGTCATGACATACGGTGCTGAAACGTGGACACTGACGGTCGGGCTGGTCCACAAATTCAAGGTCGCTCAGCGCGCTATGGAGCGAGCTATGCTCGGAGTCTCTTTGAAGGATAAAATCAGGAATGAAATTATCCGGAAAAGAACCGGAGTTACCGACATAATAATAATAATAATAATAATAAAATAATTTATTTGCGTAAAACATGGTATACAATGGTGTTAAGCATAGGTTAGAGTGGAACAAACATGTTTAGCTAAGATAAAACATAGCATGCAAAAATTTAATGTTACAGGGTATTTAATGTCAATGTAAATTTAATGTCAATAAAATTATAATGTCAGCTTGCAGAGTAAGCAAACTGAAGTGGCAGTGGGCTGGCCATGTCTGTCGAAGGACCGATGGCCGGTGGAGCAGACGAGTCCTGGAGTGGAGACCGCGTATCGGCAAGCGTAGTGTGGGACGCCCCCCAGCTAGATGGACGGACGACCTAAAGAAGGTGGCTGGGGTAGACTGGATGCGGAAGGCGGAGGACAGGGTGCTGTGGCGCAGTCTGGGAGAGGCCTATGTCCAGCAGTGGACTGCGATAGGCTGAGTTGATTGATTGAACCAAGGACATAATTTATTTCATATGTAGAAGTAATTATTTACAATAGATTAAATGAATTAAATGACTAAGGGCTGATTTCACCAAAGTCAGATATATTTGATATCCGTAGAATAAATTAATGTCTGACAGTTCTAGAAAGGAAAACTGTTTGTGTGTTTATTCCCAGGACTACTTCTAGATATAAAGGTTTGGTGGAATTCACCCTTGCCAAGTAACTAAGTATACAGATATTAATGATTCTAATGATTATATTTCTCTAAATATGTACCTGTTATAGTCGCGAATCATATTTTGATCAAGATACAACCTGACATTGACCTGCAAATTGCCAAAAAAAAACGTAAGAAAATTTGAATTTCGCGGTCTCAACTACCGTTCACCTTAAGAGCCTATACTACCTCAAATGGCTTAACATGATCCTTCGTTATGTCGAAAATTCTGCAGCATTAATTTTGAAATAAATATATGCTAAAGTTGAGGATTAATGTAAGGTCTTATGTTAGACGAAAACACGATTACATAAAATTTTCTCGATAGAAAAAAAATCCAAAGTTACCTCCAAACCGAACAATAAACCGCTGGTATTCAAAAAATACTTCAAATTAGATCATGAAACTTTGCATACTAACTGAACTAACTATAAAGCAGGTCTTATGTTAGTTAGTTTTTTTGAAATACCTTTATTTTCACCGTAAAAAGCAAATACCTAAACTATTGGCGCTGCCTCCCGCCCAGCACCGCACTCTGTCTCGCTTTCACACAGTCCGCGAGCAGTATCGTGCGAGCGACATAAAGAGTGAATTTTAGCTGAGGTAGTACAGGCTCTTAAAAGTAAATTTTCAAATGTAGGTAATAATAAATACAAACCACAGTTAATTATAGTTCTGTATATAAAACAACGCGAAGATATTCTAACAATAGACAAAGACCGAGCTTGAAAACAATGAAATGAATGAATTAAATATATTCGTTCGATTGACCCACTGAACTTTGAAAATATTTAGTAAAAGGATCTTTACCTGCTAAAGTATGGTGATTGCAAGGCCTTTCTTTAACAGTTGATAGGAAATGTTGTGATTGAGTTATAAACATGGTATTTTTACGTTTAGAAATCTGATACGATGGAGAATAATTTAAAGTAATCAAAAAGGGTAGGTAATCGGGGCTTTTATTGAGTAATTTTACAATTATTGTAAAAATTGATGAAAAAATATCAGATTTTTGTTAAAAAAAAACCATAATCCTCAATTGAGGGGCCTTTGTTTACACAGGGGTCACAGCAGCGAAAAATAATTTTAAAAATATTACATTTTTTTTTAAATTTTTTTTTTCCTTCGATAAAATTAAGCTTAGTTTCCCTCATTTCAATATGTGCACATTATGAAGACTCACACTGTATGTAGAATCCCACATAGACACTGGCAGAGAGGTCCACACTTTTGCGGGGGCCTTTTTTTTTTTTTTTGGATTGGAAATCATCAAATGACCCCTCCCGCTCTGGGTGGAGCGGAAGGGAGTGTCAGACTCTTACTGACTAAAACCCACCCGTGTTCCTTCCTTAGCCCTTTATGTTCCGGGCCAGCGGTAACCCTTTCGGACAATCCCGCTGACCCGGCAGGCTTCGGCCCTATGGGGCCCCTCCTCGATGCTGACATCTCTTTGAGGCGCGCGTGGAACACGTACGCGCCGTCCGGCACGGGCCTGGTCCTGATCGGACGGTGAGCTACCCATTACTCTCCGCCCGCAGGCCCGCGCCTATGGTGGCCGGGAGTCTTCACGCGGCTCCCGACGCCCGGAGCGTCTCCCACTCTCTCCCGGAGCGTCTGCGGGGGCCTTTGATGCAAAAAGTTAAAACCAAATCTTCAAACCGCCGTTTTCCATATCAATATAAAAATGAACGATCCAATAATTGTTATTACTTTAATTTTAAATCCAAATCCGTTCACTGGAAACTTTCACACATTACGTATGCAATTCCCATTGCCATTACTACGTTTATAAACCGAACGCTCCCATTTATGGGTGGCAGTCCCAAAATTGGTAGCACTAAAACCTTTTACAATTAAAACGGGCCATTATCGGGTGTTCCTAATCCGGTACATTTAAATAAATGGCCCACCTCACCGGTCCGACCTTTGTACCCAGTTTAAAATGCAAATTTTATACATGGCAACATTTGTTTGAGGATCGAGATTGAAACGATATTGTGGCGATATTGTTGATAAAAACCGTTGTACTGTTTTGTGTTTGCAGTTATTTATTTTAATTACTTGATGGTTATCGTATACGTTATTATGAAATAGAAACCAAGTTGTTACATATTTCTAAATTATTAGGTAATATTTTTATTATATTTTAAAGTTGAAATCTCAAGTCTTCTTTAATTAGCTATTAAATTACTCTCAAAACAATGAAGGAAAACATATTGAGGAAACTGGCATGTTTGACAACCTAAAAAAAATAGGACATGTGACATCTACCAGTGCACTGGGCCCGCGTTGTGGATTACAGCCCACTAATTACCTCTCAAAGAGAGGAGGCCTGTGTCCCAGCAGTGGGAACATTAAAAGCTGATTATGACGTTACTTTTATATATTAAGTTCAATCAGTAAGAAGAACGATTCTATCTCTTTATTTTCATAAAATTAAGTTCTTACCTCGACTAACGGAAACTAATTTGTATATTTGTTCATTCCCACTGTAACAGCTGTTAATATCGTTAATCCAGATAGTTCCAATCGACATCTAAGTCGTAGTTAACAGTTCTTATCTAAACTTGAATTTAATTCAGGCTAAGTTCAGTAGAGACAGCTTGTAATTTAATTAAAGTACAGTTTACTATTTCATACTGATTGCTGGTGACAACTTGGTTGTACTTAACTATTTTATTTATTATGGTGCAATGCTGTTTTTGATAGACAATACAAACTACCAGCCATTATTATTTTATCGAGAGACTAAGGATTGACAGGTTGATTAAATTCAGTGTAATACTTGCCTTGTCTCGTATTGGCAGAGGAAATATGAATCAGAGGCTAACTTCGATGTGAAATATGGAATTGGTAGTTAATTTATGTAAAAGTTCTATGTATTTCTATACATTCAGTAGCTAGCGACACGTCATCTGCCACGTATTTCATAGAAACCAGTAGTGTCGCGGCGGATGTAGCCTGCTGCTGTCGTCTGCAGTCGGCTACGGACTTGAACCTTTCCCTATGAAAACGCCTGGATATTGACATAATATTCAGAAGCATTTTAGAGATTTTATTTCATTACTAGCCCCTGCCAGCGACTTCGTTCGCATGGAAGTCGTATGATACAACAATATATTAAAATAACAGCCACATTTTTATAAAATTTCCTCGGCCCCCGTCGCATCGCATCGCCAGCCCACGCTATTACTTCTTTTGAGTTTAGCGTACTTTCTGACTTCCTTTTTGCTCGGCTCCTGCGGGTCGTAGCGTGATATTGAATAGCTTAAAACCTTCCTCAAAAATTGGGCTATCAAACAAAAATAATTTTTCACACCACCTGCTCGAAAATGTTAAATTATATGTCAAGCAACCTTAACCTAAAGTGAGTCATTAGTGGCCGGGGGCTCAGCCGGTCAATAATGTTGTACTGGATTTCATTATGACCCGCCTGGTCAATAATGTGATTTGAATTTGGAATCTCACATGCTCAGCTAAATTGGCAGTATAGTACCACAGTACTAACAAACACCCTTTGGTGCCAGAAAGAGGAAAGCTATTCTCGATACCCTTACTACGCGTGGATGATATTCTCGATTTCCTACAAAATCATAACGACTGCTTCTTCATATCGTTGCCATGTTTTCGAAGACATAATATTGTAAGAATAATTAGATAACTACGAACCATTTTTTAAAAGGAATGGAATAACATTAAAACTGGCATTAATAATAACAAATACCGTACCGCGCCGTAATACCGTAATAGTAATTGGCTGTAACATTAGTTAATTTATTTTATGTAAACTGTGGAAAGATTGCGTGGATTTTGTGAATAACTAATAAAACCTATCTATACTACAGTCGATTTATCACATTTTATCAAAAATACTCTGTTTTCACGAGAGTCTCCAATGACGTTCTAAATTCAAAATGCATACAGCCAATCATCCAAAACCATTCTACCAGCCCTGTTTAAAGCTTAGTTTACACAAACGCCACTTCCATGAGAGTGATATCAATAGACACACACGACAAAACCGTAGAAGAGACTTTTTTTTTTTGAAAATCGAATTGATCGTGTCTTGGCTACTTATTGGTAGACGCAATAAAGGCGCGAACTTTTGGCATTTAAACTTTAAATTTATCAACAAATATGTTATTCTTCTGTTTGTTTATTTAATAAATACTTTGTTTTTCGTACTATGGCTATTATTTTCTCACAGTAGGTGTAAAAAGTAGAGTATCCTCCTCTGGGCTAAAGGTGTCTTTGCCTTGGGCTAGCTTGAATCCCTCGCTGCATTCAGGATTCTTGTATTAACTCCCTCGCTTCGCTCGTGAGTTAAATCCCGAATTCTTCATTGCGCTCGAGATTCAATATGACGCCCGTGACATAAGACACAACTTTAGCCCCTCGGTGCATAATCTACTATTTCAATCCGAATGGTACACTACACGGAAAAAAATAATTTCTTACTACACCACATTAAATGTTTGTAAAACATTAAAAGACAAAACAGTAACTTTTTATGA
This sequence comes from Oligia fasciuncula, assembly GCA_963082905.1. NCBI lineage: Eukaryota > Metazoa > Arthropoda > Insecta > Lepidoptera > Noctuidae > Oligia > Oligia fasciuncula. The sequence goes on along the minus strand of OY720392.1, from coordinate 2,593,851 downwards.
TTGAATATACTGAAAAAAAAACAAAAATAAAAGGAAAACCACCAGTACTGTAATGTAAGTAAATCTTTTTTTTTTCCTTTGTGGGTAGGCATAGGGGTAACTTACATTTTTGTGTGCTCTTGATAAATATTTTTTTTTAAATAGTTTATATATTATTTATTAATGAGATAAGTCAGTTTGTTTTACATTAGACCCCCCCACATTCGCTGTATATTGTTATCAAGTCTGAAGCACTTGTACCTGGTTCACTTTCACTATACACTGAACATGGACACTAAACTAGCTGCCAGCTTGGAGGACCTCGAGAAGTTGTTTGGCTCCCGAATGCAGGATAATGAAGCAAAATTGCAGCAAGCTACCACTGGTACCACATCAGCTTCACCTGACCTTGTATCCATTGCACGTGAGTTCTCCGAGTTTAAGCTGTTTGTCTGTCAAGCACTCTACAAGTTAACAAATTGAGCTGCTAGCTGCTGGGTTTGATAGGCACGAAACCGTACCACATCAGCTTCACCTGACCTTGTATCCATTGCACGTGAGTTCTCCGAGTTTAAGCTGTTTGTCTGTCAAGCACTCTACAAGTTAACAAATTGAGCTGCTAGCTGCTGGGTTTGATAGGCACGAAACCATCATGCGAAGAAAGGTCTTGCTGCTCCATGGTGTTCCGGAGAAGGATAATGAAAAGTTACTTGATGTGGTCCATAACATCATATCCAACCAAATTTAAAGGAGTTCAGATCAATGTTTTTCATTTTTATATACTGCTTATTTCTTTCAGTTTGCAGAGATTAGCACGTTCAAAGAAACTATCTTTTTAGATTTATTATTGACTAGTAGTTCCAGAGAATATCGCGTTCAAACTAACAAACAAACTCTTCAGTAAAACTATAGAAGATCTATTCTTATATTAATTCTGCATACAAATTATATTTATTCTATCAGTACCAATACACTCCATAGATATATGAAAGAGATATGCCCGGTAGTTGAACATTACAGTACATTTCTATGGTACACTCACTGTTAAAACATATCGTAAATAAGCACAAGTACGTTCATAACTTAACTTAATAACCAGCTTTACCTCACCAAGTTTGAATATTGAAAGACATTACGGACATAAAGCAGAAGGTACACAAGAACGACGAAGGCGCACTTTAGTTCAAATCTCCAGTGGTCATGAGAAATTTAATAAGAGGGCTACGATATGCAAATGTAAGAGCTGTGTGCAGGCCCTTTAAGGGTAGTTGAGCCGGAGACGAGACGAGTACGAAACGAAATGCTAAGAGGGAAATAGTAGATCATTATGTTAAGGAAAACAAAAAAACTAAGGGGGATGCACAAATCGAGTAATAAGAAATCTACAGGGTTATTTGTAAAACACCAGCAACCTCTTAAGAGGTCATTGTACTCATCATTATGAACAACTTTTAGTATGGGACCAAACCTGAAATCGCGAAAAAAAAAACAGCTGTTCCCTACATTTTGACGAGTTAATACGAACATAAATGTAGGGAACAGCTGATTTTTTTTTCGCGATTTCAGGTTTAGTCCCATAGTAAAAGTTGTTCATAATGATGAGTACAATGACCTCTTAAGAGGTTGCTGGTGTTTTACAAATAACCCTGTATATTTACACATAATTATTATAACAGAAGGATTTATGAAAGTGTTGTTAACTTTTTACTTCAGGATTTTATTCTTATGTGTAACTGTTGAAAAATCAATATTTGATTTATAACAATAGAAATTTTATTCTGTCCCACAGTTGAGGTACTACACAAACTGTGTCTTTAATTTCTGTAATTGTTTTTTTAAAAGTCAGCTGTTCCCTACATGTATGTTCGTATAACTCGTCAAAATGTAGGGAACAGCTGATTTTTTTTCGCGATTTCAGGTTTGGTCCCATAGTAAAAGTTGTTCATAGTGATGAGTACAATGACCTTCTAAGAGGTTGTTAATGTTATACCAATAACCCTGTATTTATGTCGTGTTTAAAAGGTATTTAGCTTATACAACTGCTGAACACTGTTTTGTGGTAGTAAGGTAGATGTTTTGTCAGTCATAAAAACCGTACGAAGCAGGGGCAGGTCGCTAGTAGTAGGTGTATAGAAGCCTTAAAAAAGAAGGGGCCATGAGCAAATCGAGCAATATGAAATAATAAATAAATAATGATATGGAAGCCAAAAAAATAAGGGAGATACGCAAACCAGGCAGTGTGAAGCAGATTTTGTTGGATAGACTTTGGCGCCAAGCCAATATGCCAAAAGCCCATCTTTTAATCTAGATAGTGATATAGCAAGACATATTATAGAAAAATATTCACCCAGCTAAAATAGTTCCGTCGATAATGAAATGAATGTTCATCCAATCAGCAGGGAAAGTCTTCTTATTTCTCTTTAATGAAAAACAGCTCTATACTCAGAACTGAAAGCTGAATACAATCAATTGTTTTCGTAGAAATCTGATGAGATTAAGAGGTATATTAATTACTAGCTTCTGCCTGCGACTTCGTCTCTGTGAAATCCATCCAACTCCGTCGCATCTCATCGCCTGCCCGCGCTATTACTTCGTTTTTGCTTAGCGTTCACTGACTTTTTTCTTTTTGTTCGGCTCTCCTAAGAGTCATAGCCTTCCTCAAGAATTGGGCTATCATATGCAAAAATATTTTTTCAAATCCGAAATCGTTCCAGAGATTAACTCCTACATAGAAAGTTACAATCAAATTTTACCTCTTTATAATATTAGTTTAGTTACAGGATTCGATCCCTTAGTGGAAATCCTTACTAATATTTATCACGCGCATTTTTGGGATTGAAACGTAGTATGGCGCGCGGCCGCAGAGCTAGCTTAACATCGGCCGAGCGCCGCGCATGCGCGCCGCGCTGCCCACGCGCCGCCCCTGCCGCGTCCCTCCCGCGCCGCGCTTCGAGTCAGTTAGTCGCGCGCCCGCTCCGATCCGCAGAGCACACGTAACGAGTTCGTACCGACCACGGCTCTCGATTTCTCCCGCCTTACCTGTGATAAACTGTTCTCGTGTACAATAAACTGTTCTAGTGTAAAATAAACTGTTTACCGTGGCTAATCGTCGTTTTCTTCCGTTGGCACCAACACCCGCACGCCTTGTTCTCATAGTGACGCCCAACTCGCGGCCATGTTAAGTTTCAACATAACGGAAAAACGAACCCAGTTAAGTGTGTTAACCTAGTCAACGACAATAAAGTTATTATCATGCCACGAACGACGCGGGCAACCCGAGCAGCAAACGACCGCGAGGCGGAGGAACGAGGAAGTGACGGTTACTCCGATGCGGACTGTGACCCAGTGGTGGAGCCACGCGCCTATGCCGGCGCCGCTACTAGTGCTACCACCCATGCACGCGACTCAACCGACGCGGCCGAGGAGATGCGCGCCCAGGGGGGCACCGCCCTCGACCACACGCTCAGCGGGGCCCGCACCGGCGCACCCGCCGCACAGTGGTCTGAAAATCGAGCTCCATACTCATAGAAACTTACAAGTCAGGAATTAAAAAAAAAAAATTGTAATGTCTCTGGTATACCTCCCTATATGTGATATTAACGTATGGATGGTAGTAGCAGCTCCACGCGTGAGAAAAAAAAGTTTTGGTTTTTTTTTGTATGGGAGAAAACACAAAAAGTACATTTTTTTGAAATTGAATGGAACTGAAGGGCTGGTGCTCACACGACTTATTATACCATACAAGGCGATCAAGATGACATCCAATTCATACACCTTTGGGTGCCGCTTTGCGCGTAGCAAAGTTTTGAAATTTTGAATTTTCGACATGTTATTTTTCAAATATTTGACGTGTTTAAATGAAGTTGCTGATCGATTTACTTATAATATTATTAGTTTATAGCCTACTAATGACTTTTATGATGAGAATAATTAAAAAATAATATTGATTAAATAATATTTTTTTTACAAAAGTGCATTCCAAGAACTAAGTAACTCATTTGTTAATCACCGTTGAGTTATAATTAGATACTTATGACATGAGCATTAACCAGTTTTTTTTTTTTTTTTTAAGACCTTGCCCCACACTAGGAATTTCTCCTGTATTGTGGGTGCGTTTACAAACATTTAAAGACACATACACAAACAGCCAGACCCGGAACAACTACTTGTAGGTCATACAAATATTTGTTCCGTGCGGGAATCGAACCCGCGACACGCAGCGCAGCAGTCAATCGCTTAACCACTGCGCCAACCGTGCCGTCAGAGTTAAGCTCTAGTGGGGTCAAATGGGGCTCTAGTGACAATAAAATTAATTGCCTGTAATTGATGTACCTAATTAGAGAATAGCGAACGTGAAGTTGAGGGTAGTTGTATAAAAACAGGACGTTTAAGCTTAATTTTATTAGTAGCTCTCAGCACTTGTGCGCGCCAACTTTTTACGTTCTATTTGTGAATAAAAAGCCAATGTTTACTTATACGAAGACAATTTATTTTAATGTAGGTACACGCTGAGGTCATTTTTTTACGGAGAATCTTGACACTGCGATTCAGCGGAGAGTGCTAAATGAACAACGCCATCTATCGAGACATTAGGAACTAAAATCGTTAAACGTATCAACCTAAACGTAAAATTGTACAACCCTCATTAACGTTCGCTATTCTCTAATTAGGTACATAAATTACAGACAATTAATTTTATTGTCACTAGAGCCCCATTTGACCTCACTAGATGCTAATTTTCTTGTCATTAGTATCTAAATATAACTCAACGGTGATAGCAAATGAGTTACTTATTTCTTGGAATGCACTTTTGTAAAAAAATAGCATTTAATCAATATTATTTTTTAATTATTCTCATCTTAAAAGTCATTATTAAGCTATAAACTAACGATATTATAAGTAAATCGATCAGCAACTTCATTTAAACACGTCAAATATTTGAAAAATAACATGTCGAAAATTCAAAATTTCAAAACTTTGCTACGCGCAAAGCGGCACCCAAAGGTGTATGAATTGGATGTCATCTTGATCGCCTTGTATGGTATAATAAGTCGTGTGAGCACCAGCCCTTCAGTTCCATTCAATTTCAAAAAAATGTACTTTTTGTGTTTTCTCCCATACAAAAAAAACCCAAAACTTTTTTTTCTCACGCGTGGAGCTGCTACTACCATCCATACGTTAATATCACATATAGGGAGGTATACCAGAGACATTACAATTTTTTTTTTTTAATTCCTGACTTGTAAGTTTCTATGAGTATGGAGCTCGATTTTCAGACCACTGTGCGCCGCAGCGCTGAACACCGAACGGCTACTGTCCACCATGATGGAGTCGTTCGCCAGGATGCAGGCGGAGACCAACCGCACGCTAGTTGACACCCTACGGTCTCTACATCAAGATAACCAGCGGAACCCATCACTCGCGTCGACACCGGCGGCATCGCCCACTGCGAACGCGCCCGCGACCTCCGGCGGTAACTTTTCAAAGTGCACCGCGAGGTTCGACGGGCAGTCACGCGACACCGAGGTACTTGAGGCATTTATCGATGCAGTGGAGGTCTACAAGGAGTGCGCCGGCGTGTCCGACGAGCACGCGCTACGCGGCCTCTCGATCCTGCTAAGCGGCGACGCGGCGGTATGGTGGCGCGGCGCCCGGGCCTGCGTCGGCTCGTGGCCGGACGCGCTCGCACGCCTGCGCGCTGCCTACGGCGTGCAAAAGCCCGCGTACAGGACACTACGCGAGGTATTTACGCGGGAACAAAGTGAGTGTCAACGCGCTGAAGTTTTCATATCAAAGGTACGATCTTTATTAGTTAAATTACCCTATGTTGTGCCAAGCGTGATGATAGTGGATATTGTGTACGGCTTACTACATCGTCGAATACGGAAACGTTTGTCGCGAGACACCATTAGCGATATTGATAATTTGTTAGAGAGAGCGAGACTCGTGGAAGATTCGATAACGGAATTAAAAAACTCGATCGTTTCCGCGAATAACCCGAATGTACTTACCGTTCCCGACCGCGGTACTACGAGTCCTAGCGCAACCACCGGTTCCAAACTCACCTCTAACTCGAATGATAACTCGAAACGTAATCGTATCAGATGTTCGTTTTGCAAAGCGTTCGGTCACACATCTAATGAATGTCGTAAGGCTAATAAAGTCGATAGTGACAATAAAGCTAATAAAGTAGGTACTAGTGATAAAGATGTTAATCCGATACGTTGTTATGGATGCGGCCAGCCAGGGGTGGTGAAGTCAAAGTGTGAAACTTGTTCGAGTAAACCCGCGCCCACCAAACCGTCCGACTTTAACGTCGTGAAAGGTGACTTCTTCGCGTCAACGACGTCACACCCTTTGTTAACAATAAGCGTTGTAGGTAAGGAAGGGGTAGCAATAGTCGATACCGGAGCTACGCACAGTGTTGCTAGCCAATTATTGTATTCGTTGTTAGTGAATAGTGGCGTTCAATTCCAAGAAACGGAGCGTTATATCGGGCTCGCCGATGGCTCGTGTCATAAGAAAATGGTAAAGATCGCTACTGTACCTGTCACCTTAGATAGTCGAAGAGTCGACACCGAGTTTATGGTTTTTCCTGGTGATGACACCAGAACACTTTTAGGTCGTGATTTTATTGCTAACGCGGCTATTGTTCTAGACATAGCTCAGGAGTCATGGCATTTTGCAGATAGTCCAGGAGACCGGAATCCGTTTTTGCAATCTTATGTATTGAACAGCGCGGCCGTAACACAAGCAGAGGTCTGCGATGTGTCACTGCGCCGAGATGAAGGTATGAGCTTACCACCGGAGCACAGGGCCACGCTCAACGGGTTCTTACAAGACAGAGTCGCTCAGTTTGCTTCGGCGGGACCTCCTACGGACTTCGCCGTCCATAAGATAAAGGTAAGCGAGACACAGGAACCTTTGGCTTCTCCTCCCTTTAGATTGTCGCCGCCTAAGAGAGAGGCACTCGAGAAGGAACTGCACAAACTGGTCAACTCTGACGTCATTGAGGAATGCGAGTCGCCATGGGCATCGAATGTCGTGCTTGTCAAGAAGAAGGATGGCAGCTTCAGACTGTGTGTTGACTACCGCAAGCTCAATACTGTCACTGAACCTGACCGGTACCCTCTCCCAAGGATCGAGGACATTCTTCACGACGCAAAAACAGCTAAGTACATGACTACCCTTGACCTCCGAGCTGGCTACTTTCAAGTGAACGTCGACCCTAACGATAGGGACAAGACAGCATTCACGACACCGCTCGGCACTTATAGATTTAAACGCATGCCAATGGGTTTGCGCAACTCAGGCGCCACGTTCCAGAGGCTGATTGACAGATTCAAGTCGAACTTGCCAGGTACTACTCTTCTAGCATATTTAGACGACTTGTTGATAATGTCCGATGAGACCTTCGAGAAGCATCTCGCCGATCTCACCTCCGTATTTGATCGACTCGCCATGTTCAACTTGCGGGTAAACCGCGAGAAGAGTCACTTCGCGAGGGAATCGGTAAAGTTCTTAGGGCACATTATCTTACCAGGTGGTATCCATGTCGATCCAGGGAAGACCGCAGCAATCGCGGACATGCCGACGCCTCGGAACGTAAAACATCTGAAATGTTTCCTGCAGACCTCGAGCTGGTTCAGGCGCTTTGTCCCTGATTATGCAGAGGTCGCCAAACCATTGACAACGCTGCTAAAAAAGGAAAGTATATGGAAATGGGGCCCGGAACAGCAGGCAGCATTCGAGAAGATCAAGCAACTGCTAGTATCGGTGCCGATCCTGCGTCAGGCTGATGCGATGTTACCCTTCGTCCTCAGAACTGATAGCAGTGGATATGCTCTCGGGGCGGTTCTCCTCCAGGGGGAGGGGACCGACGAGCGCCCAATAGAATACGCCAGTCGACTCTTGACGGCCGCTGAAAGGAACTACAGCACGACAGAGAGGGAGGCTCTAGCCGTCGTCTGGGCAGTCTCCAAGTTCAGGGGGTACATAGATGGCGCTGAAGTCGTGATCAAATCGGACCATCAACCACTTAGGTGGCTGATGAGTATGAAGTCTCCGAGCGGTCGCCTAGCAAGGTGGGCCCTGAGTCTTCAGGAGTATAACCTGAAAATAGAATACACACCAGGTAAGGCCAATGTTATAGCCGACACTCTATCGCGTCCGGCATGCGCCGAAGACGCCGATTGTGACCTGTGCTGCGCTGTGGTCGACGTGCCGTCGCGCAGTCTGAGGGACCTGCGCGAGAACCAAATAAAAGACCCAGAGGTAAGTAAAATCGTCGAGGCCCTGGAATCCGACGATCCCTCTAGGGGGAGGGTATGGTCCAACAAAGGGTATGTGCTCGCCGAAGGTGTGTTGTATAGATATTGCCCTGAGAACGATGAGCACGATGACGCCAGTCTGGTGGTCCCAGAACAGGAACGCGCCAAAGTATTGGCCGAATACCATGATGCACCCACTGCTGGTCACATGGGCGCGGAACGTACGCTGCAACGCTTAGTCGGTAAGTACTATTGGCCAGGAATGCGTTCCTACGTTACGCAGTACGTTAAAAATTGTGTACCTTGCCAGCGTTATAAGGCAGACACTAGGAAACCGGCTGGGTTGTTGCAGACGCCCGCTTCTGCACGCCGGTTTGAGGTTTTAGCCGTGGACCTGTTCGGCCCTCTACCTGAAACAGCGAAAGGACACAAATGGATCCTGATAGTCGAGGACACCTGCACGCGCTGGGTGGAGCTGTTCGCCCTTACTTCAGCTACCAGTGAGGAATGCGCAAAGGTACTTGTATCAGAAGTATACTTACGGTTCGGAGTCCCCAGGCGCCTGGTTAGTGACAACGGTGTCCAATTTATAAGTGAGGTAATGCAGCAGACCTGTCACGCGATGGGGATTACACAATCACTTACCTCATTTTACCACCCCGAGGCAAACCCGGTGGAACGTAAGAACCGGGACCTCAAACCACAGCTGGCGATTCTGGTGGGTAAAGACCATGATACGTGGGATATCCACTTACCTGCAGTCCGCTTCGCCATGAACTCGGCAGTCACGTCAGGAACCGGTTACTCACCCGCTTATTTGAACTTCGCGCGAGACATGCGCGCGCCAGCAGATGTCATGTCAGAGATGCGCACCATAATCGAGAACGATAATTATGTAGGTGACATCACTAATTATCTCAAGAAGATTTCGTCGGTACTCTTAGACGCTCGTGACGTCTATGAGAGTGCCCAGGCGGCACATAAGAAGTACACCGATGAACATCGCCGACCAGCTCCAGATTATAAGGTTGGTGATCTAGTACTGTTGAAAACTCAAGGGGCTAACGATACCGGCAGAGGGCAGACGTCAAAGTTTATCCCTCGCCGTGACGGGCCATACAAGATCCGGGCTGTGGTCAGTCCCACCACATACACCCTAGAGCGCCTCAGCGACGGTGTGGTATTGGGTAAGTATCATGCCTCTACTCTGACTCCCTTCGTTGGTCGCATCCAAGCCCCAGTACAGGAGAAACGTAAGAGGGGGAGGCCTCGTAGAAGCTAACCCAAACGCGAGGACGTTCGTTAGGGTTAGAGGGGGAGACTATCACGCGCATTTTTGGGATTGAAACGTAGTATGGCGCGCGGCCGCAGAGCTAGCTTAACATCGGCCGAGCGCCGCGCATGCGCGCCGCGCTGCCCACGCGCCGCCCCTGCCGCGTCCCTCCCGCGCCGCGCTTCGAGTCAGTTAGTCGCGCGCCCGCTCCGATCCGCAGAGCACACGTAACGAGTTCGTACCGACCACGGCTCTCGATTTCTCCCGCCTTACCTGTGATAAACTGTTCTCGTGTACAATAAACTGTTCTAGTGTAAAATAAACTGTTTACCGTGGCTAATCGTCGTTTTCTTCCGTTGGCACCAACACCCGCACGCCTTGTTCTAATATATTTTAAATATTCGAAAGTAACTCGACAGATTTACTTTCGAATTCTTTCTTCGATTTTTTTCTTTCAGACATTTCGATAAAATTTGGCAAAGAGATAGATTGCATCCCGGGGAAGGACATAGGATAGTTTTTTATCGACATACCTCGCGGGCGAAGCCGCGGGCGGAGGCGAGTCTGATGTAAAGTTAAATCAATAAGCTGGATAAGTTTTCACTTTCCTATAAATCCATGATACATTATCAGCCAGTGGAGCATAATGGATTTTCAACAATATACCATAATATATCCCAGTATCGCAAAATTCCTTGTCGCTCTTCCGCTCCATTCGATAGTGTTGGGGAATATTGAAATTTTATGCGTCCAAAAGCCGTGAAGTATTAAAGTCGCATTGGAAGAGGGCTGGGTGACTGAGGGGAAAGTTCTTCACATTCACTCTGCAATTTTTGGGTATGGCACAAGATATTTCTGGTACATTCTTTGGCTATCCGCATCATTTGTAAAGATTTTGCGCTGGCAAAGACTATTTTGCTCCCTTTACAGCCCAAGTAGACTTTTGACCACATGCCTTTAAACCCTTGTTAGAGAAAGTCATTATTTTAATGTTAAATCTTTGTTTTGAGGAATGTTGTGATGATGATGATATGACAACGGTGTGGTTTAAAATTTTTCTTGTATTGACAAAAATTTAAAAGGTTATGCTTAGATGGTTTGATCATGTTGTGAGGATGAGTGCAAGACGACTAACAAAGGTTATTTATAAGGCCTTGTAAATAACTTTTGTTAGTCTAGTGTACTTTCTGCTTACCCATATGGATAGAAAGCGTAAGTTTACGTATGCATGTATACCTTAGGTTTTTACAATGTAGTGAGTCAGAAGTAATTTTTTTTTAAACTTAATTTAAAACTGAATCTTTCGAATCTCTTAAGTAAGAATGTTTATCTAGAAAATAATGGACTCCACACAAAACATGTCATGTCATCCTTGGCATAAAAAGAAAGAATCCACAATCAGTATTGACAATAGAACCATCGAAACACGTCTTAATAAGTTAATAAATTTCTATAAAATGTCGAGTCACGCCATAAACAATACTTAATAATACTGGCAACATTCAATACACATTATTAGATAAAATCTACAAGATGTAACGTTGTCTCATTGTTCAGGTTGGAAGGTCGAGAATGTCGACGTGTCCCAAAGTTAAGAATCGAATTAACATTTTAAATGCGAATCAATTTGCTGTTAAAAAACTATTGGTTCGCGATTGGAAATCGGAAAGTAAAGAGCTGGAAGTGAGAAGTGTATGTGTCAGACATTTAGCCAATGTGTCATGAAATTCAAATTTTTTGACATAATATGTATTGATACCAGCTAGTCCAGCTACAGATCAGGGGTCTAAAAAGGTCACTTTGGCATAATCATAAAAGGATAACATTATGAATCTTAATGGACAGTTAAGTTAAGGCTCCTACAAACAGGCGCGACACGCGACAAAATCGCGCGCGTCACAAAGGCACCGCAAGTCGCGCAACGAGCGGTGCCTTTGTGTCGCGCGCGATTATATCATTGGTGAAGGATTTTTCAGTTTTGTCTGTGCTAAAATACCAATCAATCCAATCCAAATCCAAACCCAATCTCTTTGATATAGTACGTAGTGCAGCGAAAAACACGGACTGTCTTCGCTATATTAGGATTCATAATGTTATCCTTTTATGATTCCGCCAAAGTGGTCTTTTTTGAACTGCGATTACTTTGGCTAAGCGTGACGAATCTGTAAAAATACCTATGCAAGCTTTTATAGCAGTGATCGAAAATTGCCTAAGGTTTTTGAAGTGAAACTTCGCCGATAATTGGACGAGAAATGACAGTGAAATTTCAAGGGCGCGTCACGTTAAGGCACATTTCGTTACAGGAAAGAGAAGCAAGATATAACTCTCTCAGTCTCTCACACTAAATCTCTCATATACTTTATTTTTTTTAAGAAGTTTCACTTCCATCATATTGTACGATGCTGCACGCGCAATTTTAATTCAATATTATAATCAAAAGTCACTAGTAGGGGATCAGTATTTATTCAGTCGATTATGCGTGCTAAGGTGGGTTTTAATTTACAGAATAACATGGTCGTGTTCGATCTGTAAAGTGATGTGCATAATGTATGAGTAATAATAAATTCATGTTTTTAGTTCCAAGGGGTTGTAGTTTTAAGATGACTCGGAGCTGATAGCGGATGTACGGAATTTATTGAATAATTTCCTCATACTAGATTTATGAGGAAGTTTCAAAGTAACGGTGGAGACAGGGTAATAGCAAAAGTATCGGGATAGAATGACGTGCAGGATAATGTAGGGCGTGTTTCGACGAGACAAGTTTAGAGTTTGAAGAGCTTTAAGAAAAGAAGCAGATGTAAGGAAAGATGGATTGATTGATTAAAAAGCGAAATCATAAGTAAGTATGTATGTATATGACGGGGATGGTATAGTGTGCCTCGTTATTATCAGCCATATTTTAACTAGTGTGGGCTACAGTGGGTATGTGTTGGTTATTGCGCAATAGAAAAACCGTTCGCAGATCAAATCAGATTTTAATTTCACGAACAATTTAATCACCCTAGCAAATAACACACTGTAGGTACACGATACAACCAGATACGGAACACAGGACAGTTTCTGAGCACATGTTGTTCGTACGATGTCCAATGTCCAAGAGCCACATCGTTCTGTCGAGCTGTCGTCGACCCCCACGAACTCAGGCTAGACTCTGTCGAGCGCCACCAGATTACGCTAGCGTTCCGAATAGTCAAACGAATGACCGGATGCGACATATATGTTAGGCAAAAAGACCGCAAACCGCGTTAATTTCACGACAAAATAGACCACAATACGCCAACTTCGTGTGGTGGCTGTTTTGAAGGTGCCAGAACGCATTGAGGTCTATTTTTCGCTCAATGAGAGCTTTCAGTCTTTGAAGTCAAACTTATTATATAAGATAAGATAAGATAAGATAAGATATATTTATTTGTCAAAAACATGTGTAGGTTCACAATCAGTTGGAGCGATTTCAAAAAAAAAGTTTCAGCATATTTTGCCTTGAAAGGCGTACAAATGTGGTAATAATAATATAATTCAAAGTACAGGGAAAAAACAAAATCATAAAGTTACATAAAGTTACATTAAATTAATAAAAATAATAATAAAAATGTCTAGAATACATCATTTAAATATTCGGCAACATCATAATAGCATTTATCTATTAAAAGTTTCTTCATGTTTTTCTTAAAACTATTAGTATTCAAATCTTTGTATGCCTTTGGTACCTTGTTATATAATGTTGGGGCCATGCAGAATACACTCTTACGCATGAGTGCTTTTTTAGCACTATGTATACGAAGTCTCCGATTATCACGTTGACTTCTTTCGGAACCCTCTGAAGCCCTCGGAAACAGTTGGGGATTCTTTTTAACAAATAATACTGTTTCTAATATATACAAGGAAGGAAGTGAGAGAATTTTATGTTTAATAAAATATGGTTTGCAACTGTCTGTAGTTTTAAGACCAAACATAGCTCTTATGCATCGTTTTTGCATTCTAAATATAAAATCTTTATGTGTAGAGTTCCCCCAGAAAATTATACCATATCTAAGGATCGATGCAACAAGTCCGTGATATGCCGTAAGCAATGTATCCGTATTTACGATTGGGGCGAGTTTATACAATGCGTAGGAAGAACTACTTATTTTCTTACTAGTTTCTTCAATGTGATCTTTCCAATCAAGTTTCTTGTCAATGGTTAGTCCAAGGAATTTGGCATTACCAACTCTGCATATGGTGTGATTTTTATAGCTTAAGTTAATGTCATTTCTTATTGGTATTCTTTGACTAAAATGCAAGATTTGTGTTTTATTTAAATTAATTTTTAGATTATTATTATCTAACCAGTGAATGATAGAAGCTAAAGCATTATTAATGTCAAGTTCATAAGTGTCCGTTTTCTTACATGCTATTGTGACTGTGCTATCGTCTGCGAATAGAGTCATTGGATGCTCAATATATTTCGGAAAGTCATTTATATATATGATAAAAAATAATGATGCCAGAACGGTTCCCTGGGGTACACCAAATTTTACTATACGTTCTTGAGAAAAATACGTAGTCGCTTTTTTGTTACGATCTATTCTTGAGATTGCTGTGATTTGCCTTCTATTGGACATATAGGATTCAATTAATTTAAGAACATTGCCTCTTACTCCGTATGCGTCAAGTTTATTAATTAAAATAGTGTGGTCAACGTAGTCGAATGCTTGTGTCATATCGCACAGCACAGCGCAAACGGGAGTCTTTTCATCCATCCGTAGCATCACAGTGTGTAGAAAATCATAGACCGCCATATTGATTGTCTTATTTTGTCTGAAACCTTTTTGCTCATTACAAAGAATATTATTTTTTTCCATATACGTATATAATTGTTTGTAAATGTATTTTTCAAAAATCTTTGACATAATTGGTATCAGCGCTATTGGTCTATAATTTTCGATTAGGTCTCTGTCGCCTTTCTTAAATAGTGGTTTTACTATTGATGTTTTCATACCATCAGGAAAGGTACCCGTACTGATACATAGATTCATGATGTGGCTTAAGTGGCTGCATATTATATCACCGACAGACTTAATTATTTTGGTAGAGATACCGTCATAACCCACGCTGTTAGTATTTTTAAGTTGTTTTATAATGTTTAAGATATCACACGGTATACTTGGGGCCATGAACATTGATTTTTGTCTGTTCAAAATGCCTGATGTGACGTTTTTTCCCGACTCTTGTATAGGGACAACTCTGTCAATGAAACAATTATTAAAATGATTCGCTATTGATTCTGGATTTGTAATTACATTGTTTTCAACATTAATTTTATTTATATAATCTCGAGGTACATTTAATTTATTATTATTTATTATTTGCCATGTCGATTTAGTTTTATTCTCGGACGTTTTGATTTTATAATTATTTTGAGCCCTTTGGGTAAGTCGTATAATTTTTTTAAATAATTTACTGTATTTAATAAAGTGCAATTTATTGGTTTCAGACGGTTTAAGTCTATATTTCCATAAGAGATGCCTCTTTTTCTTACTGCAAACTTTAACACCACGTGAGATCCATTTAGCTTTTCTGCCTATCTTAATAGTAATAAGTTTACATGGAAAGCAAAGTTTATAAAACAATGTAAACTCCTCCATAAATGAATTATATGCGATGTTAGGGTCATCTGTATTATAAACATCCGCAAATGTCAGACTTTCTAAACAAGATCTGAACTTCAATATATTTTCTTTTGCATAATCTCTCTGTGTTTTTTTCCAGTATTTACTATTGTATGTATTTTTCACAGGACATTTTAACAGTTGCGCCGTATGGTCAGATAATGCAAATTCTATCACTTCAGTTCCACATCGATTTCGAAAATTATGTGCGAAATTATCGATGCAAGTCTGGCTTTTTAATCGAGTAGGTTCATTAATGGCTAGTTTCAGATTGTAATTTAATAACAAACAAGTAAAATCAAGGCATACACTATTTTTTTTCATGATGTCAATATTGAAGTCACCAGCTAATATAATGTTGCTATATTTTTTATTACTTACATTCGTTAATAATTGTTCTAGTTTTTTAAAGAATGCACTCAAATTTGTAGCTTTTGGTACACGATAAATACACACAATCAAAATGTTATACTTTGTCAGTTCTATTCCACAACATTCAAATGTATTAGCTGTTGACAATTTCGTAACCTCAGGTACTTCTTTCCAAAGATGTCCATTTCTGACTAAAATACACGACCCACCTCTTTTACTATTAATTCTGCTAAAACATGATGCTAAACTGTAGTTTGGGATCAGTAGATGTGTTTCATCGCCCTCTGACATAAAATGTTCCGTTATGCACAATATATCAACTTTTAATTCCCTATCTATAAGTTCATCTAAGCAAATTGTGAGCATGTCAGATTTGTTGATCAATCCTGCAATATTCTGATGCAATATTAATAATTTCTCTTTAGTCAAGAAAAAAATTAGCTTCTTCTAAGTTGGTCTGTAATTCGTTGTTGTTGTACTCTTGTAAATCCTTAAGGCGGATGTTCCGATGGGCCGTCCATACATTTTTCGTGGGGATTATACGCTAAACATAGACACTCTTTGTTGAAAACAAATCATTTTATCACTTTTCTATAATGAACTGTCCCCGCGATCGACCTTTTTAGGAAATAATTTACATTATTTACTGAGGAAAACGATCGCGAAATCCAGACCAAATTTGACAGTTGCGTCACTAGTGTGCGTGAGTTTTGACCAGCAAAGTAAGCAAACTCAAGCGCCATGATTGCGATAGTTTAGAGATGAGAACGCTAGATGGCGTGTAGGCATTATTATAATTCTGTTTAATCAATATAATACGTACAATAATTGATTTATTTCCTTTCATACCTTTCATGAACAGGTTCACCAAAAAAAACTTTATAATTAATAACCTGACCTGACGACCTTCCCAACATAAACGACTTTATTACATAATATTGTTTTGTGGCAACATAAATATCATTATTCGTAGATAGGATTTATGCGACGTTGCCGTCCCACCCGAGCTGTGTTCGTAACCTTGAACTCATGAACTACATCGAAAGAATTACCAAGAAAACCGTTGCCACTCTTCTTTCGCCGTAGCGACATGATATAAAAATATAATTTTGAGATTGCTTGTATGCAATAGCTTGGCGCGCGGAATTGCTCGCGGAATTATTCTATTTTGTATGCTTTGCATTTTCATTGATTCAAATTATTGCAATATTTCTAGTATGTTATTGCAATTTATTGTAGGTATAGTAACTAATAATGATTCAATTTTAAAAATAAGTAGGTAAGTGCCTATCTTTCGGCGGTTTTAGAAACAGAAAGTTGCCCCGTGAGTTAGGTTTTAGGCGCTGAAATCCCGTCACAATACTAATTACTTACCTATGTATCAATTACATAAGTACAAAGTCAGTGGTTATCATAACTTTAATGCGTTTGTACCTATATTTTTTGGTCAACAATAAATTAAATAAAGTACATAATATGTATTATAATTCGGAAACCCAACAAACATTTGCAAAATCGAAGTACCTACAAAATAGAATACCTTTTACGCACAGTATAAACAGTTTCAGACAAACATATATTATTTATAGTTTGATAGTTATGTCGCACGGCGGACGCCGGACGGCGCGCAGCGTAGGTACCTCCAACAATAGAGCTAGACGTGCGTTCAGAAACAAACAAATGATTGAGTTACTTACATCAAATTAATAAACGTGATTTATTGTTTGTATTTAAACATCTAATCTGTTTATTTTTTTTCTTATTTGTCGACTAATACTCTACCAGGAATATAAAGATAAGTAAAATTTTATATGTATTATTAATATTAATAATGAGTTCAGAACGTAACCTTGTCATAGATAGTATGCCCAGAGTACTTTGCAAAGAGTAAAGTACTATGAGTAATAGTGTTCTGTGGTAAAGTAACTACACACATCAAAAGTGTCTAGGGATCAAGCATTTTTATGCGGATTTCTTGAGATTGAGATGTGGCTTTGTAATAAATTTATGATTTTATAAATTTATATGGATCCTTTTTGGTGCATTTCATAATTTGAATCAGGAACTGTGAATCAAATTCGAGTAAAAGATGAAAATCAGCTGTCAATATTTTCCCTATAAAAACATACAACGCATTGAAGACATTATTAGTGCTACTGTTTCCCTACTACTGATTAAAACCAACGTTATTATGGAGCGGTGACGTCATTTAAGCAGGGAAGAAATGCTCAGAGCCGTGGGAATGATAGAAGCTGGTTCCCGGCAACGTACTGTGGCTTTAGCTCTGAATACAAGTCAGAGTGTTATCAGTCGACTTTGGACACGTTACCGAAGCACTGGTACCGTGGCTGAGCGCCATGGAGGACGGTATCGCTGCACCACACGGAGACAAGACCGATACATTCAAATCTTAACTCGAAGAGCTCCAACAATAACCGCCATGATGTTAGCCGTGAGGCTTCATCACTCTTCAGGGAACTTAATTAGCGACCAAACAGTCAGAAACCGCTTGCATGAAGTGAACCTTCATTCCCGAAGACCGCTACGGGTACCACCTATAGCAATGCACAATCGTAGGATTCGATATCAATGGGCTCTTGAACACAGAAATTGGGCAGAAGAACAATGGCGTTTCGTGTGCTTTTCTGATGAGTCTCGTTTTGGTATGAGACCGGATACAAGACGTATACGACACTGGAGAACCCCTGGACGCCAACAGCGATTAAAATCCTGCCAGGAAGTCCATCCTTATAGTGGTGGAACCATCATGGTATGGGCGGGTATTTGGATCGGCGGAAGAACTGAGTTGATTTGGATCAGAGGCAACCTCAACGCTCAAATTTATGCTGAGACGATTGTATCAGACGTCATCGTTCCTCTACAAGTGCAAATCGGTCCCTTATTTCAGTTAATGCATGATAATGCACGACCGCACACCGCAAGAGTTGTAAGACAGACTCTCGCCGCAGCTAACATCAATGTCCTGCCCTGGCCTGCTCAGTCGCCAGACTTGAACCCGATTGAGCATGCATGGGATATGCTACAGAGAAGAGCTCTGCCGAATATGGAGGGTATCCAGTCGCAAGAAGACCTTTTTTTGTTGTTGCAACGAACATGGGCGGCCATTCCACAGCGTGATTTGGATGAACTCATTTTGAGTATGCCAAACCGATGTTCTTGTGTTGTTAGTGTTCGCGGTAGAAACACGGATTATTAATTGTTTAAGTTACCCAATAAAATTTTAAAGAAAACTGTTATTTCAGTCTTTTTTTCGAACTTTTGTGTTAGTGGTTCAAATGTCAAAAATCCCTTTATTAGGAAAATGGCAAATTTCTTTATTAATGCAAAGGTGACTTGGTTTATCGTTACTGTGACAAACGGAAACACTTTATTTGATGAATCCTTAAAGAAAATTTTAATTAATATCAATCAGGAGAAAAGTTATTGCAAAAATATATGTTGATCCCTAGACACTTTTGATGTGTGTATATATGAAGTACTTTGATAGTATGTGATCGTATCATATCCAGTAAGATCAATATCTTATAAAGTAGCAATTCTTTTCTAGTAGAATGCTTCAATTTCTTATAATAATAGTAGCAATTCTTTTCTAGTAGAATGTTTCGTCTACGAAATTCTGCTAGCTCATTGTACGGGTGTGAAATTCGATACTATTAAATTTTATTCAAATACTGAGTGTATAGAAGTAACATAATATTCTTTTGTTTTACTTTATTTCAGATTTCTCTAATCCTGAAACTGATTCATTACAATTGACTGTGGAAACTGTTCCAAAGAAATGGATATCTGGGTATCGCATTGTGGACCTGAAGAATGTAATTGAGTGGGCATTCCAATTGGAAAGACACCGAAATATGTGTGAATCTTCACAAATTGAATTTGGTAATGAGAGACTTGATGGATTTCGAAGTGAATTAATTTTCAAGTGCAGTATGTTTGGTAACTAAGACGACCCACTGACCGTGGAAGCACTACGGAGAGCAGTAATAAAATAAATACTGCATTTTTGTGGGCAACTGCGACTGCTGATAGCTGCTACTACACTCAATCAGCTCACATTACAAGTCTCATGAATATTCCAACAATGTCGGCAAATAAATTTCGTCGTGTTGAAAAAAAAATAGGCAGTGTGTGGTTTGAACATTTGTCAGAGGAAATCAAAACTGCTGGTGAACAAGAAAGGTCAGATACTATTCAAAAAGGTCATGTATCTTCAGACAGTGTTCCATTTGTTACTGTATGTAGTCGGAGGATGGCTGAAAAGGTCATATGGCCATAACTTTGATTCATCTTCTGATAAGGTAAGTTAATATATTACTAAACACATACATACATAAACTCACGCCTTCTTCCCATGGGGGTAGGCAGAAACTACAGAACGCCACCTGCTACAATACCTTACATACTCCTTTACTAAACACATATTTGGTTCTGTATGAACTTTTTATTATGTGCAATATTTACAAGTGTTGCTTTTCATTTCCAGGCCTGCATTATTGGTAAAGAAACTAAGAAATGTCTATTTCTTGGTGTTCAAAACAAATATTGTTATACGTGTCAATATTATGAAAAAAGGAAACATGGACATGAAAGCACATAATTGGCAGCAATGGAATCACAAATTATTGTGGAAAGCTTTCAAAAGAGTGAAGAAATGCATCAACTTCGTTATTTGAGTTTTATTGGAGACGGAGACTCGTCCGTGTTTGCAAACTTGAAAGAGAAAGGTTCATATAGGAACTTTAGTCTGAGGTGGGAACATA
This sequence comes from Oligia fasciuncula, assembly GCA_963082905.1. NCBI lineage: Eukaryota > Metazoa > Arthropoda > Insecta > Lepidoptera > Noctuidae > Oligia > Oligia fasciuncula. The sequence goes on along the minus strand of OY720392.1, from coordinate 2,573,525 downwards.
ATAAAACAAATTGAATGCAAGAATCATGTAATCAAAAACTATACCAGGGCACTATACAAGGTAAATAAATAAATCAAATTGGTATTTGACATCTCAAGATTAGTGAAGCATATTCTGTATTCATATTTGTACTTTTTTTAGATCTTGGCCAACACTAAGCTCGCACTATTATAAATATTTTAAAGCCAAACATGATGAAGCTTACACTAGTGGCATGGAAAATTATAACGTATAAGAGTGAGAGTGCTGCTATGGCAGCAGCATAGCATAGCAGCATAGCCCGCTTCATATATTCGGAATACATGAAAACTGCAAGGATTTTTACTGCAATGTCAATAAAACAGCTGCAAATGGAAATATAATAAGTAAGAATTGTAGTACCAGTTAGAAATGCTTTGATTATCATGGTACAGCGGTGCTATTCTGTAAACCGTGAAAACTTAGGTGAAATGAGCGTGGAGTGAGCTGTCAATAGGTCAATCTCTAGCAAAAACCAACTCACTTCACCTAAGTTTTCACGGTAAGATTTTTACAGAATCAACCGGCAGTATTGTTTCTTTGTACGTTACATAATCATCTATTTAAATTTTATTGATATTTTCTAGTAAAATATTCTATTTTCAGGATTATCGCTTGCTACTGGACACAAATGGCATACATAGCCCAGGGGCATATTTTTCAAAATACATAAATGGAAAGGAACAAATCAGAATACGACAGAAGTCGTCAACACGAAAACGACGTATTCTGCCAGAAATCATATTGAGATATGTTCAAAAAAATGCTAAATGTATAGATTTGAATGGTATGTATACTCAGCTAGATATCAAGTTATACATTTCCAATATAAGCTGACCTCCCATTGTACGGAAATCCTATACAATGCGATATCAGCTACTGGAAATGTATAGCTGGTTAATTCTTTTTTTTACTTCATAAATTGCATCAATTTCAATGTCTAAAATATATTATTATGTTATTCTAGTGAAAAATCGTCCATCATCAGTTGGAAATTCGAGCAACTAGTAAAGTTTCAATATACTTATAGCAGTTTTGGAGAATGATGGTAAAGGACATTTTGAAATGAATGGGCAACAATATTCGTCCAAAGTAACATAATTATATTCTAAGTAAAGTTATTTTTCTTTGCAGCAGTAGCAGCCTTTAGCAGTAGACAAGAAGACTCACGGCACATGGTGAAAACAACCAAGTCAAACGATTTTTGATAAAATTGTATTTTTGTAGTAGTTTGTTTAGAATCAACATTATCATATCATTGTATATTACTTTTTATTTGTATTTACTATAAAATGAAAAGGTGAAATAATACTTTATTATGTAAGTATAACCACCTGGTGATCTCAATCGCAGGTCTTTAGATTTTTCTTTTTCTAAAAACTTTGGTAGGAGTGCTTTGACATTATAAAATATTTTACACTCTGGTTATAAGTAATTGCATACTACATTGTATTTTTTTGATTTGTTGTTATCTTTTTTTTTTCTTGTGTCTGCTAGGTGTAATATCTGTAATAATTGGATATGCTATAAATTTAATCATGTATCAGGCTACATTTGTGTCACTTCAAATACTTTTATTTATATTTAATTAGTAGTAAGGTAATAAAATAAAACTATCTTTATAAACTGTATAGATTGAAGTTTTTGTAACTGAACAGACAGCTGTGCTGCTGGGGAGTTTGTTGCGCCACTTCTTCTTTCCAGCTAAAGCACTAGGGAGAGGTTAAGGGCGAATCCCATCGACAAAAGACATGCCGGGGGTAGGCAGAAACTACAGAACGCCACCTGCCACGATACCTTACATACTCCTTTTGTCTCGTTTAAGTTCATAAATCTGGTCATACACGCACGCCGGTTGTGAGTACTACGCACAGGCACAGTATTCATAATATTCGCAAGGAACGCATTTAATTTTTCATATAAATATCGTAGCAGGTGGCGCATTTTTTAAATACACGCCACCTAGTAGTCTATTCTTGTAAACGTTTGAAAGTACTCGCTTACGTCTGTGTGTGTAAACGACCTGTATTCAATGGCAGATTTTATTTGGGGATTATGTGTCGAATTGGGTGGATTTTGAGGCAATGTTATGACCAAATACAATAAAGAGTAATGTCCGATAACCGCGTCTACCACTTCTACAACTTAATAATGTGCCAATTACACATAAAACAAAATAAACTAAAAATGTTGACATCAGCGCCATCTAGCGGGAAAATGGCCCGGAGCAGATCGTATGATCCTCCTTAATATAGTCGTTTAGGTCACTGAAGATGGCGCGAATGCCTTTGTCATTAATTATTCCAGTCTTTGTATTATACAGTGAATAGTCATAATATATATTTTTATTGGAATCTAAATGATATGCATGCTCATGGGTAATAATGTCCAAGTATAAAAGGTTGTTGAAGTTTTCAACCCTCCAGTTATGCATATTTACGTAATCTGTACATTACATAGGTAGGCAAACAGATGATTACATTTGTATGTGTTATATTTCGCAGTGCCTCACGAATAAAAATAATCTGGTCAAAGTAATTTTCCGTCACCATAAAGTCTTCTTCACCTATAAGTATGATACAATAATCTTGTTTTGTGAAAGTGGATAATTTTTCGCTTATTCCTGTAAATAGTTGTTTATTACCTGCATGGGGTGATATGTAGTGGCATAACTCAAAATTACCCTTGATTGTCGCTTCAGCAATCGATAAAATCTTGTTTTTGTTATTGGTACTTAATAGACATATTTTATTTTTAGTTGTTTCTGTTTTAGTGTCACTCCTTTGTGATTTCTTGTTGTTCTTTTCAAGTTCAAAATTTATTTCAGCATCACTATTTGTAGGAGAACTCGTTCTAATCTGCTTCGTAACAGGTTTAGGTTCAGGTTTCCGTTTCTGTCGTTTTTTCTTGCTGCTCAGGCGCACGGATGATGGCGTAGGAGTATACCTGACTTTATTGTAGTTTTCTATAACTGTTTCTTTGTGCTCTAATTCTGATTTTAGTTGTTGATTTTCCTCTAGCAAATTTTCTACTTCTTGGTGTACGGATGCTAATTCCATTCTTAACTCATTTATTTGCTTGATGTAATTCTCATTTTCATTCATAGTATTCTCAGGTAAACTCATTCCAGTAGTATCAAACATTGAGCTCGAAGAATTATTCAAAGAAACGGTTTTGTTGGTTTTACGGTATGTAATGTAATCGGAATCCATTATTGTTTTTTTTTTTTTTTCTTTTTTTTTTATTAAAATGTTCTTTATACAAGTTTTGGTTTAAAATATCTTAATAAAGTCAAAGTCTTCAAAAAGTAATAATTTTCTACCAAATACTGAACTATTTGTGCACTGGTATCCCTAATCGTTAGTTTTGCACCGTTGGTGGCAAGTAGCGGTACTATCTTGGTTAGTTTATTCACCGCTTGGTGACGAGCTGGCGCTAGTTGTCTAACATTGATTAGAGTCCAAAGGTCAATTTTAAAAAATGTTTTTCTTAACGGTGTTTATATTATTATACTTCGTAACTATTTCACTATTTTATGATAAAAACCGCACTTATGTTCACTATTTGACATTAGTTATAGTACGGTAGTGGCGAATTGTTGTTATTATCACTGATTTACTGTTCGTGACGCGTTTTGAGCTGGAACATACTACGAACCTAATTTGGTTATATACACTTGTCGTTTATATTCACAAATAATATCACTTATAAATTATAGTTATTGCACTGACTTTCACTACTTTTAGGTCAATTTAGACGGTTTTTTCTAATATTATTAATTTTTAAATACGCGGGACGTGTATGTAGGGTTGCCACACCTTACTTTTTAAAACAATACAATACATCATACTTACTTATCTACTTGTCATTTCGAATTATTTAGTACCTGTAGGTTATAGGGATGTGAATGAGAAGTACGATGTGGGACGGGTGCGGGTGCGGTGGGTGATGTCGGTGTGGGTGTGGAGTGTGGGTGTGTGGGGGGTGTGGTGCGGTGTGAGTGTGGTGTGGTGTGTGTGTGTGTGGAGTTTAGTAGGTATCCTAATTAAACTGAGAAAACGACACAAGTTCGATGTCAAAACTATTTCTATAACGCCTATCTGGCGTAGAAGATTCAACACTTAAGTAGTTTGGCAGCGGGACTAACTAACCGGTGCACATGAAGACGCTTAAGTGACGTCACTCGTCTAAGCTCTTTTAACCGGTAAAGCTCCGCACATGACCAATGGGTCACGAAACAATAGAAAATCAATTGTGTCTCATTATCGGACGTTAAAGGGTTAATATACACTCACACATAATGCAGTCAAAGTATTTTTATCGCATGTAGCGTCACACGCTTTACTTGTGGTAATTAGTTAACGAGCGCGAGCTTGTGGTAATAAGTAGCGTCAGCACATAACACACACAAACTTTCGACTTCGCTATTGTCTCGGACTGTACCGAGAGCTCCTGCGATTACAAACATGGCACATTCACACTGCGTTTGTACACTTGGTAAACACTGTAATTAAAAACCTGCTAATAAAAACTACTTGCAACTGCTTGTCACTGTAATCAAACATTGACCGTCAATAACCCCACCAGTTTCACTTCCATCCTCAAATAAAAACGCTCGCAACACCGACAGAACATTACCATACCGTCATAATAATTACACACAGAATAAAATGCATGAGTGTGAACACATCCGAATTCAAATTCGTTCCTCGGTTTGATCGAGTTATGCATTATTAATGAACGTTCAAGTAATTACAGTGCGGTGAGATGTATCGCAGGTAACGTTTTGTTAAGGGGCTTACAGGACCTAAACGCAAAAAACGCAAGTTTTAGAAACAATGATCGACTACAGTAAACAAAATCAGAAAAATATATGATATTCTTCAGGATATATGCTAGGTAGACAGTGTATTGAAAACATAACACAACTAATTGGATACCATAAAAAAAAAATCATGAAGATACCTCTCAAAACTTTATTTTTATAGTAAAAACCATAATACTAATATACATACAATCATTCTGATTTTTTGTCAGATTATTCTACAAGCAACATACTAAAACACTAGTGTTTTAATTTTTTTTGCCCAAACAATAGATTATTAGTAACAATAGATTTTGTAATTAAATAATTGCTTCATATTTTGAAATAAATTACCAGCGTTGTGTCATCGCGCTTCTCTTTCTTTTTTATGCAGTCCGACAGTGACCGCGCTTTAGGTCATGTAAGCCCCTTAAATGGAATCGTTCTGAGAACTCGACGTACTGTGGCGCCATGTGTGGCCTCTTGATTGAGTCGTCTTTTGTTAATTTGAAGTGTTAAATTAAGATTTTACTTTGTTTTACAGATTTTCATGCGCGGGCACGTTTGCTTTGATGAGGAATGTTCGGTGAGGAATGTAATTGGAGGATACTCAGTGCCCTATGGTATCACTGTCACGAACTCTGTCCTATAGCCTCATAACCGTACGTAATCATCTGCCTAGCCTTTACCCAACTATGTTGGGGTCGGCTTCCAGCCTAATCGGATGCAGCTGAATACCAGTATTTTACATGGAGCGACTGCCTATCTGACCTCCACAACCCAGTTACTGGGTAATACGATACACCCTTGGTAAGACTGGTTGTCAGACTTTCGGGCTTCTGACTACCCGTAACGACTGTCAAAGATCCACGAATGACAGCCGGGACCAACGGCTTAACGTGCTTTCCGAGGCACGGAGGGGTCACGGTATGTAAAGATGGTCACCCATCCACAGACCAACCGGGGCCAACCTGTTGTGTCCCACTGCAGGGCAAAAACCTCCCTTCCGTCATTCCACTTTTCTCTCTCTTTTGCAATTAGAGCCAAATCCTTTAAGTAAGAATTTAACTCGTCACGCCATTTCCTTCTACGCCTACCGCGTCGCCGCTTTCTGTTGTTCGGTTCCCAAGTTATATAAGTTATAAATGTAATAATATATTTTACATAGGACACTTAAATTTTCTTAAGTTAAGCACATCATCATCATCATCATAATCAGCCTATAATGTTCCCACTGCTGGGACACAGGCCTCCTCTCTATGAGAGGGAGTGGGCCGTAATCCACCACGCGGGCCCAGTGCAGGTTGGCAGATGTCACATGTCTTCGAATTTTTGGTTCTAAGACATGCCGGTTTCCTCGCGATGTTTTCCTTCACCGTTTTGAGAGCAGTGGTGATGAAATAATTTACACAGAGTAAAGCGCCTGTCTGGGTTCGAACCTACGACCTACAACTCGTAAGTCGCGGCCGATACCACTGGGCCACCACTGCTCCAGTTAAGCACATACCTACTGCAAAGTAGTTGTACTATGTCAATCTTATTTGTCGTGCATATTCGCATGCAGCTAGGTAAAAAGCCCTTTGAATATTTACAGTGCTCGATATGTTAGTTAGGCATTCGGATAGTATCACACCGACAAAGTACGCGTGCCTAGAAGAGAAATTCACTAGCGAATAAAAGACTCCAAGGCTTATAACGGTGCCGACCTAGTGTATTCCGTTTCCAGTAAGTGTCTTAAGAGTAAACCAGTCGCGAGTTCTAACTCACTGATGGTCACGTTGTCTCACCTGGCTTCGTGTCTGACAGAGATAGTATCAGTGATGAGCAGTTTAAACGAACAACGTCCAGTTCTCACGCACAGAAAAATGAAAAAACCACTGTAACTATAAATAAATTACAAATAAAGTTTATTGCACTCTTCGATAAGTGAGCTTTGTCCGTGAGGACTTGGTTTTAAAGATTTTACAGTTCTTTTATTACTTATTTACAGCCAAAGTTACGTTAAAAATAGCAAGAAAAACGAATATTTTGTTGGCTCATAACTTTTTAATGGCTTTTTGTTTTACTATTCTGTTTCCGTACAGACAAAATTAATAATAAGTCAAAACGATGTCATGCTTAACTTTGAATGCACAATGTCAAACAGTGGAGTAATACTCTCCCGAAATTTGTATGGAAAAAATATCGACTAGTGGCACCTTAATAGTCGTTTAAAAGATTCCAAAGGGACGAACATCAGAATCCAGTTGTGCACTGATAACATCTTATTGCCTTTGCTAATATACTTTAATAGCAGTACTTTGTAGGTATCTGAAAGTTAACATGGTTGAAATCACTTCCACGTGTGTGTTGTCATTATTATCTTCAGCCAGTATCGACTCACTGCCTGCTCTCCCTACACCGCGTCAATCGTTTGATCTTTCTTGCGATCGCGACCTATACCATAGCATCATGCCTGTCTTCTTCGAAGGTATGAGCAGAGACCTGTAGTTATATTTTAATCCCTTGTAATGGGACGAGCCTAATGCCATGAACCATTTTGTTTATCGTGGATAAACGCTTATTCTGCACTACCACGGGGAGATAGTGCAGTTATGTGGGATAGAGTCCCACATAACTGCACTATCTACTAACTCACTAAAACTCCACGGTGTCCTCCTCTGCCGCTTACGGCGGGAACACGGGCACGCGTTAGCAGTCATCCGTGAACCCGCCGCGGCTGTGCGTCACTGGACCCTCCTCTGGGGAGTATTCACCATCACCGGCGCACCAGAACACATAGCACGCCGTGACCACCCCAGGGACCAAACCAGCACATGGGCGCCAGACGACCCCGTGTCTGGGCTCCTTTGGTTGCCATGCGATGTCGCCCAAGCGGCACCGCAACCTACTTGTTGGCCGCTACGTCGTTGGCTTACCGGCAAAAGCCCTGACGAGCGGCCCCTCCTCGGGTTCCTCGTCGCCAAAACTCTGTATCTACCTAATTAACTGTGCCAATTGCCAAAAAACGTTAACATTGTTTTCAATACAGAATTAGCGAGTTATTCCGGTCTGATTCCCTGAACCCCCCTCCACCCCCCTTAGCTTATATCTCTGAAGTAAGCTTTTCTATAAACTCGTTTGTTCTCCTATAATACCTTTCCAGTTGTGTAAAATACAACGTGTAACATTAGACCATTGCATTTCACCAGGTCCGTGTTCTATAAAATCATGTTTTAAGACCTCATATATTTACAGTTAATTTTTATTGCTTGAATGCTGGCCGACCACCTCATATAAAGTCTAAGCCACCTCTAACGACGCCTTCAAACGGATAAAGATACGGACGAAAGATAAACTTTACCCACTAAAGCAAGAATCATACAAATTCCGCAAACAGTTTACAACCATGTAACAACGGAGCAGTAAAACCGCATCTCTTCAACAACATAAAACGGAACGGAATTGATAACGCAGTTGACACTGTATGAAGGCTTATCGAACCACGTTTAATTTTAGTGATTCTCGCCACCATTCGCAACTTTTTATGGGCGTATTTGTTATTTCTGATATGGATACCTACTAGTATTTTTGAAACATACACAGCTGACGATAAAGTGATTGCAAGAAAGCACTAAATGTAAGTGGTCACAGATTATGAAGCATTAAAGAGAGAAGTGATAGCTGCCCGTGTGCCTCACCGGGAGCCACGTAACTATAAATAAATGATTACGTCTCATCATCTGTGAAGACTTGACAGGTTATTTGCCGATTTTGTTTTTCTGTAGATGTAGGTAAACAATTGCCTCTTAATGACTGTTATTAAATTAACTACACTTTTTTTCAGCATCATCAAATTGAGCGTATGATGGAGCGTAGTATCACGGTAATAATATCTTTATACTGTGGTAGTATCCTTGGAGTTCGACTAACCTAGCGGATACGGAACATGATACTGCGCTCTAAGACACAAATTGCAGACGTCGCCCAAAAAGCAGCCAAGCTCAAATGGGACTTGACACGTTTGCCGCATGTTGGATACATAGTGGGCTGAGACCACCACAGCATGGTCCCTAAAAAGTCCAACGACATCGCAGAAGACCCAGGCAAAGATGGCGGGATGAACTTGACGCCTATATTAGGGATTGGTCCATATTGGCTCAAGATGGAGTTGATTGGAAAAAGGAAAGGGAGGCCTTTGGTTTGCAGTGGGACAATCATCATCATCATCATTATTATTTCAGCCGAAAGACGTCCACTGCTGGACATAGGCCTCCACTTCAACCGGTTTTGTGCTTCTCGCATCCAACGGGTTCCTGCGGCCTTCGCAAGGTCGTCGGTCCACCTTGTGGGAGGCCTTCCAACGCTACGTCTTCCGATACGCGGTCGCCACTCCAGAACCCTTCGGCCCCATCGGCCGTCTGTTCTGCGAGCAATGTACCCTGCCTACTGCCGCTTAAGTTTGGCAATTCTTCGGGCTAGTATAGTCCGCTCCATTGCCCTTTGGGTGACTTTTAGCCTTCTAATAAGGCACATTGTGAGCGACCACGTTTCAGTGCGGTAGGTGCCATAGGTCAGTGGGATAATACATGCTGATTATTATATTATCATTAAAGTGGGAACTCTCCTTTTTTAAACGCTCCGTCGCTACACTCTTCCTATTATGTTTGTTCATCAACCCGAAAAGGGACAAAAGCAAACAAACACTTCAGCAAAAATTCAATTGTACCAAGAAGAGTATAAACGAGAATCAGTTGACGTGAAATTAAAGTATCATTTCGCAATTTACAGCGGTGCTAGTACGGGAGCTATAAGTGGAAACTGTTTTTATTTGACAAAAGAAATAAAAAAAAAATAATGAGAATTCTACACTGAAAACAAATGATTTGAAAATGTATTAGAACCAGCTACTAATGATAGCTAAAATGCAAAATAATATTTTAGTTAAGATGCAGGTCAACCATTATTAATAATGTAAGAAATTATTGATGTGTGTATTGTAAGAATTTTCGACTTAAAAAAAAAGTATAAACTCAGTGAATCTGTGTTAATAAATCATTATTAATATGGTAACAAAACTGGGCGCAGTGGTTGCCCAGTTGGAGCAATGAAGGAACCCAGACAGGCGCTTTACTTTGGGTAAATAATTTCATCACTACTGCTGTCAAAAACGGTGAAGAAAAACATGGTGGGGGAACCAGCATGTCCTTTCAACAAAAATTCGAAGACATGTGACATCTACAAACACGCACTGGGCCCGCCTGGTGAACTACAGCCCACTCCCTCTTGAAGAGACGAGGCCTGAGTCCCAACAGTGGGAACATTATAAGCTGATTATCCGAACAAAGCTACAAGCAATTTACTTTTAAACATCATGAGCTCCGAAACTATAGCCTGCTATCGAAAAATTCGTTTAAAACACAAATTAATATTCCCGATGTCCACTTCGTTACGGCGATGCAGTCCATACTTTTATGGAAAATTGAATTATGCTTTATTAAATCCGTATCAGTATGAAATTTAACCATATTATGTGCCACCGTTTGCGGTATCCGGAATTTTAACGCGCGTCGCATGCGGGTTTTTTGTGAAATATTTGGTTATTATAGTAACCAGATGATTTTATTTTTGTTCAATTTAAAGAGTCGTCATTTGGTTTCTTTTTCACGTTTTCTGTGGAAAATTGATTTAGCTTTCGGTTACAGTTTCAAAGTTACATCCCTGTGATAAACAGACGGACAGACAAAAGTCATAACTTAGTAAGAGCCCGGACAACTTTTTAATACAGAACCCAAAAAAAAAAGTTCACTCTTGTTTGAAATTTTCGTTACTTTTTATTGGAAAGCCGTTTAAAGAGATTTCTAAATTACAAATGGTCATAGTTCTCATTATCAAAGTCTTTTTCTTCTTGTCTAGTACGTGTTGGTCCCTTTTTGATGTCATTCGATAGCGCGACTTGAGCAGTGGTGGTGAAATTAAATACACAAAGTAAAGTGCCTGCCTTGTTTCGAACTCACGACCTTCAACTTGTAAGTCGGGGCCGATACGACTGAGCCACCACTGCTCTGTCTTAAAAACATGACTTATGTGTCTTAGCACCCCTACTTATCGCTAACACACGCTTTAAGGTCTCTGCACCCAGCGGGCGCGGCGCGGCGGGACGGGACGGCGACGCGACGCTGAGCAGTTGTACTAGATAATAATATTACGGACGACGCCACACAGAGGCGTCCCGCTCGACGCGACGGTAACCGTCGCGCCACGCCGCCGCGCCGCAGCTGCACCGAGCGCGAATACAAGTCAGAAGCGGCGGGGCGGGGCGTGGCGGGACGCCGACGATTTGTGTTGTATGGTTTACGTATGTGGTAGTCACACTGCCGGCGGTGCGTGAACACGCCGCGTTGGACGGTACGGAGCGTGAATGTAATTTTGTATTGTTTTACAAAAATGGATGTCGAAAAACTAATCGAATGTGTTCGTGCTCACGTATATTTGTACGATTTGGGCCATAGGCAGTATAAAAACACTGTTCATGGGCGCGGCGGGACGGGACGTGATCGCGCCTGCAGTGTGAACGCTGCTGCCGCGCCAGCGCCGTGTCGCCGCGTCGCCGCCCCGCCACGCCACGCCGGCTGTGTGCAGAGACCTTAAGATCGCGCGTTTATCGAACGAAGCTCATTAACAGTTACAGCACCATTTGTTCGCAATAAAAAGTCGAAACACACTCGTCGGATCGCTAAAGACTGCAATAAATACACATTGTTAACGTGCACTTCACTTAATGCTACCTCCTACGTACAATTAAGTATTTAAATGGAGGTTTAGCGTTTATTTTTAAGTATGTTTTGATTTTATTATGTCCGAGATCGGAGATTGTGGGCCACCGGATAGTAAGATTTTAGTGATATGTTTAAGGTTTCATATTTATGAAGTTGTTTTTTTTTATCTTTATTGTTGTCATTTTTATCGATGTCACTTAATAATAATAAATAAAATAGAGGGGCTTGTGGCTAAGTAATATCAGCCGCACGGGTCGATCGATCAGGTTAAGCTACGACGCTTGCCGCGGTTGGTCTGTGGATGGGCGACAATCTTTACAAATCAAGACCCCTCCGTGCCTCGGAAAGCACGTTAAACCGTTGGTCCCGGCTGTCATTTGTGGATTTTGATAGTCGTTACGGGTCCTCAGAAGCCCGAAAATCTGACAACCAGTCTTACCAAGGGGTGTCGTATTACCCAGTATCTGGATTGTGGAGGTCAGATAGGCAGTCGCTCCATGTAAAATACTGGTATTCAGCTGCATTAAGTTAGACTGGAAGCCGACCCCAACAGATGATGATTTAATAATACCTAATAAAATATAATCAGACTGTATTGGGCCACTGCAGGGCAGAGGCCTCCCTTTCCTTTTCCAATCAACTCGATCCTGAGCCAATATGGCCCAATCCATACTTAGGTACTATAATAATATTATAAATTCGAAAGTTACTCTGTCTGTCTGTCTGTATGTTACCTTTTCACGCCTAAACCACTAAACGGATTTCGATAAAATTTGGCAGAGAGATAGATTGCATTTCGGGGAAGGACATAGGATAGCGATGCCGTTGGACGTTTTCAGGGTCCCATGATGTGGTGTTCTTAGACTTGCATATATCCGACATGCAGAAAATGTGTCCGGCCCAATCCCAATTTAGCTTAGCTGCTTTTTGGGTGACTTCTGCGATTCTTCAATCTTGTCAGATTATAAATGCCTTGTAGTCGTTGAATCTGAGAAGATTTGTGATTGTTGTCGTCATAGATTCGAAGTCTTATTAGAATCCATTATGAAAAGGCATGGATACAAATTGTATAGTAAAATGTTAAAGATTAAAATATGAATAAGTATGTTTTGACAACGGCTTTTTAACAAAAAATTACATTATCTAAACTAATATTATAAAGAGAAAAGATTTGATTTTTTTGTAAGTTTGTTTGCTACGCTTTCACGATAAAACGACTGAACGGATTTGGATGAAATTTGACACATGGGTAGACCATGGCCTGGATTAGGAAATAGGACACTTTTATCCTTTTTAGACTTATGCGGGTGAGGGTGCAACCGCGGGGCACAGCTAGTCATTCAATAAAATGGGAACGAGAGATGCTAGTAATAATAAGATGATGGAAAGATATTTTTTTTTTTTTTGCAGAGCATGAACTATGAGCAAGAAATCTTATCTTCCCTAGGTTTTAAATAAAAGACTATAACCTAATTTCTCCTAGCTACAAACAAAGCCGGCGTTATTTTACATTTTTCACCCGTCCTCGGCAGAGAAAATATTTTTATTACATTATTTAAATGCTGCCAGTGCTAAAGGATAAAGTTAGCTTTTTCTAATTAAAATTACCTAGTTAGTACTGTTATTTAACTGTTACTGAACAACGTCGCATTGTTGGAGTTTCATTAGGTATTTATTAATTAGTTAAATATTCATGGATTAGAAGGGAATTGTTCGGAATAAAGTTAGTATAGTTTATGTAACAGTTTTAATCTTAAAATTTCGGGTTGAAGAGTTTAATAACTAACAGGTTTTATGCTAGTCAATATGTGTATCTACATCTACATGGTCTTCACACGATCTGACCAAGATTTTGTCTCGACTTTAAAAGCGACTGTGATCTCTGAGTTTGTTTCGGCCTTTCTTCTCAGAATAGTCAGATAGGAAACGCCGACCTCATCTAGTTTAAAAAAAATACAATTGACGTGTAAAAGTGTTTAAACCTACTTACAGAAAATAAATCATTTATCATTTATAAGCGCTCTGTTTTAGCGAAGTTTAGATTAGCAACAAAACTTTCAAAAGTTGACGTCTACAAGTAATTCTTACTTAAAAAAAACTTGCGGACAGTGAGCTTACCGTGATTGTTTACACTTGTGTAAGTCATCTTGTGCAAGTTTAGTTGCTGGTCTAGTGCAAAACTAGACGAGCAACTAAACTTGCACAAGAATAAAATAATAATAATAAACCATTTATTTTCAGGTAACAAAGACCCATAGAGACATACCTTAACCTAAGTATAAATAATAATTTAGTAACAATTTTGTTAGTAAATAAAACTTAATAACTATATTAGTATCACTTAGTTGTACTAAGTCTTTGTGCGTTCTGGTGGCACTTGGGCAAAAGTTTTCTTCCATCGCCAGGTGCAGTTAGCATGTTGGTATGCGCACCACGAACGCCTTGAAGTTGACGTTGCGGTGCGACTCCAGTAACTGCATCCTCGCGGCCTTCTGGCGCACGTACTCCACGTTCGTTCGTTCTCACCTTAGTACTAGATATGTCACTAGCAGGACAAGAAGAGGGCGGGGGGCTCGTATTTCTACAACGACTTTCGGTAGCTTATGTCAGTCCAATACATTTTAGACTTTTCCACCATCATCGTTATCGTTGATCGAATGTCACTTTGACCTTTGGCCCTGCATAAGTTTCTGTAGTAAACTTTTTTCGACCAAGATGATGGTGATGAGCAACCCGCACTGGACCCGCGTGGTGGATTATGGCTCACTCCCTCTCACAGAAAAAGGGGGTCTGTGTGCATTGTGAGCAGTGGGAACATTATAAGTTGATTATGTGTGAGTTATGCTGATGATGCGGAAGATGAAGGACAGGGTGTTGTGGTGCAGCCTGAGAGAGGCCTATGTCCAGCAGTGGACTGTGATAGGCTGAGTTGATTGTTGATTGATATTTGATGACATCTTTCAAAACAAAAGAATACAGTAAAAAGAATCATAGAAAAAAATACGTTTATTCGCTGCAAATATCACGCAGAGAAAAAACACAAATAGGAAAACATTGGAGGAAAATATGCGTCACATCCACGCAAAACGGTCATCGCTCAGCATAATGCTACGAGACAGAGCCCCAGCGCACAAACAAGAACGCAAGAACGGTTAGCAACAAGAAACAATAAAAAAAAAAAAACATTTAGTTATGTTCTTATGTAAATGGCGGTCTTAACTTCTTTAATTTCGGTGTACTTGTCGGAACGTTATCTTAATATCGCCATATTGAGTACAACTGTCTCTTTATGTCGGCTCGTGTTTGTTCTTTACACATTTTACGAGTTTTTGCTGAATTTAAAATGTATCAGCGTATTCATTGGCCGTTAATTTCGTCTGGCTCTTCGCCGACGGTGGCGTAGCTTTTATTTCACACTAGTGACTTACCCCTGCATCACAAGGTTTTACGACTTGATAAAACATCAAGATTTCTTTATTATATAATAAAGAAATCTTGACGCACAACATACAACACACATACAAATACAGGGAGAACTTTTTAAAAGTTTTTTAATAAAAGTTTCTATCTATTCGAATTCGAATATTACTTATAGCTTAATACTAAACTTAAGCTTTTGATGCACTGATTTTTTAAATATTTTATCTTTCAACGGTTTTAACAGTGAATATTATCGATGCACTAAAGTATTTTACAGGCAACCATTCTGTTCACAGGTTCATATTATTACGTAATTAAACCTCCTCACCCCTCCTCCTCCTCAGGGCTCAATGCTATACGCCCTTTGAGCCCTGAGGTATCGATATATTTAACAAACCCTGTTCACTAAAAATACCGATACATTATCCATTTTTGGAAACTCATTAACAATTTAATTAATTAAAAATATACAAGCAAGATATAATTAAACGCAGACATTAAATATACTGTTTAACGTGTACAGAAAGTTGAAACTTGAAATAAAGGTAAGGTTCGATGAAATATAGTTTGTCCTTATAAAGTAATTTGTATTTATTGCATTATTAAGATAAAGTTTATCTTGTTTTTAAATAAATTAAGGTCAGGTTAAAAGTGTTCACTTAGAACATTATTGAAATAAATTGTAAGATAGTACTATGTGATAGTGTGTGATAGCACAGTCTATAGGTACATCATATTTTTATACTGTGGTGATAGTGTTGTTTATTATTACTAAATTATTATTAGTAAATAATACTTATATACTATGTTTGTGAAATTATTTGTTACCCTACTTTCCTACTATTAATATCAATGTGAAAGTTTGTGAAGATGTTTGGATGTTTGTTACTCAATCACGCGTAAACCGTTGAAAAGATTTGGATGAAAATTGGCAATTAGATAGACCATTTCCTGGATTCACACATAGGATACTTTTTATCCCGATATTCCTACGGGATCGATACTTACGCGGGTGAAACCGCGGGGCGCAGCTAGTTTACAATAAATTGCGCTATTTAATGTTATAAATGGCACCTCCACATCCGTGGAAGGTATTCCAGTGCATCACAACCGGTAACCAGTCCGGTATTATTTAAATAATTTCGTCCTTGTCAATATTTTTATACCTACCTAGATAATAAGTGAATGATGTGGTCTCCTAAAATTGAAAGCGCACACTTGTATTTGTGAGGGGCCCGTGGCTAAATAATAACAGCCGCACAGGTCGATCGATCAGGTTAAGCTACGCTTGCCGCGGTTGGTCTGTGGATGGGTGACCATCTTTACTACCGTGACCCCTCCGTGCTTCGGAAAGCACGTTAAGCCGTTGGTCCCGGCTGTTCTTTGACAGTCGTTACGGGTAGTCAGAAGCCCGAAAGTCTGACAACTAGTCTTACCAAGGGGTATTGTATTACCCAGCACTTAACTGGGTTGTGGAGGTCAGATGGGCAGTCGCTCCATGTAAAACACTGGTATTCAGCTGCATCCGGTTAGACTGGAAGTCGACCCCAACATAGTTGGGAAAAGGCGAGGCAGATGGATTATATTTTTTGGGGTTTATTTTACCTCCAAGCTAGATTTTACGCTAATGTTGACGTCTAGTAAGACAGAATTTCCTTCATTCTACTCACGCGTTCTTCCCATGCGGGTAGGCAGAAGCTACATTCCTACATTCTCTTGATACCTCTACAATTATATAGTAGCAATAAGGGCGGTTTTCGTAGTTCAATTGTGGCCTCGGACGTGTGGTTGACCCGTACCTCATCAACGGGATGCAAACCTCATTATTTTATTTCATTGGCATACGAGGATAAAATAATAAAAACCCGATTTAATTAAGAAATTAATCCTGACCGTCATCAATAAATTCTCGCCTCTACCGTCATTGTTTTTAAGCACAGATTAAAAACACATACAATAATAATATATGAATGAAAACACAATGCTGACCGCAATAAAATAATAATTTATAGCGCATTTTTAAACGCATTTACGCGAGTTATTTCGGCCATTCGATTTTCACGACTCTATTATTCAGTGCAAGATGAAAATAATAATACAAACTTTCAGTCTTGTGACTGTTTTAGTGGATTTTTTGGTCTGGTTAGTCTTAGGCGGGTATCACATCTCCGCTGCGAATCCATAGCAGCGAAACCGCAGTAGTTCCGCAATATCATGCCCGTTGTACGACAAGCGAAAGAGTTGCGAAACTGCCTGTTCTAACGCACAGATTTGATTATAATTCTATCTCTTTTCCGCGTGATTTTGCCGATCTGCTCGTAAGCCAGTTACACCTCCGCTCTCAGCCCACTATTCTGTTGCGTTTTCGCAAGCAACTTATATATTTTTTTGTTTTGTAAAATGGATGTTGATTTTACGGAAAAACTAAACATTGTACGGTGGGACAGACCCATCGTGTACGATTCCGACTCGCACTTGGCCAGTTTTTTTGTATACGTGTACCTATATATAATTATTATTTTAAGACTGTTAGCTTAATTATGTACGATTATTATTTAATAACTTGATTGAAAATAAAACGCTAGAGGCGTGGTAAATTAAATTAAATGATTAGGTAATCATTCATTTTAATTATTTCTAAACTAATAAGATTTGTGAAGGAAGTATAGAAAATATTAATATCGCTTTGACTTTTGGTATCTTTAATTAATTACGTTTCCAGTTACCAACCAATGAGTACATTTTATTACAAGTTATTTTTGTCTGACTTAAAGAAATTTATCAAACAAAATTGCGTCACAAAATTTCTTGGAAGCATAAGAGGCGAATAAATAAAAAAAGATCGATAACGATCTTTGACGTCCATACATAAGTTAATTAAAACTAATTAACATACAGAAATTAATACATTGAGAAACAGTTAGGTCCATCATCCACGACTTTACTAAAAGTTACGTGTAGTAAGGCACCTGTCCCAGCACCGAAGAGGAAGCAACTAGCTAACAACGATTTTCTCGCTCGTACAAACGCTAGTACATCAAACTAATACAATCTGTCAAATTTCTTTAATAGATTTTCAGCTTTATCGCTAAACCATAAGGTTCAAAGTTGATTGGGAAAATTTGACAGTTTCGGGTAGCTTGATGTGCTACCGTCTGTACAAAAGATTTTAGATCCCGTGTAAGTAAAAGAGATATATAGGTATATTATATAGGTATTAATAGTTGATCGCTCGCTTGACCGCCGGTGAGTACTCGTTTGTCGCAGCGTTATGAGCTATCAAAGAGAGCGACGGCGCCCTATGACGGTCGCTTGGCGGGCAAAACATGCGCTGAGAGATTCACGCTTTGTGCATAATACTTATGCTTCATCATCATCATCATTTCAGCCGAAAGACGTCCACTGCTGGAAAAAGGCCCCCAAGCACCTCCATTTCGACCGGTTCTGTGCTTCTCGCATCCAACGGGTTCCTGCGGCCTTCACAAGGTCGTCCACCTTGTGGGAGGCCTTCCAACGCTACGTCTTCCGGTACCCCATCCATACCCCATCGGCCATCTGTTCTGCGAGAAATGTGCCCTGCCCACTGCCACTTAAGTTTGGCAATTCTTCGCTCTACTCGCTTTTCATTAATTGCTAGCGCAGCAACAGGTACCGTGGGCCACGAGTCACGACTTGTAGGTTCGAAATTATTTTATCACCACTGCTCCCAAAACGATGAAGGAAAATATCGTGAGAAAACCGGCATGTCCTAGAACCAAAAATTCGAAGACATGTGTCATCTACCAACCCGCACTGGGCCCGCATGGTGGATAACGGCCCACTCCCTCTCACAGAGAGGAGGCCCGTGTCCCAGCAGTGGGAACATTATAGGCTGATTATGTATAGTGGTAGTGGACATTACAAATTCAAATCCCTAATGAGTAGGCAGATTGTCATAGCACTAATATTTCAAGAGTTTTTCTGTTCTGATCCCTTGAACCCGGGGGGGGGGTTCCCCCTCCTCGATCCTCTGCTTGTTCTTCTTCTGTTTTAATCTCTGTCTTATCCAATATAAACTTTCTCATTCCGGTTTGATCCGCTTTTTCTTTTGTTTTTATTCCTGAAGGATCGTCAGCAACCAAAATAAGTACAGGGCTTATTGAAATACATCCGTGTACGACGCAACCAATCTCGTTAGTTTGTAACACGTTACTTTGAGTAGCATCGTCGACGATGGGCCTAATACTTCATGTATACTGGTAACTTGGAATGTTAAGCTAGTATTTTATACCAAAAGTATTATTATTATTCTTTATCGTATAATTTGATCGCTGCCCTTTTTATTTATGATAGTAATAATGTCTTCGATTCACATAAATCGAACTTTAATTATATGTTAGGGATGTTTTAATTGTTCGTTTTGTAACAGATATTTTATTGTAATTTTTTTTCGGAATGCAGTAAAATATGGTGACTTTTCTAAGAATACGATGATGGCTTATAGTAAAATTATCCTGTATGGCGTGATTTCATAGAAATGGAACGAACACCATAACGTTGCTAAAGTACAACTAACCAGTGAGATTTTGTCCCGTTTTTTGACGTGACAACGTCTTAAATTAGGTTGCGACTGGGAGTCACTTATGAAAAAGTGTAACGCTCGGTAACGTTACGATGAGTCACCGAACGAGAGAGAGGCCCGCCGAATGCCTTGCGTCTCTCTCCCACTCAACTATGATCGGATGATCGGTCGTTGTCACGTAAAATCTTCGCCCGTAAAACCGACTTTACAGGCAACCATTTTTTTTTTCAATAGAAGTTAATGCTTTGCCAAAGGAAACTATGAGCTTCATCTCATGAATTAATTCAATGCATTATTTTATTGGAATCGGAAATTGTTTATATTAATTGTTACTCAATCCGCAAGACGTTACCAAACCAACAACAACCCTACGATGTGGAAGCGCTTGATATAATATAAATTAACGCTAAACATAAATTGCCAATTAAACCAGAACATCGATAAATCATCTTGATAGACGTAAATATTAATTACTATTATTTTATTATAAACTGTAACAGCTTATTAAAATAGTTATTATTCGGTGCTGACATGATTATAAAATGGCCGACGTTGTATTACTTTTTCTTGCATTTTGTTTTTGTTTGCCAATACATGTGTCTTTATCTTGGAGTTATGTTTTATTGATCGTTGATTAAAAGACTTATTTTAGACTAGTTTTTGCCCGCAGCTTCGCATGCTTGGAGGTCAGAAATAGCCTATCTCTTTGCTAAATTTTATCGAAATCCGGTCAGTGGTTTAGGCACCAAAAGGACACACAAACAGACAGACATGGTTACTTTCAAATTTATAATATTATAATATATAGTATGAGTTGGTTTTGAAACTGTTGTGAGGGCCCGAGCCGTAGAAAACGTGAAGCCGCTAGCCGCTGCAAATTTATTACTCAAAGATAACCTAATTTTTTAATAATATATGGGTTATATTGAAAGCACCATGTAAGACAGGTTACAAATACTGAAAAGATAATGGGAAACAAAATAATTTCTAGTAAGTATGCTAATTTATTGTGCCGTTCTTTCCTATGCAAGATCTATACCACAGAATAACTAATAGTACTTAGTATCTATACTGAACCAAAGACTGGGTGGGACTGACAGGGTTAATGCTGTGTATGTGTTTAGTTGGTAAGCCTTTAAATATAAACAAATAAATCTTTGAAACAGAAGTTATATTTTAAATAAAGCAAAGGACTTAATACAAATATACTCCTCACAACCATTTATTTTGCACATTGTTGATGAAGAATTGTCAGCAACTTGAACCGTCCGCTGATAAATGGTAAACCACATAACCACCACATAACCAGGTCTTACCCTGATGTCTCACAAGTTGAAGTAAGTAATCTTTACTCAAAGATACCAATCTCGGTGTAAAGACTGCTCGGTAGATTGGTTGAGAGATCACGCTTTTGATAAAAAGCACTCAGTTTAAATGACTCAAATTTATTTACTCTCAAACTAGTTTCGTTTGAAACGAGTATTCTACCTGATCGTGGCAATCTTGGATTAAAAAAGTAAAGTCTATCAGCGGTTGATTACCTTGTGCAAGTAGTGTCTGCATCTGCAAGAAATAAGGGGATAAGATTTTTCTTAGGGCACTGCCTTTTAGAAAATAGATGCTGTGACTCGGCGTTTGAAAAAAAAATAACCGTAAATAGTTAGAAATTACTGTCAATTGTTTTATTTAAATCCCATTTTAAATTTTAAAAAGAAAGTATAAGTAACAAAAACTTGTTTTTTACTTAGTGTGCATACACACAAGCGACACGCAATGGCAGAGGTAACTGTTAGGGCCTGTGAACACCACGTTTTTTAAACGCACCGTTGACGCGCGTTTTAGAAACGTGTGTCGACAGCGCGCTTTTATCCTAAAGAGCAGTGCCTGCCAGTAGCTGACTCGCTTGCGTATCGCGTCTGTATCGCTACAAACGCGCGTCAACGGCGCGTTTAAAAAACGTGGTGTGTACAGGCCCTTAAATAACAAAATCAATAAATACAATACATTTATTCCAAAAACTACTATGACAGTAAACAAATAATAATGGAATGGATACAAACGCTTACCTACAACGATACCGAAACACCTCTAAAACCTTGACACATACACACTACACACCCTCACACTCATGTACTCTCAGTCACACCTACAGCCAACGATCTTAAGGCCCGAGTTACCTTAACAAATAATTTCCACTTTTATTATGATGGGGGGTTATATTTAAGAAGACCTTATTTTTTAATTAGAAAGAAGAAATAAAGAAAGTACGTTTATTTGCGTTAAAAATGACGCAATAAAAAAAATAAACAAAAAAAAAAAAGGAAAGGGTTGGGGGAAACATGCGTTACATCCACGCAAAACGGCTATCGCTCAGCATTATGCTGCGACCCTATGCAAGACAGAGCCCCAGCGCTGGTTTTCAGCGACAGCCGGCGCTAACGTATTGACGTCGTCCGGTGCTGCAAACAATTTAAATTTTCTTATTTATATCTTCAATTAAAATTCTTTCCATTTATATTTTCTTATTTATCTTCGTTCCCTTTACAAATTATTTTTTCCATATTTTTCATAGCCGCTAAATCTCATACCTTGCATCCAAATCACAGACACTCAAAATCTGTCGAGTGTCCGACGACAGACCTCAACAGATAAGACCAGGCAGCTCTCAAGTCCCGAGTTACCTTATCGAGTAATTTCCACTTTTATTATGATGAGGGTTCCGTGCTTTGATTGGTGACGTTCGACTTATTAAAAGGTTTTTTACTTTTTATTTTGGACTTTCGAGTTTCTGCCTTTCGATTTTTATTGGGAATGCTCGTAAATTAGCGGTGGACTGGAGTGATTGGTTTTTTGTCTGATTAGGGATAGGCAGGTATTGTAAAAGGAGTTTAGTGATTTTGGTTGTAATAACATCGATTTTCATTTGATTTTATTCGAATTAAATTATTTCCAGATCGTATGTACCTAATGCGGTAGACAATTTCTTGATCTACAGACATTTGAACTAGAAGATACAGGAATGTTTAGATAAACATTAGAGTATTATTTTTTTGTCGCCAATATTTTCGGCCAATGGATTAAAAAGTACAAAGTTTACATCATTGAATGGACTTTAAGGACCTGAACACAAAAAAAACGCAGGTTTTAGAAACAATAAAAGTAAGTATATGATCGACTACAGTAAACAAAATCAGAAAAAAATATGATAGGTATTCTTCAGGATATATGCTAGGTAGATAGTATGTGCTTGGGGGAGGCCTATGTCCAGCAGTGGACGTCTTTCGGCTGAAATGATGATGATGAGATAGTGTGTTAAAAACATAATACAACTAAATTGATACGATAGAAAAAAATCGTGAAGATACCTCTAAAAACTTTCTTTTTACAATAAAAACCATACTAATATACATACAATCATTCAGATTTTTTGTAAGATTATTCTACAAGCAAGATACCTACTAAAATACTAGTGTTTTAATTTTTTTGTGTAAACAATAGATTTTTTGTAATTAAATAATTGCTTCATATTTTGCAATAAATTACCATCGTTATGTCGTCGCGCTTCTTTCTTTTCTATGCAGTCCGACAGTGACCTTTAGGTCATGTAAGCCCTTTAAACAATGACATTCTATCTTTTACTCACAAAGGAACCATCCTATACCAATGCAATCTATTTATAGATATGTTTATGAACGCCTTCAATTCATTCATACATTCCATCCTTAATTATTTCTGTGAACAAAGACCGTGAACGTTGAAAGACGTATTGCCGCGTGACAGACGTCGGGTCCAGACTCCGAGTTAATCGATGAAATCGGACCCTGAATATAAGAATCGAATGATAGAAATATTGGGTGAGCCATTCGATTCGATTCCCGTAAGAATGGACGTTGATTAGTGTGGTGACGTGTTCTTAGTGATGTTACTAGATTCGTTTTTGTCTTTAGGTTTTTTGGATTAACGAATACGGCTGCGTTTCCACCAGAGATGTGCGAGGATGCTGCGTAGCGAGGGATGTGTGTGAAACAAACCAATAACATCGCTTCATTTTCATAGCTTGAACTAAGTTAGCGTGAAATGTGATATATTAGTATCTATCACATTTTTGAACGTATTCGTATTTTTATGTTAGCATAGATGTTCATATTTTTTCCATGTTACTGTTGAGAAAGTTCCTCTAAGCTTTGGTACACTTCTGCACCATTTGACGTGAGTGACGAGAGCGGTCATTGTTCTTTCAAAACGTTATTAAAGTAAACCCAGACATTCTTTTTAGGGTTCCGTACCCAAAGGGTAAAAACGGGACCCTATTACTAAGACTCCACTGTCCGTCTGTGTGCCTGTCACCAGGCTGTATCTCATGAACCGTAGCTAGACAGTTGAAATTTTCACAGACGATGTATATCTGTTGCCGCTCTATGAACAAATACTAAAAACAGAATAAAAAAAATATTTAAGGGGGCTCCTTGATAATAACACTCATAAGTAAACTCATAAGTAAACAACAACCATGACCTCAATACGTATAGCCATCTGGAACATAAACGGCTTAGCGCCAAACAAGACAGAACTAGAGATGCTCTTAAAAATAAATAAAGTGGACATTGCCCTAATATCTGAAACTCATCTCAATGATCGCAAACTATTTATGATGACTAACTATTGTGTATACTGCACCAACCACCCTGACAACACCTCTCATGGTGGAACTGCTGTTATTATAAAAAATAACATAAAACACCACCTACATAGCGAGTTCAAAGAAAATTGGCTACAAGCTACTACAATCACCATAGATGAGAGAATTGGTCCCCTCAACATAAGTGCGGTGTACTGTCCACCAAACCAGAAGGTCAAGAATGATATGTTTGACGTATATTTTAACTCATTGGGCCGCAGGTATATAAGTGGCGGAGACTGGAATTGCAAACACACCTGCTGGGGGTCTAGACTCATCACAACCAGAGGACGTGAGCTGAAGAAGAGTGTTGAAACCCACAGACAAACCCTGCTGTCGACTGGCGAACCAACTTACTGGCCAACTGATACCAATAGAACACCTGACCTTCTGGACTTCTTTATTGTCAAGGGACTATCTGATATCAACTGTAGCGTGGAGTCGTCATTTGATACACTATCTGACCACTCCCCAGTTATTGCTACATTTAGTGTTACAGCAATCCAGAGAGAGCCAAAACTAACCCTATGTAATCGAAAAACTGACTGGGACTCATTTGCGGATTATCTAGAAGAAGAAGTTAATCTTAAAATTAAACTGAAAACAGAAGAAGACATAGATTCTGCCACATTCTACATTACTAATGTCATACAAATAGCAGCATGGCGCGCTACCCCGACGCTTGACACCTCAGTCAGTTTTGGTCAGTTTTGGTCTTGTTAGTCTTAGGCGGGTATCACATCTCCGCTGCGAATCCATAGCAGCGAAACCGCAGTAGTTCCGCAATATCATGCCCGTTGTACGACAAGCGAAAGAGTTGCGAAACTGCCTGTTCTAACGCACAGATTTGATTAAAATTCTATCTCTTTTCCGCGTGATTTTGCCGATCTGCTCGTAAGCCAGTTACACCTCCGCTCTCAGCCCGCTATTCTGTTGCGTTTTCGCAAGCAACTTATATATTTTTTTGTTTTGTAAAATGGATGTTGATTTTACGGAAAAACTAAACATTGTACGGTGGGACAGACCCTTCGTGTACGATTCCGACTCGCACTTGGCCAGTTTTTTTGTATACATGTACATATTATTATTATTTTAAGACTGTTAGCTTTATTATGTACGATTAATATATAATATCTTGTTTGAAAATAAAACGCTAGAGGCGTGGTAAATTAAATTAAATGATTAGGTACCTAATCATTCATTTTAATTATTTCTAAACTAATAAGATTTGTGAAGGAAGTATAGAAAATATTAATATCGCTTTGACTTTTGGTATCTTTAATTAATTACGTTTCCAGTTACCAACCAATGAGTACATTTTATTAAAAGTTATTTTTGTCTGACTTAAAGAAATTTATCAAACAAAATTGCGTCACAAAAAATTCTTGGAAGCATAAGAGGCGAAATAAATAAAAAAAGATCGATAACGATCTTTGACGTCCATACATAAGTTAATTAAAACTAATTAACATACAGAAATTAATACATTGAGAAACAGTTAGGTCCATCATCCACGACTTTACTAAAAGTTACGTGTAGTAAGGCACCTGTCCCAGCACCGAAGAGGAAGCAACTAGCTAACAACGATTTTCTCGCTCGTACAAACGCTAGTACATCAAACTAATACAATCTGTCAAATTTCTTTAATAGATTTTCAGCTTTATCGCTAAACCATAAGGTTCAAAGTTGATTGGGAAAATTTGACAGTTTCGGGTAGCTTGATGTGCTACCGTCTGTACAAAAGATTTTAGATCCCGTGTAAGTAAAAGAGATATATAGGTATATTATATAGGTATTAATAGTTGATCGCGGGCTTGACCGCCGGTGAGTACTTGTTTGTCGCAGCGTTATGAGCTATCAAAGAGAGCGACGGCGCCCTATGACGGTCGCTTGGCGGGCAAAACATGCGCTGAGAGATTCACGCTTTGTGCATAATACTTATGATTCATTATCATCATCATCATTTCAGCCGAAAGACGTCCACTGCTGGAAAAAGGCCCCCAAGCACCTCCGTTTCGACCGGTTCTGTGCTTCTCGCATCCAACGGGTTCCTGCGGCCTTCACAAGGTCGTCCACCTTGTGGGAGGCCTTCCAACGCTACGTCTTCCGGTACCCCATCCATACCCCATCGGCCATCTGTTCTGCGAGAAATGTGCCCTGCCCACTGCCAGTTAAGTTTGGCAATTCTTCGCTCTACTCGCTTTTCATTAATTGCCAGCGCAGCAACACGTACCGTGGGCCACGAGTCACGACTTGTAGGTTCGAAATTATTTTATCACCACTGCTCCCAAAACGATGAAGGAAAATATCGTGAGGAAACCGGCATGTCCTAGAACCAAAAATTCGAAGACATGTGTCATCTACCAACCCGCACTGGGCCCGCATGGTGGATAACGGCCCACTCCCTCTCACAGAGAGGAGGCCCGTGTCCCAGCAGTGGGAACATTATAGGCTGATTATGTATAGTGGTAGTGGACATTACAAATTCAAATCCCTAATGAGTAGGCAGATTGTCATAGCACTAATATTTCAAGAGTTTTTCTGTTCTGATCCCTTGAACCCGGGGGGGGTTCCCCCTCCTCGATCTTCTGCTTGTTCTTCTTCTGTTTTAATCTCTGTCTTATCCAATATAAACTTTCTCATTCCGGTTTGATCCGCTTTTTCTTTTGTTTTTATTCCTGAAGGATCGTCAGCAACCAAAATAAGTACAGGGTTTATTGAAATACATCCATGTACGACGCAACCAATCTCGTTAGTTTGTAACACGTTACTTTGAGTAGCATCGTCGACGATGGGCCTAATACTTCATGTATACTGGTAACTTGGAATGTTAAGCTAGTATTTTATACCAAAAGTTTTATTATTATTCTACGTATAATTTGATCGCTGCCCTTTTTATTTATGATAGTAATAATGTCTTCGATTCACATAAATCGAACTTTAATTATATGTTAGGGATGTTTTAATTGTTCGTTTTGTAACAGATATTTTATTGTAATTTTTTTTCGGAATGCAGTAAAATATGGTGACTTTTCTAAGAATACGATGATGGCTTATAGTAAAATTATCCTGTATGGCGTGATTTCATAGAAATGGAACGAACACCATAACGTTGCTAAAGTACAACTAACCAGTGAGATTTTGTCCCGTTTTTTTCAATAGAAGTTAATGCTTTGCCAAAGGAAACTATGAGCTTCATCTCATGAATTAATTCAATGCATTATTTTATTGGAATCGGAAATTGTTTATATTAATTGTTACTCAATCCGCAAGACGTTACCAAACCAACAACAACCCTACGATGTGGAAGCGCTTGATATAATATAAATTAACGCTAAACATAAATTGCCAATTAAACCAGAACATCGATAAATCATCTTGATAGACGTAAATATTAATTACTATTATTTTATTATAAACTGTAACAGCTTATTAAAATAGTTATTATTCGGTGCTGACATGATTATAAAATGGCCGACGTTGTATTACTTTTTCTTGCATTTTGTTTTTGTTTGCCAATACATGTGTCTTTATCTTGGAGTTATGTTTTATTGATCGTTGATTAAAAGACTTATTTTAGACTAGTTTTTGCCCGCAGCTTCGCATGCTTGGAGGTCAGAAATAGCCTATCTCTTTGCTAAATTTTATCGAAATCCGGTCAGTGGTTTAGGCACCAAAAGGACACACAAACAGACAGACATGGTTACTTTCAAATTTATAATATTATAATATATAGTATGAGTTGGTTTTGAAACTGTTGTGAGGGCCCGAGCCGTAGAAAACGTGAAGCCGCTAGCCGCTGCAAATTTATTACTCAAAGATAACCTAATTTTTTAATAATATATGGGTTATATTGAAAGCACCATGTAAGACAGGTTACAAATACTGAAAAGATAATGGGAAACAAAATAATTTCTAGTAAGTATGCTAATTTATTGTGCCGTTCTTTCCTATGCAAGATCTATACCACAGAATAACTAATAGTACTTAGTATCTATACTGAACCAAAGACTGGGTGGGACTGACAGGGTTAATGCTGTGTATGTGTTTAGTTGGTAAGCCTTTAAATATAAACAAATAAATCTTTGAAACAGAAGTTATATTTTAAATAAAGCAAAGGACTTAATACAAATATACTCCTCACAACCATTTATTTTGCACATTGTTGATGAAGAATTGTCAGCAACTTGAACCGTCCGCTGATAAATGGTAAACCACATAACCACCACATAACCAGGTCTTACCCTGATGTCTCACAAGTTGAAGTAAGTAATCTTTACTCAAAGATACCAATCTCGGTGTAAAGACTGCTCGGTAGATTGGTTGAGAGATCACGCTTTTGATAAAAAGCACTCAGTTTAAATGACTCAAATTTATTTACTCTCAAACTAGTTTCGTTTGAAACGAGTATTCTACCTGATCGTGGCAATCTTGGATTAAAAAAGTAAAGTCTATCAGCGGTTGATTACCTTGTGCAAGTAGTGTCTGCATCTGCAAGAAATAAGGGGATAAGATTTTTCTTAGGGCACTGCCTTTTAGAAAATAGATGCTGTGACTCGGCGTTTGAAAAAAAAATAACCGTAAATAGTTAGAAATTACTGTCAATTGTTTTATTTAAATCCCATTTTAAATTTTAAAAAGAAAGTATAAGTAACAAAAACTTGTTTTTTACTTAGTGTGCATACACACAAGCGACACGCAATGGCAGAGGTAACTGTTAGGGCCTGTGAACACCACGTTTTTTAAACGCACCGTTGACGCGCGTTTTAGAAACGTGTGTCGACAGCGCGCTTTTATCCTAAAGAGCAGTGCCTGCCAGTAGCTGACTCGCTTGCGTATCGCGTCTGTATCGCTACAAACGCGCGTCAACGGCGCGTTTAAAAAACGTGGTGTGTACAGGCCCTTAAATAACAAAATCAATAAATACAATACATTTATTCCAAAAACTACTATGACAGTAAACAAATAATAATGGAATGGATACAAACGCTTACCTACAACGATACCGAAACACCTCTAAAACCTTGACACATACACACTACACACCCTCACACTCATGTACTCTCAGTCACACCTACAGCCAACGATCTTAAGGCCCGAGTTACCTTAACAAATAATTTCCACTTTTATTATGATGGGGGGTTATATTTAAGAAGACCTTATTTTTTAATTAGAAAGAAGAAATAAAGAAAGTACGTTTATTTGCGTTAAAAATGACGCAATAAAAAAAATAAACAAAAAAAAAAAAGGAAAGGGTTGGGGGAAACATGCGTTACATCCACGCAAAACGGCTATCGCTCAGCATTATGCTGCGACCCTATGCAAGACAGAGCCCCAGCGCTGGTTTTCAGCGACAGCCGGCGCTAACGTATTGACGTCGTCCGGTGCTGCAAACAATTTAAATTTTCTTATTTATATCTTCAATTAAAATTCTTTCCATTTATATTTTCTTATTTATCTTCGTTCCCTTTACAAATTATTTTTTCCATATTTTTCATAGCCGCTAAATCTCATACCTTGCATCCAAATCACAGACACTCAAAATCTGTCGAGTGTCCGACGACAGACCTCAACAGATAAGACCAGGCAGCTCTCAAGTCCCGAGTTACCTTATCGAGTAATTTCCACTTTTATTATGATGAGGGTTCCGTGCTTTGATTGGTGACGTTCGACTTATTAAAAGGTTTTTTACTTTTTATTTTGGACTTTCGAGTTTCTGCCTTTCGATTTTTATTGGGAATGCTCGTAAATTAGCGGTGGACTGGAGTGATTGGTTTTTTGTCTGATTAGGGATAGGCAGGTATTGTAAAAGGAGTTTAGTGATTTTGGTTGTAATAACATCGATTTTCATTTGATTTTATTCGAATTAAATTATTTCCAGATCGTATGTACCTAATGCGGTAGACAATTTCTTGATCTACAGACATTTGAACTAGAAGATACAGGAATGTTTAGATAAACATTAGAGTATTATTTTTTTGTCGCCAATATTTTCGGCCAATGGATTAAAAAGTACAAAGTTTACATCATTGAATGGACTTTAAGGACCTGAACACAAAAAAAACGCAGGTTTTAGAAACAATAAAAGTAAGTATATGATCGACTACAGTAAACAAAATCAGAAAAAAATATGATAGGTATTCTTCAGGATATATGCTAGGTAGATAGTATGTGCTTGGGGGAGGCCTATGTCCAGCAGTGGACGTCTTTCGGCTGAAATGATGATGATGAGATAGTGTGTTAAAAACATAATACAACTAAATTGATACGATAGAAAAAAATCGTGAAGATACCTCTAAAAACTTTCTTTTTACAATAAAAACCATACTAATATACATACAATCATTCAGATTTTTTGTAAGATTATTCTACAAGCAAGATACCTACTAAAATACTAGTGTTTTAATTTTTTTGTGTAAACAATAGATTTTTTGTAATTAAATAATTGCTTCATATTTTGCAATAAATTACCATCGTTATGTCGTCGCGCTTCTTTCTTTTCTATGCAGTCCGACAGTGACCTTTAGGTCATGTAAGCCCTTTAAACAATGACATTCTATCTTTTACTCACAAAGGAACCATCCTATACCAATGCAATCTATTTATAGATATGTTTATGAACGCCTTCAATTCATTCATACATTCCATCCTTAATTATTTCTGTGAACAAAGACCGTGAACGTTGAAAGACGTATTGCCGCGTGACAGACGTCGGGTCCAGACTCCGAGTTAATCGATGAAATCGGACCCTGAATATAAGAATCGAATGATAGAAATATTGGGTGAGCCATTCGATTCGATTCCCGTAAGAATGGACGTTGATTAGTGTGGTGACGTGTTCTTAGTGATGTTACTAGATTCGTTTTTGTCTTTAGGTTTTTTGGATTAACGAATACGGCTGCGTTTCCACCAGAGATGTGCGAGGATGCTGCGTAGCGAGGGATGTGTGTGAAACAAACCAATAACATCGCTTCATTTTCATAGCTTGAACTAAGTTAGCGTGAAATGTGATATATTAGTATCTATCACATTTTTGAACGTATTCGTATTTTTATGTTAGCATAGATGTTCATATTTTTTCCATTTTACTGTTGAGAAAGTTCCTCTAAGCTTTGGTACACTTCTGCACCATTTGACGTGAGTGACGAGAGCGGTCATTGTTCTTTCAAAACGTTATTAAAGTAAACCCAGACATTCTTTTTAGGGTTCCGTACCCAAAGGGTAAAAACGGGACCCTATTACTAAGACTCCACTGTCCGTCTGTGTGCCTGTCACCAGGCTGTATCTCATGAACCGTAGCTAGACAGTTGAAATTTTCACAGACGATGTATATCTGTTGCCGCTCTATGAACAAATACTAAAAACAGAATAAAAAAAATATTTAAGGGGGCTCCTTGATAATAACACTCATAAGTAAACTCATAAGTAAACAACAACCATGACCTCAATACGTATAGCCATCTGGAACATAAACGGCTTAGCGCCAAACAAGACAGAACTAGAGATGCTCTTAAAAATAAATAAAGTGGACATTGCCCTAATATCTGAAACTCATCTCAATGATCGCAAACTATTTATGATGACTAACTATTGTGTATACTGCACCAACCACCCTGACAACACCTCTCATGGTGGAACTGCTGTTATTATAAAAAATAACATAAAACACCACCTACATAGCGAGTTCAAAGAAAATTGGCTACAAGCTACTACAATCACCATAGATGAGAGAATTGGTCCCCTCAACATAAGTGCGGTGTACTGTCCACCAAACCAGAAGGTCAAGAATGATATGTTTGACGTATATTTTAACTCATTGGGCCGCAGGTATATAAGTGGCGGAGACTGGAATTGCAAACACACCTGCTGGGGGTCTAGACTCATCACAACCAGAGGACGTGAGCTGAAGAAGAGTGTTGAAACCCACAGACAAACCCTGCTGTCGACTGGCGAACCAACTTACTGGCCAACTGATACCAATAGAACACCTGACCTTCTGGACTTCTTTATTGTCAAGGGACTATCTGATATCAACTGTAGCGTGGAGTCGTCATTTGATACACTATCTGACCACTCCCCAGTTATTGCTACATTTAGTGTTACAGCAATCCAGAGAGAGCCAAAACTAACCCTATGTAATCGAAAAACTGACTGGGACTCATTTGCGGATTATCTAGAAGAAGAAGTTAATCTTAAAATTAAACTGAAAACAGAAGAAGACATAGATTCTGCCACATTCTACATTACTAATGTCATACAAATAGCAGCATGGCGCGCTACCCCGACGCTTGACACCTCAGTCTGTCAAAATAATATACCCTTACAGATAAGGCAGAAACTCGAGGCTAAACGAAGATTGCGAAGGCAGCTCCATTTGAGTAGATCGGAAGAGGACAGAAGGGAATTCAATAAAGCTGCAAGAGAACTGAAGGAACTCATTAATGATAACGAAAATACCATGTTCCAAGAAAAACTCTCAACATTGTCAGCTCGAAAACAGGATAACTATTCATTGTGGAAGATAACCAAAAATTTTAAACGACCACAAAATTTTGTACCCCCCGCTTAGGCAACCTAATACTGGATCTTGGGCCAGAAAAGCAAGTGAAAAGGCGGAGCTTTTTGCACAACACCTTTCTGCGGTTTTCACTCCGAATAGGTCGGCGATGACCGATTTTGAAGAGGAAGTCGATAATTATCTTAATACCGATCAACAACTATCACCTTTACTCAAACTGGTCACGCCCAGAGAACTGACAAGGACCATAAGAAATCTGGAGAACAATAAAAGTCCTGGGTACGATCTCATCACAGGTAACATACTCAAGCACCTACCTCGAAAAGTTATCGTCTTTCTAACAATGCTGATCAATGCTGTCTTTAGATTACAATACTACCCAAAAATGTGGAAAATATCACTGATATGTATGATAGCGAAGCCGGGAAAACCACCAACCGAACCAAGCTCATACAGACCCATAAGCCTCCTTCCAATCATATCGAAGGTTTTTGAGAAGATATTTCTACGAAGATTAAAACCAGTCCTTGATGAGAATGTGATAATACCAGACCATCAGTTTGGATTCCGTGAAAAGCACGCAACTGTAGAACAAGTGCATAGAGTGGTCCATAAAATCAGACAGTCGTTGGAAAATAAGGAATATTGTTCTGCGGTGTTCCTAGATATCCAACAGGCATTCGACAGGGTCTGGCACAAGGGACTATTATATAAAATGAAATCTCTTCTACCTAACTCTTTTTATATGCTCTTAAAATCTTATTTAGACCAAAGAAAATTCCAAGTTAAGTACGAGGATGAAATGTCTAATGTTTATGAAATGAAAGCTTCAATCCCACAAGGCTCTGTGCTCGGGCCCGTACTCTATTCGATCTTTACTGCAGATTTGCCTAATACTGATGATGTGGTAACGGCGACTTATGCAGACGACACTGCATGCCTTGCGAGTGACAAGGACCCAACGCAGGCATCGCAGAAATTACAAGTCCAGTTGAATAAAATTGATCTTTGGCTGAAAAAATGGAGAATTCAACCTAATATAACTAAGTCAGTTCAAGTGACTTTCACTCTCCGGAAAGGCGATTGTGCCCCAGTGTACATGGAAAGTAAACCACTGCCAAACAGTAACACAGTAAAATACCTGGGGCTACATCTAGACAGAAGGCTTACCTGGGCCAATCACATTAAGGCCAAGAAAAAGGCAGCTTCCATAGAGATGAAAAGTCTTTCTTGGCTTTTAGGAAAACAATCAAAGTTATCTCTTAGTAACAAAATACTTGTGTACAAAGTTATAGTAAAACCAATCTGGACTTACGGGATTGAACTCTGGGGATCGGCTAGCAACTCCAATATTGAAATTTTACAAAGGTTCCAAAATTTAGCTCTAAGAACAATCTCAAGCGCACCCTGGTTTGTCAGAAACACCGAAATACACGAGCACTTAAAAATACCAACAGTAAAAGAAGAACTATGCAATAAATGCAAAACATATAAACAGAGACTGAAAAAGCACAGCAATGTTTTAGCCAAGAACCTTCTAAACACACAAGGGGATATCATCCGCCTAAAGAGATGGCAAATCCTAAACTTGGACCAGAGACAATGAAAATTTTAAAATAAACTTAGTACTGAACCACATAATGTGAATGTTCAATGGAACACCACAAACATAATCTCACACGAAGACCTCATCTGATTATGGCTAGAAAGCCGATCGCAGATAATAAGGAGAACAGAAAAAAAAAAAAAAAAAAAAAGGGGGCTCCCATACAACAGTTTTTTTCGGCGTTTTTCGCCTTGTGGTACGGAATCCTTCGTGTGCGAGTTCGACTCGCCCTTGGACAGTTTTTTTATTACTTATTTTGGAGAGATCCATCCTTAAAAAGAAAACGAAGTTAATGCAATAAGAAGGCATAGACACCTACATAGGTTGTAGATAGGAAGGAAAAACACAAACCCTGGCGTCTCTAAATTTGCTAAAGATGTAAAAACAACAATGGCCGCTCGAAATACAGTTTTTTTTTGTTAAAAATTTGGTTTGAATATTAAGTTCAGGGGTAATCGATGTTACAATTATAATTATATTATTTCTACGCTTATAAGTAGATTAAATTATTTGAATTTTGTTCTTTTTCATTTTTTTTTGTTTTTAATAAGAAAAATTTACTTCAAATTAGTAGTTAATTAATTAATTGATATTATAATACATGTGTGCTATTAGGCGCATTATACACACTTACACTAATTACATTACATTACACTAATATTATAAAGGCGAAAGTTTGTGAGTGTGTGTGAGGGTGTGTTTGTATGTTTGTTACTTATTCACGCTCAAATGACTGCACCAATTTTGATAAAATTTTGTATGGAGGTAGCTGACACCCTGGATTAACATATAGGCTACTTTTTATCCCGATAATTCTACAGGACTGACACTTACGCGGATGAAACCCTGGGGCGCAGCTAGTATGATAATATATATGTGCAGCAACGCGCAGATATCGCTTTCTATTCCTAGGTTAATTTAATGTTGGCAAGTGCAACTTTTGGTTCCTAGGCACGATATAGGTAGGTTGTTCCCCTAATAAGTCACAGCCAGAACTGGTCAAAGGATCCACCAGTCAAACGTAAAACGGGCTAACTGCAGTGAGGACGTTAGAACGGCGACTAATTGGAAGTCGACGCCGTCAGTCTCCCGAATTAATCGATGTATTCGCGCCGTATTTTCTTCTGCCAGCCGTTATTAAACTCAGCTTTTGACTATGTTCGTCTCTTTGGGGCGGCGAATATAGGAGGAGGGATGTTGAACGATTTTAAAGGGAATTTTTGAAGAATATGTTTTGAGTAAGCTATGTGTAGCAAGAGTATTGAAATATGGGTTGGTGTGCAATGCGAATGGTGTACGGTGTATTTATTATGTAAATTCGGTTTCACTCGCATAACTGTTGAACCCGTGGGAATATTGGGATAAACACTATCCTATGTCCTTTCCCGGGACTCAAACTATTTCTATACCAAATTTCATCTAAATCGGTTGAGCTGTTTAAGCGTGAAGAGTCTTACCAAGGGGTATCGTATTACCCATTAACTGGGTTGTGGAGGTCAGATAGGCAGTCGTTCCATGTAAAATACTGGTATTCAGCGGCATCCGGTTAGACTGGAAGCCGACTCCAACATAGTTGGGAAAAGACTAGGCAGATGACGATGAATAGTAAGGAAATTACGAAGTCGATTAAACGTCAAAAAATTATATCACTAAGGCATTGTAGGTAACAGATTTTTATGAAACACAGCGTGATTAAGTTTGACGATAACTCATCGACATCTGATTTATACTCATCCTACAAAATCGACAAGTGTATAGAGGTATGACAAACAGGGTGTAAAGTTCACTCATACTCTATAGAACAGGGAGGATCCTCCGACCAGACGGGTGTTTTGCCTAGCGGGCAACTGCCCGATGATTCATGTCAGGCCGTTGTATCTATGCTAGTTGCGCGGTAAACTCTGCTTGCGCGATGCAGGATTTTGCGTGACGTCAGTATGACGCGTTGTTCGCATGTGGCGTTGTAGATACCGCTACAAGTGCAAATTGAGTGTGAAAAGACTTCTGTAATCCCTCTATGATATTAACAAAACAAAGTAGCAACATTAGTGGCCCAGTATAACTTGATAGACGACAAAATATGGAACTAAGCTTAAAAATGTACTGCATTTGACGTTTCATTGACAACCTTTCTTTGCAACCAGCGCTACCACAAAGTGTCAAGATAAGTTGGTCACCCTAATCACATCCACACATCTTTTAATATCTGGATATTGTATCTAACTATCGAACCGTAGGTGGTCACAATCCGATTATATGGCAGTAAGTTGATTAATTACAAGATAAGGTGGTAGGACACTTCCCGACATGGCATACATGGACAAAAACAAGAGAATCGTAAAGGACTGTGGGTGGCCCGTTTATCGTCAAATAGACACGATCAGGGTTTTATTTAATTTTGTTTTCTGCTAGATTATCTGTTTTATTTTGTTTGTGGTAAAGGATGTTGTGTGACTTATTGTTGTGACTTTTGACAATAAACTGGGAAATGAACTATACATTATTATAATAAATTACAAAAGAAACGTATTTGTTCTGTAATAAGAGACGATTATTGTCATCACTTCGTTTTAAGATTTACTTTTAATAATATTGTATCTGTTAGAGGTATAATGTCTACGATTTAAATTGCTAGCCTTTTCAATAGCCATAGTTTCACTAGGTATGGGACTATTACAATTTGTTATCTCCTATAAAATACAGGGCAGTATCGACACGCAATCTGTTACGATGGATTCAGTAGGAACATGTTTTTTTTAAATATAATAAAAACTTTATTGCTCAAAAAGTTACAGAGATTTTACATTGACCCCAAACTTAGCAAGCCTGTATCTTGGGCACCAATATGGACGGTTTACCAAAGTAAAATATGCTTGCTTCAATTTACAAAAAAAAAAAACTAAATAAAATTAAATACTTAAACTAAATATTTAATTTCATTCTGAACCCTGCGTTGAAATTTTCCGACGGTTATTCAAAAATAAAATGATGTTCCATACATTTTGACCGCGTAGATATTGCACTTAGGTACCTAAGTAGGAAACAGCTGATTTTTTAAAATAACCGACCAAATTTGGATAAAAAATCCTCAACGCAGAGGGTCCAGAATCATGTAGGTACTGCATCCATGGTAACATGTCGCGTTTCGATGTCCCTGTCGCACTATATCCAATAAACTCCTCTAACAATAGATAACAATTAATTGATTTATCACTAACACGGCACTTACGATGTTATTGCTCCAACATGCTGCAAAAGAACAAACAAGACTATCGTATCACTCAATTTAAAATCAGAAACGTGTTGAAAACAAACGTATCTCGACGATTAATGGCTTAATTGGCCATGGGGTACTAAAAATACCATTAATGTTTCTTCAGGGTAGATTTAGAGTCAATAAATGAGTTTCCAATCACGTCGGTATATCGGAACTCATTAAACTTAAGAGCAAGGGCTCCATTCTTAAATGAAACAATCGTAAGTGCATTCGCATCATTCTACCTTCGCCCACTCCTTGGTCCGAGCTATTTTTGGATGTGGTCCAAACTAAGAATTTGTTGGAATATCGGTCCAATGTGTGAACTAGTAAGTACATTATAAAATCGGCTTACAAATAACGGAGTTCAGGGGTAAATAAAAAAAAATCAACCGAATTGATAACCTCCTAATTTTTTGGAATCGGTTAAAGGAAGTTGTGTGCAAAATTTCAGGTTCCTAGACTCAGAACTTTCGGCTGTGCGGTAATTATTATGTCAGTCAGTCACTCAATTTCTCCTTTTTAACCGACTTCAAAAAGGAGGAGGTTCTCAATTCGTCGGAACCTTTTTTTTATTTTTTTTTTTTATGTATGTTCCCCGATTACTCGGAGACGGCTGAACCGATTTCAAAAATTTTTTTTTTTTTTGAAAGGGTATACTTTCCAGGTGGTCCCATTGTCATCGGGTCAGGATCTGATAATGGGATCCTGGAGAAATCGAAGGAACTCTTCAAGTATTATAGGCACACCTATAGCGATTTGGGTATTTTTTATAGTAACTCGTGCATTTGCTCTCGGAAAGCATCATTTGGTGAAATGGAACTGATGATGAAAACCACAGATGGCCACCCGAACTACTCAATAATAAGTATTTACCGGTTTGCGATTCGATTACTTACTTTAATATGGTTACTAAGCAAGTTATGCTCGTCACAATGCGAATGGTGAAACGGAGCTGATGGTGGAATACCAGGAGAACTCCTCAACAATTAACGTCCCTACATCGGGAAAAGCAATATTTTGTAAAAGGCGATGAGCAAGTTGGCATTAGGCTATTGTAACTTAGATACATTATAAACAGACACACTAAAAAGCGAGAAATAAAAACTTTTTAACAAAAAAAAAAACCGACTTCCAAAAAAAACACTACAAAGTGAAAAATAACTTTTATTTCGGAAGTCGGTGGCAAAACACTAAAATACAGATCCAAAGACACCGACTTCCGAAATAAAAGTTATTTTTCACTTTGTGTTTTTTTTGGAAGTCGGTTTTTTTTTTGTTAAAAAGTTTTATATGCACTAGCCTCCAAAAGTTAGTAGATATTTTTCTCTTCAGCTGTAATGCCACATTATGTATGATTTAAAACAAAAAAATAATCAAGTACCTACTCCTAAGGGGTTACTTGATTAGGTATTTTTCGTGATAAGTCAAAGGTAGTTGAATTAGTTAATAATAACGTTATTGCAGTTGAAACATTTGGGTCACTAGAATTTTAGATCATAATAAAGTTATGGTGTGTCATAGCTGAAATAAAAAATGTCAACTAACTCTTGGAGGCTGTATTTAAATGCATACATACATGCCATACATGTCTTAGGCGAGGTATCTTTTTTTCTAACTGCAAACTTTAATCAAATATAACATACCAA
This sequence comes from Oligia fasciuncula, assembly GCA_963082905.1. Taxonomy (NCBI): domain Eukaryota; kingdom Metazoa; phylum Arthropoda; class Insecta; order Lepidoptera; family Noctuidae; genus Oligia; species Oligia fasciuncula. The sequence goes on along the minus strand of OY720392.1, from coordinate 2,534,257 downwards.
CTTTAACTGCGAAAAAAAAAATAACATACTTCGTCTAAGACATGTAGGTATGGCTCAAAATGCTCTAAATGGTGTCAACTATCACCCCCTTATAATAAAGAGTATTTTATTGTGTTCTTTAGACCTGTAGAATTGTAGATATCCTAAATTGTGATGGAACCTACAAATCTCATATTTAACTTATTATTATAAAGTAATTAATAACCAGTTCTTGATTCGTATGTATACCTACTGCTGGTGCGATTGATCTATTTTCTTTTTGAAACAAAATATACAACTACCATTTTGGAGGGCTTTATATCTAGCACGATGATTTTTTATCTAATTTAAATAAATTGAAAGGTCGCGACGAGTTTGCAAGTCAAGGAGCTACCCCTTATAATAGGGAAATTTGGAATATGGAAAACAAGAAATTGTGGGAAAAATCAAATTTAAACTAGGCTGAGAATCAACATTTTTCGAACGTCAAAATTACCAAAGAGATTGAATGGTTAAATGAAATGGTTGAATGAAAATCACAAAAGAGGTGGAATGACATCTCACTTCAAGCTTACTTCACCTAAGTTTTCATGGTGAGATTCTTACAGAACAGACCAGCAGGTTTCCTCACAAGTTCTAACTTCATCGATGCCAGTAACGTTCAAGATGAACTCAGAAAGTGTTACTTGCCTGGAATTTAATTAACGCGTATTAATAAAAAAAATAGACCTTTAATTACACGATGACTCAACATTCTACTCTACCCGCGCCCGCTCACCCCTTGGCCCACACATCGACGTGTAAGGTAAGTCACGACCGGCCACCGAGCCGAAAGCGACATTTGATAAAATCGTTCTCCTTACCAGTTTGACCTGGTACCTCTGAACGTGGCTGCCCTGGGTCTGTCTTCCACATTGACTTGTAAATGCTGCTGTTACTGAAGCAATTGTTATGTGACGTCTTATGATTGGAGTTGGCATGGTAGCGATTGATTTGTTGGGTTATGTAATAGGTAATGTTGGTTGGGTTAAGGTAAAATTTAGGATTCCTTTCTCTTTCGAAGGTTATTTTGTAAACAGTGATGAAAGGTTTTTCTAAAACATAATCATACAGAGACTAAACCACCTACTGGGTCCAATTGTGTTTTCAAACCATCTAGGAACCCATTGAAATATACACACAAAATTTTATCCAATAGGAGGAGTTAGGTGCCAAACACACGTGAAGAAGAATTATATACATATATATAGCTGACCCCGCAAAAGTGGTTTTGCAAAAAAAGAAAATAGCCTACGACCTATCAAATATACACAAGAAAATTCGTAAAAATCGGTCAAGCCGTTTCAGAGGAGTTCGATAACAAACACTGTGACACGAGATTTTTATACATATAACAGAAGATATGTCTATCCTTTGTTGGAGATCCTCAATAAATAAATAAACACTTTGTCTGTGGGACAGTGTTGACTACTACGCTATCTTTGTATACCAATAGATACATAGAGAACAAATATAAAAAAAATATAATTAATCTAATTTCAGACAACCCAACCTTAAAACATTTTCGTATTACAATAGACCTTTGACACCCTAAGAAGAAGGTGCAAACAATTTATCATCTACCTCACCTTTTACTATACAAAAACAAGTACCTACCTATAGCTATTGATATACTGATAGATACCTTAAAAGATTAATTTCCTACTTAGTTCCAACACGCGACATTCAGTGGAGAAATTAATTTATCGTACAAAAAGAGCCCTTAGTTTGAAAGGAAATAGTTGGAACCCTTCTGCTTGTGACCTTACAACAGTTGATGAATTGATGCCCTGTGACGTAGGGTGACAGTAAGAGTTCAGTGTCCAGGATATTTGGCTAAGGAAGATTATGTGCTTAAGGGGGAAGCTCTAAGGTGGCCCGCGAAATTAAAATTTTCTTCCGTTTTTTGCAATTTGCTGGTCAGTATTAAGTTGAACGTTGATTAAAATATGATTCGCGGTCGTAACAAATATGTATTTACAGAATTATAATCATTAAAGTCATCAATACAACTCTCTAAGACCATGTAATCCCCAAATGTCAAGATTTCATGAAATAGTCATTCTTGGGGATTACATGGTCTTAGAGAGTTGTGTTGATGACTTTAATGATTATAATTCTGTAAATACATATTTGTTACGGCCGCGAATCATATTTTAATCATCGTACAACTTAATACTGATCAGCAAATTGCAAAAAACCTAAAAAAAATTGAATTTCGCGGGCTACCCTGGCGCTTTCACCTTAATCGTAAAGTTCTATCTTTTAAAATTTTGTTTTTTTTTTCACAATAAAGTGAGTGATCAGCGTCAACAATGACGAAAAAAAAACAATTTATGGGACTAACATAAACTACCGAAAAGTTAATGTCAATTTTGTTGAAAGTCATCGTAGGAATACGAAATGATTTGAAAGCGATTGCCTTGAATAAGCCCTCAGCTCGAATTATTGTTAGCGATGATACGTTAACACAAGTGAACAGCAAAAAGCAACTGCAGCTGTCGACATTGCAGCGGGATTGCCCGAAAGGGTTACCGCTACCCCGGAACACAAAGGGCTAATGAAGGAACACGGGTGGGTTTTAGTCAGTAAGAGTCTGACACTCCCTTCCGCTCCGCCTAGAGCAGGAGGGGTTATAGGATGATATCCCATTCAAAAAAAAAAAAAAACCGCCGCTCATCACTTACGTTAACACTAAGATGTAGTAGCTATTCAAAGTAATTTATAATTCAGATACCGCAGCAACCTTGGCTGTCCGTTGTTCACAATTTGGCACATTTACTTGTTTTCTATTTCAAACGCCTATAAAATGAAAATTTCCTCAAAAGATGCATTTATTTTAACAATTGATTATAATACATGTGGAATTATATGGCAAAACAAACGAATAGAATAAGCTTGAGACTTTTATTTTTAGCACACACAAAAAGATCAACGTTCCACCGTAAGTTCGTCGTGAATCTGTCTATCGCCATTTCCTCTTTCTCACTCGCACACATACTTCGCTTTCATTCATCCGCTGCGTTCCGTTTTAACAATTATGGCTGCGTTCATACTTTAAAATAATAAATACAATATTTTCATCCCACATACATGAGGATAATCTAGGACCCATCATGGCTACCCTACCTAGCCCTTTGTCGCCGTCTACAACGATGCCCTTTGCGATTGATTAGTCGACATTTCAGTCCCTTTCAGTCGTAGGGCGTCTTCGGAGAAGCCACACAACTAAACGAGGGTTAGCTGTAAGGGCTGCGACTTGTGGTTCACGATTGAAATTAGGTACGTTGAAGTAATCAACCCGTGTGGTATTGGTTTCTTTAGTTTGTGAATGGTGATCATTTTCATTCATGGGGTCATCGTTAGGTCGAATTGGTTTCAATAGGGCTGCGGTTTTGATGTCACTTGAAGTCATTGAATTAAAGGCTTGTTTCAGTAAGTTTTGACGATGCTTTCTGATAGCTCAGCCTGTCAATATCTAACACAATAGTAAATAATTGGTACATACTCTATCATCGGATTCACAAGACACAATTATCAATTTCCGAGTTAAATATTTTTTATAATCTAAATCTATCTATATAAATTCAAAGTCCTGACTACCTGATACATCAACGCACAGCCTAAACCGCTGGTCCTAGATACATTAAAGGACCATGGGCACTTTTGAATGAACACTGGGCCCACTTTTCAAAGTTGTGCAACAGTGATGAAACCTATGTCATATGACAGCTCTTGGCGTGTACTTTATTTCATTCTATGGCAGCTAAGTTCAAATCCAGCGCGAAAACGGTTTTTTTTATGCGTTTTTTAAAAACGTTCAACACTGTGCAACAGTGATGAAACCTATGTCATATGAAAGCTCTTAAAGTGTACTTTATTTCATTCTATGGCAGCTAAGTTCAAATCCAGCGCGAAAACGGTTTTTTTATGCGTTTTTTAAAAATGTTCAACATTGTGCAACAGTGATGAAACCTATGTCATATGAAAGCTCTTAAAGTGTACTTTATTTCATTCTAAGGCAGCTAAGTTCAAATTCAGCGCAATAATGATTTTTCTGCGTTTTTAAAAAAAAAACAAAATTTTTAGTGTATTTTTAGTAGAACAAGAGCTATTTATAATCCTAGCTACTGACTGACAGCTAATTATAATTTAATATCAAAACAAAACAGATTTTAAAAAACGCATAAAAACGTTTTTGCGCTGGATTTGAACTTAGCTGCCATATAATGAAATAAAGTACACTTTAGGAGCTTTCATATGACATATAACTCGTCATTGTTGAACAATGTTGAAAAAGTGAGCCCAAAATGACGCATTTAAAAAACGCATATAAAACCGTTTTCGCGCTGGATTTGAACTTAGCTGACATAGAATGAAATCAAGTACACTTTAAGAGCTTTCATATGACATAGGTTTCATCACTGTTGCACAATGTTAAACATTTTTAAAAAACGCATAAAAAACCGTTTTCGCGCTGGATTTGAACTTAGCTGACATAGAATGAAATCAAGTACACTTTAAGAGCTTTCATATGAAATAGGTTTCATCACTGTTGCACAATGTTAAACATTTTTAAAAAACGCATAAAAAACCGTTTTCGCGCTGGATTTGAACTTAGCTGCCATAGAATGAAATAAAGTACACTTTAAGAGCTTTCATGTGACATATAATTTATCACTGTTGAACAATGTTGAAAAAGTGGGCCCAATATGACGCATGGTCCTTTGGAGGGTGTGTTCTTTGTGAAGAGTAGGTATAAATTTTATTAAGAAGGGTTTTTCAAAATTCCACCCCTGAGAGGGTGAATGGTGGGAGGGTGAAATTTCACGCGGACGAAGTCGCGGGCAGAAGCTAGTGCCTTATATAACATAAAGTCGCTTTTCGTGTCCGTCTGTGTGACCGCGTTGTTCTTCTAAACTGATCATTTGGAGAACTTATTCCAATATCAGAAGTCCAATTCACGTACAGACCACACGTCAAGCTACCCCAAAACTCAATTTTTTTTCCAATCAACTTTGAAGCTTATGCTTTAGCGATAACGTTGAAAATCTATTACAGAAATTTGACAGGTTGTAGTAGCTTGATGTACTGGCGTCTGTACTTAATAAAAAGCCTTTAAATTCAAGCCGCAATCTCATTTCAGCGACAATCACTATCGAAAACTTGTCAAAAATTTAGGGAAACTAGAGGTACTTTTGACAGATTGAGACTGAGATCAGACTGTGACCGTTCTTAAGATAACGGGAATTGTCCCTCTGGTGATATGAAAAAAAAAGTAAAAGTAATATTAAACTTTCATACAATAAGGAAATGTCGATGTTTTGTCGTGTTGAAAGAACCGTGTGAAGCAGGGGCGGGGTCGCTAATAGTCACAATTTTTTTTTTTGGGAATGGGGGTAATCTTCTTTTTTTTGACATTGGTTTGGCTGCATGTACGAGTATGTACCTATAAAATTTATTTATTTGCACAAAAAGGTACAAAGGCGGACTTAATGCCTTAGACATTCTCTACCAGTCAACCAAGGGTGGTGAAGAGATTGGATGTCAGGTGCTTTGGTTGAGAGCCACAATGATAAAAAAAACTATTAAAACTAGGTACACAAATACATAATACTACCATACATACTTACTATCATATATACTTATAATATACATACAAATACAAGGGAGAGAGATGTTGAAATGACTACGCTATTAAATCAATTAAAAATATCAATGTATAATTGATTTCACTCCATTAAATAGACAGGTTAAGACTGTTGTACAGTCAACAGCAAAAGTAGATGATAAAAATCAGAAATTCAATAGGAGTCAAAACTGATCACGAATATATGACAGCTGTACTAGTAGTAAATGTTTGGTATAATTTACAATCACATACTTTTGAATCACTTCGACGCCACACAGTTCTGACACGAACTCCGTTCATTAGTATTGAATTTCTGATTTTGATCATCTACTTTTGCTGTTGACTGTACCAATTATATTCCCCTAGTTTAATCGCCCACCACGCATCAATGACACTTAGTTATTCGGTAGTAACTAGTGGCAAGATTTTACCATTACAGAAATAATTGAAATCAAATCTAAACGAACCGAAACCAATATAATTTTATCAAAAGTCATAAAACGATTACTATTTTATATAGCACCGCTTATTAACGTATTCCTCACGCACCTTTTTCATAAATTAAAAACTATAAAAGCTTTTGTCGAAAAAACTGTTTTTTTACACATGGTGCCTTTAGATGGGGTTCGATAAAAAACGGACAGTAGCATGTGAGTAATACTTATTTTATAGCTACACCTGCCTTCATAGTCCCCTAGTATACATTATAATGTATTTAAATGCATTCCCAAAATATATGGTCGTGTGGTGTCAGTAGCAGCGATATTGTTTTTAACTGACTTCAACATAAGAAGGAGGTTATGGTGAAAGATGGACATCAGCAGAAGGCCTTCTCGTAATTTAAAACGTTCAGAATCTAGTCGCAATCTCATCTCGGTGACAAACAAAATGTAGGGAAATTAGAGGTTTTTTTTTGACAGATTGAGACTGAGATCAGGCTGTGAACATTTTTAAAATTACGAGAATTTGCCCCTCTAATCTTATACATGTCAACACTTTTATTTTAACAAGAAGAACAAGATAATATGTACAGTCAACAAAGGAGTTAAGTATACAGGAGCGTCGGATATTGTTGAAGTTTACTAAGAAACCGATGGATATTCTCGAATAAAATTTTAGTTTATTATTAGAAAACAAACAGCTCATTTATTAAATTAAATTTCAGTTCAGAACATCCATCGGTTTCTTAGTAAACTTCAACTATATCCGACGCTCCTGTATACTTAACTCCTTTGTTGACTGTACATAATATATATAAGCTAACAGACTTAATATAATTATAATATGTAGGTACATGTATATAAAATAAAATAAGGGTCAAGAATCATAGGGCATCAAAAAGTTCTACCGCATTTACCGCTGTTAGCTGATAAAGTGTCCAAAAGGCTGATTCCCACGTTGTATGGCGATGCTGATTCTTTGGCCAAAAATAGGCCAGCCCTCTGGTCACGTGAAGAGTCGGCCAACTGCTTGGCGATGTCTCGAAAAACCAAGTTGTTCATCATCTGCCTAGCCTTTTCCCAACTATGTTGGGGTCGGCTTCCAGTCTAACCGAATCCAGCCTGAATACCAGTATTTTACATAGGGCGACTGCCTATCTGACCTCCACAACCCAGTTACTGGGTAATACGATACCCCTTGGTAAGACTGGTTGTCAGACTTTCGGGCTTTTGACTACCCGTAACGACTGTCAAAGATCCACGAATGACAGCCGGGACCAACGGCTCAACGTGCTTTCCGAGGCACGGAGGAAAAACTAAGATGTTATCTGGATTTATTTTGGAAAAGGATTGTGTGTGTGTGCTTGCCCTGGCCCTTTTATATAGGATACATTTAACATTAATGAATATTCTTTAGACAGTTCAATTCATTTTTCAATGACAAATTGATTTTTCCGACATCATTCAAAAACAGAGAATCTTGGAAGACGCTTTTCACCAACAGGAGACTGCGATCGGTTGGGTTAGCTTTTAAGATGGATTGATTGATAAATACAAATTGCACTGGTTTTTGTTTATCATTTTCAGTTTACTATGTGCGAGTCCTGGAGTGGAGACCGAATATCGGCAAGCATAGCGTGGGACGATCCCCAGCTAGATGGACCGACGACCTAAAAAAGGTGGCTGGTGCAGGCAGGATGCGGAAGGCGGAGGACAAGGTGCTGTGGGCGCAGCCTGGGAGAGGCCTATGTCCAGTAGTGGACTGCGATAGGCTGGTTTGATAAATGCGAATGGCTGCTCAAAGTTACAGTATTATGTCGATGAGGCAATAGTGAAATAATTATACAGAAGTATCACGTGTAATACAACCACTGCAAAAAATATAACACACTGAAATCGATCCATCTTTCTAACACCAATATGGCAGACAGTAGCTATCATGTCATTCAAAGGATCGTGTTTCAAAAATTCAATACTACTTACCTACTACCTACTTTTACTTTTTAATTCACACACCTTTCACCCCCATAGAAAGATGTATTCAAACCATTGTGATCACCTTTTACTTTTTGGGCCGCTGCAACTGATACCGTCGCTCATTGGTCACGCTACCGTGACGCGGGCGCATGACGTTTGACGCTAACCCGTCACCACGCAAGCTTGCACCTGCCTATATGCATATACGCAACAATAGACCCGACTTTTTACATGTTATGTCAAGGGAGCAAGTGGCATAACCTTTACATCCCTTTTCATGTTTTAGGAGTTTTTAAATTGAACACCTTTTGACAGCTACAAGATATTTTTAGGATAGCTAGAATATAATAGATTACAAAATGTTGACTTGAAGCAAAAAATAAAAACAAGTAATAGTCTAAAGCTAAAAGAGTGACAGGCTTATCTAGTTTTATTTCAAATTTATCATACCAATAGCTCATTTATCTTTTTAGTGATTTTAATGGAATTACAATCATCTTACTATACCTAAAAAGTTTTAAAACACCAAAGACGACCAAGGACCATATTATTTTATATTTTGGAGATCTAACGTTTTATTTATTATCTGTCATTAATTTTATATTAATATTAATTTTATCCACGTTGACGTGCGTTCGTTTATCTGCAGGTTCTTTTTCGAAAATACACAAAAATAAAGTTAGTCCACTTTGTCCTTAGCCAGCCTCATAATCATATTCCTTTTCTGTATTGTTTTTTCCTAATTTATTTTCAAAATTTCTCCGCCTGTCACTGTTTAGACAAAGTTAAGTTTTGTAAATAGCTAAGATTCCTCACTTTTGTTCCGTTTTGTTTTATGTTAGGCATTCGTGCAGTCGATTCGATGTGGACATGTGTTGTTTGATGTTTAGAGCTTGTGCAGACGACGCGGTTTACAAGGGACTTGTGTGAGGAATGTTCGTTGTTAGTGGAATAAGCGTATAAGTGTTTGGTGGAGCAATCAATTAGCTGAATACTCTACTTATGGGTTTCTGGTTAACCATTGTTTGGATTTCGTAATCTCTTTAAAGTTGATTCTGGTAATTACACTTATTTTTTTATATTATCAGGCCCACAAACTTGCATCACAAATCACTAAATAAGTTTAGCGCTAAACATTTATAAAACATAATTTCTGTCTACGTCACGCGACATCTTCAAGCGATTGACAGAAACAGAAGGGGAAATCTCGTAATTATAAAAACGTTCCCAGTCTGATCTCAATTTCAATCTGTCAAAAATACTTCTAATTTCCCTACTTTTTTGACAAGTTTTTGATATTGATTGCGACTAGATTTTGAACGTTCTTAATTACGGGAATTGGCCTTCAAAAGATGGCTTAAATTATTTGGCGCTATAAAAGTAGCTGCGGTGTTTTTGGTGTAATATTATTAAGTTCCAGCGTTACTACTTACGATTGTTTCCTGTCATGGAAACTATCTACTTGCTGGCTGGTTGACTGTCTAAAATAACTAAGGCCCAGCGTTTTTAACTTTGCCACATTCTTTTTTTTTTTTTTTTTTACACATTTATTATAAGTAATGTTTGTTTTCGTCTAAATCGAGCTAACTAGACGAAAACAGACATTACTTAAAATAAATGTTCTTGTATATCGATTTTATTCAATTTCGAGCGGCCATTGTTGTTTACATCTTTGGCTTTTGGTTTAGAAACGCCGGACCCTACACAAAATATTTTGGGCATCTTCAATTGTCTTCGCCAAATAGAGCATCTATTTTTGTCTAACTCTACTTCTGCACTAGTTCGAATTTACAAACAAACGTCGACTTCATCATCATTCTCCTGTCCTAATCCCAATTTATTTGTGCTGGGCGCAACATGTCTTTTTCTTCCATACTTCTCTATTAGTCGTCATCTCGGTAGTCACCCCCTTTCTAATCATACCATCATTCACACATTCCATCCATCGTTTCTTCGGTCGCCACTCTTATAGCCAAACAAACGTCGACATATAAAACATTAATAAGATAGTTAACAATGATTGTTATGAATTGTTTTAAGAGATTCAAATGACATAATGATAGGTTGTTCGAGCGAGTATATAGAAGGCTTACAAAAGAATAAATTGTATATTCGTATGTATTATTATTGTGATTAATTACTTGACTTACATTCGGAGCTTGTAACTTGCGTACTCGTAAGATGTGGACTTGATGCGATCTTATATTTATTTATTACTTTTTGTTTTTGCTTCGATGTTTTCATTAGAAGTTCATGTCAGTGTGCAGGAAAGTTTTTTTAATACAGTTGCTCAAAAAGTGGTGTATTGCAGGGACGTATAGCGTTCGGGATGTGGGCTATTACGTAATAGTGCTTTTTTTACCTTTCCCGAACTCGTGCGTTCTCTTTCCCAACTGTCAAAATAATGTCTATTAAAAAGAAAAACCAACCATGAAGTTTTTACTAAAGAGTTTTTGTGATTTATACAAATACGTATATTTCTAAAAAGAAGCTACTAATTTATTTCAATATCAGATTTAATGATTTAATTGAATGAGTTAGGTTAGGTTTCATTTCGTTTCATCTCATTAAATTTCATTTTCATTTCATAACAATAAAAAAAATATACTGAAGATTAAGCTGTATGGATAGTTCCCTTTGCCTACCAAAATGGGTGAAGAAAAAAAAACTCTGCTTATATTCTACGGTTGGCGCCATTTTCCAGAAAAAATGTTTAGTTAGTTGAGTTTATTGTGTTTTTATTATTTTATTAAATTGCTTCATTTTTTCGCAACTGTATTAAAAATAGTCGTTCAGTACACCTGCGGAACCGTCATTGCAACTTGTTCCGACTGTCAACCCTCGCCTTCGGCTGCGCCTCGGCTCGGGTACACATTTGTCGGAACTCTTTGCAATGACAGCCTTTCCGCACTTGTAATGAAATATACTATATTAGACAGTGAACACACCGCAGTCATTACATAGATGTCTGTTTTAGACAGAATATTGTCTATCAAAACGATATAGTTTTTTGGCGAGTGTGTGCGACATCATTGATTTCATTTGATTAGAGATAGGTGTCTAAAGACAGTTTTGACAAAAGACAGGTTTCTGCGTTTTGCGCACAGACTTAAGTACTGATTGGTATCAATTTTATTTGTGTTTCAACCTTGACGCAATATTGGTATTGTTTTAACTTTTATAAGTATGGAGGATTAATCGTTAGATCACTGAATTTGTATCTACTAAGGAGAATGTAGTTGATCCTGAGACCATACTCACTTTACGACTAACCTGAATTCGCCTGTAAAGTACTTCACTCACCCCTTTGCATACCACGCAATGGCAAACACATAAATGACGTGGAATCCTTTGTGCGTGGAATCCACTGCGTCTCCCTCGAGGTGCAGTGTGTCACAGGATACCCCAGTATTTCTGGCATCTGGTATATTCGAACCTCCTTGAGACTAAATGGGATGGGGTGGGAGTGGGATATATTTGGGTACCTATAATAATAATTATATGAAACTTGGACGATAGAAAAATTCTTCCTAATACTTAAACATGTACATGATTTTGAAGTAAAATGGAAAGAATAGGTTGATAATGAATGAAACATCGTCTTTATAAGTTATCGTAGACTATACTGATATACTTACTATATGACGATGGCGACTATACCCTGCTTGTAAATAAAACAACGAAGTATGCACAGTTAAACATAATTTATTTTATATTATTTAAGTATCACAGATCCATTTATTTTAATATTCATCACGTTAACAAAAATATATATAGTCTACTTGGTGGTGATGACACCATTTTACATAGCAACAGTTATGTTCCAACTACTTTTGTAACTGCGATACATGATATTTACACTCTATCACATTATATACAACGATATAGAAATGATGTAATGGTTCGTAACACTGCCGAGATGGATCAAGATGAAATACTATCGTTAGCCAATTTTTTTAAAAACTAAAAGACGTTATACGTATTTCATCGTCTTGTGCTTTCGTGATTTTCACTTGTTTTACCCCCAAATAATCGTCTATAAAAGCCTTGATCAAACTTTTAATAAATAGTCTACTACATCCATGAATATCGACTATTGACATTATGATTTTTATCCTTTTATTCCGTTCTCAGTTTACTACTATTTCTTATTTTTGTTTTATTTTGCTACAACTCAATTGTATCATGAATACGAGTTTCATATTCATGGCAATTAAAATTGTGTGTACCGAAATCTCCCTCCGGCGTTGCCACGCGATTGGTGTTATCAACTTGTCAGCGTGCATACTGTAGATCAATGAAAGTAATATTTAAAGTAATGTTGACTGCATTTGTGGCAGAGAAAGCGGGGAAGCATAACTTGGGAGAGGATTTTGACTTGCAGTAGTATACTGTTGGAGTCTGGCAGGCTCGATCGTTTGAAGAATTGCTAAATATGGTGATGACTCTTACATTTTTCTACTTAAGCAGGGATTTTTTTTTGTAATGGCGTAAATGATTGTATGATGTATATATTCGCAACCGTTATTTACTTATTTGATAAAACCTATAGAACCGTTACATTTTCAGAAGTGTTAGATTTTTTTTTTCCTTTTAGGCCTGTTTCAATATCGAGAGTTAGATCGAGTTTTCTAATTTCCGTTCCTAGACCCATTTCGGCAGTGAGTACGATATTGAAAGATGAAGATAGAAAGATCTTTTCTATTGGATAGCTGAAATTGTACAGTTCCTATCTAAGCGCGACCATTTTGTAAGGGCAGTGTTGGTGGCAGTGACGAGTAGTATAAATTCTAATATACATTCTTTTCTACAGTAGTTTTTCGATCTCTGTCAGGACCTACAAGGCTTTGTATGATCAATACTAGTATAGGTCAGATCAACATTCAAGGAGTCGATGACAAAACATTTACTTTTGATGGCATTAGGAATATTTATAAAGTTATAGCGTCGTGCGTTGACAAAGCTGTTTCTAAGATTAGATTATCGCGCAAAGATAGAACTAAGAAGTCTTACTTATTCATAGTTTACATTGAATTAGTTTTAGTTATAAATGCAGTTGTAGTCTTTATAGTAAAGGAGAGTATTAGATGAATTTGTCACTATTCATTGAGTGATATCTAATGTCAGTGATATTCTATCGTTGAATTAATTTTAAGGTGATCTGCAAAAGTTGATTATGGTTCTAATGATTGCAAATATTGGAAAATTCATCTAACATCAAATAAAAATACTTACATTGTAACTTTAAACAGTAGCTAGGTAAGCTCAGAGTTAGACACGTATAACATTTTCTTTTAGATTATTGCCAAAATTTTGCTGTGGCAGTACATATTTGGCACAAAGTTCGAATCTATAATAAGCAAGTTCAAAATATTGCGAGCAAATAAAGTAGAAAAATAAGCGAATTTCTCAGTTATTAAAACACTCAAACACTATACAAAAAATAACAAAATAACCAACTGACGCCGACTGTCTCGAGTCGGCAATGTTTCTTTAAAAGACATTGTAGGCACTATTATTGCTAATATAATATAATTTATTCATCGATCGCTTATCTACAGCATAGAATATTCTATACAAAATATACTACGAAGATTTTACAAACTTAGGCCATCGGCCTACGAAACTATACTTTTTTCTAACGTAACATTTAAACTACTCATTAGTTTACCAACAATCGTTCATATACATTCGTTTGCATAGACCTATAGTTCCACATTTATCATCTTTCACAATTGTCTCATTAGAATACACACGGGTACGTATAGTAGAATTGAAATCATTAATTACATCGGGACTGGCGTGTACTAGGAATTCATAACCAGGAGGGTCTGCCGTGCAGCAGGTCGGCGGCGTCGTGCCGCTCGGCCTGGCGCAGCGCCGCCGCCAGCGCCGCCGTGGCGCCCGGCCCGCGCTCGCGGCACTCCCACAGCTCCAGGATAGCCTCCGTGGGCGAGCTCTTGGTGGCGAACCACGTCGTGTAGCGGTCGACCCCGAGCCGCGCCGCCAGCGCGCGCCAGTCGTTCCCGCGCGCGTTCGGCGGGTCCAATATAGCGCACAGCTGCCTTTTTACTCGAGCACTTAATTTAAACGGCCCCTCACCCGCGCACTCGTTGACGCCCGCCTCGCTAACTGTTACGTTCCTTTTAACGCTGCCGTCACTCCCGTCTTCGCTGCGGCACATACGAGCCTCTAAAAGGTTTTCAGTTATGTTAAAACTGCGCTGCGACTCGGCGCGGGGTGAACGTCCCCGCGGCGATCGGCTCCGCACGTCGTCGAGGGATATTCGGAATGTCTGCTTGTATGAAGGATTGGTTCTCTGACAGGCGGACACGCTGAAATCGATATTGTCACAATCGTGGGTCCTTTCTAATACGAAGCTGCAGTGCAGAGCGTTGTAATTCGAACCCCAAACGTGTTGGAACGGGATTTCTTGGTAGCCGATACCCGGCTTAGCTTTCCAGCCGGGGCTGACGTGTTCCAAATTCAAACAGAGATTCGAACCGCCGTCCTGGAAAAGCAAAGTTTTGGGTCGCTCTAGTAGTACGCCGCCAAGTTTCTTCTCCTGCTCCTGACAGTAGTAGGCTGCGCAAAGCGTATCTTCAAATACATAAAGTCTTATACTGTAATCTGCGCTAGTTTCACTGAGCACTGCCGGCGCATATATCGCCAATTGAAGCGCTTTTACCGCCTTTCCATTGAAACTTTCACCCACTAATACAAACGTAGACAGCATATCGGTCACTAGGAATATTTTATCATTGTCGAGTTGAGTGAACACGGGCGTATTGATCGTTTCCTGGCCGAGGCCGACAATTTTCTTCCACTGCGGCTGTGTGCTATCTGTTTTGGCGCTGTTGTGGTCGATGGCGTACAGCGAGAGGTTCCAGAAACCGTGTTTGAGACTGGCGCAGTGAGGGATTTGTAGGATGACTGACTTGTTTAATTGAAGACGCGGTGGGCCGCACTTAACTACTGGGCTCAGCTGCGTGATACCTGCGGGGCGGAATTTGTTGTGAGCACTTCGTTCTACATGTAGATACATATGTTACAACCTGGCCTGCCCAAGGCAAGCGTTTTTTCCCAAGCAGAAATTATAGCTTGCTGATACCATAGCATAATTACATATCGTTTAAAATTACCTTTGGAAATTGTTCTCTATCGTATCGCAAAATCAATTTATTTTTATTAGAGTTGTTCTCCAGTAAAGTTATTCAGTTTATACTCATAAATATTCATAGAAATTTGATGATTTAGGACATGGTAACTATAAGAGTGGATCAGCGAAAACATTTATCGAAATTAATTTATGTATTACGTCAATAAAGTTCAAGACATATCAACGAAATGACCGCATTAAAACTTGGATGCATTTACTTAAGTCAGGATTGAATAAATCTTCACATTTTCAAAATTTACAAAACTTTAGAGTACAAACCTTTTCCCAACCTCGGGCGATACCGATCATCTTTCACCACCGCCACATATATCTGTTCCCTCCTGCCTCTACTGAGGGCTGCCTCAGGGATCGAGAGGGCAACTCCAGCAGCAGGTAATGCCAGTCTTGCCCCAGCACTTGAAACTGAGAGGGACTGAGATGTAGGCGAGTTTGAAACGAGTTCCGCTAGTTGGAGAGTCACTGACTCATTCGCAGCATCATACATTGAGCCGGCTAGAAGAGAAATTATAGTTAGTGGAGTTGTGGAACTAGTTTGAATAGGAGATACGTGGAAGTGCATAACTTTTGTACGTATTTAGTTCTGTTATAATTGTCACAACTAGCACTTGTATACTGGCGTTGGATGAACACAGTCATAATTTTGAAAGTATAATATTTTCAAATTTGTTTCGAGCTTTACCTCAGAGCTTACGATTTTGTGAAACCATTTTTAAAGCAATACATTATAAAACTATAATAATTTGTGTAACGTCAGTAGCTTTCAATAGTATCCAAGAAGCTGTGAATACACATAAATATACATTTGTGATACTTACAGCTAGTAAAACAGCTGGAAGCCGAATGTTCAGATTCACTGTAAGGCTTGCTGTCATAGTCATCACTCTGACCCTTGCTTGACGCGCATGGAGTCACCTGGTGGTCTACTGGAGACGCATAGCTGTAAAGAAGGGTCTTATTAGTATTTCATTATGGATAATTTGAAGTTTTACATAAAATAGCCAGATTATATTTCTCACAAGAACATTACACAGTTGATCTTGACTCAACAATTTAACAACCAATAGCCTAAAGTGGAACGTAAGCATATGTACCCAACTCGTTTATCTATGAAGAAGACACTTGCTGTTTCAAAAGTAACAAACTACTTTGATAAGCGCACAAGAAGGTCCGTAGTACCAACGTTAGTGAATGAGGTACCCCCAAAACTGATAACGCATGTCGAGTCTAAGTAACAACTTATGAGCGTTTACGCCATACGGCATTTCAAACAAACTTTCAAGCCCTTGTTTTTCGAAATAAATGAACCGATTTTAATGAAACTTCATACGCATAAGCAGGATCCAAAGGTCTTAAAAGTTATTTAAGAACATTTTCGAAAAATAGTGTTACAGCCAAATTAGACCGATTTTAAATTAACCATAGAAACAGAGATTTCCAGTTATCTATTTTTTAAATAAGACATTTCGAAAATTTTCTTTTCTGTCTTGTTTGTCTGGTGATTTAGTTGAATTTATTTTAGTTCAAAACAAAATGATTGTAGAATGAGACGATATTCAACTAAAAAAAGCTATATCCAATGTATAAAATAACCATTCAGATTTGATAGCTTATAATACACAGTCAGGTTGCAAAGATAGTCGACTTTTTGCAGCAATAATATTAGCTATAAAATCGAAACCTATAATTTATTCGATAAAACACCTTAAAACATTAACGTTTGATTCATTATAAGCTTCATTCACAGAACATGTATCTATTAACTTTTTGCTCTATCAAAATATCTCATAGATCTTGGTCGCTTATTAAAGAGACTACGTTACTATTTGTTTTAAGTTCATATATCATTTGCAGACTTAGATTATGTCTTTTGTAATTACATCTTTTCGCTTAATTAAGCTTTATAATCTGTGGAGTAATTGTGCAAAAAATATTTTGATTTATTTCATCGTTCTCTTGAGTGTTTATTTTAGCTCGTTTAGTTGATTGTTTGTTCAGCTTAATTGTTATTTATTGGTTTGTTAGTTGTCCCACCTAGTTTCGCCCGGGGACTTGTTTTAAATAGACATGTTTGTTATAAATTATCAAAGTGATAGTTAAAACTTATTAAAGACTACTTTTGGTTTTGATTATTACTTATAACGATCCTGTTAGAGAGGTATGTAATCTATATTATTTATACCTATTGGAATATTAATTATAATCCTTGTGAGAGTTGAAACCAAGAACTCAATACTGCTATACCTACAAAATCCAGTTGACTTTTCACATTAAAAGCAGAAAAAAAACCCAATGTCTTTATAGTCCATTGTCTATGAACATCAGGATTCAGGACTTATTTCTTTTAGTCGTCTATACCTTAGTGGGCAGATGGAAACCTGATACAGCACGTCCGCCATTCATGTAACACTTTGTGCAAAAACAAAGCATTTCTCAACTACGGCGTAGACGGGTGAAGATGAACTAGTACTGTGACACTGTAAACTGTTTCGGTATTTATTTCTCTCTCTTTGATAAAGATACGAGTGCTGCAATTTTGAACAAATGTTTTGCTCAATAACTGAGATTAAAAAAACTGAAGTGTTAATATTTTGGTCAATAACTGAGATTAAAAAAACTGAAGTGTTAATCGACTTTTGTTGCTGACCGTACATACCTACGATTTGAAAAAAGCAAGAAGGAAAATACTATGTTTATTCGACTTGGTTATAAAAAAGTGACAATAGCCCAACGCGTAGGGTGAGGTTTGGAGTCGAACATAATATAACCTGCTCCTTTTTGGAAGTCGGTTAAAAAGAAACGCTTGTCAAACGAACTAACTACAATCTAATGATTTCATTTTTGTAAGTAGGTTTACACAAACACTTTTACACGTCAATCATATTTTTAAAACAAGATGAGGTCGGCGTTTACTATGTGCATACTCTGAGAGGAAAGGCCGAATCAAGCTCAGAGGTCACCGTCTCAGTCCAGACATAATCTTGGTCAGATCAACAATTTGACAATTTTAATTAAGAACTTCTAATACCTACAAAAAGAAATACACCTATTTTGGTGCTTATTATTTTTTGTTATTGTTTAATTAAACCACTTGATGGATAAAAAATAACACCCAGAATCCAGTAATTCCATATTAGGTGGAATTTGTGGCCTATCTTACAATCAAAACGCAAAAATATGACATGGCATCTGACTATATTATCTTATATCCGTCTGGTCATCATGTTGAATAAGACGCTGATCTTAAAAACACATATAAAATGAACTCACCTATTAGTAAGATGCGGTACATCATAATGGTGTTCAGCCCTGGAGTCAGGCTGTGGATGCTCGTATCTTGGAGGCCGGTGCTGCATCAGGTCTGGTGCCAGCGACAGCGACTGTTTCTCCACTGTTGGGTACATCTCGGGTTGAAAATCTGCTTGAAGAATATGGATTGGTATTTGAATGAGGAAATAAGATACACATTGATAGGTACCTATTTGACAGTATGGCTACATAATTTTTTTAATCCCGCATCGGGCGATAACTTTGGCGAACTTTCGGGTTGTAGTTTTCATAGAGCAACGCAATGATCTGTTCTTATACAAATTATAGGGATCAGTAAAACACTTCCACACAATAGGCATAACGGATTGTCCCCTGTGCAAGGTCTGCATGGAGGCTAAGGAAACCGTTGCTCATGTGCTCTTTGAGTGCACAGGCGTCACCCAGATTAGGTCAGAAACCCTCGGGGCACAGCAACCGGCCAGGAGACGTAATCAACTTCTGGAGGGAGGTGGTCTAGTTGGAATAACCACCAACGGCCGCCATTGCCCACGCACAATGGTCCACTTGAATGATTAAGTGCGGAAACCAAACCCCGTAACATAGAATGTATAGAGAACAGTAATGATCGCTCATCAATATTTGATTTCATATTAACAGGTCCTGCCGGTCGATTCTGTAAAAATTTCACCGTGAAAATTTAGGTGAAGTGAGTTTGTTTTTGCTAGGAATTGACACTATATTGACAGCTCACTCCACGCTCACAAGCACCGCAGGTTCCCAAAGACCATTCTGAGTCAGAAACTCAGAGTCTAAAATGTTAGCAGTAGATTATTTGGACACAGATGAAAACATGTTTCTAATTACAATAAATTTATTGTTGTTAATACTAATGCGATGTGATTCATGTTGATTTCAACATTTCCCGTTATGTTAATCAAGTCGAGTTTAAGTCAATGCCCCGACAGCTAGGAAACGGACTTCCGAGTGGAAAGTCTCGGGTTCTTTAATTTTTAATGAATATACCTAATCACTATTCATTAAAACTGCTAATTCGTTCAACCATCAACTGCACCAGACTGTTTATAATTCCGGTTATATATAATTATTGTAAATAGGTAGAAGTGACGATTCATTACCGTTTTCTATACGTCTATTATTGGAAACATTACCCCATCTGGTACTAATTTACGAACTCTGTTCTTATAGAGTAACGTTCCATACCTAATTACTAATATTCCACTTTAATAACAGCTATTTAATATTATTATATTGAAATGAAATTCGATCGGAGAGACTTTTGAAAAAGCCTAAGTAAAAAGTCATAATTCGAGGTTTGGCTCTCGCCTATTTCTTCCTCCAATATTGGACCAATTTAAAAGATATTTCATAAACTGAATGAGAAGGATATATACTGTGACCCTGTGTTTTTCTTTTTTAATTAATAGTTGTCAAATTTGTAGACATTTTTTGAGGATTCTATAGTGCTGATAAAAATAATGTACCTATCATCAAAAAGGAAAACATAGGGACATACCTATAAGTA
Organism: Oligia fasciuncula; assembly: GCA_963082905.1. Taxonomy (NCBI): domain Eukaryota; kingdom Metazoa; phylum Arthropoda; class Insecta; order Lepidoptera; family Noctuidae; genus Oligia; species Oligia fasciuncula. Next base: position 2,514,200 of record OY720392.1, on the reverse strand, counting down.
GTTAATATTTGTTATTCTGTAAAAAATCATAGCTATATGGTCATTAAACCAGAAAGAAAACAGGCGAGAGCGTTTCTATGGAGAAACGACCACCCGCATTTCCTCATTTGACTTACCAGTCCTCGTCATGGTGTAAAGAGAATGGTCTCTGGTCTTCCTCTGCAGAAGTTTATACACAACGGCAGCCCCAGCCAAGAACACCACCACTGCGACAGCTATACCTATGTACAAAGGTATGTCGCTGTGTGCTGCCACTGTTGACAAAAGAAAACGGCCTGTTAGGAAACGTCATCATCATCAACATTTCAGCCTAAAGACGTCCACTGCTGGACATAGGCCTTCCCCAAGCACCTCCACTTCGACCGGTTCTGTGCTTCTCTCATCCAACGGGTTCCTGCGGCCTTCACAAGGTCGTCGGACCACCTTGTGGGAGGCCTTCCAACGCTACGTCTTCCGGTACGCGGTCGCCACTCCAAAAACTTTCGGCCTCATTGGCCATCTGTTCTGCGAGCAATGTGCCCTGCCCACTGCCACTTAAGTTTGGTAGGAAACGTAAAGAAGTTTTAATAACAAAAATCTAGTAACTAACGGTATGGCCTCGTTCACACGGCAAAGATCAGAGGAACAATTCCCTATATTTTTGACATTGATTGACGCTGAGATGAGATTGCGGCCTTCTGTACGCTATTCTATTGTATACTTTTGGGATTACATGACAGTTACACAGCATTAGTTTTTAATCGTATGAACAGCGGAATATTGTAGTGTGATCCCACAAAACAAAACATTATTTTTATCGCCGTGTGAAGTACGGGACTTAAAGGAAAGTAATCTAGAAGGCGCATAGTATTTCCCACTTCCATCGTCAACAACATAATTATAATTTTCGCAACCATAAAAATAATGGTCGCCGCTGTCACGACTCTAAAGGCAAACTTTTACTTGTCAGCTCGCTCAAAAAACCACAAGTTGAAAGCAGAACACATTCATCATTTCAAACAAAGAAACATAAATTACAAAGTTAGTCCGTCTCGCGAACTTTTAAAGCTAACAACTATCCCACTTCATTCCAAAAAGTTTTTATTCCAACCAAACAAAGAAGCTATAAAACCATCAAATTATTAAGCACCATAAAAAGGTTTTAACGATAAAATGACGAGGTGTCAATTTTACGATTTCCGTTCTAACCTCAAAATAAGAGACAAATTTGTTGAAATTCAAACTTCTGAACGGCAATCGTTAAATTTGTTTTCGTTCGTTGAGAATGAACTCCGTCCCATGTTTCTTGAAGCAACTTTAGTATTATTTATGTCAGCGAGCCTTTATGGCTATGTCCCATTAAGAGCGGAAAAAGAACGCTTATTTTAGCTCCAGAATTGTAGATGCATTTAATAAGACGGAAATTCTTAATTGTTATAAGAATAAGGAAAGGTAGAAGTAAAATAGTAGGCTAGTTATAAGGATGAGGAAAAGATAACAGATTTGCGAGTTAAAGAGACATAATCTAGGAAAAGACAGCACAGATTCTTTGTATTAGGTCCGTAAATTCAATTACGTACATAATACGTTTTTCTGTTTGTAATAAAGTGAAGAGAGACTCTCAGAGTGAGAAACTCTATAGTTTTCTGACCAGTTTTTTAGTAACATTACATAAATTTCTGAAGATATCCACAAATGTGACTATAACCAAAAGTGAAGAAGCATGTATAGTGTAAGGATATATTTTTATGACTTCTCTAAAACATCCCAGATAACGTTTCAAGATTCGAAAAAGTGAAGCTATCGTAAAATTAACATAAATATCCCTCGCTTTCAATACGTCACAATCTTCAAAAACGGACCCGCTGCATTTTTTAACGATTACTTATATTTTTTGTGTAATTCCTTTTCGTGAAAAGGAGTCGTTATTGGATGTTTTAACGATCCCTTTGATCCCTGTATAGTGGTTGTAAATGTGGGTTTAAGGGAAACTGCGGGGACATATGGCATCTTATTTTAAGGAGCATTAGAGTAAATGCGCTTCAAGTGTCGTTTAATAAAATTTATGGATTTTTTACGAGTAAAATTTTCTGGTTTCTACAAATATTTCGAATTAAGTTTCCTTTTTATCAGCAAAAAGCAGGCTGGTTACTCGACTGTCAGTAACCACCTGTTATTAAACAAAGCTGATATTCGTATATGTCAGTCTTTGAAAATTGGTGTCGCAGATTTAATATTACATCACTTGTACTAATGTTTTAATTCTTACATATTTTTGTTGTTCAGGTTACCTCAACAACATAAATATACTACTTCTTAAAAAAAGTCGAGTGTCAATTAAAAACGAACAGATTTGTTGCCAAAAACTTATTCATTATTTAGTCCGTTTTCATTTTGGTGAGCCCTTTCATTGAAAAATTCAGCACGTGCTGTTGACTCATTGGTTCCTTAGTCATGCTCTTACATGACATGTGGCACCGATTATGCTAATTCACTTGTCGATGATATTCATGTGCCAGCATGTCTGTGTTTCCTTTCCTTAATGGTAATTTCGTCCAAGAAATATTCAGTGGCATTCGTTGTTTAGAATTTTCATCTGAATTAAAATGTGTATCTTTATTTGGTGTTGGATGTGATTTTTAGTATAAAGGGTTTAGGGTCTGTTTCACTAAACCCGGACAGGCACTATCCATCAGATAGGTATATCCAAAAAAGGCAGATTTTTTTCCGAAATTATCTGTCAGATAATTTAACCAAAAATGTAGGGCATTCTATTTATCAAAGCAGAACTTGTAAATGTAGAAGCTCTAGGCACTGCGCCTTAACACTCTTTAGCAAAAACTACCAAGCAACTCACTTCATAGCAACACAAAGAAAAAGAAACTCAATTAAACCAACAAAACTGTGTAAAACCTTTAATTCCGCAACAGTGCAATGCAAAACGATTTTCCACGGTTGATTTTTACAACTTGAATAGCAGCAGAACATTGGAACTTATATTCATGCATTTCTCATGAAGGTGACACAATAGCAAATGGGATTAATGGGCTTTTGAAGGCTCAAATAGCTAACGCGGAACTGAAGTACGGAAGTGAATGAAGTCTTCGCGCTCGATAATGCGATAAGATCTTGAACTCGCGCGTAATTAAAAACAAGGCAAACCCTGATGATGCTTTTAAGCTAATGTTTCTACTTTTTGTTTTCGTTCATTTTAGTTCATTCATGTATACGATAATTTTTTTGCATTCACTGTATTGAGTTGTCTATTTATTTATTAAGATACTACACTAACAGCTTCTATGTATAATATATCTCAAGTACTATAGATCATAATAGTCTCGCTCTTACACAGTCGCCAATTATAGGTTGTTATAGTTGTTCAGTAATTTGGATGCTGGTACCTATATTCATAGTCTAGTTTACTTCTGTTTGTTCATTGTTATTATTGAATGACGTTCTATCGTAGTTTTGCGTAGTACTTAGGTTTTATTCATTTATATCCTAAATCCTAATATAAATTCATGTATTATTATTTTATACCATAAATCTTTTCATGTTCAGTCTCCAGAGTTACCTCAGTTCATTTAGTAATATTAATGTTTCGTATTATCATTAAATGAGATATCCCGAAGCAATAAATTGATGAAGTCATTTTCTCTGTTCGATAATGTGATAACGATCATGAGTGCTCGCCGTAATTAAAAACAAGCTTGTAAAAATGACGCAGTAAAACGACATGTTATGTTTTCATTCCTTTGCATTTACTCCGAAATGATGATAAGTAACATGACCACATGAGTAAAGACACGGACCCCACTGAAGTACGAAAGTAGGTACCTACCTACATTAAAGATACAGAAAATAACAATTGATTAAAAAGTACATGATATATATTTCTTTGGAGAAATAAGAGAGACCCAAAAGAAGCAATCGCTTGAGATGATAAATATAAAAAAATTGCAAAGTTAAGCCAGATGGAAAAGAAAGAAAATGCGTTTATTTTCGGTAAACATGATACAGAGAAAGCCGATCCCAACACAGTTGGGAAAAGGCTAGACAGATGATGATGATGATGATTCAGAGAAAGAACACAAAAACGAACAAGTTGGGGTAAAATATGCGGCATACCCACGCAAAACGGTCATCGCTCAGCACAAAGCTACGATCCTATGCGAGACAGAGCCCCAGCGCTGGTTTGTCAAGTTATTGTGTTTAAAACATGTTACTGTTTTTGTGAATACCTACTCAGAGCAGGTACTAAACCGCCATACGAAAAGCATGAGAATTTTATCGGAATCCTACCGATGTTTAATCAAAGCTAAAATATTTCAAGAGAGAGTGCTTGACCAAACAATTTTGCCTGTGAAGTGGCCAAAATTCCAGCATCATAAAAATGTGTCAAAATACATCAAAATTCCAACAGATCCGAATTACTCAGCACCGCCTGTTCTGACCATACAGCTATTATACATAAACGGCGGATCGAATGACCGGCATCCGAGCCGAATGTAATAAATTAATAAACATCGTGACCGTCCGAACGATTTGGAGCCGATACTGATCGTTGTAATTGCTGCACGCAAGTCGATGCTACCATGTGGAATAAGTGGACGTTTTGTTATATATTCTATGTCAAACATGTTGGAGTAACTTGTCTGGGGAATTAAATAGGCCACTCAGTATCTGCCAATGAGTTTCATACCTGTAAGCTAAGCTTAGGATGTAATAATCACAGGATGGGCAACACAATCTTATTAAAATCATCATCATGCTAATAGCAATGCAATATAATCAATAGTCTGTAAATCTATAAATTATCTTCATTGAAGAGATATTTTTAGAGACAAATTTCGCTCTGCATAGATAGATTTGAAAAAAAAACGATGACGACATGAGCTTTCTAAGATTGACGAGAACCTGTTTGGCTACTAAAAGATTTTAGAAAAAAAGTAGACTAAACCGCGTAATTGTTGGACACGTGACTTCAATTAAACCGAGCATAAGTTTAAGTCCGTTCTATCTTTTGAAGGAACCATACATATGACGTGATGATTCCATTGGTAAAACAATCATCACGTCATATTAACTTCAAAATTTTGACAACAACGAGATAGAATATAGAAAAGACAAAACACATAATGAAATCAATACCGTCGAATGTTCACCTCTATGAAGAGATCACATGAATGATTTTAATAAGGATTGGTAAAAGAGTCGAGTAGTGGTGAAATCGGAACAAAATGGCGCACTTTCATATTTGTAGTTGCGACAAAGCTTTAATCAAGGAAATCATGGGCTTTTGTGTGATCCATGGCTTCCTTTAATTTTGACACCTCGTGTGTACCTACCTAATTGAACATCCAAGAGTCGCTTTCGAAAAAGTTGATAGTGTTGAAGTTTACTTTATTCAAAAAAGCAAGTTATATCAAGGGCATATTGTATTACAATTTACAAATAACTCTGTTGTGTTTCATGTAACAGTCACTTCTCTACAAAGGAATTTACATATTTGAAAAGTGTTCAGTACAAACCAAATGGTCCAGCAAATAATACACAAAGCTTGTATTGGTATGTAGATTTATGTCGGTTCAAAGATCAAACCAATAGGGATCTTCACAACTAAAGAGAAAAGGTGCTATCTATCAATAGAATGAGCTATTTTATAGCTTGTATTATTACGAGCAATACGATTTTCTTTTGTAAGCAATAAATTATTTACAATCACTTCCAACTTAACATATTGATAGTTTTGAAAGCCATTGGAGTTAGCAGTAAAGCACTTTAAGGAGGAGTACAGGTAGCATCAGAAGTGGAATCTTGAGACAGTGAAGATTGTTTTCTGAATGGATGTGATGTCTTTTACTGGTTCACTGGGCAGCTTCGCGCAGATGGCTCTTTGCCAAACTTATAAACACTAAGTAAGAGAGGAGCTTGAGTTTGAAAGCGCTGTTAGAACAGACACTGATGAAACTGGTTTTAAAAGTGGTAATGAAATAAAAGCTTTTGCTAATTAGACTTTTATTTTAGAAAGGATTAAAAGAAATGCAATTTCTGGTAAAGCTTTTTTAACGAAAATACATGGTTCCTGAAATCCTGATCTTAACCGGTTGATTGTCTGCAGTGGTTGATAGTGCAAGCATTTTCTCTTAAGAAAGTTTCAGACTAGCGGTAAAAGTTAACAGAAAGATAGCAATGCAGCAATAAGTTCAAAAGAAATTAAAGAAATATTTGTTCTAGCAGCGGAAATAGAAAACATCCGTTCAATGTTCCATCTTCGCTCAGCACTTGCGTCGCCGCGTGTACATCCATACGCAATGGCGCAACACTGCAGTAAAACGCACTTCATATCAATAAATCTCCTTCATAAACAAGTTCCAAGTCCCCACACGGTTTATAGCCAACCGATGTTTGAAATTCAATAAATCAATACATCCGCTACTTACACCGTTCAAATCAAAACCGCAGAGACGTTACGGGAATTAATTTACGTACGATTATCGGATTAATTTCGAAATTTGTACACTGTGTAAACATTTGTCAGTGCCAACGGCGCGGTGTCCGTTGCAGAGATCCCAGATAGGGAATCCAATCGAAATTTACAAACCCTTGTCGCTTTACCCATAACGTGGTAGGAGGGCTTGCGGAATTAAATTCTCTCCGCTCACGTCTCATACGAATGTGGTACGTAACTTCTTTTATCCTAAAGGCGGTATTTGCCTGAATGAAGTGGGGCGATATGTGAATGCATTTTGCGATCGCCTGCTGCGCTCACTCGACGAAATCACAACAAATCATTCACGAGACCCACCTCCAGTAATGATGGCCGCATCGCATATAAATTGGATTTTACTGTTGTTTGTTTATGCATTAATGTTTGATTAAAAAGTTTTGTACGATTTAATTTAATTTGGATGAAACCGCAACGGTTGACGGCTGGTTGTCGTTTTTGGATGCAGTGAACACGATGAAATCAGTGGAACTTTGTTTGTGAACGTTAATTTTGTGGAAAGTGTACTTGTAATAATGTGTATGCTTATCGAAAATAATGTATATTATGTAACAATTAGCAATTGATGAATAAATTCGTATTTAATTAATGTGTATGCATTTTGTGAACTTTATTGAATGTTATACAGCCACTCATGAATATATGCAAACAAACCTACATATAATCGAACCAAAGTTTCATCAAGAAATTTTTCCTAAATTTAAATTTCGAATTCACCATTCACTAAAGAGAATTTATGTGCCGTCCTCAATACAAGAGGAAGCAACACTCAATTCACACGAAGATTCATTCAAATATTCAAATTAACATAATAATACACCTATAATTTGTACTAAGAAAAGACTTTGTGAAAAAATAAAAGTTATATTCAATAAATCTGTCAAGTAGAAAGTTAGATACTGATAACGATGGCTAGAATTTGTATTCGAACGGTTCTCTCCAATTATTTTTGTTAGTGTTGATGACACATAGGTTACCTACCTATGTGTCATCAACACTATTCCGATTATGTACTTGTTTAGTTGTAATATTATGATGTTTTTAGTAAGCGGTTTGGCAGATTACGTTTGACCTACTTGTGGCTAGCTTTTAAAGACCGGGAGTATGTTTTCGACTTCATATTAAAATGCTAAATAAACAAATGTTATGGAACGAACCATAACCGTTAATGATTTTCTTCATAAACATGATAAACACTATGATGTTGATTCCATTTCATAAAGCAGTGAGAGCTTATTTCGTAAGATTATCACTATACATAATAGTATGCACTAACACATAATATGAGAACCATCATTAAATCTTTCTTGTAACATGTTTTTTGTCTAAGAGGAGTCTAATTGTAAAGGCTGTTAAAATTAACTCCATATATGGCAACACACCAGTGTTTATTGTGTTGGTTGTTAAAAGATAAAGCGAAGCATTTAATGAGTCTAAAATTGCACGCTCAAGGCATTTCCCAAGGGCATGAAAACCAGCACAAAATTTTTCATTAAACTTTAAGTCCATAATACTTCGCATCAACATAAACGAAGAATCCGCACTCCATCCCGATGTTTAGGCAACAAAAGATGAAAAGGTGCTATAAAATTTCACCATTTTCCCCCTTTGTATGTAGCAATTAGGCTAATGAAGTGGCTCCAACGAGCGCGAATGAATGGCTCAACCCGAGTTCCTACCATTCAAAGCTCACCTTTCATGTGGGCAATTTACTGATGGTCCACATTATATGGCTTACTTGAATTACTTGGAGTAATTGAATATATTGTGGATCCCATAGTTCGGAATATTAGTTTCGAAATGGGATTTTAGATTTAGATTATATTTTTTATGAATGAAAGGCAGAGACGGTTATTTGTAAAAATTGGGGCTGTTAATGATTACGTTAAAAATCTAACAGCTTTTAAACAACAACGACAAATTCTGTAAGCAATTTTTAAAACTGTACAGATCGGTTCAATCTAAAAGTTAGAAAATGCTTGGGGGGGGCATCCAAGACACGTTGAAGTTTGAGGAAACAAAACACACTACAAGTGTATAAAACAAAACAATACTCGTAGCAGTGCATTAAAATATACTTTTTTAGATTCCGACCAGACGGGTGTTGTGTCTGGTGGACAACTGCCCGATGTAGAACCACATAAGTCTTATACGAGTATATTATAACAGTCTAACCGTAGATTTACCAAAGGCTTAGTTATTGCTGAATGTGGCAATATTGTGCAGTGTGGAAGTGTAGGAGCAATTGTGTGGGGAAAGGAGCTGCTCTAAATCACTCTCAATGTGCCATGTTTATACAACATACAAATACTTGCCGGTTGCACTAGCAAAATGCTCCGTATTATTTTGTCGCGTTACATTCTTTACCTTTTTCGATGAAGACAATTTTATCTCCGCCATTTCCACCGCCAGAAAAAATAAGAGTAATTTTAAAAACGTTTATCAGTCCTTTTCTGTCACCCGAAAAAATAACCTCCAAAACCGAACACAATAGATTGATCATCCCAATAAATAACAATCAATCCACGGGGCGCGAAACAAAAACAGTTTACAAAGCCAAGATGGTGGATTTATTTGGCGCGAAAGCGTTCGCGAAAAAGCCGAACGTACAAAACCAAAATGGTATTACCCCGAGGCTGTTTATCAAAACGTACGATAAACAGAAATGGGAAATTGAAACAGAGTCAACGGGGACCAGTGGAAATGATTTATTGCTATTATAAACAAAATATGGACTGATCATTTTCCATTCCGAGATTGAATTTGGACCGCCGAGGGAGAGGTGTGTGTAAAACGTGCCTAATGTCGTGTTTAATGGCGTATCGCTTTCCAGTGATTTGTTTAATTGCGTCAAGTTGTTTGTAATCACGTATTTCTTGACAAATTAAACTATGAATTTATATAACAACTTGCTGGTGTAAATGTGACATTAATTAAAATACGTTTAATGGACAATGGGTGAATTTAATTAAATTAAATCTCACAGAGTTATTTTAAATTCTCAATAGAAAAAACATAAGCGGTACAAAACTATATATCAAAGGTAAACAGCAGCACAAAAGCGAAAAAAAAACTCTTTGTACAATCGTAATAAAAGGCACATGCAGAGGTATTAAAACTAAATAATACTCTGGAATGGGAATTGGAGAGAGCCGAAACTGAATATTCTAAATGCCGAGTGTGCCGGGAATTTCTCCAGAATACCTGTGTTTCCGTGGACGTTAAATATTGCTTTATGATATTAAAGGTTTTTTTTTCTAGGGCACGGAAATGAGGAAACCTTTTTAGCTTCGTAGCAAGTTGACCATTTTAATCATTGTTGAATTAGGTTTGTCATTTTAATTAATTGTCATAGATATAGCTGTTAGCGCGTCAACATTCAATAGGAGAGTTGATAATTTTGTCTTCATACTACCTATTTCTTTCCACTACTGCATACAAGATTCTCGAAAGCTACGTCGTAAGACTTATTTTTCCAATTTCATGTAAAAATATCTCTTTGTCCTCTTTAGTAATATCCGTTTATTCATTTTACATACATATTGGTTACGTTTTAATTTCCGTTATTGTTAGTGTGTTGAGTTACCTCATGTTTTCCTTTATCGTTCAAAGTTGGTATTGCATTTCAGTTAGAATTAATTTTCAGTGTATGAACACTCCACGTTCTAACTATTGTTCAGAGCACGTTTATGAATTGGTTTGGCTAACGTAACATTAGCTGTCTGTCTGTCAACACATGGGCGCTGTAAACTTTGCTCGAAAGTTTGAAATTAAACGCGAATAGTGGTTCACTCATTGTACCAGTCTTATGTGCTTTGTTCAAAATTACACATTGCAGTAAACATTTGGCTTTTACTACATCATACAATTAAACATCCTTTTCTAGCTTTTGACTATCTTCATCAACCATAAAAACGTCTAAACAGAGTAGAACAATTCTAGATTACCCAATTACGTCCACAACGTTATCATATAAAATGTTACCTCAACTTTTTCGAAAGAACACCATAAAAATTTACTCCCTCGTCTATATTTAGACGATATGATACGGCCCAGATGGTCACGCCACCCGATTTTAGTATCTCCCGAATCTTTTTAACGTGACCATCTAATTTTGACCTTTACCTCACCTTGCTTTCACCTTTATGTTGATTAGAAATTCTAAAGCCGCGGGGGGTGCGGTGGGTCTTCATAGGTTGGAAGGTGGCAGTTACAGTCGATAGCCTGTTATGAAGCGACCAGAGTAACATTTCATAGTTATGGCTGAGCGGAAAGGAAGTGTATATTTAGTGCGGCATCTGGTTCTGGAGCATTTCATAGAAATAGTATTAATTAACATGTCCCATGGCGGATAGTTTCATAATTTGTAATTCCCATGACACGGGCTCGTAAAGTTTTGGCTGAAAACGTTCGAGTTCCTTGGTTGTCGCTTCTATTCGTGGCTCTGCTGTTATGAGATGAGATATGACGACGATTAACGCAAAAAGAATATGTTTGGATACGGAAACGTTATGAGATATGTCGAGATTATTAGAAGCAGAATGTGGTGAGTTCTGGCTATAAAAATAAAACTATACGCAGGGACGGTTTCACAATTTATACAAATGTTATATTTTGTAGTTTGAATTAGAAATATCAGTCACGTGAACTAAAATGTGCCATTAAATATTATCGGCGTAATATTTTAGAAATATGTTTATTTTATGCTTTTATGCTCAGAATTTAATGGCTCATTTTGAACGAACGAACTAAAGCGCCTATAAAATTAACTTCTATATTATAGCGTCACAGCAATGGATTTAACGCTTATGGTCCACTTTATGTCATACGTGTTTCAATTACATTTTTAAAACTTACCCTTTAAAAATGACAGCTGCAACGTTAGAAAATTAAATGACATTTGGAAACACTAGTCGGTTTTGTGTTGACTGCTTTTAAATAAAAAGGAAACTTTGGACTATAATATCACACTAATATTATAAAGGCGAAAGTTTGTGAGTGTGTGTTTATATGTTTGTTACCTACTTCTTCACGCTCAAACAGCAGGATCAATTTTGATAAAATTTTGTATGGAGGTAGCTGACACCCTGGATTAACATATAGGTTACTTTTTATCCCAATATTCTCACAGGATCGATACTTATGCGGATGAAACCGCGGGGCACAGCTAGTTTTTTTTTTTATAAATCTGAACCTTCTTGTCTACTAACTGGTACTTTAATCTAAGCACTTACCACCATGTACGCCGCAGTAATCTCCCACGCAGTCAGCATGTTGTGCATGTGCCCCTGAACATGGGGTGTCTCCAGTGCAAGCTCTTCGTCTTGTCTGCCTGCAGTCAGCTCCACAGACTGACCACTCTGACCAGCTGCCCCAACGGCCAGGTAACGCTGGGGAAGATAATATTTATTAGTACATTGGTATTGACGTTTCAATTTCCACAATATTGTTCAAGTACCCGCGATGGTTTGTGTGGTATGTTTAATTGTTCAACAAATATTTGTAAACTGTTTATTTTTTTTTATTAATAAACAATTTAAAAAAAAGTAAAGGTGTACCAACACCTAAATTTAATACCTAATATTACCCATTATGTAAGTGTTATCTTTTGTTGGAAATACTAATTAAATAATTATGTTAGATAGAAAATGGCTAGAAGGAAGTTGACTATTGACAGGACGACTAATAGAGATGTATGGAAGACATGGGTAATTCTTCAGGGACAAAATTTTCGATGTCTGTGGGTATATTTCTGTAACCAACTAAAAAAACGGCATGTAATATTTTTTTTTTGTACAGTTTAGCTTTATCCCTTACTGGGACAAATGATTTTTTTTTAATAATTGCTGTCTAGGTACAAAATAAAAATATTTGAAGGTCGTTCTTCTGATTCATATAGCGCGTCCGTTTGCCATTTTCCGGAACAAAATGGTCGATGTCGCATTTTCCCTTTGATACATCAATATAAATTATAATGATATCGAAAGGAAATGAATTGTCCTCTTACAAAAAAAATGTGTATTAGTTATTACTACGTTAGTCTGTTTATAAATAAGTAAAAAAGAAGTGTCCGGCGTATAATACTGATTAATGTGGCGTAAGCTGCGCTTGACCGTACTTGGTCGGGTAATAATAATGAGAGTCTGGCTTCCAGCGCGGGGGGAAGCCAGTCGTGCAACGGACGACCTAGAAGGTGGACGTGCGGCTGGTTGGCTTAGATCCGGTGTTACGAAGGAAAATACCTGATTCATCTGTGTTTGGTTCAGGTGGCATCCTGATTACAATGCCTACTTTATAAAATTTATTTTATTGTTTTAAAACTTCAATCTGTGTTTCGTGTGATGCTTTTGGGTTATAGATTCGTGTAGAAAAATGAAAATAATGAAGTCTGTATGTACGATGAGTTATGCATGATTGTAGGCAAAATCCTGATTCATCTGTGCCTGATTCGTATGGTCAAAACCCCATATGAATAATAAAATAAATTAGTTTTTCCCCTCTCCAGCACGATAGGAGCGCTTTTGTTGCGTAATTCTCCTTGTCCAATTTTTGACCGTGTACAAGTCAGTAGTTTTAATCTTATTTATTATTATTTACTTAGCTATAACCTTTTGAATAATAAAAAAATGACAGGAGTATAATCTTGTTCTAAATATGATACTTTTGAAAACGAGTCCCTCATTCAAATATATGTTATTTGGTATACCTATTTTCATATGAACATGTGTTACAGAGCTGAAAGTGAAATTAAATTTTGGCCATATGGATCAGTCAAAGAATCAAATTTCGAAGAACTACCCACATACATGCTGCGTGGACCATACATAAATTAGGATAAAGACAAGATAATGATGTCGACGGTGGAGGGTGTAGTTCAATTGGCGAAACCTTCAAGAGGAAGCGCAAACTGTAATTATGAACAAAAATTTTGCTCAATAACCGAGATGAAAAAACTGAATTGTTAATATTTTGCTCAATAACTGAGATTTAAAAAACTGAAGTATTAATCGACTTTTGGTGCTGACTGGAGGAACATTAAGGTCATTATGAATTATGATCTTACTAGTATTTTTTTTATTAGAGAAAATGTAACTAACTGTTTACACTTGATACTAAATTAAATGACTAACTAACTTACTATACAAATAAATACAAAAACAAAGGACCCTTTAGGCGTCGAAGTACTCGTCCGTATCGCTGTCATCCGAAAACGTACCCAGATGACTGGCAGCATTGCCACGTTGAATGGCAATGCTAATTCTAATATTAAGTTTAGATTAGCCATTAGGCTTAATAGGGATTTAGACGGTAATCTCAAATTAATTAATATTGTTAACAAACCCGCTATCAACACCAGTGTACTTATAAATGTTCGAACAACTGTTTACAAGGTTCCTAATGAATCAATAAAACCTATAAAGTTTGAACCACAAATTAAAATAAAACCCAAAAGATTGTCGAAGGACGAAAGAACCGAACGTGTGTCAAAGCGGTCGACTAAACAAAAACTAAACGCAATGTCAAAGATCACGGATCACTTTTTGCACACACGGCATAACCATTAATCTAAATGTAGACTTGACGTGTTTTTTTTTTTCTTATGTCAAACATATGGGTGAGGAAATTATTTTGGGTTTGAATTTTTCAGAATTTGATGATGAGGCAGGTTTATTTTTAAGTTGGGTGATTTTTTTGGTTTAGTTAGGTGTTTTGGTAAATAGACTAATTTTGATCGAGTTGATAGTGAAATCGTCTTTGTTATCCGGCTTCGTTTACCTTTAATGGTTGAATTATTTTAGGTCTATAGGTAGGTACATAAAATATTGTTTTGATAAGTAAAGTCTGGCGTACTACTGCTTCCATAATATTTTTGTATAAAGACTACATCCATCGCTTTCCATCAAGCGTGATCGAGGTCAAGAGCGGGTCTATTCAGCCATAATAAAAAAAAAAAAAAAAAAACCTGCACCCTAATTGCGTAACATACTCTCAATTTGAATAATTTTGAAGGATATTGCTAATCTATTGCTTCTTAAGTTCAAAAAATTTCGGCTGCTCAACCACGTAAATAACGCAGTGAATGTTGTTGAACTGTCAAAATGAAAGCCATCGCTACTGATAGTGTGTTACGCAATTACCCCACTGTTCAACTATAGCGAAAAGAAAACGGTAAACAAAAATTAGTTTTTTCATAAAAGTAACAGTTTTTAATAAAAAAGCTCTTTGCTTACTTATACTGAGTCCATTTAACGTCGCCATTACGGAAACGTTTATAACAAGAAATAACCTGTTGTTATTGGAAATTTTAAATTGGAATTTTATAAAAATAATACTTGTACCTGCTGCGACAGTTCTTCGTAATATATTCTGACATTTTCTTCGAAATTATTTCGTTAATATGGTGTTAGGATACGAGCAGGAAATTGGACGCCTCTGGGAGGTAAATAAAGATCCTGTTTATTTGTTTTGTATCTCGTTATTACTATAAATATTTGTTTTTTGGGTACCGTTCACTTAATATGTCATTTCATTTTGTTGAGTACCTACTTTAATTTTTTTGAGAGCAAAGTGTATTCCTCCCATTCCAAGGCTGCCTGGAAGAGATCGCAGAAAGCGATAAGGCTGCCCATTGTGTATTTTGTACTAATAATCGTATTTTTTCATGTATTTTCTGGTGTGCAATAAAATGTCTGTAATAATGTCACGATAGTAGTGAACACTGAAGAATAATAATAATATCAAGATTTCATTTAAATTCCATCCTTAGAGCACCACAACAATTTCTATTCGATAAATCGATAAACACAGGCTTCAAATCGATTAACACTCAAATTGTAATTCCATCGAAGCTAACAATTTACACTTCGCACCATACAATTATCTAGGCTAGAACTAAGACTGGCTACAACCAATTAACGCGTCGTTTACGATTATAAATCGAGTACCAAATAACACGAGAGACAGAGAGAACTATCGCCCTATAAATTGAAATTAAAATACATTGGTGATGGTCGTAGCATCCTTACATGCAAGCTGGACATAAATCACAATGTTTTTTAAAAAAGAAATAATAGAGCGTTCATACCGCGATGGTTGGTTGGCGCGAAGAACAAGATTTAGCGAGTTTCAAATTGAATTTGGAAGGCTGGGTTCCATATTTCATTTCAAGCGCTTGTCGTGTTTTTTTTTTTGTTTAAGGGCTGCGTTCACATGGCGTTGTTTGTAAGATAATTTTACAGGGGGATCAGAACCGGTACAAAACGATATCGTGTGAACGTAGCCTTAGGAAGCTGATAGTTGAACGTAACCCTGCGTAATTTGTGATGCTCAAAATTAGTTGCGGACCAAATTCATGATGTTACTTGCATGTGCTGTAAAACTTCTACGGAAGAACCTCCGGGGTAATTGCGGGGTAACACAATATTAATAGCAAGGGCTTTCATTTTGACAGTTCAACAACATACATTGCGTTATTAACGTTGTTGAGCAGGCACATTTTTCGACCATTATTATAAATCAGTGGAATAGCAATATCCATCAAAACCATTCAGATTGTGATTGAAAGTGTTTTACGCAATCAGGGTGCTATTTAAACACAATTATTTATTTAGGGTTGATTTTTCCAATGACAGATAACTTTTATTCGAGGAATAAAATTGACGTTTGACAGTTTTTGCAAGAAATAACTGTCAAAATTTCAAAATTATTCCTCGAATAAAGTTATAAGATGATTGAAAAATCAGCCCTTAGTAAAGTAAAATTATTATTTGATTGATGCCCAATTACAGCATATTGTAGTAAAACAAAAAACTACTATTATTTAGATGTCACGTCATTACGGACACTTTTTTCTTACGTGAATATTTGTCTTCATTAAAAAACGACGAGCACCGTTCCTGTTTGACATTCAACCCGCCACACATGTCCAACTTGGGCCATGCCCTCCACCCTGTGTGGGTGTACACGGATATTAAGTACAACAGTGTGTAACATTTCTTATTAATTAATGCGCACACACATAAATCAGTCTCGGTTCGTTAGAGTAACAACGACATTAAGGACTTTCACGTTTACATACATTTTATGTGGGATTTTTTTTAAAGGAAAGGCCTGGTTTGTTTAGGGAGTGAAACTATGGAGTCACGCTAGACTATGATTCGATTTTTTATAATGAGGTTTTAATTTATCATTATCATAATTTTCCCTTTATCCCAATTAATTTGAGGTCGACCCAGCTTGTCTTCTTCCACTTCTCTATTAGACGTCATGAGGTTTTAATTGATATCCCTACTAATATTATAAATTCGAAGGTAACTCTCTCTGTCTGTCTGTATGTTGCCTTTTCACGCCTAAACCACTAAACAGATTTCGATAAAATTTGGCAGAGAGATACATTGCATCCCGGGGAAGGACATAGGATAGTTTTATCCCGACATTCCCATGGGATCGACACTTATGCGGGTGAAACCGCGGGACTAGTATTATAATAAATATGAAAGTAAGTTTATTTGTTTGTTTGTTACCTTTTAACGCCTAAACCACTGAACCCTGAAATTTTGCTTATACGTTGTCAGGTATACTGAAGCGGGCACAAGGTACCTTTAATCCCGAAAACAAGTGCTGTTCCCGAGGAAAACAACAATAACGTTATTATGATAATAGATGGCGCCACATGTCTTTCGAACGGGATCGACACTTACGCGGGTGATACCGCGGGGCGCTGCTAGTTCTAAATAAATAAGATCAAAAATACTGGTTGGTGATTTGTTATTTAAACATGTCGGTGTCAGGATAACTTATAGAGGAGCCTATCGAGACTTCAGAGATTCGTAATTTTAAGAACGTTCACAATCTGACCTCAGTCTCAATCTGCCAAAAATACCTCTAATTTCCCTACATTTTTGAAATAGATTTTCGCTGAGATAGGATTGCGACTAATTTTTTATGTTTTTTTAGAGAACGTTCTTAAAATTACGAGAATTACCAGTCAGAACAAAGAAAGCATCGTATTCAATTGTTTTTTTAAACTCTATGTTCAGTTAATCACCAACATTTTTTAAATAAAGAATAAAAAAAAACAGTTTCTTTTTTTTAAATTCCATTTATGCCGACAGTGAGACCGCTCCTTAACGTATGTAAATAAATTGTAAGTAATTGCGTCTCCTGACACTTCAGAACGTAGTAACTGAATTTTTAAGATACACTCTTCGTATTCAGGAAGCAGTAACGTATATTTTTAGGTAATAAATTGGCTAAATTATTTTAAAATAATGCTTTCGAAACTTTTGAAGCAAGAGAAGAATGGTGTTAAAGATTTTGTTAAGGTCCTTGTTTTATCTTGTGTCAACCGTTTAGTGTCGAATTGAATTATCTTGTCGATATTTTTTTCGCTGTGGTTTATTTTATTCCGGATGCATTTACTTTTGACCACGTGAAGTTACGTTTCAGTAGTGTGAATGCATTTTAATGCAGGAGGTTTTATGCTTTTTTGTTGGAGTGGAACGGACCATTAAAATGTAAATAAAAATATGCATAATAGTGGCTTATATTACTATAAGCCACTATTATGCATATTTTCTTAGTGCTTTTGAAAATAAATACAATAAAAGAGAACGTTTATACGTAATATTTATAGATTTGGGTGTGTTATGTCGTCATCTGCCTTTTCCCAACTATGTTGGGGTTGGCTTCCAGTCTAACCGGATGCAGCTGAATACCAGTATTTTACATGGAGCGACTGCCTATCTGACCTCCACAACCCAGTTACTGGGTAATACGATACCCCTTGGTAAGACTGGTTGTCAGACTTTCGGGCTTCTGACTACCCGTAACGACTGTCAAAGATCCACGAATGACAGCCGCGACCAACGTGCTTTCCGAGGCACGGAGGGGTCACGGTATGTAAAGATGGTCACCCATCCACAGACCAACCGCGGCAAGCGTAGCTTAACCTGATCGGTCGACCTGTGCGGCTGTTATTATTTAGCCACGGAATGAAAGCTTTAGATAAAACAGTGTACCTTATTTTTCCCAAACGTAACTTTAAATCAGCCTTCAAAAACACATGAAAACTAAAAATATGCTCACAAAAACATTAAAATCCAAAATTCTACCCTCCCTAAATACCGACCGAACTACACACAGCTAAAAAGTCTATCAAGCTTTGCCGCCAGCAGAAACATATGCTTCCAATTATCTCATAATGTTCCACGTTTCATGCTCCGAGACAAACGCTTCTTGATTGCGTTTTATTGTCTACCCGCAGCCTAATTGCGTAAAACATTTTCTTTCTGATTACAATTCCGAAACTATGCCAACTACAGTTTGAATCGATATCAGTAAACGGAATTGTGGAAATCTATATCATCCCAATTGACTATAATTGTATAGAGGTGTACCGACTGTCGGGCAGAATTTGTTTGGTGAAAGCGTGTTGTTTCTTCATATAAGAACTATTCGCTTCCAAATAATTTTGCTATAATTAAATTTTGTTTTGATTACAACTGATGGTCTACTACTGCATATAAATAAAAATGTACAATGATTGCCGAAAAATGAAAAACCAATTTATAATACACTTTCTACCAAAAACTACCATAATTGAAATACGTAAGGAAACGTTTTATTTTTCACGTTTTAGTTATCTGTGGCCAACGATAAAATCGTAAAAAAGCAGTGTTGTCAACTTAGTGGGAGTTCCACTAAACTTGGGGGTTTGGACACAGGGGTGGGGTGCTGGTGGACAAAATTTTGCTTTCAGTGGCTGGTGGTTAGACTAATTCAATTTGTAGAAAACAATACAATCAACTACTTTAACTTTGCCTCGAGAAAATAACACGATAATGGGCATGTTTTATATTTTGTTTAAACCTTGTGAAAGTGAGAAATAAATCATCAAACTACTGACGTTTTAAGATTTATTTCTTTCAAATGCGGAAACCACTGCCGATTTGAAAGTAAGTAATTTCGAAAAAAATCCCACGGCAACATTACATACTACTAACTTCTTGAGTAATTCATTATTTTATGATATTGTAATAGGATGATGCTAAAAAAAAAGTACTGTGAATAAGTTATGCTCAAATCTTAAAACGGACCTCCATAACGGCGATCGAACGTCGCTAATAAGAATAAACATAATATAAAAAAATTGCGCCTTCTAGTGGAATCGGGAGAAAAGTTGGCAACACTGACACTGAGGAATTAGTAAAAGTACTCTGTGGTAAAAGTACTCTACTACTCTGTGGTAATAAAAGTAAATAATGAAAATAGGATACTTTTAAACCATATTATACAAATAATCTTTGTTTGGTTTTACCTTGAATGTTGTTTAAATTAATACTTGTTTTATGTTTTTTAACATACTAAATTGTTTTTACTATTTTCATACAGAAACATGGGATAAATAGTTTCGGAACATTTTTGTTGTGGTTTCTTGTAGAAGGAATGCGTTTGTAAAGTTCTCTGATAGATTAGAGGACAAGGTTTTAGCTGGCTGCACTAAGACTTAGGCTGTTTTGCTCGATAGCGAAAAGCACCTTAGTCTGTTATATGTCAATATAATCATAAAAGTAAGTAACCAAATATATCTAGGAAAAAGTTGTTCGTATCTCATTATTAGATTATTGTAGCTCGCTTAAGTACTTACCCTTGATACCGATGATCATCAAGGATAGAACTATATTAGCTTTCGACCTCCCTGGACATGGGTTTTCGTCGTAGACTGCCGGTACACTTAATCAACAACTCACATAACATAACCTTCTCCCCTCTTAGGTACACATAATTGCTATAAGAACGAAACACACAATCTTTGAGAATTCAATGAAGATTTCAATATGTTTTTAATTTTCAGTTATGACTTACAACAAATGGGACTGGTTGAGGATGATTTTGTATATAAAAGAGCATTTCAACTCGGACAGTGTCCTTACTGTCTCACTTTTAAAACTGCAGGAGAATTCTCGGGGTGTTTCACCTACGAAGACATGAATGAACGCAGCATATTACATACATTACTGTTCGCTTCGGCCACTGCTACTGCTGCTCAGCAACTACTAAACTTCTCAAGTACAAACTCAAGATTGTTCAAAAACTGTTGAATCTTCAGTCTTGCATGACAACATAAACATATGTACCTATTATGTAATTGATAACAGTGTAAGCTTTAATATAAAGTTGAATACTTACTAAGCCTTTTTTTAATAAAGACATCAAGTGATTATTATAGTGATACTAATTAGAAAATAGTGGTGTTTAGCTAAATTAACTGTCATTCATTAGGTACTTATAGGTAAATAGAAAGACAAAATATGGTAAACAAAAAAAAACTGGTTTTATTTATATTATTACAACCTATCTGACAATAGCATTTATTCACATTTAGCATAGAATATTTGGTCATGAGGCAAGAATAAATTGGAACAAATATTTATATTCTATAGATTGGTGGAATTTGGCATCTAATGTCTTCCCATGTACTGCTGGCTAATGCTTCCTGTGAGAACAAGTTAGTTTTTCCTGAATAATAGCGGCAGGCCCAGACGGAGATGGCGGGATAAGCTGGACTCCTTTAATAAAGATAGGTCCTTGGCAGCTCTCGACAGAGAGGGGTGGAAGGAGAGTAGGCCTTTGCCCAGCAGTGGCGCAAGATGTAGTTGAGCCTGACACCTGAAAGATAAAAAAAGAATTTAAGTAAGTAAATCCTCATTATGTTACAACCATCCACAAAGTATTTAAAAGGCTCAAATCTATGTACATATTAGAACAGTAATATACTGCTATAAACACAAATTAGATGCCTACAATTCTATTGATGGATGAAGCATACTTGACTAAAAAGTACCTACACAAAGATACAGCAAGTATTTTTACTTATTAGGTAATAGATAAAAAGGAGGATGGGCCTATGATACATATTACACACATTACTAATTGTGATATCAAACAAAACCAATACAATGCTAGAGTATTTTGAAGGGCTCCACATAATAATGTAACAATAAACACTATAAATAAATATTATGGTACTTCCATATTATTATAGTTGAATATTTAGAAAATAACCTTCAAGACTACCTACCATAGTGGTGCTAGGAGACTGATATTGATTTTGAGGATTTACACCGGACATCCTAAGGTTTATGACAGAATACATTTTTATTAATTGACTTAGATATTCTTACTAATAATATTTAACAATAATTGAAAACACATATTTTCAGTTGCCTACCTAACTTACCTACATACCTACTTTCTTTAATTTAGTTTGTTGTTATAATTGTAAATATTCATCCCCTCGTCTTTTATGAAGCTAAGCTATAGGTACTATGGTCAGTAACAATAGAAAAAGTAATTGTGTCTTGTCATTAGTAGTTGAAGTCATTATATTACCAATGTTTGATGGTGCCCTATGTATCTAGGTATATTATACAATGTAGGTATTACCTGACAAACAATATACAGTTTGTAACATCTTTGAAGATGGTCAGTGGGTCGTCTTAGGAAGATACAACATTTAGGTTAGGTTAGGGTATACCTATAGTGGGCCCATTCAATGTTCAACACTTATAAAGAAAATAATACTGACATTACCTTGAACAATGATGTTTAAAAGTAGGTCTATGTATGGTGTGTATTTTCGTCGAAGTCCTTGGATAGATTTAATCCATCGATTTATATTGCTTCATAGTGTGCTTTATATTTGTTCTTCCTCTTTAGTTATTCCTTTTCCAATGAAGTAAAACCTCGAATGGGTTGCGCTTCTGGCATAATAAGTTAACGTTTGTTATGGTACGAGATACGAATTTGTCTTTCGTTAAAATGCCACCAATATAGGTACCTCGTTTCTGAAATATCATAATAAGCATAATTTAGGTTGTAAGCACTTATATCAGAAGAAAACTTTTACAATTATTTTACTAAATTCACCTCACTGCCTTAATTTTTAAAATACTATTAATATGGTTTTATCATTGAGGTTTTACACTAAATCACATTCACAATTTATCAGGAAGGCTACCACTTACATTTTTTCGAAATAATTATGGGGATTACGCGTTTAAATCCTAAAATATGTAGATCGGAAAATGATTACGACGAGAAGTCTGCCTTCTCTTTCAAACCAACTGCAGTTGGTTTTAATTTGACGTTTGAAGCCAAATCTAGCTTGTCAAAAAAGTTGCACAATACGAAAAATTGACTTTTGCCCAGTTTTTCATGACGTATCGTTCACTCTAATAGCGATTCAAACTGAGCCGTTGGCTTCCCCTTCAGACGAGTATACGCAATACGAAAAGGTTAAAACGAAGCCAATTGGGATCAAAACGAAGCCCACTAGTCTGCATCATTACTCGATAATGTGTTACGCAATTAGGTAGCCGGTCGGTATATTTTCTTTGATACATACGCGGGAAACGGTGGACGCACTTGCTTTGGTGTGACAGTTATGTCAATGTTTTGGTTAGGAATTGGTTAATTAGTTGGAAATAGTAATTGTTTTTTTTATTAAATCATTGCTTATGTTGTTTTTCGCAATAGTAAAAGGATTGATTGAAGAAAACGTTTTTTAGCGGAAGGTAGTTCAAAGATTCAAATATATGAAGATGCTGCTTTTGATAAAATAATAAAAGGTTACTTAAATTGATTCTAATGGTGTAATTCACCCACTGATCAAGTGATCAAAGCTTCATAGGAAAATGCACAGTTCAAAAACAATTAGGTACAGATTCCACAGACTTATATCTGATCTGACATTTACTGACTCAATAATTTACAACAACACATGCATACCATCAGCAAATATATTTTATTATATCAAATAAACAATAACATTTAACAACCGTCACACACTCCGAATGCGGATGCAACCAATAAAATATTTATCTGCAATGCCTTTGATCTGTCAAGCGAGCAATTTCGCGAGAATCTAACAAGCTCGCTGTTCTACACATCCGTATGTACCGTTTAATACACGAACTCTCTTTGAAGTGATTTCAGTACTTGGTTTGTGACCATAAAAAGTTAAATGGCGGCGTTTTTACGACTGAGATGTAAGATATTATGATGTTTAAGAAACTTAAGTTCTTATTGTGATTAACACGTGCGGTTAATGTAGTATTAAGTTTTTAAAGCCATTTGGGCTGAAGACAATTGAATGGTAGCGCGTGCCAATGTTCGGAGTTCTTTGTTCTCAAGTGCGGGCGTTTTTTGTTTTTTTTCAAGTACTTGTTAGGAGGTCGAGAGGTTAATAAAGGAGTAGGTGGTATGCATTTTTAAATCGTTTGGGTTCGGTCTTGACGTTGAGACGTTAGACATTTGACATTTTCACAGATGATTATAATATTCCTGTTGCCGCTATAACAACAAATACAGAATAAAATAAATATTTAAGGGGGGCTCCCATACAACAGTGTTTTTTTCGGCATTTTTGCCTTGTGGTAAGGAATCCTTCGTGTGACGTGACGTCACGAGTCAGACTCACACTTGGCCAGTTTTTTTTGTATACGACTAGAGAGGCGTATACAAAAAAAAAACTGAAAAAAAAATCGTCCGGCTTTTGTTTAAAAATTCTGTTGGGAGCAACAGAATTAAAAAAAAAAACGGACGATGTTACCCTGTACGAAATAGTATCTGAAAAAATAACATTGACACAACTACACTTACCAATCAACAACTGTTGAGTGTTATCGTATCCTTGCAGATCCATGTATCCCTCTTCAATGAAAGCAGTAACAAATAAAATTTCATTTCAATTTCATCATAACCACAAGCAATCGTCAATGGATTTACAACCCTAACACAACAGAAGCAAAGTCTATAGTACCTTGCAATTTTTTTATTTAAAGTGGACACAAAAATCGGTGAAACATTTTGAACTTTATAACGACAAGTTAGAGTGGAATTTTCTTTGGACTGTATTATCAGCAGTGTTCCAAATAAACTTTATTAAAGGCATATTGGAAGCTCAAGTGTTTCCGATTCAAATACGTGATATTAACCGCTGTGTTGCCGTCTAAAAATATGTTGAAAGCACAATTAAATGTTTGGGCGTCTGTTTTGTGATTCATAATAAATATGAATACCCGAATCAATTGGGATTTCAGAACGCCAATATTTTGCGCAATAATTTTCATGGAAATGTTTTCTCGCTTATTTTCAGAAACTCGATTTTTTATTTATATGCAACCGTGCAACACGGTAGTTTCAAGTAAATAGTTCAAGGGTTTTTTTTTGTATTTCTGACGTATAGTAAAACGCATTGATTTTCACTTGATAATGGAGCTAAGGGCCGGTTTTGTGAACCATGGTTAACTCGACCAATTGTTAAAAATTGTAACTAATGGTCAACTGGTACTGGGTGAACTAATAGTTAATTATTTTAACAATTCAAAGACAAACAATTGATCAAAAAACACATTTTGCCAAGATTTAACCATTAGTTACTACATATTTTTAACAATTGGTAAAAGAAAATATTTATTTAAAGTGTTTACATAATTTTAAAAGCTAACAGTCTTAAAAAAATAATAATAATATGTACAAGTATATAAAAAGGAGGGGAATTAATCAAAGGGTATAAAAAAATTCGTCCGCATCGCTGTCAACAGGAAACGTGCCCAAAAGGCTGGCAGCATTGCCACGTTGTATGGCAATGCTGATTCTTTGGCCAAAAAATAGGCCAGCCCTCTGGTCACGTGAAGTGTGGACTAACCGGTTGGCGATGTCTCGAAATACTAAGTGGGCACTCGGGCCCCATGGCCCTAGTGTTTCAACCCCAAACGGCTCAAACATTATAAGTTCCAAAGAGATTGGAATATTTGCGCTGTTTGAGGTTT
Organism: Oligia fasciuncula; assembly: GCA_963082905.1. Taxonomy (NCBI): domain Eukaryota; kingdom Metazoa; phylum Arthropoda; class Insecta; order Lepidoptera; family Noctuidae; genus Oligia; species Oligia fasciuncula. Next base: position 2,488,877 of record OY720392.1, on the reverse strand, counting down.
TCCGCACATGCAGCAGCCGCCCCAGCACAGATCAGATTATGTGAAGACAATGTATATTTACATTGTCTTCACATAGTCTGATCAAGATTATGTCTGGACTTTAAAAGAGACTGTGACCCCTGAGTTTATTTCATAGTAGTCAGGGAAACGTCAATCTCATATAGTTTTAAAAAATATGATTGACTTGTAAAAGTGTTTGTACAAACCTATACAGAAATAAAATCATTTATCACTTACTAAATTCTAGGGTATCAAGTTTACAACAATGTACCAAGTTTACAATGTTCGTTTTATAATGTAAACTAACAACTTAAAAAGCTACTGATGCCATTAAAACTGTAACGTATTTACGACTCGAGTAGTAGGCGTACCGGATATACCCATTAAGCTCTAATTAAGCTTAATATAGTAAGGGGTGGTCCTAAACGATAGTTTAACGGATTATGATTGATTAACTAAGACTTGAAGTTTCAATTAGAACTTTAACTGATGAGGCCGATACTTGCGGGTCAAAGACACTGTATTCTTCTTCTTCTTTGTGTCGCTGGCACGACTGTATTTTAAATATTGTTTTCCAAAAAAACTTTGCCACTTCCACGGCGGTGTCGGTGGCAGCGCAGAGGTCACTTTGACTGCATGTTTTGGGACACAGAGGGCAGGATAGGCGGTAAAGCATGGTTTGTGACATAGCTCCGCAATCACACACCCTTGTGCCGTTGCGTCAAGGTAGCCCCATTTTACCAGGTTGGACTTACATCTTCCCACTTGTGTCCGGAGACGGTTCAGAGATTTCCAAGTGGGCCACGGAAGGTTACACCCTGCAGGGAGATGCTCCTTTGGTGGTAAGTAGTGAGTAGGAGGGGGAAGAGTATCCTGCCACAGTTGCAACGGGCGTCGTCCGGGTTTCCTGACAGAGACGCTGTCGATTTCAAGAAGCTGTGTCTGCTTTTTCTGTGACACTGTATTACTTAAGGTGAATGCGCAGTTGTAGCCCACGAAATTCAAATTTTCTTACGTTTTTTGCAATTTTCAGGTCAGTGTCAAGTTGTATCTTGATCGAAATATGATTCGCGACTATAATAGATATGTATTTACAGAATTATAGTCATTAAAATCATTAATATATTTCTTTAACTTAGATTTGTTCTATAAGCACTTTTCCATTAGAGATTTGTTCATATGGAACAAATCTAACTTAGAAAGATGTATTAATCTATCTATTGAGGTAATAATGTCATAATGCTTCAGCGTAGATACCCAGCTACCTATGAGTACTTTGCCGAATGGGACTAACCTCAAGGTTGCGTCTTTAGAGCGAATCAAAATAACAATACAATTATATCTCTGTCTCGAATCTATATTCATACCTAACGTAAAACCCAAAAGTCATTTTGTAACCTACATTACAAATTGAGTATCTGAGTATCAGCCGGTCGATTCTGTAAAAATCTCACCGTGAAAACTTAGGTGAAGTGAGTTTGTTTTTGCTAGGAATTGACACTATTGGCAGCTCACTCCACGCTCACTTCACCTAAGTTCTCACGGTGAGATTTTTACAGAATAGCACTGCTGGTAATCTTAGTATCAATAAAGTTGTGAATTTGTGTAACAGAATCTCTCTTACCACTCTGACAAGGCACGCAGTCCGAAGTCCTCTGCACAGCTTGTCCCTGGCAGGGCGCGCCGCCGTTCAAAGGGTGTGGTTCCGTACAGGTGCGCGTGCGACGCTGACCGCCGGTCACGCGGCCATTGCAGCGGCACTGCGTCCACGGGCCCCAGGAGCTCCAACCGCCGTTTACTGTTGACAAAAGAAAAAATGTTGTCAGTCATATACTTAGGCCCTTACTATGTATCACAGATGCTGATGGGTTAAGGAACTTTATAGCAGGGCAGGGGCCTTCCTGGCTCCGGCGGTCCGATCTCAGGATTTGCAAGGCCTGAACCTGATAAGTGATGATACTGCTAAGCTCCTATTATAGATCACGACTTTGGTGATAAAAGACGTTCGTTCACCAAGCGTTAGGCATTGACTGTAGCGGTATCTACAACGCCACATGCGAACAACGCGTCCTACTGACGTCACGCAAATCCTGCATCGCGCAAGCAGAGTTTACCGCGCAAGTAACATAACAGACACAACGGCCCGACATGAATCATCGGGCTGTTGCCCGCCAGCACAACACCCGTTTGGTCGGAGGATCCTCCCTTTTCTATGGAGTATGAGTGAACTTTACACCCTGTTCTTCATACCTTTATACTGATTTTATCAAATATCCTACCAAAGTCAAAGTCAAAGTCAAATCATTTATTTCAAATAGGCACATTAAAGGCACTTTTGAACGTCAAAAAAAAAACTAAATAGAAATGATTCTAGTCGCCCATTCGAAAAGGTAGTTTTCGTATGGAGAAGAATGGGCAAGAAACTCCACCGTTACTCTTTTAAAAATGTTTTACAAGGTCTTGTATACATAATAAAATTTATATGTGAACACGATGCACCCATAATAAAATTAGTCTACCACAAAAGGTAAAAAGAATTAAAAATTAAGCAATGACAGGTAAATCAAATAAGTGATAGATACATGGTGCTCACATATTTACAAGTTATTTAAAAAAAAAAGAAAAATGAAAAAATGCAAAAGTAGTTGAACTTTAACAAGTGTGTGAGCCACTGTAGTCGCAGATTGTAAAATTGAATTAGAATAAGATGTCATAATTAAAAATATACATATAAATTAAATTAGGAACAAGTTTGATTTTGTCTAGACTTTTAGATTGTCCTATGGAGCAGGACCAGCATGTTTCCAAACATTCTTATCTTGGATATAATCCTCTAATTTGTAATATCCTTGTTTACAAAGTGTACTTTTAATATGAGTTTTAAATTTTCTTTCATTTAATTGCAATATGTCACAAGGTATTTTGTTGTAGCATTTAACACAGTACCCCATAAAAGATGTATGTACTTTCGATAATCTGAAAAAAGGTTGATCTAATTTATCTTTATTTCTAGTATTAAAATTATGCCTATCACTTATTTTATTAAAAAGATGTTGATTTTTTCTTACATACATAATATTTTCATAAATGAATTGGCAAGGTACCGTCATGATATTAACCTTTTTAAATAGTTCCCTAAGAGATTCGCGACGACGTAGATTGTAAATGGCTCTGACAGCTCTCTTTTGTAAAATAAAAATGGATTCAATGTCAGCAGCCCGACCCCATAGTAAAATGCCATATGACATAATACTGTGGAAGTAACTAAAATAGACCAAACGCGCGGTTTCTACATCTGTTAACTGTCTTATCTTTCTAACAGCATAAGCGGCGGAGCTTAGCCGCCCCGCAATAGATGTTATATGAGGTCCCCATTGTAATTTCTCGTCTAGCGTGATTCCTAGGAAAACTGTCTGATCAATAAATTCTAGTTTTTGGCCATTCAATATGATTTCACATTCGCTACTTCTAACATTCGGTAATTTAAATCTAATGCATTTGGTTTTTTTTTCATTAAGTACTAAATTATTTACCGTAAACCAATCTTGGACCTGAAGAATAGAGTTATTCACGTCGTCAAGATTTTGTGACCGTCGGTCTATTTTAAAGATTAATGATGTGTCATCTGCAAATAACACCATCTTCGGTTGATTTTGAAGTAATTGGGGTAAATCATTGATGTAAACTAAAAAGAGGAATGGACCCAATATCGAACCTTGAGGAACACCCATTGTCATTTCAGACCCTAATGAGTTTACGCCGTTTACTTGAACTTTAACCTTTCTATCTTTCAGGTATGATCTTAGCAAGTCAAGTGCTGCTTTTCTAATTCCATAGTGCTCCAGTTTCATCAGAAGTGTCTCGTGGTTTACGCAATCGAACGCCTTAGAGAGGTCGCAAAAGATTCCAATGGCATCTTGTGCTTCTTCCCAGGCGTTAAAAATGTTCTTTATAAGGGTAACACCGGCGTCAGTAGTGCAACGCCCTTTGGTGAAACCGTACTGGTGTTCATGAAAGATGGAATTTTTATTAAAGTGACGTAACATTTGATTGAGCATCAACTTTTCAAACACCTTACTGAGAACTGGTAGAATTGACACAGGTCTATAATTGTTAGGATCTTTACTATCACCGGATTTGAACAATGGTACTACTTTACTATGTTTCATAAGATCCGGAAAGACTCCTTGGTCAACACTGGTGTTAAATATGAAAGCTAAATAGGGCGCAATAGTTTCGATGAAAGATCTACATACTTTTACAGACATTCCCCAGAGATCTTCTGTTGATTTAATGTTAAGATCTCTAAAAGCTTTTATAACAGCCTGGGGGCTTGTATGCTGAAACCTAAACTCCAAAGGGCATGCCTTTACATTCTTTTTAAGTAAGGCAGCAGAAAGCGTGGGGGATGAATTTAAAGCTTCAGTAGTTTTAAGGGGAATATTAGAAAAAAAGTTTTCAAATTCCTGAGCTATTTCTACATCTGAGTTGATGGGGCCATGTGCAGTCTCTAAATTAAATTCAGTGTTAGGCTGTTTTTTCCTACCTGTTTCATTATTTATTATTTGCCAGGTAGTTTTTATTTTATCATCAGCTGATTTTATTTTATTGCTAATATAAAGAGCTTTAGCTTTTTGGCACACACTTTTAAAAGTTTTTGAATATTACCCTTACCCTTACCCTTACCCTTATACCCTTGGATATATACCCTTCCATACTTCTCTATTAGTCCTCATCTCGGTGGTCAGGGCACCCTCTTTCTAACCGTATCATCATTCACACATTCCATCCATCGTTTCTTTGGTCTTCCCCTACTCTTATAGCCATCGACATCCATACTCAAAACTCTCCTCACGACAATTTTCTCATTTCTCCGTAACACATGCCCATACCATGACAGTCGATTTCCACACAACTTGTCAGTTACCGGTGCCACTTTGAAACTTCCTCTTATGTCGGCGAGTCCATTGTAAGTCAAAGTCAAATCATTTATTTCAAATAGGCACATATATAAGAGTCACATTTGAACGTCATTTACAAAGAAATAGATTTTTTTTTAGTATGGAAAAGAATATCACTTAGCTGCCTCGGCTTATTTTTAATTATTTTATTTTTGGATTGTTGTTTTAGTACAATTTGTTGTACTCTGTACGCTTTTAACGCGTACGTCTTTTTTATTTTTTTTTACATCGTTCTCATATTATTTAATTATATATTCAAAATTAATAATGTAACTAATATTTTTGTAAAATATAATATAAAAAGAGTGTCCATGGAGTTTCTTGCCCGTTCTTCTCCATAGATACCTAAGCTTTGGAATGGGCAACTAGCTTCATATTTTCTGACTGACCGACTTCTTGACAATTCAAAAGTGCCTGTTTAGTTGAAATAAATGATTTGAGTATTTGAGTTTATTTGAGTTTTGAGTTACTCAGTATTTGATGGAGTTGTCTTATAAGCGGGTATCCATAGCTACTTATACGTAGGTAGCTATTTAATTCAAAGTTTGCAAAGAGTAATGTTTACGTTATCGATCGATGCAATAAATTGAGACTAAAATGGGCGCGTTCTAGAATATGAAATACCAATAAATAATTATAAACTTGGAAAATTATATTAACATTATTATTTGATAAGTTATAAGAATTGCGTATAAAGTCGCTACGAAATATACTATTCCAATGAAATAGTTAACGGACTTGTCTTTATTTATAGTGGGAGTAAGAAAATGCATTAAATGAATGCCTTCAAGTTTATTACATTTAAATAAATAAAAATGAAACGTTTACGAGTGTTCATTTGCATTGCTTTTAAGCGCCGTTTTTAATTGACTTGTGTAATAAATTTACATCTTGATCATTATTAGTTAGGTGACTATTTTAAACCCCTGGCTGACCTTGTTTGCTGGTTTTATTGAGAGTCATAAAAATCACATAGGTTCCTTTTTAGCATGTTTGTAAAACTGTAAATTGAAGTGTTTTAGTATTTTTTATGTTATTTTAATGAATACATCGTGAAGATGTCTGTTCCACGTCTACAACACGAATGTGTGGTTTTTGTGGCTAATGCAATTTTTTTCAGTAGTGTGTCCTTGCCGTCACCCTTTTTTTTAATAGATCACAATGTTAGAAAATGTTTGTAAACATTTTATAACAGCAGTGTGGCAGAACCTATAGAGTGATGATAGATGAAGTGGGGGATGAAGACCTAAGAAAATATAGATGGATTGTGTGAGGCATGATGTGAAAGAAATAGGGGTAAATGATAGAGTGACGATGATGATTAGAGGTCATACGTTCTTAGCCCAGCAATTTTTTTTTTTTTTTTGTTAGCCTATTTTGTGCCCCACTGCTGGGCAAAGGCCTCCCCTTTTTGCTTCCAAACCTCCCTGTCTTGAGCGATCTCTGGCCATGTTGGCCCTGCGAATGTTATTAGATCGTCACGCCACCTTCGCCTTGGTCTACCTCGACGGCTAGTTGCCCAGCAATATATGTATTAAAAAAAAATAGTTAAGTAGGTACCTATTTAAAGTTGCATAAAGTACGGGGAATTAGCGTGACCGACAAAATAAATATCTATTTAGTGAATTTTGGTATTTTCCACTGGAAAACCACCAACACGCGAACTGTATTTGTACCAAGAATTTTCGTTAACTTCCTAATTATAGGAATAATGTAAATATGTGTAATTGGGTCTTTCCGTGACCAACTTTAGTTTATATTTCTAGCGATTTCTGTTCCTGCCTTAAAATTGGATTATTATGATTATAATTGAATGAAAGATTGCTTCCCCGAAGGAAAAATTGTGGGGATTAAAAAAATATACCTACCTATTTAAAAAATAATTGTGTATCGTTAAATAACATTATAAAATTTGAAGTAACTTGATATGATGAATATTTTTAAGTCAGACTTAAAAATATTCATCATATCAAGTTACTTACGTCATCAATAATATTAGAAATCAATCACAAACATTTTATCTAGATTAATAGCTTATCAAATTGAGACAATCTATTACCGATAATTCAATACTAATTAACAATTTCAAGCACTGCTTTTGAACCATTGGGGCCGTAAAATTGTCATGCCATTTCTATATCTGTAATAAAATTAAGTGTCGCAGTGCCATTGCAAAATCTAATAAGAGAAACGTCATGATATATATCTAGGGCAGTATTTATGAAAGTGGAAAATGTCTTATGGCTGCCGTGTCTCATACATAAGATTTCGCTTTGTAAAGTTTCAACGTCACCAGTTACCGTTGAGTTCAGCGGTTGCCATAAATAACATGAATTTATTTGTCTTTGTTAGGAACAAAGTTTCAAATATAATTTTCCGGCAAAAAACAGATTTATCGTGAGTCAAGACTAGGCCAACATCAGAAGCATAACGTTACGAATGTATCAAAAGACAAGTTAAAATCTTGGGTCGAATTAGGTCCCCCTGTGGGTTCCCGCATTTCGAGGCGGAGGGGCTCAGTAGCCGTGGCTTGGTCACCCACGGTGAAGCGAAAAGAAACCCGAGTAGGGCCGCTCGCGCGCTCGTCAGGGCTTTTGCCGGTAAGCTGACGACGTAGCGGCCAACAAGTAGGCTGCGGTGCCGCTTGGGCGACATCGCAACTGAGGCGGGAGCCGGCTGACGACTCCCCAGAAGAGGGTACGGTGAGGATAGCCGCGGCGGGTTCACGGATGAGTGTAAGCGGCAGAGGAGCACACCGTGGAGTTTTAGTAGGTAGTGCAGAATGCATGACCATTTCTCCACAGTAAAAAAAAGGGTCGAATTAGGTACCTACTATAAATTATTAATACTTAGTTACGGTAGTTTTGGAATGTTTCGAAAACTATGTTGATACTAATTACCTTCAGTGTACTCTACCTATGTAATCAGACACCACTGCGAAAACTGCTAGCCGGTTAATCATTATTATCATTATTAAATGTTCCGGTTTTTAATTCTAATTATTGATAGGCTCGCGTTTAAACACTATCCCACCCAATGGTAAAATTTGTACTTGCAAAAGGGATGCACCAACTAATTAAGAAAGATATCCTTCGAAGATCAAGATCATCCAACATGTCCCAACAAACACAACACTGCCAAAGACAGCTCCAATCTCAATTAAAAAACAAAATCTTCACACCAAAACCAATCTAGATCCCAGTCTAGGCAGAACCAAAGGGTGTTCTGTGCTATATCTGCCTCGAAAATCAGGCACGCAAGTTTGCGTGTGGCTCCTGTAACCTAACAACCTAGCTAGAATTTACTTTAGCCTAATAATACATTGGTGTATGATACCATCTATTTGTGTACTACATACGTTTATGGAGATTGTAGGCGATATGGTGGTGTTAATTATTTTCTGCAATTGTTGAGTCCGTGGAAAAATGTTTTAGTTTTTTTTTTGGTAATTTTCTCGTTGTTGCCATATTTTCAATGCATACACACGCTATTAAGGCCAATTACACTTGGACGTTAGCCCGTATGCGGGTAGTTGAAAGACTTTACTCGAATTCGGGCACCCGATACATTTTATTAATTACAATGGTCATCGCACTAAAAGATGAAGCTGGACTAGTTTGTCCGAAGACGGGTGTACTCGACCCCGTTCATTAACACTTGGTCGATTGCCCGAATTCCATTGGCAATCGAATTCGGGAGACCGACCAAGTGGAATTGCGCCATTATTCTTCTTTTTCCAGAATTTGTAGGTGTTCACAGAACGCCCGATTGCACTCATCTTGTAGGGTAAGTCTTGTGGTATATCTAACCCTTCTGAAAATAGTTTATTGCCAACCAGTTTTAACTCAAATAATATACAGTGAATTATAAATATGTAGGTCCTGTCCCCAAAGCATTCGGATTTTTTTGTAAGAAAACTATTCGGAACAGATTATGATAATATCCTATTAATATACACGATAATATTCTCTATTATAAACCCACACCAAATTAAGATTATCTTGTCTTAACCAAAGAACAGCTGAGCCATAAACAAGACTTTAAGTCTCAACCTCTATCTTGTCAGCACTGTGGTAGGTAACCCCGCCTTATTTCATCACGGCTATCGAAGAAAAAGACAAAAAATGTAAATCGTCTTCATACACGCGTATTACAAGCAATTCAAGCGATGTCGGGCGTTGTCGGGCGAAGTCGGGCATTTTCGTAAATTATGGTTAATATAGACCATAACTGTAAGTTAGGTTGCACGTAAATCGAGTCAAACACGGCTCAGCGCTGTACAACCATATTATGTTAAATACTTGGCATATTATACGAGCGAAGAATATTAAAATAAAGGTAACTTTATGGATTTTATTACAGAAATATATTTTTTGTTACTCTCATCTTTGGATCCAATTTTGTTTCATCCATCATTTTTATCTCTGGATACAATATATTTCATCCTTCATTTTTATTTATGGATCCAGCATTTATCATCCTTCGCGTATTGTCTTTGGGTCTGATATTTTTCATTGATCATTAATTTTTCTTTTTGTTTTCCTAAGTTGTTTAGATTGATTGTTCATTGGTGTCATTGAATTCATTTTATTTTTGTGTGGATCAAGTACCTATAGCTTATCCATTATAATTTGTGTTTGGATCAAAATACAACATTATTTGTGGTTAAGGAGGATAATATTATAATACTCAATTGTATCTTACTAAGAGTTTCACTAATGAGATTCATATATTTTAATCCGGTATGATCTCCAGTGTAGATATCACAAGGCAGGGATTAACAATGTTTAACCCAGGTTTATGGTGAGAAAAACTTTCACCTCTACCAAATTGAGTGATAAATATGATACAAATCTAATTTATGCAAATCTTATTATAAATATTATATTAATGAATCAATTTTTTCTTATGTTCGTAAGTAGGTAATTTCCAGTCCCATTGTGGTTCTGTTATGAAAATGTAAAAAATATTCAAATCGAATATCATAACTTCTTCTTTCGTGGAAATAAATCTTTTAAATCCCACATTTATTATTAAAAGTTTCATAATGAAAATTAAAATAAATGACAATCATTTATCGTTGCCGACATAGTTTCTAAATTGAAACGTAAAACAAGCGAATTATAATAATCTATTAGCTGGCTTTAATAACTGAATTATAATAAAATTTCAATAATCATTAGTTGGAAAACTAAATAATTAACTTTTCTATAATAATGAGAACACGCTGGCCACCCGTGGTGTATAATTTTAGTGTCTTCCTCTCGATAAAAATTGATTGCGTGGTCGCATCTCTAGTTTGTTATTAAACTATTAAAATACCGTTAATATTAATAAAGTGCTTCACATTCTAATGGCGGTCGAGGTATCTATAAAATTCGGAATTTTATACGTCGTAGAAGATTATTTACGTTCCGAACAACTTGACTTTGGTTAGATTATGAGAATCGTAGGAAAGTATTCGAGTTATTGTAAACATTTCTTCTAATGTTGGGAACATGGGCTTTAGTTCTAAACTTTGTGGCAGTTATGTTTCTGTATCTTTTATTGCTTCTTTGTTGTTTCTTTATGCAGGTCACCGATTTATGAACAAAGGTAAAGTTTGAACTTCGAGAAAGCGTTTAAAGTAGATATGAATATCGGGCATAAAATCTTAATGGGCTGCTAGTGCGTGCCTGCTGCTACTGTATGAAATGATTTTACTCATACGCAGTTCAAATACAGTATGATAAAAGAAAATATAGCGAAAGTTTGAAAGAAACAAATGAATGGTGTAATGGCTAGGTGGCTACTTAAAGTTGGTAGTCAAAATACAGTTACCTATATCATTGATACAGCCAACCAATAAAGTCGATCATCAGGTGAAGCCACCCATCAAATAAAAGTACTAAATTCAAATAGGAAACTTTTATTACTTTTTCCACCGGAATACGAAACTCATTAATATATTCAGCTAATTAATAAACCAACGACTCGTCAAGTCGTCACCCTTTTTTAGTCATGTTTTAACATCGGGTCACCACATTGTTTGATAATTAAAATAACCGTTTTATATTTGTAGGACACAAACGTAATTTTTTTATACGTTATTAACATGGAACGTGTATTGAATAAGGAGTATTTCCGTGGAAGTAAAAATTCTATATAATAGGTTATGATTTCAAGAAGTAAGGTTTTCTTGGATTGGTTGGAAAGGCATAGTTTTCGAAAGCAGGTGAATTAATTTCCATGTAGATGTTAGAATGAAAGTATTTATAAATCTTTATATGATACAGCCTTAAGCAAAAGATGAATGCAAATCAAAGAGAAATAATAATAATAAAAAAAAGAATATGCTTAATAATAACGAGCCTGCAGGTATATTACCAATGATAATTTCAGATTTGACGGCGAAGAATTTTGCAATACAGATACATATACTCATAAAAAAGAAGCAAAGAAAGTGGAAGCTTTTAACAAAAACCAAATAAATAAAATAAAAACAGTCCTTTTAAGAGTACAAGAGTCCAACACAACAACAAAGAACACAATCAAGCAAGATCATTATACAATCGTGCAGCATAAAAAGTACTGTAGCGACGACACCCGCCCACGCCTCACTACAATGACAATATATAGCCCAATTTGCGACTCAACGATACATTCCAGCAACAAAGAGTAAACCCTTTAAATAGAGGTAATTGGTGCGATGCAAGAACAACTAGAGTCCTTGGAATTTGTGAGGCTAGGTTAATAGATGAATTTGTGATTATAGAAGAAGCAGTAACTTCGAATATGCTGGAATTGGAAATCATTTAGAAGTCCAAGGATCAATGTTTATGTTCCCAATTAAAGAATTGTGTGAAGTGTTTACTCTTATTGAACGTAATAGAGATTCTGATGAGGCTGAATAAGTTCCATGAGAAATGATTTAAAGAAACAACAAGCATCCTGCCACAGCTTAAACAATGAATTGAATAATAACAGGTAATTTTACTTGAAGCGAAACTGTTTAACTAATTCTCAAAACTACGTCCTGGCTTCGTTCCCATGATCGGAGAGTACCAACACGAGTCTAACATTGGAAGCACATTTGTCACCAATTACTTTCACATGTACAAAACATGAACCACGTTTCAGCAACAGCTAACATACCAGAAACAGCAGCCACTCACGTTACTAAAATTAAATATGAATCATGAACGCGAAACAGAATTTCGGACGTGCAAGTCAGAGGTGGTGATTGCTATCAGTTAGATGGCGCCTGCATCGCGTAGGCGTCCCTAATGACTCTCCCATGCGCTCGCGCTTCGCTATAATTGCAGCTATCGGCCCATGCCCTTTGATCTTACTGAAGTAAAGATAGTTATTACGTACACCGAGGGTGAAATGAGCGTTAAACAGCTTGTCTGATAAATTATACGTGAAATAATGAAACGTGCAACCATAACTTGTTGGGTGAGGTGTACCTATTAAATTGTCTAACGCTCTTTAGTCGGTAATAGCTGCGGTGCTTACTACTTCAAGTTATGGATTTGATAAGGAAACATAAATTCTGGCTAAGTTTAGTGCGGTATTAACTTCCTGGCTTATAATATCTGGATTCTATTAGACGTTACGCCTATAAACTTCAAAGGCGGACTCGATTTGCTTTCGTTCGTAACTTTACTAATCTTAACGGCTTCATTTACAGTTTCTTTAGAAAAAATAAATTCAGTAGTTTATATTGCAGTTATGCGACTCACCGTAGACGGTCAGAAGAGCAGGCTCGGAGATTCTCTTGCCGGCAATGTTCTCTGCGACGCAGCTGTAGTTCGCCATGTCCTGTTGACAATAAACACCATTAATTAAAATATACTAGTTGCCTCTTATGTTTAACGCTAACAGGTCATGATCTTTGTAGATGCGGTTGGCTTTGATGTCCATCGTTGGTAGGCCAAATAATGTCAGTGTATATGAATAATAACCTATCTAAGCATAATAAATGACCCTAAACCATCGTAATAGCGTCAATATCTAGCCATATAAAGACGATAGACACAAATCATTTTTAGTATCAAATTAGCATCACAAAACCTCGTGGGTTATTCTCTGATGCTTGCTCACCCTATCACAGAAAATAGCACGGCCATATTGTAATTATACGAGCACATATATTTCGCTAATCTCCTAGAAATTGCTAAAGCGACCTGTACTAAATCTCAGACGTCATAATGTCCACGATTATACAGAAATCTGCGTCGCACGTGGGTTATAAAGGTTTATTATGAGGTCAATAAAGTTAACGGACACCTATTTATCCAACTATCACAGCTGAGCTTGGCTAAAGATGGAATAAAGGTATACACTCAACGTAATGGTATAGCTACTTTAACCGAAATTGCTCGCCTCGGTATCATAACAAAAAGACGTGGAGTCTGAGAGAAATCTTTCACTATTTCTTTTCAAAGGTCTTTTTGGAAATGCTGGCAAAGATGTAAAATATAACATCTAAGATTGTATATATATGTATAGCTCCCAATTAAAGCATGAAGCATAATTCAAATTAGACTCCTTAAACATTTGTAAGACAACAAAAACAAATTAGCACCCGCATTGCTTTAAAGGGCAAATATAAATTTAAAGTGTTCATTACAACACCCGTCTCGTAATATATTTTTACAACCGAAAAGCTGAATGTGTTAAAATTACAAAGGACGGGAGCCATTAATTTAAAAGACGTACAACACATTACGATCATATTCATTAAGAAAATGTTCTAGACACCTTTGTGAAGATTATGTTACACACGAGGCCACAATGAGAGAGCGACTGACAGTGGTGGCCATTAATCCATGTCTGTTCACAGTGCCTAATTAGTGGGAGCTGCGCAGCGGAAACCAGAGATGGAGTGAGTTATTTGCGATTGTGCTATTATTTGGTGATGCGGTTCGAAAATGTGGTATCAGGAGTTTTGAAATTATCTCTTGTAAGGATAGTTCCCATACTTTAGGATAAAGATAAAGTTGTTTTAACAATGGAATCAATCTGGTCGGTAAACTATATCCGGTCAGATAGGTCAATTATGTGTAATATGGATGTGTGTATGGATTGAATTGTAGTAATAGAGATGATTAATCAAACATAATATTAGAGCTAAGTGATCATGGCAATTGACTGAGTATTAGCATAATTAGACCGAAATTAATGTTCGCTACTGTAGGTAATGGCTTATCAGAACTAATTTACAACAAAATCTTTCCAATTAATTTATAATTCAACACATTTTTCACCAAAGCCAATCTGAGCCAAAAACGGTTATAAAGTGAACGAAGAAAAATACGCGGGTCAAGTAAAATTAATGGCTGAAGATAAACGAATCTTTTTCCATGAAACATATAATTGGATTAACACAGGTTTAGCACTTTTATCAGAGGACATCCAGCAGCTTTGAAAGACTACACTGGCGGACAAAAAGACGAAAAAATAAAAGGAGCGCATGCGACAGCGACTTGTGTCGCAATTTATAAACGTCTGTCGCGCTCGACTAATTAGTTACAGTCGTAGAGATAAAATAAATAATTTGCAATCGTGCGACAAGATGATGCGATTGTGCGCACTGACGCTGACGCTTTGAAGAAGCATTTTAATGAGGTGCGTGGCTTAAACTTAGAAACTGGCTTTGATACTGTTGTGCAGTTAGTAGGTAAACTAAACTTAGGCTAGATAGTGCTAGTGCTAGTGCTTTGTAAATAAAACAAGAAAAGGACGGGAGTACATAAGACCTATTAGAATAAAATTCCCATGGTCTTTTCATCGCGTATCGGCAAGCGTAGTGTGGGACTCCCCCCAGCTAGATGGACGGACGACCTAAAGAAGGTGGCTGGGGTAGACTGGATGCAGAAGGCGGAGGACAGGGTGTTTTGGCGCAGCCTGGGAGAGGCCTATGCCCAGCAGTGGATTGCGATAGGCTGAGTTGATTGATTGATTGAATCTTTTCATACAAGATTAAAATATAATAGGTATGTGAAACAGCGATAGGTTCTTTTATATTTTTTGAATGTAAGAACATTGCAGGCTTTGTAGACTTTACTACTGTAGATTTTCACACCGTTTTCTATTTTGTTAAGTAGGACCTGGTACTTGTTGATAGGCCTACACTCTCCTCCCATATCTACCGGTTAACACTGTAATTTGAAAACATTGTAAAAAGCCATTTTTTTTTAAAGAGCAACCGTGCAGTTTCTTGCCGGTTCTTCTCCATAGGAGACAAGCAATTTGAACCGTGCACCTAGCTTCTGACGTTTCATAAGTGCCCATGTAGGTTTATTTGAAATAAAATAATTTAATTTGAGCGAAGTTTTTCCCTTGCTGATACATAGCAAATACTCCAGTTAAGGGAGTAAATGCATAACAGAAGTTGTACTATACATAATAAATTATAGGTCTGAGGTATCTACCTAACATTAAAGTGTAATTGAATTATAAGTGTTCATGTAAAATCAATGTTGCGACTTAAGATTTTACGTAATGATAACCAGTCAATAACTTATTATGTGTCAAGTTGCAAATGCGTAAGTGAATTTATAAGATTTAGGTGATTCAAAATTTATTGGATAACTGGCGTAAAGTTACGATGGCGTGGATTTCGTTTTAATGTCCTATAATATTATTGGTTCATTCATAGCCGTTCTAGGCGTGGAAAAACGGCTAGGACAAGTTCCGTATGTTGCTAATGAAATGGATTAGTACAGTACAATGTAAGAGCTTTGAAATATGATCATTTAAACATGTATTATGAGGTACTGCCTCGAAAAAATGATTTGTTTTAGATATCATATCAACATTTTGTTAAGCTTTAATAACTTGTTCCGCTGTAGTTCAAAATTTTCACATTCATTTTTCGGGAAGTATCAAAGTATATCGTCAATTTTTAATCTGCCCTTTACAATAGTATTTCTAAATAATTTTTTACATTTTAGGAAATATAATTAGTACTTAACTCCATGAGTCGCTAAACATTTAACGATGTTCCTCATTTACTATGATCTTCATCTTCTTCGAAATTCGCCACGTGTTAGTAAGTCGTTTCGAGTGTTGCTACGACCAATTCAACTTCAATGGCTTCCTTTTAGGCTTTATTATCCAACAACAAAGTTCAATGTACAGATACTTTTATTACTGTACAAATACTTGGCCTAATATTGACATGTGTTCATAACGTGTTCTTAGATCATGTTCATGCTCATTGTTTGGATTTGTGGTCGTATTTTATTAAGCTTTTAGTATTATGGCACTAATTTATGGACCATAAACGGTGCACATCTGGGAAGCTGGTCGTTGGGTGGTTCAGTAGCATGTTTCTAATAAGTATCATTATGATCTTTTTGGTTTCCGGGATGAAGAAACCGTTCTCAATCATTAAATTATTATTTCTGACGGCTGTTTGAATATTACTTTGACATGGACTGAATTCGTGCCAAAATATTTCTTGACTGTCTTCACTCAGAACATAAAAAATGAAACAATAGGATGACTAAGCCGGGAGGGCGTATTAAAGTCAAGCAAACCAACTCTTTGATTTTTCTTAACTCGTCAACTTAAACTCATCTTTGTTTTGGAAGACATCTCGAGGCCAGATTTTTATGCACGCTTCTCAATTTAAAATTCTTCGAAATAATCCACATGAAGATGCTTTTCGGCTTTTGCATTATTTTATTTACACATATTATTTATTAAACTAAAGCTCTGTTTCAGCGTTGTTTATTTTGTTGTGTCTGAAGCTAATTTAGATTTCGACTTTAATGTCAATGTATTAATTTGATGGTCTTAGTCTGACCTAGGTTTTCGTTAACTGATGTCTTGATTAAGCATCTGGGTCATTCTCAGAATCCCTAAATGGTCTCCTAATGGTCTGGTATGGTGGTGGGTGGTGGTTTTTGATCTAACATAAATCTGTTGCGCTAATGAATTTTGGTTTGACATGTTTATTTTAGTTTGTGAAACTTTTATTTAATTTGTACGCATAAGATTTATATTCTAAGTTTTCGGGCGAGAAATACCAACCACCCATATCTGTAGCAATATGTTTGCCACTGATCGACATTAATTTTCTGTTATTCTTGAAATGGTAGTTGTTATTATCCGAGACCGTTATTTCATGAACAACATCTTTCTCAATAATAGTATTATTTAAATAACTTTGACATATCTCGGCACTTGGGGTTCCGGATCTTTAGATGACGTATGGGAGGCTGAAGCCAACCCGCAGAGGTCTCTTTGAAAATTTTAAGTGTTGAGGCACTAACCGACGATTATCCCAGTATGCACAATGCATATGCACCAAAAGACAACCCCGGATCGGTGCAAAACTATTGCAAAACATGAAAACAGATTGGGCTATGGGTTTGGGTGGCTGTAGTGAATTAGTTACCTAGAACTATGAAAGGATTCTTATTAGTTGTATCGACACTTACTTGTAACGTAGCTCTCGATATAAGCAGATTCCCTTCAGCAGAGATCAGAACGTTATGATCCTGCTGCAGTGGCTGACCATGCTTCAGCCAGGAGACTCTTGGAGCTGGTGCAGCCGCAGGAGGAGAACATCTCAATGATGCAGCAGAACCAGCCTCTACTGAGGTTGGCGATGGTGATATGGCAAACGGTTTCTTGAGATCTGGGGATAGAAGAAGAACGTTTAGATGTAGGTAGGTAATGGTGATGATGTTTTTTGTCTCGTACAAGAGATATACGAAACATATCATAGTACATAACATTGGAGAAGCCTATGTCTAGCAGAGGACTGCTGCAGGCTGATGATAATGATAGTACACAGGTTGTCAAAACATGGATTTAATTAAACTTAGCAGTTTTATTATTCTTAACATTTCTAGATAAATAATGAGAATTGGAGATCATAATGTTTTTAATTTTTTATACCGTGACGGACATAATAGGCAAAATAAAGATCCCAACAAAAAAAAAAAATGAAACTCCTTATATTCCTCAGAACAAACATATTTTATTTAAAATACAAGTTAATAATCTAATCAAACACTTTATCCCATCCCGCATACCTACTCTGAATTAATTAAATTCACCAAATTGTTATTGACGTAACAATGCTATATAACAACGAAGAAGTTAATAACATAACAATCAGACGTCAATAACAATTACGGTGACGTTGACGTTTATTGCCAAAAGCTTTTGGTCTAATTTAATTTAACAATTGTTAGTAGTTGTGCAATGATGTTTGCTCTAAGTTATGTGTGACCAGCGGATATCGAAAATTATATACCTACGCCTATAATGTTTTCACTATTGGGCCGTAATCCACCACGGGGCCCAATACGGGTTGGCAATTGTCACATGTCTTCGAATTTTTGGTTCTTGGACATGCCGGTTTCCTCACGATGTTTTCCTTCACCGTTTTAAAAGTGGTGGTGATTAAATAATTTACACAAAGTATAGTGCCTGTCTGGGTTCGAACCTACGATCTACAACTCGTAAGTCGCGGTCGTTACGGGCCATTACTGCTCAAATTAAGTTATGCCTCTACAAACAAATATTGAGACGCACTCGTTATTATCAGCCCGGAAATGTCAATGGATAATTAGGCTTCTCAGAAAATGCGATAATAAATAGTCAAATCCCTGTCTATACCTACCATTATTATGTTATCTTCAAATTTACAATTTGATAAAGCAAACGAGGTTTCGGTTGTAACGTTCTTATTTTGTGCGGTCTTATTTATTTTATGTTTTTTTCCCTCAAAAGCCTTTTCATTGACAATGTAGCGGTATCATACTGACGTCTCGCAAAATCCTGCATCTCGCAAGCAGAGTTTACCACGCAACTAGCATAGATACAACGGCCCGACATGAATCATCGGGCAGTTGCCCACCAGACACAACACCCGTCTGGTCGGAGGATCCTCCCTTTTCTATAGAGTATGAGTGAGCTTTACACCTCGTTCCTCATACCTCTATAACAATTACAATTCCAATTACATAAATCCCAAAAAGTCTGGAGAGCAAAAAAACCTGGTCCAATCCCATAAATTCACACCACACTCCACAAATCCTTCTCACGTCAATCTCAATATAAAAACGCAACGAGACATACGCTTATGTAGTTGACGCGACAGTTTCACCCACGCCGATAATTGTCGTTCATTTAACAATTTTACGGTGTTTTGCCACGTTACCACCGTATAATTGTGTGCTATCTTAATTATCTGCTGGGCCAAATTATCTGGCCGAATGTGTAACGAATTTTTTTAATTGTTCGGTAGGCCAAATTATCTGGCTGTATATATAACGCATTTTTTTAATTGTCTGCAGGGACAAATTATTTGGCCGTATGTGTACGCATTTTTAATTCAGGTGCAAGCTTTTATAATAAATGCTTTCCGTTTGTTTTAAAGAGGATTTTATAACAAATACCGTGTCGTTTTTGTTCAACTTTGTTGGTTTACTGCCATGTGGTTTGTGTTGGGATAAATCTAAGAGGGTTTGCGCATTACAAATCAGTGTAATGTTTTCGTAATTAAAATCGAGTAACGCGAATTAATGTGGAGCAAATCTCTTTTGTCTTTAAATTCTAATTTGATGCAGACTAAAAAAAAATATAACAAATAAATCAACTTGAGTCCCAAATCCTTCAGCAAAAGTAATACACAGAACCCATAACAAATACTCTACCACTACAAAAACTAATACGGCGTACACTCGGCACAAAATGTTCTGCCCTCAACTCCAAAGTGGTTTAACGTAGTGCGTCCATAAATCTGTTGGGTGTACGCTCCATTACTCGCTCTCGCCGCTAAGATATCGTTGCACACTACGTGAAGGTGAAAACTTGAGAATTTTCTGCGACTGCAACTTATAAACATGTTGAAGTGATATTATTTGTCACTGTATTTCAACACGGTTCGTTCCTTCGCGCTCCTTTCACGGAGAAAAATGAAAAATAGGTGATATTATCGTTTCCTGACGACGCGCGACGACCAGTTTTTAGGGTTCCGTACCCAATGGGTAAAAACGGGACCCTATTACTAAGACTCCACTGTCCGTCTGTCACCAGGCTGTATCTCATGAACCGTGATAGCTAGACAGTTGAAATTTTCACAGATGATGTATTTCTGTTGCCGCTATAACAACAAATAAAATAAAGTTAAAATTTTAAGGGGTATAAAAGAAACATTTTTTCCGGCGTTTTATGCCTTGGGCTACGGAACCCTTCGCGTGCGAGTCCGACTCGCACTTGGCCGGTTTTTTGTTATAACCGACGTGTAGTCTCGCAGGGAATTATCATGAAGAAAAAGGTGTGTGTAATAAGATCTCCTTATTGGTAGTAGTAGATAGTAATTGAGTCAGCCCGCAGTAATCCCTGAATGGGGTTGGGTGACTAGTGGTTTTAATTGAAAATTCTCAGGTAAAGCCTGGAATTGGAACGGTGCCTAGACACCCCTATAACTTTAGGAGCCAATACGGTTATTGGAAAATGTTGTATATTACACTGACGTTGAAGTTAGATACTCTTTGTTTAAAACGGAAGAGATTGTTAGGATAATAGCGTTGTTATATTTATTCGAACTTAAATCCAATTAATATTTCAGTTTAAGTGTCACACAACTCCAAATTTAAAAAAATAGTTTGAAATCGATGCCCTGTGTCTGCCACAGGGCATCGATTTCAAACAATTTTTTTAAATTTCAAAATAATCAGCACATGATTTTAGACTTAGAAATGTTTGGTAGGTCTGTTTCATAGAAAAGTGCAATACCTACGCGGTCAAAATCTATTAAAATGGCAAATTAAAATTCAATTCATGGGGTATTTATTCCTCGAAAAGCACCAACCTTGAAACGCACCAAATAAAACGTCTATCGATATCATTTAATACGAATCCTTCATGCTCTCCTCTATGTTTCATCGTTGATGTATTTCGAGGAATAAAATTATTTTTTTTTTTTTCGAAATCTTTTGTTGCGTTTCAAAGTTGGTGCGTTTCAAGGAATACCCCCAATTCATGGTTACAGTTTGCGCGTCGCCTATGTATTCTCTATAATTTCTTTAATATGTATATGTATACAAGTAGGTATGTATACAGGATGGCAGGGACACAACTGTATGTATATGAATTGCCTGAACGAAGTAACACAAATGTAGTGAGCAAGCAATTTCTACTAATCCTTTAACACTAATTGCGTAACACTGATCAGCTAGCCAGAGATCAAACGTGACTTGCATCAATAGAATAGAATCATCTCCATTGAGCACGTAGTAGCTACAGGATAGGTCGAAAGGGCACGATGGTGCAAAGCTGTGAACCGAGTAATGACTGTGATGAATGATGATGGTTATTTCATCGTTAGTTGGCGCCAGAATCACCGATTCGTGTGTAATTTGAGAATTAAGCAACTATGGATGCAAATTTTAGCAAGTGTACCAACCAAATGCTGGATGATGAAATAGGAGCGATAAAACTGGCCAAGTGCGAGTCGGACTCGCACACGAAGGGTTCCGTACCATAAGGCCAAAACACCGAAAAAAAACATGTACATATGTTGTATGGGAGCCCCCCTTAAATATTTATTTTATTATGTATTTATTATTAAAGTAAAAATACAACTAAGTATTTTGTGAATATTTCAAGTGCCTACCTGTTGCCATTATTGATATCGAGCAAAAAAGGAAAAAAAAAATTGCGTTTGTTGTATGCGAGCCCCCCTTAAATATTTATTTTATTTTGTGTTTAGTATTTGTTGTTATACCGGCAACAGAAATACATAATTTGTGAAAATTTCAACTGTCTAGCTATCGCGGTTCTTGAGATACAGCCTGGTTACAGACAGACGGACGGACGGACAGACAGCGAAGTCTTAGTAATAGGGTCCCGTTTTTACCCTTTGGGTCCGGAACCCTAAAAAACGTGTGCGGCCGGGTAGCCCTACGTCAGGAACGAAGATCCCCATGCGATACTCGCACGCACACACACTCGAGACAGAGAGTGTCCATTTAATACGCGTTTTTAATACAGAGCCATCTAGTATAATTTTTAGAAGTTCTCAAAGCTGTAGCCTCACTCACTATTGGCTTCAGCCAGCGACGCTGGAAACCATGAAAACGACACCCACGATAAAAAAAATTAAGGAAAAGTAAATAATGAAAACCGATGTAAATAGGCCGAGTGTTTAAGCCAATTAGTTTTTAAAAGAGGAAATAGCCAATTAGTTTTTAAAAGCCTGGTGACACATTGATAAGTTGTGATTAAGCAATTTAGACTTTATTTTAAAGTAACTGTTAGGGATCTATAGGTTTTGAATGAAAGTCCATACTGCAATATATCTTAATGAAACTGGATATTCAAAACAAGTGGCACAAAACCTCGTCTTTCTCAAAATGACAAGAAATTGATACTTCATTTAAAAGTACCGCAAAACATTCCTTGAAAATAATTTCGTATAAAAAGTAAAGATTTCCGTGTAACTTTAAACTCTACATCTGATGGGCGTAAATGATAAGTGTTAGGTAGATCCGGAGAGTTCGTGTAGCGTCATAAATTACGACGCGCGTTTCATTTCCTCTACGAAATTCGTACCTACGTGCACGTGGATGTAAAGATGCTGGATGCGTTACCGCTAGACATTTGAAAACATAGGGAGACAAATGAAAAGTGCGTTACCTAATAGATGTAATTAGAAGTGTACTTTTATAAATAGGTTTTTGTTGCCAAATTTGTAATCAAAGACAAAAAAAATAGAGCAACTGCATTTGTGATTTGTTACATGCGAAAGCGAGTGGCTAATTAATAACAGCCGCACAGGTCGATTGATCAGGTTAAGCTACGCTTGCCGCGGTTGGTCTGTGGATGAGTGACCATCTTTACATACCGAGACCCTAAGTCTAAGTCGTTGGTCCCGGGTGTCATTCGTGGAACTTTGACAGAAGCCCAAAAGTCTGACAACCAGTCTTACAAGAAGTATCGATTACCCAGTAACTGGGTTGTGGATGTCAGATAGGCAGTCGCTCCATGTAAAATGCTGATATTCAGCTGCATCCGGTTAGACTGGAAGCCGACCCCAAACATAGTTGGGAAAAGGCTAGGCAGATGATGACATCCGATAGCGTACTGAAAGCGAAGCCTATCTAGCCAGACTGATTTAGGTCCATGATGACGTAAAATCAACACTTGCACGATGAAAATCGTCCTTACTGCCACGACATAAAGGCGTCGTGGATGTCAAATTGCTACCACTGATGTATTTAGAGATGCCAGCTATTAAAATCTACTACAATCTGTCAAATTTCTTTAATAGATTTTCAACTTTATCGCTAAATTATAAGGTTGATTGGGAAAATTGGACAGTTTCGGGTAGCTTGATATGCTGGCATCTATACCTAAGTTAGTTAATAGAATTATTTTATGTGCAAAATCCAATATTAAAGTTATCACATGTTTTTAAACTTAAAAAGAGAAAAGTGCTCAAGGTGTGACTGTAAGAAAGGCACAAGAGAAAGCTATATAAACCAGCAAGATACTGCAGGTTTGCATAAACACAGCCGCGCCAGTTAATAGCTTACAAACACCATAATTATTCATAGTACTAATTTCTATAAGCTCTCACTACCTGGAATGCGATAAAATGCCTAAAATAATTTACGATCGTTTTTTTTTAGGGTTCCGTACCCAAAGGGTAAAAACGGGATCCTATTACTAAGACTTCGCTGTCATGATGATTTTCAAAAAATCATGTCTAGTTTGTGTCCCACTGCTGGGCAAAGGCCTCCCCTTTTTCCTTCCAAACCTCCCTGTCTCTGGCCATGTTGGCCCTGCAAATGATATTAGATCGTCACGCCACCTTCGCCTTGGTCTACCTCGACGGCGATGTCCTGCCTCAGGCGTCCAGTGAGTGACGATCTTTGCCCATCAAGTAGCGGATGTTGGAGAAAAAACAGCCAGGATGAAGTGGGAGTGGGCCGGACACGTCTCACGAATGCACCCGAAGAGATGGGCAAAAATCATGTAAAACTAAAAAAACATTTTAATGAAACTTTACATCTGTGTTGCCAAAAATGCAGCGCCGCATACGGAAAAGGGATTTGCTGTCTGTTAACATTGAATTATATTTCGGTAACACTGCTTTTATACGGTTCTTCTTTTTTCAGCCAGTCTGGTCTGTACGCTGAAAAAGTTGTTTCTTTCATGACAAATGTGTATGTACCAGATTCAGTGACAAAACATTTGGTTTTGAAAATATTTTGCGACTTTTGGGGTTAACTTTAGATGGTAATAGTAAAATAGTTTTAACATTCGATTTCGTGCCTTATTCAGAAAATATTTATAGATAATGTAATTAAGTACTACAATATATTCCTATAATTCCTTGAAGATTCAGAGAGACAAACTTTAACTTACAAAGCGTACCTACAGACGATTTTACAAAACAATTCCAATGTTGATCGCCTCCAACACGTAATAAACAAAATACAAAAATCGTGAATCCCTTTCAAAACACTCAACAAACACAAACTGACCTAATAAGTCTATTTTTATTTCCAAACCGACGTCCAGACATAATAATGCCCTCTTTGATTCTCAATAATTGATCGACAGCATAACTAAAAGCGAACTTTACCTCACAATCAATGAAAAGTTATATATAGACTCGCGACGCGTTTACCGATCCATTAAAAGCTCCCACCATGGTTGTAAACTTGAAAACATCACATTCCTACTTGGATCCAGTAAATCGTGGTTGGCGACTTAACTGTGACACTTTTATGCGTACTTACTATTCATCCATTATTGTTAATAGCTTCATAGATGCTGTTTTCGTGTAGGGACATACCTAATTCTGTGTATTTTGGGAATGAATCAACTTGGCGTATAATGTCTTCACACACGGCTGTGAATTTATCTCTTACGAAGTTGGTACCTATGTTAAATGTAGCTGCGTTAAGTGCTTCCATCAATCAGGCGATTTCAAGCAAATGGTTATCAAATATAAATTCATCAGTTGTAAAAGATTCCATATCTATCTTAAACATAAATTCATATATAATTATATCGTTCATCATATTCACTCATATGCACTTATCAGTCAGTAAGTCCAGTCTCCCGACTTAAGACAGACAAACAAAACACAAACAGGTTCCTGTCACCCCTAATCCAGCATAGAAATAAAATAAAGACTTAACTAAACATGTCAGAAATGAAGCACATACGTTAACAGTCATCCAGTAATATTCTGAGGAAACTCATAAACGTCTAAATATACACAATACAGAAATTGAGAGAGACATTACAGACTCTTAATTGTGCGAACAGTCTGTGCGAGTAAACATGCACTAAATCTACCTCCTGACGGTTTTAATTGTTCGTTCACAGCTTCTGAAATAGGATGGTAAGGTATCTAGAGGGTTTTGTATGTAGAAATGGGACTTAGAGAAAAGCTTCTGTGTGTGGTCTAATAGTATAATATGAGGATGTAACATAGGTAATAGGTAATACGGGCTGGTTTCCGCAACTCCACGACAATGCGCGTATTTTGCGTACGGATGTAACATATAACATTTTTAAATGGCTATTTGGATCCTGTCACCATCCTTAGCTACAAAATTATTGACTATTTAAGACACTACCTACCTCTACCTTTCTATGACTTTGATAAAATTGTCGGCAAAGTCAAGTAGGTATAGTATTTTGTATCGCACGAAGCGACGCGCACTTTACTTGTGGTAACCAAGCATAAAACACGTTATGAATGTGTGCGTGAAGACGAGTAACCTGAACACATAACACACACAGACACACACTTCCGACTTTCACAATATTGTCTCGGATGTTACCGAAAACTACGCAGAAGCTCTCACTCTTCACAGTGTGAGGTGGTGTGAGTTTGTGCACTTGGTAACTTCGTGAGATAAAAATACTATAGTCATCAGTACAAAACAGTTATTGGAACTATAGTTTCGATTAAAAATCCGACATGAGCTTATCTTATCTCATCCAACCGTCAAAGTTGCTGTCATGCATTTCACTACATAAACTTTCACCAAATTAAAATTCTAGTACGCTATGCCTCACGCCCGGATCATGCAAACGCTCACTATAATACATTACTAATATCTAAAATCACAATTTATTACTTAGCAAGCAGCTAGCTTCAACTTTAAACCGTTGTTCCACTTCCACACAATCTACAAGTTTCATATACAATGAACTTTATGTTTTATGGCACGACTACGGAGTACTATTGCAGGCATCATTGAATGTTGTGAATTACATTCTGATCTTATCTCGGTTTGTGCTGCTAAATATATAATTCCTGGTCACGGTGGTATTCTTGCGTAATCTATATATATATATATATATATATATATATATATATATATATATATATATATATATATATATATATATATATATATACATATAATAAATTTGTAGAAAAGTGGTGTCTGTACAATGGAAATATATAAAAAAAAAGTAGCAGGGGTTGTTATTATATCGATGCCGAACCCGAAATTGTAATTATTTTTTTTTTTGTCTGTTTGTCGGTTTGTCTGTTTGTCTGTTTGTTTGTGCACGCTAATATCAGAAACGGCTTATTCGATTTAGATGCGGTTTTCACTAATATATTGTAGTAGGCTTCACTTAATATTTAGTGTTTATTTCATGTCAATCGGTTCATAAATAAAAAAGTTATGTCAATTTAAAGAATCACGGCGAACATTTGTTAAGGTATTCTATCACAGTACGTACACGCCTCGGGCCTGCGCGTCCGATCTTCGGAACTACTGGACGGATTTGAATGATTTTTTTTTGTTGTATAGTTATTATGGCTGGACAACATTCAGGCTATAATGTTTCTTGGAAACTTGAACACCTGATGCAGAACCGAAACAGACCAGCTTAACCATAAGAGATACAAAAATGGTACCATAGCAAAAATTCTTCCACGTGATGAGGATTTTCTGCTGAGAGAATAAATTTGAAGATCTGGAACACCTGATAGGGAACTCCAAGAGCCCAGCTACACCATAACACATATAGGAATGACGTCTTAGTAAAAGTTATTCGGTCTGATGGGCATTTCCTGTTGACTTATAAAAATCGAAGATCAGAAACATCTGATGTGGAAATCTAAGCTATCACTAATTTCACCTCCACGCGGTGAAGGCGGTAACAGTTTAGGACTGATTTTCGATGACGATGGATCATTGAAAATTTGACTCTACTGGCCAAAACTCCCATTTATTTTTTTTTAACGTGAAGAAATGCTCATTCATTCTGCACTACCACGGGGAGATAGTGCAGTTATGTGGGACTCTAACCCACTAAAACTCCACTGTGTCCTCCTCTGCCGCTTACGGCGGGAACATGGGCACGCGTTAGCACTCATCCGTGAACCCGCCGCGGCTGTCCGTCACCGGACCCTCCGCTGGGGAGTACTCCCCATCACCGGCGCACCAGAACACATAGCACGCCGTGACCACCCCAGGGACCAAACCAGCACATGGGCGCCAGACGATCCCGTGTCTGGGCACCCTTGGTAGGGGAGCAGTCACTTAGATTTTAATTGATCAGGTATCTTCATAATAAAACTATAACCATGCCTAGAAAGAGGTCAAATCTTTCCCAATGTTCCAAAGGAGCTAAAAGATTGAGGATCATAAGATCCCAAGAATCTACCGAAGAGCGTCAGGACAGACTTGATGCTGTTTCAGAACATCAGGCTGCAACTCGCTCCGTGGAAACCTCTTCGGATCGCGAAGCACGCCTGCGTTCTCAGCGTATTTACGCATCTACATCCAGATCTCTAGAGACCAGTGAAGAATATGATGCGCGACTGACCGCTGATACGGTGAGATTATCATACATTGTTCCGAACACGCACACAACAAAATATTCATAATCAGAAAGTGAGCAAGAAAGAATTGCTGGAGTACGGCATGAAGAGACAGATTAAGAAGAGCGCAACGAACGTTTGAATTCTGATCGACTTCGACATTCTCTGAACAGAATGTCGATATCATCTGAAGAATCGGATGTGTCTCAAGATATAGCCGTAGGGCATGGCGACCTTCCTTGGGTTGATAAGGAACGGAGTGCATTTACGTATACTCCTATGATTGACTACGCCACATATTCCGCCATCGGAGGTATGGTTAAAAATTTTACTTTTTGTGAAGCTGTTAAATAGCAAAAAGAAACAAACGGTATGTGTTACTCAGGTGGGAAAGTACATATTGAAATATTACAAAATCCTCCAGAAATATTAAGATCACTGCTAATCGGTGACCATCACAGTCAAAACATTTCTTGGACAACATTACGTTCGTACAATAATGCCTTTCAAATGACATCTTTTGTTGCGAAACAGATTTCAGAAGGCCCATTTATGCCAACATTCAAAGTGCAAGGCCAAGTTTACCACCCTATTGGTTCATTATTGCCTGAAAATGACGTCTCGAATCGTCTCGCGCATCCCGTTGTTATCCAGTCCCCGGGTTCTTAGAATTCGACATCAGACGTTTCAGATCTTCGATTTTGACTACCCCGTTGTCGCTGGCATAACCAACAGGATCCGCGTACGAAGTCGCGGGCAGAAGCTAGTTCACAAAAATAAGCGAGATAATGGAAGGAATTAGTGCAGTCTGTCAGATATGATACGCTGCCTTTCTTGTGCAGTGGTGTAAGTGAGATTAATGTTTTTTTGTCAGTTTGTTTATGTCAATATCTAGATCAAAACATGTCCCTTTTAACTCGAGCTTATTTCATAAATTGGAACGAGATATAACTAGATTATACATTGAAAAAAAGGCTTACCTATTAGTCGATTTGCACGAATTTGCTTGCACTCTTATCACTTCTGTGCGTCAGTGTCCTTTTTTTTCTATACTTTATTGCATAAAATTCAAAATGTGCCAATTCGTGCGAGTCGCTATAGTTTTTTTTTTATTAAAAAGTGGCGATTCGTCCGATTCGGGCGAGTAAATTCATGCGAATCGACTAATAAGACGAAAAAATACTATAAACTGATTATCTACGGTCTAAAGTTCGTACTTTTTGTCTAGGTGACGTACAGTCAACAAAAGGCATAAGTATGCAGGATCGTCGGATATAGTTGAAGTTAAGTAAGAAACCGATGGATGTTCTTGAATAAAAAATAATTTTATTAATAGAAAACAAACAGCTCATTTGTGAAATTAAATTTCAGTCAACAACATCCATCGGTTTCTTACTAAACTTCAACTATATCCGACGATCCTGCATACTTAACTCTTTTGTTGGCTGTACATCACTAAAGCAAACTGGGAAACACCGATAAAAATCAGGTTCAAAAAACTTAATGTTCGGACTATGGTTGGTAATTATACAAAACGTGATGTATGTTAAAGCATCCAAATAACAGTGCTCGCACTTGGCCGCCTCAAGTATTGCCCAACACCCATAAATCCAGGCACCGGTCATTCCGACGTTTATTTAATATGCATAGAAGATTTACCACGAATGGGTATTGAATTTAATCGAGCAACTGTCCGTAATACAGTTTATGAACGATATTAATGGTGCCATACATCAAGGGAGTTTGATGGTGGTGGTAGTTTGTCTTGTCACAACATGCTCTTTTTAGAGACTTTATTTTGGTAACACTCAAAGTACAGTTAAACAAAGAGATAAGTATACAAGCAGCTAACTTGCAACTACTTTTAAATCATGGTGTGTGTGCTAAGTAGTATTTTAAGACTTTTGCCGACTGTACTAACATTGTCTTAAACGGCTCAGTGCGCGTCAAAAATGCGTTTGTCATAAATTCGAGTTGGAGCCACATCAGAAGATTATAAATTTATAACCGACCTGTCGCAACTGAAGAGTAATTTAGATACGATAATGGATCGCACTTCATCGTCCGTCGCTTCATTCATACGCATAAGATCAGTCATAGTACTTGCTTAATCCGTCAATGCATGTCGAAGTGAAGCTGAGGCCATTGTGTACTATAGTCATAACTTGCTTTGTCCCTATTTGAATGAAGCGTTAAGAGTTGTCAAGGTGAAGTAAGTACAGTAAATAGGTAAGTGGTATAGTAAATAAGTGTGTTTTATTATCAGCCAAAGTCAAAGACTTTGCTTTTAACAAAGCTGAGGAAGACGGAATTTATCTTGACATCTGAAAAGAACGGTGATCCGCAGCTATTAACGTAATGTCTTCGACCGGAGATGGGCGTGCAACAATCCCAACTGGGTTAGTCTAAAATCGTCTACGGAAACTCGCCACGAATTATGAGTTTTGATGAAATGTTCCGCGGCCGTGCCAGTACGACAGGAAACCATAATATTTTAATAACGTTCCTCATATCGTAAATATTGGAAATATTTGGGTTATTGATAGAGATGTCGATGTAATAGTGGATGAGAGGAGCAGGTAAAAAAATATCATTTAGATTTTTGATCTGAAAGATAAAAGTGAACTAATTGGCTAAGATTAAATTTGATTGAAAAGCGAATTAAATGAGGCAAAATCTGGTTACGTAAAAAATATCATTTGTTACTTTGATATCTCCGCTTTTGTATGTCATATTGAATTTATTGACTTCTGTCACAATATTGAAATTACGTCACCTAAGGGTCAGTTCACACCGAGACGCGACGCGACGCGCAGTTTTCAAGATAGAAATACAATTACAGACCTTATCTACTACACTAAAAGGTACACAATTCAGTGTCTACCTACTACGTCGAGCTACGCAGCGCGGCGCCGCCGCCGCGCGGCGTAGCTCACTGAATCGTGTACCTTTTTGTGTAGTAGATAAGGTCTGTAATTGTATTTCTATCTTGAAAACTGCGCGTCGCGTCGCGTCTCGGTGTGAACTGACCCTAAAGATACGGAACTACTACTTATTAAGGAAAATCTAAAACTTTCAACAGTTAACCAAATTGATAAAATCTACGTTCAATGCCGAACATGAAAAACTGATAGCACAAAAAGATCAAACATCACCTTGTAACAACAATAAGGAAAATACTTTTAAACCCGTAGATAAAAATCTGCATTGACAACATACTCTACACAATTATCTTAGTAGTAAGAAGAAATACTTACATGCCAACTCAACGACGGCCGGCTGACTTCTGATATCACCTCGACTGCTCCAAGCATTACAGGTACAAGTGAATCTATCTTCACCAAAGTACTCATCCAATTGATCTCTCGTCACATTACACTCAGCTTCCACAATTCTCACTCCACTTTGAGGATCCACAAATTCAAACTGTGTACTAGCCACGGATCTCACGTCGTTACATTGAAAATACACTTGAAGAGCATTCGCTGCCCGACACCTCAATACTGCAGGTTTGTTTCGAACTACAAAAGCATGCTGTGGCTCTAGAAGAAACATTGGTAAATCATCTGTAGAACTTTGTAAGAGATGATCTCCTGATAAAGAAGGCAGTTCATCTGCATCTTCTCTGTTTTCGTGTTCATCTTCTTTGTGTGATTCGTGATCGTAATCTTCTTCTAGATATTCTCTGTGATGTGGTGCAGCATAGTTTTTCTCTGAGTTGTAAGGGTCTAAGGCTTCTACGCCTGCAGGATGGGCGTTTTCTGGTCGTAAGGGTATCGGTGGCGTTGGAGCTGCTGTGGTGTTCTCTGGCGCAGTTGTGTTTGAGCCCTCTGTAACAAAAAAAAAAACATTATTTTATTTCATTTATCGAATGCTGTTGTAAAGTGTCAGGGGAGGGGCCCGTGGCTAAATAATAACAGCCGCACAGGTCGATCGATCATGTTAAGCTACGCTTACAGCGGTTGTTCTGTAGATGGATGACCATCTTTACATACCGTGACCCCTCCGTGCCTCGGAAAGCACGTTAAGCCGTTGGTCGCGGCTGTCATTCGTGGATCTTTGACAGTCGTTACGGGTAGTCAGAAGCCCGAAAGTCTGACAACCAGTCTTACCAAGGGGTATCGTATTACCCAGTAACTGGATTGTGGAGGTCAGATATGCAGTCGCTCCATGTAAAATACTGGTATTCAGCTGCATCCGGTTAGACTGGAAGCCAACCCCATCATAGTTGGGAAAAGGCTAGGCAGATGATGCTGTTGTAAAGTGTCAAAGTAATTGAATAATTATATCAGATAACGTTGATAACTCTAAGTAATTGATACCGTCCTAAAAAGTCCTAAAAACAATTGTTAAGCCGTCACAAAAGCCATTTACAAATTGGATGAGGCATCTCGATCCCTATTGTGACTCTTTCCATCAAATAATTGTCGATTTACAATATTATGAACAAAGAAATAAAAATAATTTAAGAAAATTAAACTGACTTCAAAAAGAAAAAACTCAAAATTATGAAAAAACTTTAATTTCGGAAGTCGGTGTCTTGGGATCTGTATTCTAGTATAAGTTTTATGCCACCGACTTCCGAAATTAAAGTTATTTCATAATTTTGAGTTATTTCTTTTTGAAGTCGGTTTAATTTTTTTTATTTCGTAATTTTTAGTTTTTGCACTAGAATTTGACCAAGGTTTTGAGATGTTTTCCCTTTGACACTACACCCGTAGCTCGTATCATTAAGCCAGGCCTTCACACTTTCACGTCCTAGTTCATATCTTGAAAATTACTGAATCGATTTTGATGAAACTTGCACTGTTCCCTAAGTTGAAGCTAGCAAGCAAGCAAGTTAAATGCAAGCCAATGAAAAAATAATGGTCACGATCCGATTAATAGTTACGGAGATATGCGTGGACAAACATACATACATACATACGTCTACAAAATTTTGTATATTTGTTTGGAAGCCCTAATAGATTGTCATATGTGAATATAATGCAATTCCAATAATATTACATACATACGTATCGAATTGATAACCTCCTTTTTTTTGAAGTCGGTAAAAAATATGTAGCTACGTATAGTGTTTCAGTTAATATAGCAATTAAAAGCCGGAGTTTAACAGATTCTCTACCATTAAAAGTTTTAAATTGTATTATGGGAACAAATTAATGTAAGTACACGACGCCACTCTTGCTTCTCAAAAACGTCACAAACAATTTAAAGACCAATTAAAACTTCACGAAACACCAACGCTAATAAGACTAATAGCTTTCGCTTACGTACCGACTTATTCTAATTGCAGAGTTAAAATATATTCCGTGTCGCTCGGGATAAATAGCAACTGTCATAATAGCATGTACCCTCCAAGTCATGCCATCGATTTCACTCCAAGTCCGCACCTGGTTTGAAGCGTCACTCGCGCCTATTTACACGCAAACATAGATATTTGGATACCGTACTCCCCTCTTAATAAATTCTGTTACCTTCAATGCAAAAGCGACTGGATGCGTTGGGTTGATTTCAAATTTCAATATCAACGACATGAAATTCTTCCCTTTCCAGAATTTCGCCTAAAATCGCTATCAGCACATCAGTGTATGTTACTCTTACACTGTTGACAGTATTACTATTATTTGAACTAGGGAATTGTACGAAAATAAACCGCAACCCGAGCGAACCGTGGATAACTTAATTAGTTTCACTTCCGTTCAGCTTATTTCTATTTCCGTTTTCGTAGGGGCCGAACGATATTTCCTTCTGGAATATGTTTTTCTTTAATAGGATTTGTTTCGAGAAGCATTTTCCGCTTAGTGGTTCGAAATTGTCAAAATTATTAAAATGCCAATTTCATTTCGAACTGCTCAAGTGCTGCTAAACCTGCATGACTACTTAACTTTTAAATCCAATGTTTTGACGTTTTCTATAAACACAATTTCAATCACTAAATTTTAATAAGAATTAATATACTTACTTATAAAGTAAGTAGATGAAAAAAATAACATTACCAAACTCTCATCAAATCTCTTCTAAATTCAATCTCACGCATTCGTCGGTCTCACAACAAAATACTTAACGCATTCTAATTATAATACAATCCAAAAACGGGTCAGTTAATTACCATTTCCTTCATAAAAAACAATCTTCATGTCACTGTGACGAAGGTGAAGTCAATTACATATTCTATTTGCTCCGAGCCTTTTTGACCATCTCGATTGGGCAAGTCGCCTGTCAATTTTAATTGGTTTTTAGCACTTGGAATTTGATTAACGGCTTTATTAGTATCAAATGTTTCACAATCTTCAGCAAGATTCGATGCTTTATCACAATTTTAATTAATGTTCGATTCGAATGCAGTTACTATCGTATTTCTATTGATATGTGAGTTTCCTATTGACTGGTTTATATCAATGCTTTTGTTATGTAGGTCGGTAGTTAGGGCTGCTTGCTGACTAGTAGTTAATCTGAGTATATTTATGTTTGTAGTAGCTGTTTGTTGTTTATGCCTACTGAAAACTAGATTATTCAAGTTGGATATAAGTACTAAACTAAGTACTAAGTGTAAGTAATTGATTCAGTAAACGTGAATGTTTGTATCTACACCTCCATATTGCGGGAAAAAGTATTTTTTTCACTTCATTGCAACATTATACTTTTACTTTTACAAAATAATGTATGTTCAATCATAAATAAAAATAAAAACACCAATAAACTGAAGATTTATAATTAACTTACAAGATTGCAATTTGGAATTAAACGTTTTAGTAAAAGTAATACCAGTCATGACCTACCTCAAACAAGAAACAAAAAATTCAACTCATAACACAGATCGAATATTCAATTAAATATTTTTAATTGCTTTGCAAAGCCGCCAGCCCTAACCATCTTGACTAAGAGAAGCGTTCACGATTCTTGTACAAGTGTTATCTATAGTGACGAAACTCCATTTAAACGTTACAAGAAGCGTAACTAACCTGATCGTCGTCACGATGTTCGTAAATTATAAATAAATGTCTAGCGTTTGCACCTCGATCGATGTGTAGGGCTTTGATGTTATTTGTATTGTATTAAGGAGTGAATCGAGCTTTATAGTTTTAGTTCCAGGGTCTTTGTAGCTATTGTTTTAGCTGTCATTGTGAGAACAGGGTCTACAGCATTTCCAAAGGTTTTCATTTTAATAATATAGGTGTAACAAGAAAATTACAGGTTAGACGTAAAATTTTCTTGAAGGAACTCGTCCTGGTGAAAGTATTTCCAGTTTCCTGAACAATAAAAACACACCTTGTCAACAACTACACAGGACCTCTTATATAATTGGACATAGAAATGTGTCCAACGTCTGCCATTGTCTGCAAAAGCAACTCGTTATTTTAAACTTCTGATCCCATAGTATTATAAATTTCTATTTCCAGTAAATTTTCTCTGTTTTCCTTTTACGTCACAATAAACAAATCACTTATGGGATTCCTTACATAACTAATGGTATGTTTTCTTTGTTTTAAAATACCTGAAACGTTTCGAATCACAGAATTTTAAATGGGACGAAATGTCGTGTGTTTAGTGGCGTGAAACGCGTACGGGATGACGAATGTTCACTCTTCGCTCCCTCGGGGACCAAATCTATAAACGAAACAAAATCTCTGGGTTCGTCATCCTGTCATTAAGAATCAACAATATTGCAGTGTGTTAATTAAAGTTCTGTTTAGAAATTCCTTGATTTGTCAACTGAATAGGATTTGATTGACTTAATTATTTTTGTCACGATACCAAAAAATGCTAGAAACAATTTATCAAGATGAGTAAATGTGTGTGTCGTTCCTCTCAAACATGTAATTGATATCTCAGCCACCTCTAAAGTTTTTATAGCCACGATTAAACTAACTTCTGCTTCCACAATAGTATCAAGTGTTACCGTTTGCCCAAAATCTAACCTGATCCAAATTAATGGAACACACTTTACAGGTATTAAGTTTCATCCCGAGCCAGTAAAAGCTAGTACAAACTAATTAATGAAGGCATCGATGTTATTCAAGATAGCAGTTTTATTGATGGCTCGTTCTTAATCAACGTCCAAGAAGAATTCTTGGCTCGTTTTACAGATGGGCCAACAATTGGCTTTATTGATGATGGCAGACAATTACTGTGACTTGATGTCTTTTAAAATTGAACAAGTGGTAGATATCAAAGGATGTTTCGAAATTATTTGTTACTTTGCTCCTTTGGACTTAAGATCAATAGAGAGATTGAATGTTTAAACGGCAAGTGTATGATTCATAAAACAACAGCAAAGAGTTTTTACGACGAATGATAAGATACATTTAATGAATTTCCTTTCATTTCTCTATCACAAAAATAAAGTTAATGACCAAATCTTAATCAATACTTCCCAAATAGCGTAGTGACCAGTTATTATCCACTTATATTGGACGTCATAAAACCAGACCCGTCTATTCAAAGCGTACTTATCTTAATACCAAATCTAAAGCACTCAATTTATTTATAAATGAACCAAATATTCCCATTAAAATTAAGGGATTCTATCACTGATACTTACCAGATGTAGCTGGTACATTAAGTGGTTATACGGTGCTCCTATAAAACTTGGCCGTAATAGCAGCGGTATCAGCGTGTGCCCTATTCACTTGAGCGATAACAGAGCCTTTATGCGTTATGGAGAGTATATAAAGGAATGCAGTCGTATTTACATACCGTGTTGCTACGCGATCGGGAGTTAGAATTGGATGGAACCAAGAGCACGGTTATTATTGGGGCTAAAATTGAAAAGAGCAGAGTAACAACCGTCTTGGAATGTTCTTGTTGGAATATAAGCTAAAGTATAATCATAGTTTAGCAGCTGCCATATGTATATTTAACAGATGAAAGCTTAGAAGACACCCAACCAGCGGTTGTAAAACGTTTTACTGCACGCGCCTATGTATCTAAAGTACTTAAAGCTGACACCACTTAGAACCGTCCCTTTAGAGCAAAATATATGTAAAGATAGCAACACGAGCTTCAAGATAACAGAAATGTTCATTTCGCGAGCATTAAGACAATACAATAAGCGGATGCATTACCAAACATCTGTAGCTCACTCACGTCACTCGGAGAGACGATGCTTGATGCAGTTTACTAGCAAATGCACTTAGCGCCCGAGAGACGTAAAAAGATGCACTCGATCTATTTAATGGCACTGTAGGCGGGGATACGTAGGGCTCGAAATAAACGAGCTATGACGATCATTGTGATTCGATGTCGTTTGCTGACGAGTTCGTAAAAAATGGAAAGGAATTTATAAAGATACAGGAGGTAATCAATTGACAGGGATGGTTGAAACGAATGAAGTAGATCCTGTTTTTCAACACAGTTTTAACAACGTTGTAATGAGAATTTGAAGCATACCGTTGTATATTGTTTCGATTAATTTCTGTTAAGATAAGATATTGCATTCAACTTTGTTTTAATTAAGTGACTCATGGTCTAGTATCGATTGCGAAAACGATGTGGAATTTTGTTAAACGTGTCTTTGAAATTGAGAACATACTTTATACAGCTAACGTTAAGTTTGAAATAATAATAACTCAATCCAACACTTGTCGAAAGCATAGGGAAATAGAACATCCCGACAGAAAGCGAGAAATATCTACAATACATTTCAAATTACCGAAACAACTGAACCGTTAACGTTACCTAACAAGGTGCAAAAAGTGCTCCAAAATTTCTTTGAATGCCGCCGAATTCTCACCCCGACTTGGACCACACCCACAAAAACTTCAATGGTAATACGATACATAGAGTGCCAGTCAAGAGGTTCCCAAACAAGATAATCCCTTTGTTAGTCGGGTTATAATGCTGCATGGCTTCTCCTGGGAGTCTTTCGCTATTATTTTCTGTTTCATTCACACCAGCAGCTGCCTTCGAGTGGTCGTTTCCGATTTCAAATTTAATGGATGTATGTATTTTTTTCGCGGTAACGGGGAAAGGTAGAGATTTTGTGAATTTAGATCTTAAAGTTTGCTGTCGCAACGTGCTATATTCACGGGGTTTAATGTAATATTGGTGTTCTATTTCTTGCAGCCGTTTTTTGCTTTTGGACTTAGGTTTTTGTTGTCTTGTTTGTTTTACCTTTGCAAGGTAAGCAAACATTTACATTTTTTTTAAAACAGTAGATACTGAGCAATTATCTGACTGAGAATAATAGTTGGAGCAGTAAATACAGTCTTTGGATATCGTTTTTTTTTTCTGCAATTTATTTCGTCACACTGAACAAAAGTATTACCATCAACACAACTTCTAACCTTAAACCAAGCATAAGAATCACTGTCCAAGTGTCCACACAATATACCACTCATTGTATCGATAACATTACCATTTAAAAAGTCGTGACCAACTCACACTCCAAACGATCTCACACGAGTAACGATTCTCTCTTTCATTAACGAAACGTAATTTTCACACGTAAGTACATTCACGACCTGGATTTTTACATTGAGCTTTTGCTTGGCAAGACAATGTTATATGGAAAAAGTGTTATATAAGGTGATCTTTAAAGTAGATGTCATGATTTGAAAAATGGTAACATTTGCGATGCTATTTTAGTGATGCATGATTTGTATGACGTGGATAACAGTAGTTTTGTTTTTAGAACTACTCAATGTTTTGTTCAGTCTTGATGGTTTAGACGTGGCTTCATTAATACATTTTGCTTTGAATAAAATCTTTAAAGACTAGCTGCATAAACACTGCTTCGAATGACAAGCAGCAGAAGTGACGTGTTGGATTTTAAGATCTAGAAAGGCCCTTTGTCGACGATTCTATTATTTATTTTGTTATGCCAAAGTCAGAATTTGTAGGTTAAATAACTATTTATTCAAAACAAACGTCTCTGCACGAGTAAAAATATTTTTTCGATCTACCAAAAGTAATGAAAGTACGCCTGCTTATAATGAAAGGTTCCAAACTTCGAAATACGTAATAGCATGTTCTTCCTCATTCGACTCCAACAAAATCTATAATGATGACAGACAACATTTTTACTTTTACTCATTACTCGTTTGTTCCATTCCGATCGTGACAGATTAACAAAACGCCACGTCATAATGTTTGTAAAATCCATTACACTATTCAAATAATACAGTTTGATTAACTGTACTCGCATGTCAATCATCGAAGATGCGCTATGACAACAGATAGTGTCAGTCCTAACATTTTACAACGGAGCATCAAAATTGACGCCCTCAATACAGGTAATTTCTTGTTTGTTACTTGCATTACCGTCATCGTCGTGACAAGAAACTATTTCTTCGCTTTTTTTGCCACTCGACTGTAGCATTGTATCATCATTTTTTACATCGAAGATCCGTTGGTGACAGTTACACTTTTTGCCTTCTTTATCAGATCCAAGATTAGGTGCAAACTCTCTGCAGCTTTTACACCATTTTTTGTTACCCCACTTAGATTTTTGAGGGTCGCAAATAAAACGATGCCTTACGGGGGAAAATTTTGCCTCTTCATAAATCATGGCCCGTAATTAACAGTGAAGATATGGAGTTGAAACTTTTTAAATTAAGGACTATGACCTAAATTCTTGGAAGTCCGGATTAGAATTTCATGAATATTTTGAGCGGAAGTTTTAGAAATACACGTTGAGCCGAGTGAAAGCTTTTTGGTTAAGTATTTAATAAATCCTTGAATAAGTTATTCAGAGACTTATTTCAGTAGACATTATGAGTTATTTTAATAGAGTGTAAAACACGTTTATAATAACACATTCAGCGATGATCATGCAGATAAAACCTGATCGAAGTCAATGCTTTTAAATGGCTTATATAAATATCATCATATTTGTTTTATTACTGGCTATATCTTAAACCGGCCACGATTCTTCGCCGAAGAACAAAAAGAGTAAATCTTGGTACTTACCATGTTTGTCGGCGGCGACGGCCACCCATAGCACGAGGAGCACGACACCCCCCCGCGCCATGTTCACTTGCGCGCACGCATCACCTAAAACAATAACGTTGGAAAGTTAGACCAATATTTGCTTAGACGACTTTGTATTGGTACGCGCATTGTGTGGTGTGTGAACCCTTTGACAATTAACGTTCCTTTAATTTTTTGTTTGATTTTTTTTTTGAGCTAGTCATTAGTGTTTTGTGCTCTCGTATTTACTTTTACTTTTTGGAATATTATAGCGTGCAACTGTTGCAACGTAACCCATACCTGCTTTGATTATGCGATTCGAAGAAGGCATTTTTTAAGTTCTAAATCTATTTCATATTATAAAAACAAAACAACGCATTTATGACGTAACGTATCATCAGACATACTTGATTTCTGATTTCAACATAACAAGATTAGTTCACGTCAAAAAGTAATATGTAGAACCGTTTCCAATCAAAAATAATAGTTACAAAGTTCGAAACAAAAAACAACTGACATATTTCAAAATCAACCATAAAAAATCTTTCGGGAAACCGATGGCCCATATTTCTGATCATATTCCGAACAAGCCCACCGCGTCATTAGGCCGAACACTTTTGTATGGCACCGCACCGTGACT
The DNA here is from genome assembly GCA_963082905.1 of Oligia fasciuncula. Taxonomy (NCBI): domain Eukaryota; kingdom Metazoa; phylum Arthropoda; class Insecta; order Lepidoptera; family Noctuidae; genus Oligia; species Oligia fasciuncula. The sequence continues at coordinate 2,448,544 of OY720392.1, read as the reverse complement.
AATAGGACCCTTTAGGGCCATTTTTGGGGAAAAAATAAATGGCCCTATTATAGGCCGGTAAGTAGAGGCTTGTGGTAAAAAGCCGATTTGGTGTGACGAAACATATTTTATAGAAATTGGACATGTTGTGTGAATAAGTTTTGAAGAACTGCAGTAAAAGTTTTGGGCGTGATCAAAGAAACCGCAAAGAAAGTAGAAATAACTAACAGACATAAAGTTCAAGGACGTATACCAAATATTTTATTGTGTTGCAAAACTTATTGTAATATTGATAATAGATGTTGTGTATATGAATGAAAAACAAAAATAAAGTGCATCAGCTGCTCACAATCCCACGCAAGTTGTAAGAGAAGACCAAGAGAAATGGGTTACTGTGGTTCTCCTATTTACAATGGTATAGCCACCTGTCATTACTATACACACTTACGATCATTAAACTAGCAAGTAGGTAACCGTTATATTGGAACCTCCGAACGGTACCTTTTTAATAAACATCAATAAAGCTTCGAATTATATTTTTATACTACAGTTACAGACTTACGAGTACTATTCTATAGACATTTAATAAAGTGTTAACAAAGACAGATACATATCAAAGTTAACCACAAAATGACGACTTAAATATTTTAAACTGTAGTGATTAAGTACTTGATAATTATAAAGATAATCAAACAGTAGCTGCTGGCTTTAATAAAGTTTATGATGAAAACAAAGATAGTGGGAGAGATCAAACAGATTAAACAATGTTTGTGGACACAGAATTTGAATAATGTAGTACGTAAATGGACGAACTTTCTGTTGTGAATATGCGTAAGTTTTAATCAAAATATGAGAAGTAAATATCTTTGATTATGTTATGAAAGTATGTAAGCAGTATTTGTGACATTTAAAATTGATAGGAAAGGGACTTATTTTCATGCTTCTGTTCATGAACATCCTAAGAAATGAGCTATTATTATATTTGTGGCGACTTGCTTGCAACTTGATACTGTTATGCTTAGGGCGACATTTCAACTCAACACTTCCGTCACGGTAATATTATGGCGCTTCAGTACCATATTATACTGAGCAAATAAGCAAAATCACAATCGAATTCTTTGAATCGTTCCGAGCAAAATATTACAGAAGCGAGTCAGCTTTACTAGTAGGGCCTTAATATTACATATAGTAAAGAAATCTCCAGTAGCTAAAACAAACGTTACTATTATTTGAACTTACAATGTAGAAAACAACATTCCAGTAACATAAAACCTTGTATTGGATTATAAAGACGTGTGCTGCGTTATTGCTTCTTGTTGCAACAGTGTTGTATTTACCGCTGTGACTGCTGAACGTAGTATTTCAAACGAACTGTCAAATATGTTATTGTTATGTGTTGGCTAAATTATTGGTACTTATTTTATTGTGTCATTGGTTACTATGTTAGAATTATCGGTGTAAGGGAGTGGCGCTTTATATCCAACATTTTGACTTGTTTGATCTATAGAGATTTGCTTTAAATTAGTGCTAAGACCAAACAAACATTGCAGTCTCGTTAGCAATTTCAAAAGTCAAAGAAAAGTAAACTAAAAATTATTGTGTCACTTTTAATTAAAATTTAAAACAAAACTCAAAGACCATGTTATAAAAAGAACTTCAAGATTTTAAACAAAGACCAAGTCTTGTATTAAATCTTGGCAAAAACTGCTATGCAGTTACTAAAGAAAAACTTTTCTTTTGGCTTTGCCGTAGTCACTTTATATAAGTTAGTCTTAACTGAAGATCTTTTTCTTAGTATTATTACAAACGCAAAGACTTGCTCGCTGCGCCACAATTTTGCAACAATGAAACGAATTTTCACCCGGTCTTTATAAATTATGATTTTCGTTACTAAAACTGTAGTAGTCGTTAAGTAGATATAAAATTAATGCTGCAAAAGCAGGTAATCACTATACTAAATGCAAAATATAAACTCCAACAGGAATTAATGTTTCCTGAATAAGACCTAATCATTGTCATTCTCCTGCCCTAACCCCAATTTATTTACTTCTTTTTAAGTCGTCATCTTGGTAGTCACCTCCTTTCTAACTATTAACGGCAATCACACAGTCGATCCATCGTTTCTTTGGTCTGAATATGACTTACGGCCGAACCCAATAACCTATTTTCAGTTTTAAAGGCAGGTCGTTACTGAACGTAGCCAGTATAATCATAACTGCCATACATATAGCTACTGATATAGATTATTGGGACGTTAAAACCAGAGATAAATTGGTTTTTCTTCCTCCAGTATGCCAAAACTGGTGATAGATAGATAATTGGGTTTGGTCGCTAATCGATAATCTAAAATCATACACTAATTTTCGTACCAAACTAGATCACAATAACAATACTGATTCAGACCAATCAGATCTCGTTCAATCAAGGTGAACAGTGCTATTGGCCCAAATTCTAAGGGCATTCTGTTTAGAACTGCTTACTCAGAATGATACTGATGAACAAATCGTTTATGAGCATCAAGAGGTTCAAGATTTTGTACAAAGCGAATATGATGACATGAAATATGATTTTGCAGCGCTAATAGTGCTTTTGCCAGCGTTTCTGTTTTCCTCTAAAAGGTAATGTAAAAAAGAAAGGTTTTTTTGCCAATCCAAATCTTTCTTTTAACTCTTTGCACGTTGAGTGTACAGCATGTGTACCGATAACAATATTGTGTCTGCTAATTAGACAAGCGACGTGTTTCATATCGTGCGGTTAATGGAAGAGAGTAGACAATTAAAAGTGTTGAACAGGAGATACATTTTATTATCTCCATGAGGTTATTTCTTTATTATTGAGCTTCTATCATATATAATCAATAATATAATCCAGCAAATATTCTACTTATGTAATTGATTGATGAATGACTTTAATTTGAGTTGAATACTTGTTATATAACTACTAAATAATTGCGCTTAAACATTTATTCATTCGATAGTGATCAATGGTCATGGTAATTTAGATCAATCTATCTAGAACATTATAATATAGTGTCAATAGGCATTCAATCAATTATGCGAATAGGCGCTAACTTCTACACTCGAATCATTAATAGTCACGATTTTGTTCAATGCTGTCTGCCAAGTGTTTAAGGCATTAAATGGGACGCATTTTCAATAAGACTAATGTATGAAGATGTAATTGCTGTATAGGCATCTGATATTCATTTAAATGATTCAATCGACTACCTACTATTCAATGCTTGTACAAATGTTGAACTCGATACAATGATTCCAATCCAGATTCCAATGTATTTTACTTTTCCCGCTACCTCTTTCCTCCTATACCACTCCTCCAAAAATCAAACTAATGAATAGTTCAAACATCCTCTGCCGAAAGTTCCGAATTTCCGATCATTAGCCAATGAGATGAGCATACAAATTGTAAGGTTACAGGTGATCCCACTACCTCTACCATAGCTAATAAGGAAGGCTACGTGCTTGCGACTGATGTTAACTTCAGATTAGTTTGTCCTATTTTCGGTTGCGACATTTTGTGTTTTCTCTTTTCAGATTGGGAGATTTAGCTTTCGTTTTTACGGTAATAAAGCTTTAAGAGATAGCAGCTTCTTACTATACACTATATTCTGTTCTTAGTAATAATAAATAATCATCTTGAGTGATTTTTGGACGGGTTATAGAATAGTCCAGCAGTGGACGTCTAATAATCTGTTATTCTGATTCTGTAGCCTTTCAGTCTTATGAAGTTTACATATCTAAATTAAACATCACCTGCAAGGTTGTGTATCACTGATCGATATCAAATTAATCTACAGAATGAACACGATTTAACCAAAATCTATTAAACCTACAAAACTTAACTCCTCAAATAAATTTCGAATTGGCCTAACGTATACTATCTTCGATCAAATCACTAACATTATGAACTCAACTTAACACATAAGTTTATCTTTAACGTTCTTAATGTCGACTATTACGTTACCTATTGAAATAGATGAACACAACACCGAAGCTATCAATACCATCGATCCATTCAATATTTCGTGGCGATCGCGACGTAACTCTGCGACAATCGAACGTGGCAATCGCAAGTCTGCAATTCGCTTTATTACCGGCGCACCACATAGCTCAGTTGCGGAACTTTCCGATAAGAGCTTCCGTGGGTAATCTTATCGCTACTGTAAACAAACCTTATGAGATTTTGCATGTTTAATGAACATTCGTGTAGCGTTGATTGTAGCTAGCCTTATTATTTATTTACTTTCATGCTCTTTCTTCCGCAGGGGAGGGCAGAGTTCCAACACATGTGAACCACGCACAAGACTGACACGAAGACACATTAACTTGCGGTTGTATCGTTAATACTTAAGTAATCTTTGGTAGAATCAATGTTTCTATACCAATTAGCTTTATTAATGTTATGGTTTTGTTAATATTAACAGCCTTTAAATTTATAAAGCACGAGTATTGTCAGTCACCTTTAAACCATTTTATGATTGTTCGAAACTAAATCGTGTTCGCACAAATTGTATATTATAATAGACGGTTATATAAGTCAGTAATAAAAACATATATAAATCATTGTAGCCACATATAACTATTAAAGTTAATACGAATTTCAATTAATAACTACCTTGGCCAAGTTAGAAGGGCCAGTACCTACAATTATTATAGTATGATAAATTCTTAATATCAAAATGTACTTTTAAGGCCATTTAAAGAGGTCAGCTTTGTCATAGAACTAGATTAGACAATCGTGTGAACTTATAAGTAAAGTATAAAAATCTAAATGATTTTCTATTTCACATAAAACTCCCTCATTTGAAGAAAGCTCACTAGTATACCGAAGAAGGTGTTGACGATAGAAACATTACGTGACATAAATTCGATAGCGTTTCATGTATTACCGATAATGTAAAAGTTCAAAGTAAACAAATTTTATCAGCAGTTTATCTTGTGCAAGTTGTTAACGTCAATTGAGGCAAGGGTGTTGTAGTAATTGATAACGATGGGCTAGAGACTCGTCACTTACCTAATATCAAAGACACTAGGTACTTTGAAAAACATGTAACATATTTTTGGTTAAGTTTTACTACGAGAATTCAAATTCTATTAGGAAATGTCGCCTCAGAGAGGTTAACGTTCGAAAGACTAATTTATAAAATGATACTAAACTAATAACATTATTGTTATTGATCATTGTAAATTAAACAAGACGATAATAAAATAATAATCAAATAGATCACAACTATTCAGTCAATAAATTACCCTGTGAATTATAATGGTGTTTTGGATTTTAAGCCTTTTGCAATAACGTTTAGTATTATTTATAGACTATCAAAAAGTAATTACCCTGTCACATAATAATTAAATCACTAAGACATTAAATCTACAAGTCACGATAAGCTTCACGATTAATTGTCCAAGAACACCAGCTGACTCTGATCCTCTAACTGCAATACGCAAATAAAGCCTTGAGGAAAAAGAAAAACTTAGTGATTAGGCCCATGAACACTTCTAAACTCTTCTAAAACTTACAGAGGCAAGTCGTTAAGTGCACCCTACATTACCAAAATTACCTCACAATTACCGGTATCTGAACTAAAATCACAATAACAATCGTTAGAGCTTTTCCTACCATATCTCCTGGACCATCTTCTACACGTGACAAAGCATCGTAATGGGAATTGACATTAGCCTATTTATGCTGTTCCACCTTATCTGATGTAGACTCTCCTACCGTCACAATTGCAGCCGCTTTTACCGTTGTCAGTCGTAAAAAAGCTACATAATAGTTTTTGGTGCTGTCGTTGCGTAAGATTCTGATAAATCCGTGACCGACTTCCATATCTCCTTAGACGTAGTTCAAGTCATAAATCTTGTTTTATCAAAACTATCTGTCATATAATTGGATGGAAAGTTGGGAACACTCAAGAGAAAGATACGAATTGTTTATATCGTAACGAATTGTTGGGCACGCGATAAATGTTAAGTACGTAACAGGCCCTAGTTTTTATTAAACGTTCGTGATGAAACGATGGAGAGTTCTCATAAAATAAAATGTCATTACAAATTATACCAAAATAGTTACCCGAATAAAACAGCCAAAATAGAATGCATCAGCGACGATTTACAAAGTAAAAACAATCCACAAGAGGTTCACTTTAAACTATAAACAATCTGTCACATCCAACAAAGTTGCAAATGTACAATAAATCCCATCACAGTTTCCAAAACGTAATCAGTTTCACTTCACGTATGCAAATGACACTAAGGAAAACAGTTTTCACAAACGCGGTATCGTACGCAACGCGGCTGGGACGCCCGGGTGGCAGCGACCGTCCCTCACGACCGTCCGACTTTAACTGTCGCGGCAACAAGGGACCTGTGGGGGAAAGGGACGCAGGGGCGAGAGGGAACCTCTCCAACCGAGGAGATAACTTTTGATCTTTTTGGTGCCATAGAAGATTTTAATGATGCACTCACATCTGGAGATTCGACAGAAAAAGTGCGCGTCGATGTTAGGCGTTAATGCATGTCAAGGGCTTAGTGGAAACGACGTGTCAAAAAAAGCTTAGATGTGGCTGCGGGTGACATTTTTAAAAATAGTCCCGATAGACAAACGGTCGGTCGGTTCGATCCGAGGTAAAATTCTGAAATTGTAACTTGGCGAGCTTTTGAGATTAGAATCTTCGTTGAAAACTGGAAGGGCCTGTTATACTGCGGGGATATTTCGCTTTATATTCCGTGGTATTATTTTCACATCATCTGATGTCTTAGGGCAGACAATATTGCGCAAGGTTTTTGTCCCTGCCCCGCACATGTAAGGGTACAAAGGGGCGAGGAGCAGAGCAGGTACAAAAGATCCCAACCCCGCTTCAAGTTACAACGGCCATAGATTAATGACGGGAACATTGAGGAGTTAAGAACCCAAAAATTTACAACTGCATTGTATTCGTCGCGCAACAAAAGAGTACAAAAGATAGGATCGGCTTCTGTTATTACCTTATCGTTTATCTGAGCGTTGATTTCTCTCACTTTTCGAGTAATACGAGTAACATTATCGATGCGGATTTATTTTTTCTCAGCTACCTACTACAGATGTTTGGAGGGCGTTCCGTTATTGCATACAAATAATCTTTTTGAATCTCGAGTATTCTTACAAATTTTAACAGTTCAATGGGATTGGGTACAATGGGAACTTAAGTTACATTTTGTCAGTAATAATCTGTAGGGAGCTAATCATTCTTCAATTTATATCTTCCAAAATTTAGATATTATTATCATTTCCATATGTAGTGCTTCCTTCCTAAGCGTCATGTTGAAATTTTATTTAAGTGTGATTACCGACGTAGCTTCTTGTATGATGATGTCATTTAATCCTAGTCCTGCATGTTAATCATTGGATCACTTTTCAAAGGCCATGACTATTTCTTTAGCTATTTTAACATTATTAATGGATTGCTTTTTAGGTTGAGACTTAGCTCACGTAGGCTCTTGGTTTTAGGAAAATAATTGACTGCTTGGAGTTTTTATTGTTTCTAAGAATTAAAGTCCATTTACGGTTTAAACTTTAAACGTCTGTGGGATTCATTAAATGTTAACGTTATTTTGATTTTAGAAAAACTTCGCTACCAAACGAAGATCTGCTCAAATCTCGTAGCATTTAAATGAAACGTAAGTAACGTCGCTCTTAGATAAGCTTTTATGATAAACTGTCCACTAACAAGCTTACATTCTAGTCACAACGAAAGTAAGACTCCTTAAACAAAACTGATTGATAGCTCAACTCAACAATAAAAATTCGACGACGCATAAATCATTGGAAACAGTAGTGCAGCGCTGAAATAAAGGCCCAGTCACACGGGCAAGTCACGGCTTGTAATGAGTAATGGGCGAACGTTCATTACTCAACGACGACGCCCCGCAGTTTACGCGTCATCTGTCGTCATGTCTCGTGGGTTAGGGTACTAACTTCAGAACTGTGAAGTGTGTGTGAAATGAGGAAAGCGATGTTTTTTGGTCGAAGATTGATTTTTGGGTTTAGTAGTTTAAGTGGTGGATAAGTGGAGTTTCCTTTTTAAAAGATGTTTTGTCTTTAAAATAAGTTTTTGTGGGTTTGAAAGTGTCAAGAAGAATTGTTAGGTGTTAAGACTTTAATCTCAAAGTGTAAGATATTTTCCCAGTTACTTACTTTATTATCTAATATCTATCTCAGTTGAAGCAGATGTATTTAAAAAATAAATACTTCAGACTTCAGAATTATGTTAAATTGTTTACCAAAAATTTCATGTCATCAGCATTTTAAAACCACACCGTCCATGTTACCGCTACGTATGGCTTATGTTCTTACTAAATCAAGCGTCGACAACGCTCGTTCTACTGCTTTCCCCATAAACTCACCCAGCGTGAAGATAACGCCATCACAATGGCAGCGAAAGCCAAAAGGGTTGACAATATTCGAGCTTTTAAAACACGTCCATCAATTTTTACGAGATTGTCGTCTTGCTCCCGTGAACCATAATTTTAACAACCGCTGCCACCAACTGTATGCCATATGTGCGATAGTAATCTTATGGTGGTCGCGAAGTTATTGCTGTACGGGGTCCTAATTTTTGGGTGGATTTTCATTGCATTAATATGTTGTAAATAAATTATTGATTCTGGTGAACTTAGGGTCATATGCTGTCTGTATATTGTTTGGGATAGTGAATTGAAAAATATGATGATGACAAAACCGAGAAGATGGGCAATGAAATTAAATCGTTTAATTCTGGATATAGATCCAACTTATAGCAAATACATAATTGCAATGAATCGAGGCAGATAAATAAAAGTTAATTATTCGTCAATAATTAAAATCTTGGAGTAAAATATCCAAAACGAATCTCAAGTTTGCCTATTTGTAATTGAAGGACGTTAAAACAGAAGGAGAAAGTAAAATGCCGACCCCAATTAATTTGTTTTGCTAATTAATCCTATAAATCTCTTGTAGGCTTCAACCGCAGTTTTGATTGCCTGGCCAGAAGAAAGATTTACATTACCGAATTCGTTACGTTGTTGGTCGCGTGATTGTCATTGGTCTAAAATAGAAGCGAAAATAAATTGGCATAGAGTAACATCAAACAAAGCAGTAAAACTACTCACATTATGTATACTAAACTAACATAACATGTCATCACGCCTGTAATACCCGAAGGGTTACTATGATACTATTTTGTGTCAAACCCAAGTTGGTTTAATATGAAAATAATTATATTTATATTTCAAAATAATTATATTTCATAATAATGTAATAATGTCAGTTTAAGGTTTGCCTGAATTGTATAAATTGTATAACGTAAAGCACAGCCTCTTCCTTTTACTTTTAATTTTTTAAAGTTTCCATTCATCTATCTCAATTTTACCTTAAGAATTTTGTATTTTTTACCATCTCATCCATATTCTTTTTTCCTTTCCCAAAATGAAGACTAATTAAAACGGCGACCTCAATTCGTTGTCGCTAATTAATCTTCACAAATCGTCCTGTGGGTTCAACCACAATTCTGATTGGCTGCGACCGCTTCCCGCAACCATCTATTTGTTATTCTAAGAACGTGCAATCTCTGTCCATCCGTTGCAGCGTGCACCTCTTAGATGTGCCCGCGCTTGCGACTTTTAGTCGTGGAATTGTATTGATGCGATTGTTGCAGTTCGATTAATGAATTATTTATTTAATTGATATTAATCGAAGTATGATCAGTTGTTATGGACGGTTTGATTATAATTTTATGTGCATAAAATCAAGTTTATGGTTCAGTTTTAATTTAATTATCGATAAAAAGTTTATGTATGATTAATTTGCTTATCTTTTCATCAATTATTGCAGCAGTTGTTAGTAGTCTTTCTTGGTTTTGTGTAAAATGCAATAGAGCATTGCTTTGTATTTAACATCCATAATGTTATGCTTACGATTGTGTATTTAAAGACTTTTACTGTATGGACACAAAAAAGGAAAATTCGTATCGATTTATATACCAGTTTGTCTATCACTTAAACATTATTCAACTATATATTTCTACAAAACTGAAAACCTACTTCAACACTTACTAAATCATGACTTTCAACGACTACTAGACAATATGCGTGACACGTGACATCTTTATTCATACTCCAAGCGTTACACTCACGTTCACGTTCAGTGCTGACGTATAAAAGTTCGTTCACGGCCAATTTACGCTTGTTTTCGATTGAACTGGAAGAATGAAGTCTTGAATCTTTACGACTAGAATCTGTCGTGTGCTGAATTGTAAAAAGATAAGGTTGATCAATGCGGGGAAATAAAACTATTTGAAGGTAGAGGTGGGAGTTCTTATTTTTATCATGGCACTACTGTATTTCCGGTTAATATCGAATATAAAAAGGAATATAAAACATAAATAAAAACAACAAGGTATAAAATATATTGTAGGTTTACAAAGGGCAAATTGAAAACGTGAGTCGTTCAAGCAAAAGTGAAATTCTATATTCCGTAATAGCTTTTTATTCTTGCCAACTTGAGTGTACACAAACCGATGATTACCCAAAATTGCCTCAAACAAAAAAAGATGATGTTTTGAATTTTAAACAGAATCTCGCAAAAACGAATACAACACTCTATAAGAACGTAGAAAATGCGGAAAAGCATAACCGTTACGAACGATTTCTCTCCAACAATAGGACAAGGTACACGACATTCGATGAAAAAAAGCTCGACGTGGCTTAATGGAATCTTTACAAGTCGATCTATTATCGCTCGAAGAAGTCACGTAGAATATTAGACGCCCGTTGCTCGATATTCGATCCCGAAACACGATCTGCTAAGAAGTGAATTGCAAAGCGAACGGTTAACGATGTAAACTAAGGATTAATTTTCTTGGTGTTTGAGTTGTACTGAGCAGTGAGCGATGGACTCGCCCGCGGCGAGAGTCAACAGTCGCCAGAGATATAATTTCAAAGTTGCTACGCCATTACACTGAATGCCTGACGCGGCTTGCAAGTATATTTTAGAATTTTCTGTCCATAAAGTAATAATAATATTGGAAATGTTTTGCGTTGACATTGACATTGCGCTACAGAATCGCCATGATTTTCAGCATTTTGATGTGTGAGTCGCAATTGTAGCCATATTACAGCGCCGCATGGATTCAAAGATATGTTTGCAGTTATTTGAAGAAGTATTTTACTCGCATATTGGTTTGGCACTATAATAAAATGGGTGTAAATAGTTGAAGCTTTCTCAGTTGGAAGTTAGTCTGTTATTATTGTTATAATATGTAATTTATGTATTTTGCCTTTAGAACCAGGTTGTTGGGCCTTATTTATCGATTAACTCTATCAAAATGGTTAAAATAATTTATAGTTAAATTTAACTGGTTTTGAACTAAGTACCACTAATTAAGGACATACTGTGATAGCAGTAATTAGTTCTGTTTTCAAATTCTATTCTAAATCTAAAATTAAACCATATAATAATAGTCCAAGTAATATTGGTCGCTTTGGTAAATTACTAGTTTCTATTTCGGTAATATTGCATCAACCTTTATCAGTACCTTATCTGCAGTCGTGACCCTACACAAATTTAAGTTATGTCTAAAATAATGTAACCTCATGTTTACATGTGAACCTTTTATCTTTGATTGTTTACTTGTCAGCTACTTATAATTTTGTTGAAGTCCTCACAATCTTGAACAAATAAAAATATTGCCTAACTTAAAACGTATAATTTTGGCCTAAACTTGATGATTACTGTTTCAGATAACACAATTCTTGTCAGACGAATTTAGAAAATTCTAGATAGAAAATTTCACGCTGACCAACCCAATTTTTGTCATCGTGAAATACGGCAAACACTAACGTAACCTAGTGTTCCGAAACGCATTCTCCTGGAACAAATAAAGTCTGAACCTCCTAAATAAGAGGTTTCCTGGGAAAGGACATAAAACTGGCACAGGATCTTTTATTGTACCTAATAAAACCTCCCGAGCTCGATACAGGGGCTTGTTTGAATTATAAAACGATATAGATGTAGAGTACATGTGAGACCTCACGAAGCAATTTGTCTTGTGGCGTACAATTTGCATGTTACATTACACACTTGGTCTCCTTTAATTTTGTACGTGATTAGCGTTGCTTTTGCTGCTTGAGCTGTTCGGTTTTAATGGAATTCAAACAATCGTCTTCTTTGAATTAACATTGAATATTTGAATGGCTTCAAATCATGTAGATCTGTTGGCTTGGATTTATAGATCATCAATTTTATCTTCCTGAATATTAAAGGAAAAACAGCGAATATCAACTTACAAAAAACCCAAAACTTTTCCAACTCAACGCACAACTTTTCCAAACTTTTTTATTTGTCAGCGTCTCCAAACAACCCTTCTAAAATTCTTTTTAAAACTTTCAACATGAACTCTCGTTCTAAATCAATTCTTAATTTTGCATGAAAAGCTTCATACCCTACATCATCGGGTGCCACTAGGAATATAAACACGAGAGCCCCAGGCGGACGGGTTCGTGTGCTACCGGTGCGGTCGCTTCACGACGCCATTTGTCTAGCCCCTGCGGCCGCGGGTCGTGCAATTTGCATCTCCTGACCACGCCTAGATGCTTCCACACCGCGTACCATTGTTCCTTCCAGAAATGCCCTATCTCTGTAATCAAGTGCTTTAGCGTCTTTTTTGTGTTCTATATTGGTAGGTTAATGCTCATCACGATTTAAGATGCTTTGTGATTGTGTCCTGGGGTTTTTGGCGTGGAAAGAAAATTAGACTCCTTTGTTTATGGATTGTATTGTATATTGGTACTTTAAAAAGTAACTACGGCAGAAATTTTTTTTACTGATTCACACATATGAATAGGTAGAATATTATGCTAAGATATAGTCAAAATACCGCAAAATCTAGAAATTGAATGTATCATCACTCTTACCACCATTAAAACCGGTTCTAAATAGTTAGACAGTTAGATCAGATCCTACAACTTGTGTGGTATGATAATCAGCCGGCAAGGAAAAACTTAATGCGTCAGAATTACGTTTTTCCTTCAATCTCAGTAAACATCCTACACTACGGATACTGTAATTGCTCTTATAGTTAAAGCAATTAGAGTTGTTCCGTTTTTTCTTACAATTAAGATCATTGGTTTCCAATACTGTTTAATGTTCCTGGACACCCAGTGGTATAGCTCGCATCTCAGAAATAGAGTTTCGAGAATTACAATCTTGCAGAGAATTATATGCTTTCATTTTAAATTGTGTGAAATGTAGAAAGATCGTCCCTGTAGTGTAAGCTCAAAGCGTTAACTAATCAACTGGTTTAGAAAACTCTAGTAGGCAATCTTGATTGCATTAACATCAATTTGCATCAGCAATTACATATTTACATTAAACATTATGAAATCCAATAATCTCATGCTGAGTACCATAACCGGCACCCATATCAACATCCATAATTATTATTGGCATAAAAATTAATACACGAATCGTAACGCCGAACGCCAATCACAAGCTGTCAAGTTGCTATTATCGTAAAATGTTCGAAATCGTGTGCAATCAAGTATTAATTACACGTATTGATATACTCTACACCATTCGTTAGTTCATGGTCTGCTCGTAAAATTCTTGGGATAACCAAAAGCTTCCCGCAGTGCGGTGATTTACATAGATTATGATAATGATATAGACGAGGTAAGTGGACTATGTTATATGTATTTATCTGCCGGCATTGAGATTTGCTGTTTCTATGCTGGTTCACATTCGTATAACAGTTTAGAAATTAAAAACATACTGCTCATTATGTATCCCATATTGCAGTTTTGGTATACAATAGATTCTACATAACTATCTTTGAGTAAAAACTTATTTGATTTATTCTGCAATGAATCTGTTCAGCTGGCAAAGTACCTAACGAAACTTGATTTCTAAAAAAAAATGCCTGCAAGCGTTATGCTTGCTCCAACGGCTACTTCACTATCATTGGCAATATTTATATTTCTTTATCCTATATCCTGTAATAAACCACATACAATCGTGAAATTAGAACCATAAATCTTGTCACACAAACAATAAATGCATGATTCCATAGAATGCATTTTATTTACAACACGCCTCGACTATTAATAGTTTTAATTTGTAATTTACACACATCGAGACCGTCTCATCTCCTTCCGGCCTAGTCTATGTAAATGCTTCGTTCCCTTACACTACGTAGAGTAGAATGACATTTAAATTCATAATAACTTTAATGGTGAAGCTATGAGCTAAAGCTGTGGTTGGGTGAGCATTTTTATATTCTAAAGAGACGATTTTTTATTTTTGTTGGTATACTTTTTTTACTCAGCTACAATTTCATATGCGATTAGTACAGTTACATGAGTTTAATAAAAATAATATGATCCTACCCTACAACTGGTTTTTAAAATTCTAATAAAAAAAAATTTGTTAACATCAAACACTATCAAACTCTTGTCAAAAGATTTGAAAATTTTGAATGCCTATAAATACGGGTATTCAGCTGCATCCGGTTAAACTGAAAGTCGACCCCAACATAGTTGGGAAAAGGCTAGGCAGATTAATTCACAGGTTTCGGATATCTGAAAATTAATTCGGAGATAATGGTGTAAAAGTTGTCACGTTGTCATTATTTACAAATTGATGAATAGCTCCCGTCAAATGTTTCAGTGGCTAATTATGAGGTATGGTTGATAAATCAAAATTACGGTAATAATACGTTAATATTAAGACTTTAATAATGATAGGTATGGCTAGAGAGGAACTGACTACACTGAGATTCTATGTACAGTCAACAAATGAGTTAAGTATACAGGAGCGTCGGATATTGTTGAAGTTTACTAAGAAACCGATGGATATTATCGAATAAAATTTTAGTTTATTAATAGAAAACAAACAGCTCATTTATTAAATTAAATTTTAGTCCAGAACATCCATCGGTTTCTTAGTAAACTTCAACTATATCCGACGCTCCTGTATACTTAACTCCTTTGTTGACTGTACACAGGATGACTTGCAATTTAATGTATTCCATCCAGGACGTGAAGGCCATTCGATTTCAGAGTATAGAGAAAAGTTATATTAAGTGACGAATTCTGCGAACATTTCAAAAATACATATAAATTGTGTTTACACGAATTCCATGAATTTTCGCCTAGGCTTTAAGGGAACCTTAATTATTGCAAATGCTAAAGCGAAACCGTTCAAAATGTTGAATTCCTTCTTTTAAATTTTGTACTCTACTCTGTGTGGACACGCCATTACGGTTTTACTTTACGGAGCAAATTCAGTTTCCACTTTATTGCCCGCCGTTTCCTCCACGACACGTTTGCTATGAAATATGCGATTTTATACCATCCTATTATTAATTTTGTAATCGTTTTCACGCACCTCGTTAGAACTTAAATGGTTTGATGCTTTTTTGTTAGCTTCTGCATAATTGGTTACGGTTGCATAGTTAAGTGCATAAGTTATATTTTGTGTGTGTGGTAGTGTGTTGACCTAAATTGATTCTATCGAGGCTATTTCTGTTTTGTAATTTGCTTTTATTTATTAAGCAATTCTTGGTAGTGAAAAAAATGGTACATAAATTGTGATCTTTTTATCGTCATCTACTAATAAGTCCCAGTTTTGTAAAATGACATTTTTTTTTGTAGAGGATCTAGAAAAATAGTACTTAAATGTTTCGAGTACAAACTTATAGATTTAAAGGTACAATTGAATTTATCAAGATTACTCACGATTAATAATACAAATCTTCAAAACCACAAGGTTGGTAGCAGCATCCGTCCCTCCACTGATAAAATTACGCGACGTCTGGTCTCAATACCACACTGGTGGTCAAACAGCAGAGTCGACTACGTGAAACCGGAAAGTAACCACATCCTGGATGAAGGGACTGGCCGACCGCTTACTAATGAGAGCACGATCAGTTCCTTTGAGCAACACAGAACAGGTCAGGGAAATGTTATGAAGAAGATTAGAACGTTTTTAATCGACTTGTCTTCGTAGGGCATTGATGATGTAACAATATCCCGGTAATTTATGTGTACGAAACTAGTAACTTAAATCGTTTGTAGAAAACACTAAGAAAATATATACTAATGGTTTACTTGTAGCAAAATGTCACAGATATTCGTACATTAAAATTGCTAAAGCATGTAAATATTACCAAGCTTAAAATGACTGCTTACAAAAACTTTCATAAATAAATTCAGTCCTGACTAAAAACTACGGCGAACTAGAAGCTAAAATAGTCCCATTAATATCTGGGTTAAACTCCTTCAGTGAGATAAAGCAGGCTGAGAATGAAAAAATAATAAAAAACAGGATATTTACTGCGCAAGCGTTATCCTGAGAGTTGCTAGTCGGAACGGGTTTCTATATAGGGCATCGGATAACAACCTGTCTATACCTAGTAAAAGATTTCATTGTCGACGATAAACTAGATAATGTTATTGTGACTACCGCGTTGACGATGCGGTTTCTGCTGTTAGGTTTATTAATGATGCGCCAGACCATCTAGATTTTACAGAAACCGCAAGCTCGGTTAAAGAGCAAAAAATAATCCCTACTGACTATCCCGACTATGTGGAAAATTGAATAGACGTAACCCTAACGCCGCTTGATTCTAAGTTGATAAACAGAATTTATTGAGCTCTTAGACTTATTACTGAAAGAATTGTAACTACTCAAGGAAAATAAAAGAAACAAGATGAAATAAATACAAGAGTAAATCAAGTACATTTGACACCAACGCTCGCTAGTCTATTTATAAATCCTGAGCAAAGCCTGCATTAAGTTCAGTCGTAAATATTCCACACTTTACTATTCCTAATTTAAGATGTCTCTACGCTCTCAAGTTATCATAGTGTTCCCGTCAAAACGGTATAAATCATAATACAGGGCCGCTGGCCCGTAGCCGTAATACTTTTATTTGACGGCAAACATTCATTTTTCATACAATGAGGCTAGAGATAAAAATGCTCTAGTGGCGTTACATGATATAAATTTGTGAGACTGACAATTTCTTGTTGCAATTTATAGTGATTATGCTGTGATGGGTGCGGGAAATTGTATATCAACGTAGATAGTGGTGTGAGTAATAGACGGTACTATATAGAAATGATTTGTTGTACTGTGTGCTCTCCAGGAAATTAATTGATTTAATATTGAATAGCTACAGACTAAATACGTCTATTATGATTCAGGTGTAAAAATCTCAGATAGTGCTAATAAGAGAAATGAGTGTGAGAGCATCTTTTGGGAGCCACTGAGTCATAGGTTTCAAGAAATTTGACCTACTGCGTAAATACATTAGGAAGAGAAAGAAAGAGCAAGAAAGCAACAAAAAAAATTAGGTGCCTTGCACAAATGAAATATTCATTTAATTTTTTATCTGAATTCTAGAAAAGAAAAGTCATCAGGTATTGATCAACGAAACTACAAATAGGTGCCAAAGGTGCGAACAATTTTTTTTTCCAATTCATTGTCGCTCAAGGCCTCAATCCTCGATCCGAAATGAGGGCCAAACCTGTAGATAAAGGACCAATTTTTCGTCAACAACGGGCGTCGCCGAGGCGGATCATGACTGAATGCCCTATTTGGAAGGCAGGGGTATTTGAAGGACGTACGTTCCCTGAAGGGACTATTCAGTCCGAGCTCTGTCACGTAGGGTCCCGTTATGTCCCAATTTTTCGTCCTTGACAGTCGGTATATATCTTTGAAGTTTGGTTGTTGTTTTTCTTGTTCTCTTGTTTTTTAACTTGTTGTGGGTTTTGTGAAATTTTTGCTAGGATTTGACTACTGTAAAGCCAATAGTTTGTACAAATATATTGTTCGTATTATTAATACAAAGTATAATAATACAAATGAGATATTTTTATTATATTGTTTCCATGAAGTGAACTTTTCGTCCATACTTTATTCGCTTTTTGATAATGATGTTAGAAATTAAATTTGGTTCGCTCTAACTGTTTTTCATCATTGTATAACACGCTTGCCAATGAGAATAGCATCAGACTAGTTACTTTCAAATTGTAACAGGCTCATGTTACCGTAAGAAGTGCCAATTAAAATGTAATTAATTATAAATATTTCATCTATGAAGATCTAGCAGATGATAAACTACCATTGTGTGAAGTGGGTGTAGGTATGATTAATTACGATTTTATTTTAATCAATTGTTTATTGCTGGAGGAATCATTATGATGAACTTTAGGTTTTTTTTTTGTTTTCAAGAAATCTTGTGCTTTTTTAGATCAGCAGTTGTAAATTTATCGAAAAGAGACTGTTTAACCTCTGTGTAACTACATGCTTACTTAATCTTTAGTTTTGGAATTGTAGTAGCTTGTATAGCTACACAATATTAAAATAGTATTTGGCTCGCCTACGCACCACCACGTGCTTGCGGGCTGGCGGTTCGGCATCGAATGCGCCCCACTCAGCTCGCACCTTGTGACGTATGCGCTCGAGACAAATCATAAGTATATCTACATACACTACATCCCTTCCTTATTTTAATTTATTTTATTTCCGTATTAAATAATAAGGATCTTTAGGAAGAAATAATAATATTATATTTTGAATCTAGTATGTATTAAGTTACAAGTGGTCTGCTTGATATTACTCCTCTGTAGTCTCGTAACTTTTTATTAACTAAGTAAGCCGCCTTTTTGGCAGCTTCATAAAATCCGTTTTTTAATCAATCCTCACAAGTAATTGCTTTATTTTAACTCCATTATAATCAATATAATTCCCTGTTAATTTTGTTTATTATGTCCGGCCCCTTCCTTTTCCTTTCCCTCAAAAATAAATTTATATCTCCTCTCAATTGTTCGGAATAGACGTATAGTTCTTTAGGCTAATTATCATTACACATTTTCCACTGACCTTCAATTTTTTTTCAGATTTACTACATACCTCCTAAGAACTTGTCCTGTTGTATCATTTCGTACTTAGATAACTCCTCCTGCTGCTTTTTTAACAGTGTGAGGAGTTGGGTAATAATTTAAACTTAATTTGTTAGCTTTAATGATATTCTTCAAATACAAAGTGTATCTCCCAATACTAAATCACATTGTTTTGCTTTTCGTTTTCTATTTGCATATTCTTTTCCCTACTGTTTACTTTCGATAGACATATCTCTCACCTCCGAGTCTTCTGGTTGACGGTTGATGTCACTAACCATTTTTTCACGAAATTGCCATTTGAACAATAATTTTGCCGGAGGTTTTCCCGCTACCCATGTAGTGTACTGTTGTACATAACCAAGTATTCCTCCAAACTCTCTCTCTAGTTACTTTTCTCAGCCTGGCTGATTTTTAAGCGTTTCAATATACTTATCTCTGTTTTGGCGTTCTACTTCACCATTCTGTTGTGGCCAATACGGTACAGTGTTAAACAAACGTATGTCTCTTTCGTTACAGAACCGCTTGAATTCTTCGCTACAGAATTGTTTCAAACTGTCTGCAGTTATTGTTGATGGATTTCCAAGACGGCTAAATATTTCTTTTAGATTTAATATGATATCTGCACTGGAAATCTTTCAGCTTATCTTAACCTTTATAAACCGACTAGAGTAATCCACCACGACCAATATAAATTCTCCACTCGGAAGTGGTTCCATCAAATCTATAGCTATGTCTACCCACGACTCATGTGGTAATGTCGTCTCTTAAGGTTTGGTGGATTTGGAGCACTTTAGTTCTCAATATAGCTTTCACTAAGACTATCCCGGGATGACCCTTGTGAGCTGCCATTAAGACTTGATTTCGTAGTTCACTTGGGATTACTATCCTAGTTTCTCTCAATAGAATTTCTTCATAAAAGCACAGCTCATTTTCAAATAACTTGTAATTTTTAACTTCATCGTCCCGTTTATTATTGTAAATACCTTCTTTAACCTTTATAATCTCTTGATCTTCTCTTGAATATTTTATAATTTATTTTAATGTCACTGTGGTAGGCTTAGCTTTCTCAACAATCCAATGTACGTGTAGCGGTATCTACAACGCCACGTGCAAACAACGCGTCATACTGACGTCACGCAATTCTTGCATCGCGCAAGCAGAGTTTACCGCGCAACTAGCGTAGATACAACGGCCCGACATGAATCATAGGGCAGTTTCCCGCCAGAGACAACACCCGTCTGGTTGGAGGATCCTCCCTTTTCTATAGAATATGAGTGAACTTTACACCCTGTTCCTCATACCTCTATATACACGTAATATTCGATTTTATTTAACGATGAATTCTCCAAGTGGCATAATCTAGACAAACAATCTGCAATATTCTCTTTGCCTGGTTTATAGACGACCTTGAATGCATAATGTCTGAAGTCCAATTTTGAGAACTCCCAATACTCATAGCTGTCTGTTTCCCTAAAAGATTCCTGGTTCCATCTTCTATTATGTAGAAAGTAGCACCCTCAGACTTGTCGCCTATTTTGACATCAGCTTCGAAAGCTTCAATTAGTTTATAAGGGTCATTACTTCCATATCCATAAAACGTTTTCTTCGGGATTTTTGTCTGGTTACTTATTTGTATTCTATTTTTTTTTTTTAAGTCTCGCCATGTTTTGCCTGTAATTAAATTACATTTGCATCCAGAATCCATAGTACATGTTGATTTTTTTTTCCCTCCTATGTCACATTCTAAGTCGCTGTCCTCATCTATTTTGAATATGTAATGTATGTCTTTTCCCCGCCTTAGTGGTAGTCTAGTTCTACAATATTGTCTAAAATGCCCTTCCAATCCACATTTTAAACAATATTTATCCTTAGCTGGACACTTTGTGTCTTGGGAGTCGTGGTTTTTACTTTCACATCTACCACAACAAGATTTATAAGTCCGTGTTTTATAATTGTCTTTGTCCCCTCTTTTTTAGTTCTTGAATCCATTTTATTTATATCTATGTTTTTTCTGGTACCATCCCGATTAACTGCTTCGAGGGCATTTGCCTCAGCTATTATGTTGTCTAATGTCATAGAATCTCCTGTTTGCCGTATTTTCTTTCTTAGTCCTTGTAACGAATGTTTTTCAGTTCTGATCTATAATTTTATTATCTTTATCTTTAAATTGACATTTGTCATCTTGTTGTCTTAAGCGAACTAATTTTTTTCCAACTTTTTCATTAGATTCTTGTTTAGTTAAACAAAATAAATGACGCTCATAAACTTTGCTCTGTTTTGGTGTAAAATAGGCATCAAGTTTACTTATTGCCGTCTTGAAGATATCTGATTTAACTGTGCCAGATACATTGCTTTCAGGAATATTGTAGAATATTTATTGTAGTTCTAAACCGCCAAAATGAAATAAGCTTGCTCTTTGCTTTTCACTCTTATCGATGCCAGAAGCTTCGAAATAAATAAAGAGTGCTCGTTTCCAACGCTCCCATCGAGCTTCAACTGAAGAAGGTTCTCCTTCGCAGTCGAACTTCTCAAGCATGAGTTGGGATATAGCCATAACCTGGAACCAACCAACATTGTTGTTTCAATATCAATTAAATGATCAGTTAGTACTGCTTATTTGAACTGCTCAAGTATGAGTTGGGACAAGGCAATAACCTGGACCAACCAGTTTATTGTTGTTCCAATATCAATTTAATGATCAGATAATACTGCTTATTTGAACTCCTCAAGTATGAGATGGGACATGGGAATAACCTGGAACAACCAGTTTATTGTTGTTCCAGTATCAATTTAATGATCAGGTAATACTGCTTATTCGTACTATTCAAGTACGAGTTGGGACATGGCAATAACCTGGAACAACCAGTTTAATGTTGTTCCAATATCAATTTAATGATCAGGTAATACTGCTTATTTGTAGTCCTCAAGTATAAGTTGGGACAAGACAATAACCTGGAACAACCAGTTTATTGTTGTTCCAGTATCAATTTAATGATCAGGTAATACTGCTTATTCGTACTATTCAAGTACGAGTTGGGACATGGCAACAACCTGGAACAACCAGTTTAATGTTGTTCCAATATCAATTTAATGATCAGGTAATACTGCTTATTTGTACTCCTCAAGTATAAGTTGGGACAAGACAATAACCTGGAACAACCAGTTTGTTGTTGTTCCAATATCAATTTAATGACCAGATAATACTGCTTATTTTTAACACTCAATTGACAACATTTCCATGGCGCCACATGGTGTGTATTGATGAAATCCCTAATGTTGTCAATTAGTGATCTTCTGAACATTGTGAAACTGAGTCAATTTAATGACCAGCAGTGCAGGCTGCTTTCACCCTATTTTTAATCATGCTGATTACAACAGTAATTTGTAACAAAATTAGCAGCCCCACCTAGAGTACCTATACCTGTTTATTTAGGCTCCACCGGTTATTACACTTCGAGTCACCAACCAATCATTAATT
This sequence comes from Oligia fasciuncula, assembly GCA_963082905.1. NCBI lineage: Eukaryota > Metazoa > Arthropoda > Insecta > Lepidoptera > Noctuidae > Oligia > Oligia fasciuncula. Next base: position 2,426,149 of record OY720392.1, on the reverse strand, counting down.
GTGTTTGAAGTAGGTATTACAAAGTAATTACTAACAAAACGCCTCTGCCTATACTTTGAATATAGTATTAAGTAGGTATGATATTTTTAAGCGAACTTAATCAACTAAGACACTACACACACATGTCTGACTACGCGATCGTGACCCATACCTCACTTTATTTACTGAAGTAAGTCGTAAAATAAACGAGCTTATTTAGGTAATTTTATTAGGCAGCACTGACAATTATCTACTACTATTATTAAGTGAAATCTGACCTAGGTATACAATAGGATAATATTACATCCTTTCTTGTAAATTAAATAAGTAAACAGTTTAACATCTGCAGCCACATATAAACATACCTACATTTTTTAATCTGTAAGAATATTAGCAGTTTGAACTTTGAACTGATTGACAAATATGCGCTGGGTACATTTGGCAACCCGGTAGGCAGTAGATAGGCACTAAATGGCAAATAAATTCAAAATATTTATTATGCGTTTAACAATTCATTTAATGAGAAGGTATTCGTAAATAACAAATACAAATTGATAATTCATAAAAAGTTACCAGTGCAGCTGCGTTCGGCGGCGTGCCGATGTAATGAGTCATTCATATAGAACTTCTTTGCGTAAACAACTTTAATTTAAGATTAATCAGTTGTCACCACTACTGCACCGTTACGATTAACGTTTTAACTTTAGAATCTAGATAGCGGAGTTAAGGTTTTAAGTATAACGTACAATTACATACCTTGTTTTCATTATGTAAACAATTTCATGAAAATAAGGAATTAAAACGTGTTGTGGCATAATAGTATCATTCCAATATAATAGTTAAGTTTTGTTTCTATTAAATACATGATTGTAATCTCGCCACAGTCACATTTACCTCCCTTTCACTTTTTTTTTTTTTTTTTAAATAGACCACTTTACTTACAGTTTTTGTTTTATCCTCGTCGCCAAATGTAGTAGCTTGTATAGCTACACAATATTAAAATAGTATTTGGCTCGCCTACGCACCACCACGTGCTTGCGGGCTGGCGGTTCGGCATCGAATGCGCCCCACTCAGCTCGCACCTTGTGACGTATGCGCTCGAGACAAATCATAAGTATATCTACATACACTACAGGAATCAAGTAACTTGAGTCATTATTTTGTTTCAGAAGGCCAATTCCCGTAATTAACAATGTTCAAAATCTAGTCGCAATCTCATCTCAGCAACAATCAATGTCAAAAACTTGTCAAAAATTTAGGGAAATTAGAGGTATTTTTGACAGATTGAGACTGAAATCAGACTTTGAACGTTCTTTTTTTCGTTCAGTCATTACCAGCGATCGGAATCAGCTGAGCTAATTTAATCTTTTGTTTATAACATAGTCTTAATCTTCCTAAATTTTATCTGTAAAAATAATACGGCATCAAAATTCACAAATAAAGAACGTTGGCACGGATCAAGGAACGACAAAAAATGGCTTCCATAGCCGTTGGCTACAAGTAAATAAATCGACCCTTTGTCCCATCCAAATATGCAATAAAAACTATCTTAGACTCAACTGTTTTCTTTTCTGTTTTGAAAATAAATATTTTTGTTGTTTTGCTTCTTATTTCATAAGCTACTGTTAGGTCAAAATAATATAGATAAATTTATATGGAAAGAATGTGTTGCTAAAAGTAAAGATTTCTAAGTACGTCAAACAATTTTGTTGTCCTTTTTTTTAATTTCTTCTTTGACATCTTTGCGAGTACTCGTGAACCTATAACCTTGTAAACTAGAGTAGAGAACCTTATGATATTATGATTTTTTACAAATACTTAAAGCTCCCAGCGAAGTGGATTCTAGTTATTTACGGGTACTTATGGCAACTCGTTTTATTGTGAGAAATCATCCTAACTTTGTTTTCTTCGAAATCATCGTGAGATACTGTAATGATGAGATTTTCGGCAAATTAAGCTTCTAACGCAATGGATTCTAGGTAATCACTATTCAATTAGGTCTTGTTATTGTGAAATTAACGGAACCTTGTCCTTTTTGTAATGATTGTCTCTTATTTTTCTTCGCGAAGACTAGAAGTAATTTGGTTTTACTTCTATAATTAGAGCTTTTTTCGAGAAGTCAGGCATTACACTATAACTTCTGTTGTCACCAAAGTACTGTTAGTGACTATAAAAATTCCACAACTATGTAACATTTCGAAACGTTAAGTGGCTACATTTAAATTCAATGGCTATATTTCACCGTCTATTCCAGTGACGCATCTCAGGTAAATAAAGATGTCATGGCCTGACCCTAAGTTCAGACTAGCTCGCTGATTGAAATCTTGATAGATAAAATGTTCGATGCTTGTTCCACGTAATTTGTTATAATGTAACTTACTTCGAGTATCGTGTTCGGTGTTTGTAATAGTTGTTAATATATCTTGAATAACTTGTAATTTTGTATCATAATAGATATTGTTTGAGGTCAACTTTAGATTTATCATCGGTTACTTGGTCTTTGTTATCATATTCTTTGATATGCTATTGTTTAGATTCTATTGCATCTTGGAACTGGTTGAGTATTTATGATTTGTTAGGGTGTGATTTAATGCGAGCAAAGTCTATTTAATTGACTAGATGAACCCTACAAATATTTTACAACCTGCTTAAAATTTATCTTATAAAATATGATGCCTATTATTTTCGGCTATTCTCATAGAGTCGGTGTCATGAGTCTATATACTTAAGTACTTACAGCAAGCCCCCGTAGATTTACTACTTACTATTTAAGTTACACAACTGGACGCTAAGCAGTTTAAGTAACCTTTTGACATTATGCTGAACCGACAAGGCACGAACTAAACCCGTTTGTTCCAATATTAAACGTTAGTATTTCGAAATCGGGGCTTAATGTTTGTGAATTTTATAATAACGCCCATTTTGATATACTGGCATGGTGCTTTAGAACTTAGACTAAGCTTAACTTAAAGTAATTTTAATAATTAATAGAATTGACGCTGAACAATTCCCGAAATTAATTTCCAAAACAATTCCATTAAAATGAAAAATCCTGACTAACTTACTGACTGACTCATTAACACCCAGCCTTTGGACCTATATGTTGACTATTATGTAGACAAGGATCAGGGATATTTCGAAATTACCATGGGTTTGGAAATATAGGGTGGACGAAGTCGCTAGCAAAGTGTTAGTGTAATATAATAATAGTAACAGAAGAATTATTTGAAAATGTTAAATGTTAAGAAGCTGTAGTAATAATGTAGTTTACACTGTCACTAAAGAATTTCAAAGGTGTGTTGTTTGACGTCTCACGCAGCCATATTAATCAACGTTAAAGGCAAGACAACAGCTCTATTGCCTAATAGCTATTCAGAACTGCCAATTACAAACTTAAATGGACAAGTATTATTGACGTTAAAGCCTGCAACCTTAACTTTACCAGAAGAATTAGGACGAGATCTTTTAATTGTATCCAGGTTTATTTATTGACATTAATAAAATAACAAAGCAAAACACAAATCAAAAACGTCAACCAAAACAGAAATAATTAAAATTTATCCAAAAACCAAATCTATAAAAAAGCAGCAACCCGAAAACAATCGATGAATTTATTTATCGAAGATTATCTAAATGAAATTACAATAAACTTTAAAAAGATTTTAAAACCGTAAATCTATAAAAAGTATTTATACAATCGAAAAAAACAATACCCCTGCTATGTTTCTCATAGTTGTGCCATAAGGTTCAATCAATCAATGTCTTTTGGAATAAAAAAAGGTGAGCATCCACGACCCACGTAAAGTTAGGGGCTCCAAAAAACTTTGACTTGTATATTTTTTTTGGGCCAACCACGGGAATTGTTTCTGATGGTCTAATAGATGTGGGTTTGATTCTATTTCTGTTTGGTCGTTTATTTTTGGTGTACGCGACTTTTGTATAACTATGCGTTGTAGCTTTGTACAGATATAAATATTATAACTACCTTTTCGAATGGGCGACTAGAATCATTTCTATTTAGTTTTTTTTTTGACGTTCAAAAGTGCCTTTAATGTGCCTATTTGAAATAAATGATTTGACTTTGACTTTGACTTTATGTGCTGTTTCTTAATTGGGAATGTTTTGACTACTTCTGGTTTTATCTGGGTAACCATTATACAGTAGTCCTGATATTTTCTTCAAACAATAATTTTGAATTATTAAGAGCGTTTACGCCGTACGGCATTTCATACAAACTTTCAAGCCCTTATTGTTCGAAATGAATGAACCGATTTTAATGAAACTTTACATGCATAAACAGGATACAAAGGTCTAAAAGTTAGCAGAGAACATTTTCTAAAAATAGTGTTACAGCCAAATTAGACCGATTTTAAATTTTCCATACAAACAAACATTTCCAGTTATCGTTTTTAAATAAGACATTTCAAAAATGTTCTCAACTAACTTTTTAGACCTTTGTATCCTGCTTGTGCGTATGAAGTTTCATTAAAATCGGTTCATTCATTTCGAAAAATAAGGGCTTAAAAGTTTGTATGAAATGCCGTACCGCGTAAACGCTCTTAATATTTATTTGAAATATAGTGTTATGTTTTCAATCAATCATAACAGCTAGATAAACAGTTTGTGTAATTTGGTAATTTAGATTGGGTACCTATACGCTTTTACCCCGGTAAAGAACTTGAAAAACACGTGTTTTTGAAATATGAATCAAGAAACGAGATACACCAAAATTTGAAAACTGCACAACCTTAATTAGCGTCAATGATTTATGCGACCATATATCTCCCAAGATCTTAGGAGCGCCTCCATTAAATATAAAATATGCCACCGATTTAAACTCCGAAACATAAGCGTATGATAAAAAAGTTTTTCACATTATTTATCATGCTGTAATCTCATACATTCCCTGCACATTCATCAGAAAGCGTCTCGGATGTAAATTTTGCCTCGTTTCACATACGCCCAAGATTCTCCATAAAAATTATGATTACTTTCCGCTTTGACAAACCCCATATCTTTGGCACTTAGCCGCCCCTCCGCTACACTGAGATCCTCGGAAGAAATGAATATTTATAGAGGACAGAGAACATTTTTATCGTTTTCCAACCCAACATTTCGTACCTGCAAGAATGAAGGGAGATGTCCAAAAAAGCGGTCGGTTTCATTAGAGGTATAAATTAGAATGCGCGTGTGGACTCCGCTCTCCCAAATTTGGAGGCCCTCAGTCAGACGTATTTTTGTGTATTATACTTTCAAATTGTGAAATTCCTGCAAACGACCAGTGTGGTTTTGGATCGACATCATTATACTGACGGTTTTCTTGTTCGTATTGTCATCGGAGCAATCGGAAAGTTAAATCAAAATAGTCGATACGTCCTTTGATTTTGAGTCATACGAACCGATTGCATTTGTTTTGAATAAAAGTAATAACTATAAAAGCATCAAAGAGGGCGATGTTTATCGAAACATTGAACCAGTACGTGCCTTGCGTTTTCAACATGTGTAAGCTATTTAACTGGAATTTATCACCAGCCTGAAGGGAAACGTCACGTCGTCGTAATGAAGATACTGCACACTTAAATGAGTTCTTAACGGGAGTCTCATACTGATATTGTCACATGTCGCTATGAGCTAAGTTGTCCAGATACTATGATGGATGGTTAAAATAACAGTATTTTGCTTTTTCAGGTCTCATAATCTTTAGATTCCATTTATTTCTGTAATTTTTGAAAGACAGCGCATAATTACCTAAGGCACAGAATAACTAATAGTACTTAGTCCTAAGGTCTAAGCCGGCAGTAGTAAAATATTATAATGTTTATGACGTAAGAATGTTTTACATGCTAATAATTATACCTATATAAAAAACAAAAGGCTTAGATTGTAGCAATAGCTTGCTTAGCTCTGCTAAGCTTACAGACTTTGGCGAGTCGCGAAATTAAAAAAGATTCAGTTAGAGCTACAAATTAATATGATTAAGAAATTACAAGAAATAAGTTGCTAATTATAATAACTTTCTGTCGACAGTTACTATAAGAATAGATACTTTGAAATACAATGAAAATAATATCAAATACACTTATTTTGAGTAAAACAGTTGAAAATACATAAAAATATAATAGAGCAAGGATATAACCATGAACTTGGTAGAATTTTACGCCATTCTATACGAGCTCTGCAGAAACTATAATGTTCAATTATTGTTTTAACGTTTAAAGTCCCTCTATGCCTCTATAGTTAGCGTTGGTGTTGAATAGTTATTTATCGACATTTATATCTTAAGATGAAATTAAAGATACTGCTCTTCAGACTCAGGTACTTGATAATAAATAAATAATAATTGTAGGCATAGAAGATTTCATATCCTCACGTAATTATTTATTTAACCATTCAACAAGCATAATTATATATGCTTGTTGAATATATGAGATTACTTCGGGTGGCGTTTTTTGTGAGTAAAAACAATATGTTGACGAAAGACATATTTACCTATTTAAGCCTAGTTTGAAAAAATGACTTTTGATTTTTAACCTAAAAATCAAAAGTCATTTTTTCAAACTAGGCTGAGAATCAGTATTTTATGAACATCAAAATTACATAACACAGTCCCCGAAAACGTGCGCCCTTTACCACTTTCTAATGCTTTAGCTGGAATGAAGAAGAGGCGCAACTAACCACTCAGCAGCACACAGCTGTCTGTTAAAGTAGAAGAACAATTTACGACTTTAAAAATGAACAAAAAAAATAAGTCTCTTACAGGTAGTACCTACAGAAAAAAAAACAACAATGACATATACAACAGATCCACCCATTCCAAGTCCAGTTACTTCCATTTCAAAAATATCTCACTATTAACTATTCTCACCGTATATAGTGATGACATTTAAACACAGGGCGAAGGCGCCGAACGCGTTGCCCTATAATTTATTTATCAGATCATCTCGGGCTCTTAGTTTTTGTGCCCACTACACTATCTCACGGAACGTCATTGTTTCCATTTAGGCTTGAGTGTGCTTTTACGTTTATTCTTAAAAAGGATTATGGCTCCAAAAGGATCAATATTAATTTGATTTAAGTTTTATGGGGATACATCCTACAAAATATTTGAAATTTGCTGCTCAATCGTAGTCTACGTGGCTTGTAATATGTATATATATACATTTATGTGGATAATTACGACTGATGAATATGTGCATCACTGACAAAAAATAAGACCGGGGCAATGCAAATTCTAAGTGAATGTGGTCCCTAGAGATTTACGCCCCTTCTGTCTGGCTACCCCGGAAGGGATCAAGATCGTGAATTAACTATGATTCAACATTATTCGTATTTCTGCAAAACAGAGTCTTTCTACATACTTTCTCCATTTGCCATGTTGTGTACTTTTATTGTTTTGGTAATTTGCCAACTCTGACAATCATATTGTTTTCATAATAAATAACATACCAACCGCCATTAAAATCGCGTATCGGATTTATTACAGCAATATCAGAGTGTTTACCATTACTTGAATCGAAACTACTGGAACTAGAGATAATTTCTTAACAATGTAAAGGTGTTCGAGTTTCGAATGAGTCAAGGGAAAAATTGCTTCTGTCAACCGATTATGAACCTTAATAGCATTCTTGTTAATCGAAGTCTGCTTCCTGACACTCCCTTTCAAGATAAAAACAAACATTACATTCAATCATTATCCATATTTCTATGGACCTAATAACGGCATTCCACAAAATAACGGTGTGGAAAAAAATCTCTCGGGAACATCTTTATCATCATCCGGACCCTAATCAAACATAGGCTGTCTGTTTTATAGACATAGTGTTGGGTTGACACTTTATGGTGTAATTACTTCCGACCATGCCCTAATTGTTGGTGTCGCATATCTGGATGATGTATCGGCGAATCAGTCAACGTCAAAGGTCAAAGGGTTAGAAGAGCTTGTTGTAATTAAATTTGAAGCTAATTGGAGGCTTGTAGTATATGAAGATTAATTGTAATTACAGTGCAGTACTGATGGAGAAGGAAATTAGAATCTATCGACTAGTTTTCATCGAACTAATTGTATGAGTCATCGTGACTTAGCTTTTGAGCTAAATACGTGATAGGTTACACCAATCTGTCAATGCGAGTTGTAAAGCATGTCTTGCTACTTCTAATTCAAACGGCTTATTCAGAGTTGATGCACTTAACTGTGTCAAAGATATAACTGCCGCTTCACAAAGTATAGATGTGAAGAACATATTTGTTTGTAAAGCCGTCGATGGAGATACGAATTTTAGAAATGAAGTCCTTTACTAGTTTGGAATGTTAAAAGCACTCGAATAACCAACAGTACAGACTAAAATTTCCATAAGCCAAAAATCTCGACGAACCACAAAGAAGAGTAATTTTCAAACGCAAACAATAATGAAATTTTTCACCACGAGACTTAAACAGAATACTCTCGCACTAAAAGAGAAACGTAACACCGGCCTGGTTTAGGTCTTTATGATGCACGCAGCTTAATTGGACGCATTTACGCCGATGGCTTTTAGCCGATAGCGTCACTTTCGACATTTCCTTTGATAAGGCACGTTCAGTTAAAAGGGTGCTAAAACAACACAACACCAGTTTACAGATTTAATTAAGATCGCACGCGAAAAACTGTGGTGAAATAAAGTGTCAATTTACAGTGTGTGAATAAATGGATTTTGGATGTGAGTTGGGTGATAAAAATTAGTAATGTAGCGGCTCGTGAATGGAGCTGGATATAATCATTTCTCGTTTCAATTCGGGTAATGGATTTTGGTAATATTATTAATGTTATAAAATTTTAGTAAAGTAGTAATGGAAAAGCCTTGCTAGTCTAATTTTGTATACTACACTAGCGCCTTGTGATGGGATGAACCTGAACCAACTTAATGAGATCACCCCACAGACTATACAGATGGTGCTAAATAATCGCGTTACTCTTGGCTCACTACCGCTCACCAGTGTGGGATAATCCCCTCGAGATTTAATACGATTCTTACGTTAAGAGAAATGGGTTATAGACCTACTTAATTAAAGAACAATAGAATTTACTTGTCCAGCTATTATTCTTGTGCAACGACTTCCTAAAATTCTCCAAGTTGAATCCAGAACAACCTTTTTCTATAGCATCGTGGATCGTTACTACGAACTCTCCACAGCGCGATATTATTTCCTTTTCCATTGGTATCTTGCCAAATATTATAGCGTTGTTGGGTTTTACTATTTGCGAGAAATTGAATTTCTTAAAATTCCGCTTGCTTCAACAGAGTCTCGTTTAGTGGTGTCCTAGTTTTGCTATTGTAACGATATTTTATGACGGTCTTCCCTGCAATCGGTTGGCAGGACGTGAAAATGTTCTCCCATACACTATAATGTTATTATAATATATAAAATCTCGTAAGAACAAACTGTGATTCACAAGATAAGCTGCATGCAATGTGATGCTGATTTACAAAGATTTTGTGGAAATCGTCCTGTACCTACTAGTTTTCTATCACCCTCTGAATTGATAGCTATTGTTTAAGGAACTCGGTGATAGAAGACATTTGGGCACAGCTCCAAACCCATACCTGATTTATTTTGCTATAATCTCAGCCAAGTTGGGGTTAAAGGATATCCGTCCCCAGTCGTGCTTGCTACAACTGGAATGACATGATGTGACTCATGCAGTCATAGCTGTACCTACTATGAAAGCTTGACAGTAATCTTAGGTATATAAGTTTTAAGGTTTATAAATTGTTTATTGGTAGAGTATTTGATTTTGTGTATTACTATTATTTTTTTGAAGATTGACTTCATGATACCATCTCATGATACCTTTGAAGTTATTCTAACATTATGACTGTCAACAAATCTAAGGTTACCAATACTTAGGCTCATCGAATTGCTGTTAAATCCATTGTACATAAAAATAAATGTACGATTTTTTTGACGAAATTACCCCTGGCATATCAAATTCAATTTTATGTAACGCACTCAGCAATAATTTTGTTGTATGTCCCTTTGTAACCATACACGCGTGTCAAGGGACTCATTTGGACAACAAATTCAATATTTTCAAATACCTCGTATTATAAAGTTTGTTATTAAATTCTACGCTTTATTAATACACGTTTTTTCATACTTTGCCATAAATAATTTGCATTTTTAATTTAATTTTTTTTATACCAATATTGCTTTTGAGTAAAGCAAATTTTGTCTTTAAAACAACGAAGTTTGCGGGGTGACCTGGATACATTCTACGTGAAACGGTTTAATTAAAAGTACTCGGAAATTTCTTCATGAAATATTCAAACATGTACCCAGTATTGAGGCTAAAAGATTCAAGCCTATGAAGATGAAAATAAAAAAATATACCTCTAGCTGTATCGCCTTAAAAACATGAAGTACAAAACGACAAGATGCTCAGGGATAAGCTTCTATAGTCATCTACTTACAAGAAAACAACGTTGTTTTTCTCAGACGATTTACTAAATTTGGGTAAGATTTTCTCTTAATCCTCGAACGCAGAGTTAACAGGCGAAGGAGGAAAAACAGCTATAATATCAATGGACTGCTATTACCGACATCGAACACCCCGTGCCTTCCTGACCCATGACGAAACAAAATAAAAATGCGCTTAGACCAGTTTTTGAGTGTCTCAAATGCGATTTACATTTATTCATCTTTGGTCGTCCCCTTTTTTGTTTGTCTGCCAGTATTGTTGGCTGAAACAATGGCTTGCTATCCGGAATTTATCATTCTAACACCATCAACGGAAACGCTGGTTGATATGTGTTTATAATGTGGAATCATGGCCAGTATCATGGCTATTTTACTCTATAAATGTTTGTATAGACCATAACAATGATGTAAGCGATTGTTTTGTACTTGGATCGCATACTGATCGTTAAATACTTTGTATGGTGTGGTCTCGAAGATGGGAATCTTTGTTGTTTGATTTTATCGCAATAAATCTGTCATTGTATGAAATATAATAAACTTTCATGGCGTTCATAACCATGAACCTTAAAAAGAATTGTTGATCATGTTGAAAATATTTTTACTAACTTTATCATACGCGGTGTTTAGTACAAACAATATCTTAGAAAATTGAAGATTACGTACTTTTCAGAGAATTAAATCCAAGAATGTGTCTTCTTTTCGATCACACACCACCACAAAAACCTGAAACAAAACAAGCGCGATTTAATAAAAGGCTATTAAAATATTCAGACTATTGACATAAACGAAAACAATTTCCTACGTAGGTAAAACAAAGAGAAAATAAAGAAGAACTGTTTTGTCTCAGTACACAAAACCATTTCAAAATAAATGGGACTGATCTTTGACACACATTTCCATATACCAATTTTTATTGTTGGAAGTCAATTCAAATGGGATTTTTATAAAATATAAATTTAAATTTAATGATAATAGGACAGCATAAAATCTTTTAAATAGAAATATGAAAATTATTGTTATGGCCCATTTAAATATTGAAAACTTCTTTTATCATAAAAGCCTACGAACGTAACACCTACGCCGATGACTTTTCATATCCTTGTGCATAGACAAGTGAATTTTATAAATATACACTTACTGGTAACTGACAACAAGAATTTGGCTAAAAATATGAACAAAATTAAAGTGTCCTTAAACAAAATATCTGTGTGACTCATAACAAATAATCTGCTGACTCACAAGGGGCATCGTATCTCTTACAACTTGTTACAGAAGACAAGCTTTTGTCAAACGTTGAATATTACCATGGAGCGATACATTCTGAATCAAAGGTTATGTTAAAAGAAACACAGCTCGTTCCAACAGCAATACACCCATCAACGATGAACATAAAACGAGTCAATATTATGAAACTACCGAAGTTAATCCCAACAAAACTGAACATGTTTATTTAAAAAACAATACTAGGGGTGGGTGCTAAAAGTTTGTGTTTGTGCGGGACACAGTTTTACGATCGGGACGTCCGCCCACCACGGTCCGGAATCCAGGCGCCACAAGCATTAGACAATCCGATATCGGAATCGTATTCGACATTAACTAAACATAAAAATGTTTAACGTCACATAAATTATTAACTAAAGCAGCCGATTCGTTCACAGATCCGCACCACTAATGTTTTATTACTAATGGATGTCTATTGACTGCGTAATTCTAGATAATTTATTAGACGATCTGTAATTTGATTTTTATTATAGTTACGGGAATCGTAAAACTCTCCGTGGTGACGTTATGAATGGTAAATATTTTTTTAAATGGTTGTAAATGCAGCCCTTTTAAATATTTTTTTAGCCCACGCGGTGTCTTGTATGGTCGATGTCTCTCCAACAATACTTTTACACGGGGCATGATTTGGAGGACTCTGTATAAAGTAGGTCCCAAAGGACCCACACAATGCTTTGGGCATAATAATAGTTGTAGATTTGAAAGTGATTTGAATATGAATGGGCACCCTCCCGCGCTAGCTTGTAATAACAAATATGAAGTGTTGCTTTCATGCTTACCCCTCATGATTTTGACTCTGTTATAAAGAATTGATTTAGTACTGCTACAATTTTAAGTAATTATAGATCTGGTTGTAATTGTGTATTTTATGTTTTGTTGTGATTTGCGTGGTCGTTATTTAGATCTCATGTTTCAACCGATGCAATGTTTTGATCGGAGTGCCATTGTTGGAATATTCATTTAACTTGTGTAACTTGACAGTTACAATTTTAGTTCCGTTACTGTAGTTCGCCTAATTGCTGAAAAAGTTTGACAGGATTGAATAAACACCCACCATTTGCTTACTTAATTAGTAAGCGTTTAAGTTTCTTTGTTACTGTTTATTTGAAAGATTTAGTAAAATCTTTTGGGATTAAACTTAAGGATTCGTTTAAAAGATACTGTCAGGTCAGATAGTTTAAGGAGATGTATTCAAATACAAAAAATGTCGCAGCCATAGAATTTCAAATATTTTGAGTTGAAAGTTCAAAATGTCTTTAAACGTGGTTGCTTCCCCAAATGGAAGCCAAAAACAGAAAATATTAAAACAATTGACAAAAAATAAAATTCAAACGTTTTTAAATAGGGCCACCAATCAATACACTCAAAAACGAAATCTAAAACGTACCCTTAAAAACCGATCATAAATAACTACAATTAGCTCCCTACATACACATATCATTACATATAAATCCTATTTATTCAGCGAGGGCGTTAGTATGGCACCCTTCGGACACTGGACAGATATCGATCCAGTGAATTTTTGCAGCACGAACGTCACATGTGGCCGTTTTCCATATGCAAATTAGTGTTTCCCCTTGGTTTTAAGTGTGTTTGTTTTTTATGTCTCCTCCTACATTTATTTGCACACTTATTTATGGTCAGGGCTCGCGTTTTGCTGTAGCGAATATATCATCCAAGTAAGTACACGAACAATATTTTTCTTGATCATAATTTTGAACTGAGGTAGACTTGTTTAATGCGTAACTTTGTTGGTTAAAATTTCAGGTGAAACAGTTACCTCAAATTATTTCTATAATTATGTTTTTTAACTTTGTTGTCAGTATCATCATCTCAAAAAATTAATATAGCTTTACATAATACTTGCTGATTACCGCGGTATCCTTGCAAACACATAAAATCGAAATGTAATATTTTTACATTTTTTATTTCGCAAAACATCCAATTTTGGTGAAATTGGATGTTTTGCGAAATAAAAAATTTAATCTACACCAAACGTTTCCACCAAACCCGGACGGTACGACCAAAAAATAATTATTTCGCAGCTATTAATAACATGACAGTACCACCAAACAGCGTTAGGGCTGCGACACGCTAGAAATAAGCTGTCACGCGTCATATCAAATCGAGTGTCACGGCGGAATAGGACAGCGCGTAATTTAGGTGCGTTGCGCACGACAGCCCTGACTTTCAGCTTTTGTAACAAATCGAACTGAGAACGGTATTCCGTATCGCGATATGGTTTTAGCAATTGTTTTGCGTGTTCAGTTGGACGTGGGGAATTTAATTGTGTGTCTGTCATGTTGATGTAGGATAGGATGTAGGCATGGGTAGGTGTGTGGGTGTAGATAAGGTTTGTTAGTTAGAGATCATTAGTGATATAATTGAATATGCTTGGTAATGGTTAACATAGAAGTTTGGTTATCATTATACACTACAAGGTACGATTGTGAAATAGATCGCTTTTACTTGTGTAATTTTGTAGCACCAAGTAATAATCATGAAAAATGCTAGTTCTTTGTAAAAAAATACCATTATTTACCCAAGTAAATAGGTACTATGAATTTTCCACTACAATGGATGTTAGTAAAAGAATAAATATTGTGTATGTGATGGCAGTCAATCCTGCTGCTCAATTTCATTCCACACGAGTGACACCAAAATGAATGCAGTTCGTACTGAATTAATGTTTTTATAAATTCCACTTTTTATGTCACCTGAATTATATTGTATGAAAAGGATTTATTGCTTTTCCCTGCTAAAGCTTTAAAGCAATACAGCGCACTTTTTTCCTTTTGTTTTTATTGAAAGGATTTCAGGTGTACAACAATACGTGATGGATCGTCGATTTTTCTGAAAACAGGGATTTTTCTGTTATTATTGTTTTCTATATTACTGCTAAAGAGAAGCTTATTTACTCTTCATGAATTCAAAATATATTTTTACTAAAGTCTGTTAGACTTTTGATAGTAGAAATAATTACGCTTAGCCAAGCACCATCTAAAGTGCCTCGTCTTAGTTGATATGCCAGCGTGACACGCGACAAACCGTTGATTACTGGCGTGACAACTGACTAGATGACGGCATGTGTAATTAATGTGTGAGATGTTGATCAAATTTGGTTTCAGCTAAAGACGAAGGAAGGCCTAATATAAGAGAAAAAATATAAAGATTAGCTACAAATAAGATAAAATAAAAAAATAAAAATTACACTTTTCTGAGAAAAGCTTATTCTGACAATAACTAAAATAAATATCGTGAGGCACTATCTAAGATATGAAAGTAAAACCTATGCAAAAACAGTACCTGTCATAAAAAGCTTTGAAAACAGAGCTTTTTTTATCTTACAAAAACTGAAACAAGAACATAAGCATCGTCCACGCCGCCCTGTCTCAGTTGATATGCGACGTGACACGTGACACGCCGTTGATTACCAACGTGACGACACAACTAACTGGGTGACGCGACATGTAATTTTTGTGGAAGATGTTAATCTTATTTTGGCGTGTCAGAGGAATTTATATGGGTGGGAATAAAGTGTATGTCTAGAATAATGATAAAAGAAAAAGGATAAGAAAATATAATAAATTCGTTGTAAGCAATATTTAAGTACATAGAAATATAATTCGAATATAGTGCCGTCGCTATAGATGTAAAAATCACTTGAGAAGTTTCAATCGATGCAAAATTTAAAGGAAATTGCCTAGTAGCCAATTTAGATTATATAGCCGATATACATTGAAGCTTTGAAACCATTTTATCCATTAATAATATCAGAATAGCAGTCGCAGCCATAGAGCTAATGCTTTAAGAATATTAAAAAAAACTGGCCAAGTGCGAGTCGGACTCGCACACGAAGGGTTCCGTACCACAAGGCAAAAACGCCGAAAAAAAACACGTTTGTTGTATGGGAGCCCCCCCTTAAATATTTATTTTATTTTGTTTTTAGTATTTTTTGTTATAGCGGCAACAGAAATACATCATCTGTGAAAATTTCAACGGTCTAGCTACCGCGGTTCTTGAGATACAGCCTGGCGACAGACAGACGGCAAAAACGCCGAAAAAAACACTTTTTTTTTGTATGGGAGCCCCCCTTAAATATTTATTTTATTTTGTTTTTAGTATTTGTTGTTATAGCGGCAACAGAAATACATCATCTGTGAAAATTTCAACTGTCTAGCTACCGCGGCTCTTGAGATACAGCCTGGTGACAGACGACGGACGGACGGACGGACAGCGAAGTCTTAGTAATAGGGTTCCGTTTTTACCCTTTGGGTACGGAACCCTAAAAAGCAACCATCCATATTCTAGCGATATCAGTCCAATGTTTTCTGAATCTGGTATTATTCTTAGCAGTATATCTTAGTAGCAGCCTTTTTTTTGGGGTAGGAAATTATTAAATAACTTCTCCCGCTCTGGGAGGAGCGGAAGGGCGTGTCAGACTTTTACTGACTATAAAACCCACCCGTGTTCCTTCAGTTGCCTGTGCCAGGGTAACTCTTTCGAACAACCCGCGACCCTGGCAGCAGGCATCGGTCCTAGCGGACCCCGTCAGGTAGTGCTGACATCTCTTTGAGGCGCGCGTGGAACACAACGTACCGTCGACCCGGGCCTGGTCCTTACCGGTCCGTGAGCTACTCAGTAGCAGCCTGGTGTCCAGGTTTGCGCCCTGTTGATGGCCTTATTACATGAGACTTAAATGTAACTGGCGAAATGTTGGTGTTCTATACATAAGTACAGCATAATCAGCCTATAATGTTCCCACTGCTGGGACACACACCTCTCAGCGAGAGGGAGTGGGCCGTATTCCACCATGCGGGCTCAGTGCGGGTTAGTAGGTTTCAAATTTATTTATCACAATTTGTACAAGAATTTAATAGCTGGTGATCCCCAAACTAGGCGTTTGCCTGTATCTTGGGAGTCAGAGTTTCACGTCTTCGAATTTTTGGTTTAGGACATTTATTATTTTTTTTTATATAAAAACGTTGCCCCACAATAGGAATTTCTCCTGTATTGTGGGTGCGTCTACAAACATTTAAACTCACTTACACAAACAGCCAGACCCGGAACAACTACTTATAAGTCATACAAATATTTGTTCCGTGCGGAAATCGAACCCGCGACACGCAGCGCAGCAGTCAATCGCTTAACCACTGCGCCAACCGTGCCGTCAAACACATGCCGGTTTCTTTCACCGTTTTGGTATAGGTACACCTGCCTGTGCCTAGCCCATCGGTGTATACAGGCGTTATGTTATGTCATGTCCAAATATAATTTTGGTCTTACATCAGGGCAAAGGTATGCGCGTCATGAAATCTATCTCCCACTTACAAACGTGAACTCGTAAGCATAACCAGTTCCTTGTAGTAAACTAGCAGCGCCCCGCGGTTTCACTCGCGTAAGTTTCGATCCCATGGGAACATCGGGATAAAAACTATCCTACGTCCTTTCCCGGGACTCAAATTATCTCTAAAATCGGTTCAGCCGTTTAAGCGTGAAGACGTAACAGACAGACACACTTTCGCATTTATAATAAAAAAATCTAGTTCCCCCGACCCACCCCGTCGCATCTCATCGCCTGCCCGCGCTATTACTTCGATTTTGCTTAGCGTTCTTTCTGACTTTTTTTCTTTTTGCTCGGCTCGTAAGGGTCATAGCGTGATGTTAAATAGCCCATAGCCTTCCTCAAGAGTTGGGCTATCAAATACAATAAAAAAAAAAACTAATCCAACTGGTAGTTCCAGAGATTACCCCCAACATACAAACTTACAAACTATAATAATATTATATAGTATGGATGTGCATAATTTAACATTTCATACTGTTATATCATTTGACTGACATCTTCCGATACTAATACGAGTGAAGTTGACTCAGGTCGTGGTCATAGGTACTGCTTATTATCTGAAATAATGTATTATTATCTGGAATATGAATCACTTCGTGTATTCTATTTATCTGAAAGTGATCACTCACTTCGAGGTCCAGTTAGAGGCAATGTTACTTCGATCTTGGAGAGGACAAGTTTCTAGGATATTTTCGTTGTAAAATTGATGGAAATGGATTGAACGATAGTGAAATATCATATTTCAAAACAATGTTAGACAAACTGTGTCTAAAAGATAGTGGAGAAGTGATGATTTGGATAATCATTGTCAGAAGGAAGACTTGTCCAGCAGTGGAAATTGCGAAATATGATATAGTAGGTACAACATTAATGTATCTACAAAATAATACTAATGTACAGACACCATCACACATCAATCTACACGAAACTGTAAAATTTTCTCAATCAACTTTGAACCTTATTAAAGAAATTTGACAGATTGTAGTTGCTTGATGTGCTGGCGTCTGTACATTACTTTTCTTGTGTTCAAAAATGTATATCACTCTTCTCTTATATTCAGTACCTAGTGTAATTAGTTAGTTGTTTAAATTAAATTAACAGACAAGAAGAAAATAACAAAAAATACATACAAAACTGATGCTTATTTCTAAGCAAATCACGATAAGAATTATGTGACTCTTCTATAGCATAAGAAGCAAATTTTTCTTCAAATTACCTACATCAGCTGATCTTACCTATATCAATCTTACCTATAACCATAAGTTATATTGACATGTAACAGCACCCTTAACCCGAAACAAGTAAACACCGATAAATTAGTCCCGCAAATTATGTCCAAATAGATCTGTTAGCGTCCCCAACCGTACATTAAGGCACATCTAGGTCAATTACCTAGATAAAGACCGGCGCGAAATTACCGTGTAATCAACGGATACTCATGAAGGTACGCTCGATCGAACTGATAATGCTACCCCAATATTAACACTTCTAGGAAATCATTGTAATTTGAACAAAGATAATGACACAGAAGCTTGTATCAATAACGATAATGCTGTTTTTTTGCCACCTTTTTGGCGTGTGACTTTTTTTTATTAAATCTTTGACACTTTTGACAGATGTGTCGGAGGTTTGATAACGTCGTATCGAAAATTAATTTTGCGATGATTTGGGTTTTGGAGTGTAAAGTAAATAATGTCAAACGTTATTGCTTTTGATAATATTGTGTCCACGCGGCGGTTTTTGACGAAAAGGTGTAATTTTATGAGAAAAAAACGCCCTTATCACCCTGTATTTGTCGAAATAGAGTAAGAAAAATGTAGATTGGCAAATTTTCATTGTGTTGATACTTAACATAATTGTATTATTAATGCTTTTAAGAGAAAGCTTAATTTTTCAAATCAACTGCGAATGAAAACAACATAAATGGATTTGGATTCATCCGTAGAAACTTATGTTTCAATTTCTGATGTAAAAATCTTAACGCCTGACACCCACAGCCTCGTCACAAGTCCTTAGCACAAGTATCAGATAAATACTGTCATCTTCGAACACCGAAATACTTGATATATCCCCCCAACGAGAGCCGTATGCAAATAATTGAAGCATCCGCCCTTGTCAGAAATAAAATGTATGCTCGTCTCGAAATCGTCACGTCGTCTGTCGAGGCGCGTGGCACGCGATTAGGAACACGTGACGTGCTTCTGACTTAACAAACACCCTTTAAATGTAGTGCGAAATGAGAACAGCCTGTGAAATGTTTTGTAAAAAAATTTGACAAGGCTGAAGTAGTGGGTGGGGTAAAAGTAAAAAGTGTATCTATGTGCGTTTAATGTGTTTACGTGTGAGCCATGAAGAGCGATGGAAATCCAAGAGATAAAATAACCAATATCGATACTACTTTAAAATTCAACCGCGAGACTCTGAACGATTTCTCACTGTGATACAATTTTTATGAAACTAAATTTGAATTGCATCAATGTCGGAGCGGCGGCGGCGCTGACAGTGAAAATGCTCTTAAATATTCTTTTAAAAATATTTTATCGTGGTAAAAGCAGTTTAAGTTGACACTCTAGTTTGAAATGTTTCCTCTGAAAAGAATAATAATTAATTAAAGTTGTATCATATGTAACCGTTCTTATGTTGTCTAAATTTTTGTTTTTTTTTTATATTTCTTCGTTTCTATTAAAAAATTGTATTCAATCTTTATTCCCTACACCAGTATGTTTATTCACATTTATTAAAACGTAAATTTACTTATAGATAACGTTTACTATTATCAGACACCTGCGCGCTATCAGCATGATGTGAATTAATATATTCAAATTGGATTTGCTATATGTGGATGTATCGTTAGCTAATTCGTTTAGTTTAGATAGTGTATGTTGTATCGTAGTGAGGTTTGCTCTTAAATATTCAGTTTGTGGTGGATATATTACTCTCTTTGACAGATTTTGCATTTATTTTGTCATCCTTAAGGTTGTAAGGTCTAAGCAGAATTCCTTGAAATTATTTCATCAAAATATTCAAGGATTTTCATCCAAACAATTAGAAATTGAATTATTTTTAGAAAAAACCATGTTTGAAATTATTTGTTTTACTGAACATTGGTTGAAAGATTATGAAATGTTAATTAACTATGAAAATTATAGTGTGGGCAGTTGTTTTAACCGAAAATCTATGCTGCGTGGGGGTTCATTAATCTTAGTAAAAAATTCTATTAAGTCTAAGACTCGTAAAGATATAGTTGATCTTTCGGTTGAACATAACATTGAACTGTCCTGTGTTGAGCTAGATAAGCATATTATAGTGTGCGTTTACAGACCCCCAAATTATCAAAACTACTCCATATTTGAGTCAGTAATGGAAGATGTTCTAGCAAAACTTGGAACTGGTAAAAAATCGCTAATTATCTGTGGTGACTTCAATATTAACATCTTAGAGAATAGTTCAAATAGCAGTCGATTATTAAGTCTCTTTAAATCATTCAATTTGTCAAATGTGTTTTCAGAACCAACTCGCATAACTATAAATTCTGCTACATGCATTGATAATGTTTTTTGTTGCTGCGACTACTTAGATAAAGCCATTGTGAACTATCTCCCTTCTGATCACAGCGGTCAAACCGTTGTGTTCAAGTCCAATACACTGTTACAAAAAATTCAGATAAAAACTAGACAAATAACACCAAGCAATCTAAATAGATTTAATAATAACTTAATTAGTAAGTTAGGTGTACCAGGCCATATTAAAAACAATGTGAATGAATTATATGAGGAGTTCTTTTCGATAGTGCGCACCGAGTTTAATAACACTTTAAAGATGAAAACTAAAACTATTTGCCCAAATTTTTTGTTTAGTGACTGGGCAACTAAGGGTATTAGGAAAAGTAGAGAGAAATTGTTTGAGCTGTATGGCCTTAAGCCTTATATTAACTCCGAAACTTTCAATAAATACGTTGCTACCTACTCTAAAACTTTTAGAAATACCTGCAAGACAGCGAAAGCCTTGCATATTTGCAAAAAGATTAAATCAGCCGATAATAAAATAAAGACGGTCTGGAAAATTATAAATGATGAAACACTAACCGAAATAAAAGACATAACAGTGATTTCGCACTAGAGACTTCGCGTGGTCTCATAAGCACTAACAAAGAAGTTGCTAAAGAATTTGTAAATTTCTTTACCAGTATCCCACATAAAACTACTGAAATCTTAGATTCCTCGCCTTTACGTTCTATTGATTTATTAAAAGCAAACGTTCCATCCTGCCAGATTGAATTTAAGTTCAAGCATATAAACCCTGAAATAGTAATAAAAGCTTTCAAGCAAATCAAGATCAAATTAACCGAAGATATATGGGGAATGTCTATCAAAGTATGTACCTCCATTATTGAGACTATAGCGCCGTACTTAGCATTAATATTTAATTTATGTGTGGATCAAGGAGTCTTCCCGGATCTAATGAAATACAGTAAGGTAATACCACTTTTCAAATCGGGGGACAGTAAAGATACCAATAATTATAGACCCGTATCCGTGTTACCAGTTTTCAGCAAGGTATTTGAAAAGGTGATGCTGAACCAAATGCTCAATCATTTTACCACCAATAAAATATTACACGACCAACAATACGGTTTCACCAAGGGACGTTGTACAACTGATGCCGGTGTCACCTTATTAAAACACATATTTACGGCCTGGGAAGAGTCCCAAGACGCCATAGGAATTTTTTGTGACCTCTCCAAAGCTTTTGATTGCGGCGAACACGAAACCTTACTGTTAAAACTTGAGCATTACGGACTGGGTAAACTTGCGCTCAGTTTAGTAAAATCTTATTTAAATGATAGACAACAGCAGGTTCAAATAAATGGTGTCAATTCACTCGGTTTAAAAGTAAAAATGGGTGTACCACAAGGCTCGATATTAGGTCCTTTCCTCTTTTTAGTATATATTAATGATCTACCCCACTTGTTAAAAACCCAACCACAAATGGTGTTATTTGCTGACGATACTTCCTTGATTTTTAAAATTAATAGACGTGCATCAAATCTTGACGACGTAAATAACGCCCTTCTGCAGATCCAAAATTGGTTCACTGCTAATAATTTAGTATTAAATGGAAAAAAAACGAAGTGCATAAGATTTTCTTTACCAAATTTCAAAAGTAGTAATTGTGAAATAGTATTGAATCAAGAGAAACTAGAATTCGTCGATAAAACTGTTTTCCTGGGGATCACGCTCGACTCAAGGCTTCAATGGGGTCCTCATTTAACATCCCTTGCAGGACGGCTAAGTTCAGCAGCATATGCTGTGAGAAAAATCCGTCAATTTACTGATGTTGATACCGCGAGACTGGTCTATTTTAGTTACTTTCATAGTATCATGTCGTACGGTATTTTACTATGGGGACGGGCTGCAGACATCGAGTCTATTTTTATTCTGCAGAAAAGAGCTATCAGAGCCATATACAGCCTCCGCAGGCGTGACTCTCTAAGGGAACTGTTTAAAGATATTAACATCATGACGGTACCTTGTCAATACATCTATGAAAATATCATGTACGTAAGGAAAAATCTACATCTTTTTAGTAAAAGAGGTGAAAGACACAATTATATCACTAGAAATAGGGACCAATTAGTTCAACCAGGTTTCAGGCTAAAGTAGACTCGTCTTTCATGGGCTACTGTTTAAAATGTTACAATAAAATACCTGCCGACATACTTCAACTGAATGAAACGAAATTTAAATCTTGTATAAAACGCACACTATGCAGCCAGGCATATTATAAATTGGGGGACTACATCGCCGATAAAAGTGCTTGGCTAAACGCTGGTCCTGCTCCATAAGGACGCACAAATAAATTGATTAGCATTGGAAAATACTGTTGAAGCTGCTGAAGATTTTAAAATACACTTTTTGCATTATATAAATTCAATCTCCTAGTATTGTATAATTGCATAGCACATGTGTGAGTACTATGTACATACTATAAAGCTTCCATTTACTGGGGACGCCTTTCATTGACTTGAATGTGCCCTGGCGGCTGAGAGAGTATGTCATGCTCACTCAAATGTCTCGCTGATGGTGGCGCGTGTGTTGGATCATTTAGCTCCCTATAAAATGGTTGAGCTGAATGGTGCTAATACATGCGTCATGTTCGTGAACGGGCGCCGGCAGTAGGGACTGGTCATCTCTTTGCTGCCATGGCTTATTTTAATTTTATTTAATATTTGAATTGTTTTTTATTTTCATTACGGACGCTTTTAACGTTCTGCATCGTTCTCACATGCATAATTTTTAACATGAATGATGTAAACAAGACTTTGTAACCATATTATTTTGATTTTAAAGAGTGTCCATGGAGTTTCTTGCCCGTTCTTCTCCATAGGTACCTACGCTTTGGAATGGGCAATCTAGCTTAATCTTTCTGACTGACCGACCCCTTGACAATTCAAAAGTGCCTGTAATTGGTTTAATTGAAATAAATGCTTTGAGTTTGAGTTTGAGTTTGTAGGTTTTCGTTTGTATAGTATGCTCTGATAGCGTGACTACTCTATGAGTATCATCTACAGCAATCATATTGATGATACCAGTTTTCAACATCTAGTAAAAAACAAGACAGTTTCAATCATAAATTATTTTCTTTTCTCCAATCTATCTTAAAAAAGGTTTAGATTACGATACTTGCTAAAGACCTCACAAAGAATCTTACTTCGATAAAAAAAAATCTCTAACTTTTGCTTGGAATCTGCAATATTAATTAAAGTCTGCAGATTGTAAAACTCACAATATTGACGTAGCAGTTTCTGCTGGAAAAATCCAATAGTTATTATCGAAAAGATTGAACGAGACTTAATGAACTCATTATAAAGTTGCGAAGAGTGCCAATTTGTGGTATAATTCAAAAGCGAGTGGATATTGGTTGTGCTTTTTAAACTACTATCTGACCCGTGCCCACTCCGTTGGGCGATAATATTAAAAACACTTTCGAAGAAATTTAGTGAAGAAAAATACTATGATTTCAAGATTGTCAAGTTTCAAGTACCTAATAAATGTCAATGACTAAACCAAATAAAGACTTGGCTAAAAGGTCCCAGTAACCAGGCCATTAAAATACCAAAAAAAATAAAAACAACCTAAACGTCTTTTCATTTTTCGGGTTATTATATAGCTTAAGACATTCACAAATAATGTGGCTTTGTATTGGTAAAAGAATTTTCAAAATAGGTTCAGTAGTCGAGATTACACCCTACAACCTCACAAACTTTACCTCTTTATAATATTAGTTATAGAAGTATAGTTATAGATATAGATTTTGATCCTAACATGATTTACTATTTTCGTCACATCTCGTATAGGCATAATTTTTTGTTACTTACCAAAACTGTCGACTAACACTAAATGCTTTAGTTAATTAAAAGCACTTGTAAATCGACTTTATTCATTCACATATTATTATCTGGATTCTGGAACTACCGTACTTATATTTTATCCACAATTTATTGATTTCTGGATGTACAGTCAACAAAGGAGTTAAGTATACAGGAACGTCGGATATAGTTGAAGTTTACTAAGAAACCGATGGATGTTCTGGACTGAAATTTAATTTAATAAATGAGTTGTTTGTTTTCTATTAATAAACTAAAATTTTATTCGAGAATATCCATCGGTTTCTTAGTAAACTTCAACAATATCCGACGCTCCTGTATACTTAACTCCTTTGTTGACTGTACCTAGTGATTGATTTTTGATGTAGTCTTTGATTAACTTAGTAAATCTAGCCACTCTCGTAACTTGGACCAAAAACCAGTTCTCACACGTGACCGTAAGGGTTCCACCGTT
This sequence comes from Oligia fasciuncula, assembly GCA_963082905.1. Classification (NCBI taxonomy): domain Eukaryota; kingdom Metazoa; phylum Arthropoda; class Insecta; order Lepidoptera; family Noctuidae; genus Oligia; species Oligia fasciuncula. The sequence goes on along the minus strand of OY720392.1, from coordinate 2,401,246 downwards.
AATTAATTGAAGGAGACTTTTCATTTGTCGATTGAACCCATCGTTAGCCGGAGTCACCTTTGCAAGACTGAGGGTGTAAAAATCGTGCACGTGGCCGGGTGCAATTTCACCCCTTAGGGGATGTTTGGGTAGCATAAAACAATCAACACTGATTGTTATGGTAAAAGGTTATTGAATTGTGTGAGTCAGCTGTTCTTGGGTAGTATTTTGTTGTGGAAATAACCTCGGTGTTTATTATTATTTCATCGTCTCCTGTAATGAGTATATCTTTATTGCTGTAACCATCCATTTAATTTTGAGTAGCATTTAAGGTACCTACAGTCATCCCATATTAGTTTGGTGATTCTGCAGTGAATATATAATTCAAATCAACCAGTAACAATACGGTTTAATAATACCATCTACCAAAGTTAGACACTAACAAAAACATTTTGGACTCACATTCATCTTATAGAACATTTCAAATACCTAGACTAAAATGGCCCCAGCATAGCAACTAACACGTGTACCTGTGCATGCAGTAACTTAGTTTTTGAACCTTTAAATGAATTAATCCCGGTGAATTTTGCAGCTACAGGATATGCTACAACCGCTCTGCATAAAGTAAGCATAAATATCAGGAGGTCTATAGATAAAGGTGTGAACTTTGTACAAGAAGAGCAGCGGTAAAAGATAAATAAAGAAGCTAAAGCTGTTACAACTTTTGGTGAAAACCTTAAGATATAGATGATTTCATACTAGAATATAAACACAATATTGTTGTCATTGTTCACAGACATGTAAATTACTCTATTCATGCAATTTTATCAAGTGCAACCAGTCTAATTTCATAATACTTTAAAGATAAAGTCATTTAACATTTAATTCTTGCTTTTGAAACTGACGAGAAAATAGAGCAGGCTGTCAACTACAATACAAGTTACTTGAGAACTCAAACAACAATTGTAATTTACGTGTAGAAGTTTATTCGAGTTGTTTTGTAACATTGCTGCACCATTGTAGAGCACTTATGTAAATGTTTTACTGATAATGATATTATACATATTAAGGGCCTCAGTTCACTTAGTTGATGTTAAAGCCGTTCATTGAGGATGACTAGTTGCTTGATGTCATTGTCCTAAGGTATTTCAATTTTTCATCATCCACCATTACCGAATTTTCCCCAAACGCAAAGAATATTATAATATTAACATTGTATATCGTTTTCGTTGCATTTAATAACAATCATCAATAAACATTTACCCTTTTATTTATTACGTTGCGTAAAGTTAAGTAATGATTGGCGACTGTTTAACCATACATTTTTGACGATTAAACGTCTCTTATTTTTAAGCAACTTTATAAATAAACCAAAAAAAAAAAGGTTTACAAAAGTCATTTACATGTGCAAAGACATCTCCACAACTTGTATCGAATCACAAGATGAAAACAATGATTTCCCTTGACAAAATTTGCAAATATTCCTATGTCCAAGAGGCCTATGTCCAGCAGTGGACGTCTTTCGGCTGAAATGATGAATACTAATATTTAAAATAGTATGTTTCTCTTAATGAAGACATAACATTTAAACTAGGAACAATAAGTAAGAAAGTACTTAATTCATTAGAACCATGAGAATTCATTGATAAGCTGAGAGCAGTCTCACGCCATTTGAGGCGTAATCTTTTCCATTGTGTTCTTGGGAGAACAATGCTAGTGCTAACTCATCAATCAATTATTTATCACCTATTAACTGTGTAGTGATTATCATAAGCTTTTTTTGTTTCATTGTGTTTCTGTTTCAGATTTGAATATATTTCTAGTTTGTTGGATTGTACGACTTTCTAAGTTATCTGTTTATCTATAGTGCTGTCTGCTTTCTATTAAATGTTTAAGAGGTATAAATCTAGTATAGCCGGGTCAATTCTGTAAAAATTTCACCGTGAAAACTTAGGTGAAGTGTGTTGGTTTTTGCTAGGAATTGACATTATTGACAGCTGACTCCACGCTTACTTCACCAACATTTTCACGGTGAGATTTTTACAGAATAGCACCACTGAATCTTGTTAGAGCTTTTGATGCAATGGATTTTTTAAATTTTCCTTAAATAATTTTGAAGTCATTTCTTCTACTTCATCGTTCTCATATTTTAAGAGAACCACTTTAAAATTCTCCTTTAAAAGCCATTTTAAATTCGACTCCCCAAAAAAAAGAAATCTTTAGTTTTTTAACGATGAATCCTCTATATCATCACGCGCCTCCCTTGAACGTGGCCACCATCTCGCCAGCGCTCGCTCGAGGCCGGTATATTTCACGGGCGGTCTGCATTTAATAGCCCAGCGGTTCCCCGATAATTTTATTATTGGTGGATTTTTTTCTCTGCCAATGACGTGCCAGCCATTCTCATTGAAATAAAAATAATAGCGTTAGTTTAGTCAAATATCTTGGCGGGGGTTCGTTTTAATGGCCTGATGTCTGTGGTTTTTTTATTCTGGTCTATTTGGTTTTGTGGGGCGGGCCAGGGTATTAATTTTGTAGGCAATTAGCCTGCTAGTTATGGGTTTTCGGGTGTGTGGAACTGATTTTAGCAGTATATTTTTTGTTTTGTTAATTTAAGGATGTAGAAGCTATTTAAAAACCACTGAAATGAGATAGACAAGTAAACGATTGTAGGATTTGCAAACTTTTAAGTACGTTTTGAGATTTATTGTCTCATTTATTGTTTATTAAGTACCTACACATTATTCAGCAATATTAGAGCTTATTAGTCTATTCGCACGAATTTACTCGCCCGTAACGGGCGAGTCGTCACGTTTGAATAATATTTTTTTTTCTATAGACGGCTCGAAATGTATCAAAATGTACCAATTCGTACGAATCGCCCATAGAAAAAGTAATATTATTTGAAAATGACGATTCACCCATACCTATCGGGAGAGTAAATTCGTGCGACTGGACTAATAAGCCTATAAATGCTGCTGTCAACTGATTAAGGAACTTCACAAAGTTTACAAAACAAACTAACCAACCATAATTATAAAAGTGGTAAATAATTTTTTCACCCTTTATTGGCAAAATAATATTAAATAGGTACCCCTTGTAAACATTTCATCTTCACACTGTACCATGGGAACCTAAAAGTTTTTTAAGCGTAATTCGAAACGATGACTTCATTTTCTAAATTAACAAACATGACACAATCAGGGCCCTTTTCTCAAATAATTTTTCTTTGTTAAATTTTTGTATTATGAACCTAATTTTTTGAGTCATAAGGGTTAATATAGTGTGGGTAAAGGGCTTTTATGGTATTGTAGTGTCATACAGGGGTTCGGTATGAGAAATGTGGGTACGAACAATAAAATAAAACGGTTGAATAGCCCGATACGGTGCTGCGGGGTTCAAATCGATTAGTGCCGTGATAATAGCCTTATGAGAGGGTGTCAAACTATTCATGTTGGGTTGAGACTGTCCGGGATTCAAACGGGTTGACTGTTGTGTAAAGATATTGGAAATTCTGGTTAATTTATTTATTTTTGGATGGAAAATTATCAAATAACTTCTCCCGCTCTGGGCGGAGCGGAAGGGCGTGTCAGAATTTACTGACTAAAACCGAGCCGTGTTCCTTCAGTTGTCTGTGCCAGGGGCCATGGTATCTCTTTCGAACAACCCGTGACCCTGACAGGTTCTTTTCACTCTCGAAAAGTAGGTACCTCTACTTACAAATTGAGAATTTTATGTGATTTGGAAATAAAATATTAACAAAAGGCACACAATTTAATATCTGCTACTACATAATATTAGTTAGTTAGACAATTTCACTCTGCAAAGGCTTTACCCGTAAAGCTTCTTAATAGAAATTTCGCCTGCGTCCGAATTTCAAGCCGAACGATGGTCTCCCCTAATCCTCGTTTGATCACTTGATCAATTTGCACTAAGCCCCATCTATCTTACAAACGCTATTTCTTAATCGCATTAGTATCTACCTATTTTATTTAAGTGTTTTTTTTTTGTTATTAAGTATGCTATTATGAGTTTTTTTGCCTTTTTGATTGATTCATTTATTGTTTTAATTGCATAGATTGTGAGCTACCATTTTTTGCGTTTTCTTTTCGAAGTTTCTTTTATTTTAAATCAGAGACTTTTAAATATTTTTTTTTTCATAAAATCATAAGCTTACATCTCCTAAGCCTCCTTCCCATTTAGGAAGGTAGAAACTACAGAACTCCAACTGATACGATCCTTACATACCTACTCTTTGCTTCTGTTTCATAAAATTACTGTTGTTATTGTTTTCTTTTAATAACAAAACTGTCAATCAATAAATAAAAGACATTCAAAACAAAAAAAAAAAATATTGGGTTATAATTATTTAGATACTCATCTCATGCCATAAAAGGTTTCCTACGTAAACATACCTAACGAAATAAAATTGACACGTTAACAAAATTCAGAACAAACTCGTAACTCTCGATCCCAATTAAAACACCATTTGTCATCACTCCCAAACATTTTAACTCCGACATATTTGGGCACAACAACACAAAGGAAATTAAATTGACTAGTGCTGTACCAAGGACAGAATAAAAATAAATCATTCATAACACTCAACACTTCGCAACGAATCGATTCAAAAAACTACGTTCATTGAATCGATAACAATGAAAATCGCTATAACAAAAGCATCCGCTTCGTTTCATTTGAGGGATGAGAGGTGCGCGAGGATCCTTTGAGAGATTTTTTAAACCTGTTACTAGGTTTAGCAAAATATTCCTATAAAAAATAAATTACTCGTTAGTCTAAAAACATGAACCTAACTGTCCTCAGGTTAGAAAATTGATATGCTACAGAACAAAGACTTATTGAGCAAAGAGAAACTTCATCATACAAGGGGTAATTAAAATGACAACTATGGAAAAAAAAATGGAAACCTCTTAATTGAAATTATCATTAGTAACAACTTTTACTATTGGACTAATCCTGAAATCTCAAACAAAAAATTGCTGCTTCATACTCCTCGACAAAATGTAGGGATACCTACTACAGCAAATTATAATTTATTCACGTTTTCTGGGTTGGTCCCTGGTCAAGTCATTCGTGATTTATTTTTATTTATGTATTTATTCTTTAATTAAAACGGTTTACAACCAATTACAAGAATTAAAGACAATTTACACATACACATATAACATTAAATATAAAAACAAGTATAAATAGTGATAAGACCACAAACTTAGAAGGTCTTCAGTTATTTCAATTACACCTTCTATAATTAGTTATCTTTTATCATCAGGGTTGTCTAATGAATATTTAATCTAAACAAAGTAACTTCTAAACTTTAAAAACAGTCTCTCACAACTTGCGCCAAACATCTATAATGAAAATCGCCATAACAAAGAGCTAAGCTTTGTGCAATAAAAATATAAATAACCGCCAGAACAATAACTCTTAAACGCATTGTTTTATAATTAACAATAAATGCATTATTAAATAGTCCTATAGTTCTAGAGACTTATTATCAAGATGTCAACGTTGTACTTAGATACGCGAATAGTATGTTTGACAGTGGTCCCGTTCAAATGTAGGGCTAATTGTAGCAATGTACAGGCATTTGGCAACCAACTACTGTCTTATAAGGTCGTCTATTCTCTATTAAGCTTAACTGTTACCAGGGTTAATGAACTAGCAAGTCTAGCTACCAGATTACTTAGACAAAGTGACATTATATCAGCGATAATGATGATAGGAATGTCATAAATGTATTGGATTGACACAACCAAAAAGCTTGTGTCAATTCAGTTGAAAGTCGTTGTAGAAATACGGACTCCTTTGAAAGCGATTGTCACTTGTCTATTCACTTATGACTATCTTAACATAAATACTAGGAACAAACACAATTTTGTTATTCCTACAACAAGGCTCAAAAAAATAGGTGGCTCGTTTAGATGCGAAAGGAAAACGTTTTTATAATAAACTTCCTAGCCACATTCAAGAACTAAGCCTTAATAAATTCAAATCTTTTATAAAGCGAAAACTATGTCAGAAAGCCTATTATACTGTAAAAGACTATATTGAGGACAAAAAGGCTTGGGATTGAGCTGCTCCAATAGGTTTAGAATGTTGTTTTTATTTTGCTATTTTACACTTTAATCATTTTCTTTTTTTTTTAAGTATCTATTTACTTAAATAATGACATGTACATTTACTGTATAAAGTATTATATGATTTTAATTATTGTGAATGTGAGGACTATGTGGGTAATTTTTTATTTTTCTCTCTTCGTTTTAATCATGATCTGGCAGTTTGAGTAGTTTATGCGGCCTACCCAAATGTCCTGTCTTGGTATTGTTCGTCGAATCGTTGAGCTCCTTAAGTTCTGAGTTGAGCTGCACGGTTACTGACAAATGCGTGCACTGACTGGACAGGTCCGCTCAATCTGTGTGGTTCTTTCCTCAAAAGACCATTTCAGACACTAATCTACATGGTCCTCAAAGATTATGTCCGGATTTTTTATATACACATTGACATTGATGAATTTTATTTAGACAATGACATGAATATTTACTTTGTAAGTAATTTTTTTTTTATTTTTTTTATTTAATAGTGTGAATGTGAGGACTATGTGGGTCATTTCTTTTTTTCCTTCTTAGTTTTAATCATGATCTGGCAGTTTGAGTAGTTTATGCGGCCTACCCAAATGTCCTGTCTTTGGTATTGTTCGTCGAATCGTTGAGCTCCTCAAGTTCTGAGTTGAGCTGCACGATTTTTGACAAATGCGTATACTGATTGGACAGGTCCGCTCAATCTGTGTGGTTCTTTCCTCAAAAGACCATTTCAGACACCAATCTACATGGTCTTCACACGATCTGACCAACTTTTTGTCTGGACTTTAAAAGAAACTGTGACTTCTGAGTTTGTTTCGGCCTTTCTTCTCAGAATAGTCAGTTAGGAAACGCCGACCTCATCTAGTTTAAACCTACTTACAGAAATAAAATCATTTATCATTATCATTTATCATTATGCCACTATAAGTATAAGTGAGCTGAGGATATCCCCTAAATCTTATTGAACATACGAATTGTAGTGCAACGAAGATTAAAAACTTCCCTTTGCAAATACAAAGAAGGAATATAATGCTGCAGCAATTAACAAAAAGAAAAACAAAGATCTAGACTATCCCACAGAAGTAAAATACAATACAAAGTCACGAACCGAACCACAAACAAGGTATTAAAACGGAAAACTTCTTTGAAAGTTCGCGAACAAATAATAAGAATTAGCGACATTTTACGACACCCAAACATGGGCTTATGGTGTAAAATAAGAAACTATAAAACACAGAGTTGCGAGTTGTTAAGTATTTACAGTGAAAACATCAGCATTTTGTAGCTGTTTAATGAATAAACATTGAGACTTGAGACACTATTCGATGTTATGCAACTGCGAGAGTTGTACGATTGTTGCTTAAAGGTTGATTATATGTTTAAATATTACTAACTGTGCCATAAACGTTGCCGAAGTTACTCTTTATAACATATGCCAGTGAAAGTCCCGTCAAAATCGGCCCAGCCGTGTTGGAGACTAGCCGGTACAAACAGACAGATAAAAAATTGTTTTAAGTACCACATTTAATTTTTACATTGCAAGCATTGAGTAAAAAGCTGTTATTTTACATTACAAACATACACTTCAATTTTATTTATGTGTATAAATATAGAGGTAAATTATAAAAAAGCATAAAAATATTTACATTCCGATCGATGCGATGGTATGTACAAAAGATTAGGCAAGTTTTTTTTTGTAATCTTATCAAGATGCCAAATACAAAAGCTAAATAAAAATTCAACTTTTCTAAAAATAACCAGTAAATTACCATCTCAAATGTTTTATTTTCGTGACAGTTTTATTTTCATGACACTGACAGAAAAGTGACAATCGCTCGACGAAATGAAAACATGCAAATTCCAACTTGAATGTTTTATGTTAAATAATAAGCGATCTTCAAGTTCTCTCACACCCACAAGATTCCCATCGAACCAAGCATTTGTACAACAGTTGCAAACTATTTATCTATAGGTCAGCAAAAGCAATAAAACTCTACAAATAATTATTCACAGCACTAACATTTGCATAACGTTATCCTGGCACGCGATACCGCCATAGAACCGCAACTTTACTAAAACGGAAATCCATTAATGTTTTTAGTCGCTCACATGTCATCCTTATCAGGTACGAAGAAGCGATGTATGTTGTACAAGCCGGTTCGGTTGTGAATGAGGTTGGATTTCAGCGAGTGTTGGAACGGGAAGCATCTGCATTAATGCGAAAACATAGTAAGATGGAAGGTTGCTCGAATCGTCTGTATTTCATTGGTAATCAATGAACTATGTTGTTCAGAGAGGCGGCTCGATTCGTGAATATTCATAAGCGAAAATACACTGTAGAGGAATGAAAGGATTGTTAATCAAGTGATCTTCATTAAAGACAGGCGAATACGATTCGACGAAACGGGTAAAATAGTAACAAATATTCGCAGTGTGGTTTTCACCATTCTGTCTCTGCTTAGATTTTTTTTTCAGAATACTGTGCTATTTTTTTTTTATAATGACTGCTCATTATCCTAATTTTGCCGTTAAGGGTAGCCCATCTACTTTTTCAAGTCCATATGCGGGTAAATAATTAAATTTTAATTAGTATTGCAACCGGCGCAGCTCAACCGTCAAATCGCGTATGTTTCCATGCGAATGTTATCGTGTTCTTATCTGGCGCTTACATACGCACCATGGAACTTCGCTAATCGCCTCATCGCTTTGCTCCCCATAGATGCCAGCATTGATAATAACCCAAGGGTTTTATATCCGGATTCGAAGGGAGTTGCAGATTAGGAGCAATTTGCCATAGCCTAAAATAAGATAGGTCCTATAAAGGGGTTTAACGATGAATGGAAGTGGTGTACATTTTATGGAGAGTAGATCTGATATGGGATTCCGGTATGGTGTTTAGAAGATTAGTGTGCTGCGTAAGCAGCGGCTGAATAATGGTAATACGTAAAAGCGTTTGAGATTTGGGACTGCTATTTTGATGCTGTCGATAAATATACTATTATGATGGGAATTATAAATAAATAACATTTAGCAGTTTTGATAATAGTTTGAATTTTGGTAGTCTCTTAGGGTAAATTACCTAAAAATTAATCGAGATATTTACCTACTTTTTTAGGGTTCTGTACCCAAAGGGTGCCAACGGAACCCTATTACTAAGCCTCCGCTGTCCGTCTGACTGTCAGCGGGCTGTCTCTCATGAACCGTAATAGGTAGACGGTTGGTCTGTGGATGGTGACCATCTTTAGATACCGAGACCCCTCCGTGTCTCGGAAAGCACGTTAAGCAGTTTGTCCCGGCTGTCATTCGTGGATCTTTGACAGTCGTTACGGGTAGTCAGAAGCCCGAAAGTCTGACAACCAGTCTTACCAAGGATCGTATTACCCAGTAACTGGGTTGTGGAGTTTAGTTAAGCAGTCGCTCCATGTAAAATACTGGTATTCAGCTGCATCCGGTTAGACTGGAAGCCGACCCCAACATAGTTGCGAAAAGGCTAGGCAGATGATGATTTATAGGACTAGAACAAATCCTTTGACTATCAAAACATTTTAAATACTAGAACTCGCTAAATTACTGTACGAAACACAAAAATAAAAACGTACTCTGTGGTAAGCACTATCAACGAAAATGCCACACCAAAAAGAAGAAGACAAGACCCAATATTAAATAAAACACAAAACTATTACCACAATCATCCCCGAAACAGAACAGCACACGTAACCGAAAATCTACCCTCATTACTCAAACGTATTTCATTCCGGGCATTATGCCAAACATTCCTGGATTGATTCGGATACGTAGCAGGTCGAGTCGAATGCATAATACATGTGACCTTACGATCATGGTCCCTGAATATGAGAGCAACTGGCGTGGCCTGAAGGGTTTTGACAGACTCCGTTGTATTATCCTAGCTACAATTCACATGGAAATTCTGCCGGTATTCCTGAGCTCGGGTACAGAATAAAATATTCGTGTGTTCCGTATGTAGCCTTTGGAGTGACGCATTACCATATCTTTATTATTTGATGAGTAGAATTATTATGCAACGGCTAGGTAGGTAATACAATATGCATGTTAGAAAGGCGGGCAGTTTTCATTTTATTTCATACTAGCTTCCGCCCGCGGCTTCCCCCGCGAGGTATTTCTATAAAAACCATCCTATGTCCTTCCCCGGGATGCAATCTACATATCTCTCTGCCAAATTTTATCGAATTCCGTTCAGTGGTTTAGGCGTGAAAAGGTAACATACAGCAGACAGAAAGAGTTACTTTCGAATTTATAATATTATTATGGATATAATTTGATACTTGGCCCACAAAATTAAATTCGTACTGTAATCCAGTTTTGTTATTTTCTCGTTACTAGATTTTGGTGGCACGAGAAAATTGGAAAGAGAATCAAACAAATTCAATACAGCACAATGTACAGTGAACAGTTTTCTAATGCGAAATGCAACTTGGCAATATGCCAACAAAATGCAATGATAAAAATAAATCCTTGCATTCATCACCAAAACAAAAATTCACTGACAGAAACAAATGAGCGCGGCGCTCTTCAATTGTCATTTCAAATCCACAGATCTATAAACAGGATCAAGGTATTACGTCACGTTGTCAGCCTATAACAAAATGGCCACCTATAATTCAAAAAGCAAAGTTTCAAATATCCTGCCACGTTTTTCAAACAACTTGGAACTGTTTAATCATATTTCTACTTTGATATTCCAGGGAATAAAATCCCAACTAGCACAAAAGCTTAGCGCTTGTTCAAAAATAGTTTCTGAACAAAAATTGCATAACAAGTTCCCTGTTCGAGAATAGTTGCATATGATAATGCGTTTCTTCGCAACAGCTCGGATTGTTTTAGTTTAAGCATTTGCTACAAAGGTTTAGATTCAAAGCTGAAGTATTCTTATGTGCATATTTTGTTTGTTCCGTCATTTCTGTTTGTTTATCGTCGCAATATTGAGATTGCCTCGAAATGTTATTGCAAAGGGATATGAAGAGGCGGATACAAAATACAATAATCTTCATATTTTTATCCGCACTCCTCGTCCCACACACAGAAAACTCTGTCTCACAAGTACCATTAGACAAATCTAACGCACAAACATTCTCATAGACCCAGGAAACAATATCTATAGGCTTTATAAATTTTGCGCCGATAAGGAAACTGTCTCGATAGCAAAAGCGGACGATCCCCTTTGCTCCATTTCGATCTACAATTCAGATATTCAGAGCAATAACGAAAGAGAAACGATATCAATACAAAAATATTCAAATAAATTTAATGCTACTGCACTTTCATGGTGCATTGCATTAATTGTGACCTACTAACCCGTTCCTTATGCCTTGTTTTCATGTTGAACCGAGGCTCGGCGCGTTGCAGCAGTGCTTGCCTTATAAAAATGGATGACGCTGTTTTTTAAAATGGAACTCGGTTACATGTTTAGTCTGCAACACGCGTCGGTTGTTTTAGTTAGTATAAGGAATGGATTAAAGGATATTTATATAGATACTGGAGTACTGGATCCAAAGTTGTTTTTTTAACGGCACTATTAACAAGTTTAGGTTTTGATGTGATTTGTGATTATGTAGTCTACAGGAGCATAGGTAGCCCAGTGGTAACGAACCTGACTTAAGAGTTGTAGGGCGCGGGTTTGAACCCAGATCCAGACCCAGGGTCTTTACGTTGTGTAAATAATTTCAACACCATTCTCAAACCTAAGGTTCTCAAATCAAAAGGAAAGGATCGTGAGGAAACCGGCATTTTCGAGAATCTAAAATTCGAAGACATGTGACATTACCAACCCGCACTGGGCCCGTGTAGTAGATTACGGCCCACTCCCTTTTACCAAAAGAATGTCTGTGTCCCAGTACTGGGAACTTTGCAGGATGATTATGCTACTGATATAAGTTTAATTTTTGATGTGATTTTTGTTTCTGAAGTATACAAAATGAAATAATCTGTTTTGATTGCTAAGGTACCTACTTTAATATAATATACTCCCAATACAATATTATCTTTGAATAAAAGAAAATACAAACAGTCCAAAATAGATCACAAAGAAAAACCACAGAAAACCTACGATGCTACTCAGATAAAGGATTCACGGCCAACGTAATCAAACTAATGAGAAGGTCCCGGTTTGGCATTATCATTGGCCTAAAAGATAATAAACGACGAAACAAACGGAGCTTACAAAGGAATTTCTGGACCGTTGGAAACCGGTTTCCGAACTGTTAATTCCTAATGCGGATAATGAGAATGGTTAAAGGTCACATGCTGAATCAAATATTGAAGCCAAGGTTTTGGCCAACGTCTTTGCTAACGCTATTGAAATTAGTTGTCGTATAATAGATAGAATAGATTCTAATACAGAATCTTATATTGATTAATGTGACCTATGCCAGTGACTTAATCCGAATATTTCGGCCCCGACACATCGTGTCGCATCCTATCGGTCGCCCGTGCTACTACTTCGTTTTCGGTTAGCGTTCTTTGTGACTTTTTCCCTTTTGCTCGGCTCCTAAAGATCGTATCTCCGTAGCGTGATGTTAAAAAGACCTTCCACAAAAATTTAACTATAAAAATGCTTAAAGAATTTTTCAAATCTGACAGGTAGTTCCAGAGATTACCCCCCTACACTTACAAACAACTTTATAATATTAGTATATATGGCAAAGGATTAACTCTAGGCCTCACAGGAAAATCAGGAAATATAATAAATGTAGAAAACAAAACTAACAAAGTTGAAGATGTAAAATAATGTCAATTTGATGACTAAGCACTTAAAGTTATTTAGTAGTTATTTAGTAGTTACAGTAGCTGAAACTTCAAACTTGATGGAATGTTACAAATAGAACTATATCAGTTAATCTATACAAAATATTTGAATGTTCTTCTAAAACTATATTTAGAAAATATTATAAGTAAAAGTTGACTCCAGGGGAATGAGAAAATTGTTAAACATGAGACGCTTACTCCATTGAGAATTTTACGAAAAGCTATTCCGTTATCCCAAGTTAACGATGTATTTATACCTCGTTGAACAATTTTCTCTTTAAATTGAGTAGTAAAAGTTGATAATGTAGAAGCACATAAGATTGGGAATGAAAAAAATCATAGCTTAAAATATTCAAGTACATATTACTTCATTTTGAGAGCTTCACATTATCAAAATCAAATAATTTATTTCAAATAGGAACATTAAAGGCGCTTTTGAACGTTAAAATTTACAAAACAGAATTGATTCTAGTCGCCATATTCCAGAAAAAATGTATATGACGAAATACCTACAAAAGAAGTCTTCATGAAATTTTATCGTATCTAATTACCTCAAAATAAGGAAACCAACTTTCAAACTAACCAAAACAAAACGTGACTTAACTACTGCATCCTGATCAAACGATAACCATGTTTAGAAGCAAAAAAATCTACCACGACTAACCAACGGCTTTCTCCGCAGCATTCATCCAATCAACCAATTATAAAACTTTACGGAGAGGATTTAGCCCATTATTTCATTGGAGGAAATTAACAATTGTGTCCAAATAAAGTTGTTGAGTAATTCCGTCATGTCAGTTATCGTTTGTCTTGTGTTGTAAAGAGGACGGGTTGATTGACTTATTTATTGGCCGTTGGACTAAATTATCGGGAATTAGCCTGTATGACGTTTTGATTGAAGGATTGTACTGGAGTTATGTTACGGCTTTGTTCGCTAATTTTTCTATAGTGAGCAAATAATAGCGAACATTTGTTCAATTGCTTTTGATTCAAATAAGACTTCATACTTGACTTTACAATTAATGATGTAAACGTTTTACTTAATGTTGAAGTTATTTTGTCAGAATAGTCAAAATTTTTAGACGTTTAAAGACGTTTCTAATCAGAACACCAAAACAAAACCAACCGACTTAGCAAAACGAACAGCATCCACCCACAAAAAACAATTTCGCCCAACCGATAGTGAAAAAAGAGAAACATTTCGCTATCATAGGTATAAAAATAATTTATCCCTTTGTACGGGACGTGGAAGCCATGAAAGTTGATACATACAAGGTGGCCGGTGAAGCCACCTGTTCTTTGATCGTGATCTGAAACCAAACAGCCAGAAAACTGTTTACAAAAAAACGCTATACTATTAGATATAACGGCTTACTTATTTGAATCAATGGCGCTTGAACTTTGTGAGAGAGTTTGTTACACAGCCTATGGAAAAGATAAATATAATTTTGGATGTACCTATATAATTTTGTTAGTTTGTTTTAGAGGAATGAAAGAAATATATGGTTTTATGGATATAGTCTGTAAGTATAATAAATTCAATGCCAAGAGTTTTATTGGTTGTGGATTTTTCTATTGATGTCGATTTCTGTGTGGTCTTGTCTAAGGTATTTTTTTCATATGGTTTTCGTAAAAGGGACATAATTATATCGTATTACGAGGTACTTACTACATGGGAGCCAGATTTATTTTTGGTAAACAGAATTTTGTGTATTCTTCACTACTTTAAAAAAATAATCTTGCATTAAGGATCATCATGTGCCTAGCCTTTTCCCATCTATGTTGGGGTCGGCTTCCGGTCTAACCGGATGCAGCTGAATCAGTATTATACAAGGAGCGACTGCCTATCTGACCTCCACAACCCAGTTACTGGGTAATACGATACCCCTTGATAAGACTGGTTGTCAGACTTTCGGGCTTCTGACTACCCGTAACGACTATCAAAGATCCACGAATGACAGCCCGGACCAACGCCTTAACGTGCTTTCCGAGCAACGGAGGGGTCACGGTATGTAAAGACGGTCACCCATCCACAGACCAACAACGGCAAGCGTAGCTTAACCTGATCGATCGACCTGTGCGGCTGTTATTATTTTTCCACGGGCCACCTCCATTATGGATATGGTCTAGAAGTGCACAATTAGATTCTGACGTCAATGAATGACAAAGTATGTACAAACTACGTATCTAGATACTATTTCATTCATGTCCCATGAAATACTATCAGCTGCATTAGTTGTAATGATTATTTACCTTGTTAGCAGTTCGTTGTCTTAGCCCACGCATATCAAGCGAATTATTTGCCGTTTTGGTGGCGTAAGTGTCGTTTGTAGGCAAAACAATAGTTTTGTTAAATTAACTGCTTAGCTCAGTTAATAATATTATTTTGCAACTGTCTCAATGCAAGGTAAATTCCTTAACTAATACAGATGTGGAGTGAGTACTGATTTTAGAATTATTTTAGACTTTGTTTTTTTTTAATGTTATGAGATTACGAAGTGGAAAGCTCTGTTAAAAGATAAATAAATGTGATAAAGGATTAACTTAACTTTTTTTTCGAAAATGTTCTAAGTAACTTTTTAGACCTTTGTATGAAGTTTCATTAAAATCGGTTTATTCATTTCGTAAAACAAGGGCTTGAAAGTTTGTGTGAAATGCCGTACGGCGTAAACGCTCTTAATAAATACAAAATTGAGCCTTTGAATGGATGCACAATATTTTCATTTTAGTTCCTTTATAGGTTGCAGCAAGAAACAAGTAACACGAAAACAAAATTTAAATCCCAAAATAGAAACCAACAAATACAGATACCCCGACCGATCCAAAACTACCCAATCGCTCATAACAAACGCTAACTCCAAAGTTCTGTCGCGATTTGTTCAAGTCATTAAACTGTTAAATTGTCAACTCGCCTTCATTGTGGAAACTTAAATGTAACTACACTGGAACACTGTCAGTTGTGAGTTAACGAACGAAAGTTTGCCAAGATAAGTGGGTCATTACTTGTTATGAAACGACTGACATAGGTCCTGTATTGATCTTGGGAGTTACGAGTGATTCGGTGAGTGAAGAATTTGATTTGGGGGAAATTATAACGTCCTTAAGTTGTAAGAGAAATGTTCAATCACGTCTTGGTTGATTTTGATACTGAGCCTCAACACTGCAACTTTTGATAATGTTATATTATTATTTTATATACAATGTTATTTTTAGTTTAGGCGAAACCTGAATATAGTTTTTTCAGAATAAGTAACTGAATCGATTCCAATAATGTTTACCCCATGTTATATTTTGTCCCAAAAATATTTAAAAAAGGTTAAAAGTTGGACACCGAGCGACACTAAGTAGGTTATCCAATCTCCGCGATCTTGCATGCATGTTTTATTTTAATTCTGTATGTATACCTACACATGTCAGAGCAAATAAAATTTCTTTCTTTCTTTCTTTCCGCGCCGAACGGTTAGGTACCTATTATACTATTATCAATGAGCGCAAGACGGCGCGGCGCGAGCGGCGCGGGTGAGCATGTTTTTGTACGGACAAACAGGTAATTTAACAAGCTTATAACTTTGTGATTTTTCATGATGCAGTTTTGAAATTTTGTACATAATAAATTTTTTACATAAAAATAGTAGACACGTTTCGAGTTTCGCATATTATACTAAAAATAATGTTGTAAGTATATTTATTTAACATAAATAAATTTATATTCCAATGTTCATTCACAATAGGTGAAGGTATTGGATCACTAAGCTCCCTTCAAAATTGTTGACCGGAATGGTGCTTATCCATATGTCAGGTTCGTGACCGGGCGCTGTCAGTAGGGACTGGTCATCTCTTAGCTGTCACGGCTTATATTAATTTATCTTAATTTCTGTTTTATTTAAACTTTTTATTACGGACGCTTGTAACGTGCACGTCTTTCTACATTGCTCTCACATGTCTAATTTCAACATGAATGATGTAACCAATATTTTGATTTAAAAGCGTGTCCATGGAGTGGCTTGCCCGTTCTTCTCCATAGGTAGATACTTATTACGCTTTGACCAACCCCTTGAGAATTCAAAAGTTATTGCCTGTTATTGTTTTATATGAAACAAATGCTTTGAGTCTGAGTTTGAGTTTGATAGCTTGTCTGTATAGTTTTCACTTCACAGCTTTAGTTTTCAATCAATTTTGGTTATAATGAGCAAAGTTTGGTACCTGTAATACCGCTAATAGATCACTTTCCGAACTACTCTATTGTATAAAAGGGTCGACATCAGTCTGCACAGCCTATTACTTCCTGATCGCCTGCCTGCTTGCTAAGCTCAGAAGCTTAAGTATTTTAATGCGTGTTCGTGACATTGAACGCACGACAACGTCTCAATTTAGTCGTTGACGTAAATTGTAACTTAACTTTGCTTTACAACCATGAGGAAAGAGATCACCAATGAAAAATCCAAACGTGATGATTATTACAAACGTGGGTATGACTTATCAACTTTAATAGACGAAGGCCTGAATTTAGGAGCAGATAACACGAATTTAAAATATGAAACATCTCAATCAATAAATATCAAGGAACAAAACCCATTCTTTGCCATTGAATTAGTCAGTCCAACAGGATGTAAACAAACACAGTAGCTATAACTAACAAAATCACTGATAGAAACAGCCTCGTTACTCCAGAAATCCTGCCCTTTAGACAATGCTAGTTTGTTACACAGTTAAACGCAAAGGCGCCAAGGGAGGCACGTTAATCTGACAAGCAACAACACAGAGCTGCGGCCACTGGCTGACTTAACGGCCCCTGTCACTCCACCAAGTAACTTTCAATTAGGCCTTACCCTGCATTGGAACCGCAACGATTCCATCACAGACGTGAATCTCGAATTCAAACCTCTACATCGCTCGTTCAACGCCAGATTAGAGAACGAAGATGGTAATGAACTTGGCAATGGATTCGTAAGCACAGTCAAGAGAAATTAAAGTCGTGTCGCAGCGTAAACGTGGCTATTCTTAGCAATTAGACAAACCAGAAATTAGCAAATGGCAACAGTACTGTGTGGGTGCTCTCAGGAATCTTGTTAGGGGTCGAGTGAGTCAGTTAGTTGAGATTACAATGCCTAAGCGTCTCGTCCTTGTTTTGTTACAAGGAGGACAATTTGATTATAAAATTCCAGCCCTAATGCTCGAGTTTAAGCTGAGGTAATTTTGTTTTAACAATTTGGCTAATTATGAGAACTGGCTGGCCTAAAAGTATGAAGGGCCAGGAGAAAGCTAATTAAACATTAATTTTTTCACAAAGTATATTTTGGTATCGAGAGATGGAATTAAATAATATTAGTAAATTTTACATTTAGCAATTCTTTGATAGTGTTTTTACTATCTCTGATTCAGAGTTGATTTATTCTTAAGCAATCGATCAATAGCTATGTAAAGTAAATTGGTTATAGCTGAGTTTCAAAACAATTCGGCCTTGGGTTACACCTGAGAAGATATTATAACTCAAAGCACCGCATTATATATATTTTGCACAGATCCAACGCGAACATTTTAGAGCAAAGATTGAAATTTGTGGACACAAAAAACGCCCACCGAAATTCATCTCGAATATTTTGTCAAACACCATTCTAAGAAAGTAATCACTTCCGAAAGAACCGAGTGGAGATCAAATAATCTCCTTTGACCAGAATCAATATTTGAGTTCCAAATGGTACGTTTGTAAAGGATCGATGTGATTTGAATAAACATAGGTACTGTTACGGGGAATGTTTGATTCCAATCGATAAAATTTGAATCTACATGATTTGGTTGTTGATTTTCCCGTTTTGTCTATTTTGAATTGCTAAGATCGTGTCAATGCGAATAGCGGCAGTCTTTGTGCCTCGTTCTTGGAACAATGTTTTCGAATCGACTTTGCAAATACATGTAGCCATGATGAAATGCAAAACACACATCAATTGAAATTAACACGGTTGGTGGCCAAACAGTCACATCACATCAAGCTACCCAAAACTGTCAAATTTTCTCAATTAACCTTAAACCTTAAGCTTTAACGATAAAGTTGAAAATCTATTAAAGAAATTTGACAGATTGTAGTAGCTTGGTGTGCTGGCGTCTGTACATAATTTACAGTTGCTGCTACTTCCATTGGTGATGTCTACGATACCAAATAAACTCAAATTCTCAAAACCATGTAGCTTGAACTGAACAGAACTTTAACCAATTTGAGTCAACATTGCCGTACCATTTTCTTTCTCAGAACTCCCCCGCTCACTTAGAAATACTGAGAACAAAAACCGTTGAAAATGTCTGACCATCAAACAAGGCGTCAATATTTGCATCTCTACGTATTTGTACAGCTTCCCGACCATCATAGTTCTACTTCATAAATTAATTGCTCTCTGTAGCTTTAGATATGTCATTGAAATAAATCAATGAGCAATAATCGTTATAATACTAATTTATCTTCGCACCAATCACTTAATTAGCACGAAGGAAAGGCAACAAGAATTAATAATGAATTATGATCAGTGCTTTTAACACCTCTGTATAGGCTGGTTACAGACTTGATAGAAGATGCAGTAAATTTAACGCAAGTTACATACGATTAAAAGATAAAGAGTAAGACATTAATGTGAAAGTGCAAGAACGATCACATATAAAATGATATCCTAAAACTTGTCATACATCACAGAAACTGTAAAATGACTAATTCGCAACAGCCAGGCCTTGAAATAAGGTCAACGTCATCAATTACAAACAGAAGCGATAACATGGAGTAACTCCTGCATAAAGCCCTATTCAAGAAAAAAAAGATGAAGCATCAACTATCACAAAATAAAAACAGAACATAGTACAAGACAGTACAAAAGCAATAAAATAAGGACAATAGCATCGAACATCGAACAATGAAACCATTGTAAGAACGCCATTCACGTTAAATGGCCAAGCATTAATTGCAAATTCAACTGATAAGAATGAACAACTGCTTGTATGACACTTTCTCGGAGATAGCGATGTCAAATGTCAAATGTTGGGAGATAAAGGTGCAATATGTTTGTCCGGTCCAGCATTATCGTATACAACAACGCTTTAACATTAAGCAACGGAAGATAAAGGAGTGAAAATTGATAGTAATTTGTTTATAATAGTTAGAATTTACGAGGCTTGTTGGGGAAATTGTGGGGTGTGAGTAAGCTATGTTTCAAAACGGCTAATAATAGTTGCTAATAGGATCTGAAACTGGTATACTGAGCCTGTTTATTCAACCAAATTCAACCTCAAACAGTACTAAATCAAAAGCATCACCCAGATCCATGTTTCAACACATATAATAACCCAATACATATCAGTGATAAGGATATTGATCATAAAGCGACTAACATCGCTTCAATCCAAGCTGTCACCATATTGACCGCACGCTGTAAGCGCTTTACGGACAACACAGCGACAATGTCCTGCTGTCAAGAACTAATATACCGTTTATATATTTTATTGTTTTAGAGTCTTTTAGGGTCAATAGCGCATCGTATGCATGATAGAGGGCGAGCTCGGTGACACATTTATGTCGCTAAGCAATTCATCAACTATTCTTTGCTGATAAACAAAATGCATAATACTGAAACTATATATTATAGGTATGGAATTGGTTCTAAGCAGATACAAATCGTTGAATGATCGACATTCCAAGTTTGTCAGATTATGATTGTCTATAAGTGCTGGCAGGGTGCTAAGTCATCGTTTGTAAGTGAAGGATTGATAAGCAGAAAGCACAATCCATTTTCCTTAAATGACTTTTGCAACCGGTGTGGTGAGATGTGGCGCGGTGTGTTTTGACTGCAGCGTCACAAACAAAAGTAATGATGCATTTCATTGCAATTCTTGTATGAAAGTAAAACAGGATCAATTTATTTAATTATGTTAGTAGATTGTTGAAATAACTGCTTAAATAATAATCTGCCTATACTGTTCCCACTGCTGAGACAGGTCTCCTCTCTGTGAGAGGGAGTGGGCCATAATCCACCACGCGGGCCTAGTGCGGGTTGTGAAATTAAACAACGCACAATCTATGAATATGGAAACCACAATAAATAAATCCCTATACATATTCAAAGCGATGAACGAAAACACTTAATTTTCGTCTAAAAATAAAACATCTAACATTTATATTTCTCACATTACTCTATTCGATTATACGGTTCAAATGGCCACTTACAAACGAGAATTCATTATGTCATGCTTCGACACATTTCAAAGTTATTTTGTTTCGTAGAACCGTCTCCGTTGCACACAATCGTTATAAATCCACGTTCGACTATGTGTACTTCTAGTGCCAGTTTAATTTGAGCTTCCTCTTTCTTCATTACCTTGGCTATAAGAGGTTTTATTGATCGGTCGTAAGTTCCTACTTCATTGGTCATGGTGACCGCTTCAATATATGGTTTATATACTCTTGGTTCGCTATGCATAGTTATTTCCCTCACGTATATCAGAAAGGGCGTCGAACTTATATTGTTATTAGTACTGATATGGCAGTCTTTATAATAGCTAAAGCTATTTACATGATCTCATTTGCAAGTATGTTACTTGAGTCATGAATGAATCATGTTGGTGACAAAGATTTTTTCTGTTTGATCGTTTCAAGGAAACTCTTTATTTGATATCTCTGTTTTCACGAAGTTTTCACGTCCGAATTTTCATGGTCATGATTTTGTAATACATGGCTTATTTATTTTTTGCAAAAAAAATATTTTGTACTTGGAACAAAGCAAGTCGGAGGTTTCTGGTATTCTTGTATATTTTCATGTTTGATATTTACATGAAAAATCAAACTCATCTTCAACAGAAATAGTACAACTGAATTGGATTATTAGAAGTTTTTTATTTATTTATTTATTAAACTTACACACACTATCTTTACACGATGACTCCAATACAATAGTGGTTTGCAAACACATATCTACCAAATAAAATGAAAGATAAACTTACGGCTAATACTTAAAAATCTAAACTTTAAAAATACAAAGGACTTATTGTTGATAAGTTGATCAATATTGCTGCAGGATTAACCACCTAAATCTGTCTAACCTCAAAACACAGCCTCAAAATTACCGCCGTCAGATTACAGAAAATGCAAATCAACAATTTTAAATTTTAAAAACAGTCTTCATTTAGAAATATAATAGATATTGAGTTTCTGTTGAAGTTCTCATTATTGATTGAGTCATAATTAAGTTTAGAGCAGATTGTGAAGGCCTTGTCACATGTATTCAGAAAATTTTATATTGCGCACCTGATTTCTGTAAAGACTACACTGCAAAGAATCAGACGCTAGTTGCAGAGGCTATAATATCATGGCCAAATAGACAGCTTAACGATCAAGTTTATTGCTATTATGGCACTATTGATTTTAATGAATAGATATAAACATAATTTATTCATGTTTAAATTTCAGTCATCAATTGACCATAAATTGTAAGTTACTTATGAATGCCCATGTCTCGACAACCAGACTCATGTTGCCAATACAAGAAACAAGCTAATACACAACTTCAATTATAAATTAGTTTCAGTAGAACACAATTTACTAATAAACCTTATAGAAAGCGGCATCTGTTCAATGGTCTATTCATTCTATGAATGCTATCATTAATAATCTTTTCTGTTTCAATGTATTCAGTTCCCGTGTGTTCATTTGTTAATTTGACGTGTCTGAAATTAGAAACATGATTGCTTTTATTTATTTTATCAAATGTGTTTTGCCAATGTTTGTGGATTGATGATTGATTATGGTTTTTGCATCTTCTGTTGTTTTTATTACTTTTGTAATGGGATCACGGTTTGCAATAGCTTGATACGACAAGTTGAGGATTGTTTAAAACAGGGACAATGTTCAATTTATAGATTCCGATGCACTTATGGGTTTCACAATGCAGCTACAGATTGAATAGCCACTGATGGCGTCACGTTCTAAAATATTTTATTTGCAAATTCTAGAATTGATTCCTTCTACAACTAGGGACGTATTTTGCATTTACTTTTATGGTAGTGGTGCCTCAATGTAGAGACATTTAAATATGTCGATGGAAATAGCTGTCCATTGTATTCCTAATTGATGTATTTAGCACTTGTCAATAGCTGCACATTTACGATTTCCGACACCGAATGTTTACATATACATTATAATATAAAAATCGAAGTGTAAAGGGGAAGTAGCTAGTCACGAAACAAAAAACAATAAAACCTCTTTCCCATTCAGTCCACAGGAGGTGTAATTAGTCGTGTAGCGTTAATGTTAATTATCGCCATGGGAAGACAGTACCAACACAGTTTATTGATCGAAGTTCGATGCCTGTTAACTATGTGGCATGCATGTTAAGAAGTTTTTTTTCTTTTCTGTCAGGTTCGCTTGAAGCGTTTTTGTTTGAGTAGATGATAGATATCGTTATGTGATGGTCGGGTTTGTCGTTTTTTAATGGGAATTGAAGTGTGAATATGAGGTGTATTGTTTTGTTAGTCAGTTGATATTAACTTATGAGTTTAATTTTGCTGCGTTATATTCCCGATTTTCTTTGTCCCTTTGCGGATCCACGCTAGATTCGATGGCTTTTTAATTGTTTCTGTAATTAAGACATTCAACCGGTTAATGCTTATCTAGTAACACTAAGATACAGATATATACAATCCATACAATTTCACATTTGTTTTTAATTTGCTCGTCACGTCCTTACAATCATAACAATAGCCTGCTTTACATCACACATCACCTTCAACTCATCTAATATCATCTATATATCTTTCCGCTGCGCTCATATAGGTCGATGTAGTAACAAATTAACACATACGCCATCGCCCTTGGTTCACAATGCTTCATTGTTCTAACTGTAGTAATTTGTTTATTCACAGAACGAACTTTCGGGGTCGTAAAATGGAGATCACGACTCAACTGGAGCATTTTTGTTGGGTTTTTGGTGTGAAAAATTGTTGGTTTATTTTTGTCATGATCAACTTTTTTTCTTTTGGTTTGAACTGAACTGTAAACAACTCGCTCCTGCGGTCTTAACGTGCAACTTCTGATCCACAGAATTAAGCCTTCTTATTATTTTATTCTGTCTTCTTGGTATTGATCTGTAATCTTTTTTGAAAGTTTTCCAATTCAGTGATTGGCTTCGTGGTTAATAGTCATCAGATGGATTGGTTGAACAAATTAGTAAGAAGACGCTTCTTAGGGTGCCCACATTTTTAATATTATCACTTAGAGCAAGATTTATAGATAGCACTTTGAATGTTACTTTGCTAAATAAAGTAAGTGTTTCGTACTAATATGAACCAATCTTCTTCTTTCAAAATTCTTAAACGAATCTTCATATTATATTCGCATATATGAAGCACACATTTTTTACACTGGTTTGCTAGACATCCCAGTTTGACATAAGGTTCATATTCATAAATGAACCTTATCAGGTTAAAATAAGGCTAACTTTACTTAGAACAGTAAAGTCAAAATGGGACAGTATTGCTTCAGTAGGCATCGTTTTCTCCTAGTACAGGTTAATATTAGGTAGCTTATACTATGCCGGGAACTACGGCACATTTATCTTTATATACTTCTCACTTTACGATCGTTGCTCTAACATTCCCTCAATCACTGCTTACCCTTTCTAAGTATTAAACTTGCGTAAAAGGTAGTAAAATTCAAAACAGTAGTGTCTAACAAATCAAGTGGAAGGAATTAAAGTGTCTATTGTTTGTTCTCTTAGACAATGGAGCTCAAGTTATGCTTAATAGATCTTTAAACTGAGCACTTAAGTTGAGCATTAGCAATGAAATGAGTGTTCATACACCTGATATTGAGTGCTTGGACGGAATAGCAACGTTGTGTGGTGTCTAAGAATAATTGATATATCTCGCAACAATACCTAGTCACTTGACTTAACATATCATTCTGAATAACTCTTGATGAAGACTAAGCAATGCTGAACAGAGCCACTGCTTCAGTGTGGTCATCAACAACTTTTGTTTTGATTATAATTAGCGTGTTTCAAACTTAACACGTACGTCGATAGTATTATTGGAAGAAACTATAAAGTTGTGCTCAGCGACTACAAGCTCCCGCAGACGACAAAAAGTTCTATGTCAACTTCATGGAAAACGTTCTACCAGAATCGCGTCGCACCGTCGCGTCGCGCCTGTATGCGGGAACCTTAATACTGTAAGCACTATATGAGTATGTACATAATCATCTTCATTATCATTTCAGCCGAAAGACGTCCACTGCTGCACATAGGCCTTCCGGGACCAAGCACCTCCACTTCGACCGGTTCTGTGCTTCTCGCATCCAATGGGTTCCTGCGGCATTAACAAGGTCGTACATAATCAAGTAAGATAAATTAAACGTAAACTCTTTTTTCAGCAAAAATAAAGAGTCACTATCAAAATTACCAACCAAACTTAGACACAAATTCTATAATGACGGTAAATCCGGATCGATTGCTTGTTAGGGGACATTTAACAACTAATTCTTCTAAACTTGCTGAAGTATTGCGCCGTTCGAGCGTTCGTTAGAGGTTGCCAGCTAAGCGACGTAGGCGGTTAATTGTTAGAACCCAGAACTCCGCACTAATGAAGGAAGGAAATTAATTTTAACTCCAAGTTTAACCGTTCGTTTTGTTGGAAATAATGATTATTTCGATGGTGGTACGTGGAGAGTGGAAATTGATATTTTAGAGGAATAATTTGAAGATAGAGGTAAGAGATAAAATTGAGATATTTTAATATTGTGTTATAAGTAAGTTAAGAAAACACCGTGACTAAACTGGCATGTCCTAGAACAAAATCATTAAAGACATGTGACATCTATCAACCGTCCAATCCGCACTGGGCCCGCGTTGTAGATTACAGCCCACCGCCTCTTGACGAAAGGAGACCTGAATCCCAGCAGTGGGAATATTATAGGGTGTTGTTTCTCTTCCCTATGCCTGTGTTTTGGTGGCCTATTATAAATCATAAATGATTTCGTGTGTAACTAGTTATTAATATTGTAATTTATTTTATGTATCCCGTACATAAAATAAATGAGAATAAGTATAAACTAACAGTAAAATTTAATAACAAATACACCTCATAACGTTGCTAAATGCTATTTTACGGCCGTCCTAAATGACGGAATACCTAGAAAATCTTATGTTTAGTGGATTTGGGCTTGCCTATGCAATAACAGCTAGGGGCTTTTGGATAAGTAATACCTACTACGCATTCCGCGAGTGGCCCATGGATTGGTGACCCCTCCGTGCCTCGGAAAGCACGTTCATTCGTGGATATATTTTGACACTGTTGTTACTGGTTGTCGGAAGTTCGAAACTCTGACAACCAGTTTTACCAGAGTGGTATACCCAGTAACTGGGTTGCGGATGTCAGATAGGCAGTTGCTTCATGTAAAATACTGGTATTCAACTGCATCCGGTTGGACTGCAAACAGACCCAGCATAGTTGGAAAAGGCTAGGCAGATGATGATGGGGTTGCCATTGTCTGAATAAAATAATATGCCTCCCAAGTATTTTTAACGTGGTAATTTTTCGAAAATGGACAGAAAATTTCTAACATCAAATTACGTGTTTATAGCTAAACAGCTGTGTACTAAAAGATTAATCGATAAAACAATTTTCTTAAAATGGTCAGTGACAGTCATGTCATTTTATTAGCTGTTGCCAATCACAGCTATCAATGAACGTGGTGTTGATTACTATTTCAGAAACCATGAGGTATAAATATTTACCTGCTTTTTGATTTATTACTTTAATAGTGACACTATTATAAAATACGTAAAATACCGTACGCAAAATACGCGCATTGGCGTGGAGTTGCGGAAACCAGCCCATAATACCTATTACCTATTATATTATGGCATTGACTGTCCCGTTGGTCTCGTGGTCGCAAGCGCGACTGCTGAGCTGTCCTGGGTTTGATTTCCGGGTCGAGGAAAGTTTTATTGGGTTTTCCATTGGAAATTTCTTAGTAACAGCCTGGAATTTTGAAGTTGGCTGTGTGATATCTCCGTAGCCCGGAAAGCACGTTAAGCCGTTGGTGAAGTCTCTCCAGTCGTGTCGGATTGCCGTCCCATCGGGCAATGCAAGTGAGGGAAGAGAGAGTGCACCTGTGTCTGCGCATATACTTGTGCACTATAAAATCTCCTGCGCCGACGCGCGACGGCTGGTCTCCGGTGATTGGTCGCATAGTCGAAATTCGGTCTTGAGGACATTTATTTATTACTAGCTGCTGCCCGCGACGTCGTCTGCGTGAAGGCTCTACAGCACCAAAAATACCTAAGATGCCAGTGTCGCTATAGCATTATAAAGTAAACAACTTTTAAAATAGCATTAAAATATAAGTTTTTTTTTTGCAAGCGAAGCAAGTGAAGAGAGTTATATGGGAATCCTGCTGAGTTCAGTCATAAGAGGTGACTGAAGGAAATAGAGAAAATAATGCAGGAATACATTCCAGGACACAAAAGAGTAAAAATACGTTCAAAGGTATCATGTATACCTTACAACACTTCCCTATAAACTACGTTGGTAGTTATGCTGCCAGGAGCCAAAATGTGTGATGACGCGGGAGCAAGCCCGTGTGAGAAGCAACTCGTCCTGACGTCGACACCCACTGCCCTCACTGTCTGCCCCTGCGACTTATTGATGGTCATCGCGAAGCAAACACTCACGGGGAGCTGTACGCGCTTGAACTGGAACGGGAAGTTATGAAGTATGAGGGGAATGCGTGGTATAAATACTGCCTCGCCGACGCCATAACCCGTAAGAATTTCCGCCTCAATGGTGTGTCTGTGGAGCGAGATGACTTTAAGGCGGGTCCCGTTACACAACTTCGGAGGAGATAGGTTCCGAAGAAGCATAAACGGGACACCGCTTCAGCTTGATGGTATGCGCTGGAAGTCCACTTGCTGACAGGGAGTTCAGAAATTCCACGGGATAATGTGTGGCGTCATCTTGCTTGACAACAGTGTTTATCGAGGTGTAGACCACTTCATTCCCCTCAATTTCCGAGAGAATGCATTCGTTAATTGCTGCAGCCTGATCATTTTTGGGCGTCAAAATGGCCCGCTCACACACCCAAGAATTCTGCTGGTGCGGTATACGACTGAATGTCCCCGTAAACACAGCGAATGAGTTCTTTTAAGCTGGAAACCACTCTACCGAGAGACTCTGGAAGCACCACCTGTCTACCTCTCTCTTCTGGTAGAGTGCCTTCGCCAAGACTTAGAAGGACATCGGAGAATTCTTGAGCGCGTGCATTGCCGCCGAGCCGAGCTCTCATATTAATGGTCAAGCGCAGCGTACGAACTCGTGACCACAACGAAGATCGTTTCAACGAAGCATTCACCTCGTCAGCCCTCGATCCTCGGCCATCGTACACTCATCCCATACGATCAGAGAGCAATCCTTGAGCACGTGTCCCTTATCGCTGTTACGTGACACACCACAAACAGGCGTTTCGGCGCTCTCTAAATCGATGGGAATTTTAAACATGGCATGTGCTGTCTTGCAGTCCCGGAAGCAGTGTGGCAGCGATTCCCGACGACGCTACAGCAATAGCAATTTTGCCTTGCCTCCTGACCTCTGCAAGTATATGCCAGTGGTAACAAATGTTTTTCCTGTACCACCAGGAGCATCCAAGAAAAACATTTTACCCTGGTTTTGCCAAACGCTTTCAAGGACGGTGTCATAAATTTGTTTTTGCTCTGAAGAGAACAAAGCGACATGGTCATTTCGTATGGTGGTCATTTCGCCGTCTCCGACTTCGTCTCCAGTAGCACGCCTCAAAGGTCGTAGAAAATCTTCAGACAGATGATGGCGATACTTCTCCCACAAAGCTACCGGGTTCGCGACTCCACAAAACACCAAGATGACGACAAACAGATGACGCATGCGGCTGGGACTGTCACTGACGCTCGCCTCCGCGAGGGTGTCAGCCCAATTTTGGTCACCGTCGAGAAGGTGACGTGCTACGCAGGCTGCGCGGTAAGTGGGAAACTCCACGCCATCAAATGTCCTCAGAAAGGCGAAAGACTTTGCCTCGGACAGTGTGAAGTAACAACCGCAGAAAATCGCATTCGCCATTATTCGGATGCACGGTATAATTTAAGTTTATAATTAGGTATACGACATGAAAATATATTAATTACCAAGCAATAATCACAGATAAATACCGAACAAAAGTATTAACAGTCAATGTTTATTTTGTACTAACAACATGAAATTGATGAAGAAATGATCATCATCAATGAACATAACTTTTTTGTAATACTTAACACCGCATTTTTTTTTAAATTGTCTTCCTCAACTCTGCTCAAGATTTTGAGGGTTTTGTTGGAACTTGAATTTGTCAAAACGAACTATACGATACAACTTTTATGAAGAAAATGCACATTACCATCTATGAATTTTAAGAATAACTAACTACTAACCTCACCAACATGATCAAACTTAAATTATTAATTTCCAAAAAGTGTTGACATGTAACTTGATTTGATTTTTATGAAATCTCATAGATGGCGCTGCTTCAAAATTGTCTTATACTACTAACATTCATTAAACTATGTTTCTCTGCCCAAGTTACTTAAGTGGCGTAAAAGTTTTTATAGTGTAAAGCTAGATAATAGCATGACTTACTCAAAAACAACATTTAAATATGCGTCGTTAGATTACACGCTGTCACAGAATGCGTAAGAAAAATAAAGATTCACAGCTCCTCCTCGTAGGTGATAGCGTGATAATATGTAGCCTATATGTTGACCCGACCTCTTAGTAATATTCATGCAAAATTTGAAGTAAATCTATGCAGTACTTTTTGAGTTTAGCCCGGACATATACAGACAAACAGACAAAAATTCTAAAAACTATATTTTTGGCTTCGATATCGATTGTAGATCACGCCCCAAGTATTTTTTTTATATATTCTTTGTACAGTTTTGCCTTTCCTACGATTTTATTATATACGATTTTATTATATACGATTTTATTATATACGATTTTATTATATATGTTTATATTATTTATTTAAACATTATCATTATTTATTTTTTTAAATAACACAGACATAAGGACCAGAATTATTTCGTCATAAAGGCAAGCCTTTACCACGTGATTAAACACATAATAATGTTTTAAAGATCACAATATGATTTCGTTACTACTATATCGCGCCAATAGATGTCGTTACATGTTTCCACTTATTGCAATAAAAATTGTTATAGAATGCTTTAAATTGATTATATCTTTTGATAGACTGAAGCGATTGCGATGAAACAAAGACTAATCACTGCTCCGAGTTCTACACTATATTTGAGTATAAATATGAACCGTATTGGTTTGGTACTTTTTACGTTGAGCCTGTTCAAAATCTGTCACATCCAAACAGACAAACAGACAAAAATTCCAAAAATTGAAGAAATGGCATCTGTTGGTTATCCTATAACAGCCCAACTATTTTTTTTATTTTTATTTTCAATGTACAGAAACGCCTCGTCTACAGATTTATTATATGTATAGAAGATATAGACTAGCTGCGCCCCGCAGTTTCACCCGTGTAAGTGTCGATCCCGTGGGAATATCGGGATAAAAAGTAGCCTATATGTTAATCCAGGGTGTCAGCTACCTCCATACCAAATTTAATCAAAATTGGTCCAGCCGTTGAGCTTGAAGAAGTAACAAACATATAAACACACACATACACACACACTCACAATCTATCGCCTATAAAATATTAGTGTGATTCTTACTATAAATAGGTAGTTAGGAAGGTAATACCTTCTGTAATTAATAACATGTAAAAGCCTGTAATTTGAAAACATGGTAAAAGTCAATTATTTTTAAAGGAGCAACCGTGCAGTTTCTTGCCGGCTCTTCTCCATAGGAAACGACCAATTGGAATCGTGCACCTAGCTTCTGACGTTTGACGTTCTGACATGGGCGCCGCGCAAGTTTATTTCCTGGGGGGTGCAACTTCAGTTCCACGAAGCGAGCTCGATCATTATTGCACTTCACCTCGAAAGGGATAGGTTTTATTTTGCCCATACATACAGAAAGAGTACTAACTGTGTCGATTCATATGAAATAAGCTTAAGAATTAAGATAGAGTAGGATGCAAGAGCGAAGCAATCGGTCGATCAGATTTTCGGAAATAAGAGTTCAGTACTTTGTTGACTAATGTAAAAAATGCTTTAGGAGCATAATGTAAGAGAGACGAAATGACCTTTTTAGGTGTTTTCGGATATTTTTTTTTGTTTTGGAGATTTTTACACCTACATTTTATTTTGAAGTTACTGAATTGCAAGTTCACCCTCTTGCACCCCTTTCCCGACGCCCATGTGCCCATGTAGGTTTATGTAATATAAATATTTTTATTTTTAAATCAAATAAAATTATTTATTTCAGATAAATATCCATATAAATCAAATGAAAAAAAAAATAATAAGGATTTTCTTGCAGTTACTATGATTTAAGGAGTAGATCATTATCATTTAGCCTATACAGTGGCGGTCTGAGGTACAAATAAAATTTGTTTTGTTTTTAATTAATAATCGATAGTAAGTGGACGCCACAAGAATATCGATTGAAACTAACGCGTATAAGGTACCTACATGTAACCGCGTCTAAGTACATCAGTGCCCTAATTTTCGTAATTAAATACGATTTATCAGGCAACATTTATGAAGATTTATGAATGGTAATAAATTTTATTGTAATGCAGCATGTGGTGCTCTGACCCAATACAACGATGTACGATCGGAAACAGAATTAATAAAATAATTAATATCATCTAAAAGTTTGTTCTTATCGTGTCCCTGTTTGTTTGTGAGGACCGATTACAAAGCGGCGACTACATGTAGTTGTCACATCAATCAATCATTTAATCAACTTTTGATGTAATTTAGCCCTCACAAACTGCTGCTTAAAGCGTTCGGTGATATTGTGCAACGCGAGAGTTATTTTTTTAACACTATTTTGTAGTTACAAACACATAACATAGAATAGATTTTATATTCTTACCACAAATTACAGCATATAGTAAAATTAGTCTACAGATACAGTTTTGTACCTAATTTGTGGAAGACTGGCGCCTAAACTAAGTTTTTTACAAAACCTATAAGTCAGGTCACCAAGCCCCCTTAACAATTTATATATTTCACGACGACGATTTTCAGACGTTTTTTTGAAATCACAGTAATATTAATTAAACATAACATCACGCCTATAATTCGGAATGGTTCAGGCAGAGGTGTATCTATGGTAGGTACGTACACGGCTACACAAAATATACAGCGGTTCTGTTCTGTAAAAATTTCACCGTGAAAACTTAGGTGAAGTGAGCTTGGAGTGAGCTGTCAATAGTGTCAATTCCTAGCAAAAACAAACTCACTTCACCTAAGTTTTCACGGTGAGATTTTTACAGAATCGACCGTCAGTTCCAGTTTTAGCTGACCACGCTGTACAGGTTTTTCGTACAATCAAAAGTCAGCTTATACTGGTTATATTCATAACCAGTATAAGCTGACTTTTGATTTAATTAACGTGTAACCGTGTTTAATGTGTAACCGTGCGTACCCCCACATTCTGCCAGTTATGATTAAGTCACATGTAACAGTGGGCTGGATGGCAACCGGGCACAAATACAGACTCCGGGCTGCCATTGAGACATTCCTAATGGAAAACCCAATAACACTGTCACAGACCCGGTATTCAATCCTTTTATTTTATTTCTTACATAATTATATTCATAGTCTAGACGATAGGATTTCTTAACTGTTCCTCATCATCATCATTACAGCCGAAAGACGTCAACTGCTGGTCATAGGGCTCCATCAAGCACCTCCACTTCGACCGGTCCTGTGCTTCTCGCATCCAGCGGGTTCCTGCGGCCTTCACAAGGTCGTCGCTCCACCTTGTGAGAGAGGCCTTCCAACGCTACGTCTTCCGGTACGCGGTCGCCACTCCATAACTATTCGGCCCCATCGGCCATCTGTTCTGCGAGCAATGTGCCCTGCCCACTGCCACTTAAGTTTGGCAATTCTTCGGGCCATGTCGGTTACCTTGGATACCTGCGGATCTCCTCATTTCTGATTCGATGAGGCAGGGTAACTCTAACTGTACCTATTACTAAGAAATTCTATTGCGAAGTTTCTCGTGCGTCATAGAATGTTTTATAAAGGTTTTTTTTTACAAATCACGAGACATTATTCAAACTACTAAAATACATCGAAAAGCGTACGTAGTTCTTCAAAGTACAAACACTTCATTAATCTTTAGCGTTCATGCCCAACATCAGATATGTGCCCACCACACAATGGCCCATGACTCGCCACTTCTTCACCAAGAATCTATAGATAGATATAATTAGTGATACAAGTTGTGGAGTAAAAAATATTAATAGTACGAATATTTTTAATTGCCAAATGTGTTAATATAAAAAGCTTTGATTGTTAGTGTCTGTACTAAGTAGGTATTCGTGTTGGCTTTTTAAATGTTCCTTGTAAAGATTTTTAAAGCTAGGAATACATATA
The DNA here is from genome assembly GCA_963082905.1 of Oligia fasciuncula. Lineage (NCBI taxonomy): Eukaryota > Metazoa > Arthropoda > Insecta > Lepidoptera > Noctuidae > Oligia > Oligia fasciuncula. The sequence goes on along the minus strand of OY720392.1, from coordinate 2,367,825 downwards.
CATTATGCTAGTGTGGGGATCGTTGTGAATTAAAAGCCAAAACTTCTTGAAACACTTCTATATTTTTAATAAATTTTACTTGTTCCGATCACGCACGTCTTTCATTCGTCGTCCATCTTTTTCTCCCCGCGTACACTGTGTTGCCATCCTATCCTCTCACATCCGTCCTATCTTGTGTTGCCACTTTATCATTCAATCCCACACTAGTAACTTGTACAAAAATAAGTAAATAGCTTGTATGCCATTGTGACATGCCCATAACACACATAAAATTATATTATTATTTTATATATATTATTTTATTATTCTATGTTTTAAAATTTTATCAATGTCATCATCATCTGCCTAGCCTTTTTCCAACTATGTTAAGGTCAGCTTCCAGTCTAACCGGATGCAGCTGAATACCAGTATTTACATGGAGCGACTGCCTATCTGACCCCCACAACCCAGTTACTGGGTAATACGAAAACGATACGATACGATACGTTTCAGTACAATATATAAATAAATAAATTCCCGAAGAACCAACTTAATATTTTAAGACCCTTCGAAAAAATGTTTACACAGTACAACTTTAAGTAAAGCTACAGTTTATTACATTCAACACACAATTAAAATGGTCCGTGTCAACGAATCTTAAAGTAAAATGACCTATTTTACTACCCACCTAAAGAATGAACCAAAGTACCTACATTGTAACACAACATTAACGTTATTTTACAGGGTGAGGCATTTTACAACAGCACGTCTATTTAACATTTATTTGCCAATGTTTTATTTGTTATGCTTGTAAGCCGTCTCAACAACATTCTGTACCTATGGTAATTTAGATTTTGGAATGAATGATAAAGGTGTTGGCATTTAAAATTATCTAATTGTGTAACAATCTCAATCTGAATCATTTTGAAGTATATTGCTAATCCACTACTTCATATGTTCGAAAAAGGTGTTTGATCAGCGACATAAAAAAAATGGTTGCCTGTAAAGTCGGTTTTACGGGCGAAGATTTTACGTGACAACGACCGATCATCCGATCATAGTTGAGTGGGAGAGAGACGCAAGGCATTCGGCGGGCCTCTCTCTCGTTCGGTGACTCATCGTAACGTTACCGAGCGTTACACTTTTTCATAAGTGACTCCCAGTCGCAACCTAATTTAAGACGTTGTCACGTCAATAACGCAATGAATGTTGTTGAACTGTCAAAATGAAACCCATTGCTACTGATAGTGTGTTACGCAATTACCCCGCTGTTGTTCACATGACATATCATCACGCCTGTATACTACGGAGGGTTAGGCAGACGTACCTATAATAGGTACAGCCATATTTCGCCTATTATGAGTGCGTCTCAATATTTGTTTGTAGACATAACTTAATGAGAGCAGTGGTGGCCAAGTGGTAACGGCCGCGACTTACGAGTTGTAGGTCGTAGGTTCGAACCCAGACAGGCGCTTTACTTTGAGTAAATTATTTCATCACCACTGCTCTCAAAACGGTGAAGAAAAACATCGTGAGGAAACCGGCATGTCCTAGAACCAAAAATTCGAAGACATGTGACATTTGCCAATCTGCACTGGGCCCGCGTGGTGGATTACGGCCCACTCCCTCTCACCGAGAGGAGGCCTGTGTCCCAGCAGTGGGATCCAAATGCTACTGAGAGATTGAAAAACATCCAATAACACTTTGCCCTGAGAATCGATCCCAGGTTCCTAGGTCAGTAATAGCACTTGCGACCACTAGACCAACCACAAGAAGAAAGAAAAAGTATTTATTAGATTACTAGCAGCGCCCCGCGGTTTCACCCACATAAGTTTCGATCCCATGGGAATATCAGGATAAAAACTATCCTATGTCCTTTCTCGGGAATTAAACTATCTCTACTTATACCAAATTTAATCTTAATCGGTTTAGCGGTTTAAGCGTGAAGAGGTAACAATCACACTTTCGCATTTATAATATTAGTATGGAGAGTATGGATTATTACAAAGACTATTTATAATTATCTTTGGATTATTATTACGAGGCAGTTCTGTTGCTCATTGTCAAGATAAATATTATCTAAGACTAGGCATATTACAGTATATTGAATATCATTGTAACTCTTTGTAGGTTCCGAATTGGTCTTTTAAGAGGAACCGGGACCACCCCTATGTGCTGATGGTGATCACCGGGGTGGTTTTAGTGAGGTAAAAATCCCACACTCCCTGACCTCCCTCCCCGGAGGTCTGGGTGCCTTTTGAAGGTTTCCCCCCGACAACAAAAAAAAAAAAAAAGGTTCCTTTGCAAATAATAATGAGACAATGTATTGTCAAGGTATTATCTACGTAGCGAATCTCTTGTCAGTCAGTATAAATCAATCAAGTTTAACACAGTACGCTCTGGACAGAAGCCTCTTTTATGTTGTAGTAAGCAGGAAGGTACTATTTATCTGGTTCTTCGCCTAAGCCTTTATTTCATTTTAACATTTTTACAACGAAATTAGATTAGAATTCTAAAATTAAGAAATCTGCATGAGTATGACAATTCATGCCAATTCTTCTTCAATATAAATAAATTGGAATATAAATAACTAGCAGCGCCCGCGGTTTCACCCGCATAAATGTCGATCAAGTGGGAATATCGGAATAAAAACTATAGCCTATGTCCTTTCCGGGGACTCAAACTATCTATATACGAAATTTCATCTAAATTAGTTCAGCGGTTTAAGCGTGAAGAGGTAACAGACAGACAGACACACTTTCGCATTTATAATATTCTAGTATGGATTGGAATCGAAAGACACTTTTCATTAAAGCCTCAATAGGACAACAGCTGTGAATAATTTTGGTATACATATAATAAAGTATATACTTCTATATATTTACAATCGTGTCGTGTCGTGTCAAATCAGTAACGTTTAACTCACAACAATCTAGTACAAAAACATTTAGGTATTTGTTGATGCTTTTCTCAAGTTCTGAGTCGACCTACACAATTACTGACAAATGCTAGCACTGACTGGACTGGACCCTAATTGCGTAACACACTATTACTCTCAATTTGAATCATTTTGAAGCATATTGCTAATCCATTGTTCCATATGTTCAAAAAATGTGTCTGCTCAACAACGTAAATCACGCAATGAATGTTGTTGAACTGTCAAAATAAAACCCATTGCTACTGATAGTGTGTCACGCAATTACCCTGCAGGTCCACTTAAATCTGTGTCGTACTTTCCTCAAAAGATAATTTCAGACATCAATCTATTATATGATCTGACCAAGGATCTGGACTCTCTAAAAGAGACCTCTGAGTTTGTTTCGGCCTTCCTTCTCAGAGTAGTCAGATAGCAAACGCCGACCTCATCTAGCTTATTTTTTTTTATAATGTGACGTGTACAAGTGATTCCACTACCCTATTTATAGAATAAACATTTCATTTCATTTTTCTATGAAGTTTAAAATGGATACCACTGATGACACTGGAACACTCATCGGTTCTGAAATGATGAAATGAAATGAAATGATTTTATTTTTTGTAAGTAGGTTTGTACAAACACTTTTACACGTCAGTCATGTTTTTTATAACTAGATGAAGTCGGCGTTTCCTATCTGACTACTCTGAGAAGAAAGGCCGAAACAAACTCAGAGGTCACAGTCTCTTTTAAAGTCCAGACATAATCTTGGTCAGGTTATATGAAGACCATGTAGATCGATGTCTGAGGTGGTCTTTTGAGGAAAGAACCACACAGATTGAGAGGACCTGTCCAGTCAGTGCACGCATTTGTCAAAAATCGTGCAGCTCAACTCAAGACTTAAGGAGCTCAACGATTCGACGAACAATACCAAAGAAAGGACATTTGGGTAGGCCACATAAATTACTCAAACTGCCAGACCATGATAAAAAAAAACAGAACAGAGAGAATAATAAAAAAAATATATATAAAATGACCCACATCGTCTTCACATTCACAATGAAAAAATAATATAATACTTTACAAAGGAAGCAAATGTCATTGTTTAAAAAAAAAAAATATTCATCAATGTCAATGTGTATATAAAAAAGAAAAAAATCATTCAAAATGCAGAAATTGGAAGCAGCTCAATCCCAAGCCTTTTTGTCCTCAATATAATCTTTAACGGTATAAAAGGCTTTCTGGCACAACTTACGTTTAATGAAAGATTTGAATTTATTAAGGCTTAGATCTTGAACGTGGCTTGGTAGTTTATTGTAAAAGCGTATACATTGGCATCTGAACGAGCCACCTATTTTCTTGAGCCTGGTTGTAGGTACAACATATTTGTGTTTGTTTCTAGTATTTATATTATGGATATCACTGTATTTTTTAAACAATTTTATATTTTTATGGGCATATAAAAGATTTTCATAAATGTACTGAGAAGGCACAGTCATTACATTAATCTCTTTAAATTTGTCTCTGAGAGAGTGTCTCGGACTTAATTTATAAATTGATCGAACAGCTCGCTTCTGCAAAACAAAGATAGTCTGAATATCGGCGGCATTTCCCCACAATAGAATACCGTACGACATTACACTATGAAAATAGCTAAAGTACACTAAACGGGCAGTCTCTATATCAGTTAAATTTCGAATTTTTCTAACAGCGTATGCTGCAGAACTTAGCTTTTTTGACAATTTATCTATATGTGGACCCCACTGAAGCTTAGCATCCAAAGTTATGCCCAAGAATACTGTGTTGTCTTCAGGATTCAATTCCTCGCCCTTTATCAACACATTAGTTTTCACCTGCCTTACGTGGGGTAGCGTAAACTTAATGCATTTGGTTTTCTTCTCGTTTAGAAGCAAATTATTAACATTGAACCAGTGGACTACTTTCGAGATCGCGCTATTTACATCGTCAGTAACCAACTGCTGACGTTTAAGTTTAAACAAAAGAGAAGTGTCATCTGCAAACAACACTATATCATGATGATCCTTTATGAGGTACGGCAAGTCATTAATATAAATGAGAAACAAGAAAGGACCAAGAATTGAGCCCTGTGGGACTCCCATTGTTACTATAGATCCGGGTGATCTTTTTCCATTAACGTCAACGCTCTGAATCCTTTTACTCAAGTATGAAATAAGAAGATCCAGAGCAGTGTTTCGGATCCCGTAGTGGCGGAGTTTCCTGATTAACGTTTCGTGAAGAACGCAATCGTAAATGTAAACAATACGAAAAAATCGTGACGTCAAAGCACGACATTATAGAATAGTTATACTTCCAAGCTTAAGAAACATCTTCGTAACATAATGTATAGGAGGTACAAACACACCTACAGGTACAAACCTACTTACATAAATATCCCAGTTGCTGATTATGTACTGCAAATAAACACTGATTCTGAAAATCTGATTAAAGTCGGATTAACATTACTAAGCCGTGTTGTGTGGTATCGTGACGCAGAATACACTAATCAAAAGATTCTGTATACGACTACGTCAAATCACAACGAGTTTTGATTGGTTAAAACTGCGTCTGCATCTTAAGTCTCTTATCAGTAAATCTACCATCTAATTGTTGTGTTGGCCAAAATACCAACCAAGAAGAACTTTACAAAACAATAAATAAGCTTTCAGACAACGAAGCTAAAATTTCAGTGCTAGTACCTACATAAAAAAAAACATAACGTTACAAAGTCCGTCTTTGATTATTTTCTTTTCACAGCAAAGTTAATAATTCGTTTTCAAATCGTTTGAAATGTGTAAAGTGAGGATCTGTGTTTTTCGCTCAAAGAAACATTTTCATTTACAACTAAAAAAGAACAAAATCCAATACTCACATTCACCATTAATTCAACAATATCCTCAAACTTTTACCGCCAAAAAAAATCACAACACTATTCCACTTTGTTACGATAATACAGTTAAATACTTTTTGTCACACTGACACTTGTGAAAAAAAAGAATGTTTTTCGTGATCCAAAGTCGGAGCAAAAAGGTGCTCGTGCGGGCGCGCCGACAGAAGCTAGGAAACGACTGGCGATTCTTCGGAATTCGAATGCACCTCGGTTTATGAAACACTGGGCTCTGTGTCGCACTGTGTTTCTCTTTGGCACTGTTTCGAACTTTTGCGCTAGGTTTTATTGTTTGAATGCTACATATATTATATTTTTATAGTAAGGAAATAGTTTTAGAATCTGTGAATTTGTTCCGTGTTCAAAATAAGGTTTAGTATCGATAATTCTGGCCAAACATTGAACAAAAAAATAATAATAATATGTTAATGGTCGAAGTGTTATTCAGCAAAATGTTAAAGTTCAGACATCTCATATTACGATCTGAAAATGATTGCAATAAATTGCACGTCAGATAATCTGTCAAGATTGATGAATTGTAAGCCTTTGTTGTCAGATATCCAATAACGATTGTCGAACTTGAAAAAAATAAATTAAAAAGGCTATAGGTATTGTGTGGGACCACCTGCAATAATACTTTACTCATCAAGTTATTACGACAGACACACACAGACTTGCAATAGCACCTAAACCTACCACAAAAAGGAAAAATCGTGTCTATACAAAAGTACGTGACAAATATAAAAATAATCCAATCCAAAAATAGAATAAGCGACCAGAATTTAAAAAGGAGTTTACAATAAAATTGTATTTCAAAATTAACACAGAACTTTGTAGAACATAAATTTCTTTAACAATAATAGGAAAACAAACTTGAAAATACAACACAGTGTGTGACAGTGTCTCCAGTTGGAATACGCAGTGTTCAATGTTTTTACCGCCGTTTGGCGCGTGCGCGGTGTGAGCTTTGATATGGAAAGACGGAAAGTTCGGTTCTGTTATTTCAAAGAAGGTGAGCCATTAACGTTTATGTTCTAAAGCACTGGGACTATGAATTTAGGTAATTAAAATCGGCACTAAACATTGGTTTCGCCTAGACTGTAAACAATTCTTAGTAATGGTAAAATAACGTTGTTTTAAGGAGAATCTTGATTAAGTTATTGATGTTCAATACTGTACGTAGATTCTATAGTTATTTTATAAACCAACATCATAAAGTTTCTAAGTGTCTTAGTTTCACAGATCAACAAAACTATCCTTGAACAACTACGCATATGAGATAGATTGTCCACGATCTGTTACCAAAAGATTCTCGTAGTCACATTGCCCGCCGGGAACCAGCGAAGCAATCGCGTAACACATTATCAATCGGAATCGGTTTCATTTTGACAGTTCAACAACATTCATTGCGTTATTTACGTGTTAAACAGACCAATTTTTCGACCTTATGAAGCAATGGATTAGAAATTTGCTTCAAAATGATTCAGATTCCGATTGATAGTGTGTTACGCAATTAGGGTGCTGATCATCATCATCATTTCAGCCAAAAGACGTCCACTGCTGGACATAAGCCTCCCCCAAGCACTTCCACTTCGACCGGTTCTGTGCTTCTCGCATCCAACGGGTTCCTGCGGCCTTCACAAGGTCGTCGGTCCACCTTGTGGGAGGCCTTCCAACAATAATCTAATAATCTTGACAATTTGGTGGTGATAGGCAAGGTAGATGGGAAAAGACCTCGCGGCTGGTCACCTAACAACCGCTAGTCAGACCGCAGAGTAACCGCTCTCACTGGACTCTCTGTTACGACCACCCTGAGAGAAGCCGAGAACCGAACGAAGTCAAAAAACATCGTACATAAAGCCGTGAAGGCCTTTCAGGGACTCGATCTTCACGGCCTTCGTAATGAAGAACGTGAACAAGAAGAAGAAGAAGTTTAACATTACCTAGGGTAATGTTAAACTTTGTTCTAATATGCAAGTGAAGACGAAGACAAAAGGCTAGTAAGTTACCAATAAATAACCATACCAACCTTCTGACGTAGCTGGGTAAAAACAGCTTCAATCAAGCGTTTATTAACATTTTTATTAGCTCTCTTTATTATCTCGTTTCGCCCATCAATAAAATTGGCAATCGACCTTATTTTAAAGTAGGTATACAGGGCACGATAGCAGCGGTGGCCGAGTGGTGACAGCCGCGACTTACGAGTTGTAGGTCGTAGGTTTGAACGAACCCAGACAGGGGCTTTACTTTGTGTAAATTATTTCATCACCACTGCTCTCGAAACGGTGACGGAAAACATCGTGAGGAAACCAACATGTTCTAGAACCAAAAATTCGAAGGCAGAAAGTAGAAATTAGAAATCAGGGTGCAGTCATTTTTATGCCAACAATGAAAGGGTTGTAAATTATCTCAGAGAATCCAAAAGACACGACCATGACCACTACAACGAACAAGCTTAGACAACAAGTCCGCAGTTGTCCACCAAAACCAAAACAAGGCATATTGACAAGAACAGCACTTCATAAATAAATGTCAGATGACTACACTATTTGCTAGTGTTGTACCCATTTTAGCCAACAACTAAATCTAGGCATTATTTCAAGGTACCAGACATTTCTCCTGCGAATGAGAATAAACTGGTAAATACTGGCCCGCGAGATGTGAGAACTGTAGAAAACTAATAGATGGTGTTTCAAAGGTACTAAGGTTTCCCATTCACTGTGCGGGAAAATTGAAGCGAGGTTTTACTTGGTGCATTTTCATGGTATCGCCGTTGCAATGTGGTTTTGTTCGAGCATAAGGTTCAATTATTTTATTAGGTTTCCCAGTGATTGTGTAACATTATGTGGCGTATTGCGAAAATTATGCAGAAGAAAGCCTGATTTGATTTTGAACTCTTTTATCATTAATTATTTTTTGTATCTTTAGGTAGAAAAAATTATTGACTAAAACTTTTGAACATTACATAAAACCAAATTTGTTTTTAAGAACATTTACTGTACCCATTCCTTTAGTAATAAAGAATATATTACTTTAAAAAAATTAAGCCCTGTATGTGTGTATGTTTAATGATTAACTTAACAGACACATAGTACCTACTTGTGATCATGCAATTACCAACATTTGCATATAATCAATAATACATACATAGGTACATAATCAGCCTATACTATTCCCACTGCTGGGAGACAGGCTTCCTCTCTGTGAGAGCCACCACGCGGGCCTAGTGCGAATTATTAGATGTCACATGTCTTCGAATTTTTGGTTCTAGGACATGCCGGTTTCCTCACGATGTTTTCCTTCACCGTTTTTGAGAGCAATGGTGATGAAATAAAAAAACACAAAGTAAAGCGCCTGTCTGGGTCCGAACCCACGACCTACAACTCGTAAGTCGGGTCCGTTACCACTGGGCCACCACAGCTTTCAACATTTGCGCGCTTTGTTCTATATAAGACAAGCACAAACACCATCTTATGCACACCATAGCAGCACCCATTCCATATAATTTATGATCATAAAATCATTCCAAAAATACCAACAAAAAACACCTTTGAAAAAGATGTATGTGATTCCCTTAACAACATTTTCACGACCCCTTCTCTCCCATACACTGCGACACAACTCACAAGTCATAACGCAAAAAATCGCAACATGAATGCTCACATCTCTACCAGTTATTTAATGCTTCGTCGCTCTCCAAAGAGTAGGGAACTCTTGTAGAGCCAGTTACGTTGTAGAGTAGGGTCGCAGTTGATGAGCAAGCTCTATCACGGGTGGATGAAAGGGAATGGATGCAGGTGTACAGATGTGGATGAAAAAACGATCGGCAAATAGCCAATTTGGAGTTAGGTCTGATTGAAGGAGGGTGTGAGTTGATAAAGAAGGTGTTAGTGAAGAATGATACCGTAGTTTAAGAGTTATGTATTTGATGTTTCGCGGCATCTACAACGCCACATGCGAACTACAGATCACATTGACGCCACACAAAATCCTGCATCGCGCAAGTAGAGTTTACCGTGCGACCAGTATTTAAAGACAACACGTTTTCTATGGAAGATGAGTGAATTTTACACCCTGTTCCTCATACCTCTATAGATGAAAATCTAATAAGTTAATGTTGTATCACCCTTTTCCCCGCCACACATCAAAAAATAAAAAACGTGCCCTCGGCGTCAAAGTCTGTCATATAATAATAATCCTTCCATGCCGTTTTCAGCTACGGCGACAATTTCACCATCACCCTACTGGCGTCTATCATGGGCTCTCATGTGGCTAGTAAAACCATTTTTGTTCATAAATATTCTTGCACAGAGTGGACACGTGAGAGCACCATTAAAATAATTGTAACTGATTGCCGCTGGTGTTCGGGCTTTAAGTTCGTCACGCTTAGAATCCAGTTTTGAAAGCCGACGAGTCTCAAAGTTTTGAATAAACCATTTACCCGACTTCAGAAGGTCAGAAGTCAAAAAGATAAAGCTAGTTGTCTAAGCCGAAGCGTAGTAGGTTCCTATGTAGAAGATCAGGCAAGAAACTCCATAGAAACTCTTTTAAATAAATAAATCGTTTAAAAAGTAGTTTCAGCTCTTCAAAATAATGGTTGATACGAACGCGCAGCATCGATGGTGGCTCGAGTCATGGCCAGCCCCAGCAGGGTTCTGAAAATGATTACTGACAGAGTGGACTGTCCGTATATAAGTCACTGCTGTCAGTTACATGTGCCATCGCATTGTGTTGTCTACTAACACTTAGTTATAAGAACAATGTTACTAACCCTATATGAGTCTTCGCTCGAATTAAAGTTTTTGAATTTGATAACATTTTATACATAGAGATTTGTGATCCCTGTAAAATCTACCTTAAATTATGCATACAAACATTGTAAAGAAATTTTCAATAAAAAAAAACAAGTAAGTCAAATTAAACATGTCAAAAAAAATAGAATTTATACCAACCATTAAACAAAAAGTAACTCGTTTACAAATCCGAATAATAGAAGTACGTGTACTTCTTTCAATATTTGTATAATTTGAAAGCATTAAATAAATACAAAAAAACATGGCGGAAAATGAACTTGTAGGTAGGTTAAGTAAATAGTCTTTTCATCCTACATTATGGGTCAAAAAGGTTGGAAAGGTTGAAATGTAAATAACGAAGTTAAAATTACCTGAAATGTAAAAACCTTTCCTTTGAAAAATATATGTTTTTAATGTTTTTATAAGCTTCAGTTTAATATTAACTAACTACATATATACCTAAAGATTACATATTTCAATATCTCCATGTCAATTACTTAGTAAGTCACATGGACGAATGTGGCACGAAGACTGACATTTACAGTTTTCCTTTATCATAAATATCATGTAAATACATAGTATTAATTTTTATATAATCTAATCATAGGTAACAGACGATCCGGTTTCTTGAGAAGTTGAGTGTAAAAAAAATCATTTAAAATAAAAATAAAGCTGTTGGTTCTCCTATAAATAAATAAATAAATGTAGGAAACAGCTGATTTTTTTTCGTGATTTCAGATTTGGTCCCATAGTAAAAAAGTTGTTCATAATGATGAGTACAATGACCTCTTAAGAGGTTGTTAATGTTTTACCAATTGATATCCCTGTATAATTTTGAGAGCTGTAATAATGATATTTCAAATTATTATAAATTGAAGTGATAATTTTATAAGAATTGCCGCGTATTGAATTTTCTTCAACTCACAACGTAAAACAGAGCTGCAATTTGCAAAATAACTTCTGTAATTTTTTATTTTGCAGCCGCGGAAGATGTAGCCCGCGAAATGAAGTAAAACATAAGCAAAGTTTGGATGATGCTGGGACAGCGTGGGGATTGGCACAAGAAAAGAGAAGCATATAAAAGCAGAAAGAGAGACAGAGAGAGGTATATAGAGCAGTGGGTGAATTCGGGCTGTGGATGATGACGATGATGAAGTACAGTTTGACAAGTTCTGATCTTCAAATTTTCAATTCAGATATCGAGTGTTACTCTATTCAAGGATCACAAGGTAAGGATTATCTCCCACATATACATAAATCATATATCTGTAAAAATTCAAAGTCCTGACTGACTGTTATATCAACGCACAGCCTAAACCGCTGGTCCTAGAGACATGTTGGAGGGTGTGTTCTTTGTGAAGAGTAGGTATCCACTAAGAAAGGGTTTTACGAAATTCCACCCCGAAGTTCACGCAGACGAAATCATGGGCAGAAGCTAGTAATAATATATAATCAACCTTAAGGGTTAAGATTAAGCCTTAAATTTAATACATCTGTCTTATCTCCTATGACCTTTACCATAAGGCTGTAACCCCGACTCTTGTGCGAACTCTCTGAGCTTCTACAATTGAGTATTTATATCCATAGTCACCCTTTATTACAATCATTTACTTAAGTTTAGTAACTTGAAGATACTATCTAAAGTTACTGAACAGACATTTAACACTATCTAAAAACATGAACTGTGCATTAGTATGCAGCCAAGTTATCTAATAGCTGAAAATGGAGTTTATCGTCAAGTTAGGTATGCAAAAGGTACTGTTTCACTGGTATTGTAAGTTTACACTAAACATTAGGAATTTGTTTGTAGATTCGCGTTTGATTTGATTCGTTGAAACAATTTTTTACGTATGACATGGATGACTGTCTATCTAATGACTTCACTACATCGATGCTTTCATTCTTTACTAAACAAAGTATTTTTTGTTGTTAAGATCTCATAATTTGATCAGGCCATTTGTATGTTTTTTCAAAATGTTTGTCTTTCTCGGTCTATTCATATTCTTCTTTTTTTATTTGGACTGTTGCAAGCTGGAAGAAAACTTGAAGGAGGGTTTTATGGCTAAGTAATAAACCCGTGGATGAGTGACCATATTTACATACCAAGATCCCTACGTGCGTTAAGGCGTTGGTCTCGACTGTCATTCGTGGATCTTTGACAGTCGTCAACAGTCTGAAAGTCTGACAACCAGTCTTAGCAAGGGGTATCGTAGTACCTAGTTACTGGGATGGTTAGGTCAGATAGGCAGCCGCTCCATGTAAAATGCTGGTATTCAGCTGCATCCGGTTAGACTGGAAGTCTACCCCAACAAGGGAAATAGTAAGCAGATGATAAAGCTTGAAGAAATCTGGTAAGACTGGCGAAAAATTATCAGTGATCAAAAATAACTTTTTGTGTAAGGCCTGACAGCCTCAATACAAATCATAATCACACAACCCCTATATAGCACATAAATTTTTTTTTTGAAAAATATCTAAGAATCATTGACCTCTTCAACAAGCTTAAGGAAAGTAAGTACATTCAATCATAATTACTCACTATTGTATTACAATACTGTCCGTATCTTAGATCGAGACCGGCTCCATACATTATAAGCGTAACAAAAACAAATCATGCCGCGACAGATACAAGATAACCGATTTCGTATGCGTCGTAAATCTGTACGTGTTACAATTAAACGAGTGTTCTGTTAGGGGCTTGTTGCATTTGTACAGAGTGGCTAGTCTACCTTAGCTTGAGTCTAGAACTGTAAAGAGATATAAAGAATTGTTGAGGGCAAAGTTAGTATTGTCAGTGATTTGTGTATAAATACATCTCTAGACTCGGTAAAGAGTACAGATCTACAGATCTCTTTAAATTTTAAACTTTAGGTGTGCTCTAAATGTTTTTGCCATTCATACGCACCACTTCTTGTTTGTTTTGTCGGTGTGTCTTCTTTATTTCTTAATGTCATTCTATCATTATCTTTATCCTTTTTACCCGCTGATTTTAACCCAAAATTAGGGTAATCATTTTGGTTGGTATATTTTATTAATTTCATATCTCTCATCCTAAATCTTGAGACCGATACTTGTACTACTTATGAATTTCAAGTATTGTCTTTCACAGAATCAACGTTGTCATCTTTGCTAAGCCTACCCGTGCACCTTCTGAAAATAAACAAGGAAAACCTTCACAAATATTAAATCAAGTCCAATTATTCAAGAATTATGAGTCACACGTTTAAATGTGTCCGTTCTTTAACATTAAAGCGGAGTGACTGTACAACTTGTACCTGTACAATGTAATTGGAACGTCATTGGATATTGATCGAGATAAATCTCGATTGAGCCGACCGTTTCTATCAAATGTGAAACGCCAATTTATTCCTTGTTACAAATCCTGGAGATATGTCGGTTTTCAATTAAATTTCTGACGGCATTCGGCTTTTGTTGTGGAGTTATGTTGCATGTAAATTGTTTGGTTATTTGTTGTTTCCTTCTTGGTTTGTTTTTCTTGTGAAATTCCATAAGTATAAGTAAATTGGTGCTGCAATTAAATAGGATACCTGTATAAATCTACTTTATGTTGATGAGGATTTGAGTTCTATTATTAGAGTCAATGATTTCGTTATAGGGTCGCCCCCTCTTACATGGTACTTGAACATAACTGGCGACATGTGGGTGTATTACAGGTACACTTTTGCAGAACCTATCGGAGTTGGCAGGCGTGATGTTATGTTACGTTGTAAGGAAAGGTGACCTCATTGCGCGATTATGTATAATGACATGTAAATAAACCGCCTCATTGATGTAGTCGTAGCCATAAGCTTTACTAACGTATGCGTAAAAGATTCTTATAGTTGTAACACGTCACTTACTACGATCCTTACATACTCCTTTTGTTTCGTTTGCTTTGATAATTCGGAATTATTATAACCTTGCCGAGAGCAGTGGTGGCCCAGTGGTATCGGCCCTGACTTACGAGTCCTAGGTCGTGAGTTCGAACCCAGGCAGGCACTTTGTGTATTTAAATTCATCACCACTGCTCTCAAAACGGTGAAGGAAAACATCGTGAACACCGGCATGTCTTAGAACCAAAAATTCGAAGACATATAAGTGATATTCACCAACCCGCACTGGGCCCGCTTGGTAGATTATGGCCCACTGCCTCTCACAGAGAGGAGGCCAGTGTCCCAGCAGTGGGAACATTATAGGCTGATTATGATGACATGATGATAACCTTGCCTTCTTAATTCTCACTATTAAAATAAACGTAAAGCGTGTTGTGGTCACGGATTTTTTTTTTGCTCACTTTGCTATGATTGCTACTTACAAGCCCTTCACCAAACACAAACATTCCCTATCTCCCAAACTGATAAAAAAACTAATAAAGAATTCACGGCGCAATGCCCATCGCGGGGTCAAAGGCGTGACCAGCAAACATCAGCGAACAAAAAAGCGAAATGTATTTTAATACTTTTTTTATCACATTTCTTAAGCCCTACTTAAAATGTGATAGCGTATTTCAGAATACTTTTTGTTGGAACCCGATCACCTATTGTAAATACGGATTTTATTGCATCCAAGGTTTGAAAAAAAAATAGGAGTTTTGTACAGTTAGTAGGTAATTGCTATTGGAGAAATGGTAAAGGGAGATTGTGTAAGTAGTTCACTGATCTCTTTATTACTTCTGTTGTCAATGTCAATAACATTTTTATCATGTCGAGCGAGGTGAACAGTCGCAAGTATGTTGATGAATGATAGTCCTATGCAGAATCTCATATCTATGTATGATATACAATGACATATCTAACGCACTGAGGATAAGTACTAATAACAATAACTGTCAAAAAAAATGTGTAAAAATGTAGGGGAATTGAGATAGATATTCAATTAAATTTAATTAATAATTTAATTTAATAATTTTTATTAAATGAAATTAATGCTAATATTTAAAATAATAATAATATGTACATTTATATGGAAAAAAAAATAAGCAAAATGATCATAGGGCATCAAAAAATTCGTCCGCATCGCTGTCAACTAAATTAAATTTTTATTCGCGTTCGAATATTATAATAACTTTGTTTTAAACCATCCCTTACAAAACATACGTATTTCTGTACGTAAGTAGTGCCAGCACATCAAGCTACAAATTCTTTAACATATTTTGAACTTTATCACTGAAGCATAAGGCTCAAAGTTGATTGGGAAACTTTGTCAGTTTCAGGTAGCTTGGTGTGCTTTCGTCTGTACATAATTATGTAGTAAAGAACTATGTCAGTAAACCACAAACTAAAGTGGTTCATTCCGTTGGAATTTACTAAATTAAAAACTATTATATTATACTAAGTAAAACTGCTTAAGTAGCAATTTGTAATGTATGATTGCATCTCATTTTAACCGTAATACATATCAGTGTCAGTGATCCTGGTGTCATTAATCATACATTAGATCAAGTTAATGATACCTAACCGGTTAGGTAGTCGCAATTAATGCAAGTATGCCAAACTTGGGCTCAAGTACGCTTAAACTTTGCTACTACTTGAAACTTAGTTTGGCATAATGAATAAGGTTCTAAGTTTATAGACAGCTGTAGGGGTACTTGTGTTCGTTGGTACCTTTAGTGATTGGAAGTGTCGCCAAACATAAGTTTCGTAGTTCGATTTATTTATGTGCCATGCGAAATTAGGTTATAGGTATATTGCTTTACAATAGACTGACTGACTAACTTTCTTCGCTCACTTTTTGGAATGAAGTGCTTTAACGTGGCTTGCTATAAGAGTAAACTCGTAGAGTGAGCGAAGAGATAGTGGACTTGTGTCTGCGCACACACTCCTGCACCCCATATCTCCCGCGCCGGAGGCTGGGCTCTGTTGCCATTGGCCGGAATGGCCGAAATACGCTCTAGATGACTATTTTTAAACTGGTAGAAATCCTCACGTAATGAAAAAGCGTTTCAATAGAAACAGACAGAGGTAAGAGATATTGATTATGGTTTTCGAGGGCCGTGCTGAAGGAAATAGTAAACTCTAAATTAAAATCCAAGATGGCAGCTGCGAAAACTTTCGAATTTTTTGTCATAGGTGTCGTTTTCATGGTTTTTGAGGGTGCTAAAGCCGATAGCGAGGTCAAAATGAAAATACAAGATGGCGACAACTTTATAAGAGCTTCTAAAAACTGATATTAGATGGCTATGTGATTAAAAACGTGTGTTAAATTCACAATTTCTCTCTCTGTCTTTTTCCATTCTATACGAGTGTGCTTTCGTGCGAGTATATCGTAAGGAATATCGTTTCTGAAGCCACACTTTTTTTACCGACTTCAAAAAAAAGGAGGTTATCAATTCGATACGTATGTATGTAATATTATTAGAATTGCATTATATTCACATATGACAATCTATTAGGGCTTCCAAACAAATATACAAAATTTTATAGACGTATGTATGTATGTATGTTTGTCCACGCATATCTCCGTAACTATTAATCGGATCGTGACCATTCTTTTTTTATTGGCTTACATTTACTTCAACTTAGGGAACAGTGCAAGTTTCATCAAAATCGATTCAGTAATTTTCAAGATATGGACTAAGACCTGAAAGTGTGACGGCCTGGCTTATTGATACGAGCTACGGGTGTAGTGTCAAAGCGAAAACATCTCAAAACTTTGGTCAAATTCTAGTGCAACAACTAAAAATTACCAAATAAAAAGTAATTTAAAAAAATTAAATCGACTTCAAAAGAAATGAACTCAAAATTATGAAATAACTTTAATTTCGGAAGTCGGTGGCAAAAAACTAAAATACAGATCCCAAGACACCGACTTCCGAAATTAAAGTTATTTCATAATTTTGAGTTCATTTCTTTTTGAAGTCGGTTTAATTTTTTTAAATTACTTTTTTTTATCTTCCTTTTTTTCACAAGGATCAGTCAGCTAGTAAATACATATTCAGCCTATAATGTTCCCACTGCTGGGACACAGGCCTCCTCTAGGTGAGAGGGAGTGGGCCGTAATCCACCACGCGGGCCCAGTGCGGGTTGGCAGATGTGTCTTCGAATTTTTGGTTTTAGGACATGCCGGTTTCCTCACGATGTTTTCCTTCACCGTTCTGAGAGCAGTGGTGTTGAAACAATTTACACAAAGTAAAGCGCCTGTCTGGGTTCGAACCTACGACCTACAACTCGTAAGTCGCGGCCGTTACCACTTGGCCACCACTGCTCTCGAAATAAACATCATTTGTGCGCGTCTTACAGAAATAAACATCATTTCACTTTTATTTAGGGTTAATAATGCAACCGCGGCATAATTAGTAATATCTATCATTAACAAAATCTTGTCTGTAATTCTTCCTCGCTATAAATAAGTTATCAATATAACCGACTCATCCCAACGCCGTTCCCTCTCGCCCCAAAATCCCTCCAAAAATAGGTTATAAAAAGTACCAACACACAACCTTTTATTAATACATTGTACCATAATCGATTACACAATTGATTCCATAAATCGATTTATTATCCCACCATTGTCATGCTCGTTTGACATCGATCAATCATTTTGTATTCTCAGTAAATATCGTGCGATTGATAAAAATATCAAAAGCCGCCCTGTGACAGTAATTGAGTAGTTGTTGTCGTATTCATAAACTTTGTTTTGTATTAATATTATAGACTGGTTGTCTGTTTCGTTGGTCTTGTTTTCCATAAAATAGGGGTGGGCTCTGATATCTATTGGGTAAAGTATGTCGCGATAACCATCGATGAAATTAGTAAACCGTTCATAAGTAGGTAGTTAGTGGAAATATAAAATTGTTATTTAGCGTAGCATAATCAGCATATAATTTTCCCACTGCTGGGACACAGGCATCCCCTCAGTGAGAGGAAGTGGGCCGTAATCTACCACGAAGGCCTGGGCTTGCGTGGTGGATTACGGCCTACTCCCTCTTTCTTTCATTCGCACTGGTGCGGGTCGGTAGATGTCACATGTTTGCGAATTTTTGGTTCTAGGACATGCAGGTTTCCTCACGATGTTATCCTTCACCGTTTTGAGAGCAGTGGTGATAAAATATTTTACACAAAGTAAAGCGCCTGCCAGGGTTCGAACCTAAGACCAACTAGTAAGTCGCGGCCTTTACCACTGGGCCACCAGCGCTACCGTAGTTATTGTGCAGTTGTTATTTGCTAAGACTTATTGCTGCATCTGGCTAGACTGGAAGCCGACCCCAACATAGTTGGGAAAAGGCAGGCAGATAATGATGACATTAATTGTTTGGCTAGTTTCCTTAAAAACGGCCAAATAGAGTTACTTGAAATTCGATGTTGACATTCATTGATACTGATTGATTCTTGTCCATAAAAGACAACCTCTTGTGCAATTTTCCGCAATGGCATCGTTAAAAATCCAATCATTATTATATTTTATATATTTGTACAAGTAGGTAACACGTAGTAAATAAATCCTAATTAAAAAAACAACACCCCGCCTCTAATTTCTCATAACACAAAAGACTACTGACATCATTACGCCTCGCCCGCATGGGGGCGGGCAGCACTGTTACAATTGTCATCGACTATTAACACCATGTTTAACAATTAACAGGATTAAGTTGCCCAATGTCTATTGTGTCGTGAGGGCGTTTTGGATATTGGTGGGAACGGAATAATTGGATCAATCGTTTCTGTAGCTGTTGGTTTTCTGAGTAAATAAATTAATATTTTGATCAGAAAATAATTTAAAAAGGTATCTACCGATTACAACAATTATTGGTTTACTCGCCTTTGTTATGTTTGTTGAACTAAAGATAACAACCAGGCAATAAACCTACTACAATTTCATTTTCATGAACAATATTACTATGACATTCTTCTTTATCGTGTCGTTGAAAAATGTAAACAAAAGGTGTGCGAAAGTTTTGATTCAGTAAAAGAGATATTAATGACATTTTGGCACTAGGCAATTTGTACAATTGAACATTGTAGCTTTAATGGATTCTATCATAGCGGTATTTGGGCAAAATGACATTTTGGCACCAGGCAATTTGTACATTTTGACACTAGGACTATGTTGCCCATTGATTTTTTGTCTTTGTAACATTTCGTATCCGGCGTCCTGATGCGACTGATGACTGGCTCGACTGTATTTTAGATCTTGTTGGCCCAAAACTTCACCACTTCCACGGCGTTGTCGGTGGCAGCGCAGAGGTCACTTTTTTTTGATTGCATGTTTTGGGACACAGAGGGCAGGATAGGAGGTGGAACATGGTTTGCGACATAGCTACATAACACACTCTACTTACTGGTAGCCCCACTCTACCAGGTTGGAGTCACATCTTCCCACTTGTGTCCGGAGGCGGTTCAAGGACTTCCAAGTGGATCACGGAAGGTGACACCCTACCCCAATTTTGACATTTATAAGCTGATTAGGAAATCAAACCCAGTGCTTCGAGACCAGCTAGCGCCACATGTCACATGTTTTCACCTATAAGGCAACAAAACACAAAGAAAAGTTAAACAACGTAAAACAATCAAACTAAATAAGTTAACGAGCTCATTGTATTCGAATTTTCTAAAATAAGCCATTGAATTTTGAATAATCGTTAACATTTGTAGGTTTCCGTGCGCACGCGCCGATCCGACATCAAAAGAAGCGGCGTTCTGCACTGGCGGCAATACGGCGACAAACACATAGAGTAGGTCGAACTAAGAATGGCAGATGCGTCACTTCAAATATTTGATAAATTTACGGGGGTGACATGTTCGAATATGAACAAACCTCCTTTAATAAATAAAGATTGAAAAAAAAAAATATAAATTAAACCTAGAAAACGTATATACGTACGTTTAATGAATGTTGGTATATCTCTATATAATTATGTATTCCTATGGGTACTTTTTACCGATCGCCACGCGGGCGATGCCGCGGGAAAGAGCTAGTATTTACGAAGAAAATAATTAAAAAAATCGATGACGACAGGGTTCAGCTTATTTGACAAGCTTCACATACTTGCATTCCTTGAAAATCATTAGACCATAGTAAAATAAAATGCCAAGACAACAACCTACCTACCGTGCATTCGCGATTTATTTGCCAAAAATGTAATCAAACACGAATTAATGGAAAAATTACTTTAATTCCTACACAATAAAGTTCTGTTTACGCTACAACATCAAACATTTTTATAACTTTGTCAATAGTGCTAGTCACTCTGAAATCAATTTAATCATCATTGAAATAAAGTTGATATTTGTTAAACTGGAAATAGGGTTAGGGAGTGCAGCACTGTGCACTTTTAATTTAGGTAATTTTCAGCGCGGAAGATACACGCTTTGAACAGATTTTTGTTAACGATTCATTATTCAGTGTTGGTTGCCGTTTTGCAATCCCAATTGATTTCCATAACTATGTAGGCAAAAAACGTGCCTCCATTATCTTCGTCTAACTGTTGCATCTACTTACTCTACCAATGACCACCACAGTCGTGATAAACGTGACGGAAGTCCGCCTGTCATTTTATAGAAATGTCGCCGCTTTGTGGAAACTGTTAATAAACTGAATAATATCATTAAAACATCTTTGGTTTGTGTCAAAGCCCCCACACGAGTTTTCTATACAGATTGATGTTAATTCTGTTCAAAGACCAATTAGTAGATTCCGAATAACGGTACGGTTTTATTGATAGTATAATTTTTCTAATGTGGAAGCTGTTTTCTTCTTTCTTTTCTTTCGTTGTGAAAAAGAAATGGTGAGTTTATTTGACATTTATTATCTGAAAACCAGTTCTTTGTATATTGAACAGCCATGTTTTTGTTTATGCAACAATTTCTCGGAATTAATTACCTATAGCAAAGATTAGCCAGCTTCATTAACTTACTTTATTTAGTTTTCCTTTTACTACTCCTACTATATAATACATGACTTCGTTTCTATCTTCTTGTCCATCAATCATTATTTTGTCATCATCATTCTCTTACTCTTATCCGCATTTTTGGAGTCTGACAGCTTACCTTCTTCTTTCATTGGTACATCTCTATCAGCCGTCATTTCAGTATTTACCCTTCATCCTATCTTTTACACAGTCCATCCATGATGTCTTTAGTTTTCTTTTACCCCTTTGTAGCCATATCATCTTTCACACATTCCATTTGTCATTTGTTCTGTCTCTCATCCTAGGTTATAAACAGAAATAGAGAAATTAGAATAGTGTATGAATAAATATAAACAAAACATCCCAAAATCATCACAGCACACCAAATCTTCCTCTAAATACAACCGCAATCCGCAAGGGTGCGCTCAGCCCCTAAAATTAAATTTATTCAACGTTTGCAGAGGACGCTCGGCAAATAGGACATTGTCTCAAACATCTACAATCACATCTTAATGTGTGTTTAATGTATTAATGAGTTGAAAGGGATGGGGGGATAGTGTTGCAACGTTTAGGATTTTGTCTCGGTTTGTGGGAGATTTAGAACGTCATTGAAACTGCTGTCAACTTTTGAAGTAAAGAAGAAATAAAAGAAGAATAAAAATGTATATAAAAGAAGCTATTTTGACATAAATGAAGACGTTACTTGCCATGTAAGAAAAACCTTCAAAGAAAAAGCAATAAAAGTCAAACTGAGAGACGTTGAAAATGTTGCTGAAGATCAAATGAATGAGAATTAAGCAAAGCTTATCTTTGTAAAGCTTGGATTTAGTTTTCTTAAAGCTATAAATCTATTTGTTGGAATTACTTTTATATCAATATTTCTCAATATGTAGTCACGGATCTAAAGCACACATTATGTTCAAAGGATCCTACTAATATTTCTAGCATAGCAACCCCAAGAACCCTTAGGACAGCTGAGAGCCCAAACTTACTTCGGCACGTTCTCCCAAACCTGTTTGTTTTGTGTTTAATCGTTCCGACTCAATATTGACTCGCATCCCAAGTACCGGCCGTTGTCTTACTATTGGATTGGACTAAGATTATGTGTCCTTTTGTCTCTTGTTTGTATACTATGTGTTTGAGAATCGTTTAGAGAACTTATGTTTGTTGTTGTTGTAACTATAGCAGGCATAATATTGATATTTTGTTTGTTTGATGTTTGGAGTCTTAAATCCCTATTCAATATGAATATTATATACTGTTTATGAGATCAAATCACAGTGAAACACATTCCAATATTTAATTTCCCACTTTCCACTTTATTTTAAGTCAGCTTATCACAGTCCAGTGCTGGATAAAGGTATCTTCTAGGTTGCGCCACAACACTCGGTTCCCAGTCTTCCGCATCTAGTCTTTCTGGGCCTTCATTTTCACCGCCTTTACCTGAAAGGTCATCTTCAGTTCATACATCTTATATAGGGGCATCCAATGTCACGCTTGCTGATTCGCGGTATCCACTCAAGTTTTTGTCTGCTCCAAGAACGGTCATAGGACCTTCGACAGACTTGGCTGGCTCACTGCCATGTTAACTAGCTAACTCACTTATGCAACACTACAATTCGCCATAAAACCAAGCATCAAAAGAATCCGTCTGATTACAAACAGGTGGTCCAAACATCCTTTGATTCTTATCACTAAAACAACTATACTATCATCCGGAACAACTTAAGCTTTGTCACACAGACCTAGTGTGGTCGAAACTGCCTTTTTCACACTAAACCAAGTGTGGTCGCTCTGTCTTTCCGGTGGTCTCAATTACAAAGTGTGTGGTTTGATAATAAGATGGAGATATAGTTAAGACCATAAAGTGGGTGGGAATGCGGCTTTTGATTATTCCGACGATCGAAGCCAAGGTTTAGATTTTTAGATTCATTAGCTTGATTGGTATTGGATGCAGGTTGTAAATTATAAGTTTGTTTGGTAATTAGGTGACTGCTCTTGGGATAGAGGTGTGTTTTGTAATTAAGTTAAAACCGAGTTTGAATGTAGGTGTTTATTGATTTTGAAAACGGAATTTATCTATTGTTAGCATTTATTAGAACTTATCACAGACGGTTTTTGTCTATGCATAGGTATTTTAAGAACATTATAAAATTTGTCGAAAGTAACATTAACATAGATAGAATTTCAATCTTTATATTTCTATTATCATTCATCTTCTCTTGAGGGATAGGCAGAAACTACAGAACGCTACCTGCTTCGATCCTTTCATACTCCTTTTGCCTCGTTTACGTAACATTTTAGTTAAGTTCAAACTAATAAAATTAAATGTGACAACCATCTGTGACAGGTAATTACCTACATCCTTCAAAAATAGTTTTGTTTTTAATATTTTTTTGCTTCTTCTTCATCTGAGCATCAAAAATAGATCTAATCAAAAGTCTTGATCTAATTTAACCATTCAAAAGCACGTAATAATTTAATCATTCACAACAAGAATCATTTAAAATATAATAACGACCTACCACGCGGCGAATTATAATAGATTGAGGAGGCGTGCCACCAAAAAACCCCGGGCTCAAATTAAAACTTAAATCGCAATTGCGACTTTTTTCTACCGAAAGATACCATAGAAGGATATACAGAAGACTCACTACTCACTACCAAAATAGTCCTTATAAGCAAAATTATTTTTGTAGAAGACATGCAATTGAATGCAGGAGTGCTGCAGTGGTAGGTAGCCTTTTGAAGGTAGAAATAATAATAAGCTTCGTAGTAATCTTAGAATCTGAAATATATAAAAAAATAAGTTATTCTGTCTACTGAAGAATTAAACAGAAAACCAGAATCAAATTCCACGGCGATTTTATTTTCCTTAGTGATTATTTTACTAATTTAATGGTTACCATTTCAATATTACCTTGTTCTATACCGTAGCATGTTTGTTTCTGAATGTTATTTAAATATAAGAAAAAACTGGGCGTTCTGCATTCATTTCACTGTAGGTGCCCAAAACGTTCGGTGACTTTGATCTAGAGAGATGTAAAAACGGCTCACTTTGTTCCGCCGGAGTAAGGCGATGGTCACAAATTATTGCGCGTGGCGAAACGAGAAAAAAAAGTATAATAGTTTCGGTCACGCAGTTGCAAATAGATCGGCTTCGGCTAGAAGAAAGATCCTATTCAGAAACATTAGACAAAAAAAAACTACTAAGCCGATTAGCTAAATCTTTAACATATCTAAGTATTATTTAAGTAAATACCACTTTATAGGTGAATCATGATCATCTTTCTTTTTTCTTTCTTTTTTTTGGTGACCATCTTTCTAGGTTAGATGATACTGCCACAAATCAGCATTCAATCAATCTGGCTAGCCTTTTCCCAATTCAGTTGGGGTCGGCTTCCAGTCTAACCGGATGCAGCTGAATACCAGTATTTTACATGGAGCGACTGCCTATCTCAAACTCAAACTCAAAGCATTTATTTCAATTAAACCAATTACAGGCACTTTTGAATTGTCAAGGGGTCGGTCAGTCAGAAAGATGAAGCTAGATTGCCCATTCCAAAGCGTAGGTACCTATGGAGAAGAACGGGCAAGAAACTCCATGGACACTCTTTTAAATCAAAATAATATGGTTACAAAGTCTTGTTTACATCATTCATGTTAAAAATTATGCATGTGAGAACGATGCAGAACGTTAAAAGCGTCCGTAATGAAAAAAAAAAACAATTCAAATATTAAATAAAATTAAAATAAGCCATGGCAGCAAAGAGATGACCAGTCCCTACTGACGGCGCCCGTTCACGAACATGACGCATGTATTAGCACCATTAAGCTCAACCATTTTATAGGGAGCTAAATGATCCAACACACGCGCCACCATCAGCGAGACATTTGAGTGAGCATGACATACTCTCAGCCGCCAGGGCACATTCAAGTCAATGAAAGGCGTACCCAGTAAATGGAAGCTTTATAGTATGTACATAGTACTCACACATGTGCTATGCAATTATACAATACTAGGAGATTGAATTTATATAATGCAAAAAGTGTATTTTAAAATCTTCAGCAGCTTCAACAGTATTTTCCAATGCTAATCAATTTATTTGTGCGTCCTTATGGAGCAGGACCAGCGTTTAGCCAAGCACTTTTATCGGCGATGTAGTCCCCCAATTTATAATATGCCTGGCTGCATAGTGTGCGTTTTATACAAGATTTAAATTTCGTTTCATTCAGTTGAAGTATGTCGGCAGGTATTTTATTGTAACATTTTAAACAGTAGCCCATGAAAGACGAGTCTACTTTAGCCAGCCTGAAACCTGGTTGAACTAATTGGTCCCTATTTCTAGTGATATAATTGTGTCTTTCACCTCTTTTACTAAAAAGATGTAGATTTTTCCTTACGTACATGATATTTTCGTAGATGTATTGACCTGGATCTGACCTCTACAACTCAGTTACTGGGTAACACGATACCCCTTGGTAAAACTGGTTGTCAGACTTTCGAACTTCTGACTACCCGTAACGACTGTCAAAGATCCACGAATGACAGCCGGGACCGACGGCTTAACGTGCTTTCCGAGGCACGGAGGGGTCATGGTATGTAAAGATGGTCACCCATCCACAGACCAACCGTGGCAAGAGTAGCTTAACCTGTTCGATCGACCTGTGCGGCTGTTATCCTTCATTAACACAAATAATGGATGTTCTCTGAAATAAAGTTATTATTATTACACTATCTACTGCTTTTACTACTCCTACTAACATTTTAGATTCCACATATTTAACCTGAATAGTTCTTATTGGGTAGTATATTTTTATATTCAATCGTATTGTTTCACAATAAGTTTAAGATCTCTTAATGATCCAAATATTTCTTTAATTATATAGTTTGCTACTTATTTGGAACGTTTGATATTTATCTTGGAAAATTAAACTAGATGATCAGTTAATTTAAATACGTAGTTTATTTAAATTCGAAACTTCATTGATACAAGATTAACCTAGTAACATTAAGTATAGAAAGTTAAGCTTTAACATATTCTTACTTAAGTTTAACGTTAAAAGTCGAATAAAATTACGAAAAATTACCGACTATTAAACAGTAGGATTACTTATTTAACCCCAACTTAGAGGCAACTTATATTAAGTTAAACTGTAGCTACTGAAGAAAGTAAAGTATACGATTAATTTTAATAAACATAGTCTGTGGAACCTTTCTTTGAACTAGCTAACTACTAACTAGACAAGATTTATTTTCATTTAGCTTGACCGAACTTTTTTGTGCCTATAGATTTGCGTGGATTTTTAATATTCATACTTTACGTTTGGGCTGTTCAAAATCGCGTTGGGTTGACGAAGTGACGATATCGTCAAAGTCACAAGAAACACCTGGATGAGGGACGTACGGAACCGGGAAGTATGGCAGAAAAAAGGGAAGGCCTATACTCAGCAGTGGATGAAATGATGTTGATGACTCATGTTTGACTAGAAAACACAATTATTCTAATTGTATTTTGTACCTTTAAATTTTGAATTTTTAAATTATTCTAAGTTTATTTTGTACCTTTAAATTTTGAATTTTTAAATTATTCTAAGAGTATTTTGTACCTTTACATTTTGAATTTTTAAATTATTCTAAGTGTATTTTGTACCTTTAATTTTTTAAATTTTTTCTAAGTGTATTTTGTATCTGTTTTCTGAAACTATTTCGGGTGATATGGCATGATTGTATGAAATGCTGATGAGAGAACAACATTTTTTTAAAGTGCTTAGTCCCTAGAACCGAGAATAACCTAAACTAAACACGCTAACTGAAGATTTAAGACAAACAAAGAAATTATAAATTACCATTACTGCCAGCAATTGAAAAGACAAAAATTCAAAAACTAGCACAGATGTCACAGACTTTAACAAGACTGTGGAAAGCGATAAATTGTCCCAAATAACAGGTAACATTGACAGAGAAAGTATTCCCAATACTTATTAAAGATATCATTCTGTAAGTTACATAACTAACCCAAGACAGCCTATTAATCGGAGTTAACCCAACGTAAACGTTACGAATGCATCCACTCGAAATTACTTAAATAAAAATAATTGTACGTATAATTTAAAACGTCAAACGAATCGTGACCAACGCGTTACAGCACCACTAAATATGTATGAGAGAATTAAAATAATACCAAAAGGGATATGTTTGTTGGAAGATCTTGATCCCTACTGAGGAAAATTACAAGCCAATCTATATTTAAATACACGATCCATTGCCTTTTTTCCTCATTAAACTAACTAAAGTTATAAATCAACGCATCAGTGGAAAGAGTATAATAAATCTGGTATTCGTTAGTTGGGATATCATAGTACATGTCATGGGTTGGTCGGGTTATTTGAATAAAACAAGGTTGGTACCTTCCGGACATGGGTGCATTACCATAGAACATGGGAACTGTTTGCCTTGTGGTAATTTTTTTTTCTTGTAAAGATTTGTAAATGTACGTTGTAAGAAAAACCAGGAAAGTTTTGTGACGTATAAAATGTTTTAGATGGATAGAATGAGGCTATTACTATGGCTATTCAACTAAATATTCCGTTTTGGGCGTTACAACTTTCTTTTCAACATGAAACAACTGACAATAAAAAGAACGTAACAATAAGATTTTATTCTAAACATAACATCAAACGTTTTACAGAAAAAGAAGAAAATTATAATAAAGCTCAAATTAAGAACCTGACTGCACTAAACGACAAAGAAAAAAAAAATAAAGAGGCAAAGAATTTACAATATGGGTTTGGAGCATTTGGTCCGATTGCCGAATCTGGTGACTGCTCCCAAACGCAGACAATCGATCATTCGGCGGGACCATTAAAGATATAATGTGCGTACTGTACGTCCCAAACGGGATTTGTTAATTAAAAATGTCAATCAAGTGTGTCGAGAAACAGCCGATTTTGTATCTTTTTGGGACAAAGATTAAGTTTAGTTTGTAAATAAATTAAAAATTGAACCAATACCTATTGTTTCGAAGAAAGATAATGTACGGTCTAGATATGAGTAATGCTAGAGCAAAATTCCTGTTGATCTCATATTTAATTTTGTCTGTCACATATAACAAATCTCTTTATCTTTTAAATAGTTTTTTTTTTCTCATTAGCATTGTAGGTGTAATTTGTTCAGACAAAATACTTCACTGGAAAATATAGGTACAGACGGCACATCAAGCTAGTACAATCTGTCAAATTTCTTTAATAGATTTTCAATTATATCGCTAAAGCATAAGATTCAAAGGTGATTGGGAAAATTTTACAGTTTCGGGTAGCTTGATGTGCTGGCGTCTGTACGTCGCATTAATATATTTTACAGTTGACCATACGTCAGTGGTAACACTTTGACCTTGATGAAGCCTAGCGTAGAACGAAGTTTCAATAGAATAAGAAGCCAGCTTATACTGGTTTTGTTTACTCTTTTTATAACTTGACCTTCTATTTCATAATGGTCTTCACTGACATTACTATTTAACTTAATCAATAGAGTTTCCTCCAAAGTCAAGTCTTGAACTTAATCTTTGCCCATCCAAAGTTCACTGGAAACAGATAAAACGTCAAATTAAAGTTAAGTATGTAACTTCACAGTTTACCGCTTCAAAGGTAACCGTTAAGGAGCTAACAGATTTACACATATTGTTGGTCAAAATCCTTTGTACAACTTAAGAATTGTCCATATTTAATGACAATTTGAGAAAATCAGAAACAATATTGGAAGAATCAGAAACAACAGATTACAACAGTGTGCTGAAGGTTAAAGTTCTCTGTTTTCGTTGAACGACAAGCTTTTACTGCGCATTTCTGCATTGTCAATGACGGTTTTAGTCGTAGACCTACTGATGATCGCAATACAATAAAAACATTGGGTCCCAGTATTTCGTCCGCTGCAAAATGTTCTTCCACAAAGTTGGAATGTTTTTGCATTCGAGGTTCACATTTATTTTGACGGCACTGAACAGTGAAATTATGTTTTAAACATATCAGTTAAATCCGAATTTTCGTAAAATTAATAAATCCATCGTTTTCATTGAATAATCTTTGATCTCCCAAAATGTAAGGGTAACAAATAAATCACCAAATTAAAATACCCATTCAAATCTAAAATTCTTCGCTTCAGCGACACCAAAGCTGTTAATGAGTGAACAGCTTTACAGCAAGACTTATTGTTATTTGAACACCTTCGAACGAATATAAGATTTTATTAGATATCGTTCTTCGGAGATACGACCTTAATTAATTGTTTGAAGACACAGAATGAACGTAAAGTACGACTTTAGCGATGGTTTTATCACTTGTAACTTTAGATCTGAGAGCCGATAGACGAGCTGGTTTTTGCTGCATTCATCGACCGGTAACTTGCATGTTTATATTGAACATTTTTCATTTGTCCGTTGTCTTACTTTGTGATAAACGTCTTCCTACATTGCTTCTCTCCTTGATAGGAATACTGTCATTATAATTTCTACACTCATGAACAAAGATTAATCATTTCCTTCTCACCGATAAAGTACCTCCACCATACTGAATCCAATTTGTATATCAATTCATAGCTGCTGTTACCAAGTTTATGCTAACAACATGTAAGACCCATTGAAATCTATCCGTAAGTAACTGCCCGTCTGTTCCGAGCCCAAGGCATTAGATACTTGTACCATTGCCAGTCGCAAAACGAGTGTTGAACGTGTTGGGTTAAAAGATAGCAGCAGTTTGCTTAAACGTTTACTTGTCTTAACGATGGTACCTATTTCCGCAAGAAATCTATTAACAAGTGCCCGAGGTTATTGTAAGACATTTTCTTGTTTGTCCGTTTGTGCTTGAGGGCTTTTATTTTCTATACGTGCTGTTATTAAAGCGACATTTTCGCTGGTTCAGTTTACTTTGTTAGCAGTGTAGTTTTAGTAGTATTTTATGTAGTAAATACTACATATTTCTCTTCTGGGTCAAAATTTAGAAATCTGTTCAGTGTTGTAAAGTAGGTTTGTGTATAGTATTTATTGTAGGCAAATTGCCAATGGACATTTTTTAAAAGAACCCTGAGAAGAAAGAGATTATGAATGATTTTTGGAATTTTACGATATAATTTTTTTTATTAAAATCGATTCCAAAATTGTACGTGTCCTATTCAAGTAAGTCGAAAAGCTATTTCGCCGAAGCACACAATTTCCTTTCAAATATTTGAGCTTTTGAGCTCCATGCACCTCTTCCATCATTCTACATTGTAAAGATTTACAAAGTGCACTCAACTTGTTATAAATTTATGAAGTAATAAATTTTTGATAACGCACGGTGGCCTCTTACATATATTGATACGGCCATGTTTAAGTTTCTGAATTTATTGGCCGCTGTAAAAATTGTGGTTTGATCGATCTTGGGTACAATATTGATAAAGGTGGTTATGAAATGGCACATCCATTTTTTGTTATACAAATTGATATTGTTATTTGATGTCTGTGGAAGAACATTAAATATTGTCTTTCAAATTAAACAATACATTTATAATATAAAATGCCAGAAAAAACGTTGCAACTTTAAAGTTTCAAGTCAACTTAAATTTTCGTCTAAAAAACCAAACGGTCGTTAAGCCTGCAAAAAACCCATCCATTATAATTATAACTTTATAAGGTATACACCGGCTGCTTAAGCTTGGTCCGCTAAAACGTTTACTAAAAAACTTTAATACCGAAATAACCCAAAAACGTAATTCACTAAAATGAGAAAAAAAAACATTTAACACCGCGAATAAAGATTGATGAAGAATCAATCGAGGCATGTCCCGCAGATAAAGGCAATGTCCGCGCAATCAATTTTAATCTGGAAACTTTTCTCCCTCTCATCCATAATCCTAAAGCTATAGGGAAGAAAGAGACGAGTATATGTCTCCCAGTTTAAATGCACCTTAGCTATTACGACGATGACGACGCCAGCCTACTTACAGAATTAAAGTCTGCTAAGGAAGATTGAGGAGGGCACCTTATCGGACAAGACAATGATGTAACGAAAACACTGATGGATATTGTAAAAAATGTTGCTTGTAATAGAACTGGGATCGTAGAAAATGATCGAGTTCCCATGAGGAGCTGTTTGTCATTTTTAAAGAGAAGAAATGACTAGAAAGGGCGTGCTTAACAGTGTGTTTACTTTTTGTACCAAGATAATAGCTACGGTTTTTTTTTTTTTATTTATCTCAGGCGACACAGGCCCATACATAAATACCTTAACCTAAACATACATATATTATATTCTTATTATAAAACGGTACTTCACTAGCTAACTCTTAAGCTGCTCTGTGGTACTTGTCCGCGGAAGCGACGGAACACCACGTCCTGCGGCCAGAAGTCTTCTTCCATGACGACGGGCAGATAGCAATTCGGCACGCGCACCACGAACGCCTTGAAGTTGACGTTGCGGTGCGACTCCAATAACTGCACCCTCGGCGCGTACTTCGTCTTCTGGCGCACGTACTCCACGATATCCTCCGCCTTAGTGGTGTAGTGCAGGCGGGAGATGTACACCTGTGTGTTCGGCTTTGCGGCACGCAAGCTGACTTCGGGCTCCGTAGGAGCTTTGCCGCAGCGGTTCTTGTTCGTTCGCGACCGGCGCTTCCTCCTTTGCACCGTCACGAAACCCTCATCATCAACCCTATTCGGTGCCTTTTTTAATTGTAATAGCTGTCTAGATGAATATGTACTATAGTCCTTACATACAGCATAGGTATCTTCTGGGCATGCTCGTTCCATCATAGACCTCATCCATCGCTTTCCATCAGGCGTGATCAGCATGATTGCTATTTTTTATTCTGATATATCTTTAGGTACTCGTAAAGGTTTAACAATAATTCAAAGTCCATTCCATTATTACAATTAGATGACTGCTGTCAATGATGATGTTACCGGAAATGTATGAAACCTAGGAATTTTACACAATTCCTAGGAAATATATGCAATTCCGAGCCTACTTAGGAAATGTGTAAAATAATCTTTCAGATTCTATAATACACATATTTCCTGTGAAATGTATGTACATATTTCCTAGGAAACGATGGTATGGATGGAAAATGACCTGGAAACTGCTATCTAGTCACATAGTAATCGTGTAATTTGACACACAAGCCCAAATACTTTAGCTAATCGTCACTTACCATAGGTTAGTTAATATTAAAAGATGGATTAGGAAGCCGAACAGCTGTGTATCAAACGCTTATCTACCTACATAAGCCGTAAGTCAAGCGAAGAAAGTAGGTTAATACCTTGCTGATAAGCGTGCCTTGCTAGAATTTTTAAATAGTGTTCAGTATGGCCTAGCTTGGGTGAAATATAATAGGCTTTATGTTATAGAGATTAACTATTCGTTTTATGACGTGAATAGTATCACGAAGACGGCCATTTTGAAAGGAACCAACGTGCAGTATATGTGGTGCCTTACCTTTAATTATTATCTTGATTTTACTAGATATTATTATTTTGTTATCTTCGCGGTCATAGTAGTACACACCCTGCGAAAATTGCAAGTGTCTACCTAATTTGGTTCAAAAGTTCAGCCCTGTGACAGACGGACAGACGGATAGGCCTTGTAGACTTTAGATCTGTAGACAATTTTTTATTTTATCAAGTACCTGGTACTTGTTGACAGGCCTACGCTGTTCTCCCATACCTACTGTAATTTGAAAACATTGTAAAAGCTAATTATTTTTAAAAAGAGTAACCGTGGAGTTTCTTCCCGGCTTTTCTCCATAGGAAACGACCAATTGGAACCGTGCACCTAGCTTCTGACGTTTCATAGGTGCACATGTAGGCGTGAAATAAAATATTTTGATTTTGATTTTTTATTTTGGACAGTAC
Organism: Oligia fasciuncula; assembly: GCA_963082905.1. Lineage (NCBI taxonomy): Eukaryota > Metazoa > Arthropoda > Insecta > Lepidoptera > Noctuidae > Oligia > Oligia fasciuncula. The sequence continues at coordinate 2,334,506 of OY720392.1, read as the reverse complement.
AATATTTTGCCTTAGTAACATGGTCCCATTGGTTCCCTTTGGGTACTGAAAAACTACACTGTTGGCTCATATTATTATAATTTCAAATCAATTCAATGAATTTCTAGCACTATTCGTTCTTAAAACTGACGTCTCAATTAGTATGAACGTATTGACCTAGATTCCTTAGTTCAGTGGATACTTATAAGAATTTATCAGAAGTAATATTATGGGAAAAAAATGGTTTTACAATTTTTAAACATTTGCCTGTGATGTGCTTCCCTGTATATTATGGGAACTTCTATCAACAATAGTAAACAGAGTATTTTTAAACAACTATTCCACCACTTATTACTTCATCACAAAACATAAATACGCAAACTCTTTCAACACTTGAATATCAGGGGACATACTAAATTACATGCTTACAAATCTGATAGGATTATACCTATTTCTTACTGGAACCAGTTACTCAAAGTATTTGCTCACTGTATTGAAGTGTCAAGCTATATGATTGATGATGCCTCACCTTACCCCATGTCACAGTATAAAGATATACAGTATTTCGACTTCATACAAACGGACGAAACGCGAGCTATACCTACGCGCCTCGAACTCGGCATGCGCTTGGCATGCAGACAGTCGCGACTGTGCCGCAGTGACGAACGGACGGTGTGTTGTTTTTTTAAACAATAACCGCGCAAAATAAATTGAAGTACATATTTAATATGACGAGTAGGATATATTGTGCTGTTTTTGGTTGCATGAATTCGTCAATAACGCATTCAGAGATAACTTTTTTTAGATTACCTGGAAACTCTGAAAGGTAAGACTATAAAATAATTTTACTTACTAGTAGGTAGGTACATAATGTGTGTCTTTTTAATGGATAAGTATTTCCTTTTATCTCCCGAAAAAAAAGATGTCTGGATTAATAAATAAAGTGAATAGAGTAAAGGAAAGTGATAGACACGAGTGAAATAGGTAGTTATAGGCGGTTCATGAATCATTATACGGTAGGTACGCTTGTGTTAAAACCTCGGGGCATGTGTGTTTTGTTTTGTTAGTTTGTAAAATTCAAAGTAAAGACGTGGTTTTTATTATTAATATTTATGTACACACAGTAAAATACAATAACAAAACTAAATAGAAACACAAAGTAGGCAAATGTAATTAAAATGCTGGAGGCGGGCAGCCCTATCGCATGTTTACGTACCGCGCGGCTGTAGGCATTTATTATTATTTATTTATTTATTTATATATACTTTATTGTACACCAGAAAATACATAACAAAAAAAATACGGTTAATACAAAACATACAATGGGCGGCCTTATCGCTTTCTGCGATCTCTTCCAGGCAACCTATTCAATCAATCCAATTTCAAGGTTACGGCCGAGTTACAATACTGTATGATCTTTATACTGTGCCCATGTCGGGTAGATGAAACCAAATCTGACAACAGAACATTTAGATAAATCCTAAGTGAAAGGCATAAGGTTGATAATTGAACAGCTGGAGGGTCTGAATAAGACGCATTTGTTTTTTGCATCATCATTGGAAGATGATATTGTGGTGAATTATATTGATGTATTGCTAGCAACAATTAAAGTATTGATGATTACGGTAGGAAAGGTCGTCAATATGCTTACAAGAAGCTTCAAGATATTTCACAAACACAACTAAATTAACTTAACTTGACAAGAAAATTTAAACATGATTGAATCGAGAAATGACAAAATTTACTTAGGTCGAGTTCGATGTTCATCTTGACATAAATAATGAATGTACCCCTTTTTAATCCATCCAAAGGTTGTCTTTAAAATATCGCTCTTAGCGATAGGACCGCCCATTGTGTCACCCTTTCTAAAGTCTGTAATTTAGATGGTATACATAATAAAGAGTATTCTATTTTATTCTATAATTAAAGAAACATCTCAGGTGTTTGTCAAGCTTAAAAAGTTCCAGCCCATATGGTAACGCACGAAATTTATATTGAAGAGCGAAACTGATGTTAAATTCCAATGAGTCCCTGCAAAAAATAAATACCTACGTTAAAAAGAAACAACATTTAGCTACACCAAAAAGCCATAACACCGATGAACAACCTAAAACACAAAATAAAAAACTTTGAAATGACATAAACATGGTACATGCAAATATTATGCAGTTCATCAACAACAAATTGCTGACCCTTCCGCTTAACATCACAACTCTAATCCCTCAAACGATACTTATCTACATTGTAAACAAAATTTCAACAAGTACACTGCTAAGCCTAAGGCATTCTTTACCCTCTGAACCTATAAAAAACATCATCAATACAAACCAATAAAAGTTTGTCAGAACTTCCCTCGTAAACCTACAGAATACAAAAACGCAGAAGGCTAACTCATGACAACTGAAACCACAATAACTTAAATAAGTTTCCTCTGATTCCAGATAAGGACCTCTCAGTGCTATAAGCGAACTGACTATAGCCATTAAACTATTTGCCGATTAGATGAAGCAAATTTACGCAACAGTTTTAACAAAACAAATCTTTCGCATCCTGCAGTATGAGAAATTGAGATTACTTTTGCTTTGTGTCGTTTTTACAAAAGGTTCGTAATCGAAGTGGACATTCTGCGTGACTCTACTTCGTCATAAAACCCACAAAATGTCTAAACAAAGACATCGATATTTCCATAAATATTGTATGGTGTTCCGTACAAATTAAAGGCCTCGGGCTGTTTCCTGGCTTACCGTTGCAGGTTTTAACATTTCGTTTGTGCGTAGGACCCTTGAGAATGAACAGATGGTTCTTGTGTTTTGTTCTGAAAGTAGGATGTGGTGGACAAGTATATTTTAATACAATAGTAATAATATCTCCGGAATCCCGGAGATATTTTTAATTAGACTGTATTTAAATATTTTTTGATTTCTTGTATTTTGCTACGTACCCGGCTTTGGTAGCATTGTCCATTTCACAAGTGAATCTTTTACTAAATGCTGATGTATATCTATTGGAGTTTATCATTGAGTATACCTATAAGCACCGTAAAAGTAATTTTATTCCGGGCATACATCCGTCAGATGAAGTTTATGTGTACCTTTTCCAAGGTTTGACAACTATACTGTTTATACTAGCTATTTACACTAACTAGGTACTAAATTAAATTACTAAGTATACAAATAAATACAAAAACAAGAAGGCACTTAGGTGTCGAAGTATTCGTCCGCATCGCTGTCATGCCCAGAAGACTGGTAACATTGCCACGTTGAGCTAATTCTTAGATCTAAATTTGCAAGCGACTTTACTAGCCAAGTTCCGAACTCACATCAGCGTTTTACACAACTCCATGCCACATCATAGTTTCTTCGATCCTGGTATGGCGATAGAGGCCGTCGTTTATTAGTCTTTTCCCTAGGAAGGCGGTGTTTTTCTAAGGGGTATAGCGCCCCATGCTATAAAAAATTCACGCCTCCACAGTAGCCTTTGGTTAGCAGTGGATTTTCTTTACAGAACCTATTGTGGAGTTTCCAAGTTGTGAATTTTTAAGTGCTTCAGAAACTGAATGTCGATTTTAAATGTGTATGAATGGTAAATGCGTTTTGTGTTATGTTTTATGGGTTTTTACGTTACTGTGCGTATTCTCAGAATCTATTGAATTTATAGAGGTAAGTTGAGAAATATATGGAAAGTGTTTAAAATCTTTTTTGCTTTCTGTGGTTGTTATATAAAGAAGGACTAGCTGCGCCCCGCGGTTTTACCCGCGTAAATGTCGATCCCGTGGGAATATCGGGATAAAAACCTATACCTATGTTAATCCAGGGTGGTAGCTACCTCCATACCCAATTTTAGCAAAATTGGTCCAGCCGTTTGAGCGTGAAGAAGTAACAAACATATAAACACACATACATACACACACCCCCACACTCACAAACTTTCGCCTTTATAATATTAGTGTGATGGCATCAACATTACCGTTTGGCTTGTCCATCCTATGTTGGAAGGCGTACCCTGTGAATATGTCGAAGTGCGTCCTGTTATGTTCCTCTCTGCTCTGGCTGTAAACCTTCTCCCATTTTGCTCATAAAAATATTTTATGAACATTCTCATTAGAATTAACCTACGTTTTGGCGAAGGTCAACAACAAAAGTGATGTCTTAACCCTTATCACGACCACGACGTATGGTGAACTAAAAATGGGGGATAAACTAAATGCGCAATTTTATATATTAACCTTTTGACCGCCACAGTCATGTATGGATGACAAACCAAAATGTGCCTAGCACGCCACGGTTCAACTACATGACAGACTTTGACGCCGAGGGCACGTTTTTGATTTTTTGACGTGTGGCGGTCAAAATGTTAATAAAAAAAAAAGTTACCTGTTGTTTTTATAAGAGTTATGTTGGTAATGTAAAGGACCACTGCATGAGTATACAGTGGTCCTTTACATTACTAATACAATTTCACTGCACAAATTTCTTTAATACAAGATTTAAAAAATATCAAAAAAGCCTGCAAACCAAAGCCGCAAGCGCCTCTAACCATCGACTAAATTGAATACACCGGACCCCGCCCCTTACCTGTACCTCATTATACCGCACGAATATTGAATAGCGTATAGAAAATACACATCGTGTAGTCAGACCGATTGGACAATTTACTGCCCATGTTCTGACAATGTAAACTGTACAGTGAGAACGAATTGATTTGATGATTTTCGATCTGTGTTTTGTGAACATAGTTGATGATAATTATCAAGCTTTCAATAAAGAAGACAAAACAGCTGGTGAAAAATACGGCGAGAAAAGTTACTTTGACATCGAACCAAATCAACCGTCCAAAATAAAATGGAAAAACAAAATAAAACAAAACACAAACAAAGCAAACCATTAGGATGAATTTGTTTTTTGGACTTTGATGACAAAATATTAGGTTAATGTAACAGTTTAAATTGCTGATATGTCTTCGAATGATTACAAAACCAGAGCATGATACAACATCGCTTTTAGAAAAAGGTATAATAATAAAAGCAAAGAAATAGAAATGAACAACGATGCCAATGGCGCTGATGATGCTGCAAACAGCAGTAACGATAAAGCTGGTGACAAAATCAACGAGTATTTTCCTCAGCTGTTAAAAATTATTTGCTAAGTTAAATATGCATTACAACAAGATTATACTACTACCGTATCTGTTACTATCATAAATTCCGTTGGCATAACTAAAGTATTATCATCGTTATACTTCAACATTCCTGCTCTTAACTGCTTATAATTTGCAACTCCATCAACATTACCAGCATAAATCTTTATGTCACTTAGGTGCGTGTCATAATCAATCTCTTTATATAGGGCGGTAAAGTAAAATCCACACGTATCGATAAACCGCATACATTAACGGTGGAACAATTATTACGAGTGGCGCCAAAACAAATTACTCATAATATCCACTTTCAATATTGGTTATAGAAAATGTTGGTGCAGAAGTATCATTGCATGGGATGCTTGTTAGCGTAATCTCTAATCCATAAAGAGATTCTGAATAAATCCGTTGGTTTTCATATACTTAAGCCGTCGATCAAATCTTCGAACCGGGTGCGCTTTACTTTGCTATCAGCGAAACTGTCTTTAATTAGCGAGTTTTATACGTTCTCTAAGAAAGATCTTGACGTATGTGACGGGTTTATAAGTACCACCCTGTATATACACCAGTGTGTGGTTTAAAATGGCTTAGGGGTTAAGTAAGAAGGTATAGGTGCCTCTATGTTGTTATCACAAACCCGTTTTCGTACGAAAAAATTGACATTCCTCTCATACATTACTTTGCAACAGTATAACTGGAGCCTCATCTTCAATAGTAGAAATTAATAGCCTAACATGATGAGTTAACTTTCTGAACAGCTCTATTTTACTCTCGTATAGTAACTAGACACTGGTCGTGATTTAAGCGCTTTAATTACAGTCATTACGATATTATTACCATAGCCGCGTAAACCACGCGGGCGTAAACGACTTTTAAGGTAGAACGCGTAAATTATAATGTGTAATTGTAGTATAAATTATATGGGGCAATAAAAAATGTATTATATGATGAATTCTAACGTTTTGATATTTGCGGCATCATTAGGGGACGTAATAAACGTTTGTTTTATTTGTGACGTTTATGATAAAATGCTGCAACGTGGAACATGGATATGTGTAGTAAATCTCGCTATTAGAAGTTTAATGATAATGAGCATAATGAGCATGGTAAGCGAATATTAAGTGACTGAGCTTTATAGTTAGGAAGAGGGAATGACAAGATCAAAACCATCGTACTCGTTGAATGATAGACTTTTTTTTTGTTATTTTACAGAAAGCTTACAGACTAATAACACAATTAAAAATCATTCGTAGGCAGGAAAAAATGCTAATTACAAGTTTTCACATATAAAGATTGCTTCCGCACTAGATCTTATAGACTGGAATACATTGTTATCTGCTGGATTCTTAGACCGAGCTCTCTGCCTTTTCTATCGAAAACTATACGAGCTAGAGATTTGTACATTTCCGTTAAACCGTCAAAGAAATCGACACACCCCCACTGGTATACCAGTGCTTTAATAAAAATATTAAAAAAACAGAAATACCATATTAAATATAAAAATCGCGGCAATTTATCGGACTATCACTCTTTTTCTATCTTGCGAAACGGAGTTAAACAAATAGTGGTGGTTTGTTTTGATTCCTTTAAGGAAAAAATAAAATCCTCAATCTCCAAAAACCCTAAGTCGTTTTGGTCTTATATTAAAAGTAAAAGAAGTGGTGACTCATGTGCCCTGCCCACTGCCACTTAAGTTTGGCTATTCTTCGGGCTATGTCGGTTACCTTGGTTTTCCTCCCAATATTATTCCCACAAAATTCCTTTACAACAATTCAAATTACAATTTCAAACAACATTTAAAAAATCCTCAATCCATTTTGTAGTTCCACCGCGTTCGCGCTAACGGCCCTATTCGCGTGAACGATAATTAAAACGATACGGAATTTAACATCGAAATTAATTGAATTAGTGTTTACTGACTATTAAATGGCCTCCGAGTAATTTGAAATCGGTTTAGTATCGATGATATAATTGTATCGCCTATACATTATATTAGTATTGGTTAAATGTATGTTGGTCCCAGTTTCCTGTTGCTATCTGATGAATTTGGAACTCATCCGTGTTATTAGGCGGTAAAATTGGTTTGGATAGCTGGATTTGTCGATTATATTGATTTTTAATGCAGCTTATATGTTTGTTGTGACGACAATTTTGATTAATTTATACATATTATCTACACTTGCCTGAAAGTATTATGTGATTAAAATAAAATATGATGAAGCTGACTTTGCATCAATAATATTTTCTTAATTTTCTACATAGACTAGGAATATTGGATACTGAATCATAGCACGAGTATTAGATAATATCCAAAATCTCAATATTACCATCTTATTATTTACCTCTGCTGTGTGTAAAATTACAACTATTTAAATTCTGCCAACCTTCCTCTTTCTCTAACAGTAGAAATATCTTCAAACACCTTCGTAATTCACTTCAATTTATCTACTTTTCTATATCGACACCACATTTTAAACCCGGTCCCCTCAATACCACCATCGCTATTCTCAGATAAGGCTCAGCATCCTGTTTTGTCACGCCGAGATTAATTCACTTCACTCGTAATCTCAGCTAAGTGGCTTACTTACGATATCTGATGCTATGTAGGTGGCACCTTATGTAACATCTAGGGAAGTCGCGAAGTGACAACTCAATTGAAGAAGTAGAATGACTTAAATACTGAAGTGGAAATGGCTGCTGTTAAGTTCGTGAATGAATTTGAAAAGATTAAAGTCGTAGATAGATATAAATTACTCAAAGTTTATCTAGCTTTAGCTAGTGCGGAATTTGATCTTGATTAAGTTGGAAAACTTCATTGGTTCCGGTTCTTATGTAGACACTTGAGTCCATTTATATCAGGAGCTACCTATTGCATTAAGTGTAATATAATGTTTGATTTAAATATTTGCTTTCTAAAGAATTTCAAGTTTTAATGAAGAAGCCATGTTAGCAACTAGGAATTTCAACAAAAAGGAATCCGATGTTTTTTTTTAAATGATGCACTACGATTTATGCAAACATCATAATATACAGTGTGTACCACAGATTCAGTACATGATTCTAAACCCTCTAGCGTAGAAATTTTTCGACGGTTATAAAAAAAAAAACTGCTTTTCATAGAAAAGTGCAATACTTACGCGGTCAAAATTTATGGAACAGATATTTTTTTATAAAGCCTGATAAAAAAAATTAACGCAACGGAGGTCGGACAGAATCCTGCCGCCCTGTAATATTATTTAACCTAATCCTCTAACCACGAATGACAAATAAATATTCAAAGGCCATTTAAAGTTATTATTTACGGTCAGATAATAAAGTTATATTGCGAGTATGTCTTTGCCACAATATTACTGAGACCAATTCCTTTCTGATCAGTAGCCTGTCCTTGTACTAAAATTCTATCAGTGCCATTATCTTTGTTAATAATTTTATGATCAGTCTATTTTGCCTGCAGGTTCAAATTCACACGGCATTAGATTAGGTAAGTGGTTCCGACTAGCCAGTTTGCTATATGTTTTGAAATGTATTTCTGAGTTTTGTTGGTTACTGACAAATGCGTGCACTGACTGGACAAGTCTACTCAATCATTGTGGTTCTTTCCTCTAAGGAACATTTCAGATACTAATGTAGGTAAATGGTCTTCACATGATATGACCAAGATTATATCTGGACTTTAAAAAGCCTGTGACCTCCGAGTTTGTTTCGGCCTTTCTTCTCAGAGTACTCTGATAAGAAACGCCGACCACCGCCGCCAAAAAAAAAAAAAAACCGCCGCTAAAAATATGTTTGACGTGTAAAAGTGTTTGTACAACCTACTTACAAACATAAAATCATTTATTATATTTTATTATGGCAAACGTTTTCATGGAAACGTTCATGTCAACCGTAGCTCGTTCATGGTTATTAACTTTAACAGTTGAAGTTGTAACAATATTGTAGGTATGTATTATTTGAACTTTAGAATATTCATACGTATCTACGTTTCATAAAATTGTTAGCTTAGTAACATTTATATTCATCGTCATCATTCTCGAGTCTTCATCTCAATTTATTTTGATTTTTTTTATAGTAGTGCTAACTTTATTGTTCAAAAACTTTGTAGAGCCTAACTACTTTTTACCCGACTGCGGCGAAGCCCAAAAGGAGGGTTATGTGTTTGACCTGTATGTATGTATGTATGTATGTATGTCCGATTCTTTGTTCCCTCGTAACTTCTAAACGAATGAACGGATTTGGATAAATTATACGTCTTTAGATTTGTCTTGGTAGCGCGAGTGTCACTGGCTACATTAAAATAAAAAACAAAGTAAAATGGCGGATTTAGGGTGCCATATTGTGGAGTTCGTATTTTTTTTTTCTTCTAATACCATCGAGTGAAATATCAAAATTAAGGGTTTTAAACGGTGATTACAAAAATATATACAACTTATATGGTTAAAAGTAATTCGAAGTGACAAATCGTAAAAAAACACGTTAAATAAAATAATTATTTCTCGTTCCCTGTTGAGTGACTTTACGGGTCAGCTAATAATTAATACATAAGTAAATCGTCTGCAAAATCTTTCAAATTTGTAAACTAAAAAGCTGGAAATAAAAAACAAGTAATTAAAAAAACTAAAAAACCCGACTGCGGTAAAAAAAATTAGTTTAAAAAAAACTGAAAAGCTAAAAACAAGGCCATTTTAAATTTTTTAACAATATAGTTAATTAACTATCACTACCTCATATAGAGCACAATGCATGACAATACGAAAAACATTCAAAGATCCACCCATTTTTACCTAAAAGTTTATACAAATTACAATGCTGGCTCATTTGTCTAGTCGTCGCAAACGCTACTGCTGCGCATGAGGTCCTGGGTCCGGTTCCCGAGTCGGGCAAAGTGTCATTGGGTTTTACCTCGAATTTCTCAATAGCAACCCGGACTCTGGAGTTCTGCCCGGTTGATGGCGATAGGATCACACAGGTTTGCGACCACCCTCCCACCGGAGTCCGGCGTCAAGCAGCCTGCTGTGTTTCGTCGATGCGTGGGAGTTCCAGTGCCTTAGGCATCTTTTGGGCACGCTCTTTCCATCATAGACCTCATCCATCGCTTTCCATCAGGCGTGATCGAGGTCAAGAGCGGGCCACATTCAGCAATTAAAAAAAAACAAGAACATCAGTAACAGCGTCGAGTACACTACTTACCTTTGCACAACATTTATGTTCTAAGAGGAAATCGATGTTAAGACACGAAACCACATCTTAAGCTCAATAAATACATAACACGAATACCTAACTAATGTTATTCCAAATTGATTAACCATTTATCTTTTATTGCGGTCGGTAGCAGGAATTCGGTCACGGCGTTACATTTTCTTTGATATATAATATAAGCTAGTTAAGGGTACTTTATACTGACAGTTTGTTTGTTGTAAATGTAGCTGCTGGCTGGAATTCAGCCTTGGTTGGTAGGAGACAAAAGCGTTGATAACGATAATGGTTTCTGATGGTTTGTGCGACAGGTTGCTGCTGTTGTAAATTGACTGTTGGTATGAAATACGCGTTCATTGATTAGTTGTAGTTATTATTAGGAAATATTTATTATTATTATTATTTATTTTACATGTCTCGGGACCATGGGGTCCCGGTCCTTTGGAAGGCGTACGATGGGCCGAAGCCAACTCGCAGAGGCCCCTTAGAATGTTTTTTTTTTATAAGCCTGCTTGGCCCCACTTCAGGGCAAAGGCCTCCCTTCCCTATTTCCACTTTTTCCGATCTACTGCGATTGTGGGCCAATCATACAAGAAGCAGTCCAGCTCATCCCGCCATCTCTTTCTGGGCCTGCCGCGCAGTCGTGTCCTGCCATTTGGGGATCCACTGAGTGGTGGCTTTTGTATACTGCTGCTCCGACATGCGACAGATATGGACAGCCCAGTTCCACTTTAGTCCAACAGCTGTGCGGCCAGAGTCCACTATTTGTGTTTTGTAACGAAGTATAGAGTATATTGCCTATTGCGTATATATATAATAGATAGATATAAATAGGTGCTGCGATAGTGAGACGATGCTGATATAACTGAGGAGAAAGTGTTTATTTGAGTAGTCGAAGCTCAGCGTTGTAATGTAACTTTCAAATGGATGGTCGATGAACCTCTTATTCACTTGCCTTTCAGCATCGACAGGCCTTAAAAATTGTATTGATAGGCCCAACGTACGCAACAGGTATATTGCCTGTTGCGTATTTTGCAACACAATTTTTGTCTTATACTAGAAACACACTTTTGTGGTTGTACCTACTTAAAGCTAACAATAACTGACTCGGTGCGGTATCAAACCTACAGCTACAATGTTGTATGTAAAATTGCTTCACAAGTCTTTCAATCGTAATAATAAACCTCAAAGATTTGCAACTTGCGCAGGATTGGCATAACTCAACTCTCTGAATAGTTCACCTAGTTATAATAGTAACACTTTCTATGTCCGCGGAGCAGACACAATAGTTAAACAAATGCAATGAAATATTGCGATCGCGAGCAGCACCCTAATTTCGTAACACATTAACAATCTCAATCTGAAGGATACTGCTCTCATTTTGAAGGATATTGGTAATCCATTGCTTCATATGTTCGAAAAATGTGTCTGCTCAACAACGTAAATAACGCAATGAATGTTGTTGAACTGCCAAAATGAAACTGATTGCTACTGATGCTGTGTTGCGCAATTACCCCCGAAGGCTAGAGTTGGTACTTGATCGTATCTAAGATTTCAGGGAAACTAAACGATTGAAGGGCCAACATGGCTAGAGATTGCACAACACAGAGAGATCTGGAGGGAAAAACGGCTCTGCCAATTAGTGGGACACAATATAATCTAACAAAAAATAAAAACGATTTAGTTCTCGGCAACTCTTAAGGGATCGGCACCTTATCAACTCGAGCCGTTCAGTATTCTTTGTATGAAACTCCCTACTGCAACGCACACTAATCGGATTTTTTTGGAATTTGTAAGATATTTCTCAAGTGTTTATCGAATAAATCGTTCTTAAATGTTTCATAAAACTCTTTATCTCTTACTTTATCTTTTACGTAGAGCTCTACGTCCTCCCCTTGTATCAAACCGGAAAGGGATCGGCACCGTATCAACTCGACGCGTTCAGTATTCTTTGTATGAAACTCCCTACTGCACCGCACACTAATCGGAATCGTAACGTAATCGCCTCGCCTCGGGACAAGCTCACGAACCGCGGTGCGGTGCTTTACGAATCGTCGTCCCCGCGCTTACGGCTAGTCGTACCCGCGCCTACGTCTCTTCGTCCTCCCTTGCCTCTGGCCTGCCTGCTGCACCATCAACCAGCGGTTGGCGAGCCGTAAGCGCGGCGTGTTGCCCCACGTATAACCAAAGCGGATCGGAAGCTCCGATACGTAGATTCAGCTACGGCTAGGCGACACGCCGCGCTTACGGCTACCAGCCACCCTGCGACGATCGCCGCTTCTCCTAGCCTAAGGACGTCCTATCTTAGGTTTGCCTATATTCTGAATGCTAAGTATGAATGTGGATGGGTGGGTATAGGTACAAAAGAGACAGATCAAAGACAATATTGTTAGATGGCGAAAAAGATGATAATATGGTTAGGAAGGAACAGAAGACTGAGATGACGGCTGAAAGAGATTTTGTTTAGAAGAAAATGAACCTAAATACTTATACGACAAAAGCAAAAACTCACAATCAAATAACAGAGTTTTAACCGTTTATATGTTAGTAGTTATTTGTTCAGACAAGTTTAAAACTATCACCGCACATTACAATAAGGCTGTTACGCTGTAATCCAGTTACGGTGTTATCGAATTAAGTCAATTGTTAAGTTACGACGCACTTTAACTCGTATTGTTCGGCATCTAGTCGTAAATACGGATATTTGGTTTGTTTGATTGAATTAGTGATAGTGATGGGCGGCGCTTGAGTTTAAATTGCGATAAAATAGTTTTGGGGATGTTTTGCATAGCGTATGTAGTGAAGTGAGGGTTTTATGATATGGTGGGATGGAGTAGTCCATGCCTGATATTTCTGATACTAGACAATGCGCGATTGGAAGGCTTTATTGCGATTCATAGAAAAGTAAGTCCACTGATAGGTTGTTTGTTCTCTCGGGTTCTCGGTCTCGGGTAGCCAGAAATCAGAAAACCGGACGACCAGTCTTAGAGCGGCTCTGCACTACATCCGATCCGAATCCGAGAAATGCCCGAAGTGACCGTAGTCCTAGATCCGAACTCTATCCGTCCGAATTTAGAACACTCCCAATTCGGATTGAAGTCGGATCTTTAATTCGGATTCCGATCGGATGTAATGCAGAACCGCTCTTATTGTTACATTTTTGAAACTGTTAACCAGTCTGTAGCGGTATCTACAACGCCACATGCGAACAACGCGTCATACTGACGTCACGCAAATCCTGCATCGCGCAAGCAGAGTTTACCGCGCAACTAGCATAGATACAACGGCCCGACATGAAACATTGGGCAGTTGCCCGTCAGACACAACATCCTTCTGGTCGGAGGATCCTCCCTTTTCTACAGAGTATGAGTGAACTTTACACCTCTATAAGTCCTATTATTTGCAGGGGTCAGATGACAACTGGATTGCAATCATTTAGACGTCAGCAGTATTTCAGACTGAAACAAAAAACAGACGGTGCGACAAAACGATTGTCTTCTATTTTGATTAACGCTGGAAGCATGTCCACCATCAATAATAATGACACAACCTTCCTTTCCCCACATTAATCCCAGATTGTTCCCATCACTAGACCATCACGAAACCCATTAATGTCTATGATAACCATAAAGATAACGTACCGTTTCGCAATGGTACTAAATACGCCTTCACTATAATGAAAGTAAGCTCACTGATATCTTTGTTTAATACTTGGGTAATACCGATTTGTTGCAGTTTATTAAGTTATATTGCTGTTTTATTGAGGAAGTGTGTTAATTATGTCGTTGGAGTGAATTATTGTCACTTTCAGAGTAAACTATTTATAAATAAACTACACACTGTACTATATATATTACTAACTTCCGCCCGCGACTTCGCCCGCGAGGTAGGTATGTCGATAAAGATTATCCTATCTCCTTCCCCGGGATGCAATCTATCTCTCTGCCAAATTTTATCGTAATCCGTTTAGTGGTTTAAGCGTGAAAAGGTAACATACAGACACAGAGTTACTTTCGAATTTATAATATTAATAATATGGATGTATATTTGGTTACTGTTTTTTTTTTTGTAATTTTTCCTCCGCGTCAAACTAGTAATACATGAGGCATAGGTAAGTGGATTACAAACCACCAATTTAAATTTGTAGCAGTGGTGATCCAGTGACAACGGCTGCGAACCAAAAATTCGAAGACATGTGGCATCTACCAACCCGCCCTGGGCCCGCGTGGTGGATTACAGCCCACTCTCTCTCGAAGAGAGGAAGTCGTTGTCCCAGCAGTGGAAACACTATAGGCTGATTATGCTTTACATAAACTACACTATTTCATTATTGTAGTTTTTTTAATATTTTTTCTGGTAGGTATTTTTTCCTCCGTCTCTAACACTGATACATGAGCTGAACCACCAAGCTTAATCAATGCTCTTTTTTCCCTTAGTTATTAGTTTTTTTTTAACCTTAATGAAGACTTTCAGCTATCTAATATTATTAAATAATTATTTAAATATTAATTATTTGATATAAAAATATTTTTATATCAAATACTTTTTATAATTTATACTTTAATTTGACCGTGTATTGTATAGGGCTATATATGGGGTAAAGGTTTAGTAAAAAAAAGAAACTAAAATAAAAATACAATTAGCACAAATAACGAATAATAATTAGTAAGCTGTAGGTACAAATGAATACTAACAAGACATTGTTTATAATGTCTTGTTAGTATTCATTTGTAAAACAAAAAACGACTAACACCTGCGCACACGCTTTGCAAATATGCTAGATAAATCAGTCGCTGACAAATCCATTACAGGCAGATAGGATCTGAATAAAAGCAAGGAAAGAACCTAGTGTAGTGACGTTAGTTAGAGCGGCTTGTACTCGTACAACCCATGTCGATTAGCTATTGCGTACTGAAGACCTGTTTAGTACGGTGAGTTCAGTTATAAAGGTTTAAGGCGACATGAACTAAAGCGCGGTCTTTGTCGGACTGTATAGAAAAGAAAGAGAAGCGCGATGACACAACACTGATTGCAAAATATGAAGCAATTATCTATTTACAATAAATCTATTGTTTGGACTAAAAATCAAAACACTAGTGCTTTAGTATGATGCTTGTAGAATAGATCTGACAAAAAATCATAATGATTGTATGTATATTAATTAGTATGGTTTTTATTGTAAAAAGAAAGTTTTAGAGGTATCTTCATGATTTATTTCTATCATACCAAATTAGTTGTATTATGTTTTCAATACACTATCTACCTAGCATATATCATATATTTTTCTGATTTTGATGACTGTAGTCGATCATATACTTTTATTGTTTCTAAAACTTGCGTTTTTTGTGTTTAGGTCCTAAGCCCCTTAAGAAAAGAAAGTACTGTAAATGAAATGAAAAGAAATGGTTCGCAGTTATTTGTAGATTGAAAATTGCCTAAAAGAGTGATTGAGGTTTTTTGTTCCACATTCTCAATTACTGCAAAATCGTGTTTGAACTTTGCACCAAATAAAAAGGTTGGGGGTCGTGGTCAAAAACTTGATCAAGGTTTAGTATTTTATGAAAGTAATGGCATCCAAGTAATAAAGTATCAATATTTCATCTATAAAATAATTTAAATAATGAGTACTTTAAGTGAAAATCTGAAGACTATGTAGAAAAAAAGTTGAGTTTATAGTTTCTTGATTCAATGCTGACCCTTTTACCTACTACAATGTAAAGGGGAAAGAACCCTGGCTAGTCAACTAACCCGTCCAAACGGAGCACAGATCTAGGTAGACTTCGCAGCTGGTTTTAAAGTCAAAGCAATAAACGTCACTGCAGCATTGCGATTGTAAAGTGGCGCTTTTAAAACTGAACAAATCGCATTAAAGCGGTGCAAGGTGTGAAATACACGCGATTGAAGTTATGAAGGAGAAACGAGATCAGGTGGTCGTTGGCGGTTTTTTTTCTAAAATTAATATAATTACGCCAAAACAAAGCATAGGGATACGGCAGTGCTAGATACCTATAGTACAGACGCCAGCACATCACGCTACCCGAAACTGTAAAATTTTCCCAATCAACTTTTAAGTTTATGCTTTAGCGATAAAGTTGAAAATCTATTAAATAAATTTGACAGATTGTAGTAGCTTGTTGTGCTGGCGTCTGTCTCTGTACATTATGTCGTAAAAAATATTTGGACTACTACAAGGAGGATACCGAGAAATACATTAGTATGGAATGAACGCTAATGATCATATGATCACATTTTCCGGTAACCTTGGATTTTGTAGTGTAAATTTCGGTTTCAGACTCCCGCACAAACTTTAAAAAAACAAATACTACGAAAACCACAATTTTAAGACATATTCTGTTCGATGTCAAAAGTTCTAGCGATGTTTGATCGTTTAAATGGATTTTCACGAGTAGTATTTCATCATTCATCATCATCATTTCAGCCGAAAGACGTTCACTGCTCGACATAGGCCTCCCCCAAGCACCTCCACTTCGACTGGTTCTGCGCTTCTCGCATCCAACGTGTTCCTGCGGCCTTCACAAGGTCGTCGGACCACCTTGTGGGAGGCCTTCCAACGCTACGTCTTCCGGTACGCGGTCACCACTCCAGAACCTTTTGAGGCCCATCGGCCATCTGTTCTGCGAGCAATGTGCCCTGCCTACTGCCACATAAGTGTAGAGTAGTTTTTGTTTTCTTGATATTTTACACAGCTGTGTTAATTTAAAAATATAAACTGTCATTATATAAAAATACAATATGTACTAAGAATATAATTAATTATACAGCGCAGCTGGCACAATACTCAATAGTTTCTTGCATTTCACAAAGTGTACTAAGTGATCACTTAAAATTTTATTAGTGGTTGTAATGGGAATCATATCACTAGGTTTTATTAGGTTTTTATTTTTTATTTATCCTTTTGATAGATTCTTATTTTGTAAATGTGAGGACTTTGTAGGCCTTGTAGACTTTAGATCTGTAGACCATTTTTTATTTTATCAAGTACCTGATACTTGTTGACAGGCCTACGCCATCCTCCCATACCTACTGTAATTTGAAAATATTGTAAAAGCCAATTATTTTTAAAAAGAGTAACCGTGGAGTTTCTTGCCGGTTCTTCTCCATAGGAAACGACCAATTGGAACCGTGCACCTAGCTTCTGACGTTTCATAAGTGCCCATGTAGGCTTATGTGAAATAAAATATTTTGATTTTGATTTTGATTATGATCATTATGGACACTGTCGGGCACAGCAAAATAGTAGGAGAGAGAAAGATGTGCTTTGGTTATTGAATCGAGTTTTCTATGACAAATTCGTGATCTTTCTTTTTCAACTGAAACCGCTTACCGCTTACAATTTAAGCCAGTCTTGTTTTCCGTTTATCTGTCGACTTAATAAGGCAAGTATTTGCATTGCAATTGTTTTTACTGCTTGTTTTTAATTGACCGATGCAAATTGATTAAATAAAACTACAATTTACATAGCTGCCCTTTTTTGTGTTTACGTTAGCCTTCGCTGATAAAATCATGAGATTGTGGGGAGCAAGCATGAATTGATAACATCTTGTTCTTGGTTTTTTCTTTTTTGACGGACGCATATAAGTAGTTACAGATATTAAAACAAGGTACTAAAAAATGGTTGCCTGTAAAGTCGGTTTTACGGGCGAAGATTTTACGTGACAACGACCGATCATCCGATCATAGTTGAGTGGGAGAGAGACGCAAGGCATTCGGCGGGCCTCTCTCTCGTTCGGTGACTCATCGTAACGTTACCGAGCGTTACACTTTTTCATAAGTGACTCCCAGTCGCAACCTAATTTAAGACGTTGTCACGTCAAAATGTACTCTACTGTGTGAATCAATTTTAATAATACAGGTGTTGATATCACTTTTAATTTACATCCAGTTTACTAGTTGTGGACAAATAAACATGACATTGAGAAATCAAGAGATGGGAAGATGACTTACCAAAAAGATGGAGAAGATATACGTCGTGATAGACTCGAGTGGAAGAAACTAGGGGAGGCCCATGTCAAAGGACGACCTGTTCAACAAACTCGTTGCTGAAGAATGTATTATTGTATTTAGTTACCTAATCAAATCAAGTTTCTTTTTCTTTATTTAACTAGATTTAAAATTACATTTAAATCAGTTAAAACTGCACTGTATTGGTCAAAGAATAAAGGCTTTTTAAAGGAAAAAACAAAGCCTCTGCTCCCGATTTCTCTCCACATTTCTTGTAGTAAACCACAACAAATAACATTTAAATCCCACACCGAACAGGCCCGAGCGCAATCGATAAAGACCGAGGTGTCCTGTTTCGTTAAGTGAGACATTTCGCTGGTGGACCGCGCCTGCTCGTGGGCGTGTGCAATGGGGCTTATTATGTGGTCCAAGAATAATCGTAATACATAAGTTTTTATTGTTTAAGATAAGATATTTGATTCTTTGACGCTGATTTTTTTGAACAAAGTATTCCACTTAGGAAAGATACCGATCAAACATGCATATATACATAAAACAAAATACATGGTGACATCAAAATGAAAAATTATACAAGGAGAGGTTTTCAAAAGGATCTTAGCATAAACATTGCACTGTTTCAAATTATGTTGGTAATACAGAATTACTAAATCTGTGTACCAGACACAGGACTTACAAGAAAACCAAGATAAAAACACATCAAGCTACAAGGTACAGATGCCAGCACATCAAGCTACTACAATCTGTCAAATTTCTTCAATAGATTTTCAACTTTATCACTAAAGCATAAGGTTCAAAGTTGATTGAGAAAATTTGACAGTTTCGGGTAGCTTGATGTGTCTGTACGTACAGGGTGGTATACCACCACCGGTGGGACATCGTCGTGCTACCTTTCAGTACATGATTCTGAACCGTAAAATTACCTGTTCCATACATTTAGACCGCGTAGATATGGCACTTTTCTATGAAACAGCAGTTTTTTTATAACCAACTAAAAATTTCTACGCTAGTGGTCTAGAATCATGTGCTGAATTCATGAGTACAGTTTGCGTGTCAATGAGCTTGCCACTTTGTATATAAGAAGCTTTATTATTTGTGGTTTGCACTAGTCTAACTCAACTCAGCCTATCGCAGTTCACTGCTGGACATAGGCATCTCCCAGATTGCGCCACAGCACCTTGTCCTCCGCCTTCCCCATCCAGTCTACCCCGGCTACCTTCTTTAGGTCGTCCGTCCATCAAGCTGGGGGGCATCCTACACTACGGTTACCGATACGCGGTCTCCACTCCAGGACTCGTCTGCTCCATCGGCCATCGGTCCTTCGACAGACATGGCCAGCCCACTGCCACTTCAGTTTGCTTAATCTGCAAGTTATGTCGGTAACTCCGGTTCTTTTCCGGATAATTTCATTCCTGACTAGTCTGACTGTAGGTCACAAAAAAACAGTATCCCAGCTCAGTAAAACCCAAGTTCAATCAATAAAGAGCAAAGGTGTCCTGTTTCGTTAAGTAAGACATTTCTTAAGGTCGTGGGCGTGTGCAATGACGCTTGTAATGTGGTCCAAGTAGCGTGGCAGTCGTGCGAATATTTGAAACGGAGTGATCCGTAATTGATTGGGGAGGGAAGCCGGAATATTGTCGGTAGAGAATTTTGTGATGTCAACTAGGCATGATAAATGTCGTCGGGTTCGGTGGACGATAAACTTGCTGAATTCTTGCTTAGTCTCTAGAAAGTTTTAGGCTGAGACGTTGCCTGAGGTAGCTGCGCGGTGGGGGAGGGGTGATAGTTGTCACAAGTTGACGAATCACTGAGCTCTTCCATTACGTCACCGCCACCCTCCCGCACCGCGCAGCTACCTCAGGCAACGACTCAGTTAAGCGGTCGGCCTATAGTTTGATAGTTCGAATTTCTGATTTTGTAAGTTATAATTCTACAACTTTACCAAAAAGTAGATGTGTTATACGTGAGTAAGGAAACTTGGCTCACCTTTGATTTGAATTTAGGATCAAATGTCAAAATTTTATCAAAACCCGTGCCGGTGGTCTGTCGCGGGCCAACATTTCCTGAATGTAGTCTGCTATTGTAATTATTTCTCCCATTCAGAGGCACTTTTGTACAAGACATGTTAAACCCCTCATCCTTGAGAAGTAAATTCTTATAATATCTTGCAAAGCAAATTCATTTGAAGTAAAAAAAAATATTCGTTAACAGTATTAGTACCTAAGCTAACGACGGCCTTAAAAGTTCGTAACAAATCGCTGAGTTTCTTCAACTTGCACCTTATTTTCGTCATCAGATTAAGTTGTAAGTTCGTAGTGAACCCAATACTTACATCGAGATAGCATTTTACGTCCCTTCTGAGTCTTCTAACCCATTTCGTATTACACGATTGTTCATAATACCCATAAACAGTCAAACTAGTGTATTTGCTGTAATTTATGCGAAGAAAACATGTCTATAAATGTCTGTCGGAGATTTCCAGATTATTCTTTTCCTATTATTATTGCTTGCGAATAATGTGAGTTGATTATAATATTCTGATTTCTTTTACTTAGTGTGTAATGTGAGCTTGTAGTGTAGAAGCAGATTTTTTGAAATGTAAAAAGACAGGACAAAATTCGGAACACCATGCTGTGTTCCAAAACAGGTATAATAGATATAGGCAAGAAGCCTGCCAGGCTCAAGTGGGATTGGGCGAGTCACATCAACCGCATACAGAATGACCGCTGAGCAAAACTTTCCACACAATGGGTGCCTGAAGACGGAAGGCGCCGCTGAGGTCGGCCCAGAAAGCGGTGGCGAGATGACCTGGACGCGTACCGCAAGGGCTGGTTCGAGCTGGCGCGGGAAATGAGTTCCTGGAAGGCCTTTGCCCAGCAGTGGAACAGTATAACTAAACAAAAAAAAAATATTTCAAACAACTTTTCTGATGGTTATTAACATTTTTCAACCATCCATAATCAGCCTATAATGTTCCCACTGCTGGAACACTGGCCTCCTCTCGGTGAGAGGGAGTGGGCCGTAATCCACCACGCGGGCCCAGTGCGGATTGGCAGATGTCACA
Source organism: Oligia fasciuncula (assembly GCA_963082905.1). Lineage (NCBI taxonomy): Eukaryota > Metazoa > Arthropoda > Insecta > Lepidoptera > Noctuidae > Oligia > Oligia fasciuncula. The sequence continues at coordinate 2,313,154 of OY720392.1, read as the reverse complement.
TGTCTTCGAATTTTTGGTTCTAGGACATGCCGGTTTCCTCACGATGTTTTCCTTCACCGTTTTGAGAGCAGTGGTGATGAAATAATTTACACAACGTAAAGCGCCTTTCTGGGTTCGAACCTACGACCTCGACTCGTAAGTCGCGGCCGTTACCACTTGGCCACCACTGCTCTTTCAACCACTTTTCAACCATGATGCTACTCAAATAGACCCTCGCCATTCTGGTAACTGCATAATCCAGAATTTTGGGAGGTTGTTTAGAGCAAGTTTGGGCATACTTTCAATGCTTTGCTGAGGAACATCAGTCTTGTAATTTTACGTTGAGATAATTCAAACTCAAACTCAAAGCATTTATTTCAATTAAACCAATTACAGGCACTTTTGAATTGTCAAGGGGTCGGTCAGTCAGAAAGATGAAGCTAGTTGCCCATTCCAAAGCGTAGGTACCTATGGAGAAGAACGGGCAAGAAACTCCATGGTCACTCTTTTAATTGTGCCATTGGATTCCAATTGAATCCATGTTGAATTATTTTAGTGTCTAAGTAATAAGCTATTCCAAGCCGCAATTATTTACAAGTATATTCGTTATTATAATGATAAAGACGGCAAACATAGTGTATTCATAGAGATGTTCATTTGTCACGAGAGAAGTCAGATCAGCAAAGGTATAGGCGTTCCGTGGGCGATCTTTCTAAGACTACTTACCATAATATTTGCTTAAGCTTTAATAATGGTACAGTGAATAACGGGTGGTTTTCTGAACGATGAGTCATAGTATGAAGCTAGGCTTGAAGTAAAAGTAGCGAGTCGTTTGTATGACGTCATGCTAGAAGAAAAATAAGGGGTTTAATGGATAAAGTTGAATAATCTACTGTTTGTAAAACATCCGCTGGAAAGTCCGAGCTTCTCAGTAATTACTACATTAAGCGACCAAAGGCAACAATGCTCTAACCGCTTTCCTTAGATTGGTGTTGATAGTTGCAGAGATTTTCATGATACTTTCACGGAGTGGTCAGTACTGTAAATAGATAGATAGAGAACGTAAGGACGGGATTCAAAAACAATAACCAACAAGGAATACAGTGCAAAGTGCTATTTTTTGTGAAATAAATACGTTATCATTATTATAAAAAATCACGAATGCTGATTATAGACACTGCAGTGCTATTCTGCAAAAATCTCACCGTGATAATTTGGGTGAAGTGAGCTTAAAGTGAGCTGTCATTAGAGTCAATCCCTAGCATCAGATGGATTGACAACTCACTTCACCTAACTTCTCATGATGAGAATCTAACAGAATCGACCGGCTATATATGTTTGATCCATTCAATGACAATATAAACACACACATCCTTACTGTAATATAGGTACTTTCATACTAAACCAGAATGAAACATTTACTCAATGCACACAAAAGCATAAATAAGTGTTAACAAATTATATTAATTTAAATATCGGAAAAATTATTAGTACGGGAGCTGACTTGACAACAAGGCGGAAGCGCTGTGACGACAACGCTTCGGCGACGGAGTCATTCGTTTGACTATTTGGAACGCCAGCGCCATCTGGTGGCGCTTGACAGAGTCTAGCCTTAGTTCGTGGGGAATCGAAGAGGGCGTGCAGCGAGGTGGAGCGGCTCTCTTGGACATTGGACAACGTACGAACAACATGTGCTCAGAAACTGTCCTGCGTTCCGTATCTGGTTGTGTCATGTACCTACAGTGTGTAATTCGCTTGTATGACTAATTTGTTCGTGAAATTATAATCTGATTTGAACTGCAAAACGGTTTTTCTATTGCGCAATAACCAACACATACCCACAGTACGCCCACAGTAGTTAAAATATGGCTGATAATACGAGACACACATACCTTCTCTGTCATATATAAAAACAAGGTCCCAATTAAATACACAAGGAGACACTAGAACCATTAGCGAGTGTTGCTGATGATGCGACTATAGACTCGATAACAAAAGTGACAAACTTGGCTAATTGCAGCCTTAACTTCCAGAAAACTAAATCTCTTCATCGCATTCTAGGAATGCAACACAAAACATTCTTGCTCCTCCAAATAAGGCACCTATCCCATTAATAAACCTACTTACACGTATTGCCTAACCAACCAGCTTACAAGATTGAATCTAATCCCATCAATAATATAATCTGTGTCCAATATCTGCCATGGTGACGTTATTCTACAAAATAGGGCCCTTAATACTTATCCGTTTAAGAGCAAGTTTGCACTACAATAATAAACCTCACATATTCATTTGCATACCAAACAACTTGATATTTGATAGGACTAGTGGAACTTTGCGGTTTCACCCACTCGGTTAGCGGGTGTTTGTGCATAGATTGAATGTGAATTGGAGAAAGAACAGCGTTTATAGTAAAATCGTTGATCCTTTGTGAATGGAGGGTTACCTGACTGGTCATTTACAATTTGAGTCAAAATATAAACACTCTATCTACCGAAATTAAAAGGATATTCTATACTAATATTATAAAGAGGTAAAATTTGTTTGTTTGTATGCAGGGGGTAATCTCTGGAACTACCATTTGGAAGTGAAAAATTATTTTTGCATTTGATAGCCCAATTCTTGAAGATGGCTATAGGCTATTTAACATCACGCTATGACCTTAGGAGTCTAGAAAAAAACAAAAAAAAGGCAGAATGATAGCTAAGCAAAAACGAAGTGATAGCGCGGGTGGGTGATGCGATGGGACGGGGTGAGTTGGGATAATAAGATTTACATCCGGACAAAGTCGCGGGTAGAAGCTAGTGTTAAATATTATTTAAGGATGAAACACGACCGCCATGTAAATCACGAAAATGGAAAGTCTAGATCTATTAAGGAAACAGCATACTAGGTATTCATAAAGTAAATATTGTTCTATAATAGGACTCATAGACTAAACGCACACACACACATAACTCAAAACCATTGTAGTGGTATCTACAACGCAACATGCGAACAACGCGTCATACTGATGTCACGCAAATCCTACATCACGCAAGCAGAGTTTACCGCGCAACTAGCATATATAAAACGGCCCGACATGAATCATCGGGCAGTTTCCCACCAGACACAACACCCGTCTGGTCGGAGGATCCTCCCTTTTCTATAGAGTATGGGTGAACTTTACACCCTGTTCCTCATACCTCTATACCATAAAGGACTTTTTACTGTCACTGCAGTTAGTCAGTTATTTCTCTATTCAAGTGTTTTGACAACGAAATTTTAACATTTAAACATCAAAACAAGAAACAGCATCTTTCCACACGGTCCTAGCGTCCAGTCAGTCGATAAAGATGTCTAGCAATGCTCTTACTGTAAGCAATTTTATTTCCTAGTGTGCACTTCTACTGGCCCGGTTTTGAATCGAATGTCCTAAATGGACATTGTTTGATTATATCTACGTAGTGCAGCGAAAAAAAGAAAAACACGGACTGTCTTCGCTATATGTAATTCATAATGACATAATGTTATCTGAACCTTTTATGATTTTGCCAAAATGGCCTTTTTAGGACCTCTGATCTAATTACTTAGGTACTGCCATCAGGGTAAAAAGGTGTGATATTTATTTTATAATATGTAATTTAAGACGATAACTAACGAGTGTAAAGAAGCAATAAGTTAGCATAATGTCAGCTAGCGAATGAGTTATTGGTTCGGTTAAGCAAATGTGACGGTCGCGTGTGCTTATTTGCAAATAAAATAGTAAATAATTATTAATCTCTGTGATAAATGAAAAGAAAACACAACTAAACAGGTGAGTGAATTTGCATGTTTCGGTAATTAAATAACCATTCATATCTTTGAGACCCGTATGTAAACTGTTTTACAAAATTCTTTTTAACTTAAATAATATAAACATAACAAAAACTCACAACTTCATCTCATGGGGGGAATCATCTCACGCAGAAACTGCAGAACGCCACCTGTTTATATGTATCTGTGCTTCGTTTACGTTCATACATCTCATCTGGCAGTCTGGTCTGGTCACCCCAATTGCGTAACATACAATCAATTCTGTAATGTTTATTTATTTATTTATTAATAACCAACTTATATTAACAGTTTGCACCACACATACAAGTTATACACAATACAATACAATCACAATCTGAATGATTTTGTTATTGCTAATCCATTTTTTGACGTATTCCACATTGGGCACTCGCTTAAATGCCACCTGAGTGAATGTGCCGCTGTGTGTCAGGTGCATTCACTTAGGTGCCATTTAAGCGGGTGCGGGTCCATTTTTGCTCAGCCAAAAACTTGTCTTTTCAACAACGTAAATACCGTAACAATGAATGTTGTTCAACTGTCAAAATCAAAGACATTGCTACTGTTAGTGTGTAACGCAATTACCCCGCCAGTCTTCTTAATAGTAATAAATTAATAATGATTTCCTTAAAATGATTTCCCTAATCTGATTTCTCGTAGCATGTACGGTACCAGAATATTATTATTATCTTGTACCTACCTCCGACTCCCACAAGAAGAGATAAAAGGCGTGTATTATAATTTTGTCCATTCATAGCGCTGTTGCTTGGGAACTTAACAAACTGTCAGATACGGTAAATTTATATTTCGTTTCCTATATTTTGGCCACCTACCAAGACACACGCACAAGCGAATCACCTAGTGTTTTCGCATGGTAGCAGCAGGATGAGGGGTGCAGAAAATCGAGTCAAATGGCGTGCAATAGGAGAGGCTTATGTCCAGCAGTGGACTGCTGTAGGCTGAGGAAGGTAAAGATAATTCCACATGGCTGAATTTAGTCGTCTAAATTGCTCAGTCACTGATTTTAGACAAAATAAAAAAAATCTAAGACATGTGACATCCATCAACCCACACTGGGCCCGCATGGTGGATTACTGCTCTTTTCCTCTCACAGAAAGGAGACCTGCGTCCCAGCAGTGGAAACATTGCAGGCTGATTATGCAAAAGGACGACTAAATTCAGACCATTAAATTCAGCTAAGTAGAATATCCTCCTTAAAAGACCCCACAGAAATATTACTTGTTGCAGTTCGTTCAAGACATTCTCAAGTTTCAAGTACGTACCTACTAAAAAATTGTTAACCCTTTTCACGGAATTCTAGGACTAAAGTTATTTTGTTGAAACCAGTAAATCTTGGGGTACAAAGTAACCAAGGTTTATTTTGGAACGTGTTAAAATTCAAAACAATAGTCGCACTGTTTGCCTATTGACAGCTGTGCAGGGTTGTGCAAACGAAGATAGATGGTGGTTTCAGTTCATATTTCTTGAACATATAATTTCGAAACCTGACCTAAATAAAGGACCCAATTTAACCGGCCTGAAGAAAAAAGAAGAGGTTTATGCAGTAGGCGAGTTTTTACTAAAGTAACGAATTATTTGATTACTTAAATTATTTCTTTATTCTTAGTTAGGTAGTATATAGATACTGGCACAATAATAATATACACCAGTTTATACAATAATAATGTTTAATTTTCTTTTAAAGCTATAGGTATGAGTGTAAAATATAGTATACATACAACAATACATAAAAAAACAGTCCAACATCAAATAACTTCGGTACCTAGATCAAAATGTAGCAACCCTATATCAAGCACAGAGCACCACAAATTATTGGTGCCAACATGTTGTAGAAACAGAGCAGTAATGAGACAACCGGTGACATGTTCACAGCTCCCGCAAACAGAACTTGTTTAACAATAGGTCGGGTGCTAACAACGTGAACAAGGAAGTTACGGCAGGAAGCTGATAAAATAATCAAAGGAAGAAAATACAATGAATAAGACTTCGCCAATACGATTTTTTTTCTATTGCTGCCATTTATCGAGTGAAACAAATAAATACCAGCAATGCAAAGATGTAAACTACTGTTTGTAAAATGGGACCCTTGCGCTGAGCTGATCTAACGAAGATACAATTTCTATAATTTAATCCAATATCAGTAGTATTAACAAAACATTTTAGTTAAAGTCCGAGAAAATTGTTTATCTAATTGACTACTATCTTAAATTGTCCAAATAATTAAATCACAACTGCCATTTTTAGACTGTTGCATAAAATTACTAGAACACGGCAAATCGAGGTAGTGTGTCTATTTGATAAACAAGCTTTTCCAATTTACTTTAAACCTAGATCTAATAGAATAGAAAAGAATTTCCCAGATCGATACCTACGTCATTCGTAGGAAGGCATAATTAATCCAGGAAACCAGGAAAAATAGGATTAATTCGCAGATACCTGCAACAAACATCTAAATCATTTCACACTAATATACTCGGTACAAAAACCTAACTCCAAAAACAATAACACAAACTCGCACAAAGAAACTGAACCCAAGAATCGTATAACACTAGAATCAACTCCTCAAATAGCAGAAGCTATCGATTTGACTCGCCATTCTGGCCGATCTATTGAATATTGCATGAATCCACGCTGTCATTTTCAAGACAGACTTGGTATACAGTAAAGACTTTTATGTGTTTATGTGGGGACGATCGAATCATATGGGATATTGTTTATTGTAGTGGTTTTGTAGCTACTGTTTAATGTGATTTTTAGGAAGAGTATGTAGAAAGAGTAATGGTAGAAACAGCCTTGAAAGTTTGTATGATATGAGCGTATACGCCGTATGGCATTTCATACAAACTTTCAAGCCCTTATTTTTCGAAATTAATGAACCGATTTTAATGAAACTTCATACGCATATGCAGGATACAAAGGTCTAAAAAGTTAGTAGAGAACATTTTCGAAAAATAGTCTTACAGCCAAATTAGACCGATTTAAATTTTCCATAGAAACAGATTTCCAGTTATCTTTTTTTAAATAAAACATGTCGACCTTTGTATCCTGCATATGCGTATGACGTTTCATTAAAATCGCTTCATTCCTTTTGAAAAATATGGGCTTGAAAGTTTGTATGAAATGAGCTACGGCGTAAACGCTCATAACAAGAATGTTTTTTTTTACTAATATATTCCTATTACCATCTCAGCTTGTGCATCGCGTCAAGAGTACAACGGTTAGGGTTTGTATTCAACCGCTCACAAATCCTTCTTAGCTAGCTCAAAATCTGAGAAATTGGATTTAACTGCTGCAATTGCATCTTTAAGATGACTTTAATCTTTCCATTACAAAGTGCCAAGCGTCAAAAAACGGTATCCAATGAAAATAAAGATAGAATTTTGGTTCTTTAGTATGTTATGTTTAAAATATTAGTTTTTTTTTTAAACGGGTACAAACCAACAATGCAACTTTTACTCTTTGATTCAATCACAGTTGAATCATCCTCAAACACTTAAATCATACCTCACTTTTCTAATATCAATAAAACTTTGAAAACAATGAATATCGTCATCTATTCTTGGCTTAGTTCAAGAACCTCGTACTGCTTGCAAATTGCACACAACCAACTCATATGTGTATTCCACCATATGCTCCATTCACATGATTCCATATTCAAAATGATAGGCGCCATCTTTTAATTTCTGTTCCTAGATTCTTGGACAATTGCCGCGGCACTTTGATGTTTCATTATTTTCCTTTGCGACGCTTTGGTTTGTACGTCGTTCTTTGAATAAGTTAGAATGAAATTATAGGGTTTCAGTAGCTGTACTGTTAGTTTTAGTATTAATATATTCTAGCTGGTTTTCCTGTATTGTGGGTGATTCCCAAACGGTTGTGTGGTGTTATGTCGTACGATGGGTGACTATTGTACTATGTTTTTTCTAGTTAAGAATAAAACTAGGATTTCTGTTCTAATTTAAATAAAAATGAAGTGAGATTACTAATTGATGTTTCAGACTTTTGAGTAAAGGGTAATAAAAGAAAGATAGATATTCAGGGTAAATAATATAGGAATAAATAACAACAAATAATAACAATAAATTATGTTAAACAGGATTTTGTAATAAACATAATACTCAGAACTCATGAACCAGTAAACGACTACGTACTAAAAATGGTCCACTTACAGAAAGTTAGAACAAACTAAAACACTTGACTTCAAAACACAAGCACTTAATACTCATCATCTAATACGAGGCACTGCTCACCTAACTGAACTAAGCACTAATAACAAAATAACAGACGCAAGTGTGTGAGGGCATGTTGTTCCATTATACGCAATAATAATAGACGAGAGAGCTGGAAGCACTCATAATACAGCACTTGAATGTCCGCAAACAATTACAAATGTACACATGTTCGTGTTAAATGTTTTTGTAGTTAATCTTGGTTGAAATTTGTGTGAATGTTATGACTTGTTTGCATTAGTACATTCAGATGTTGTTCACGTAATTATGCAATATGCATTCTTCCTCGTCGTGTGTATTTCTGTCTTGGTATGACGTAGTGTTTGAATTTGTGTTAATTTGGCTCTATGATTGAAGGAATGTCTATCATCATTGGTAAATCTTAAGAAAAGGCTTCCATATACATAGCTGCAACTTTCAACATCATCATAGCCTTTATCTGGAAAAACATTCAGTGCTGAAACTTGAATTTCTTTGCAGATTCAGCAGATGTTGGGCATTTAGATGAATTCGTCACTTTGACGTCTTCAAAAAGATAGAGAACACCTAGGTGAGCGATTAACGAAAAAGGGGATACTGCAAGGCAAGTAAAGAATGCAGGATATATCCAGCTATGGGTGATCTTGTCCTAGATGATGATCGTATAAAAATATGCGGCCGTAAGCATATAAACAGAAAATCAAAAGAGACACTACCAAATTTCATTTTAAACCGTCCAATTCTAAATTCACCGTTTGATAGAAGAAAATAAAATGATAAAGCCTAACAAAAGCCAACTTTACAAACAGCGATTACCGATGACGTCACGCACGCTCCGGCAAGTAAGCGAGTAAATATTGAACAGTGTCTCGAGTACTGCGCAAACTTGCGCTAGACGCTATTATCTGATTTGTGTACAGCACGAATATCGGAATTTTGTTCAATGACGGTTGCAAATAGTTTACATGTGGCTAAGGGGGAAATGTGTGAGTTGTTAGTATGGTTTAGAAGTAATAGGAAAATGGAAATAAGCCGTTTTGTGTTTGTATCCCATAGAGAATACTTAAAACAATATCGGAAATAAAACGTTTGAATTGTAAAACGACATTGAAGTATTTATAATTATAATTTATTACTTAGACGAAATTGCTAAAGACGAAAGATTAACCCTTGACCTGTTAAAATTCTTGACGAACAATGAAGACTTTTACAAAAACGTTACCTAATTCCACGAAAACGTCCAACTTTTACACAAAATAATTGAATAGCCAAATTAAACAAATTAATTCGCAACTCCCGGTTCGTATCATTTTTGATCCTCTGTCTACATTTCAAACGCTGTACAACAATTTCAAAGAGAATCAACATTTTAAAAGTTTTTGAACTGAAAGTGAAAGTAATTTCTCGAATCGCTGATCCTAAAACATTGCTGGGAGCCAAACTCAAAAACAATAAACAGATTCCCGAAGCCTGCCTGCAAAAATTCCAAGATAATTTTCCCTGCCGGTAAAGCATTAAGTCGGAGTCTTCCAGTTTTGGTAAGGGTATCGTTCAATTAAGCCGTATCGGAGGACCAGTTACGTTTGGATCAGAAATGTTTGTAACTTTTTGGCGATAGTACTTAATTAGAAGTAAATTCATTTAGAATTTAAATGCATTAGTTCTAGAGGTTGTCAAGCTGAATAAGTACAAAAAAAAAAATCTAAAGTCCTCCAGATCGTATTTCGGCTATGGCGGCCAATCTCAACAGAGACTAGCCTTCGGCTCGGGAGATATTATTGTGCACTAGTGTGTGCGCTATCTGCGCACACACTAGGTGCACTCTTTCTTCCCTTACTCCCAAAAAAAATACATAGTACCCAAAGACTTTGATACATTGATACCGATATCTTTGCTCCCAATATTTCCGATGGTTGTTTTTATTATGATAAAGAATTTTATTTCTGTAAGTAGGGTCTGTACAAACACTGTTACTCGTTAATAATATTTTAAAAAGTAGATAAGGTCGAAGTTTCCTATCTGACTACTCTGAGAAAAAAGGCCGAAACAAATTTAGAGGTCAGAGTCTCTTTTAAAGTCCAGACATAATCTTGATCTGATCATGCGAAGAAGGAAAGAACCACACAGATCGAGTGGACCTGTACAGTAAATGCACGCATTTGTCAGTAATCGTGCAGCTCAACCCAAAATGTAATAAATTTTCTTGTCAGAAAATAAATCTGTCACAAAATTAAATAGTTAAGTAACACATACAGTCATGCACCCAATTCGATACAAATATTCGTTACACCCCAGTCGTCGTGAACCTCAAATATTTCTTAATATTCCCGCTGTGTTCCTATACAGATTTAATCTTCAAAAGGATTGTTTACAATAAACATTTTGATTCCAAGTTAACTGAAGGATCGAGGGGACCAAACGGCCGTATAATTTACAATTCTAATTAATCTTTAGGCACCAAGATGAACGTCTTACCGTTTTGTTATAACTAAATTGGACGGACAGAATTGTCCGAGCTTTGCATTCTGATGTACACGAACGAATTTCGTTGTCGGAATACTAATTTTGGTTTACTATAGTCATCTGTTTTTATTATCGTTTCCGAAGTCAGAATTTCACGTTAAATTAACATTGTTTTGGTGTAAGTAATTGGGAAAGTTAGATTAATTTAGCCTGATAAAATTCAAGGAAAATGTGAGATGTTTTGATTCATTTTTATCTCTGTTAAGTAAGAAACGTCCTCGGTTTACTCTTCCTGCACCTAATAATCCGTGTACCTATACAATCAACCGCCCATGGTAATAGTTTGACTTTCACTGCGCCTTTACTTCTTACTTCTAATAGGTTGTAGCCCAAAATGTTACAACTCAAGTGTTTTGACCGTACCTAAAAGGATCAAATATACAGTGTGTTAAGTTAAACGAGGGGCATACTTTAAGGAAGTGTAGTGCTCAAGAAAATGATCAACTTTTAATATGGGGCGGACTACCAAAAATATGAAAAAAAAAACAGCTGTTCCCTACATTTTTGTCCAGTTATGCGAACATAAATGTATACAGCGGCTAGTTTTATTTTCTCGATTTCAGTGTTGGTCTCTTAGTAAAAGTTGTTCATTTTCATGTGTACTACACTCCCATAAAATATGTCCCTCGTTTAACCTAACACACATAGTTGTAGTTAGTCACCAGCTTCTTTAAACTTCTAGCCAACACTACACACATATTAAGTACGACAAGTTTAAACCTAAAATACCTAACCCACTTTATACAGTCTGGCAGGGGTGCAACCTGTTACCATGGATTCATTACATGATTCTGAACGCCCCTGCGTAGAAATTTTTCGTCTGTTATCAATTTAATGTATTAAATTTAAGCAAAAATGAAGTAAAAGCGCGGGGAGGCGGTGCAATGCAACGGGATGCGCCGGGGGAACAAGAAATTTCACACGGACGAAGTCGCGGACAGAAGCTAGTAAAATATATATTGTTAAAAACAAAAGGTAACCCACACCAATAATCTCACACAATCTAAAGACTGCATCAAAAATCCCTCAGTGCATCCAAGTCTCGGTACAGTGTAACACGCCTCACTAATTGGCATCATTGTCCCGGTTGCATAGTAAAGCGTTCGTGACCGCCATACCCACACAATTCGTTTACGTACTTGACAACTGGATTAAAGGAGCTGTTGAAGTTTCAGGGATCAGGAAGGGACGTTTGAAAGAGTAAAGGAGAATAGTGAGGAAGGAAATGCATAATTATAATCATTTCAGTCGAAAGAGATTCAGTGCTGGACATAGGTCGCCTCCAAGCATCACCACTTCGATCGGTTTTGTGCTTCTCGCATCTAGCAGATTTTAACTCATTCGGATTCGGAACTTAAGTGGCAGAACAGAACATATAATTATAGTAGGTACAAGTAAGCGGCAGTGTATGTTCTCTGTGTGTTCTATGAAAATTGCAAAAAACTAAACTCAAACGTTTGTCCATTAACATGGTAGAAATTGGTGACCTCATATTATTTACACCATAATATTTCCCATCGCGCCGTCCCAAGGCCATGAAAGAAATATTACGATGATACGGTTTACGGGGTGCATTGCAATAAAAAGTACAGGTATGTACAGAAAATACCATGTATCCAGAAATGTGAATTTCTAACGACGTTCACGTGAAACTCGGACCTTGATAAGTCACTTTCCGATATGAAACGTAGGAACACAGAATTTGGGAACTCCCGTTATGGTTGTTGTATTTGCGTTACGGATTCAATTCAAAGGGCAATTTGTTTCCAATATTCGAACCTAACAAAATTGTTGTTGAAAAACGTGATATTATTACATTGATCCGAAGAACAAAGCAAGTGCAAAATGTTGGTGACAAATAATTGTGTCCTGTAAAGTGATATAGGAGAGAAGTACACAGTAAGTGTACATACAGACGCCAGCACATCAAGCTACTACAATCTGTCAAATTTCTTTATTAGATTTTCTACTTTATCGCTAAACCATAAGGTTCAAAGTTGATTGGGAAAATTTTACAGTTTCGGGTAGCTTGATGTGCTGGCGTCTGTACAATTAGCAGTCCACGAACCAATAGACTAAGATGATTGAAAAAGTAGTATCTTTGTCCTCTTTTATCTTCATCATCAACTAGCCTTTTTCTAACTAAGTTGAGTCAGCTTTCAGTCTAACTGGATGCAGCTGAATACGAATATTTACTTTTTTCATGTTCCGTATTATAAAAAAAACTTTTTTTTTTATCGCTCCGTTCCGTTCCGCGGCGCGGGCCTCAATAGAAAATAAATAACAATAGAAAATCAATTGTGTCTCATTACCGGGGATTAAGCGATTAATTACATACCCACCGCATTTCTGCAGTTGATTAGTATGACCTTGGTATATAAAGGAAAATAGATACAAAAAAAAAGAGAAAAAAAAAAGAGGAGTAAAGAGTATTCTATTCTTTTCTATTCTACAACTTCCTCAATACCAAATCTATTATCCTTACCGGAACAACCAACCTATCGTTCCCAGCGCACCTTCCATACATACTTCATAGCGAGTTTATGCCTACAAGCGCGCGCCTAGAGGGCCAAATTGAATGGCCCTGCGTTTTTAGGTAATTGGAATCCAGGCCTGAATACTCAGCCAGATTAATATTGGCTGTGCCGGTGGTACGTGTGCCAATGTATGGTTAAATGATTACTTGGCCAATGGGTTAATAATAAATATCTACGTATCTTGGAGAAAGATCTTTTCGCCTACGCAGTTAGGAATAACTGAAAGGTTGAATAAGGGTTTGGAGGTTATCCTTTAACCAAGGTAAGTCTTCTAAGGGTAGATTTTACCAAAGTCATTTATCTTCTCTCCGTATACAGGGTGAATTTTCCAAGTAGGCGTGGATGGCCAAATCCAAAATTGATGAGGCATAGCGAAAAGTACTCAAAAGAGTCGTGGGCTCGATTTTGAGAAAACTAAAACTGCATCATTGGATTTTTGAAAAATCAATATTTCTCGCCAGGAATCGAACCCGTTGATATGGATAAAAAAGCACACACTTTATTACTACACCATTTGATAGTGAAACATTCACCCTGTATATAATTGACGTAGGTATGACAGTTCTAATATGCAAAAAATTCAAAATTCATTCTCAGAATAAGACTTATTTAGGTATAAAAGTTTGGTGGAATTTGCCCTAAATGTAAATATAATTAAGTTTGTGTAAGGATATTTTTTAGTTCTAATGAAATAATGAAGTATCAAGTTCTTATGAGAAGTTTCAGTTACCAGGAATCCAATCCAATTAGATCCAATCTTCCCAGTAAAAGAGTTGATTTCGCTTATGGAGCAAAAGTAGATAATTTTCTAAAACGATCTGATTGACGAATGGATTGAATAAGTGAATGGCTTTCTGCGATATGAGTGACAGAAGCAATTTATGGTAAGTATTCTTTCGGCCATTAATCTTTTAAGTTTATACTTTTGAGATTTATCGATAGCTATCGTTGTTAAAAATCTAGACCAACACTAGACAATATTTGAGTGGCAATGGTTAAGCTACCTATTTCAATTGCATTTAAAATAAAGGCAAATTAGCTGATTAGCACGAATTTAACTCACCCGAAACGGGCGAATCGTTTCATCACTTTTTTTTTCTACTCCATTTCCTAAAATTTAAAATGTGCCAATTATTGTCGACTCGACCCCAAATAAATTAACTTCGTGCGAGTTGCTTAAAGAAAAAATCACATTATATAAAAGTGACGATTCGCCCGTTTTGGGCGAGTAAATTCGTGCGAATCTAGTAATAAGCCAATATACAATTACTTACCAACAAATAATTGAAAATAGAAACGCAATCGCGATATCTATCTCGCATAACTTTTAATCTCAATGTATACGTATTTCCGGGTCAGCGGGATTTTCCGTAAGGGTTACCGCTGGCCCGGAACATAAAGGGCTAAGGAAGGAACACGGGTGGGTTTTAGTCAGTAAGAGGCTGACACTCCCTTCCGCTCCACCCAGAGCGGGAAGGGAATATTTAAAAAAAAAATGTATAGGTATTGCAATTATAACTATTAGTTACTTGTCTATGCTTTATCGCTTCTGTGTTGTCAATCAACCATAGACAGGAAATCTTATTTTGCTTAGTGCAGCAAGTTATTGTGCGCTTTTAATGCGCTGTTAGTGAAACCAAGTTTTAAAATAATTAATTGATTCTTCAAAGCAACAATTATTATCGAGGGATTCAATGTAATCAAAAGTTCGTTTATAGATTGCCCATGGCTTCATCCGCGTGATCAAATTTTTTTTTCAAAACTTCAAAGACAGGCAAACGTGCTTTGATGTTTAGTAAATAGGTATAACACTCGGATTGGAAGTCAAACCTTCGGCCGACTTCGGTCAAAAATATTCTGATATAAAATCCAATCAATACCTTTTATACGAAAGAAAATTCCTTCAGACCTTTTTAATTCTGTAAAGAATTAACAAAAAGATATTCAATACATAAGAATCGTTGCTTATTACCTCGATACTCCAGAAATTCCTTTGAGAATTTCAAAAATTGCGATAATTTCAATAAATTTTAATATCGCGAAACCCTTGCGAACGAAAAAAGGTAATATCAATGATAGCTTTCAAGAGGGAGTCAAAGGGACGCAGCTGCTTTGGTTCCGTACGTTGCAATTACCTTGCTTTGAATAAAACTGTTTTCCTAAGAGCTTTGTGGAACCCTGATAAACGTGTTGTGACGCGAAATCGGTTTTCAGATGCTTTGATGAAAAAGAAAGAGTTTCTATTTAATTTTATACGTGACGTGAAATGAGAATTCATTTCTTTTCGCGTTTATTGAATTGATTAGATGGGCAGTAGAATTCATGTAATATGTCCAATTGTCCATGTATTCTACTTATATGTTGATTTGAGTACTTCAGTATTCAATCTTGAGGAAAAAAAAGTGCTAATTCTCAGCCTAGTTTGAATAAATGACTTTTGATTTCAAGCAGTGCTTTATGGTTATCATGTACTTAGATCATCGCAGGCACAGCGAGAAAGTCTGACAACCAGTCTTACCAAGGGGTATCGTATTACCTACGCAGTAACTGGGTTATGGAAGTCAGATAGGCCGTCACTCCATGTAAAATACTGGTATTCAGTAGCTTCCGGTTAGACTGGAAGCCGACCCCAACATAGTTAGGAAAAGGCTAGACAGATGATTCAGATGATGAGTAAGTAAATTAATATTACGAAACAATAACAATATTTGCCATATGTCAGCTAGCACACGCCAATAAATCTACGCTTAGCTTCAAGAATTGTACTGTTTCGTAGGTACAAAACGCCATCCTAAATTCCACCCATTAATTCCTTCTTTAGTAGTTAAAGATTGCAGAAGGAGTTAATGGTTCGAATTTCTTCCTATTCTTAATGTTATTAGTGTCACAAAAAGTTCTTAATTCATTACCAACTCCCATTGCTTTTAAATCATCATTCTACGCACCTAAATCAATCAACTACTTAATCTATTACTGCATTCTCATACCAACAATCTTTGAACCATACTAACTCATACTCCCGGCCCATAGATTACTGTTCTATACTTAAACAATCTATCTCCCTTCAAAAGTAACGGTGAGCCTCTTAATTACTCGCTAAATGGCGCCTCACATAAATCTTAGTAATGTTCCTTTAAAAAATTAAATCTGAGATGAATTGGGTCTGTGATAAATAATGTACGTTAAAGAAAATGGAGTGAAAGTAGGTAAGTTATATTCAATTATCATGATTAAATGATGATTGAATGATTTTTATTTCTGTAAGTAGGTTTGTACAAACACTTTTACACGTCAATCATATTTTTTTTTTAAACTAGATGAGGTCGGCGTTTCCTAATTGACTATTCTGAGAAGAAAGGCCGAAACAAACTCAGAAGTCACAGTCTCTTTTAAAGTCCAGACAAAATCTTGGTCAGATCGTGTGAAGACCATGTAGATTGGTGTCTGAAATGGTCTTTTGAGGAAAGAACCACACAGATTGAGCGGACCTGTCCAATCAGTGCACGCATTTGTCAAAAATCGTGCAGCTCAACTCAGAACTTGAGGAGCTCAACGATTCGACGAACAATACCAAAGACAGGACATTTGGGTAGGCCGCATAAACTACTCAAACTGCCAGATCATGATTAAAACTAAGAAGGAAAAATAGAAATGACCCACATAGTCCTCACATTCACAATAATTAAATAAAAAAAATAAATAATAAAGATTACTTACAAAGTAAATATTCATGTCATTGTCTAAATAAAATTCATCAATGTCAATGTGTATATAAAAAATCCGGACATAATCTTTGGGACCATGTAGATTAGTGTCTGAAATGGTCTTTTGAGGAAAGAACCACACAGATTGAGCGGACCTGTCCAGTCAGTGCACGCATTTGTCAGTAACCGTGCAGCTCAACTCAGAACTTAAGGAGCTCAACGATTCGACGAACAATACCAAAGACAGGACATTTGGGTAGGCCGCATAAACTACTCAAACTGCCAGATCATGTTTAAAACGAAGAGAGAAAAAACAAAAAATTACCCACATAGTCCTCACATTCACAATAATTAAAATCATATAATATTTTATACAGTAAATGTACATGTCATTATTTAAGTAAATAGATACTTAAAAAAAAAAAAAAAGAAAATTATTAAAGTGTAAAATAGCAAAATAAAAACAACATTCTAAACCTATTGGAGCAGCTCAATCCCAAGCCTTTTTGTCCACAATATAGTCTTTTACAGTATAATAGGCTTTCTGACATAGTTTTCGCTTTATAAAAGATTTGAATTTATTATCTGCACTGTAAATGGTACTATTTATTAAGATAAAGTGGTAGGTAATGATTTTATGAATTGATTAGAAATGAAGTTCTTGAATTTATGGAGTGAGAACGTGGCAGCAAAAGCTTACACATGGATTGCTTTACAGAAATTGATTGATTTGGTAAGTAATAAATTATTTTTATAAATTCTATCAAAAGTTTATTTTGGTACAAATAAATCTATAGCTATTAAAAAGTACTGTGATCAATTCAGCCCACGTTTCCAAGCAAACTACATTCTGCATGTGATTTCTGGCTACGCATAACCCCGTAACACCTTTCCTTTATGCGAACCTCCGCGGGAGCGCTGAGTCTCTCCTGGACTCTATGGTTTTCACTGAAACCCGCCCTCCACCAGAGCCACCTGCGCACCGCGTATCCACGGACTTGTAGTTTTAGGCTTTGAGTTATTTCAATTTAATATACCTTTTATAAATGTAGATTTTTCAAACGTGTACATATTATTTTCTGCAATAGGTAGATGAATTTCTTTGATCGTCTTGATAAGACGATCAAAGAAATTCATCTACCTAATAAAATATATTTCACAGCCTGCTGGCAGGTCCATCAGTACCTATGAAAAATAGGAATAAAGACTGATGTCAATTGATAAGAATGCAATAAGGAAGCGGAGGAAATGAGATGAACTTCAAATGACTTGTGTTAATTTCTTCCTCAATCCGATTTTATTTTATTGAATTCTGGTACCTGTTTGGTTCTTGGTTAGGGAGAATTATTATGGTTGAATGTAGGTATCTCAAGCTTAAAATAAATAATTATTTTCTTAATTATTAAGTGTTAGTACCAGTTGAAAACCAGCGTCAGGCACTAGTTGTCTGGCATTTTTGCTGCACTGGACCTTTTTAGCGCAGCCGTGAGACACACTTTCCTGCAAATTTCTTACATCGCACTTTACACTTTTTTATTTGTTTATATCTGACGTATGTCTCTGGTGTTCTGTGTGTCTTTTAGTCTGTGTTAAATAAATGAATTTTCTTTTTTTCTTTCAAGTATTTAATTTAGTGTGTACTGTATATACAAAAAAAAAATAAACAAAAGTAAAGTAAATTAAACACCGATAGGATTTCCTTCAATTTATATTGTTACATATTCCAGTCTAAGCTACCACTGACTTATCTAAACAAAAATACTGAATAAAAAATATATGACACTTGCTTGAATGTTCGAATGGAACCCACGCTAAATTATAGCCAGCCTGCACTATTTACGGTAAGGCTACATACAAAGTCTGTACAGTACCTAATGTTAATATGTATATTATTGTTTTAATTTAGTATATCACTGTTTATGTACAGTCAACAACAGAGATAAGTATGCAGGATCGTCGGATATAGTTGAAGTTTAGTAAGAAACCGATGGATGTTCTCGAACAAAATTTAATTTTATTAACAGAAAACAAACAGCTCATTTATCAAATTAAATTTCAGTCGACAACATCCATCGGTTTCTTATTAAACTTCAACTATATCCGACGGTCCTGCATACTGATCCCTTTTGTTGACTGTACCATACAATTAATTATTATAATAATTCAATGCAAAATAAAAACTTTGTTTATTATTTTGAACGATGTTGAAGTTGTCTTGAGTCAAAGCTGTGTTATTTTCTAACATTTTCTTCAAATCTTTCTAATCAGATTTTGCCCGAGCAATAACAGAATGCTACCACGTTTTTGCTCAATATTTTTCCAGTTTCACAAACTTTACGACATTGTTGCATTTACTTCAGAGAGACGCATAACATACGCGGATTTTGCGCCATAGACTACAGAGTTAGTCGAAAAAGTACCAAAAAACGCTTAAACTTGAGCGAGACCAAATATAAAATCCAATTAAACGGGCACAATATTTACTTTAGCCGACACAAGCATAACTATAAACGAGTAAGGGTGTGTCCTGATTTCGTCGTTTCGGTAGGTACCTAAACATTACTGGTATTGTTTGGTTCCAGTTTTTCTGGGAAACGGGGAAAATACTGTCTGTCTGAAAATTCAAGAATTAATATGGAAAACGAGTTCAGATAAATATTTGATTAACTTTTTATTTTTACTTTGAAAACCGCATTATTATACTGTTTCATTTTATGACATGGGATTACTCAACGGAAAGTCAGAGAGTGTTCATCGCACAGAAAAAAAGCATCCGCGCTTTAATGGGAAAATAATAAATCAGTCGTTTGAAGATGACGGACATAAGATGTTGTAAAAACACGGTTGGGTTTTAGTCAGTAAGAGTCTGACACTCCCTTCCGCTCCACCCAGAGCGGGAGGGGTCATTCGATGATTTCCCATCCGCAAAAAAAAAAAGATGTTGTAAAAACGTTTGGCGCTAAATATATTTAGTAATTGTAGGTGCAAGCGGGCATTTAGCTGCATCCGATTAGACTGAAAGTCGACCCCAACATAGTTCGGAAAAGACTGGGCAGATGATGATGAAGTTCAAGCGGGCCTAAGCATGTAGCTACTCAGCAATAAATTGGTCGAAATGATTCAATCCACATGAGATAACTTAACTTAAGAACCCGTTGGATGCGAGAAGCACAGAACCGATCGAAGTGGCGGTGCTTGGGGGAGGCCTATGTCCAGCAGTGGACGTCTTTCGGCTGAAATGATGATGATGATAATGAGATAACTTGGGGAATTCCTTACTCCACCAGTCACTATGGAAACTCGCAAATAAAATCGCACAACAAACGTTCGCGCTCGCACCGAACACCCACCAAATTAGCACACACCCTAACTCTCATACTGTAGTCATTAGGCATTCAATTAAGTAAAACGCATCAGTGTTTGCCGTACACTCGCGCGGCTCGATATTTGTCGACGTTTCAATGTGATGGCTTAGATTAGGACACCGGGTTGTTTGTAACAAGGAAACGATTATACGACCATAGGTACGTGTTATGTTGGGAAAATCACGTTTGTTTTGTGAGGGTAAACAATAATTAGAAATGTTAAGGGTGTTGGAGATAAACATGTGAAAGTAAGTGGGATGATTCAAAATTAAGCTAGAAGTGAAATTGAGTAAATTATAAATGTGTAAGAGTATAAGAGTGACAGGTACTACAGATGCACATCAAGCTATTACTAGCTGTCAAATTTCTTTAATAGATTTTCAACTTTATCGCTAAAGCATAAGGTTCAAAGTTGATAGGGAAAATTTGAGTTTCGGATAGCTTGATGCGCTGGCGTCAAGTGTACATCGATGCGTAAACTGTTATGATGGATTCAGTACAAGATTCTGAACCCCCGTAGTTGATATTTTTCGTCAGACATAAAAAAAAATGCTGTTCCATGTTTTGACCGCGCAGGTATTGCACTTGTCTATGAAACAGCTGTTTTTTAGGGTTCCGTATCGTAAAAAGAAAAAAGGAACCCTTATAAGATCACTTCGGTGTCCATCTGTCTGTCCGTCTGCCAAAGCCCTTTTCGCAGGTACGCGTAGAGTTAATATCAAGTTGAAATTAATATCAAATACTCAGGGCTGTCATTTTTTGGAGGGGGGGTTTGCCATAATCGCCACGCTTGGAACCCGTTGGATGCGAGAAGCACAGAACCGGTCGAAGTGGAAGTGCTTGGGGGAGGCCTATGTCCAGCAGTGGACGTCTTTTGGCTGAAATGATGATGATGATGATGATGATGACTGCAATTTCTTGAAGTAGTGTAAAAATCAAACTTCTAAGTCAACGCAATCAAAAGATACGGGCGTTTATGTTCCGTTTATGCTGCATATTTTGACATTCATAAAATTACGAGACTTGCCCCTCTGATTACACCCCGAGTACATCATTTTGATTTCGGTCATCTCCACTCATTACCTAATCCAACACCGCTGCCTTTTCATTCATCCTTCAATTCGTAAGTAGTATTAAGCGGCGATAAGACCCCTCTTTGCTAGAGAGGCGCCACGGCGCCCTCACCTACCGCCTGACGCAGGTCCTCACCGGACACGGAAGTTTCGGGAGGTTCCTGCACATCATCAGGCGGGAGGAAACGCCCGGGTGTCACCATCGCCAGGATCGCCCAGAGGACTGGTGGAGCACACGGTGGAGGTCTGCCCCGCTTGGGCGGAGCACCGCCGTGTCCTCGTAGGGGCGATCGGCAGCGGCGGCGACCTCTCGCGCCCGGCCCTGGTGCAAGCCATGATCCGGGGCGAGAGGGAGTGGGAGGCAGTCACCTCCTTCTGCGACGCAGTCATGCTAGCGAAGGAGGTGGCGGGACGGCTCAGGGAGAGAGCCTCCCGGCCCAGCCGCCGCGGGAGACGCTCCGGGCGTCGGGAGCCGCGTGACGACTCCCGGCCACCGTAGGCGCGGGCCTGCGGGCGGAGAGTAATGGGTAGCTCACCGTCCGATCAGGACCAGGCCCGTGCCGGACGGCGCGTACGTGTTCCACGCGCGCCTCAAAGAGATGTCAGCATCGAGGAGGGGCCCCATAGGGCCGAAGCCTGCCGGGTCAGCGGGATTGTCCAAAAGGGTTACCGCTGGCCCGGAACATAAAGGGCTAAGAAAAGAACACGGGTAGGTTTTAGTCAGTAAGAGTCTGACACTCCCTTCCGCTCCACCTAGAGCGGGAGGGGTCATTTGATGATTTCCCATCCGCAAAAAAAAAAAAAAGCTATGTATATAGAGATCGCAGGTCTATTTATATCCAAGGACCACCCAACACTACATAACCCAGTAAAATGTTAATCAGACAACGAATTATTACGACTGCACTCCAAATTGTTAATTCTTGCTCTTTAAACTCTCATTAATGACATGACAGATGCTACCCTGATTACATCTGTGCGCGGCAGATCGGTTGGAGATACCAATGTCGGGACGGCATAATATCTGTCTGTGCCCAGTTGGTATTTAGAGTATTTTTACTGCAATGCCGATGGTGACTTCTAGGTAGTTTCGTAATGGTTAAGTAGAACAAGTGTCTATATGTGCTTCTGGATAGAACAACGGACCCTATTTGGTAAGATTATAAAACTGATTGGACGATTGAATGCGAAAAGTATAGTATAAAGACACTATGTCCACTGTAGTTATTAAAGCACAAAATCTAATCTTCATTAGGACGAGAGGTACATACATATGCGTACCACAAGCGGTACAAATTAATACCAGCTCGTCCCTGCGAGGTATGGGTACGATGATTGCATAAGCAAATACCGCCAACAAATTGTTGTCAATCACAATTTTAGCCATCTTGCAACTCACTGTGAGTTACAAGATTACTGTTTTGTCGTTTTAACCTTCCACTAAAATCACAACGTCATTTCAATTCTCAGTGTAACTAAAACTCGTTAGCATTTCAACTTCAATTCCCTTACAAAAATAAACCGCCGTCAGTTTTCAGTTGCCCCCGCTGACATCAAAACAATGAACTTTATATCCAGTCCGTTCTACTTCCACAAAACCATCACCAACTTGTTGACAAAAAATATTCCAAAAAAGAGGATTTCCTGCGCTGTGACATCTGCCATGTTGACTTCGTGACTTCGTGTTAAGTTGGATCGCGTCCAGAATCCGCGACAATTGTCGCGTCAACTGGGACAATTGTCCTGGTTTTATTTTTAGGGGTATTCGTGTGTCATTTACGGGAACTTATGTGGGTCGTAAAAATTTAGTACTTGCTTAATTAGGACGCTGAGTAAAGGATTTGGTCTTAGGAAAGGTGATAGCGTGTTTATTGTGTAGAGTGTAGACAATACTGAATGTTTAAGCTTTGTTGAACGGTTATTTTTTCTGAGAAAAGAACCCATCGTTAAGGCTCATCTTGAAAGCTCAGGACTAATAATAGTTCACCATTTTTTGGTCGGCACTCAAACAGGTGAATCTCAGCGCAGCCTGTAGGGTGAAAATCGTTCAGCTACTACGCCAGCCGGGTAATCGATATCTTACTTAACTATTTAAAAGCTGCTAAGAATGGAATCTTGCATTCGATCATCAACCATTCAGATAGTTTTGTAATTATTAAACAAATCGTTTTAGTTTTAAATTAGAAATCTATGTTTAGTACAATCGACAAACGTAGATCGAATCAATTGATCTTTCTAGGACATTTCCATCTATTTAATCGGAATAACGTGTCCCCATTTTATATAAACTTAAGCCACATTTTAAAGCATATTCATATCCCGCTTTTACCGTCACCTTAACCGAGATGTAACCAAGATAGCGATTTTTAATTGACTATGCACAGATAAGCCGTCTTATTGATGACTACCAATTTGCGGCTTTCGCAGCCTTAATTTCGAACCTTAGGTGGAGTTGTGTGTCTTTAATCTTGGTTCTTGGGAATGCCCAATCTGAGGGGCTGATCTAGTGATTCTGCTGATCGGAATGTTTATACGTAGATTAAGCCAATAGTACTCATGTGCCCAATAGATTTTATATATTATTATATAGATTATTGATGTAAAAGTGCAAGGTCACTTCCGAGTCGTATTTTTCTACCAAGATGCATTTAAATAGCTACACAGTTATATATCATAACTTGATAGTTTTAACTTATTGTAAAAATAGGTAGGTCGTAGGTTCGAACCCAGACACGCGCCTTTCTTTGTGTAAATAATTTTCAACACTACTGCTCTTAAAACTGTGAAGGAAAACATTGTGAGGAAACCAGCATGTCCTAAAATCAAAAATTCGAAGACATTGTGACATCCACCAACCCGCACTGGGCCCGCGTGGTAGATTACAGCCCACTCCCTCTCACGGAGAGCCTATGTCCTAGCAGTGGGAACACATTGTAGGCTGATTGTGTGTGTGTTAAAATAGGTCTTCAGGTGTAAAATATCAATTACTTAATGCTAAAATTAAGGTTATCGAGAAATTACTGCTATACGTAGGTGTCTAAGGATAACACCTTATAGTTCTAAATCATTTATTCAACCCAATAACATCATTATTCGTTACATCGTATATCATAAAATAACATCCTGTAATCACTTATAAAACTCCAGTTAGTTTAAAACCCTTTCAAATTTATTTACCCACTTACTATCTCCGCCACTATGACAAATTTAAAGCCATCAAGAAAATTTCTCAACGTTCAGACAATGGCACTATTGTCGACAATTTAGGTTAGGCAAGTTCACTCAACTCCGGCCCATGCTCCTGCAGGATATACAATCCCTTCGCTATCTACTAAGTTATCTATTTCGTGACTTACCGTATCTACTACACCACTTTCTACTCCTTCCATTGCACGTTTAGTTACGTCATCTTCTAATTCGTTTATATTAAAAGCAGCAGTGGATGTGTCTACATCCGTTTCCACTTTATTTATGTTGGCTCGGTGGTGCATCAGTAACGCTATACCACGGAACCTCATGCGGTTTACACAGTAAACACAATATGAAGTGACTATTGACTATTCCTGTTCTCAAGCGTGGTTCGTCTTTTTAATTTTGCATTTTCTATATACAGGATAGGTTTCGGATTTCAAAAGCTTCTTTGAACTGTCTGGTTTTAACCTTTTATTATGAAATAATGAGAGCCCACGGGATCGTATTACCGCTCTTTATAATTTTGATTGACGTTTCATCGATGTTCGTATGCTTTTGGATTTCCTTGTTATTGAAGATTTTGGGGTGAGACAAATCAATGGAATGGTGTTTATTTAACTTTATTTTGGTTTTTTGTGCTATTTTTGGAATGAATCATGCAACATGAAATAAAAAAATGGGTTGAAGTGTTTTTTTTATCTGAAACCACCAATTCTGTATTGAAACTCATTTCTGTACTAGCTATTATCTAATTCGAATGTTATTATTCATCCAATAAAACTACAGTAATTCCTTTTCAGAATCATGTCCAAACAATGCAAATGGTTCACACGACATCACACTTTCCACATAAAAAGATTTTAGAAACCGATTACGTCGAAATTATCAATTTATAAACCGTAAAATTGAAATCACTGGTTTTATCTGTGTTTATCTGTTAGATAAGCAAATAGGCGAAGTGTCGAATGATGCCGGCGATCGTTGTAGATAAGCTATCTGATGAGGAAGTAGCGATCAGATAACGATCGTACGGTGTGTGGAAATTATTGATTTGTTGACGTTCCGATTTGATCGGAGCGAATGGAAATGCTTGTCAGAAACTATTTAGATTTCAGTCAAGCATTTGATTAGGTTGATATGTAAATTTTTAATGAGGTTTTCATTCATATTTATAAATTGTTTCTACCTTTAAACTCTATCCAAAGCCATAACATTTTTATTTTTATTTGGAATTTTTTATGATGTTTTTTTTTTTTATTATGACATGATATCGCTTAAAGGGGTCTTTGAATATAAAATTTACACACAGAGCAGCTGGTATCGCTAAAGTATGTTATAACTTTACCATGTTCCCCTAGATATGGAAAATCTATGGAAACATTCACAAAGATAACAAAAGGTAACCTTAACCCTTTCACCGCAACCAAAATGGGACTTTTCCAAAAATCAACCCTTACCAGCGTGGGGTCGACACTGTGGATTTTATTTATTCATGTAGGTACGCATGGGTATGTTGGACCGAATTGTGCATGTATTTTAAATGGATTAATTTGTGTCGCGCCCGTGACCCGCATCACGGAAGGGTTACGAGCAAAATTAGGGGCAAAATTGTTGACGTGGGTCATTTTGGTCACATTATGTTTTTAGGTCTATCTCGAACACTGAAAAAATAATTAATTTGGGTACATTGTTGATAGGATATTTTTACAAATTGTCAAAATGTCGTCAGGGTTTCAGTGCAGATGCGTAGGTCATGTTCGTGAAATGTCAAGCGTCAGAATTCATAATTTAGACACAATTATCCTATTTCGGTTGGATTTGTTTTGGTCACATAGCTTTGCAAAATTGTTTATCATACTTTTCGTACTGCATGCCGTTGGCTTACATTGATGACATCTTACTTATAGTTAAATCAAAGAATGTATTTTTAAATATAACGTTCTATCACGGATAACGACGTTCTACAGATTATTATTAAAACACTTTCATTTAGGTTATTTACGGCCTATTAAAAAATAATTGAAAAACGAAACTAAGCAAAAAAGTAACATCAAACTCCCCGTAACAACCTGTCCACAATCAGCTCATAACAATATTTTACAAAAACCCGTCACTAAATTCTTTTAAACTAGAAGAAGAAAAGTTGTAGAATACATAAATCATAATTATACCGTGGTTTCACACGTGCGTACTATTTATATTAATTAACAATATCCCCGGGGCATATTTCTAGTGTAATTAGACACACCCTCGGATGTAGATGTTTGCATGTGTCTCCAATTATTCCTCATAAATGTAACGGCCGTGAGAAATTTACGAAGAATTTTTTTTTGAATTATTAAGGTAATCGTTTTTCGGGTAAGTTATGTGAGAAACTATTGAATATTTGAATAAGGAAGATAAGGGTAAGAAAGGAAGTGTGGAATCACATTGTTTCACATAAAAAAGAAATTGTATTTTTTTGTGTGCCTGATTTGATGGCAATAGCTCGCCCCCTCATAAATAAAAATAAAGTCCTCCAGGCCGTATTTCGGCCACGGCGGCCAATCTCAACGGAGACTAGACTGCGCGCATACACAGGTGCACTCCCTCTTCCCTCACTCTCATAGTCTAGAAGTATAGAAGTTTCCTATGGGATAGTTGTTAAAATTTTCGCAATTACGATGTTGATCTCATGGAGAAAGTTGTTTAGTTTGATGGTCTGTACCACACCCTTAAATTTGGCTGGTCTTTGAAAATAAACCCTATATAGTATTAAAGTAAATAACAGCGGTAAGTACTCCATTCACATTTACCGACCTATCTAAATCTGTTTATCTGGACAGAATTTTCCCTTTACTATCAAAACTCGGGCGATCCAATTTCGCAAATATCAGATAGGTGTTTCTTTTCCAACACCTTTCTTTTTTTTTTGCATTAGGTCGTGATTCGTTTGGCAGTGAAGGGAGCACATGAGGTGCATTTACTTGTATTTGACATTTCAATTTAGAT
This sequence comes from Oligia fasciuncula, assembly GCA_963082905.1. Lineage (NCBI taxonomy): Eukaryota > Metazoa > Arthropoda > Insecta > Lepidoptera > Noctuidae > Oligia > Oligia fasciuncula. The sequence goes on along the minus strand of OY720392.1, from coordinate 2,285,748 downwards.
TTGAGACGGTTTTGGGGAAAATCAATGATTCGATTTTGAACTGTAAATGTGTACGTTACAGTACTATTACTTTAAGGATTATTTTATATTGCTGTATCAAAAAATCATAATTATCATTTTCTTGACTTTATTCCCAATTGATTTGGGGTTAGCGCAACAATACAGATTTTTTTATAATTAATCAGTGCGCAAACTGTAACTGTGTTTTAGAGACCCCAGTGTAGAAATTTTTCGTCGGTTATAAAAAAAAATATATTAGTTGTTCCATACATTTTGACTGCGTACCTAAGTAAGTATTGCACTTTTGTATGAAACAGCTGTTTTCTTTTTGTAAAGACGAAATTTTTTTTCGCTAGGGGGTTTACAATTATGTTTTGAAATTAGGATCAGAGTTTTCGTACTGGTTAAAAAAAATCCTGTATATTTTTCTTCCATACTTCTATATTAATCTCCTCTAGTAAAAGAATCATGGGTCCATACCACAGAATCATAAGATTTTTTTAACAGAAGGTTTATAAAAATAAATAACATTAACAATACTTCACGTTTAGAAAATATTCCAGTAATTCCCAGTGTGAACAAAGCATTACCCACAACTTGATGCGATGCACTGAAAAACTGCCAATATGAAGTGTTCCATACTCAACGTGGATGCATTTGTTTTTCATTTTCGCGAAAAATTCGATTGAATTTCTGTGTTGCTTTGAAATTTTCGCCGAAATGAAATGGTTCAGTATTGACTCGGTTTGGGAACTCGATAAATCGTATTGCTTATTTGGTAATGGTACTTGTGTGTTCATGAGTGTGTGTGGTTTTATTCACGTGCATAATGAATGAAAACTGAGAACAATTGAATTTTAAGTAATTAAAATAAAACTTGCGTTACTGACTATCCAATATTCAGGCAATATAACCAAAACTTTTATCCGTGTTTTTTTAAATAATTCGATATAATTTTATATTATGGGGATGAGATAATTCAATTAGGATTAAATGATATTCTATAAAACGGCAATTTTTACAGCAAACCTTATTTTGACAGCGCTGTTATACAATATTTCATAACAATGAACTCATTCCATCTTTTGTTTTACCCTTTCTTCACCTTCCATTAGCTCTACATCATACTCTTTACCACATTTCGCGGTTACGCCATTACCTTCGGGAAACTTCGGAAAAAAAAGAGAGTGAAACATCCCAGTAATCGACAGAGACGCTAGTAAATCTTCCGACCAATAAATGCTCGGCACTGGCGGCGAATCGAAAGGTGCTGCAATTAAATCCCACGAGATTAAATGGACTCCATCCATTTGTGGTCCTGATGCTGACCGTGGGGAGAAGTGGTGAGCGGAATGCGTTTTGTGACTTTGCTGCTGCACTGCTTTGACCAATGAAAATCTTTCCACATTTGATCAATGAGTTTGAAATATTCTACTAACCCCCTTACTAATAAACGTATTATGTCAAATGAATAGTTGCCCTTTATGTCGAGTCCGTTTACGTCGAGCCTGAGTCTATCACCGATTTCCTTCTTTCAGTCGTAAGAAATTTGACTGTCGAAAGAAGAACACAAAGCGTTGTGTAACTATACAGACGCTATACAACGTTTATTAGTAAAGGGGTAAGTATGTAGTGATCTCAGACATCACCATCATCTTCCTGATCTTAACTCATATTGCTTGGGGTCGGCGCAACGCGTTTTCTTATTCAATCACAGACATAAGTAAACAATAAAAAAATATTTTAACGTTTGATTCATGCGTTGATTTAATTCAATGAGACCAATTTTAATTATATTTAAGTGTCGATCCCGTGGGAATATCGGGATAATAATTATCCTATGTCCTTCCCCGGGATGCGGTCTATCTCCCGCCCAAATTTATCGAAATCCGTGCAGTGGTTTAGGCGTGAACAGGTAAGGTAACATACAGATGGAGTTACTTTTGAATTTATATTATTATAGTATGGATTTTTGATAGTTAAGATTATGTACCTACATAATCTTAACTATCAAAAATCCATACTATAATAATATAAATTCAAAACATAGTCTTTGTTTTTTCTATTCTATTCTACCTAGAATAGAATAGAATACTCTTTATTATGTACACCATATAAATTACAAATAATTATATTATATTATTATTGTTATAATTATTATTTGTTTTTATAGTTAAAAAAAATATTGGTCTTGTAAATCAGAGTTAAGTAATTACTTTAAAAACTTCAAAGAAAAAGAACTTCTTTATCAATAATCTAGGTACCCATCACTTAAATAAAAAAACGTGTTTGCAAATAGTTACGTTTCGTTATTGCTGTGATAATAAAAAAAATATGTACAGATTTTAACCGCTCCGGTGGTTTCGCGTAGAAATGACCAGTATTCAAACAAAAGAATACCGAAATAATCAAACCCACTTCAGCAAACCGCTATCACTCCCAACTTACCCCCCAGTCCCCAGCAATGTCCAATGGCTAAGTAATTAATGCTTTCATGTAACTTTCTTATATGTAACGCTACTGGGGACACTGCACCATTGGTAACAGATAAAGGATGCTCCAACTCTTCAACCTTTTGCAATTAAATTAAAGTAAAGTAAAAAATAAGGAAATAAGGAGACTGAATCTGAGTTTTGGTCTGGGCTCGTTAATAGTGATGAGTTCCTGTAATTGAAATGGACAACATGGTCTTTGTTTTTGGGTTTGTTTCCTTTGCAGGATAAACAATAGGGGCAGTGGTATTAAAAAGGGGAGATTTTTTGGCACTGTAGTGTCTTCCGTAATTTTCATATCCTCTTAGAAATGTTTAATGTTCTAAGTGGCTTAACCTAGCTCTCTTCATTTCTCATTTCTTTCCCAGTATTTGGCCATCTGTTCTATATTTTGGTCTATAAGATGCTGGTTCCTCGACGAGTCTTCCCACCATGTCGTAATCTCCTCTCTGAACTCATTATTTGTTTCTACAAAACCTGAATATGCTTCTTACCATGGATATCGACTTCTTACCTATCATAAATGATTGCTAAAAGGTTACGCGATTTAAAACTTCTTCCGTACTTAAATTAAACATCAGCATTTTAATTCAGTAGCAAAAAATTTACACGCATAAGTAATGTTTCCTTACTGTTTACATATTCATCATATTCGCTATCAACGTCGACAAACAAGCCAGCAATTAAAAAAAACAAACAAAAACATTGAAAATTAAAAAAAAAGGCTTTTACATAATTAACGCTTACATTAAACGGTCAGGCGGCATTTCGATTACTGTTATACCAAATTACGCTTTACCGTTCCCTCCACCTTTTCAACACGGAATAAGGTTGAAATTACTTTCATTGACGTCTTTTTACAGATTGGTAGTAATTTAAACACAAATTAGTCGTCTTTTGCAATCGCCTTGAATTTTATTCCTTACGCGATAAACTTCAAAATCCAATGTTTCGTTATACTGTATTCTTGCACAACTTTAGCATAAATTAGCATGTGGCGAGTAGTGAGACAAGCCGTATCAATCACGATAAATACTATTTTGTAGTGACACTGGCCTCAGGGGTTCGTGCCTGATACTCCTTAACGAGTGGCTTGTGATTTTAAATGGCGTCGTGAAAGTCTGCGACAAATTACTACTTGTATTTAGGTGAGACAGTGATATTTAAAACTGAAGTGTTGTCCTGTTCTATTTTGAAAGGAAGCTGTAATTTCGAAGACTAGAAGTTCTGCTCGTGTATTTGGATTTTTTTTTCGTGCTTTTACACTTCAAGTAATTTTTGAGCTCTGGGTTTTTTTTAATTATGCTGATTTTTGTAAAATTTCAAGATATTCTGGTAAATTAAGCCGGCTAACAAGTTTTCAAGTTAAAGGGTAAACGGATAGGTATATACTTTAAACATACTGAAAAATACATATTTAAGTAAATTGGAGGTTGCATCTGATAAGATCAACAAACCAAACCAAATATTTTGAAACGATAACTTAGGTTTAAAAAAAAAGGTTCAAGGTGAGTAATTTCTAGGCGAAGGCGAAATAAGTTTCTAGTATCAATAATTCTACTCTAAATATTTTTAAAACCTGTCAACTTTTACAATACGCTGTGACCGCGGCCCGAACGGTCTCAGTTGCCTGGCCACTCAAGCATAAGATAACAAAGATTTTAGAAGAGATTCTAAAATACTGTCTCTACTCAAATATCAAGAAAATTGCAGCACCAGCCTCATTATCTGCATTACGACACAAAAACAAAGACCTTTTCACTTTCCCATCGCCGTGCGCCGTAGGAGGTATTAAGCCGACACTTAAGAAATTCTAATCACATAATACAAATAACCTAATTAGGCTGTTATCTCACCAGAATGTGCTTTGCTATCAATTTAGTTATCTCGAAAGCGTGGGACAGCATTCTTTGTGAGCAGCCTAATCTTATTTATGGGGTGTTTATCAAGTGTTCAGATTCTTATCATTATACTTCGGAGCGGGTTGCGCCATTCAAATATTTTGATCGTTTTTGAATGATGGTCGCGATGGAGAGTTTGGAATGGGAGCTCAGTGTTGATTATTATCTAAATCGATGCTATCTGTGCCTAAATGCTTTAGTTTTTTTTTGTTTTGTTATACTTTGTATCAGCGCCCTAATTGCGTAACGACATTGGGATAAAAACTATCCTATGTTCTTCCCCGGGATGCAATCTATCCTTCTGCCAAATTTGATCGAAATCCGTTCAGTGGTTTAGGCGTGAAAAGGTAACTTATAGACAGACAGAGTTACTTTCGAATTTATAATATTAGTCCATACTAAGACAAGGAAGGAAGGACATAGGGTAGTTTTTATCCCGATGTTTCCACGGGGTCGACACTTATGCGGGTGAAACCGCGCGGCTCTGCTAGTTGTACAGACGCTAGCACATCAAGCTACCCGGAAATGTCAAATTTTCCCAATCATCACTGCTTTAGCGATAAAGTTGAAAATCGATTAAAAAAAGTTGACAGATTGTATTAGCTTGATGTGCTCTGTACAATAAAGAATATCGCGGAATCCTTCTAACACTATTACATTTTATTAGTCTTAGAAAGTGCCTTCTTAACTCGCCGAACGGCATTTCATACAAACTTTCAAGCCCTTGTTTTCCGAAACGAATGAACCGATTTTAATGAAACTTCATACGCATAAGCAGGATACGAAGGTCTAAAAAGTTAGCAGAGAACATTTTCGAAATGTCTTATTTAAAAAAAGATAAGTGGAAATCTCTGTTTCTATGAAAAGTTTAAAATGGGTCTAATTTGGCTGTAACACTATTTTTCGAAAATGTTCTCTGCTAACTTTTTAGACCTTTGTATCCTGCTTATGCGTATGAAGTTATGCGTATGCGTATGAAAACAAGAGCTTGAAAATTTGTATGAAATGACGTTCGGCGTAAACGCTCTTAAACCTTTGTTGATTGAATCATAACGGTTGCCATAAATGGAACAGTGAAAACTATGCTTTGTCTCGTTCGACAGAATATATGGATTTAATAGGAATCCACTGGGGTCACGGGGTTTATTAGGCAGAAGACTAATCAATTACTGGTCCGATTTGATGCCACTAGAAATGCATGCGGATTTAGTCGTTGTTGCAAGGAGAAATCCGAATTAACCTTTGTGCGACCAACTGCCTTAACCCGTAGTATGTCGGAACGTAGATCCACGCGAGACACAATGGCTTTTTAATTGTTTCTGTAATTACGACATTCAACCGGCTAATGGCGTTCTTCTGAAATACTAGTAAAAAATCTTCAGGCTGGCAGTTACATCGATGCGCAACAAGTCACCGTGGATTCAGTAGGTACCTACATGATTCTGAAAAAAACAAAACATTCGTCGAAATCCGTTCAGTGGTTTAGGCGTGAAAAGGTAACATACAGACAGACAGAGTTACTTTCGAATTTATAATATTAGTATGGATAACTCTAATGGTACTTGTTCATTAGATGAGAGAAACTCTAGAAATTGTGTAGAATACTTTATGAGGGACGGGAACGATGAAATAAACTGATATAAATGAATGGCTGGTCAAGTAATAGTTGGTAAATATACGATCTAGGGAACGGTAAAGCTTATTATAATAATTACCCTGTAGATGAAACAGGCGAACTTTCCATTTGACCGCTAAAATGTAAATTTAACTAATAATGTTTTGTTGTTCTTAAGAGTTCAACGTACTGAAACTTTTCAACTATTTGTACTTCATCAAGAATTTTAATTATAAAGACGAATCGGGAAATCCATAAAAGAGGTATAAGTTATAAGTATAGTATAGTTATAGGTATGTTTGGTTATAAGTTAGAATGTAGGGGTAATCTCGAGATTGGAAAAATAATTTTTGAAATTGATAGCCTTATTCTTGAGGACGGCTATATGCTATATTAAATTAAGTTTAATATGTTTTTGTGCCGGAACACGTAGCGTTGGAAGGCCTCCCACAAGGTGGACCGACGACCTTGTGAAGGCGGGAAGCACAGAACCGGTCGAAGTGGAGGTGTTTATATCCAGCAGTGGACGTCTGTCGGCTGAAATGATGATGATGAATTTGTTTTTAATGATGACGAGTACGAGACGAGACGAGAGTATGAGCAGTGGTGGCCAAGTGGTAACGGCCGCGACTTACGAGTTGTAGGTCGTAGGTTCGAACCCAGACAGGCGCTTTACTTTGTGTAAATTATTTCATCACCACTGCTCTCAAAACGGTGAAGGAAAACATCGTGAGGAAACCGGCATGTCCTAGAACCAAAAATTCGAAGACATGTGACATCTGCCAATCCGCACTGGGCCCGCGTGGTGGATTACGGCCTACTCCGTCTCACCGAGAGGAGGCCTGTGTCCTGGCAGTGGGAACATTATAGGCTGATTATGGTTATGGATGACGAGTCGCTATACTCCCTGTCATCATCTGCCTGTCTTTTCCTAACTATGTTGGGGTCGGCTTCCAGTCTAACCGGATGCAGCTGAATACCAGTATTTTACATGGAGCGACTGCCTATCTGACCTCCACAACCCAGTTACTGGGTAATACGATATCCCTTGGTAAGACTGGTTGTCAGACTTTCGGGCTTCTGACTATGTATCGACTGTCAAATATCCAGGAATGACAGCCGGGACCAACGGCTTAACGTGCTTTCCGAGGTACGGAGGGGGGTCTCGGTATGTAAAGATGGTCACCCATCCACAGACCAACCGCGGCAAGCGTAGCTTAACCTGATCGATCGACCTATGGGGCTGTTATTATTTAGCCACAGACCCCTCCTTACTATACTCCTTGTATGGAGCAAAATTATGGTGACCATTCGAAGCAGTGACGATTTAGGCATAAAACGTAAAATAAGCAAAGCTGTACAAAAACAAAAGAATATCGACATATAGACCAAGAAATCGCTGATTGTTCAGGCATTGTTTACAAACGCCGAAAAAAACACGTTTCTTGTTTGGAGACCCCCTTTAATTGTTATTAACTCTCACTATATTTTTATTATTGTTACAAAAGACAGTCCCCCAAAACGCCCGGCCTTCACCACTTCCTAGTGCTTTTGCTGGGAAGAAGTGGTGCAACAAACTCCCCAGCAGCACAGCTGTCTGTTCAGTTAGAAAATACTTTATTATATACAATACTAGGTACTCATGTAATTTGCCATATGTCAGACAGACTATAATTATGTACCTATTTATCTGCTCGATGTAATAATCTACTACAATATCCTAGTACCTATCAGATATTGATTTCGTATCCGACGTCGCCGAATGTCGGAATACTCGAGCGTTAAATCGCAGCGCTGTTTGAGAAGCGTGAGACTTGTTCCGACATCGGTGTCCGACACTCTCTGAACAATTAAGTGATGTCCGTTGAGATATCGATGAAACTGTTTTTCGTTAAGAAGTTATTTTGTGTCTGTGTGAACCATTTCCACGGCGTCGTCGGTGGCAGCGCAGAGGTCTCTTTGACTGCATGTTTTGGGACACATAGGACAGGATAGGAGGTGGAGCATATTTTGCGACATAGCTCCACAACAACACCCTACTGCCGTTCCGTCAAGGTAGCCCTACTTTAATAGGTTAGCGTTACGTCTTCCCACTTGTGTCCAGAGAAGGTTCAGAGACCTGAAATACCATTTTAACAAATTAAGCAGCATAAAGGTTTGTCGGGCCGTGATTTTTCTCCAAAAAACCAAAACCACCTAAAAAGTATCGACAATCTTCAAACGAGCAAACTTTTCTCGTCCCTAGCTGAAGAGGTAGCAGGATGTGTGACACGGCCTCTAGAGGTAATTGCCGCATTTCACACTGCACTCGCTCTTCGCCGTATTTTGATTGGAAAATGCGATGTCGTTCCGAAGTCACTTGTAGGAATCATGAATACTGATCGTGTTATCGTCTTTATTTACCTATTCTCTTTTTTTCTCCAATTCTTCTTATGGCTGTTCAGATAGTTCTTCATATTGGCCAAATCACCAAGCTTGAGTCTTGGACTGGTGAGACTTCGTCTTGACACAATTTCTAATTTGATTTTATTTGTGACAGTTTTTTTTGTCTTATTTTTTGCAAAATGGGCCCAGCTCTTGACCTCGATCACGCCTGGTAGAAATCGATGGATAAGGTCTATGACGGAACGAGCGAACCCAGAAGATGCCTCTTTACTCTTGGTTTGAAGGCTGACGGGTTATACGTGGTATCCCGGGAACACAGACGCTAGCAGAGAGTTCAACACTTTAGCAGTTACACACTTTATCTTGTCATCATCTTCTGTAGGTATATCCCTCTCTTTGTTTTTGCATCTTGTTGTCACCCTTTAATCATTATCATTCCTTCATCATAATCATCGTAATCACACTATCACACTAATATTATAAAGGCGAAAGTTTGTATATGTGTTTATATGTTTGTTACTTCTTCACGCTCAAACGGCCAGACCAATTTTGATAAAATTTTGTTTGGAGGTAGCTGACACCCTGAATTGACATATAGGCTACTTTTTATCCCAATATTCCCAAGGGATCAACACTTATGCGGGTGAAACCGCGGGGCGCAGTTAGTTTTAACTATAAAACATCCACTGCCAAACATGTCCACAACCATCACCGCAACGATTCTAGCAAATATCTCAAAAATACCAATTTAGCTATAAATCATTGCCTTCCTTAACGGTTTCCTTTACATTTTCCACGAAGTACCAGAATACGCCCGCGACATCTAAGTCTGCCTTCGAATTTCTCGCGTGGTCGAACCTAATGAATTAGAAGTCGTAACGGCTCGTGGCAAATTGTGGTCGCAATTACACGTAGGTACGTGTTAATTAAACATGTTTGCTAGTTCATTTCCTGCGTTTGACTTGTTGGAATATGAGTGACTCAAGTGGCGACTTCGGTTTTGATTTAGAGTGCTGTTTATTTCGATGTGTTTTGTTTGATACTGATTCTATTTTGTTTTTGATTGATTGTTTTGTAATAAAGGTTGTTTCTTCACTAATTGACTTTTAAAACGATTACATAAATTCAAAATTAGAACCAGTTAAAATCAAAGAAATTAGAGTCAGCAAATTTGGAGACTTTAGCTTAACAAGTCCGTAGTCGACTGCAAGCAGCAGTAGGCGACGCGATGTGTCGTTGCGACACTATTGGTTACTATGTATTTCTATAAAATACCTTCCATTGCTGGCGACACGTCGTCTGTGACGTATTTCATAGAAGTACGTAGAAACCAGTAGATGTGTCGTGTCGACACCTTATCAGTCGGCAACGGACTTGTACCTTTTTTTTTTTTTTAAACGTTGCCCCACACTAGAAATTTCTCCTGTGTTGTGGGTGCGTTTACAAACATTTAAATTCACGTACACAAACAGCCAGACCCGGAACAACTACTTGTAGGTCATACAAATATTTGTTCCGTGCGGGAATCGAACCCGCGACACGCAGCGCAGCAGTCAATCGCTTAACCACTGCGCCAACCGTGCCGTCAAACCGCCGTGTACCTTTATTGTAATTACGAGTATATCTAACAAAGAAATGAGTTTATTATAAGGACATAATATTATAATCATTTCAGAATATAGCTACCTCCACTTGTCAATGTTAGTAAATTGAAACAAACACAATCCTTTTGCAAAGCATTTCATTACGTAATCGACTGTAAATCATGTTTTTATCTTAATCCAATATTTCGTATTGGCTTACGAAAGCGCGCAGGTTTTCCTCAAAACCGAGGGAAAAAATACATGTTTGTAGATTTTGTATCAAATTTCTTAAAAGATTACAAACTTAATAGCGACAGGAGACAACCAAAAACCTCCCTTATAACGATGAAGATAAAGTGTACCCTAAATGGAGATGTAAATTAGTTTTACAGTGGGGGTGCCAGAAATATGGCGTTCGATGAATAGGAAATTAGATCGTGCAATGGGAATGAGATATTATAATAGATGGGATTTTCCTTTAGCTACGGAAGATTCCTTTTTCTGTTTTTATCAATTCCGTTTTGTTTTTACGAACGAACGAAGATTGGTACTTACGTACCTATAACAGGCGTAGTGAATTCAATAGGAAGAGATTTACTTGTTGCCAAAGCTGAGAACTTTTGTTATAGGTAGGTACCTATAACAAAAGTTCTCAGCTTTGGCTTTGGATTTTAATGAACCAGGCATTTATCAAATAGGTCTATCTATTATCATCATCTGCCTAGCCTGTTCCCAACTATGTTGGAGTCGGCTTCCAGTCTAACCGGATGCAGCTGAATACCAGTATTTTACATGGAGTGACTGCCTATCTGGCCACCACAACCCAGTAACTGGGTAATACGATACCCCTTGGTAAGACTGGTTGTCAGACTTTCGGGCTTCTGACTACCCGTAACGACTGTCAATGATCCACGAATGACAGCCGGGACCAACGTATTAACGTGTTTTCCGTGGCACGGAGGGGTCTCGGTATGTATAGATGGTCACCTATCCACAGACCAACCGCGGCAAGCGTAGCTTAATCTGATCGATCGACCTGTGTGGCTGTTATTATTTAGCCACGGGCCCCTCCTATCTCCTATAGGCCAGGCCTATCTATTGTATTAACCTTTTTCAGTGTTACATTCATAATTATTATAGGTACTGTGAATACTGTCAGCAACATTGTGTGGGGGCAATCACACTAATATTATAAAGGCGAAAGTTTGTGAGTGTGTGTGTGTATGTGTTTGTTACTTCTTCACGCTCAAACGGCTGGACCAATTTTGATAAAATTTTGTATGGAGGTATCTGATACCCTGGATTAACATATAGGCTACTTTTTATCCCGATATTCCCACGGGATCAACATTTTCGCGGGTAAAACCGCGGGGCGCAGCTAGTAAAATATTATATGTATTGATTGCGTTTATTCCAAGGAAACGCAACAAAAAAAAACCTAATGCAAAAAAATTCTAAGCTAATTCTTAATTTACTTGAATGACCGAATGCAATCGTAGTTATTTTTCCGCCAGCCTGCACGACGACAGACATAAGGTTGCTTTTTGCAGACAACCATCAAGTCATTGGAAGAAATACCTAATAGAAAATTCTCCCCGCGCTCTCAGACCAAATAAAAAACCAAGACAGAGGGCTGTCAACAGTAAAGTGAAGCCGGTTTGGTAAACATGTGTGCACATAGTGAGGTGTAGTTTGATTGTAAATGGTTGTAAATGTGTACATGTAAGCGTGTATGCACAGAGCGGAGGTGTAATTTTTGCATTGTTCGCAGCGCTATATCTTGACTTTTTATTTGATCTGAGCCCACACTGTTGGTTTTCTCTTACCAAATGCGTAGGCTTTCCTATATATCCTTCGATTTGTCATTCATCATTTTCTGCCAACAATGTTTTCTTGAAAGCCTTTGAATCTGTTGCATTTTATGTTATTATTTTATCTACAAAACTCAAAGTCAACATTAATAGTATGTTCAGGAAATATACCTACAATCAGGAACAAAGTATTTCAGTATAATAAAAACAATTTCTGTAAAAAAGAAAATACAATATCCAACAGATATTTTTCAATTCGTCCCAGCTTTTCAATGTGAGTATTCTAATATTCTTCTTTCTTGTTCACTGGAGCGAGTTTCCCCTACAAGGAACGGCTAAGAAATATATTTTTATGTCTACTGCGGACTACGCAATAAAGGAAGATTAATATTTCGTATTAAGATTAGGGAGGTCCCTTATTTTGTTTGTATTTTATGTGTTTCCTATGATTGGTTTGGGAAGGTAGCTGTTTTTTATGTAACACAGTATGAGCTTCTTAGCCGTAGAACCGATGACCGTTATGTGGAGACCCTCGATGGCCCTCAGGCTATGTGGAGCGACGATCTTCACAGGGTGGCTGGTAGCAGCTGGATAAGAGTTGTCGAGAATCGAACTGCCGTGCAACTCGAATTGGTGTTCGGCATTTTTTTTTTAAATTGCGTTAAATATATCGTCGACCGTAGGTTCAATTGAGGTAAGGGACAAAATACGATTTTTCAGGAGAGGCCGAAAGTTTTTTTTCTGACTAAATCGCCTATAACTTTTTTTGTTATTAACCTTTTTCGGATCTGATTTCACACATAATCTTGTATTTTAGTGCTCTATCTACCTGTTTTAAATTTAACATTTATTTAAATAAGTTAGCTATATAAGAATATAGACGTCCCTTACACCAACGTATTTTGTTAGTAATGTCCCTTACTGACCAAGTATCTTGTAGTCCTGTCCCTTACATTAAATTGATCTCTACGTTGGATCCAATCTATAATGAAAAAATAGTGTAAAGGTCTTGTTGAAAAAATGTATGAAGAATAATTCGTTGATTGGGAAGACCCTTACCTTATGTGAAGTGGATTGGCGGCGGTAATTACACCATTTCAAGTTGCTATATTGCATAGTTTTTCGGATACATTGTTGTTATGGGGCTGATTCGAAATTTGAATGCAAAAATCAGTAGGGTAAGGGACATTTTTTTTAAGCTAGAATTTTTTCATATACACCATTCGAAAGAGCGAAAAATTCTGAACAAAACTGTATACTCAACTCATTTTGCGTATTTTGTCCCTTACCTCAATTGAACCTACGGTCGACGATATTTGATCACGTGACGGTAGAAAAATTTAGAAAAAAAATCACTAGTTCTATATCTTAACCCAGTGTCAGTTACCTCCGTACAAAATTTCATCAAAATTGGTCTAGCCGTTTGAGCGTGAAGAAATAACAAACATATAGGTAAACACACGCACTCACAAACTTTCGCCTTAATAATATTAGTGTGATAAAGGTAAACATTATTACTTCAAATTGCAAACAGAGAGTTAGCAAAAAAAGTACAATCAGAGAAAGCGAGCCAGTAAACTCCCAAAGCCGGTACAGGCGGGTAATCATTTAATTACGTGGCACCCGGAGTTAAGGAGTTTGCAGGGATCAGACGAGCTTACAGTTTGTCGCGGCATCAGCCAACTTTATTTATTAGGCTAGAATTCCCTCTTGATTTTGGTTGAAATATGCTTCTTTGTGAAAAGAATAAAGGCTTTAAGTTAAAATTATACGAAACTTTTAATTACCACGTGGTGGGTACAGACTCCTGTTAATGGAAAACACCTCTGCGTACCCCTTCGGGGTTTGTAGGCGTGTGGGGTCTATTTAAGTGTGCTTAACTTTCCAAATCAGAATACCTTGATTTACTTTTAGCTCAATATCTGCCTAGCCTTTTCCCAACTATGTTGGGGTCGGCTTCAAGTCTAACCGGCTGCACCAGAATACAAGTATTTTACATGGAGCGACTGCCTATCTGACCTCCACAACCCAGTAACTGGGTAATACGATACCCCTTGGTAAGACTAGTTGTCCGACTATCGGGCTTCTGACGACCTGTAACGACTGTCTGAATGACAGCCGGGACCAAGCAACGGCTTAATGTGCTTTTCGAGACACGGTGGTGTCTTGGTATGGTGGCCACTCATCCATGGAGCAACCGTGGCAAGCATAGCTTAACCTGATCGATCGACCCGTGCGGCTGGTAATAAGTAGCCACAAGCATTTAGCTATAACGAGAATTTCAATTTTAAAAGATAAGTCATTTTATGTTGACTATCAATTTGTCTCCGTATTGCAACTTACATTATTATTAAAAGCCTGTGATGGCCCTCCACAGGGCAAAGGCCACCCCTACTCTCTTTCCACTTCTCTCTGTTTAAAGCTGCTAAGGACCAGTTCTTCTTGTAAGGTGCCAGCTCATCCCGCCATCTCCGTTTGTGCCTGCCGCGATGTCGCTTGCCATTAAGAGGAACCCAATAGGTCGTAAGTTTGGCCCATTGGTCGAACCAATTTATTTCATCACCACTGCTCTCAAAACGGTGAAGGAAGATATCGTGAGGAAACCGGCACGTCCTAGAAACAAAACATCAGAAATTCAGAGATTCAAAAAGATATGTGACATCCGCCAACCCGCATTGGGCCCGTGTTACATTATAGCACACACACACACTGTGGGAGGGCCACAGAGCCTATACTAGATCCTATAGAGTCCCAGCAGTGAGAACATTATAGGCTGCTTATGCTAAACAAAAAAACTAGTTTTTTTAACGACTCTCATTCACAACGTTCGCATAACAATTTTGAACAAAATGAACCCCTAATTAACCAGAATTTACTTTTCAATGGTCTATGATTGTATCAACAAAGCTTTAACAATCACCTAACACGTAATAAAAATACATGCTAAAGCTGAAAACATACTTTTAACGGTACACCGACAACGCGTCAACAGAAAATAACTTTTGAACTTTAAAACGCTTTTGGTTCCACAGAATCGTAATGTTGTCGTCAAATTAAAGAAGAGTCGTGGTTTTAATGGGATGCAACGGTGTGTGAAAGCACAGAATAAATTTATATAGAATTGAATCACCTACTCGAAACACAATAAATGCCTACATCCGACCGTTTTTGTTAAATATGTCACCGTGATAACTTAGGTGAAGTGAGCTTGTAGTGAGCTGTCAATAGTCTCAAACCCTTGCATCAGGTGGAATGACAGGGAATACTCTTTATTATTGTACAGACGCCAGCACGTCTAGCTTCTACAATCTGTCAAATTTGTTTAATAGATTTTCAATTTTATTGCTAAAGCTTAAGATTTAAAGTTGATTGGCAAAATTATACAGTTTCGGGTAGCTTGGTGTGCTGGCGTCTTTACATAGGTAATAATAATAGATTATTTTAGTCTATGGCAGGGACATCGACGCGCACGCAACCTCTTACCTTGGATTAAGTACTTGATTCTAAACCCTCCTGTGAAATTAGATGTGGGTTATTTAAAAAAAAAATCTGTTCCATACATTTTCACCGCATATGTACCTATCGCACTTTTCTGTGAAAGATGTTTTGTTTAGAATCAGGTGCTGAATTTCATGGTTACTGTGTGTGCGCGTTGCTTCTGTTCCCTACGTTTATGTTCGTATAACTAAAACGTCAAAATGTAGTGAACAGCTGTTTTTTTTTTCGCGATTTCAGGTTTGGTCTCATAGTAAAACTTGTTCATAATGATGAGTACAATGAACTCTTAAGAGATTGTTAATGGTTTCCCAATAACCCTGTATATCCATACTATATTATTATAAATGCGAAAGTGTGTCTGTCTCTTTGTCTGTTACCTCTTCACGCTTAAACCGCTAAACCGATTTAGATGAAATTTGGTACAGAGATAGTTTGAGTCCCGGGAAAGGACATAGGATAGTTTTTATCCCGATATTCCCACGGGATCGACACTTATGTGCGTGAAACAGCGGGGCGCAGCTAGTATCCATATAAATTACAGATACAAAGGTAGAAATTTACATAGGGTAACACTATGGGTGGTCTTTTCGCTAAAGGCGATCTTTTAAAGACAACCTTTAGATGGAATTAAATGGAGAAGGAGAGGCAGTAGGTACTGCAGGTAACCTGTGGTGTACAACGATGCCGGTCAGTGGCGAAGGTATGTACCATACAACTCGATTACCACCAGCTTCCCTTCGAAAATACAGAAAGATAAAATAATCAAAAATGAAATAAAATCATATCATACTGTAGGTATTTAATAATAAAATTAAAACATTGCAAAACGCCAACATGCATTTTTTTTGGCTCCGGCTTACCACTGTCATACATTTACCCTTCGCCACTGATGCCAATGTAAACCACAGCAATTGACAAGTAACGAGCTTCAAAGTCAAATCATTTATTTCAAATAGGCACATTAAAGGCACTTTTGAAAGTCAAAAATTACAACTAAATAGGATTGATTCTAGTCGCCCATTCCAAAAGGTAGTTTTTTTATGGAGAAAAATGGACAAGAAACTCCACCGTACTCTTTTAAAATGTTTTACAAAGTCTTCATGAGACAAACTTCAAAAGTGGTCAACGTTTTCGTAACGGGATCGTACGGATAAAGAAATGTCATGAGTTTCGCTTCTATAGGATTTTCATAATCTATGGTAAATGTAACAGTCATCTCTATATTTGGCGAGTATTGTCGAGATCAAAGGAGTTTCGAGTATTTGTATTTTTGTGTGTTCATGTTTTTCTTTTGTTACGTGTAAGGTAAGCTGTGGGTCAATATAACCACCATAAGGCATCGCGGCAGACCCCGTAGAAGAAGGTGGGTCGGACGGTGGGTGGAGCTGGACAAAACAAACGACCAGTGCTCCACTTTAGACCAGAAACCGCGGGGCGCAGCTAGAAAAATAGCTAAAAATAAACGGTTGCTCGCTTTTAAATATTGTATTCCACGTTTTTTAGAAATCCATATAAAAATTATCAATAAAATATGATTATTTTAAATTTTATTTTAAAATTAAACGCACTTGCCGTAACCTATACTAATTTATTGCACTAGATTATGTTAGGTTCATTTGTCTGTATTTTAAAATCGACTAAACTGACGTAACGATTATTCGGAATGATTGTTTAGTTATGTTTTGTGGCAACACCAAGCGGTGAGGGTTGACAAGTGGTCAAGGTAGGCTAGATCAATCGATTCGTTCACTTGGTTTTGGACAGTCAAATTTTCCCAATAAACTTTGAACCGTATACTTCAGCAATAAAGTTGAAAATCTATTAAAGAAATTTGACAGATTGTAGTAGCTTGATGTGCTGGTGTCTGTACTGAACTGGGTTGCGAATTCTAAATAATTATTGTAGCTGTAAAGATCATTAGATTAGAGTAATTAAATAAAATTATTGTCTATTTAAGGAGTTTTGTTGTTAAATTTCACTGACCAGTGTACAAGCAACAAGTCCACACTTCTTCTTACAATCAATTTCCCAGTTTTTACAACATCTTTTCCAAAGAACCTTGTTATATCCGGAAAAAAAACTTCCCCAGAGTGGGAATATCCGGGTCAATTGCTCCGGGCACTGTGAGTAAATAAATTAACCGCTATCGGATATCCGTACTTTTTGCCCCAACCTCGGGAATCGATGGCATATGGAAAAGGATTTGGATGTAAGATTTCTTTCCGGGTCTAACAAATGTGTAGATTTTTTCGTATGGATCGCAAAATAGTAGAGAAAACATATGTAGGTAGATATATTGATTGTTTTTTTTTATACCAAACTTAGGTAGTTAAAATTATGACGATAAGGGTTTGCTGTCGATCTCATTGTATCTTAACGGCAAGAACAATGGAAGAATTCCCTGTAGTTAGTGAATCTGGATTTGTGTCTAGTTTAAGGTAATAAACGCACTTATCATAATTATGGTATGGTATGGTAGATCAGTGATGGCCAAGTGGTGACGGCCGCGACTTACGGTCGTAGGTTCGAACCCAGACTTTACTTTGTGTAAATTATAACAACACCACTGCTCTCAAAACGGCGAAGGAAAACAACGTGAGGAAAGCGATTTTTTTTTTTTTAGAAAAAACGTTGCCCCACACTAGGAATTTTTCCTGTATTGTGGGTGCCTTTACATACATTTAAATTCACGTACACAAACAGCCAGACCCGGAACAACTACTTGTAGGTCATACAAATATTTGTTCCGTGCGGGAATCGAACCCGCGACACGCAGCGCAGTCAACCGTGCCGTCAAGTGATATGTCCTAGAATCAAAAATTCGAAGACATGTGACATCTACCAACCCGCACTGGACCCGCGTGGTGGATTACGGCCCACTCCCTCTCACAGAGAGGAGGCCTGTGTGTCCTAGCAGTGGGAACATTATAGGCTGATTATGTTATGTTATGTTGTTAAGGTAATCGGCTGCTCCACGCCAAAATTTTATTTTATCAAGTACCTGATATTTGTTGACAGGCCTACGCTATCCTCCCATACCTACTGTAATTTGAAAATATTGTAAAAGCCAATTATTTTTAAAAAGAGTAACCGTGGAGTTTCTTGCCGGTTCTTCTCCATAGGAAACGACCAATTGGAACCGTGCACCTAGCTTCTGACGTTTCATAAGTGCCCATGTAGGCTTATGTGAAATAAAATATTTTGATTTTGATTTTGAACTTAACAATGGTCTTATAACAAAGAAAAAGTTGTTTATTTAATTTTCATAGTAAGTCCCATCAGATTATAAAGACACCTGTGTTAAAATCTAAGCAAATCATGGAGATATTAATCGATTTATCCCCGCTAATGAGACACAATTGATTTTCTATTGTAATGGGCCGCCCCAGAGGCCCAGCCCGGGACTAAGCCTAAGTGTTCCACAAATCTCTCAAAACATTTTATCAAATTTTTGACGTTGATTTTCCCTGAGATGAGATTACTACTAGATTTTTAAACGTTTTTAATAACGGGATTGATTGGTCTTCAGTTGTTGTGAGCAACATCAAATGTCTTATTCTACGAGAAATAAGAATGATCCCAATTAACGGTACCTACTCTTTGTTTCTTTGTTCCCCTTAAGAGATAGGGTGAAACTATTTCCCTTGGGATGGAATTGTGGGAAATTCTATCGGTTGTATTCAATTACTTATGTGATTGACGGGAGGAAGAACGAGCCTTATTAGTTAGGAAATAAGAAGAGGAAATAAAAAGTATTTATTTAGGATATTTTTGTATTTTTCTTCTTGATTACACATCTATGAGAAACGTTAACAAAACATGGTTTCATTTTATTCATTTTTTTTTATCGCTAATTCTCTGCAGGTAGATATGGTGTGCAAGGTGACAGGTAGGTAAGTACATGGACGCGCAACCTGTCAATGAAAAAAAAAAAACATTCGTCGGTAACATTAAAAAACTGGCCATGTGCGAGTCGGACTCGCACACGAAGGGTTCCGTACCACAAGGCAAAAACGCCGAATAAAACACGTTTGTTGTATGGGGCTCCCTTAAATATTTATTTTATTTTAATTTTATTATTAAAGTAAAAATACAACTGAGTTTTTGTAAATATTTCAAGTTCCAATCTGTTGCCATTATTGATATCGAGCAAAAAAGGGCAAAAAAATCGCGTTTGTTGTATGGGAGTCCCTCTTAAATATTAATTTTATTTTGTTTTTAGTATTTGTTGTTATAGCGGCAACAGAAATACCTACATACTTTGTGAAAATTTCAACTGTCTAGCTACCGCGGTTCTTGAAATACAGCCTGGTGACAGACAGACGGACGGACGGACAGACCCTCACCCCCCCACCCCTTACCCACCCTTGTTACCCTTTGGGTACGGAACACTAAAAAGAAAACTGTATACATATGTAAAACTGTGGAATATCACAGTTTAGTTTTAAGATTTCTCGACAAGCTTACATGAACCGGAAATGACAACCAGCTAAAAATTAAAAAAAATAAATGCTCGCTATTTTATTTCACTAGTCAATACAGTCAATGTTAAAGATGCTAATGAATGCATGTTTGCGAATTTTATGCAACTAGCGCCATCTTGTTCTTTAATGGTGTACAATTTATTCAATTGTTTTCTGATCGCTTGAAGTAAATCAATCAATAAAATAAGTAATCCCAATCGTGCTACTAGCGCCATCTCTTTACTCGATGAAGTACCTTTTGTGTTTTGTTGTATGATCTATTGGAGTAAATTAGTTAGATAGCTACAAATGATTACAAAAAACACTCCAGGAGCCGCAAAGGACACCCTAGAAGAACATAAATATAGTGACCTAATTGGTGATGTTTTTCATAAAGGTTAGGTGCGTATAAACACCTTTATTTATCAATAACGGCTGGGTCAAATGATTTTTCAAAGAGTGACTGATAGCAGCTGGATGAGGCGTGACTGGAGAGGCCTACAGCAGTGGGTAAACTGCAAAAGGCTGATGTTGATGATGAATTAGAGTTTACTGAGATATACATCGGTACACAGATTATACGCACTTGAATGATAGCCTTATCTACAAGGGAGAAGCAAACTACTATTTAGATAATTTAATTTTTATTTTTGTTTGATGTAAATACAAACGAAGTATATTGCATAAAATCTAGAACCTACTAATTGGGAGAAGACACTGGCTCCTGTAACTCAGGTGTCGTTACCTAGCGCAGGGGTCAGGACTTCACTTTGTTTTTACACATTTTTTATGCCAATAAATGATTATTCATTAGACCAGAAAACCTAGAGGCACCAGTGGCTAAATGAGGGATCCGTGGCTAAGTAATAACAGCCGCACAGGTCGATCGATCAGGTTAAGCTAAGCTTGCCGCGGTTGGTCTGTGGATGGGTGGCCATGTTTAGATATCGAGACCCCTCCGTGCCTCGGAAAGCACGTTAAGCCGTTGGTCCCGGCTGTCAATCGTGGATTTTTGATAGTCGTTATGGGTAGCCAGAAGCCCGAAAGTCTGACAACCAGTCTTACCAAGGGGTATCGTATTACCCAGTTACTGGGTTGTGGAGGTCAGATAGGCAGTCGCTCCATGTAAAATACTGGTATTCAGCTGCATCCGGTTAGACTGGAAGCCGACCCTAACATAGTTGGGAAAAGGCTAGGCAGATGAGACCAGAAAACCTAGAGTTATTCTTACCTAATAAGGAAAACCGCAAATAACACAATTAGCCCATCATCCCCAAAGCAATTGGTATCAATCGCACATAAACTAAGGAAGTATAAAGAAATAAAGCGGCTTACAAACTTTCTATCCTTAGGGATACCTCGCACTAGCGTGATTGAATTAGTTCAAACAAGTTCGGGTATCGTTTGCACCCCGCCGTTGATTTTGTGGAGAATTTTATTACATTGTTTTTTTTTTTATGTTTTTCTGGTATTGAATGCCGTGAGGTGTGTTGAAGGAAACATAACTCTTATCTGTGTGGTATTTTTATGTGTTACATTTTTGCGAAATTTTATGCCTCCCCAAAGTCAATTGCGTGGCATAAAACTGGTAGGTACAGAGATAATGTGGCTGAGTATGAGTATTTATAAAGGAAAAAAAGGACAATAAACATCATCGACCAGGATATAACAGAATTTGTTAATGTAATCATTGGATATCATTAACTTATTTTTAAAACATGGGAAATAGTGGATAATCCTTGGCAAACGAAATGACATAATAATCTATATAAAAAGAAAAGTCCTGACTGACTGATTGACTGACTCATCAACGCCCAGCCCAAACCCTTGGACCTAGAAAGCTGAAATTTTGCACAGAGGTTCCCTTTATAATGTAAATAAGGAATAAGAAAGGATTTTTCGAAATTCAACCTCTAAGGGGGTGAATGGGGAGAGGGTGAAATTTGACCCGGACGAAGTCGCGGGCAGAAGCTAGTATAACATATTATGTCGTTGATGAATGATGATATTAAATTTCATCAAGCATGTGAGAAGAGTAGCCATTTTTTTCTTGGAAAAAAAAAATATTTACCTACCATAAATCATCTGATTTTCGGCAGAAAAAACCTAAATACAAAAATAACAAATCTTATAAGTTCTGTCGACACGACCAAGAATTCAGTACTAAAAGTTTCCAAATTTACGACTGTTTTCAAACATGATGGAGAGGTGGAAAACAAAGGAGATGTCAAACCAACGTTTAAAGCCCGAACTAACCAGGGAACGCTGAACATTCGTATTCTTACCTCGCAGAGCTCGTGACTTGAATCAAGCGAAGTCTTCATTTGTTTTCCGGTGGCCGTCCATCTTGTTTTTCAGTGATCCTTGAAGATTTTTGTTTTAAATCGGTCCCAACTTTTACTATATTTTTTTTTATAGAGTATGGTTATGGATTTGCGAGTTTCGATATAACTTTGGTTAAAATTTTGTCTTGTCATTTTAATAAGCCTCCTTCGGCCTGGCCTTTTCTGTCATGGTCTGTTCTTAGTTTAGGCTAAAAATCGTTAGTATTAATTAGGTTCCTACAAGACACTAAGGTACATTTTGTATTAAACTAGTTCAGTAAAAAACCTAGACCCAACCGACGCGACGGCGACGTTGCTCTGTCAAAATTTTAATTTCCATTTAAAAAAGTACTGTACGTGTTTTTCTCCAAATTTTCCTATATAGGGGGAACTTTTTAAATTTTTCTCTCCCTCAAAACCTACGGATAACATTTGATTTTTATTCATATAAATAGATAAAATTCCATAATATAAATTTCCTTCAAAACAAAACAAATAATTATTGACACGTGAAACCGATTTGTCGCATACATCTGTTCATACAATATTCTACCACGCCTCCTCAAATGACAGTGCTGCCATGTCTGACGTCACAGCATTTAATATACTTGGCCTGTCTTTCCGTAATTACGGCTTCAGGGAACCCTGTCATAATATCTGTAGCGACGGATTCGTGGTAGCCAACCTTATTATTATATTAGCTAGAAATTGCTGTCTTTGTAATTTTAGTAGGTACTAAAAGGATAATATTACTGAAAGGAATCGAAGTATAATTTATTTTATAGTGGCTTATAGTGGAGGATATTTGGTTTACACAATAACTAGCATCCCGCCCCTGCTTCGCACGTTTTTTACAACATGACAAAACATCGTGATTAATATGTATGTTTAATATTAATAAAGAAAGAAAGAGAATACGTTTATTAGCAGCAAACATGACGTAGCGAAAAAACACGACAGGAAAATATATAAAAAATATATGTATAATAAATATACAATAATATATAACAGAAAATATGTGTCACATCCACGCAAAACTGCCATCGCTCAGCATATTGCTAACCTGATGCACTTGCGAAATAAATACTCTACACGACGTTGAGAATCGCATCTAAATTCGTTGCGTAGTTTAGAAGATCAACGCAGTCACACGGAAAGACACGAAAAGAGACTTTAATTTATAATAATATGTACGGTCTATAGTATCTGTAACTTACCTGTGTATTTTTTTTGTAACCAGGATATTTTGTGGTTGAACTTATTCTGATGGATATGGATCACGGAATATATTCCCTTTGACGTAACACTTACATTAATGCGCCTTTTTATACATACAAAAAAATGTTTGAACATGATTTTCATGTAAAAGAAACAGCTTTAGAGCAAAAAAAAGTTCGTACGTGTGCGGCCACATCCTCGGTTTAACGAAAAAACCTTTACATGTGACATTACAGATTTTTCGTGTAAATTCGGAGGTCAGTTGGGCGTGACCCACTTAAGCCCCTTACGGGACATGCGAAAAGGGTGACTTTAATACACCAAATGCATATTTGATGATCCCATAAGCTGGGAGGGCGTCGTTAAGCCACGTAAACTAAGATAAGCCTGGTGTTAGTTGTAACTACATGGGCCGATATATTAGTGAACTTTGTTTAAGTCAACCCTAGAAATCTGCATAGTGTATAATACAACATTAGTTTTTGTTTAAGTATACTAAACTCGAAAAGGGGTCATTGTACTCATCATTTTGAACCACTTTTTGTATGGGACCAACCTTGAAGTCGCGAAAAAAAAAAAGCTGTTCCATACATTTTGTCTATTTAAGTGAACACAAATGTATGGAACAGCAGATTTTTTTTCGCGACTTTAAAGTTGGTCCCATAGAAAAAGTTGTTCAAAATAATGAGTACAGTGACCCCTTTTCGGGTTTAGTATAAACAAAAAATAATGTTGTGTATTTAGTACAGATATTATTATACTGTTCAATTTACATAATTATGTTTGAACCGTTTGGGCTTAAAACACTAGATCCGAGTGCTCACTTAGATTTTCGAGACATCGCCAAGCGGTTGGTCGACTCTTCACGTGACCAGAGGGCTGGCTTATTTTGTGGATATAGAATTGATATGATAGAACTTTGTGGTTCGGACCTGAGAGGCCGATTCCAGGAATGTTGAATACAGCAATAAATAGGTAGAAGTTTAAATACTGAAAATATAGAAAGAATCAAATACTTAAATACTTCTTTTTTTTCTGGCAATGACCAAAAGGAGGGTAATGTGTTCATAATATTTTGGTGCTCCTGCTTTAAATTTTGTTTATGAGTTTTTTAATATCTCTTTTTGTTTATAATAATCAAATGACTGCAATTAACTTAAAAATAACTGACCAAGTGCGATTCGAACTCGTACACGAAGGGTTCCGTACCACAAGGCAAAAACGCCGAAAAAAACACGTTTGTTTTATGGGAGCCCCCCTTAAATATTTATTTTATTCTGTTTGAGTATTTGTTGTTATAGCGGCAACAGAAATATATCATCTGTGAAAATTTCAACTGTCTAGCTATCACGGTTTATGAGATACAGCCTGGTGATAGACGGACAGACGGACAGTGGCGTCTTAGTAATAGGGTCCCATTTTTACCCATTGGATACGGAACCCTAAAAACTTAAGAAATAATTATATTTCTATTAATTTATACTAAAAATATAAAATTTTAATAATAACATTTTAAATCCTGAAAAAAAAAATTTAGTTCGCTGTTTTAAATCCACCTTCGAAACCAAAATGTTGAATCCGCATCAACGTCATTGTCAAACTTACCAGAACTTCTAAAGAAAACTTTTCCATTATGAATCATGGACAAGCGGATAGATTTCTTTCACAGTTATTATTAATGATAAAATTTAAATTTTAACGCTTTCAGTCAGAGCGGAGTGTTCAAGCCAAAGAGTTCCTTCAAACTTTTCGAAGTATAGCGATAACTTACAGTTTGATGCAAGCTATAGATGTAAAGCGGTTGTGTTTTGACAAATGCGTGCACTGACTGGACAGGTACTCTCAATCTGTGTGGTTCTTTCCTCAAAAGACCACCTCAGACATCGATCTACATGGTCTTCATATAACCTGACCAAGATTATGTCTGGACTTTAAAAGAGACTGTGACCTCTGAGTTTGTTTCGGTCTTTCTTCTCAGAGTAGTCAGATAGGAAACGCCGACTTCATCTAGTTTTAAAAAAACATGATTGACGTGTAAAAGTGTTTGTACAAACCTACTTACAAAAAATAAAAATCATTTCATATCATTTCATTTGTTGTTGGTATATCCGAGTATCTATTAATACAACAATGAAAATAGTTGAAATGTTGATGAAAGAAGAAACTCAATTGAAGTAAGTTATAAATATCTATGAGTAAGAAAGAATAATAAACGAAATAAATACATATATTTGCAGTTCACATGACGCTTAAAGAAAAAAATAAAATACACAAATAAAAAAAAAATTAAGTTCCTTTCTTCGTTCATTTTTGCAATTAACTACTACAAAATATACAATTGGTGGCCTTATCGCTTCCTACAATTTCTTCTCCTCTTTTTGCCATATACACTGCAACCTCATCTAATCCACCCGAGTTAGTAATAATGAGGATAATAAACTGCTCTTCAACCGCTTATAGCTTGCACCAAAAGTTTAAAGACAATACAAAATTTAATTAAACTTTAGTCTGGATAGTTTATTGGTTCCTTGCTGAGGTTTTGTTTTATGAGACTAGTTCTCTGCCTTTTCTTCACTTACTTAGAATTTTTAGTGATGCTCACCATCTCAGCATTGAGACGGTGAAGTTGCCCGGTGTTTTGTTAGCGAAACCTTGTAAACGGACCCTCGTTTACAAGGTTTCACTAACAAAAGACCAGACACTCAGTCTTGTTTTGCCTGTCTATGGAAATGATTTTCTTCTACGGCGTAGTCTAATTTGGAGAAAAGAACAAAAATTTGAGACGCGTTTTGTGAAATGATAACAGTAACGTGAAAATTCAAATCGAAGTTCATTTTCATCGAATGAAATTGACTGTTGACGAATACATTCCTCTATCCTTAAAATATACAGAGAACATTAAAAATTGTGTTAGATCTAGAGGGATTTTTCTAATAATAGTAGATAGTCATAATAACAAAAATGAAATTAACAATTATGGCATTAAAAGTAATAGAGCTGTTGTAAATATAATTGATAGCAACACAGCTACAAAAAAAACAAGGAATAAACACATTAAGGAAACGACAGCAATACTGGAAACATGAAAAGTATCCATGACATCTTGTTTCGAAACATTACTCAAACACTCCGGTAACAAGTTATATTTTTCATTTGGAACCGTCTGCGGAGTACAATGGAGCCTTTGTGGCGGCTCTAACGAGAACCTTCTATCGGATGCCTTCGTCGCTTACACTTTGAGAAACTTTAGCCGACTCTCGAGGAAGCGCGGCTATCAAAGTGGGTAGGATGCGTTTAATGTACCATCAAGTTTATTGTATGGCTGAATAGTCGCTTTGTGTACGGATTCATTATTTTTGTTTTGGAAAGTAGTGTAATTAGAAATAGTCCTAGATCTTGTTTCAAGAAATTCTTTAGCACCACATTTGCCTTTTACTGTTTGTAATAATAATACAGAATGCTGTTCTTCTCGATACTGCGGTGCTATTGTGTAAAAATCTTACCGTGAAAACTTAGGTCATACACAAAAAGTGAACATTACAAAATATAAATAATAAAACTCCACGAATTGTTATGAAACATTATATTCATTTAAAGTTAGATATTAATATTCTTAGAATAATATCACTAAAGATCAGTCTTGGATATTTTAGGCATAAATCACATTTTTTGTTTTTTTACGTCTACAGAAGAGATCGTGTTGTCTACAGAAGATAACAATAATGGGCCTTATATAATCACATCAATAACATCAAGAATAGAAACAATGAAAAAAGACTTAAAATGAAGTTCTCCTTAACCCCTAAAGAAATTATAATCAAAAATCTTTACCAATTGAGTAAAAAAAAAAATCGAAATTTGTCCACAGAACAGACATTATGCTTCTGTGGGCATATAATTGAACAGAATATTAAAATTAATTAAATATTAAAATATGTTATCCTCGTCAGAATCGTTCCACATGAAATTCTTCGGCCGTTTTTTCTGTGGTGAATTTTCAGAAGCTTCAGAGTCGTCTGAATAGATTCTTATCTTCTGGGGTCTATGCCTTTGGCTGAATATTTCGATGGAAAGATCTGGTGTCAGTCTATCTGACAATCCTGGTGAATTTGACTCAGTCGGAGCTTCAGGAGTAGCTGGAGCAATAGGAGAATCTCCTATAGGCATATACTCAGATGAGGAGTCTGGTGATGCTGATCTTTCAGGGCAATCAGGTGAAAAATTGTACAAAGATGAATCAGGAGTGGCTATGGTTCTAGATGTGCTAGGCATTACCGAATCCCTGATGTGGTTTATTTGGATTTGACCCATTTCATAATGTGGACATATCTGGTGAGGGGCACACAACAAGCAACTTAAACGTCTCGCGTGGATAAGTGTAGGTTCTTTGACACTCCATGTTAACTGGTGGATTCCAAGCGTGCCTTTGAAAGGTCGTGTAGTGCTACTTTCTATTAGTTGCTGAATTTCAGGAACTAGAGATTCATTGATCCTATAAACTTCAATACCCTTACAATTGTTACCCAAGCACAACATCATCTCATCCAAACTAGCCACATCATGGCCTCTTGCAACGTGGTTATCGCAAGTTCGTTTGATGCAACCACCGACTCCATCAGGTGCACCTTTGCCATGTCCCCGTTCGCTATAATGCCAAATGATAGAATCAACGCTAAATTCTTTGTTTAAGTATGATGCTATCAAGTGAAACATGGATTTGTTCCGATATTGTGTAGAAGGTCCGTCGCTCAAAATGTGCAAGTTTTTCAAATCTGGAGATAACTCCTTAATTCTATTTACCAATGCCTGTAAATGAACACATATGAGAACTGGATCATGCCTTACATTTTCTGACACAGTGCAGAAGGATGTACTTTCTGAATAGTTGTGTGGAGGTTCTAATTGGGTAGAGTAGTAGACGGAAGTGTGTAAGGATAATTGTATCTTTGAACCTCCAAAGTGAGCAGATTGTATTTCTTGACCGTATTTACACTGATAATTTTCTGAAAAATCTATATGGAGAAGTCCATCTATCGGCGTTAATTGTGATTTTATATTTTGAATAGCCTTGAATTGATGCAACACATATGCAACATGTTTCATAAAAGTAGGTAAATTTGAGTTTAATAATTCTACAAGGGCCTTTTTCGTGGTTTGTACTTTTTCTTTAATAGTTTTCTTGCACTGTTTTTCTTCTCCTTTTATAACGACAGTTACAGTTTTTGTCACCCATCTCTCGTAAGATATAGTATCGTTATCTACAAAGTCACTACACTCAATAGTTTTTTCTTTGCAATCAGAGCAATTTCGTTCCAAGCAGATTATTGCCAGGGCATTATTGCAACACAAAGACTTCATCAAAGAAGAAGCAGACACATACGGAATTATTTTTGAATGATGTAGTGCTCGAATAATATAATCATTATTTGTGTGTATGGCGCATAGACAAGTATTCCTAGCATCGACTTTGGGGAATAAAACCCAAAATGGTCGATTTCTTCGAAATGTTTCATAGGAAATAGACATACCAGTCTTATTCACAAATGCCTTATGCAAATTCAAAAGTGACTCGTTTAAAAAGCGAATTTGTTTCTTGATCTTTCTTCTTGTGATTGTGTCTTTTTTTCCAGATGTCAATCTGCTGTGTTCATCTTGCAGTAAAAAGTCATGGATTGCCTTTCTTATCTCTTGAGCCTTCATCGTTTTTATTCTTCTATTTGCACTTTATTTTCTCTTTTCTAGTTTACTACGTGTTCTGATACATCTCATTCTATATTTGGCCATTTTAGACTCTAATTCAAGAACTTTTTTATTTAAATATTTATTTTCTGCTGACACAAAGACAGACCGTTTGACCCGTTTTTTGTGTATGACTCATTTTCGTTTTTTGTATATAATATAGCATTGTCGTGGACAATAATATGAATGTCAAACAGTCCTTAAGAAAGACTAGCTTTTGCGACTTCGCTGTATTACCGGGATTAAAAGTACCCTGTGTTAATCCAGGTTATTAACTGTCTGTGTGTCAAATTTCATCCAAATCCGTTCAGCCGTTTTTGCGCCAATCTGGAACATACATCCAAACAAACAAATCAAAATTCTTCGGAACTATTTTGTTATAGGTATGTACAGATGCCAGCACATCAAGCTACTACAATCTGTCAAATTTCTTTAATAGATTTTAAACTTTATCGCTAAAGTATATTGGGAATAAGGTTCAAAGTTGATTGGAAAAATTTTACAGTTTCGGGTAGCTTGGTGTGCTGGCGTCTGTACATTTACAGTAATTTCCACCTAGTTGCGGTAAAAATTGTCAAAATTCAGAACTCGCCATATTTGTTTTTTCACACATAATTAATAATATGCTTGTTAACTACACAGGTTTTTTTAATGAAACGTTTCCCGAATAATATAATATTCACGAACCCTAACCAAAAGGGTTGATTCTTACTCGTGCAAATAGGTACGTAGAATTAGATTTTAATGAATATCTGCTCGTGTATTTTCAAACTTTTCGTATAAACAATTTTGTACGTCGTCTTCTGATTCATTGTCATTACTTATCCATATACTGTGATTTGTCGTATCTTATCCGTTTCTTCTCGATCGAGTTTTATTTTATTGTACTGTTGTATATCTACTTTTAATTAGCTTCACTGGTTAATAATGCTCATTTGGGTTACAGATTAAAATTTATTATTAAGTGTCGACGTAAAAAAAATTATCCTTAATAATAGGTATTATAAATGAAAGTAATTCTCGTTTGTTTGTTACTATTTCACGTTTGAACATATGAACAGATTTTCATCAATTTGGCACACAGGCAGACCGTGGCGCGAGTTAGGATATAGCTAGGGTACTTTTTATCGCTGTAGTGCATTCCTTTTTGGTTATTTCCGATGTCTACCCAGGGAAGAAGCAAAAAGAAGAAAAGAAAGAAAAAAAATACGTTTATTGTTATTATTTTTTTAACCTTTTGACCGCCCCAGTCATGTAAAGGTAAATGACAAACCAAAATGTGCCCAGCACGGTACGGTTCGACTACATGACAGACTTTGACGCCGAGCGCACGTTTTTGATTTTTTGACGTGTGGCGGTCAAAAGGTTAAGTTATTATTCATCATGATTCTCCTGCACTTATCCCAAAAGCTAGTAAATTATTTATAACAAAAAAAACGCTTGTTAAATTGTAATGACTCCATAACAAAACATCAAGGAAGACCACAATCAAAATCTTATGTCCAAAGAATATTAAATTTCGCTTTCTACCGTCTGACGCATAAATATTTGATCAGGACAGTGTTGTTACAAAGCTACGTATTACGGTAATTACCGGGAATCCCACAGACTTGGAGTTGCCGCCCCTCGGTTCATAATAATGGAGGCACATTACTTTAACTAAACACACCTGAAATATTCCCGTTCAAATCTCGGAATTAAAGGAAAATATGGGGTTCATGAGGCGCCTGTTGTGAATTTTAGAAGTCAATTATAAACGGATTGGTATTATGTTTCTGATTTTCTGTTAAGTCATGAGTGATGTTGCGTTAATTAACACCGACGTGGAAATTAATTGTTCTTTACATCTGATTTAGGATTACTGACAAAATGGCAATTGATGATCGTAAAGGTTTTTAAAAAATGGTTGAAAAAAAATATTGTTAAATTTTATGCATTTCTGTAAATTGATTCAAAAAGACATGTAGGTCACGTCAAAAATAAATCATTTTTTAAAACTAAACGAGGTCGGTGTTTAAAAAAGCCGGCTAAGTGCAAGTCGGACTCGCAAACGAAGGGTTCCGCACATAGATATCCGATATCCGTGAGTTCCGCACCACAATACTAAAAACGCCGTAAAAAACGTTGGTTGTATGGAGACCCGTTTAATTTCTATTTGTTCTATTCGTTGTATATGTTGTTATAGCGGCAATATAAATACACTCTGTGAATTTCAACTGTCTACCTATTGTAAATTGTAAAAGGTACTCTTTGTAGTAAATGTTTTTCCTTCCCATTTCAACTCAGAAAGGCAATATCGCAAGAATTCATATTGCATCAAACATTTTCGAAGTAAAACTAACAATTCAGTATAAATGAGACACACTGAAAGGATCGCCTTTTGTGAGTTGTGAGGCACATCACTTTGTTTCAAGAGTTACTACCTAACAAAGACTAGGGCTTGACAAAGTTCAAAATATCAAAGAACTTGCGAAAACACACTTTATTGGTAAAGAAATAAGTAAGAATATAGAATCAGATAAAAGTTTGTGTCTGTAGTCTACGTCATTTCAAAGGAAAATAAACAAGCTATCAAAGCTTTACTTAAATAGTTCAGACGCCAGCACATCAAGCTACTACAATCTGTCAAATTTCTATAATAGATTTTAAACTTTATCGCTACAGCATAAGGTTCAAGGTTGATTGGGAAAATTAGACAGATTCGGGTAGCTTGATGTGGCTGGTGACTGTACGACAAGAACAGCGATAAAAGCGAAGTAAATGAAATATTCTCTTCTTGAACTTATATCGAAGTCAAAGTAATTTATTTGCCAGAAACACAGTACTTACATAGGATGTTCCTATGTTTCAGAATGGGTCTACTTGTTACCGTACATTTTCATACTACTGTGGTTATTTTCAGAATTATTTATTTTCCCTGAAAACACTTGAGAGAAAATTGCTATTAGCTAGCAAAAAAAAAAGAATCGGTGAGCTTTTTACTATTACTACATATATTATCAACAGATACAGAAGATGTAGCGTTGGAAGGCCTCCCACAAGGTGGACCGATGACCTTGTGAAATCCGAGGTGGAGGTATTTGGAGGAGGCCTATGTCCAGCAGTGGACGTCTTTCGGCTGAAATGATGATGATGATATCAACGGGTAGGTCAGGTAGGATATTTAATTTTCTAGTATCCTTCTGTCCATTATTAAGAAAAGTTCCGAGCCCCGAAAAGAAGTTTCACCCAACATCATACTCTCGCGGTTAGTGACGTGAATCGTTCCTTCAAGTTATCGATAAAACGTTGCAGTTCTAAAATCAACGATGCAAACAGTTTGAAATATTCCTAAGGAAGAGCTTTGAAGTTAGGCGCGCTCATAATAGTAATCAAAGGAAATTCTGTCTTTTAAACAGAGCCTAATGTCATATTGTCTTCTAGAGTTTTCTTCTAGTAATGGAGAATCCTCTGAGAATACGGAAAAATGTGGATTTAAAAAAAGTTCTCCAGACCGCATTTCGGCCATGTCCACTAATCGCAGCGGAGACCAACCTTCGGCGCGGGAGATGATTATAGTGTAGGTACAAGTGTGTGCGCCGACACTATTCTAAACTGCCGACAAATTGCTTTGCAGTTTGGCAGATGTAATGTCAAAGTAAAATTGTAACATTAAGGATTAAATAAATTAAAAAAAAAAAAAAAGGTGCAATCTCTCTTCCCGATGGGACGGCCATCCGACAAGACCGGAGAGAGATCAGGTGCAGGACCAACGGCTTAACGTGCTTTCCGAGGCACGGGAGTATCACACCGCCAACTTCCAAACTCCGAACTGTTACTAAGAAATTCCCAATGGAATAACCTATTAACACTTTTCCCCGACCCAGGAACCCAGGACCCCACGCTCTGTAGCCGCGCTTGCGACCTCAAGACCAACGGGGCAGTAAGTAATAAAAGTAGTTGTAGTAGTAGTGGGATTTAATTAGTAACAGGTGCGGTAAATGGGCTTAATAATGAAAAAAATAATAAATTAATTATCTGTTGAAACTTGTTTTGAGGTGCTCTAGCACAACAGCGCGATGTAAACTTAACGTCAATTCGAAAAAATTTTTAGGCAGCAAAACCTGTAGGTATTTTTACATTTAAAATAGTTCTAATTTTCGTCACGTTTACTCCACGCGTTCGTGTTAAGGCTCCCCAGACAGGCACGACGCTACGGTGTGTTGCAATTCTGTTAGAACAATTTCAATGAAGTTTTCATAGACATTGTTCTACTAGAGCCGCGTTGCGCCTATCTGTAGGAGCCTTAAGGTTAAGGCCCACAGCACTATCTAGTACAAGTTGCTGGATGAGTAAGGGAAATGCTCGATAAAATTAACATGAATAAAATTATTTTTGATGACAACAAATGATTGAAGTATTTCTTGGGGAAAATAAATTCCTGTTAGAAAAATAGTTTATTATTATAACATGTTCTTTGAGTTAAAAAAATTCTTAAGCAGAAAATTCCAATAAAAAAATTGTGCTATAACCTAAAATATACATATTTATTTTATAAAAAACATTATAATTATACGTTTATCATTCCTCTGCTACAGACTCGGTAACTTGTACACGCCCCCTTTTAGAATCATACAGCGGATTCCTAAAACCGGTATTACTCCTAGAACTGATCACTGAATCTCTTCTCGTCAAACTTACGACACTGTCCGACCTCCTCTCGAACCTTGAAAATATACTGCCAGTCATATTTCTAGAAACTATCGGGAACCTTAGATCTGGAATCTGATAATAGTACACGTACAACGCCCCCAATGTTAAAGTCACCGCGAAAAACATCGATACAAAGATTTTTCCACCCAAACCCGACTTCGATAAAGGACTCCCGCTTATCTGGGCAACCTTATGCCCTTTGACCCAATGATCGCGGAGAGCATAGCTAATAGAATTTATCGTTGCTGCGCTTAAACCTTCGTATTCACCTTTGTCAACTACTACGAGTTGAATTCTTCTGAACTCTATTTCTGGAGAAAACCCCACATAATATTCAATACGGTCTTTACCGTACTCATTGACAGTATCTTCAACAAGCTCACCGAAAGTTTTCATATCGAATCCTTCATCCGCATCAAATAATAAGTATCCGCCACAGATTTCACAACAGAACCCAAGAGGCTTGATAGGATGCACACACGGAGCCTTCGGACAAAACTTTGAAGCACAATCAATTGTCATAGGATTGAGTTGGCATGCGCACCCGAACTGCGAACAGTGCACTGTCTCACCGATCTTGACATTTCTCAAATAATCGGTTGAAATAAATTGTTTAGTATCATCATTTTTTTGTAACAATACACGCATATAGAAATATCTAGTACTAGTATAACTGTGGTTTCCAATTTTGAGTTCTTTGACATATTGTGGCAGATTTGGCAGTTTTAAGGTAAATTTAGTATCATCTGGAAACTCCACTACATCGTTGAAACACGGTACCCTGTCTGAGTCAGGAGTAGCTTTGTTGAACTTTGACGAGCTCCAAACATCAGCTTGGTTCCAAGACGTTACTGATTTATCCAAGTAATAAGCGTTTCCTTCTGTGCAGTTGGTATCCGTGGGATTTATTCCAAAAGTTAACAAGCCTTCTAAAATCAATTCGCCATTTTCTGGCAAAATTAATCCGCTAACTTCAGTTCCAGGTGAAATTTTGACTGAACCGGCAATCGATTGTGGAAACACGACTGTTTGTTTAGAACACGGAAGTTTTTTGTCTTTGAAGTTCTCTGGTAACTTGAAGCTTGCGTTCGGAAGCCACTTGACAGTTGCCGCTGATATTAAAGTTGTACCGAATATAGCGAGACATTGTAGGACCACAATTGGCGACATGTTGCGACCGAGGTATGGTAATGAATGCCAATCTGGTTCAGTCAGAGTGTAATGTGACACTTTAGTGTATGGTCGCTTATTATCTCTGTTCTGTTTAACATTTGTATGACGCATCGTCACTATCAAACAGTAATTTGATTCGAGAATAACACTAAACTTTTAATTTTGTTAACTAGTAGAATTTGAATTGATTATTGTGTTAGAGACTAGTACAATATTTTATCGGATGGTTGGTAACCGTGTTTCGTGAGCAATTTTTACACAGTGATTTAACTACAGCGAAATCAAAGGAAAAGCCTAGTACAGTACAGCAAGTACTCTCTCTTCTTCATAAGCAATACGTACAGCAGAAAGGGAGCATTTTAATCATACAGAGATTCTTTAGCCCTATTCCTGACAGGAGTGAGATATTAAAGTAAAACAAAACTCTTTTGTTAGCCCCCTCGCGCGTCCCCTTTGCCTCGCGTGTGTAATTATTTGTTATTTTTTTCACATCCGCCATTTTTGAAGGCGTTTCTTGATAGTCTTTTTGCGCGTTCCGTATTATTGTGTTTTTGCTGTTGAATTTTTTTGGTGAGTGGTAATTGTGAATGGGGTGTGGGAAATGTGTTCTTTTGCTGTATTCAGTGTTCGAAATTGTAGGTTGGGTTTTTTGTATGAGCTTGAAAATTATTCGAATTATGTATAATAATGATAGTATTCGATTTCAGAGAATTTGTAAAGGAAAGTAAACCCTTTACCGGTTTTAACCACATTATACGTCGTCGTTGCAGTATTATCGTCTGAATTTCTAAGAACTCCATTCGTTTTTTCATAGAAACGTGAAATATTTACATTCGTACAAGCATAATAAATATCTAGACTAGATTCTTTTCTCAAGTTGCGAAAAAAGAATCGGATTTTTTTTTTTTAATTTTAACATTTATCGTTTTCGAAAGACTACCAATATTATCACTACTCAAAAAAAATACAGCTGACCGTTCAAAAATCATAGTCAAACCAGAGTTTCCGAAAACTGCAAATGCCTTACAAATCCTTCATAGTCCCATAGTAATAATTTCGGTAACAAAGGTAGGCAGAGATATCGCCGGGTCACTAGGTCCTGCTAATCAGCTAATCTTTTGAAAAGTAATGGAGTGGAATAAAGGCATCGTTTGTGGTGGGTCTAAAGTGGTGTGCACATTTAGTAGCGATTGTGTTTTGTTTAGAAACATCGTTTTTGAGCACTAGGGGGCTAAAGAGCTATTTGAAGAAGGGATAAGAAAAATGGTTTTAATGTTGTTTAGTCTGTGATAATAATAGGTATATTATGTAACTTTCAAACACATAGCATTGGGTTGAAGAAGCAGTCTAATAATTCTACCTATAAAGAGCGAAAACGTCAGGAATACAAATAGTACATACCTTTCTCTAAGTTACCTGTGGTGTGATCTTTCAGTTTGGCAGATCGTGACAGCTGTGCTGTCACTTCCAAGTGTCATTCATAGCGTCTAAAAATTTTGCCGCCAACGTACGGGAAAATTTTTCTCTCGTTAATTTTCATAGAAAATTTGTAAAGTTTCAAGTAAAACTTTATAGAAAGTAAATAATAGTGATTGTGGTAAGTGATATATAGTGGTGCGCTGATCGTTAGTCACCGAAATGACGAAAGGGAGATCGGAAGTTCAAATTAGATTCGTGGTCACCGGTTACTTTGAGGAACCGTGTTTAGCGACCCTGAGCGCCACGATTCTCCTAAGCGCAATAGTGGGGAAAAACCCTCTTCATCCTCGGAGGATTGAGGCACCCCTTTTTCCTACCGCCGAACGACAGGGCAAAGAGATCGAGACGATTTCCTGTAAGTCGGACCTACGCATTTATAATTGAATGAGTAGCCAATAAGCCAAGTAAGTGCTGAATATCTGTTATTATGACATTATATCACTAACCTTACTCAAAAATACTATCAACAAATTTCTGTTTCTTGCTAGTATCACTTCAGACAGAAGTGCAGTGTTGTTTTACAAACAACCCTTTCGTGTTTAAAGAATATTACAACTTATGGAAAGGGATTTCAGTGTAAAAATATGATGATTAGGTAGTAATTCCTAAAGCAAATACTGAATGTCTTGAGCTAAAATTACTCAAGCAGGTTCTTTTCTATGACACCCCGTCATGAAAAGCAATCCATTATAAGTACATGTATGCTCACCTATCCCATGTGTTTCACACACTGAATTGCAAGTAGAGTGAGTACTTATGCCACTAAACAAAACTAAAGACTTTAGCCCCCGCGGAGGGAGGTGTGGCTGGGATCTCTAATGTGAGTCGAGAGCAAAAAGTGCTAACTGCTAAAGTAGGTCTACAGACACTTGTTATTTGAGCAGCAACATACCCACTAAGATTTTACCCTACGGTCCCTTTTGGAAGTAGTCTGAACACTCCTATCCAGGAATGTAATTACAATAGTTCATTGCTCTCATGTGTTGTTACTTACATTAAAGAAGTTCAACACCTCTAAGTCTAATTTGCAATTAGAACATTAAGATGAATAATAAAAAATTACATAAGTTTTTTATCTAATAAGAAATGTTAAATATTTAAACAATATTATAACTTATTATGCTATACTGTACAGTTTTTGCTGTTTTGTAATAATTAAGTAAATTTTATAGTTATGGTCAGGCAGGACCATCAGGATCTTCTTGGCATTCATCAGAGGGTCATATAGATATTTATTATATTTGCAGTAGAGCAAATAAAAGCTGTTTAATATAAGAAAATAGTTATTTTATTTTAAAAACATGTTAAATGAGGATCATACCAAAAATAATTAGGCCATGATTCATACTAGAGACAAGATTCAGGCTGTCTAAATAACCATGTAAAAGCTTGGGAATGAAAGACGGCAAACATGTTTCTGTTTCATACTGAAAATCATAACAGGAAGTTAAATCTGGCAAAGATTTATAATCAAAACAATTATATTTTGAGATAAGTATCTTTAGTTAAGATAATTAATACAAATTTCTATTAAATAATCTATGCGGATTTCTAAGATTATGATATTATAATCAAATAGCCTATTGTTTACCCTCCGTACTAAAAATTCAAACGGAAGTAATGATGTATTAATGGAGGGTAGCTGTTCATGCTGATTACACGAACCACTCCGGAGAGTCTTTTAGAACCATGAAAATATGGGAATTGACAGCACACCCATTTGGCTTTTCTTCAGTTCCCTGGACAATTGCAGCATTAGCCAAGTAAGTGGCAGAGAATTTGCAAACCTGTGGTATTTGCATGTAATAATGTAAACTGCAGTATTTTGTTTATTTAGTTTAGATAATTTTATCAGATTGTATTACCCAGTAATTGGGTTGTGGAGGTCAGATAGGCAGTCGCTCCATGTAAAATGCTGGTATTCAGCTGCATCCGGTTAGACTGGAAGCCGACCCCAACATGGTTGGGAAAAGGCTAGGCAGATGATGATTAGTTTAGATAATTTTTTGCTGGCCCACTAGCAAAAGCTGTCTCGGAGACGGTGGGTCTTAACAAAGCTTGGGTGACAAATGAATTTCCAAAGTCAATTCTAAATCTCAATCAGGTGTTAGAATATGTAGGCCTAATCACAAGGCCCTGCCTGCAGGCTAGGTAGAAAGGAAGATAATAATATCAATGCTTCTAATAAAGAGATTTTGTTCTCTGAGAAAAGTTCAAAGCTTATTAACACCCAAATTTTGCTATCCTTGTAAGGGAATGCTTGTCAAAAAAAAAAAAAAAGAGCAGACCAAGACAAATGAAAAAATGGTTGCTCCACTGGTTTGCCAAGAGTTAATGTGGTGGCCAGAGGCTATTGATAGACCACAACTCAGTTCCTTTATATACGGGTAACCCACTTCCTGTCCACACATGCTGTCTGCCGGTCTTTAAAATATCGCTTTTAGTGATAAGACCGCCCATTGGGTCACCCTATGTAAAATATTCTACACTTATGTCTGTAGTTCGTATGGTGTACATAACAAAGAATATTCTGTTCTACCCTACTCTTGCCAGGAACTTGACCAAACCAAGAAAAAAATGGCACTCTAAGTTGAGAGATGTTTGCCATATACGCAGAAATAAGCAAGCCAAAGAGCCAGTCTTCAGAGTGCACATATTCTAGCTCAATCCGACAAATTTGTCGCAAACTTAGGATGTACAAGGGTACATACATCCCTAGTGATCCTGAACCTAACCTACAAAATAACAAAGTTAGCAGATTAGCTGAACACTAGAATCACTCTGTCAGCGGTTTATCTCCCGGGGAGTTTAAAGGTGTTATAACGGCTTAGCCGACCGCTTATCTAAGAACAGACCAGCCGGATTGGCTCCTGTTGCTCCAGGCCCTAGGCCTCGGAGGCCATGTTTCAAAGTGGGGCGTCCCCGATGTAGACCTTTTCGCGTCAAATAAGTCAGCCGCTGTGCGACAGTACATCACAGGGGACTCAAATTATGGCTTGGCAAGCTCTGCGATGCCTTCAGTTAAGAAGTGACAACATTGAGAACCTGGATGTTTCTCTTCACCCAATTTAAAACCGAGTGCTCAGTCATCTGAACTCGAAAATGGGGCAGGGACGTACTATTTAGAAATCGCCCCATACTGGACCCAGTGTGCCTGGCTCTCGTATTTGGAGACGAGAGGTCTCAGAAAGCCAGTACCCTTACAAGATCTAAGTAAAAACCTCTTAGACCTGACAAGTTGCAACTCCTAGCTTGGAAAGTTTAGGGGGGGGAGAGCAGTCAGGTTGGGAGGGGCAGTGGTTGGTAGAGGAGCAAGGAACTTGCTAATATGTAGTGGAGATCCACATTAATCATTTATAAAGCTTGTATTCAGAGGTGAATGTCATAGTGTAGATTCCATGACATCTAGACAGTTTTTTGTCCATTTAGAAAGTCAAAAAAATCATTGTTCTTAGCTAAACCACTGCTTACCCAGAGACCTCTGCTTAGCAGAGATTTACATACCCTAATATTGTAAGATATCTCACAACTTTTAAGTGTTGAATAAGATACTCATTGATTTGCTCAAACACGAGTACAATACGTACAACACAAATTGTCAGCATGCAAGAGATGTTAAAAGTAGGGTAAGTAATAACAGTGCGCCCAAGGTTTGGCTCAAAGACACAAAGAGTTTACCTAAAAGCTACTATAATCTTTGTTGATTTTGGTTTACAATAACAGGTGTGTCTATAAAGCTTGCTCAAAAGATTTATAAACAAAATAAGATAGAGGAGCCTCATGAAGTTAGAAGAAGAGGTCTGTGGTAGCCTTCGGGAGGCTGACTGGTGATTAGTTCATCAGATAAAATTAAACTGAAAGAACCACTAGGCTTACAGAATGATTACTTCTGTAAAGTAGTAAAAGAGAGGGCTATCTCTCAAGAGTATATAGAATGGTCAGCCTATAATGTTCCCACTGATGGAACAAAGGTCTCCTCTCTGTGAAGAGGGATGAGGGTTTATCATAATTATGAGAATTTTTAATTCCCATTGAAACTATTTAAATATGTTTGGGTAAATGAATCATATGTTAAGTCAATTTAATTGATAAATAAAGAGACTTATACTTCATTTACATGCGAGGGTTAATCTATTAACCATAGTAATATAAAAGGTCCTAAATAAATTTCAGTTTCAATAGAATTTTAACTTTATTATGTAAGACATTGAGTTTGTTTTCCCACATCTTTATAAAAGTTGAGGTTCAAAATATTGGTACTTTTGATTAATTAAGGAAATGAGTGATTCAATTATCCTTTAATAATGAGATTATTATTTTAATTCAGTTTAAATCTCATTGATTTAAATTATCATTATGGCCTTATATTTGATGTTCACCCTTGGCAAGCAAGGCAAATACATTTGTTAATAATCTATAACATTTTATAGAATTGTTAATTTTAGAATTTTTTAGAATAATAGATTGAAAGATCTTAATTTTTGGTTTGAACATTTAATGAATACATACAGAAATATTCATTAATTTTATTTTAATATATAATTCACATAGCGTCTACATCCTTCGGGTATTCTTTCACCAGCAGATATCAAACAGGTCTTCAACCCAATGCTATGTGTTTGAAAGTTACATAATAGAGCTGTTTTGCATTAAAACAAAACAGTTATTATGTTATGGAAAACACATAGCATTGGAGCAATGTGCTTGCTGTTGAGTTTTGAAGACTTCTATGAATGACACTTGGAAGTGACAGCACAGCTGTCACGATCTGCCAAACTGAAAGATCACACCACAGGTAACTTAGAGAAAGGTATGTACTATTTGTATTCCTGACGTTTTCGCTCTTTATAGGTAGAATTATTAGACTGCTTCTTCAACCCAATGCTATGTGTTTTCCATAACATAATAACTGTTTTGTTTTAATGCAAAACAGCTCTATTATGTAACTTGAGCTAATATTTTTTAATCTTAATCATTAAGTTTATTTGTGAAACGTAGGTATACACTAGGTCATAATTATATAAAATAGTACGCTATGTTTTGTCTTATGACATACAAATAATATGTCTTATGATATGCAAAGTAAATACGCTAAAAAAAATGTCATTAATAAAAATAAACATATTTCTATTTTAGCTTTTAACGGCTAGGATCTTTGTCCTTTTTTTGTTGGTATAGGGCGTGTGCTAGCTGACATATGGCAAATAATTGAATTTCATGTTTTGTGTTTCGTAATGTTAATTACTTACTATTGTACAGAATCAAGTTCTTCTAACTGAACAGACAGCTGTGCTGCTGGAGTATTTTCGCGCTACTTCTTCTTCCCAACTAAAATACTGGAAAGTAATGAAGGTCGGGAGTTTTGGGGGACTGTCTTATGTTATTATGACGTTCAAAAAGTGCCTATCCTCAGCCTAATTTGAAGAAATGACTTTTGATTTTGATTGAATGTAATGGACGTCAAGCTTGTTTCATTGTTTTTAAATACTTGGGAGTAAAGTTCAAAATAAGAGCTATTTATCATTAATACTTTATTCCTCTCAGACTAAAACTATTACAACTTTGGAGTAGAAAATAATAGAATTATTATTTTCTACTCCAAAGTTGTATCCCAGTTTGCAGAATTCTCATCCAGTGTACATGACCCTTAGCAAGGGCCCGTACCTTTAATTAACGATCGGTCAGGGAGAGCAACTGAAATAATTTAACTCCGGTAAATTACAGTTATGATAATGACTATTATTTGGTTAAAACCTTTGTTACTTTCCACTTTAATAGTTGTAGAAGTTAATGAAATATAAGTAAAATTTATTATAAGGATTAAAGTGAAAATGATTATAAACCATGCTTATCTAAATATAAAGTACCTACGTACCTAGCAAATTAAAGTTTTGAAAGTAGCAACCAGAAAAATTATATAAAATTAGTGACAAAATTATAACCAAATACAACAAAACAGTAGGAAACTTTACTCGTAATTAGGTACATATTTGTTTTTATAATTGTAGTTTTTTGAAAGGCATGTATTTAATAAAATCTCAAATAATTCCCATTTTGCTGTCCTAAAAATATTATTAAATACTCAATTAAAATGATTGCCTTTTTTTGTGAACCTAAAAAGACTAAATAAATAGTCAAGTAATGGCGTTCAACTTGCATTTTATTAAGCAATTGAAGGAGCTATTGGGCCATGAAAGACCTAATGAAGGGTGATCTTCCCATGTCCCTTAAGAAAAGACTCATTGACGTGTGCATACTTCCCATCCTCACATATGGTGGTCAAACATGGTCTTTGACAAATCAGCAGAGGTCCACGCTCGAGGTTTGCCAGAGGGCTATGGAACGGAGTATTCTGGGTATCAAACTAACAGACCGAGTTAGGAATACGACCATCCGTTCCATCACAAAGATAACTGATGTCACTTGGAAAGCT
The DNA here is from genome assembly GCA_963082905.1 of Oligia fasciuncula. NCBI lineage: Eukaryota > Metazoa > Arthropoda > Insecta > Lepidoptera > Noctuidae > Oligia > Oligia fasciuncula. Next base: position 2,242,942 of record OY720392.1, on the reverse strand, counting down.
GCCACGCTAAAATGGAACTGGGCTGGACACATCTGCCGCATGTCAGACGAACAATGGGCCAAACTTACGACCCAATGGGTCCCACTTAATGGCAAACGACATCGTGGCAGGCCCAGACGGAGATGGCGGGATGAGCTGGACTCCTTCAACAAGAACTGGTCCTTAACAGCTTTGAACAGAGAGAAGTGGAAAGAGAGTAGGGAGGCCTTTGCCCTGCAGTGGGACATCACAGGCTAATAATAATAAAATAATAATTTGTGTCCGGCGGTTGTTTGGTCGAGGTACCCTAGCTTAGTTACTTCGACCAACTGTGAGAAAAGGCGCGAAGTTAAAAAAAAAACCGGGCAAGAGCCAGTCGGACTCGCGCACCGAGGGTTCCCTACCATCATGTTTTTTTTCACCGTCGAGCTACTTACTAGATCTCGTTCAAACCAATTTTCGGTGGAAGTTTACATTATAATGTCCATCACATAATTTTTAGTTTTATCATTCTCTTATTTTAGAAGTTACACACATTTTACCACTTTGGAAGTGTCTCTCGCGCAAACTATTCAGTGTAGAAAAAAATGATATTAGAAACCTCAATATCATTTTCGAAGACCTATCCATAGATAACCCACACAGGGTTTGATGAAAAAAAAATTTAACCCCCATAATTTATTGTTTAGAAAAATAACAACATTTTAGAAAAAATGTGTAACAGCCAAATTAGATTTTCGATTTTTCGATTCGATTTATACCTAATTTTCCATAGAAACAAAGATTTCCAGTTATCTTTTTTTTAAATAAGACATTTCGAAAAAGTTCTGTACTTACTTTTTATGCGTATGAAGTTTCATTAAAATCGGTTCATTAATTTCGAAAAATAAGGGCTTGAAAGTGTGTATGAAATACCGTACGGCGTAAACGCTCTTCAGTGTCTTCAAGTAGGTATAAAATGAAACAAAACATGTCACAACCAACTTGCAATCATTTCCAAATAACATTACATTCCCCATCATCAAGTTACCGTAAACCGATAAACACAGACGTTCCGCAAATAGTACATTTATGAAATTGTCCATTATTAATCAGCAGTGTTTGATCCCAACTGTTTGTAAGAGTAACATGCTAATTAGTGATTCGATTAAGTGATATCGGATTGAATTGTGATGGCATGCTGTAAAATTGATTCGAAATACTGAAAATGAATATTGTAATGAGCGTAAAGCCCGTCACAGACGTATGCTGTGCTATAATATAATATGTGCAAGCTACGACACGGAGATGATGATATAACATATATTTTGCCTTCTTTCCATTGATAATAATATATTAGATAGTAATAATTATATGTATTAATATCCAATAATATAAATGACTGTATAGGTTAGTGACGTTATAGAAATATACAGGATGGCAGCGTCATCGACGTGCGAACTAAACCCATGACTTCGAGCACATGATTATAGACCCTCTAGCGTCGAAATTTTCCGTCGGTTATCAAAAAAAACTGCTGTTTCATAGAAAAGTGCAATACCTACGCGGTCAAAATGTATGGAACAGCAATATTTTTTTAATAACGCAGTTAAAATTTCAACAACTTGTCCTCTGAAAAGGGAATTTTAAATTTTTTTGTCGGTCCAAAATCATGTACTGCCCACCACCCTGCCACCCTGTTTATTATATTTAACTGCATGTGCGGTCACTCGAAAATAGTATTGAAAATATATAGTAATATTATTTTTATATTAATATAATTATATATTATATTATAGCTACGTCTGTGATGGGCTGTAGAAGATTTTCCGTTTTCATTTTGAGATTAATGTGTTTGATAAACATGTACCTATTGTGTTGTGATGCTGGCTGTGGGAGCGCATTAATGGAATTTTCTCTTCAGTTCATTCGATTCAGTATTGATATTTCCGCATCATGTATGTTGAATTCGATGTTGGGTAAATGTGTGTAATATTTTGCTTATCAAATAATAATTGTTGATATAAGGCCCGTCGTTCAAGACATTACAAAAAAAAAACATTAATGAGTAGCCAGAACGTCGCAGCACTAGTATTTCAATAGCGGCCCGTACACAACGCAACTAATCACGACCTTATTAATAACGTGTGACTAAGTGGGATTAAGTGTTTTAGAGAAAAAAAAAAGTCGCGTCGTGCTCAGCCTACACAACAACAAAAGCCCTTGTCGGTCTTCAAGATCGGGAAACACAAACCAAAGCAATTTCGCCGCACTCAAAACATTGATAACACACGAAACATATTTCCGCAAATTGAAATCCAAATAAAATTACATATCATACCTTCGTTTCTAACAAGCCATTTCATCTGAAGATACCAAATTGCGAATCATTCCCAAAGTATTTGTCATCGGAACATTTCACGTGAGAACCTATACATAGATACTTATACATACCCTGCTATACATGTATATGTAGGTATATGTGAGATGTTTGCCAAATACATTAAGCGGCTGGCTAACTCAATTTTATGGATGAAACGAGTTTCGAGGGAGGCCACAAAATTGGCTTTTCAAATTATGAGGATAGAAGGATTCTCAAGAATATTGTCATTGTTGAGAATTTCGTTGTGTATATTGCTTTTATCTATTGAGCCGGTATCATTATAAATATTATACAATATTTTTATAAAGGATAAAAGAATAATAAAAATGGAGTAAAAGAAGAAATAAATAGACTTGTTGTTTGTGACAACGTTTGCAGGAACCACATAATTGAACAGAGAGAAAACACATGAAAGAATCATTATTTTTGTCGATACTGAATGATGAAGTACTGGTATTCAGCTGCATCCAGTTAGACTGGAAGCCGACCCGAACGTAGTTGGGAAAAGGCAGGAAAATAATGATGATTATGATGATAACTGAACCATGAAGTATCTACTTCAAAAATACATTTAAGAGAAATAATGAAGATATTATTAAGAAAAAACCAAGAAACAGCAATTTAATGCTCTACGCCAAATCAAAGAGAAACAAACTTACCTAAGTGATTTACAAAACTCAACAAAACAATACAGACGGAAAACGTTAAAGAAAAATACAGAGATAAAAAAGTTCAAAGGCTGCCACTAACAAGGGATAGATGTAAGGAACACACTCAAGCCTACTCATAGCAAAGGTACACCACTCAACAGATAGATACCCGAAATAACATACTCCTGTTACTATGCAAATATTCTTGTTTGACGACGGGAAAATTGTACTGACAAGCAATCCTATAAAGGTAAATCTGAAAGCGGCGACGATGTCATTATGGTCGTAAGGTGTATTTGAGTTTGCTTTGGCAATCTTTAAGATGGATGTTTTACATCTTCATTTCGATTCTTTTTTTTTCATTTTTACATGCCAACTGCATGTAAAAATGAAATTGTTTGATATTTGTTTTTTCAGCATTTCTTGTCTTGAACTCTTGTTGATAACAAAGTATAATTTGTTATACCAAACTACCAGAATAATAATCTTATTTTGAGAGCTCATATTAGTTCGGTTTTTCAAAAGTAAAAGGAACGATGCGGATAAAAATAGAAGAGAAAAGTATTCAGAAAATAATTATTTAAGGTTTAAAATTTTCCCTTTATTGCACAAAATAAGTAATATGGTTCACCACGATAGTGTTCAAACACTAGTGATGAAAGGTATCGAACCGAACGCGTTCGTTACAGATATCACCACGTAAATCTTCTGTATAAAAGAATGTCCTAGATTTTAGTCCAAGGTCAGGGAAATAATTACAAGCATCTGAATATAGGAAACAGCCTTGTCTCGGATGGACTTAATAACGTAATCGCCTACAGTCTTCAGGGACTCAAACGTGCCGCACAAGATAATCCACATCAATAAGTGCTTTTACTAACCCACTTACAGACTGCCCTAAAAAAACTACGTGAGAAGTTCCCTGAACTATATTGCGGCCGCGAATAGAACCGCAAATCGCATTAAGACTGTATCTGACATTACTTGAAGTAGTCCAACATCAAAGGGGTTCGTGAATGGAGTGTTCTTCTTGAGCAAAACAGTGCGTAAAGAGGAGCGCCCTAAATCAATTGAGGACGGAAAAATTGTATTGGGAACATCTTCGTATGATTAATGTGGCTGGAGAGGTTTTCTGTTTGGAAATTCAGGTGAGGTTTATTAGGACATCTCAGGGTGGTATATCTATACTAATATTCAAAAGAGTTAAAGTTTGTATGTAGGGGGTAATCTCTGGAACTACCAGTCGGATTTAAAAAAGTATTTTTGTATTTGATAGCCCAATTCTTGAGAAAGGCTATAGGCTATTTAACATCACGCTATGACCCTTAGTAGCCGAGCAAAAAGAAAAAAAGTCAGAAGGAACGCTAAGCAAAATCGAAGTAATAGCGCGGGCAGGCGATGAGATGCGACGGGGTGGGGCGGGGGAACAAGAAATTGGACGCGGACGAAGTCGCGGGCAGAAGCTAGTAAAATATACAGGGATATGTTCTGGTCTTAAAGGCTCTTTTGACAATCTCAATTTTCTCGTAATGTACTGATTGACTTGCTAATAAACCGTTTGACATTTTTATTTTATTTTTATTGTAACCTTGATAATATTTAACATTTTTTTTTTATTTTTTTTATTAAAACTGTAACCTTAGTTGACATTTACCATTATTTTATTATTGTGACATTTTTACCGTAATTCAAACGATTTGACATTAATTTGTATTTTGTATTACCTACTTTATTCTCATAAGTGTTATTTAAAATTATAATATCTTTAAATTTGTGTAAATTATATAATAATATGTTTTGCATGCCCATGTGACGGTAGAACATGGAGGACTCTTATATTAAAACATCTATGTACTAAATACCCATGTTTGCAAACCAATAAATGATTTGATTTTGATTTGACCAAAGCAGTATTTCGTAGCGTGGATTAGAAATAATTTAAAACATAACATTAATTAGATATAAAAAAACAGACTTGTTATTTTATGAAGGTGTATTCTTTCAGGTTGGTCCTCGGAGTAAACGAGAATCGTTTGGAATGTTTCTAACTTCGATCTTTACGCCCAACCCATAAAGAAAACTGACCAAAAACACTTTCTTAATTTCCTCCACGACCCCTATTACATCTAATAATACCAGGACAACCTAGATAAAGAAGACATTTCAGTCTATTCGCGAGAAAATGACTCAGAATACTCTGATGCACGTCATTGCAAGTCACAGTACATTATCAAAGCGTTACGCGCAAACTGAAACGGTAATGAAGTGAAAAATGATTTCAAACAGTCGACAGTCGCTTTGAACGCTCTTTTGTTTCACAACGTATGTTGAAAGACGCTCTTTGAAACGGATATTTTCTAAGGAAGTTGTGTTTTTAAAAATATATTCAGATGTGTAGGTGTAGGATGTATGAGACTTCTTGTTATTGTCGTTTTGTTTTGCGCCATTCTTGAGATTTAAAGGAGAATCATTTCATCGCATCACATTTTTTAAAATATTGTTTTAATTTTCTTACATGTTAGAAAGTTTATAAATGCTAGTTTAACATTAGACACTAAGCCTACTTATATAGTCCTTGTATTTGTGTTTGTAGAAACTATTAGATTTGGTTTTAGATATTTATTGGGTATAGAATTGGATATTATTTGTCGCTACAGGTGGTTAACATATTAAGTTAATCAAAATTCGAAAGTATTTGCTACAGGTGGTTAACAAATTAAGTTAATTAAAATTCAAAAGTATTTTTGCAACCTTTTGGGTGCACAATAATAATAAAATAAATAAAAGAATATTCTTACATGGATAAACAGAAACTTAACCATGTACCAAAATTATTCAAAGTTATTGTAAGGAATCATAGCATAAGATAGGAACTATGTAAAATTGTATTATTTGTGTGAAAAAAAAAAAATCAAACGTATTCCAAAAAAGCACTATAAAGTGAAAAATAACTTTAATTTCGGAAGTCGGTGTCGTTGGTTCCACATTTTCGTTTTTTGACACTCCGGTGGGAGGGTAGTCGCAAACCAGGCGGGCGTTAGCCCTACCACCGCAAGGGAATAATTGATCAGTCAAATAACGTTTTGGGTGTGATTGTCCAGGATGCGCCGTGCGCTCAGTTCAGTTGAGTAACTGTAACAAATTGCGTTACACGAGGAGGCTTCTTCATGCATCCCAAAAATCCAAATTCAAAAATTAATATCGAAAAGCACCAAGGTTTTGCAACAAACTATTTACGTAAGCTATGCATATAAGCACAAAGTGATACGGTCGGATAGCCAACAAAATCAATATATCCATCGCCCTCAATAATGATAAATGGTTGTCCTGTATGATGACTTGCTAACGGCGACCGGTGTGTCATTTTTCATGGCTTATTACTTTTTATTGCCGAACTTTTTCCTTATATGTCGTATGTTTAATCACTGGAAGTTGTCAGACGTTTAGTGCGATGGAGAAAGTAACGTTGATAAGGGTATATGGACGGTTAGGGAGTGGGGATCGGTACCTTTAATAGGAAATTTTTGATCTACGGTCCTTTGTAACTACAAAGTAACGTGTTTCGTGCTACCTTATTACTCATGTCTTCATCTTCACGTTTGTGAAGATTCTTGTTTTGCTTGAAATCCATTTACAAGGCACTGTTACAGTTTTTATATAAAGTTTCTGATGTTGTGAAAATGGAGTCATAACGCCGATTAAGAAAGAATAAACGTTGGCCTGTTATCTAGCAAATACTTTCTGAAGATACTTCTATTTTGTATTAACTACTATTATAGATTATTAGTATCTATTTATCAAACACTCCTGTCATTTTTAGGGTTCCGTACCCAAAGGGTAAAACGGGACCCTATTGCTAAGACTCCGCTGTCCGTTTGTCCGTCTGTCACCAGGCTATATCTCATGTATCGTGATAGTTAGACAGTTGAAATTTTCACAGGTGATGTATTTCTGTTGCCGCTATAGGTAACAACAAATAGGTACTAAAAACAGAATAAAATAAATATTTAAGTGGGGCTTCCATACAACAAACGTGTTTTTTTCGGCGTTTTTGCCTTGTGGTACGGAACCCTTCGTGTGCGAGTCCGACTCGCACTAGGCCAGTTTTTTAAAACCAATGTTTTCTGAAAACCTGACTTTCCATTCAAACAAGAAATCAAAGCTTTGATTTCCATAAGAACATAATTATACTAGTATTTATGCTCGAATTACTGGCAGGAAAGTCTCTCCATCAGCAGCTTTTTCAAAATTAATTTTGCTACATTCCGTATTAGTGGGAGGTGAATGAAAACATCGTGAAGAAACCGGCATGTCCTAGAACCAAAAATTCGAAGGCATGTGACATCCGCCAACCCGCACTGGGCCCGCGTGGTGGATTACGGCCCACTCCCTCTCACTGAGAGGTCTGTGTCCCAGCAGTGGGAATATTATATTTATACATTCTTTACAACAACAAATAATAATCACTTCCTACCAACTGCAACGCAGAAAAAATACCCCAGCACTTGAAAGCTAATCAAAAATCAGAATCAATAAGTTTCCGCTCGGTCACCAGTACCATTACAGTGCTTAAGCCCATATCACCCCGACCTTAAAGATTTTCCGCACAAATAAGCAATATCGTAGTTTGTCCAAACACTTGTGTGCCAATAACCTGCACGTGTTGGCTCGTATCTCAATTTGATCGCACACTTATTGCCCTCGAAAATCCTTGCAACATCAACCTGAATTACTCTCTCCATCTTCACGACAAAGTTCAAATCTCTTTGACGTGTGCTCAGAAGGTTTATCAGATATTTCCCAGTTCAGTAGATGAATTAATATCAGATGAAAATGACAAGTAAGATTTTGATACGGATAAACACTTATGAATATTTATTTCTAGTTAATATTAGTCATGTGTGTTTAGGGATTGTACTATGAGCCAGGCTTATGACAAATTCATCCTTATTTATACATGAGTGGTTGTCGTTTGATTAAACGTAGATGAATTACTTAGGATTTCGATGATTATTCGATGAAATAGCAATTATACTGTGTCACATCTCTATGAAAACGAAGTAACTTCTTCAGTTTGAAACCGTTCTTCACACAGGTTTGAAAAGGCTTGGCCACCACCCCTTCATCACCTAACAAACATTTTGTTACAGTACGACGTATTCTAGCAACGAAAAAGTATTCAAATGTACGATATCTTTTAGCTCTTGACTGTCAAAACCAACAGAAAACTCGAAAATTTGAATAATATTCGATCCAGACACAGCCATCTCATCATGCACAGACAGCAGTATTTTGACGGCCCTTCCCTCTGTATTTCGTCACATTTTTTCACAAACGACAAGCCAACCGCCACAATTTGTCACAATTGTTCCACCCCTGCGTTTAATATATTTCAGCGGTCTCTCGTTGGTCAGCACTTGCATGTTATTTGGTATCCCTACACCCGGGAATATTTGATTAAACATGAAACCGTTCGTCTTGGGATTACTCTTGTTTTCATATTCTGGATTTTGCTGTTACTTGCCTTTTAAGTTTAGTGTAATCATTATCTCATTTGTTGTTTCAAACACAGTATCATCGGCTTCCAATTCTGTTCCTTTGTCATGTGTAGTATCTTGAATTGTTATTGATTTTGAACATCTTTCTATTTTCATAAATTAATGTTTGACTTTTTTAAGATTTTATATTTTTTTCCGTTGCTTGCAAGAAGTTACAAATGTTATTGAATACACCCATGACAATGTTAACTTACATAATTATACAGAAAATAATGAGGAAACAAAATACAGCTGCGTTTAGCGTATATCAATATACCAATCCAATATAGGTACTATCTAATTCCATACAGTGGAAATCACACATTCATGGTACAATCAACGTATGCCCGTTCCGCGTCGCCTCACTAATTGTCATCAATTACAGCTAGCATATTAATTTGCCGGCTTCCCTGCGTTCAATATATGTAACGCTAGAAACCTTACTTTGTGGTGCTAACTTGATTGAAGCTGGAATATTAGATTATGTGATATAATCAATTTTGTTATAGGAATAACAGTAGTTATAGGTATTGAAGGCCCGGATCGTTTAAAAAATATTAATTTATAACTTGATGCCGATGAATTAACAAGTTTGTATAACGGATTAATTAATTTCATGATTGCCTTTGTTCTCAGTGGGATATTCAAACTGCGGAAACTATCTCGTATGTAAAGATATTGAAGAAAAGCTTCAATTTCAGTGAATTAGCAAGCAATACTTGGTCAAATACAGGATCACTCAATCAAGTTTTCTTATTCCTCCATTGCGTTATTTTCACCAAATTCCAAATAGGTATCTCAATTTTCGAATTAATATCACTCATAAATCCTGTAGCGTAAGAGGCATAGTATTGGCCGTATTGTGAGCTGTACCTGGCTATAAATTACAGGAGACGACGAAATTAAAATAGCCATCCATTTTAATATCCACACCGATATTAAAACTGTTTGAATTGCTCGCTTTAGAAATAAGATTTAGGTATTCATAGATAGATATAAGTTTCCAGACTGATTCTTTAGAAAACATTTAATTATGTTTCTCTTGGTTTTTCATGGGGATTTGCGAGTTTATCACAATTATAGTACTTCTTGTATTCACTTTAATATTTGCACAGCAATTTTTATTTTTTTCCGTAGTGGTAATTGTTGTAGATCCCAAAGAAGCACACGTTTAGTGTGATGATGACGATGATGATGTTACCAATAAAACACTAGTAACCAATTAAACACTATTCTTACATTCTTTTTAGCGTGTCGATGCCATCGTGGTGAAAGGATTAGCCATTCAGCGTGGAAACTTGCTGATTGCCCAGGATGCGCCGGCCGTATAGTGACTCTGTAGATACGTCGCTCAGGGAGGCCTTTTATTCATGAATGGTTTTTAATTAATGCAGTTGTCATTTATATATACAAATTTTCTTTTTTTTTCTGACAACCAGTCATATCAAGGGTATCTTATTACCCAGTAACTGGGTTGTGGAGGTCAGATAGGCAGTGGTTCTATGTAAACTACTGGTATTAAGCTGCATCCGGTTATACTGCATGCCGACCCCAACATAGTCGGGAAACCGCTAAATAAATCATCATCTGCCGATGATGATTTATTTGAACACATTAGAAAACAGCCATCGAAATAGAGATAGAAATAGACACTAAAAGACAAAATTTTCTTGTCTTCTAATACTCTAGGAAGTTGAATGTACTGCACCGTTTCAAAGTGAATTGAGACGTTCGTCCGACGCTTGTAAGCAATCGTCTGTGACGTCAAATGTTCCGTTGTAGTTCCGATTTAAGCTCTGTTGTTCTTATATTATGATTTGCCTAGCTTATTTTAGATTTTGGAGTCTTTTGTTTTTGTGACTTTTGTTCATTTTCTATAGCATTGTTAGAGTTCTACGTCTATTAAAGACTGTCTCTCTTTTATTTTGTAAAGTGTCCGAGTAATATTCTGTTTATATTTAATCAGAATGTCATCCAAAATCTAAAGGATTCTGATCACGAGCAAATCATAATAATTAAAAAAAAAAACCTGCTTGGCAGTAAAGACAAATATTCCTGTCATAGTTTGTAGAAGAATGGTAAAGGAAATGTAATACGGTACAATTGACTAGATTATGTAAATGCAGTGTAAGTTAGTTAACCAATCTCTAGAACAAGATCAATCCATTATCCTACTTGACTCCTAACTTGCGTGAGATAAAACGTAACTGATTGATATACACCATGTTTTCACTTATCTATCCATTTATCTAACACAGACATATTTATTAACACAAATAAATTGTTTACTATGCAAAGCTAAGTTCATTAATTTTCCTACAATCAAATCCCGATCGACATTACATACTAAAATAGTCCATTACATGATATACATAACTCCTTAACTGTACCACAAAATTGGCATTAATCTACATAACTTGCCTATACAACTGTCATTAACCAGTGCACAGAGGTAGGCGCCTGAAGGCAACTTATTGCCTATTCATAAGCTTTTAACAACATTGGTAATGTATTTAGCATACTAGAATATCTTACCAACTGTCTTTATTCCAATCGCAATAAGTTTCAAATTAACCTTACCAAAATTTTCTAATCTGCAAATAAAATTTGCAAAAAGGTGCCAAATGTTTTGCAGTTACAACAACAATTGATTAACAATTTTGACCCTTATCTTGTTCAGTGTAAGGTGTTTTTATAATAAGTTTTTGCTTGCGGTTTCAAAAGAATGTATTTATAGTAAAGACGGATCTTCGGCTTGTCATTAAGAGATATTTGCAATTGCAATTTATAAACTTTTATATACGTTTTTTTACTTGAAATTTATATTTTCATGAATATTTTATAGTAAATATTTCTTAGTTTGCCGGGCAGTCATCACGGGTCGTTATGAAGCGGGCTTTGCTTTTTAATATTTGATATTAAATATGGATGAAGACGTTTAAGTATTTTCTCATACTCAATTTCACGCCTGAGCGCTGCAATTTACTGATAAATTACACGTTCCCCGCTTTTTCATCATGGCGTGTAAAAAATCTATTATATTATAATCGCTTCGTCAATATCGAAGCCAATTTCTTGGAGCTACGTTATAATAACACTAGTAAAGTGTTGACTACTAATACAATAAACAATATTTTCAATATTATTTGCATTTTCTACAATTTTCACTTTAGCATTAGCAGTGTTCTTATTTATTGCGTTAAACTTTCTCAAATCGTTCGTATTTCATGTTTAGCATTACACGAGTAGACAAACTGCAAACGGAAGCATTACTTAATTATTTTATCTCTGTTATAGTAATATTTTACTTTGACTAACACCCTTTGCAATGCTGATGAAATAGTCTAAGACTTCAGATATTAGTCACAACCTTAGTTATGAGAGTGAAAATTTCTAAAGGTGAAATCTCTCTGGTTCCAAAACCGCCACACAAAATCATAGCAAGATTAACATATTTCACCGTGGGTTCTATACTAGGAATTAATTCGCACAGTACGGATACTGTGTAGAAATATTAATTAAAACCCTCGGTGGGGGGCATAGAGCAGACCGGGTGAGATGCGTCATAACGTCGCACGCGCGCTACGCTCTGAAAATGCCTACTTGATTCGAAACTCTTTGATGCTTATGTTATGACGCGCAACCAGTTACCATAGATTCTGGTACATGATTCTGACGCACCCAGATTTTTTTTTTGATGGACGTTGATAAATTTGTACGCTAGGGATACGCTACGTTCAGATAATTGAAACAGTGTCAGTGTTTGTTTTTGCAAATCCAATACGATCATATTTTTATGGAACTGGGCCTAAAAAGTATGGTTTGCGATAAATCCAGCCAGCATGACACTGATTGCTTTAGCCACTCAATACCATAATAATTATAGGTATCACAAAATAGAGATCAACGACTCCAAATTGGACTTCAAATGTTTAAACTGTTTGCAACCATCGCAATTAATTACTGCATTTCATAAACTCCATTCTAATTGACGACACCATTATTTGCCTTTAATATCCTCATTATTTTAATAAATATTTCGAAACACAACAAATCAAAAGAAAAATTAAATGAGTATTAATGATGTGAAAGCAAAAAGTCCTTTATATTATGGCTCCGCGAAAATGTACTGGAGATAATCATCTTTATAGTAGAAACGTTGGGTAGGCACAAAACTTCTAACATGGTTCTGCTCTTTTTATCTTAATCTTTGCCCTAAGGGATTTGCAGCAGATTTGCATATTTCTAAATTGTGTGGCGAACGCTGGAACTGTTTATGTTATCGCCAGTGATCATTTATCTGTGGTATGACACAGCATTTTGATGCTAGATCGTATCTTAATTGACCCTTAACGAAGTTAGTTTGTAAAAATCGATTAAGGTGAAAATTATTGTTTTCTAAACAACAATAATGGGACGAAAGTCCGATCATAATCAAAACTTTCGCCATACCTATAAGTCTTGGTAGTTTTTTTTTACTAAAATATTGTTTCTTAACATTATGGAAATTCAAAACCAACTTTAGAGGGAGTTATTTATTAAAACCCTCTCTATGTATATTAATTCACAAACAAAATACTTGTTAACTTTGAAGTTTTCTGAAGGTTTTTATTGAATTTGATGCTGGCTGTTTTTAAAATAGGCAGTTATTTTACCTCTGACAGCTGGGACCCAACAGCAACCTTATTATAACAACAATAAAGATCACTGTGCTTTTGACAGAGTTGACAGTTGCAGTAATCTGTCACGAGATTATAGATCACTCTAATATTGACAATGATACAAAATCATCATCTGCCTCGCCTTTTCCCAACTATGTTGGGGTCGGCTTCCAGTCTAACCGGATGCAGCTGAATACCAGTATTTTACATGGAGCGACTGCCTATCTGACCTCCACAACGCAGTTACTGGGTAATACGATACCCCTTGGTAAGACTGGTCAATGTTGCAAAATCAGAGGTAAAATTACTGAAAATTAGACATACAGTTCGTTTGTCTGTCGTCGTGTCGTATGTCTGTCATAAGTATGTCTGTATATCGGTCGAAAATTAGACATACAGTCCGTATGTCTAATTTTGTATTCTTCTATAATATTATGCTGCTATGACCAAGCGTGCTTGCTTGAAACGACCAAACGTCGTAGTGGTCATTTGGTTTTATATCTATATGCACAAGAGGCAGTAATTTTCTGTTTACCTCATATTCTCTACAATAATTTATAGTGGAGAAAGAGCATCTTACTTCAAATAAAACCACACTATTTCCCATTCAAGACACTCCTAAGTTCCTGACAATTGAAATATACTAACATTAAGTGTGATGGTGTTTCGATAGAGATATATGAAACCCCGCTGTTTCTCCGTTGGGCGTCTGGTCAGATATGTGTCCGTGTCAGGACGCCTTAGTCCTCTGTTACTTTAAATTATGCCCTTTACGTGGTTATTGCGTCTGGTGTTAGAGGATTAATATTTCTATACATGGTACTAACTCCGTATTCGTTGTACCTATTACGTTGTAATCTGTTTTATATTAAATTGGAACACGTTTCTGTATGGTTGTTCCAGTCCTTAATCAGTTGATCTTTTTCTTTGATTTTTAAATCAGCATATAATGTTTTCCTTGCCTACACAGGCCTCCTCTGTGAGGAGAGCTGGTGCGTTTCATCATCATCATCAGCCTATAGCAGTCCACTGCTGGACATAGGCCTCCCCTAATGAGCGCCATAGCGCCCTGTCTTCAGCTTGACGCATCCAGCATCTGCCTGCAGTCTTTCGCAGATCGTCATACCACCTGGCCGGAGGGCGTCCCACACTACGTTTGCCGAGTCGCGGTCTCCACTCAAGAACTCGTTTACCCCAGCGGTTGTCGGTTCTTCGCGAGATATGGCCGGCCCACTGCCACTTCAGCTGCGTTTGTTTTACTAAAATTGACATGTTTGCCAACACATTTAAAAGTATAATTCATACTTTTAGAGTTAAATGTAAATAAATTAGTATATTTTCGTTAAAAGCAAGACATAATCGTTATACTATTTTTTGAGACTCACGCAGGACGGTAGGCACCGAGGCTTGAAAATGTGTTTACAACGTTGAACCCAAAAAAAAAACAAATAAAATTGACGATGATTTTCCATACAAATTGTAACACCCTTTTAAACCCTTAAATGCAAATTCATTATATGCTATAAAGGTCATCCGTGTCGCGTATTTGTGAAACCCCCTCACGTAGAGACCAGCTATGTTCCCCAAATGTGTATCGATTTCCATACGCTGTGTTCTGAATTTTAAGGGGACAACCAAACATTGTCTCGTATGTCGTGTATGCTTTTTGCCTCTAATATATTATTGAACCGTATGTACATTAACGTGGGCCTTATTTTCAGTGGGATTGTGGAATTATTAATAGCAATTTTACTTGGGTATTGCAGATTGCAGATAGCTGTTATCGTAAAAATTTACATTTACGAAGTCATTGTTTTCACTTTGGGTAAGTCAAGAATAACCGAGGATATATTTACGGTTAGTTTTAGTATCTACTAGCAGCGCCCCGCGGTTTCACCCGCATAAGTGTGGATTCTGTGGGAATATCGGGTTAAAAACTACCCTATGTCCTTTCCCGGGACTCAAACTATCTCTATGCTAAATTTTATCTAAATCGGTTCAGCGGTTTAAGCGTGAATAGGTAACATACAGACAGACACACTTTCGCATTTATAATATTAGTTTGGATTAAATAGGTACCTAATTCTAAAGAGGGTAAGGTAGCTAATTCTTAAACTACCATCACATCCATCCATCTACCCTAAGGGGATACACCCAAATATCACAAAAAAAACGTAAAACTTTGACATTATTGTTGTCATTTCAGCCCGAAATTACCCACTGCTGGCTGTGGGTGATTCCGGGCAGGTATTTCCCATGTATTTAACGATATCGTCAACCCAACGTTCTTTTGGGCGGCCCTATTTTCTTTGGCCTAACCTTGCCCATTATTCGGCTATTCGCTTATTATGAGTTAACTAACTACTAACAGTCTTCAATAGTCTCTATTTATATAGGCATATTATACAAAATTATTTTTAGTATATACGAAACCCGAAACATGTGTCTAGTATTTTTATGTAAAGAACCTATGTACAAAATTTCAAAACTGTATCATGAAAAATCGCAAAGTTATAAGCTTGTTAAATTACCCGTTTGTCCGTACAAAAACATGCTCACCCGCGCCGCTCGCCCCGCGCCGTCTTGCGCTCATTAATAATAGTACCTAGGTACCAAAATATAACATGGGGTAAAAATTATTGGACTCGATTCAGTTACTTATTCTGAACAAACTATATTCAGGTTTCGCATAATATACTAAAAATAACGTTGTATTTATTATATTTTTGCACACTGTTATATTATCTAAGATGACTCATCAAAAACTGTGTACGCATTCCAATTAGCGATGAATCCTGAACATGTCCAAAATAAAACAAAATAATATTTTTAATACAAATAAATTATCTACATCCTCTTTACCTTTTTTAGCACTAACGATGAAAACTAATTATTATTACTATTAGTTCCACTTGTAAATATTTGTTTCAATTGTAGCATAGGATACCTGAGTCATTGGTATTATGCATTCTTGCGAATTCATAAATATGAATTTGTTAGTGAAAGTTTTTCTGCACAAGGACTGTATGCACTGGGTTATGTTTTTCCTGTTAGTTACAAAATAACTTGGTTTCAAATTAGTTTAAGTAATCAGTCTTTTCTTTTTTTAGCCGGCCAAGACGAAGATGGCGGGAAGAGCTTGAGTCCTACCGTAAGGACTGGCCGGCACTGGCAAAAGACAGAATGGTGTGGAAAAGGGAGAGGGAGGCCTTTGCCCTGCAGTGGGACAGTAGGTACAGGCCAGTTAGAATAGATTTGACATACTATTTACATTTAAAACAAAGATTTTACCTTCAGTTTTCGTCAGACACGTTGTTTGATTTATATTTTGAGGTTATTAATTAAGTAGTTAATCCATGCTTGCCCATCTATTGACCAACTGCCTCGACATTGAAAGACTTCAAGCGGTCAACCCTCAAAATTGTGCTAAGATCATCGTTTGAACTGTAATTTTATTTGAAAATTTGATCATGGGTACACCTCCTAGTCTTCAATTATAAATGCATTATAATTAACATTGAACTTTATAAGGCCTGTACATAAATAACACTTATTTGTATAATTTCAGCTGAGGATGGTGGATACACTCTAGCAGGCATCAACCTCATGGTGGTATGGTTTTGGAGGAATCACAACTTTATAGCCAAAGGACTAGCTTCCGTCAACCCCTGTTAGGATGACGACAAACTGTACAACGTATCAAGAGATATTAACATAGCGATATCACTACAACTTTATTACAAAGAGTTGTTGCCGAACATGGGTGAGTTTTTTCTTCAGTCAGTTGTCTCGGTATCCTTGTCGAGAACTTCCTAAACTTTAAGTGATGGTATGATCAAATCGGCTCGCTCTCTACTCCAATTCAGCCAGGAGCAAAATGGTAGAAGGGTGGAGCCGAAAATTAGGCTTGCAAAATTCTCGGGCGAAACCTAGGGCAAATAGCGTACAATAAGAACTCGAGTAGCAAGCAGAATCTGAAACTCTCTCATAAATCAAAAAGGTAAACTATACATACCAGATAACAAAAAAAAAAGTAATTCACGACGAATTGCCGGGCAAGAGCGAGTCGGACTCGCGCACTGAGGGTTCCGTACCATCATATGTTTTTAAATTTTCATCGGCGAGGCCTATATTCATCAGATAATTTTAACACTGTGCACTGCGGTGTAGAATATTACAGTTTTATGTTAGCGCCATCTCTTGAACGATAGTGGAACTAATGTAACTATTGATGATGATTTCTAAAAAAGTGTGATATTTAGAGACTTTGTTGTATTTTTTGTGTAATCTTTACATAAACTTCTATCACATAGAATTATTTTAGATTTTTCTCTTTGCAAACAGTATTTTATTTTTCAGTTTTCACCAAAAGTCGAAAACCATGGTGCCTAAAAAAAAGACCAAATGTTTGTTACATGGCGACCCAACCCACTTCGAATTTTTCAGAACCCCTTTCAGTCCTTGTTGCAAAAAATATACATATATTTTTATTTCTTTCTTATTTGCAAAATAGTTAGGCAAACGTCATCTAAAACTGTTCCAAATTTCAAGTTGATAGCATTAGTAGTTTTTGAGATATTCAGCTGTCACAGACAGACAGAATGAGTCTCACCATAAGGGTTCCGTTTTACCATTTTGGTACGGAACCCTAATATTGAAAAATGACACAAAACCATACACCGATAAAAAAAAAGTCGGATTAATTTGAAAAGTTCAAAATGTTACAAATGTGTATGTGACGAAGGCTCAAAATGTTATTCAAGCCTCATATTGACACAGCTCCAATGGCCCCAATAAAATAGCTATTTGAAACAAAAATCCTTTGGCAAACATACCGTTATTAAATTCAGAGTTTGCATAGCGTCGGGATCATCAGAGTGAGGACCAAATATTAAAGTTGGTCTAAAGAAATATATTGCGCGGTTACCGCAGGATTAACTCGATGTCAACACTGTCCCGCTTACTCTGTACACTGCCGTGCAGAATAACTAGGTCATTTTACCTACAAAATCTAAAATTTTCTTATATCTTAAAAGACAAGTAATTCATCATCATCATTTGCCTAGCCTTTTCCCAACTATGTTAGGGCCGGCTTCCAGTCTAACTGGATGCAGCTGAATACCAGTATTTTACATGGAGCCTATCTGACCTTCACAACCCAGTTACTGGGTAATACGATACTCCTTGGTAAGACTGGTTGTCCGACTTTCGGGCTTCTGACGACCCGTAACGACTGCCAAAGATAAAGGAATGACAGCCGGGAGCAACGGCTTAAGATGCTTTCTGAGGCATGGACCCCTCCATGCCTCAGAAAGCATCTTCATCATTTCAGAAGATGGCCACCAGCAGCATATCATCATCATCTCAGAAGATGGCCACCCATCAACGGGACAACCTATCGTAGAGACAAATAGGTGTCTTGTTTTAACCTAACGAATTACGTGTAATAAATACTTGGAAACCAAGAAACAAAATTATTTTTTGTTAAAAAAAACTATTTTATTTAAATGATAAATAGGTTATTAATTCAGACCTAATTTTCAATAGGTATAAAACTAACTATAAACACAATGTTAATTCACCATCCTTCGTTTATTTTTATTTTCTAATTGTTTTACCTATCCCATATAAACATAATTAGTCATATTTTTTGTTTACTTAGGTACGTCATCTTTTGTTTTATAAAATAAGCATTTAAAAGTTAAGCAGTAGGTTACGTAACTAGCGAAAACAATAAAATTTTGGTTTCAATGGAAAACTACATATTATTGTGTTTTATTTTTTTAACAAAATCTCACAGTAAGTATTTTATTGTAATATTTTATAGAATAACAAACATGATACTCGTAGCTAACAATACATTAAAAAGATTCATTACATCAACTAGTCACGCTTTATGACCACATTCACGCTATACCTAACAAAGTTAATACTTTGCTTGCTTGAGCTGTAGGGATTTTAAAACTAAACCTTGGTGCAGTATTAACTGCACAAAGGTTTAGTTTTAAAATTCCTACAGCTCAACTCAACACCATTTTAGGTGCTCTTCGCTTACGTAGGACATGATTAAATTTTAAAAATTGTCATTCTATCAAGATCATACTTCAGGTAATGTTGCTAGTATATGTTCACAAGAGTACCCACAGTTTGCCAAATAAATGGCAACATTTGCGAGTTTGAAAGCTACCACTTTTTTGCACGGAAGTGTAAGAGGTTTATACAAGGGTTTAACTAACTGACGGTAGTCTGGGTTGATTTATTTGTCTTTAGCTGTAATTTATATTCTACGCTATTGAAATCAGCGTAGAACGGAGAAGTTATTGGCATATAATGATAAGTTCCTCTTCCTTTGGCAATTGTATCACTTCTGTTTTTTCTCACATAAAATTTTAATTTCTTAATTACGAGTACAGTCATGAGCAAAAGTATGTATACACTTGGCTTTATTCAAAGTCCATTTTCTCCTTTATTTTTGAATGAAATTTTATATTAGTAGGAACATAGTATTTTCGAACCCATAGGTATATGTAAAGTGTCGTATTTCAACGTTGCATTCGTTATTTCGTAAAAAAATCGCCATTTAAAGTTGCCGAGTGTTGACATATTGGTGCTCGTGACTGTACATACCCTACTTAACAACCACTTATTTGTCATTTACAAACATAATTCCAAGACAATTAGGTTATCTCTTTCATGAGAGATTTTTCATAATACTAAGCGTCAAAATTTATGGTGGCTCTGAAGTGCACTACTCGCTGCGCAGTACCTCACCTCTCACCCCCGCTTTCACGTGAATTTGTTACTGCCCAGTGACTCGCCTCATCTTCTGAGTCACCATAAAGTTGGCATCGGGCTGTACTTACCGCCGAAAAGCGGAAACATTATGTCATGTACTTTTTAAGGGCCAACTTTTATCAACGTTGATTTCGGACTTAGCATTTACTAAACGACAAGTCTCTTGAATGAATAGGAACTACAAACAAGCAATTCCAATAATACTACTAGGTAATACTTCAAGTCAGTGAGTTTCAAAAACATATTCCCAGTAATACCTAGGTAGGTTTGTAGGTGCTCCAATTACGTGAGGCTTTTGGGTCAGTACACATACGATTGCGGCTTAATGTCATTCTTCAGGCTCAATTTCAGCTAGAAAAGAAACCTTACAAATAGGAACGAAAATATCTAGGGTTGTTAGGTAAACGGTTGCTCTAAATTAATTGTCTTCATTATTATGAACAAACTGACTACGGGACCAATACCACAGTATAAAGATCATACAGTATTGTAACTCGGCCGTAACCTTGAAATAAATGCCTACAGCCGCGCGGTACGTAAACATGCGATAGGGCTGCCCGCCTCCAGCATTTTAATTACATTTGCCTACTTTGTGTTTCCATTTAGTTTTGTTATTGTATTTTACTGTGTGTACATAAATATTAATAATAAAAACCACGTCTTTACTTTGAATTTTACAAACTAACAAAACAAAACACACATGCCCCGAGGTTTTAACACAAGCGTACCTACCGTATAATGATTCATGAACCGCCTATAACTACCTATTTCACTCGTGTCTATCACTTTCCTTTACTCTATTCACTTTATTTATTAATCCAGACATCTTTTTTTTCGGGAGATAAAAGGAAATACTTATCCATTAAAAAGACACACATTATGTACCTACCTACTAGTAAGTAAAATTATTTTATAGTCTTACCTTTCAGAGTTTCCAGGTAATCTAAAAAAAGTTATCTCTGGATGCGTTATTGACGAATTCATGCAACCAAAAACAGCACAATATATCCTACTCGTCATATTAAATATGTACTTCAATTTATTTTGCGCGGTTATTGTTAAAAAAAAAATGGTTGCCTGTAAAGTCGGTTTTACGGGCGAAGATTTTACGTGACAACGACCGATCATCCGATCATAGTTGAGTGGGAGAGAGACGCAAGGCATTCGGCGGGCCTCTCTCTCGTTCGGTGACTCATCGTAACGTTACCGAGCGTTACACTTTTTCATAAGTGACTCCCAGTCGCAACCTAATTTAAGACGTTGTCACGTCAAAACAACACACCGTCCGTTCGTCACTGCGGCACAGTCGCGACTGTCTGCATGCCAAGCGCATGCCGAGGTCGAGGCGCGTAGGTATAGCTCGCGTTTCGTCCGTTTGTATGAAGTCGAAATACTGTATATCTTTATACTGTGCCAATACTGAAATCGCGAAAAAAAGAATCAATGTTTCGCTAGGTAATGTAAAGGTTGCCTGCAAAATGCGACCTTACGTCGTTCAGGTAGAAAAATAACTGGTTCCATTCGGTCACTCAAGCGAATAAGGAATTAGCTTTTAAAATAAATGATTAGGATTTTGTTTAAAAAAAAACAAGAGGGATATATTAGACGCTTCTTCGAGTTTAATATTATATCCCTCTTGCTTTTATATAATACTAGCTGCGCCCCGAGATTTCACCCGCGTAAGGGTCGATCCCGTGGGTATATCGGGATAAAAAGACCAAATTTTATCAAAATTGGTCCATCCGTTTGAGCGTGAAGAAGTAACAAACATATAAACACACCCCCACACACTCACAAACTTTCGCCTTTATAATATTAGTGTGATTATCATAACATTGTTCTACTGTTAGCACTCCTCCAGTGCAGCAGTGCTGGTTTTTTTTCGCGAATTCATGGTTGGTCCCATTATTTAGTAATAGTTGTTCATAATGATGACAACATCGACTCATAGTTTTCAGTAAAGTAAGTCACACCTAATAGATAGCTCCTGAAATAAAGTATGCGCCTGTAAAAAGGCGCAAAAACTAGTCTATTAAACTGTAATCTTCGTCTGAAATGCAAATCAGTCGAAAAGTAGCGAAGTTTTTATCGGACTTTTATCACAAACTTTTATTAGACCACTTAAAATGCTAATGGCCTGGCTATTACATCATTCACGTCTCTAAGGAAACTATAAAGTTTAGTAATTATCTTTAGGATTAACTAGGAGTTGGCTCTCTAAATTTCAGTAAGGAGTGAAACTGTTTTAAGTAGAGTAAATTATTTTGCCTCTTAAACGTCGCAAATACTCCAATCTCTTTGGAACTTATTATGTTTTAGCCGTTTGGGTTTGAAACACTAGGGCCATGGGGCCCGAGTGCCCACTTAGTATTTTCAGACATCGCCAAGCGGTTGGTCGACTCTTCACGTGACCAGAGGGCTGACCTATTTTTTGCCTAAAGAATCAGCATCGCCATACAACGTGGCAATGCTGCCAGCCTTTTGGGCAAGTTTCCTGTTGACAGCGATGCGGACGAATTTTTGGATGCCCTTTGATTATTTCCCCTCCTTTTTATATACTTGTTTATTTAACAAAAGATAAGTATGCAGGATCGTCGGATATAGTTGAAGTTTAATAAGAAACCGATGGATGTTGTCGACTGAAATTTAATATGATAAATGAGCTGTTTGTTTTCTATTAATAAAATAAAATAGTATTAATAGAAAACAAACGATCGACCGATGGATGTTGTCGATCCTGCATGCTTATCACTTTTGTTGACTGTACAAGTGAAGATGATGCAGATGATGAATTATGTCCTCCTAAAACATCCCCTCCCGGCGGCGGCGTTTCTACTCACATCAGGAACCCATACTCTTCGATGAGACGGTGTTGTAACTTTGTCTCCAAAGTCGTCAACACGTCAGCAGATCCGGTCAAGAGTTTTCCTAAAGGCTCCTACAAACAAGCGCGACACGCGACGCGAATCGAAGAAAGAAAGTTTTTCTTTATTTATTATAAAGAAAAACTGTTTATTCTGCACAAACAAAACGCACATTGCATATAAAAAAAAAAGACAAATATACACACACAACGTAGTCAAAAGCATCGTACTCAAGCTTAAAAAATGTTGACAATTTTCATTTTCAGGGCCAGGGACCAAAGACAACACATTATTTTATTAAATGACATTGACAATTTGAGATTGACATTTGAACAATCGCACCTGTTTGTAGGAGTCCTAACGGGGGTTTACAACACGTTAACGATGGTTTCATTGACTCTTTACCAACAAAGAAATCCTGTGAGTAGTTATAACAGCAAACGATTTAATTACCACTGAACCTTGACAAACGACCTGAATACCTTGGAAACTACTACATTCGGCATTTTAAACACGCTCCTTATCTTGTAAGAGATCTCATTTTTATTCTTTACTAGCTGCACCCCGCGGTTTTACCCACGTAAATGTCGATCCCGTGGGAATATCGGGATAAAACTTTATATGTGGAAGCTTGTAATTAGCAAATTTTTCTGCCTATGAATGATTTTTAATTGTGTTGTTAGTCTGTAAGCTTTCTGTAAAATATAATAAATAAATTAAAAAAAGTAGCCTATATGTTAATCCAAGGTGTCAGCTACCTCCAAACAAAATGTTATCAAAATTGGTCCAGCCGTTTGAGCGTGAAGAAGTAACAAACAAATAAACACACACACTCACAAACTTTCGCCTTTATAATATTAGTGTGATTAAAATAACCTGGTTCTTAATAATTCATTACAATGACATGGATCTTTGACAGTCGTTACGGGTAGTCTGAAGCCTGAAAGTCTGACAACCAGTCTTATCAAGGGCTATCGTATTACCTAGTAATTGGGTTGTGGAGGTCAGATAGGCAAGCGCTTCATGTAAAATACTGGTATTTAGCTGCATCCGGTTAGACTGGAAGCCGACCCCAACATAGTTGGGAAAAGACTAGGCAGATGATGATGAGTTACAATATTCACCTTACTAAATCCTTGACTTCGGGAATTCATAAAGACTACAATACAAAAAAAAAAACATAATTTTAATGCAATTTTTACCTATAAATCATGCAATCATGTGTTACTTGAACATCTACAAAATTAATAGCTACTAGTGGTTTTTTCCACGATTAACCTCAATGAACAAGAAATTGATATGCGTGCCCCAAATAGGTACCATACTATGTTAAGGGCAAATCATTTATCTAACCGAAAAACAAATGAAATATTCGAACAAATGCGATTATGATTAGACAACTTAATTAACGGGACTGCAACAATTTTATGTATATACTACCTTCTGCCCGCGACTTCGTCCGCGTGAAATTTCTTGTACCCCCACCCCGTCGCAACACTTATTATTATTACCTATTTAAAAAAAACGTTGCCCCACACTAGGAATTACTCCTGTATTGTGGGTGCGTTTACAAACATTTAAACTCACATACACAAACAGCCAGATCCGGAACAACTACTTGTAGGTCATACAAATGTTTGTTCCGTGCGTGAATCGAACCCGCGACACGCAGCGCAGCAGTCAATCGCTAAACCACTGCGCCGTCCGTGCCGTCGTCGTGCCGTGACTTCGTATTCGCTTCATTCTGACTTTTTTTTCTTTTTGCTCGGCTCCTAAGGGTCATAGCGTGATATTAAATAGCCTATAGCCTTCCTCGAGAATTGGGCTATCAAATTCAAAAAGATTTTTTCAAATCTGACCGGTAGTTCCAGAGATTATCGCGTTCAAACAAACAAACTCTTCAGCTTTATTATTAGTATATATATACTAGCTGCTGCCCGCGACTTCGTCCGCGTGAAATGTATGTTCTGCCCGCGCTGTCACTTCGTTTTCGGTTAGCGATCTTACTGACTTTTTTTCTGTTTACTCGGCTCCTAAGGGTCATAGCGTGATGTTAAGTAGCGTAACGCCTTCCTCAAGAATTGGGCTGTCAAATGCAAAAATAATTTTTCATATCCGTTGGGCAGTTCCAGAGATTAGCGCGTTCAAACAAACAAACTCTTCAGGTTTTTTATTATACTCTTCAAAGATCTTATACTTACAATCATCAACAAATATATTTCGAAAAAGATTATTACAGGATTTTATGTTGATAAAAAACTCTATGGCCCATAACTCCTTAATAGGTACCAACTCTTAACATCTTACACACGTGATAACTTTTAAACGAAATATCCGATTGAGATGAAGCAAAAAGTATTTTACTTCTTCATAAATACTCTTGATAACATAATGCTTAATTTCGATAAAGGTTAATATTACGATACATATTTAACGTAGTTTTTTTTTCTTCAGACGATTTAATAATTATTTTGAACACAAAATCGGTTATTGTGATTAAACCATGATAGCTAGATATATGTTCTCGCGGACTTTTTTGTAGGTCTTAATGGGCTCTACAAACCCGTAGTACATTATTTTGTTCTATTGTCAATAGTTTTTGCAGCGCACGCAAAAATAGGTTTTCGATTTTACACCTTGTGTTACAAAATAGCAATTTTATTACGGATCCCTAATTTTGAAGAAAAAAAATATAGCCGCCTTCCTCGATAAATGGACTACCCAACACTAAAATAATCATTCAAATCGGACCAGTAGTTCCAGAGATTAGCGCGTTCAAACAAACAAACAAACAAACTCTGCAGCTTTATAATATTATATATAAGTATAGATTTATAATATTAGTATAGATATATATATAGATTGTATTGTTTATTCGATAATTATATTACCGTGATAATTATGTAAGTATAAACCTATGCTTTGTATTTATGCGTTTAAAATAAATAATCGAGACGGGAGGAGATGTTTCCCTGCTGACACCGTCTGAACAAAAACAGGGTATAAAAGGCGAACGGAGAAGAAACCTCGTAGTACCTAACCTAGCACACTCTTTTATTATTTCAAAAACCTAAAATTAAATTAACCTATCATTCAATACGATACCTACTACCTATTCTTATTTGAAGTAAACAATCGACAAATAATTTAAAAATTGAACTTATTGGCCGGTACTTACCTACGCGCGGAATTAATCAGTGAATTCGTAGCGACAATCAAATCCTTTGATTGCATCCATCGGCCGACATAATTTTTTTTGAAGTGAAAACTTCTTTATGCGCGTTGGGAATTTTGTGAGATGTGAAAAAACCATTGAACCCGCGACACGGCTACCGTAACCGACACCTCTGTTTTATGTTTTAGCCATTATAAAGACATCAACGCGCGGCACATTTTCTTTGGGAAGAATGGCCTTCAAACATATTCATAAAATTACTATGCTTTTTCAAGTTTTCACTTCTGTCGGCACTCCTAGAGACAGTTTTCTTTTTTTTGTAAAATAAAGATATTTCTTTTTTTTGGTTTCTTCTCTGTTCACCTTTTATACGCTGTTTTTGAGTAGGAGGCGTTAAAAAAGCCAGCCGATACATTTGAAATATTTCCAACATCAACTTCCAAATGAGTATCATGAAACTTAATTAGACTATTACTTAATAAAAGATGGAGGAATTGTGAAGACATAAAATAATGCGAATAATAAATTATAATTTATTAATAAGTTGAACACAAATGGCGAAGTTTAACGCGTAAATTATTAACTACGATGGGAAACATTGATCTCAGAAACTTTGCAATTAACACCGAAAAGAAACTTCTTGAACATTACAACGTAGACAGGTTGGTACAAACGCCAGCACATTAAGCTACCCGAAACTTTCAAATTTTCTCAATCTACTTTGAACCTTATCTTCTAGCGATAAAGTTGAAAATCTAATAAAGAAATTTGACATATTGTAGTAGGTTGATGTGCCCAAATAATATACCTAAGTAGTGATTATTACTAGAAATTAGGTCGTAGATTAGAACCCAGACAGAACCTTTGTGTAAATTATTTCATCACCACTGCTCTTAAAGCGGTGAAGGAAAACAGCGTAAGGAAACCACGATGTCCTAGAACCAAAAATGCACCAATGCGCGGAGCAAACGTAAGGTAAATTGGAACGACTTTAAAATTAAAAGATACACAATATACGAGTATATTTACTTTAATTTTCAAATAATATTTACTTAGCAAAAAAACAAAATCGCAAAATTTTAACCAAAATGCTTTTCGATTCAAAAACAGTTCACGTAATGTTTACGTCGCGCGTTTGTGTTAGTAGGTACCTACCTCAGGAATCCGGCAAAGCTATAAGTAATATAAATCACGTACGTTAATGAACAACGAGTAGGTATCTATAGTATTAATTTAATTGCGGTTTCTGGTGAACTTGGCTTAGAAAGGCTATGAAATCTGATCCTAGTCGTGCACTGAAGTTCCGGTACTTTTGCATAAGTAGGTAGGTAACTTAATAAAAATATTAGTATTTTTTGTTCAAATTAAATTATTTTATCATTGAAGGGGCAAGATACGGGGGCGACACTGAAAGTTATTAGAACATAGAACTAGCCACTTGTAAACGATAGCTATAATAAAAAAAAATGTTAAAATTTTGAAAATGGAACTCTTTGCCAATAATAAATATATTGTGTTTGTGTATGTATTTTATTCATTTTTCATTTGTTTACGATTTGACGGCAAATTGAAAATTGTCTGTGTCACGTCAGCATGAATTTAACGCGTGAAAATTTTCGTACAATGATTTTTTATGACTTTCGATCTCATTTAAGTCAACAAGAAAGTTATGATAGACTTCGATTGACCTTTCACGATGAAGCCCCATCTCGTGCCACTGTTTACAACTGGTTTAATGAATTTAAACGTAGTTGCACTAATCTCACCGATGATCTGCATGAGTTACGGCCTTCTACGGCGACGACTGAAGATAACATCAGTGTTGTGCGGCGTATGATAGAGACTGGTAAAAGAGTGACTTATCAGCAGATTCGGACAAGCTTAGGCATCGGTATGAGTCAAGTGCACAAAATCCTCCATGAACATGTAGCGGTCAGGAAGTTGTGCCCGGTGGATACCCCATAATTTGACAGAGGCCCAAAAACTCTGTTGTAGATTGGTGTCGTGAAATGGTTCAAAGATTTAACGGAGGTGACTCAAATGATGTGTTTGACATACTTACGGGTGACGAAAGCTGGATTTATTGTTATGATCCTGAAACTAAGAGACAGTCTGCTGTCTGGGCGGTTCCGTCTGAGGAGTTGCGAGTCAAAGCGTGGGAAAAAAGATGGTGGCCTCGTTCTTCGGAAGGACAGGTCATTACGCAACAATTGTTATAGAGGATCGAAAAACAGTTACTGCAGAGTGATACACTAACAATTGCTTGACACTTGTCTTGGAAACAATTCGGGAGAAACAACCTCGCAGTAGGATCCTCCTTCAGCACGACAACTCCTCGTCGCACACCGCCAAGCAAACAATCGACTACTTGGCGACGGACGTCAGACGTGGAATTACTGGGTCACCCGGTATAACCCCGACCTCGCACCTTGCGATTTTTATTTATTTCCGAAAACTTTCAGTGTCACCCTCGTAGTCAGTAAGGTTGTAATACTGAGTCCTAATTGCATAACACACTTTCATCACAATTCGAAGGATTTTGAAGGGATTTTCTAAACCATTTCTGCACATGTTTAAACAATGTGTCTGCATAATAACGCAATTAATGAATTGTCAAAATGTGTCGAAAGTGGAGTCTTATAATCGTAACTTCATTGATATTGATATTTTTGTATGTTCCAAATCGAAATTTAAGTCTAATGTTTTTAAAATTTTATCTAATGATAATAAGAAATAGTGTGAGTCCTTTAATCTAAATTTAATTTACTTCAAACATTTTAATTATTTTTATTAATGAATTGTATTGTACTGTCAAATCCTTTTTTTTTTTCCTGTCTTCATTCTTATTTGTGATAATAAGGAACAATCCCTTAACCTTATCCAAATATTAATTTATATATATATATTTTGTTTTTAATAATTAATTTATTATATTGTTTTAATAATCAATTTGTTCATATAACTGAGTAATGCTAATCTAGTGGCACTTTTAACTTATTCTAATTGTGTTAATATGCGGATAATGTAGTGGGCTGCAATATTGTTAATACTACTTATGTGTCTAATTGTTATTTGTAAACATTTTATATTGTAGCTGTTTATTGTCCCAAAATAAAATAAAATAAAATGTTGTATTGCCATAGTAAATGTGTTACGCAACAACCCCACAGGTCTCTCCTGAATGCAGTGTTACTCCCAGAAACTGACAGTTAATCTTATGCTAAATGCTAAATCGATATCACCGAGTTATAATTCTAGTTGATGCAACATGTTGTTCCGTTTAGTATCGCTAGTATCAATCACGGTCAAGTATCATGCATAATTTCCACGTACAGTACCTGCACACACCGACACACGCAATGTATTACAAGTTACAAAATGGGGAAATCTGAAGCTTACTTCAAATAGAAGCAACTCTGTACTAATACCTAATAAAGCTGAAGAATTTGTTTGAGCGCGCCAATCTCTGGAACTACCTATAATACCTACATAGCCCAATTTTTGAGGAAGACTATAGGCTTATTTAACATCACGCTGCGACCCTTAGGAGCCGAGCAGAAAGAAAAAGTCAGAAATCGCTAAGCGGCGATGCGATGCGACGGGGTATGTCGGGAAAACAAGAAATCGCGGGCAGAGGCTAGTGCATACGCAACACGCGCGTGCATGCACGGTTTTGGAAAAAGCCTTCAGAATCTACATTTTTAAGTATGTAAGTACGCAATATCCTGCCAACAACATTTAATTTCATTGATCAGGTTACTTAAATGTAAGTACCTACATTATTTTAGATAAGAACTGTACATTGTAAATTATATTCAAGTTACACCAGTTGATCAAGTTATGCAGGATGTGGTAGCATTTTGTATTTCATGACAGCAATAAAATGAGTAATTCATCAACTCGTCCTACATGCCTATATTTCATTCTGCAAGTCGTGCATCAAGATGTAAGCAAGTTAAAAAAATATGGATATTACGTGATCAAGTTTGAACGTTAATATATCGGAAACGTGACACTACGGGGTTTAAAATAAAAAATAAATAAAAATAATTAATTTCAGACAAAAAAAGTCCAAAGGCAAGGCAAGGTTGTCAGTAACAAGAATTTAGCTTATAACTAATGTTAGTAATTAAAAAATAAACAAAGAAGAACCTGGACACACAGCCTACCCCTGCAGAGTATGCTCATCGGTCTCGCAACACATGGAATTCAGTGAACTTACTGAGCAGAACAATATCGGTTCTCTCGCCAATCATCTTCAGGACGCTATTCGGGCTCCCCCGTACTCGTCGTACCACCGACGCAACTTTTTTACGCATAATTGCGAAGAAGTCATCTACGCTGGCGTCAGCAAACATGCCGGATGCACTGCAACATCGAGGGAGCCGAAACAGAGCCCTGAACACATTATTATACTGGACGCGCAAGGCATTGTAGGCTTTTTGTGTAAAGTTTGCCCATAGGCCGCTCGTGTAGAAAGTCTGTCAGAATGCCTTGAACATTTTTATTTTAACAGGAGTACACCGAGCGAACCTGTGTGCCAACATACAAACACATATTACCACGCACCGACAATGCCCTGCGCTCCCTCTCAATGCCTAAATCATCACTCAAATTTTCAGTTATAATGTGTCCTAGATATTTAGTTTAGACTTATTATATTTTCTGTTTGCATGGATGTCGGCTATCGATTTATATAGGTATCAAGCGTGGCCGCCATTTTGAAAAAAAAAGCAAAATGGCGCGACAATGGGTGCATATAAAAATCTTCAATACCCGTTTCGTATTAGGTTTTAGTTTGTA
Source organism: Oligia fasciuncula (assembly GCA_963082905.1). Classification (NCBI taxonomy): domain Eukaryota; kingdom Metazoa; phylum Arthropoda; class Insecta; order Lepidoptera; family Noctuidae; genus Oligia; species Oligia fasciuncula. Next base: position 2,212,116 of record OY720392.1, on the reverse strand, counting down.
AGAACGATTGATAATACAGCCGCGGTGATGTAAAGAAGAAAAAAATAAAAAGAAAGAAGAAGACCTTCAGAAGGTGGCTGGGACGGAATGGATGCGGAAGGCGGAAGACAGGGTGTTGCGGAGCAGCCTAGGAGAGGCCTATGTCCAGCAGTGGACTGCGATAGGCTGACTTGATTGATTTGATTGATGATGAAAAGACGTTCGCTTGAAAAAAAATCACATAATTTAGCGTTGTATGAGTTTAACACGCAACACACATACTACAGTACCAACTGAAGCGAGGGCCTTCCATATTTTAAAGTATGAATCATGTACAGTCAAGAAAACAGTTTGGTGTACGAGCAATATACAATCGTCTTAGCACTTAGCTAGCAATATAGTATTAAATGTTAGGGTATGATGTGAAACCCTCCATTCTTCCCAGACGGAGGGTATCCATGAGGATTTCCTCACAAAAAAAAATGAGTATGACGAGAGTTATAAGAGCCTTCCCAAACTGTTCTAATAACTATTTACAATCCTAATATCACCCCTTACTTGCGATACCAATCAACCTTTCCTGAACAGTCAATTCAATTTACATATATACACACACGCATACACATAATCACCCAATCACCATTACAGGCTTTTTATAACCATTTTTAGGATTCCGTACCTCAAAAGGAAAAAACGGAACCCTTATAGGATCACTTTGTTGTCTGTCCATCCGTCTGTCTAGCAAGACCCTTTATCTCGGGAACGCGTGGAGGTATCGAGTTGAAATTAAAATCTTTATACTCAGCTCTACAGTCCCTTCAAGCTGTGAAAAAATATCAAACACCTTAGGTGTTTGATATTTTGTAAATTTGTTTATTTATTATGAGCCTGTGTTGTCCCACTGCAGGGCAAAGGCCTCCCTTCCCTCTTTCCACTTTTCTCGGTCTACTGCGATTGTCGGCCAATCCTTTAAGAAGGAGTCCAGCTCATCCCGCCATCTCTTTCTGGGCCTGCCGCGCAGTCGTTTCCTGCCATTGGGGATCCACTGAGTGGTGGCTTTTGCATATTGCTGCTCCGACATGCGACAGATATGGCCAGCCCAGTTCCACTTTAGTCCAGCAGCTGTGCGGCCAGCGTCCGCTATTTGTGTTTTGGAACGAAGTATAGAGTTCTTAATGCGGTCTGTGAGTTTGACACCTAGTATACTTCGTTCCATAGCCCGTTGGCAGACTCCAAGTGCGGACTTTTGACGCTTTGTAAGAGACCATGTTTGCGCTCCGTAGGTGAGGGTGGGAAGAATGCACATGTCCATGAGCTTTCGTTTTAGTGAAAGCGGGAGAGGTCCTTTCATGAGATGTTTCATCGACCAATAGTTCTTCCAGGCGTTTTCTGTGCGGCGAGCGACTTCTTTGTCCTGTCTCGCCTGGAAGGATACTAGTTGGCCGAGGTAAATGTACTCATGGACATATTCAACCCGCACACCCCCAGTTTCTACGTTGCGTTCGGTGCTGTTCGTCATCAGCTTTGTTTTCGACATGTTCATCGTAAGTCCGACTTGAAGACTGGCGTGGCTCAGTTGTTCGAGCATTTGACCTAGCTCAGCTGCTGAAGAAGAAAAAAGGACAATGTCGTCGGCGAAACGTAGATTGGTCAATCTCCTTTCCCCGACGACAATACCCTTGTCCTGCCAGAGCGGATTTAATGTCTGGAAAACCTCTTCTAGCGTAGCTGTAAAGAGTTTGGGAGTTTAGCGTAGCTGTAAATTTGTTAAAAAAATAAATCCTGTGATAAACTATTTACATATCTACAAAGTACGGAACCCTCGGTGCGCGAGTCCGACTCGAACTTGACCGGTTTTTCATTATTGTTTTCTCCCGTCATGTTTATAATAATATATCCTCCCGGGAGAGGGCTGGCTCTTGTAACGCAGGTTATCAACCTAGCGTTGTAACCCTAATTGCGTATCACACTATCAGTCACAATCTGAATCATTTTGAAGAATATTGCTAATCCATTGCTTTATTTGTTCGAACAATTTGTCAGCTCAATAACGTAAATAACGCAATGAATGTTGAAGAACTGTCAAAATGAAAGCCACTGCTTCAGTAGCAGTAGCTTTCATTTGTGTTACGCAATTACCCCTCTGGTAATATTGGCCTAAACTGTCCTCCCATACCTGTTAACACTGTAATTTGAAAACATTGTAAAAGCCAATTATTTTTAAAAGAGTAACCGAGGAGTTTCTTGCCGGCTCTTCTTCATAGGAAACGACCAATGGAACCGTGCACCTAGCTTCTGACGTTTCATAAGTGCGTAGGTAGGTTTATGTGAAACAAAATATTTTCATTTTGAGCACAAGTGTCAGGGACTTCACACAATTTGTAACCTCTTTCTTATATAATAAAGATTATTATTATCTATCAAATCTATACTGTAAATGTAGGTAAAATTATGCGCAAGTTATTACATAACTCTCTTGTTAACTGTACCTACCCAACTTCCGTTAACTCCCTACCAAATGTCCTTGCTAACCGTACAAACTTAACTACATTATCAACATAGAAGAAGTCGGTTAATCAAACCAGTTGAGTTAATCCTTTGTATTTTTGTTTTGTACTCCAATGAGACCGGACATGTAAAATGTTGATTTTAATATATTTAGTTTCAGTGTTGTGCAGTGTGAGGGCGGCCATTTTCTATGACTCCTATTATGGGACTCCGATATCTTTGGAAGAAGTGAAGAGGCATGACAAGGCCAACACCACTTTGTGAGTTTTTTTTAAATTGTCTATATTAGTGATTTTTATTTAGGACATAACTAATTTAATTAGCCGCCTTTTCTCTCTTTATTACGTTACTATTATAAAACAAATTAGCTGTCCATTAATTTTGACCGTGTTGGTATTATCTTGCACTTTTCTATAAAACAGCAGTTTATTTTTAATAAGTGACGAAAACTTTCTACGCTAGACGGGGGGGGGGGGGGGGGGGTCTAGAATCATGTGCTGAATGATTTCTTTTCTTTTCATTGCTGAATGAATCCTCGAATTCTTCAGCAGAATTGTCCGAAAGGGTTACAGCTGCCCCGGAACATCAAGGGCTAAGGAAGAAACACGGGAGGGTTTTAGTCAGTAAGAGTCTGACACTCCCTTCCGCTCCACCCAGACCGGGAGGGGTCATTTGTTGATTACCAATCCTCAAAAAAAAAAAACCTCGAAATAAAATATTATTCCTTTAAAAGAGTCAGCCCCTAATCCTTGAGAATATGTTCAAGAGGTGTTAAATTATTATTATATTTAAAAAAACATTTTGTTCTTTGTGGCTCTAGTAGCACTTTCATCTATGTCATCTCATCTTTATCTACCTATACATTTACACATACACACATCAAAAGTGTCTAGGGATCAACATATATTTTTGCAATAACTTTTCTCCTGATTGATATTAATTAAAATTTTCTTTAAGGATTCATCAAATAAAGTGTTTTCGTTTGTCACAGTAACGATAAACCAAGTCACCTTTGCATTAATAAAGAAATTTGCCATTTTCCTAATAAAGGGATTTTTGACATTTGAACCACTAACACAAAAGTTCGAAAAAAAGACTGAAATAACAGTTTTCTTTAAAATTTTATTGGGTAACTTAAACAATTAATAATCCGTGTTTCTACCGCGAACACTAACAACACAAGAACATCGGTTTGGCATACTCAAAATGAGTTCATCCAAATCACGCTGTGGAATGGCCGCCCATGTTCGTTGCAACAACAAAAAAAGGTCTTCTTGCGACTAGATACCCTCCATATTCGGCAGAGCTCTTCTCTGTAGCATATCCCATGCATGCTCAATCGGGTTCAAGTCTGGCGACTGAGCAGGCCAGGGCAGGACATTGATGTTAGCTGCGGCGAGAGTCTGTCTTACAACTCTTGCGGTGTGCGGTCGTGCATTATCATGCATTAACTGAAATAAGGGACCGATTTGCACTTGTAGAGGAACGATGACGTCTGATACAATCGTCTCAGCATAAATTTGAGCGTTGAGGTTGCCTCTGATCCAAATCAACTCAGTTCTTCCGCCGATCTAAATACCCGCCCATACCATGATGGTTCCACCACTATAAGGATGGACTTCCTGGCAGGATTTTAATCGCTGTTGGCGTCCAGGGGTTCTCCAGTGTCGTATACGTCTTGTATCCGGTCTCATACCAAAACGAGACTCATCAGAAAAGCACACGAAACGCCATTGTTCTTCTGCCCAATTTCTGTGTTCAAGAGCCCATTGATATCGAATCCTACGATTGTGCATTGCTATAGGTGGTACCCGTAGCGGTCTTCGGGAATGAAGGTTCACTTCATGCAAGCGGTTTCTGACTGTTTGGTCGCTAATTAAGTTCCCTGAAGAGTGATGAAGCCTCACGGCTAACATCATGGCGGTTATTGTTGGAGCTCTTCGAGTTAAGATTTGAATGTATCGGTCTTGTCTCCGTGTGGTGCAGCGATACCGTCCTCCATGGCGCTCAGCCACGGTACCAGTGCTTCGGTAACGTGTCCAAAGTCGACTGATAACACTCTGACTTGTATTCAGAGCTAAAGCCACAGTACGTTGCCGGGAACCAGCTTCTATCATTCCCACGGCTCTGAGCATTCCTTCCCTGCTTAAATGACGTCGCCGCTCCATAATAACGTTGGTTTTAATCAGTAGTAGGGAAACAGTAGCACTAATAATGTCTTCAATGCGTTGTATGTTTTTATAGGGAAAATATTGACAGCTGATTTTCATCTTTTACTCGAATTTGATTCACAGTTCCTGATTCAAATTATGAAATGCACCAAAAAGGATCCATATAAATTTATAAAATCATAAATTTATTACAAAGCCACATCTCAATCTCAAGAAATCCGCATAAAAATGCTTGATCCCTAGACACTTTTGATGTGTGTATAATTAAATAGTAACGTAGGTAGTCAAACAGTACATGAATATTTTTGAATAAAGTAATAAATTGGTACAAGATGCAGGGAGGCCTTTGCCCTGCAGTGGGACAGAAATGGCTGATAATAATAATAATAAATAAGATGCAGCAAAGATGATGATGAAAAAATATAGCTTTTACATTTATTGTCCGTTTGTCTGGATGTATCTTCCGGATTGGCGCAAAAACGGCTAAACGGATTCGGACGAAATTTGGCACACACATATATTATAACCTGGATTAACACATAGGGTACTTTATATATTTTCCAACAGTCACGCGGGACTTTAATTTTTTCAATGTTCAATTATAAAATCTTCGTACTTTCTAGTTGTAAATAACAAGGCGAAAATAAGTACGAAAATGTGCTGACTGTTCTAATTATTTTTTATTTAACTTCTCGGAGCTAAAATATTAGTAATAATTGTTCTGTAGTTGGTGTGTGAATGAGGTACAACCATGTGATCCTCACGAAGGCAGGAGAGTGGATGGCACCTGCAACAACCTCCAACACCCTCAGAGGGGAGCCACACATACTCCCTTTGCGAGGGTATTGCCTCCAGTATATAGTAAAAGTAAGTGAGAGTTCGGTTATGATGCCCTTAATAAAGTTTTTCTAATCTAAAGAAAAGAAAAAGTCTATTGGCAAATAATAAAGAAGACGGACTGACAAAAATAAACAGGACCTGCAAAGGAGCGCAAGGCATGGATTGTATACGCAAATATTAGAGCCGGCTAAAGATTCTCGTTTGTGGGCAACGATTGATTTCAACACTTTTGATTTCCCTTTGAAGAAAATTATAATAATGCAGTTGTATACATTCTCTTCCTCTAAGAACAAATACATACACTAAGGTAAACGCGGGTGTAGTCGACAGTGACCCAGAAGTCGTCAAATTGTCTAAAAACTTCAATATCTTTTTCTACTAAATATTTAATTGGCCGATTTTTATGGCAACATATTTTTGGTAACATATTGCACAATTAAAATAACAACACTGAGTTTTAACTGTAATGGTGGCTGAAATATCTTACTTACAAAGTGTGTCCCAAATTTTTTTTAATGTTTTGCAAGTTTAACTGCTCAATGTCAAACTCACCGCGCAGTTTTGTTTTTTGATTTACGAACCTTGAGTGGGGTCTACGGTAAGTCTGATCGTTTGATGAATTAGTTAAGTTAATTTGCTAATGATGTAACTTGAAGTTTAGAACAGTTTTATCATAAAAGTATTTTTTTTCGAACGTGACATCTATTGGTACCTAAAAATTCCTACTTGACCCAAAACTCGTCATTTTAAGTGCTTTTTTTGACGATTACTGGGACCCGCTCAATAGTTGTCTTTAAACTCGTCATTTGAACCTTATGCTTCAGTGATAAAGTTGAAAATCTATTAAATTAATTTGACAGATTGTAATAGTTTGATGTGCTTGGCGTCTGTACAAACATATATAAGGTTTGGACTACATTTGCCAATAAAACTGGGTTTCTCTTAAACTGTTTTCGCTTCGCTCACTCATTGCTTGAGTAAACATGATCTGCTTATTCGTGTCTAGAAAGGTCTCGCTTCGCTCGCTGTACCTATCGTAAACATGCTCCACTCACATGGCCCGTAAAAAGTATTCTCAGTTCTAACCTAAACTGCCTTATTGAGAAAGGTATCTCTAGCTCATTGATGCTCCAACATTAACTCACTCAGATTGAGCGCGGTTGGTACAGTTCCAATCAAATCCTCACCTATATCTTCTTCTCTTCTTTTTTTCTTTGTTTTTTTTACTGTCTTCTGCCGTTGAAACTTCCTAATGTTCTCGTAATCTTGATGCATGCACGCACTTGCACTATGACACGGTACCGCCGCGCGCCGATTAATAACTTGACGATTGTCGATGATTTTTTTAAGTTTTGAATAATCTGAATATTTTAAAAAGCAGCCCCCCAAGCTCTTGATCTAGCTTATAACTAGAAGGCTTATTGTGTTACATACGACTTAAAAGTTTCTTTGGTTGGCTTTTTTATAATTTCGAGCAGATTTACAGTCGATAAGAGGTGAATTACTTTTTACTCAAAGGCTTCTGTAAAAAAAATATATACGGTTTCCGATACTGCCTTAACCATTGTATTGCCCGAGACTGGAGTTAGTTGCATTGCACTACCCTATAAAGAAACCTTTCACCGTACTTATGTGATAATTTTCAGTTTTATGCAGATTTACGGTCTATATATGAGACGATATCTTTATATTTTTTGCTACTTGCTGCAGATTTTCTTTCGTTTTTTGATACTGCCGTAGCTTTTGTATTTGCTCGGCACTGGGCTTTTGAGATTCGTTGCATTCCTTATAATGCAAGCTTACTTTGATTGAGTTTTTTTTCATTTCTGGCCAGATTTACGGCCGGTGTACATTTGAAATTACTTTGCTATGGTGGAGGGTTTTCGAGCAAGCATATGCAGGGCGAAAATTTGATAGCTGAGTGGGTGCGGCATGACGAGATAACACCGAAAATATTTTTGGCAAAGTTTCTGATGGGAGCCCCGTGGTCAGGAATTCACTTTCAGATTTAAAAAAAGGCCAAATTAAAGTGATTAACAGACGCGTTGATTTTCGTATGATCATGTGCGGCCTAACCCATCATTCATCATCATCATCATCATTTCAGCCAAAAGACGTCCACTGCTGGACATAGGCCTCCCCCAAGCACTTCCACTTCGACCGGTTCTGTGCTTCTCGCATCCAACGGGTTCCTGCGGCCTTCACAAGGTCGTCGGTCCACCTTGTGGGAGGCCTTCCAACGCTACGTCTTCCGGTACGTGGTCGCCACTCCAGAACCTTTCGGCCCCATCGGCCATCTGTTCTGCGAGCAATGTGCCCTGCCCACTGCCACATATGTTAACCCATATCGACTTAAATAAACAAATCTGATGAGTAAATTGTGGGTTTTCCTTAAATCTGACTTTAAAAACTGAGATTTAGACAATTTTTAATAAAAGTTATTCTGTGCAATAGTGTTACATGTCCTGATAGTGAATATATGTATAAATATCTGACGGAATGTTGGAGCCTTTTGGCAAATATGATGAAATTTCATTGATTCAAGCAATTCAGGGTAAGTCATCCAGCTCGGTAGACACAACTTTGAGAAAGAGGCCGACAGAAGGATCCAGTTGGGTTGGGCATCATTTAGAAAACTTCGTCCAGTCTTCTCGTCGCCTATCCCGCAGGGTTTGAAGACTAATCAGTGCGCCCTGCTTGTCATGACCTACGGTGCTGAAACACGGACACTGACGGTTGGGCTGGTCCACAAATTCAAGGTAGCTCAGCGCGCTATGGAGCGAGCTATGCTCGGAGTCTCTTTGAAGGATAAAATCAGGAATGAAATTACCCGGAAAAGAACCGGAGTTACCGACATAGCTTGCAGAGTAAACAAACTGAAGCGGCTGTGGGCTGGCCATGTCTGTCGAAGGACCAAAGGCCGGTGTAGCAGACGAGTCCTGGAGTGGAGACCGCGTATCGGCAAGCGTAGTGTAGAACGCCCCCCAGCTAGATGGACGGACGACCTAAAGAAGGTGACTGGGGTAGACTGGATGCGGAAGGCGGAGGGCAAGGTGTTGTGGCGCAGTCTGGCAGAGTCCTATGTCCAGCAGTGGACTGCGATAGGCTGAGTTGAGTCATTGATTAACCATTGATTCACAAAAGCACCCAAAAGTCGTAGTAATTTTGCATTTATTTTTAAATTAACGAACCGAGTAGATTTCATTGTTATTTACATTTGAAGCTTGTGAAGATTTGTGGGCATTCAGAAGTTGGAAATATCAAACACTTTAATTATAAAAAGATTATGTAGCAACATTAAAGCGTCGTCGAAGTACACTATAAACAAACTCGTTTATTTCAAAATTATACTATGACACTAATTGAAATTGCGACGCATAGTGAAAAAGGAGGGTCGGGCGTATGCGCCTGCACTTGCGATGTGACGTCAAACGCAAATTATATTTTGCTTCAAAATTAGAATAGAATAGAATACTCTTACCTCTTTTTCTTTTACTCTTACTCTTCTCTTAATTAGTACAATTATGACCGATCTTTTGAATTCTCAATCATTACCCTAGCATTCAAATTCTCTTAGTTATTAACGGTTGAAATGTTACATGTTTTTGTCGGTCAAAAATATTTTGAATGACCTGCTACAATCTGTCAAATTTCTTTAATAGATTTTCAACTTTATCGCTGAAGCATAAGGTTCAAAGTTGGTTGACAAAATTAAACAGTTTCGGGTAGCTTGATGTGCTTGCGTCTGTACCAGAGACTGAAACAACGTTTTCACGTCAAAATATATTCTGATAAAAACCGATTCTGTGATTCTGATATCTTAAAATTTTAAGAAAAAATATATTAGAATTTACCTACCTACTCTGCTAACACCTCACAACCTTTAGTAATTTCTTGCGATTTGGTCTTCTACCTACCTTTTATTTCTTAGACTTGCCACTCATAATTATGAAAGACAAACACAATTTATTCTAATGTTTAATCATCTTGAACTCTATGTTAAAGGCCTGAGAGTTCATATTAGCATCAAAAATTGACGACTACTGGGTCCTTTTGATGATTAATAGTACAAATCTGGCGAGTACTGGTACAAATCGCCCTTTTTTCACATTTGCTTCAATAAGTATTTATTATCACTAAAAATTATAAACATTTAAACTTATTTATAAAAACGGATAATTTTTCTATTTCGTCATGCAAAAAGTTTCGTTCTAAATTAAATACTTTTAACTCAGCAGTTCTCCAAAGTCAGTGAATTTCAAAACGCGACGAGTATTGGTACATTTACCTTATCTAAGTCTGAATATAATGAACATTTTCTGTTACAGACTTTGAGCCGAAGAAGACAGCATCTGGTAACGAGATGCCCCTCGCGAGGTACCTCAGGACTCGTCTCTACTCAGTAGGTCGTGTGCCCAGCCAGATATTCACGACACTAGCTATACACTACTTTGTCTTTATGTCTGCTGATGTCGTCTCCTTGCACGATACAGGTATGGCTTTATTAAACTTTTTGCTTTTTAGTAGATCATTAGTTAGGTACAGAATTAAAAGGAAAAGAAAGAAAGAAAAAACTATATTTTGGACAATTATGACGCATATTATAAAATACACAAACAGAAAAGTCGTCGTTGACGTCATGTTATGGCAGAATTTTTTTAATGGCAGTAGTTAACGGTATTTTTTTCTTGGTGTTAACTAATTAAAATCAAGCTATTTAATTTATTTTAAAACGTGTTACTACGTATTAAGGGGGAAGCTCTAAGGTGGCCCGCGAAATTCAAATTTTCTTACGTTTTTTGCAAATTGCTGGTCAATACTGACCAGCAATTTGCAAAAAACGTAAGAAAATTTGAATTTCGCGGGCCACCTTAGAGCTTCCTCCTTAAGTACGTACCGACACAATAAGTTACCTTGAAAAAATTTGCAATGAGTTTAAATTAATCCAATTAAGCAGCTAAGGTATCTTTCCTTTCGAAACCGGCTTTCATGGGTACAATACGGTATCAGGAAGTCGTAAAAGTAAGGAAATGTAACTTCAAATTTACAATTTCTTGTCTTCAACAAGTATTTATAGGCACATAAATACGACAACGTTTAATAAGTTAATAAAAAAACCTAGGAAATGAACTGAGGGGTAATTCTCGTAATTTTAAGAACATTCACAGTCTGATCTCAGTCTCAATGTGTCAAAAACACCTCTAATTTCACTAGAATTTTGACAAGTTTTCGACATTTGTTTGTCGCCCAGATGAGATTGAGACTAGATTTTTAACGTTTTAAATTAGGAGACCTTCAGATTTCTTTCATTATTCTTTAAACAACTTTTTGTTACGAGAAGATATAAATACACGAAATAAAAATGTCTAAACACTGCTCCAGATAAATAAACGTTACCTTCAACTGAAACACACGAAGATCAACTTGACATTACATTTCCAGTAAACTACATAGCTTGGCGGCCATATTGCTGCGCCGAAAGAGGCAAAACAGATTACATGTGCGCTCCCAACAAGATACCTGATGATGACCCGGTGCATCGCTTCTCTGGCGTCCGTTGTGTTAACATGACCAGGCCAGAAACCTTCCAGACCATTGGATGCATCAAGAATGATACTGCACCTGAAAGAGTAAGTACTGTTTTTTTTTCTCTCTCTTTCTCTCTCCTCTTCCTTTTGCTTAACTTTTTTTCTCTCTTTTTTGAATTCTTGTGTTCTTTTTTCTTCTTTTAGATATTTCTAGTCTCACATTATATATCTTTTGTTAGACTCTTTTGCTAGAACTGAAATTTTGCTTTAGGTATAACTAGTTGGTTACTTTCTGTTCTGACTATGACGCTGGTAATGTATTGTGAGGTGAATAAATGAATAGGATTATAATCTTAGAATAATTTACCCACGATTACAATGTTTTTTTACAAGCTTTTATTTAACTTGCACTGTTCGTATGTAAGTATGTAAGTTGTCCGTCAAAATTTGCAAACCATTTTTCGACCATTTGTTGGTATCCGATTGAGCTGAAATTTTGCATACACCTTTAGTTCTGGTAAGAATACAATGTGCAATACTCAATATGGTAATAATTTATATATGGCCGCCGCTAAAAGATGGCAGATTACGTATTTTTTCTCTATAGGTATCAAATGAAAGGACTTGAAGAGTAGAAAACGATAAGTGAACAATCAAAACGATTAATTCAAATAAAATATAAAAGAAACAGGTGGCAATATTTAAAGGAACTAAATAACATCAGTGGTATAAATAATGTAAATGCTGTAAATAATGTAGGTAAATAATGTTCTTAGTGTAAATAATGTCAACGATGTAAATAATGTTAATAGGGTAAATAATGTCAATGGTGTAAATCAATAAAATAATGTAAATAAATTAATAAAAAATGGTAAAAAAATTATGTTAATAATATCTTTATGACTAAAAAGTAAAAAATGAAATTAAAATAAAAAAAGTTTTCAAAAACAAGCTTTTATTTTAATAAAAACGAAACCTTAAAACAAAGAATAACGTGAACTAAAAAGAAAAAAATAAATTTAGATAACATTTTAAAATATACATATTATAAATTTTATTAGGTTGAGCCACTGATGTACGGTATCCGTTATACAGGTGTACCTACTACACAATATCAATGCCTCAAGCGTTAAAAGGAGACTGTTCATGACCCATAGAAAATTACCCCAGATCCGGCGCTAAAGAAAGTTATCTCAGAATTTTTGTTAAATCAGGTACAATAAATCTAAATAAAGTCCTCAATTCCGAAATCAGAGGCAAACACTTTGAAAAATTGCTTACAGATTTTGTTTAGGAGACTTTTTTCATTTCATCATATCTTTAGAAACAGTTTTTTTTTTGTTAGATAATTATGAAATATAGACTTGACTATCAAAAATAATGTATAAAATATAACAATAACGTCAAATAAAAAAAAATGTAGTAGGTATTTATTTTATTACATAAATAATTGACAATATTATTCTTCAATAATGTGAACATCATCATCATCAAGGGAGTTAATGATAGCGTGACGGTTGACAGGGGAGAATGGAAGAAGAAAACGTGTTGCGCCGACCCCAAGTAACATGGGATAAGGGCAGGAAGATGATGATGAATAATGAGAACATCATCCATACCTAATGCAGGGTGGTCAAACTCCTCGTGGTGTCTGGCCCACCCCAAATAGTATATAATGCTTATGACATGGGCGCAACTACCTACTGTTCTTCTGCCTTGTATGCAAGAACAGTAATATCCTGCAATAGCGTCTCTTCCTTCCGACATAGCGTTGAACAAAATATATGTACCTATAGTAGGTTTAGTGGTGTGTCTTGAATGTATCCTGCACCTTAATAAAATATCGTTATCATTTATTTCTGGATGTCTGTAAGGCTCCATTTCGTAAACGCCAGTGCGTTTCAGATGCTCACTACAATAGGAGCGCGCTATTTTAACATGGTACAGTCAACAGCAAAAGTAGATGATCAAAGTCAGAAATTCAATACTAATGATCAGAGTTCGCGTCAGAACTGTGTGGCGTCGAAGTGATTCAAAAGTATTCTACGTAGTAAGTATTCTAAGTAGTAGTACTTCGACGCCACACAGTTCTGACGCGAACTCCGTTCATTAGTATTGAATTTCTGATTTTGATCATCTACTTTTGCTGTTGACTGTACGTACCAACTGAAAAGAGAATTAACTCCTCAATGGTGAGGCAAGGGAAATCTGCCACTACTGGGCTATCGGCTACAAGTCTTGTGAATATTGCTCTCTGTCTATTCAAGTTATTATTCTCCACATACTCAGCCAAAAGATTTGGTCGGTTCATATTTAAAGCATTTGTATATGGGCTGTCGGTGTATGGTTCCTGGAAGGCATTTACTATTGCGGCAGCGATTTTAAAATACTAAAATATAAGTAAGTATGCAAAATAAAATACTGCGCCTTATCATAAACACTGGGCAATTTTAATTATGTTCGCCACTGATTTCGGACATGCGGACTTTTTAGATTTACTTTACCTAATTTTACGAAAATTCTGACATCAGTTCATTTGTGCCGGGCCTGGGGCTCAGATGACCAGTCTCCTTTATACATGTATTCATATATTTTAAACTGTCACTTTTTTTTTTTTACAAAACCTTTTTGATATTGTTAAAGCGGTCCCACGGCTGGAATGTCAATTGTTATTAATTATTTAAATTGTATTGTAGGTAAACCTAGTTTTAATTAATGTGATAACGTAATCACCACCCTGTATAGGTATCCTGATGATTGTATGTTCTACTCGCTTGATATCTATTAGATATCATTTTATTGATCCAACCATACTTTTGAGGTAAATAAATAAGTAAATTAAAATCTTCTTAATTTTAGATCGTATCATCAACTCCGCTGTTGGACTTATCTGTGGTATACGGCAATCAGTTGGCATCTTTGAATCAAAAAGGGAGAACATTCCAAGGAGGAATGGTGAAGACTGAATTGGATGACAAAGGCAGGATATGGCCACCTAGTACTAACACCACTGCTAACGTCTGCTTTTTGAATCAAAAACCCCAGGAGACCAGGTGTCATGCGATGCGTGAGTCTTTAACGTTTTTATATATATTTTATCTACTCACACACTATGTACAACTAAAGAAAGATTAAAGATTTTACCTTCAGTTTTCGTCAGACACGTAAATTTGATTTATGTTTTGAGGTTATTATTCACGTATTTAATTCATGTTTGCCAATCTATTGACCCCCTGTCTAGAAAATGAAAGACGTCAAGCGTTCATTCCTTAAAATTATGACTAAGATCTCCGTTTAAACTATAAAAAATATGAATATTTTATCATGAGTAAGACCACCTATTCTTCATTTATAAATGCATTATTTAATTAACATTAGACATTAAAAGATCTGAACAAAAATAACGTTCATTTGTATAATTTCAGCTGAGGATGGTGGAAACACTCTAGCAGGCATCAACCTCGTGGTGGTATGGTTCTGGAGGAATCACAACTTTATAGCCAAAGAACTAGCTTCCGTGAACCCCTGTTGGGATGACGACCAACTGTTCAACGTATCAAGAGATATTAACATAGCGATATCACTACAACTTTATTACTATGAGTTGTTGCCGTTATACATGGGTGAGTTTTTCTTCAGATTTTGTCTTCTCTCGTATCGACATGGACAATATCAGAGAGACTAGACTAATTGACGTTCTGTTAGAGATAGCATAATCAACCTATAATGTTCCCACTGTTGGGACACAGGCCTTCTCTCATCGAGAAGGAGTGGGCTGTAGTGTAGTCCACCACAAAAGCCCAGTGCGGATTGGTGGATGTCACATGTTTTCGAATTTTTGGTTTTCCTTCACCGTTTTGAGAGCAGTGGAAAAGAAATTATTATCACATAATGTAAAGTGCCTGCCTGGATTCGAACCCACCTGCAGATCGTTAGTCCGGGCCATTTCCACTGGGCCACCAAATATCTGTTTTTAGCGATAACGATGATGGAAAAGTGAAATTTGTATTGGACTAACTTAGGCTACCTAATAAGCTAAGGTAATGTCAATCCCAGTAACAGTCGTAGAAATACGAAACGTTTAACGTCTAGGCTCTCAGGATAGCACAAGCTATGCCAGTTAGCAAGGTGGCAGTGGAGACAACTGACATACTAGAAGAAATGGATTGCAATATTCTAAAGTTAATAATGATTTCATGTCGTATTTCACAGGATTCGATAATATGGTAAAAGATGGAGTGATAACACCAACAGGCGGATTCAAAGATGATTATGATCCACACTTGTATCCTCAAGTTTCTCTGGAATATCCATTTGTTTTGAGATGGGTGCATACAATCCAAGATGGTCCTTTGAAGTACGTATCGTCCCCCTATATCCACATCTCAACATGTTTTAGATATACATAATTAATTGATATACCTTTACAATATCATTCTAATAACGACAACGAACGAGCATTTCATAATTAATGCTCAAAGTAAATAGCTATTGTTTAATATACTTAACCTTGATTACTACTAAAACAGTCTTGAAGGTGACGACTATAAATAGTTTTATATTTCTTCTTATAAATCTTATTTTAATTATGTTATCAGATTGTATGATAAAGATGGCTACTACCTCAAACAAGTTCCCATAGTAAACCTCACATTGAGAACCGGATACTTCGGTGTAGATGACAATATGGATTATTTGACTCAAGGCAGCTTTAGACAAGGAAGTGCTAGTGAAGATTATATTGCTGATC
This sequence comes from Oligia fasciuncula, assembly GCA_963082905.1. Lineage (NCBI taxonomy): Eukaryota > Metazoa > Arthropoda > Insecta > Lepidoptera > Noctuidae > Oligia > Oligia fasciuncula. Next base: position 2,196,340 of record OY720392.1, on the reverse strand, counting down.
CTGATGTAAGTCACAAGTTTCAAACTGAAGGCAATTATTTCATCTTTAAAATGAATCTAAATGTACTAAAATAATATTATCCCATCTTGAAGACATCACTCCATGAACACATTTATAGTTCAATTTAACTTTCTTTAAATACACCATCAGTTTTTGTACAACTGTGTCTATGATTTGATTTCTATAATTTTATCGTCTTTCACGAAGTATAGTCATCTTTTCGTAGATCTGTCTCGTTTTCTATAGCCATTCCTAGACGTTCTTTAATCATTCCCATATCATTGTATCCCAAACTTCCTGTACCAAACCTTTGCTACCCTGTCTCTTTGTAACTGTTGCTTTTACCATCAAACCACACATCCTTCTCATCATTGAATATAAAATAATAATTTGACGTATAGTCTTAAGTTGACTATTGTGTGCTATTTCAGATCACAGAGGTCGGTCTGGGTCCTCATCAGTATGTGTCAGATTTGATGACGAACGATTTGGCCAAGAACCGATACTTTGGATTCCCACCTTACATTAAATACAGGGAGTTCTGTTTCGGCAAGCCTATTCACAGTTTCGAAGATCTGCATGGCTTTATTGATCCTGAGGTAATTATTAAAAATTAAATTAAAACTGGGAAGACTTAATTTATTATGAGGTTTAAGGTGGTTCCTTTAACGCCTGTTATTCGACGGACCAAATATGCATAATGCTGAATTAAATAAATATCAAATGAAATAACATTATTCTAGCTTAGATGTATGTTTTTTTTTACATTTCAGAGGATAGAAGTTCTAAGAGATGTATACGAGAAAGTAGAAGACATTGATCTGTTGGCTGGTATTTGGGTAGAAAAATCGATACCAGGAGGTTTCGTACCTCCAACATTCTACTGTTTGGTCATAGAGCAACTCAAACGTAACACGATTTCTGATAGACATTGGTATGAGAGACCGCACCGACCTAATGCATTCACCTCTGGTAAGTGCACATGATTATTTAATACATTGTTCAAGGTTACAATGTATGACATCATTTATTGGAGCCGCACTGTTTCAATAAATAGGCTATTTGACTGGTTTCTGATAAACATCTCAGATTATTTAATGGTGTCTAACGAGCCCACATTAACCTATTACTTCAAATTGCATAATGTAGGTATTTCTTTTAAAAAATAGTAAATAAAAATGTACTGTTTAAATAAGCTGCCAAAACGCTATCTTTATCAATATGGCGTCGTGACGTCACGATTCACGTAAACAAACGTTGAAACGGTCGAGATACTAGACAAAAGTCATCTGTTCTGTCAACGATAGACAGAAATTTACTAAATCATGACGTCATCTTAAGTTCAGCCAATCCAGACCGTTTTCGATTACGTGGCGCCAGATTTAAAAATATGAAGTTTTTTCGGGATTTTTTATATAAATAATACATTGTTTTGTAGTAAAATTAATGCAAATCGATTTTAAAAGCGAAAACGAGTGTCAATAATTATGACCTTATTTTTTACATTGTCAAATAGCCTATTATGTCACAGGTATTAATAGGTTTGCATAATTTTGATACATAGTAAACTGTACCTTCTTCTTGTAGTCAAGTTTTTCTTTTACGTGACGACTATTAATTTCTTTTTCATTATTTGCTTTTACAGAGCAACTAGCTGAAATTCGAAAATACACGGTCGCAAGACTTCTTTGTGACGTCGGAGACACAGTTGAAAGGATCCAACCTCAAGCGTTCTTGAAAGCTGGATACGAGTAAGTGCAATTTTTATGATTATTATAATCATCGTCATTGGCCAGCCTTGTTCCATCCACTGCTAGCCTCAGTTTTGTGCCATTCTTTTCAAAATATTGTGTATTTATAGAACTTACTCGTAGGTTTCGCAGCACTAAGTCACTTGGGGATGACTATGATATCCATTAGTGGTCGCTGAAGGAAAATAACCTTTCATTTCCTTCAGCAAATTGGTTCTAGCTTTCTGAGTTATTTTCGCCTTGTGAACCATTATTATGAAAAGACCCCTAACCCCTATACTTAATTCCTAAATTTATATGACACACTTTTGCAATTATTATTGTTTTAAAATTGTTCGCCAACAATATTGTTCACACATTGGTTTTTCATTTGTCTTTATTTGCATTATGATCAATTTTTATCTTTATTTCAGTAACCGAATGTGCTCCTGTGACCAAATAATCAATATAGATTACTCTGCTTGGAAAGATGCAAGGTGTTACCCTCAAAAGCCTTGGACGACATATGTCTCATACTAGAATATAGTTTATATAATTTACGAAGTAAATAAACTAATTATTAATTTATATAATAGGTATGCTAATAGAAATCATGAGGTCTTTTATCTAATAAATGGAAACCGGTTCAAGTTTGCGAATGGTTATGTTAGAGACGAATATTTAATGTCTGACCTTCAGATTAATGTTTGTTTAAATAAAAACTAATATAATTTATAATATTGCATTGTGTTTTATTACTATTTATTACTGTTTTAATATTTAGATTGTAACAGCTCAGTACACAAAAGAATGATATTTATGGATATGCATTGGAGTGGTGCATGTCTTAGTGCAATTTTAGAATCAGTTATTTCATGTTGCTCAATTTTGTTGTTATTTGTTGTTGGATCGTTGTTCTTTTGTCCTGGTAATGTCATGATGAAACTTATTCCTGACGTATCGATATATATACCGTGTTTTCTAGTTCAGTTACTACAACATTACTATGTATATTCGATATAAACAGAAAAGGAAAATTATCAAAAAACAAATTATGTGCCGTTGTAAGAAAAGAGAACTTCACAAGAATACTGATGTAGGAAAAATGATGGCAATAAAAACTTCTTTAATTGTATCATTCAAAAACATGAAACATAGCTATTGACGTCATTGCAACCGAAAATAACAACACACTGATATAAATCATAACAAAGGAATGGATCTGAACGATAAACATGTAAACTGCTGTAGGTCCCGCTGGTGTGCAGTTAGCAATTATAAATGGAGTTGCGGACACCAGCCCATATGACCTACTAGCTGCGCCCCGCGTTTTCACCCGCATAAGTGTCGATCCTGTGGGAATATCGGGATAAAAAGCATTAGGATACTTTTTTAGGCACACAGATAGTTTATAACCAGGATTAACACATAGGTGTGTTAATCCTGGTTATAAACTGTGTGCCCAATTTCATCCAAATCCGTTCAGCCGTTTGTGCGTGATGTATGATGACGTGTGATGCTTACTGCAAATTATTTTTCGCAGTTCAACTAGCTGAACTATGGAAATATACAATCGCAAGACTTTTGTGTGATGGTGGTAATACTGTTACGAAGATACAACCGCGTGTTTTTCTAAAAGCTGGAATCAAGTACGTTTTAATTTGCCAAAACGCTTTTTAATTAATCATATTTATGTGGGAATAATTATTTTTGCAATTAATTAATCTCTTTCTTTACAGAAACGAAATTAATAGCTGTTCTAACATGTCAAAAGTTAATTTAAATCTCTTTTAAAGTCCTGACATAATCTTGGTCATATCAATGTAGATGATGATTCAAATGGTCTTTTGAGGAAAGAACCACATAGATTGAATGGACCTGTCCAGTCTGTGCTCGCATTTGCCAGTAGTCGTGCAGTTCAACTCAAAACTTAAGGAGTTCAACCTAAAATGATGATAATTACGAATAAGGTGTTTGAACAACAACCAGTTGCCATTAGCTGTATAATTGAGACTGACCTCGAAAACTCGAAATGATTGTGACTATAATTAGATTAGACTGATAACTATAGCAAAATTTATTTGCTATTTTTAGCATGTTAAAAACTAAAGTAGAAAACAGTTTTACTTTGTCCATTATTTGTAATACACTTGCATACTAAAATCTTATTTTGCAGGCATTCTCTGTGAATGTTTAAACTTCTAGCTAATTTTCTTTTATAGGCTAGGTTCTAATTTTCAACTTTTTTATGTCATACAAATTCACGTGAAGGCAATGAAAGTAATTTATGTGTATTTCGTGTTTGTATGATTGCCGCAGACCGATAAAAAATCTGCCATATATCGTGATGGACACCATAAATAATAAACCAATACTATAAATAATGTTTAATATTCGTAATACATAATTTTCACTTGTTACAATACAATTAGTACAATTTTTTTTACTAAATGTATTGTAACTAGTGGAAATTTTGTGTAGTCGGACAAGGTTTTGTCAGATTTTACGACCGGATTTCAACATTTCTTTAGTTACGTCAGTCAATTACAGAAATAACTAGTATTGACACTATTGAATACTATACAGCAATAGTTAAGAATAGTTCGATTAGAATAAATTGAACAGATAAAGAACGAATTTTCAAGGATCATAAGCATGGATATAAAGTTAAACAGTCCACAGAACAAATAGCTGCTCCTAATCAATGGGTTACCAACCCGAGAGTTATTACTGTTGACATCATCGATAACCAGTTTCCCTAAATCGACATTTGAATCCGGTCATTTTTCTACAACACTTTGATTAGTAGATACGGTAGGATGTTGTCTCCTATTTTCCTCCTTGCTGTGTTGTGCGATGTGAAGGCCGCGTTGTTCTATGATTCGTATCATGGAGTTCCGATTGATATCAGTGAAGTGAAACTACATGATAAGAGTAACACGACTTTGTGAGTACCTGTCTGTTTTATTTGTTTTTAATTTTTATCGTCATCTATACATATAATAAAACAGTAACGAAAGAAAAACTGTACATTGAGAATTTTCGAGAAAAAATAAGTGGCTTTTGTTAGAAAAACGTAACTGATGACAAAAAGTGACTTTTTAGAATTTTTGTCTGTTTGTCTGTTTGTCTGTGTGTATGGTACGGCTTCACGCCAAAACTACTGGATAGATTGAATTGAAATTCAGCAAAAATGTTCTTTGTAAACCAAGGAAGGCTTTAGGCACACACACACATACATATTATCACGCCGTATGTTATGGGAGGTAAGCAAAATTGATTTTAAAAAGTTTTGGTTCGTAATTGAATGCATAAAATAATTGAATGCCCAAAATGACATGTTATTTATTTAGTTAATAAAAATTTAACCCTGGAAACATAACAATCACGCTATTTTTATAAAGGAGCGGGGCAGTAATATTATAAATTGCAAGGGAATAGCTATTTCAACAATATGTCAACAGGGAATTTAGCGATATGGTCAGGCGACCGTTTACCGCACTAAATGGTGCGAGTTCAAATCCCGTATTATTATTTTTTTTTAATCGTAAAATTCGTTTTTTTTAGTTATTGCATTTTTTATGTGTATTAGGAACGATACTGTTATGAAATCTGAGAACAATACATGTCCTATCTAATTGTATGGGGAGTTTCACACCAATGTTACTAAACAGATTGATTGGTGGTACAACAAGCTACACTATCATAAAGTCAAGTCAAACTTTTGGTTCTAAGTTATATCTTACCAAGCACATTTGTTGCTTGTGGAGTTGACACTCCAAACGCAATAGCGACAGCAACAAAGGGCGCGTGCTTAAAGATTGCTCTTTAATCGTGTGGGATGAATGCACTATGGCGAACAGAAAAGCAGTAGAGGCGGTAAACAGGACTTTGCAGGACATCCGCAGGAACCAGCAAATGATGGGTGGCGTTACAGTTCTGTTAAGCGGTTTCCGACAAACGCTGCCTGTGGTGACGCGAGGAACTAGGGCTGATGAGGTGAATGTTTTGTTGAAATGCTCTTTCTTATGGCTACATATTCATAGGTTGCGCTTAACGATGAATATGAGAGCATAGCTTGGCGGGAATGTACACGCCCAAGAATTTTCTGATGTTCTCTTAAAATTGGGTGAGGGAATGCTACCAGTAGACGGTGGCCAGGTGGTTCTACCTGAGATACTTGGGAGAGTGGTGTCCACCTTAGAAGATTTGATACGCGTGGTGTACGGGGACATCAATAGGATACCGCACCAAGATACTTCTTGGGTGTGTGAACGAGCCATTTTAACACCCAGAAACGACCAACCTTCAGCGATGAATGAATGCATTCTCGCGGAAATTGAGGGAAATGAAGTGATCTACACTTCAATAAACACTGTTGTCGACCAAGATGACGCTACACATTACCCCGTAGAATTTCTCAATTTCCTCAGTGCAAGTGAACTACCAGCGCACACCATTAAGCTAAAGGTCGGTGTCCCAATTATGCTTCTTCGGAATCTCACTCCGCCGGAACTGTGAATGGGACCCGGCTCAAAGTCGTCTCGCTGCAGAGAAATATCATTGAGGCGAAAATTCTAACGGGTTGTGGTGTCGGCGAGACAGTGTTTATACCACGTATACCACCGATTCCCCACAATTACCCCTTTTTTTTCGGATGGGAAGTCATCAAATGACCCCTCCCGCTCTGGGTGGAGCGGAAGGGAGTGTCAGACTCTTACTGACTAAAACCCACCCGTGTTCCTTCCTTAGCTCTTTATGTTCCGGGCCAGCGGTAACCCTTTCGGACAATCCCGCTGACCCGGCAGGCTTCGGCCCTATGGGGCCCCTCCTCGATGCTGACATCTCTTTGAGGCGCGCGTGGAACACGTACGCGCCGTCCGGCACGGGCCTGGTCCTGATCGGACGGTGAGCTACCCATTACTCTCCGCCTGCAGGCCCGCGCCTACGGTGGCTCGGAGTCGTCCCGTGGCTCCCGACGCCCGGAGCGTCTCCCGCGGCGGCTGGGACGGGAGGCTCTCTCCCTCATCCGTCCCGCCACCTACTTCGCTAGCATGACTGCTTCGCAGAAGGAGGTGACTGCCTCCCACTCCCTCTCGCCCCGGACCATGGCTTGCACCAGGGCCGGACGCGAGAGGTCGCCGCCACTGCCGATCGCCTCTACGAGGACACGGCCGGCGGTGCTCCGCCCAAGCGGGGCAGACCTCCACCGTGTGCTCCATCGTGTCTTCTGGGCGATCCTGGCAATGGTGACACCCGGCCACAATTACCCCTTTCAATTCAAGCGCGTGCAGTTTCCTGTGAGCGTGTGCTTCGCAATGACAATAAATAAGTCACAGGGGCAGACACTGAAGGCTACCGGTGTCGACCTCAGGACGAGCTGCATCTCACACGGACAACTGTACGTCGCTTGCTCCCGCGTCACCAGTCCTGACTCGCTGTATTTACATATTGAATGAGACCGAGGGAAAAACCACGAACGTTGTTTACACAGAAGTGTTACAGTAAATTATAACACTTCTGTTATTCGACGTCTCCTAAATTTCCTTATTAACCTGACGTCTCTTACCAGTAAATTAACTACATTACTTTCAAATTTTGAGTTTACTAAGCTAAATAGTTTTTGAGGGATCTAAGCTATAGTACAATATGAGACGCATCTTTTGAGTGTTTCTGTAAATCAACAAACTATCACTAATTTATTTTGGAAAATGGAACACCTGATGCAGAACCGCAACAGATCAGCTAAAGTATAAGATATATAAAAATGGTGCCATAGCAAAAAATATTCCACGTGAAGAGCATTTTCTGCTGTGAGAATAAATTTGAAGATCTGGAACACCTGTTGTGGAACTCCAAAGCCCAGCGACACTATAACATATAGGAATGACGTCTTAGCAAAAGTTGTTTAGTCTGTTGACTTACAAAAATGAAAGATCTGAAACGTCTCGAATCGTCTCGCGCATCACGCTGTTTTCCAGTCCCCGGGCTCTTAGAATTCGACATCAGACGTTTCAGATCTTCGATTTTGACGACCCCGTTGTCGCTGGCATAAGCAACAGGATCCGCGTACGAAGTCGCGGGCAGAAGCTAGTAATTCCATAAAATAATTATTTGCGTGCATACTAGATAGCATGGGTGTTTCTTGATGTGAAAGCTTCTTTAGGCGACCGACACCGCTTCGGATGTGTTCGGCTGTCCTCGGGATGTCCTCGGTTTTAATGTATATCCGATATGTCAGTGAGTGATGGCAAAGTAATTTTTTTGGCGTGGAACCCTAATTCTTTTTCTAATGTAAAAGTAACCTAAGTTACTCCCTATAACATCAGCTATCTGCCAATGAACCGTCAAAATCGGTCTAGACGTTTGTTAGAGAGAGAGATAAGCCGGAACAAACAGACAGACAGACAAAAAATGTAATTTAGTAAAAGCTGTTATTTTGACGTTAAATCAATAAAAAAATATTTATATCTTATCTATTTTATTTATTCTATGTAATATGTAGATATATGCATGTGTTTATTTGTAATATAATTTCCGATTTACGTCATTCAGGCTTTCAAATCAATACCACGCTAATAAACTTACTTCAGTGTTACTTATATAATTATTTTTGCTTTTTGCTTTCTTATTTGACGGAAGTTTATTATATTTATACAGTCGGCGTATTTCCTAAGCGGCCTATAAATAACAATTTATTTAACATCTCTGTCATGGTTAGTATTATAACGTTACTTTGTCGTCTTTAGCTGGTGCGTGAATGAGATTGAGCCATGTAATCCCCTCGAAGGAAGACGAGTCGATGGTTCCTGCAATAACTTGAAGTACCCTTCACGAGGTGCAAGTCACACTCCTTTTACCAGAATATTGCCACCGATTTATGACAAAGGTAAGCAACTTTTATTTTTGTGAAGATTTTATCTTACAACTTTACATCACTTTGCCCATTTACCGAACCGTTTACCCTTTAACCCGTCTCATCTTCCTGTTTTGTTACCTCTACTGGGATCATTATTGAAATCGCAGCCATCATAATATACAAAAAATCCCTATCTATCAAATTGAATAACTAACAGATGCCACAACTCGATTTCGTCATTAAATTTTGAACAAAAAAAAAAAAATTATTATTTATCTATATAATACTTCAAGCACATAAATTATTATTATTATTATTAATGCCATAGGCATGTTCTACCAGTCAACTCAAAAATTGTTTGTATCATAATATGTTATGACAGTGGTTTTCCGTATTCCACAGATTTCGAGCCGAAAAAAGCAGCCTCAGGTAATGATTTGCCTCTTGCTCGGTCTCTTCGGACCCGTCTTATATCAGTTGGTAAAGTACCAAGCCAGAGATACACCCAGCTAGCTACTCATGCTTTCGTGTTCCTGTCTGCTGATGTCGTCTCTTTACACGATACAAGTAAGATATTACCGATTTACATCTTTACGTATGCCCTTTATAACTTTGAATAAAATTTAACCATGATTTTCTTGTCACCAAATAAATCTTTTTTAGTAAACTACATACTATGGAGGCCATACTGCTGTACCTCAAAAGGAAAAACCGATTCCTACTGTGTCCCTAACAAGATACCTGAAGATGACCCGGTGCACCGTTTCTCAGGAATCCGCTGTTTGAACATGACCAGACCTGAATCTTTCCAAAGTATAGGATGCGTGCCAAAGGGTACCACGCCAGAAAGGGTAAGCAATTTTACTATTTTTACATCATTATCACATTTGATTTCATAGATGCAGTTTGTCTGTGATTTAATAATGGTTTTTCTTCCGTTTGTCAATGGCGATGCTGCCAGTCTTCTGGGCACGTTTCCAGGTGACAACGATGTGGAGGAGTACTTCGATGCTTAACTGTTCTTTTGTTTTTGTATATTATGTTATTATAGTCCAGCTGTCGAAATACTACGTTACAAGCTCTGTGGTACCTAACTAATAAATATCAAATTCGCAAAACACGTATTCTTTTGTGTGAAGCTGACAGATGCCAAGAACGCATTATTTCGTCGAAAGCACTGTAATTAAGTATCTAGTGTAAATAAATACTAGTTGGTTTCATTTTTGAATTCGAACTGAGTAATATCGTTGTTGATAAAGGTACTTATTAGAATATCACAATTTATCAACATTACAATAATTAATTGTGTCTTGTTTTCCTCAGATTGTTTCATCAACTCCGCTTATAGACTTATCTTCTGTCTACGGCAATTTTTTGAAAAAGTTACAAGAAAAAGGGCGACTATTTCAAGGTGGACTGTTAAAGTATGAACTTGACGAGGGAAGGGTTTGGCCACCAAGCACAAAGACACAAGCTAACGTGTGCTTAATGAATCAAAAACCCCATGAAAAGAGATGTCATGCTATGCGTAAGTATTTAGATTTATTAACACTCTTGTAATTTAGTAAAAAAGTAAAATTTGGCCCAAAAGAATTTGGTTGAAGTTGTTTTGGCTTCAAAGACTTTTCCTTGTATAGATTTAATGACTATATACGAAAAGTGTGTATATGATAATGGTATGGCTAGAAATACTGTTATTTCTATTGCGTCTGCTAATTGGATATGCGACGGGATATATAATTAACTAGGTGTCATGTTCTTCCAATGTAGTAAAAAGATTCTCAAAACGAATATTACTGTAAAATGAAAGATTTTGTCCCGTCACATTTCCAATTAGCAGACGCAATAGAAATTCTATTGTTATCGCTATATATACCCTGTACACGCGACATGCAAAGGGTTAAGATGGTTAATTTAAATAAAGCATTTTTTTTATTTTAGCTGAAGATGGAGGTAACACCTTAGCAGGTATAAACCTCATGGCTGTATGGTTCTGGAGGAATCACAACTTTATCGCCACGGAGCTATCCAAAGTCAACCCCTGCTGGGATGATGAAAAACTATTCAATACTGCCAGAGATATAAATATTGCTCTTTTTATTCAGATCAATTATTATGAGTTATTGCCAATATTTTTGGGTAAGGATTTTTGGTGTTAAGTTAACATAATAATTAAAAGAGAAAGGAACAAAATAAAATACTAGCGTTCATAAAAAAGTCTCAAAATATTCGATTATGTTGAATATTATTTTGGATCAGTCCTGTAAAAAAAAATACTGTTATATTAATTTATTATTATAAGATTTTTTTTTTAAGAAATGTATAGTTTTTACCTATATTTTTTTAAGAATTGAATTTTATAGACTCCTATTGCAGGATATGACAACCTAGTACAAGACGGTGTAATTACTCCCACTGGTGGATTCAGAGACATTTATAACGAAAATGTGCAGCCTCAACTGTCTTTGGAATTTCCACTCGCGTTGAGATGGCTGCATACTGTTCAGGAAGGTTCTTTAAAGTAAGTGAAAAACAGTGTTACATGCAACAGTAATGCAATAGTATACATGAAGACATTATCAAGCTTTAAATTATTCCAGTATAAGCTAACCTTTTGCTGAAAAACCTATTTACAATGCGATGTCAGCTTATAATAAAACGGTGTTATTACCGAACGAGTACAAATTTTTAAAAACAATTGGGCCAATTAGGTATTGTATTTTGGACTCTATGGAGTAAAGTTCTTAATACAAAATTGACAACTTAGACTCGGGTTTAACGTCAGTTTTTGTAATTTGAACTATAGATTTGTCGAAATAATGTTCAAAATTCAAACAAGGCTTGATGGTTTAAACCAAGGTCTAAAGCACATTCTTGTTTTATAATATAAAACAAGAATGTGCTTTAGACCGAAGCCAGAAATGTTTAACTTGATAATATGTCATCGCTTGTACATATTCTGACTTACTACAAATATCCCAATGTTTTAAAAATGCTTATTGTATTTATATGTAATTATGCATGTGTCTAAAATTTTTGTCTATTTTCAGAATGTACGACCAAGACGGTCACTACCTGAAACAGTTTCCCATCGTGAACCTTACTCTGAGAACTGGTTACATGGCAGTTGATAACAATATTGATTACGTTACTCAGGGCAGCTTTAGACAAGGAAGCGCTAACATTGACTACATTGCTGAACCTGATGTAAGTACAGTGAAAAAAATAAATCATATAGAACATGTGGGGTCGGGGGTCCCCCTTCAGGATTGAAGCTCCTTGCGCGATACTCGGATTTTCATTTTGACCTAGCTATCGATTTTAGCACCCTCGAAAACCATGACTCTTACTCTCTCCCTCTGTCATGAGAAAGTCGCATGGAGGAGGTATAACGCTTTTTCGTGACAATTTCTACCAGTTTACCGCAAGCCTCGATAAGCAACTTCGTTCTAAAAATAAGATGAGTTGTTAAATTAATAAAACCAACCGATTTGTTACATATTACGATTAACTTATAATGCCAATAGGATATACAGAGTCACGTGAGCGAAGTCACGAGAACAGCTAGTAGTGAAATATATACAAAAATCAAAAGTATGATGTATCGAAGATCATGTAGCTGATTTGGTTGTTATATTTTAGATCACAGAACAAGGTCTAGGTCCCAATCAAAAGGTAGCAGATTTGATGACCACTGATATGGCCAAGAACCGATACTTTGGATTTCAACCTTACATCAAATACAGAGAGGCGTGTTTTGGAAATCCAGTACGCACGTTTAATGATCTTTATGGAATTATAGATCCTGAGGTAAGAACAATTTTTTTTTCAGCTTATTTTTTTGGTTTAGGTAACAAAGAAGTATATTCATCGCTCCTATTACTGTTATCCTGCATCATCCCACTGCTGGGCCAAGGCCTCTCCCCTGCCTTCCAGCTCTTTCGATCCAGGGCTAAAGTGGACCAATTGTCGTTTGTTACCTCGTTCACTCCTCGCGCCTATGTTAAAAAGAATAATAGAAATACATAGAGATATTTAAAACTTTTTCTAATATTTCAGAGAATTGAAATTCTACGAGACATGTACGAAAAAGTAGAGGATATTGACCTTTTAGCTGGTATATGGGTAGAAAAGCCAATCAATGGGGGCTTTGTTCCTTCAACATTCTATTGCCTTGTGATTGACCAGCTGAAGCGTAACGTGGTATCTGACAGACATTGGTACGAGAGACAGAATCGTCCTAATGCGTTCACTATTCGTAAGTATACAATATCTGAAGGCAATTAGTACAATATTATGAAATAATTGAATAACATTATAGCCCTGCGGGGTGATTGCCTAACACATTAACAGGCAGCAATGGCACGGCTTTCATTTTGACAGTTCAACAACATTCACTGCGTTATTTACATTGTTGAGCAGACAAACTTTTCAAACATATGAAACAATGGTTAAGCAATATCCTTCAAAATCATTCAGACTATGATTGAAAGTGTTTCATGCTGGGTGGTGATCGTTAGGGAAATAAAGTTTTCTCCTGTTGATATACCAATTTGATTGTTTCTATAAAAAATGTGAATGTTGGTCATAGTTGAAATTATGATATCAATTTCTTTTTCACAGTTCAACTGGCTGAAATAAGAAGGTATACTATCGCAAGACTCCTATGCGATGTTGGAGATACTGTTACACAGATTCAACCACGTGCTTTTTTAAAAGCTGGTATCGGGTATGTTTGCATTTACTACATAACTTTGATATTATGTTACGTTTAGCCTTTAAGTATCATCTTTTTATATCTGTTACCCTTTCGTAACAATTTCTGTCTGTCTTAGTAAACGACGGGTATAAAAATGATAAAAGTAAGAAAATGCCGAGTTGTGAGCGAGCAGTCCTACGCTAAGTCTATTAGTTACCCACACATTTTATTTTTTGTAAACTAGAAACAATTTATATCATATATGTATGTATTTTTTTATTTATATCGTCGACTTTGTCTTTGTCACCTCTGACCTTGACTAGAGTCAAGAGCAAACCAATTTCAAATAGAAAAAAAATTAAAAATACCCGGCCGATGACTAGTCTCCGTTGAGATTGGCTGCAATACGGAGGACTATATTGTGGCGTTAAGACGCCAACCGCCCGCGACTTCGTTCTCGTGAAAGTCGTAAGCGACTTTCACGAGAACGAAGTCGCGGGCAGAAGGTAATTTCTTACTAAACAACTGTAATTTTATAGAATTGTAATTTTATTGAGATAATCAAATCATGGGTTGTTAAATTTTATTGGATTTTGTTAATTCTACTAAATTTCATATTATTATTTTTAATTATTTCGATCAATCTATGCTAATGTATCTTTAATTAATGATTTCATTGTTGTTATTTTAAATAAGGTGTTGGTCATATTGTTTAATTTACAGGGCGAAGTAGGTACTATTGAAGAAATGTAAATTTATTATTTTTAAATTGATGATGTACGAAATCCAAATGTAATTTTTTTAGTGTATGTATTATAATGGTGTAATTTTGTGTGTAAATTCAGATACAAGTTACTTATTTATAAATGACTATGACGTCCTATGACATTCCTCATCTCTACTCTCTAAGATATTATTACCATTATCACACTTCTAGCATTTGCCATCTTCGTTATTGTTTGTGAATTCTATTGTTCTTGTTTCATATACTTATATCTTTTGTTTTTCAGCAACAAAATTGACAGCTGCATCAAAATACCCTCAATGGACTACGGAGCATGGAAAGACTTAACCTGTGACCTCCCATTGGACCCAAAAAACTCAAGATAATTTGAAGTGATATTTAACTACGAATTAAATTTTGTCAAAACTCAAACTCAAATCATTTATTTCAATTAAACCTTGTACAGGCACTTTTGAATTGTCAAAATTAAATAGTCTATCAGTTAGTCAGAAAGTTGAAGCTAGTTGCCCATTCCAAAGCGTAGATCTCTGTAATACGAGTATGATGTGTTTGACATAATGAAATAGGTTGCTATTAGCAATAGTCGACACATCCACCTCAATTTGTAAGTATTTTTAAATTGAATATAATTTTATTAGCATGAGTTGAGTATTTTTTTTCTCTATTCATTATGATTTTTGAGTTTTAATTTTATTTATCTAAGGAAAAAGGTTTTTGCTAATTTCGCATTATGTAAAATCTACATTTAAATTATTAAAAATAAAAAACCTCTTTGCCCTGCGCTTGCGCATATAGATCTTTTGACTTAATTTTCAAAATCAATCTTGCGCTTGATCACCATTATAATAAATTAAATGATATAATGGAATATAAAACTAGGTTCCACCGAGATTTGAACTCGGATCGCTGGATTCAAAGTCCAGAGTGCTAACCATTACACCATGGAACCGGTTGCTAGGAGACGCGAAATAGCGCTTGTTTCACTTCAACTTTTGCCGTGACGTCATTTATTAGTAAGTTTTATGGCTCTCGCTACGTTTCGTATTGCGGTCGGTCTAATTTACTGCCTCTCGGTTTAGTTGAGTAGACTTTCAGCTCTTAAAGAATAATAAAATATTCACATCATAATTTTATTTTATTTGGGAAACAAACAGATGCAATAACAAACATATGTATACAAATAGTTCAACACAATCCAGAAACAGTTCAGGCCACAGGCCTCCTCTCGGTGAGAGGGAGTGGGCCGTAATCCACGACGCGGGCCCAGTCCAGATTGGCAGATGTCACAAGTCTTCGAATTTTTGATTCTAGGACATGCCGGTTTCCTCACGATATTTTCCTTCACCGTTTCGAGAGCAGTGGTGATGAAATAATTTACACGTAAAGCGCCTGTCTCTGTGTGTGCCTCCTGTTCGAACCTACGACCTACAACTCGTAAGTTGCGGCCGTTACCACTTGGCCACCCACTGCTCTCCAAATATTCACATAATAATTAATTATAAGAAGAATTTGTTTTAAAAAAGTGTTAAGCCCAAGCTATATTTTTACTGTCCCGAAGTAGGTACCAACCTGTCGCCTGCTTCATTATAGCTTCAACCCAACTATTGTCATAGGCTCTAAGAAATAATGAATAGGCCATAACTCTGTGGTTTCTTCTTGAACATTGTCTTCGTCCTTACTAATTGCCTATTAGCTTTCCGTGAGATAATACTAAACATTAAGATTCACACGACCAGTTAATTTTTAGGGCTCCGTACCCAAAGGGTAAAAACGGGACCCTATTACTAAGACTCCACTGTCCGTCTGTCTGTCTGTCACCAGGCCATATCTCATGAACCGTGGTAGCTAGACAGTTGAAATTTTCACAGATGATGTATTTCTGTTGCTGCTATAACAACAAATAATAAAAATAAAATAAAGTTAAAATTTAAGGGGGGCTCCCATACAACAAACGCGATTTTTTGCCGTTTTGCTCGATATCAATAATGGCAACAGGTAGGCGCTTGAATTTTTTTTTTAATATTTGAGGGGGCTCCCATACAACAAACGTGTTTTTTTCGGCGTTTTTGCCTTGTGGTACGGAACCCTTCGTGTGAGGGGTGTGTAATGTTTGGTATAACAACAGATGGTCTAATTTCGTTTGACATAACTCTCATATGATATAATTTTCATATGCTATAAAAACATTTAACCTAATGTCATATGATCGAATGTTATATTTGATATAATTTTCTTTTTCTCTAATTTCATTTAGTATAACGTTCATTTCATATAATTTTCATATTGTATAATGCTCCTTTTATATAACGTTCATTTGACCTAACATTAATATTAACTAATTTTCTTTTTCTCTAATTTCATTTAATATAACGGTCATTTCATATAATTTTCATATTGTATAATGCTCCTCTTATATAACGTTCATTTGACCGAACATTCATATTAACTAATTTTCTGCCCTTTGCTCGCTCCAGCATTATATGTAAAGAATCGCTCTTGTGTTCTATGTGTGTGTGTTCTATATCTGAGTGAAGGGTTTAAAATAACCGAACCTCGGGGTGCCCTTCGCTCGCTCTTGCATCCTATGTCGACGGAGCCCCGCTTCGCGGGGCCCCTATTTCTGTGTAAAGGGTTTAAAGTAACCTTACACAACCGAATCTCGGGGTCCCCTTCGCTCGCTCTTGCATCCTATGTCGACGGAGCCCCGCTTCGCGGGGCCCCTATTTCTGTGTAAAGGGTTTAAAGTAACCTAACACAACCGAACCTCGGGGTCCCCTTCGCTCGCTCTTGCATCCTATGTCGACGGAGCCCCGCTTCGCGGGGCCCCTATTTCTGTGTAAAGGGTTTAAAGTAACCTAACACAACCGAACCTCGGGGTCCCCTTCGCTCGCTCTTGCATCCTATGTCGACGGAGCCCCGCTTCGCGGGGCCCCTATTTCTGTGTAAAGGGTTTAAAGTAACCTAACACAACCGAACCTCGGGGTGCCCTTCGCTCGCTCTTGCATCCTATGTCGACGGAGCCCCGCTTCGCGGGGCCCCTATTTCTGTGTAAAGGGTTTAAAGTAACCTAACACAACCGAACCTCGGGGTGCCCTTCGCTCGCTCTTGCATCCTATGTCGTGTGTGTGTGTGTGTCTTGTATCCTATGTGTGTGTGTTGTGTGTGTAATATAATTAATTCAACGATATAGCCACAACTTAACAAGTAAAAGAAGTAAACAAACATTTTTTCAAAAATAAATGTAGATATTTCTAAATTATATTAAACGTTACTTATAGATTTTGAATATTATAGCAACTGAATATTATATTATGTGAATATTATTTCAAATGTGCATTATATAAACTGTTCATTATACCATATGAAATTAGGTAAAATGTTCATTATACCATATGAAATTAGGTAAAAAGAAGTTATATCAATAATTCATTATGACCGTTGACCGTTATATTAAATAAAAATTATATTAAACGAAATTAGGTCTTATGTTCGTTAGAACTTTTGTTTCTATATCAAACGTGACACACCCCGTGTGAGTCCGACTCGCACTTAGCCAGTTTTTACGAATTTGCCTCCTAAATCCTCTAGTTACTTCTAGTAGTTATACAAAATATTTATTTTTGTAGTCTTTCTCCTTTATTTTCTTGCTACCTACTAGCAGTTATGGATTGTATTTCAATCAATTAAAATGACCTAACTCATCAAGACAAAGATGTTTTAATTGAATTGTGGAGTTTCTAATATACTAGCGACCCGCCCCAGCTTTGCACGGCTGCAATTTTTGTTTTTGAAATTTCCGAAAAAAAAAAACATACAAACCTTGTCCTGGCAATACCGAACACAAAAAAAAAGGAATTATCCAACTTGGTGCAGTCATTCGGAAGTTTATATATTTATATGAACTTTTCGAACAAAAAGGTACAAAGGCGGACTTAATGCCTTAGAAATTCTCTACCAGTCAACCAAAGGTGGTGAAGAGAAGCAGATGGCTGGTGCTTAGGTTGAGAGGAACAATGATAAAAAAGCAAACTAGGTACACAATACATAAATAATATCCACAGTCAGAACCTAAACAAGAGAACAAAAACCATTATTTTATACACCTGTTTCAATGTTTTTGTTTACATTAGAATATTTATGACTGAAAAAAATATTCTAAAAGAAATAAAAAAGGACTACAGACGTGTTGCATTATTTAAAATAATAATGTTTTCTCAACTAACAAACAATGGTATTTATGAACAATTACTTTTTATGAACAGTACTATTATGAACAGTTACTTATTAAAACACAATTCTTTTGACTTTTCCTATTATTTATTTATGACGCGCAAAAAATAAACACACATTCAGGTGAACTTTTATTATGAGCGTGTTAATAAATGGATAATGCCACGTTTGACTAAAGTCTAAATCAATTCAAAAAATTTGAAGCAATGCAATATACGTAGACTACTCTGTTTACACTCTTAACTTTATAGTTAACAACAGAGATTATTTGCCCCTTGTAAATGAGCATTAAACTAGGGTTCCTCAAATATCGTTAAAATTCATGATCGCGGCATCCACAGTAATCAGTAGCGCACGCAGGGTCCGCCCAGGCCTCGAAGTTAATACCGGGAATTTTACTACATTTCAGTAACGGATTCCTGAAAGAAAATTAAATACATTTTACTATACACGCTTTGTTGATATCTATGGTTTATTATTACTTTTTTATGGACGAATTTCACCAATGAAATTGAACTCTAAAACCAAGTGCAGGAAGGAGCTATCAGTGCCAATGTGTCTCGAAAGCGATTTATGTATGCTGATCACTTTCTGTCCCAGCAGTGGGAACATAACATTAGCCTGTTATATTCTCACTGCTGGGACACAGGCCTCCTTTCGATGAGAGAAAGAGAGGGCCGTAACCCACTCCACGAAATCAGTGCGGGTTGGTAGATGTCACATACATGTCTTCTAATCTTTGGTTCTAGATTTCTCACGCTGTTTTTCTTTACTATTTAAAGAGTAGGTGATGAAATTATTTACACAAAGTAAAGCGCCTGCCTGGGTTTAAACCCAAGTCAGGCCGTTATCACTGAGCCACCACTGCTTTTATTAAAATACCCCTTAAATAAGATAATGCTTAAAATACTTACTCCGGACTTATGGTGAGAAAGGCGTGTCTCTGTACTTTGGTGACACCGTCTCCAACTGTGCACAGCATCCAAGCTAAACTTGCTTTTCTGATTTCTAGCAATTGTCCTAGAAAAACCAAAGTATTAAAGTAAATTATAAGGTACTGCAAATAATAATGCTAAATACATAAAAACACGGTCAGGAAAAATGTTTATAAAATTGATGCACTACGTGAATATGCCGTGTTATATCCATTTCATGAAACTATCAAATAATGAAAATTGTGACTTTACAAGAGTGCTAACCAAGTTTTTATTAAAATTGTAAGTTTCTTTACAGTAATTTGTAGTTTTCAAATTCATGTTCACCTACCAAATTAAAATGTTTTTTTACCTAGGTGAAGAATATGTTGCTATTAGAAGCTAATACAGATCTACTAAACATCTATGATTTTTAAACTCTCTATTTTCTCGACACATGTGAATTTAACTATCGTTAATCATAATACTTAATAATCTTACATTCGACATTTGCACTTTTGCTAAGGCATATGTCAAGGAAAAATACAACTTACTTTTTTTAAACGCATACGGCCTGTGTTCATTCTCATACCAATGCCTGTCTCCTATGATAGCCTTCAAGAGATTATCATTTAGCAAGCATGCTAATGTTCGTGGTAACCAACCTCCTATTAACTTCCTCTCACACCACATACCAGCCATGAGATCGATATCCCGTACATGTGCATATACTTTCCTTATTTCTTTGATTTTCTGAAAGCATAAAGTATAATCAGCCTACAACTATATACCAGGCCACTCAGAAAGTATTGCGAAAATAAGTTTGAATGTCTCACAGACTGGCCAGTTATAATCTCTTTTGAAAATATGTTCACTATGTTCAATATCTTCTACTTTTTCGTACATGTCAATTCCTTTACGGAACTAAAGAAGCATCAACGCTGAATGTTATACTACCAAATGCTTAGCAACAAGCGACCAAACACAGGGCTCCGCGGACTACTGCTCCGCCACAAAAACGCGCCTTCGCACACCGCGCTCAAAACGAGGGACTTCCTAGACAGCACGCCGGTCAAACTCCTGGCTCACCCTCCTTACAGCCCTGACCTAGCACCGTGTGACTTCTTTTTATTATTTCCGAAAATAAAAAATCAGCTCAAAGGGATACAATTTTCGTCGCCGGAAGATGCGCTGTCAGCGTTAGAGCAGGCTGTAAACGAGGTGTCTGCGGCGGACTGGAAAAAGTGGTTCAAAAACTGGTTCAGACGCATGAAACTTTGTATAGAGGCTATTGGAGAGTACTTTGAAAATATTTAATAAAAAAATATTTACGTATAGATTTATTTATTTTCGCAAAACTTTCTGAGTGTCCCACGTAGTATTTCTCAGTAACTGGGTTGTGGAAGTTGGATCAAAAACCACCAAGTTTTTAGATATTATATGTGTAATATAGATAGACAGTCCTAAGAGGTATCGTGTTACCCAGTAACTAAGTTGTGGAGCTTAAGTAAAATACTGGTGTGTTCAGCCTGTTCCCGTTGGACAGGGAGCCAATCTTAACATAGCAAATACAAGGCTAGACAGATGAAGATGTAATAAAGACAGTTGGCAAAATAATCTTACACATGGATCCATATGTCGACGCAAATCATCGAAGCAGGTAATTTTGTGGCCAGTACAGTAGTGGACATAGTCAATGTAAGGCCTTAAGCCAAAGAGACGGCTCTTGTGCAGATCGCTCGCAGTTATGTCCAAGACATGTTGAAGGCCTGCCAGGCCATTATTAGCAACCTAAAAATTTACAGTGGTATTATTATTTTGAAAGTCAACAACAGTTGGATTGGATTTTTTGTAGGTCTAAAGGATTTTATAATTTTCTATATTATCATGAAGTTAGTATGAAGCTTTGATTAATTGGATTCTATCTTGATTTATAGTTTTGTGTATCTTCATTCCAGAAGTGATTGTGCGAACACTTTTGATGATATAAATTATGATTATTTGAATTGTGACGCAAAACCTCTTACTTCATAATCTATAGTACGGTCTTTAATGTTGCCGCATGGCTGCCTAAAGTGGCCTTGAGTGAATTGCTCCATATGTTTGCATTTGACCAAGAATCCAGATCTGGTTGTAAGGTTGAACATGGGAAAGTCTCGAAGGTAGTGACCATGCTCGTCATATAATCTGAAATTCAATTTTTTTTTTAAATACAAACTTTATTACAAAATGTGGTATAACGATAGTAGACTTTTTCAAGGCGATTGTTGAGTCAGTTTAAATATTTTACTGAAATAGTTTTGTTACTATGAGAGGACCTCCAATTTTATTCTCCAAGCATTTTGAATTTATACGATACCTTCATATAAATATAAAATGTCTAGAAATTAAATAATTTGACCGTTCACTGTGAAGATTAGTTTAATTGATCTACGACCTTCAATAAATGTTTTACTTGATATGATAGATACCTGTAATTACAACAAACTGAGTTGGAAAAAAGCAAACGAAAGCTGATTTTTCGATTACTAATGCGTTTGCTCGTTCTAAGGTAGAAAGAGAAAACAGGAAAACGAATAATCAAAAGAAAGAACAGTATGAACTTTCTTACTTTGCAGTAGCATCTTGAGCTGTATGAAACCAACGGAGGACATAAGTGTATTCCAAAGTTGTAGATGGGCATTTGGTAGGATCGTGTATTTTTCGGAATCCAGGGTTTTTAGATATAACTCCTGATTTTACCAAATTTTTGAACCCTGTGAATGAATTGTACATTTTATCGCCTATTTCAGCTTTTTAGAATTTAACATGTTTAACTTAAAATGAGTTTTTCAAGTACCTTGCAACGATGCAAGCCATTCATATAAATACATTTGCATAGCATAAGCTATATTCATGTCTCGAGCTACATAAAATATCTTGTCATCATCCCAGCATGGGTTGACAATAGCCAACTGGGTTGCAAAGTAGTTGTGTAACCTCAGGAACCACACCACAAACAGTTCTTGTGTCACTAATATGTTCGGATCTGAAAAGTAAACATATTGAAAAGTAAAGGTTTATAACATTAGAAACCCACTATTTTAGGATTTTCATATTGGCCTCACTATAAACTTTATCACCCTCGAAAAATATGAAACAACACCACCCATGATGAAAAATTTGAACATTTTTGCAGCCACCATTTAGGATTTTCATTTTGACCTCACTATTGGCTTCAGCACCCTCGAAAACCAAGAAAACGACACACATTACAACTATTTTTTTTATTTTTGCATTTGCCATACTGGATTTTCAATTTGACCTCAGTAACGGCTGTAGCATCCTTCAAAACCATAAAAACGACACCCATGATGAAAAATTTGATAATTTTCGCAACTGCCATCTTAGATTTTCATTTTGATAGATATAGTGGGGCTATATAATAAAAATATTCAATTCAAGAATTGTGGGTGTACAATACACCCTGCCCAGCCCTTTGAAAGAATACAGGCGTGATGTTATGAAGAAATCTCATTTCCGCAACTTTTCCGTGTAAGTGTCCTTTCGCGCCAGTGGATTCACGCAACATGGATTGTCGTTGTTTTAATACTAATTGTTTAAAGAATACAACTTAATATTAAAAAAAAACTTACGGTTTACAAAACATCTGGTTTCGTCAGGTTTATTAAGAGGGCATAGGCCTGGTCCTTTTTGAGGCCAAGTCTTCCCATTTTCTACCTCCATTATTACTAGGCCACCATGGTAGGCGCGTATCGCTTTCTCGCCTCTATTATGGAAATTGTATATTTGAGACAGGTCGAATGTTGATGTCGCTAGTACGATCTGGAAAAGAAAAATCACATCACACTTTAATATTATAAAGGCGAAAGTTTGTGAGTGTGAGGGTGTGTTTATATGTTTGTTACTTCTTCACACTCAAACGGCTGGACCAATTTTGATAAAATTTTGCATGGAGGTAGCTGATACCCTGGATTAACATAAAGGCAACTTTTTATCCCGATATTCCCACGGGATCAACACTTATGCGGGTGAAACCGCGGGGCGCAGCTACTTTAAGATAAATAGCAATTAAAAATGCAGTACACTGTACTACGTACCTGACTGTTCTGAAGAACATCGTCAGTTTTTCAGAAAGGTCAGGCGGATAGTACTCGCCACCGGCGAATGAAAGAACATGATGATGAACAAACGAAGTAGAAATGGAGTATGTAAGGATTGTAGTAGATGACCTTCTGTTGTTTCTGCCTACCGGTTATGGGAAGAAGGCATGATCATATGTATGTATTTTTTTTATTAGCCTATTTTGTGTCCCACTGCTGGGCAAATGCCTCCCCTTTTTTCTTTAAACCTCCCTGTCTTGTGCTATCTTTGGCCATGTTGGGCCAGCAAATGATATTAGATCGTCACACTACCTTCGCTTTGGTCTACCTCGACGGTGAAGTCCTGCCTTAGGCGTCCAGTGAGTGACGATCTTTGCCCATCTCTCCGGGTGCATTCGTGAGACGTGTCCCACCCACTCCCACTTCAGCCTGGCTGTTTTTGACGTGAATACGTCTTTAAAATTGCTTCCATAGTGGGAGGCAAGTCAAAAAAACCAATGATAACAAAATCGGGGGATACCGTTTGGTGTTGCAGCTTCATATCATCTCCATCCTAAATAAATTCAATTACACCGTTAGATATCTAAAGGATCAAAGAATTCATTACGCCAAGTGAGGATTGTGACGCGTCGCGCGCGGTGGAGGGGGAAGTACCGCCATTTTGAGGTAATTTTGCTGCGTATCGAGATTTCCACTTAGTAAAACTTTTGACTCGGAAAAGCTACGACGTTCGTTTAAGTTTCAATCGTCAGTTCTCGTCAAAATCTATCGATCGTACACAAAACAATAGTGACAGTGAATATAATGTGTTAAAATAAAAAGAAAAATAATATCAAAATATAATTATAATGTCGGCCTATACGCGTCAGAAAGCCAAATCCAAATATTGAGATCGTATAAAGGGCTTGTCAAGGGCAATCGAATGGTACCAATAAAACACCATATGACCGAGTCAAGCAATGCCGGGAACGTAAAAGAATGAATGCGGCCGAGCGGATCAACCCCATTACGTAAACGTATTCACGTACAACACATGGCCGTGTCCATAACACAGTCACACCCCATTTTTTGTATGTATGCGGTAGGTAAAACTGAACCTATGACTTTTTGTATGCACGTCTGTTACAGAAGGCCTTCTCAAAACTTTTAAACGTAGCGCGTAGTAGCTTTGATTCTTTAAGAAGGATTTATTATTTATTTATGTTTTATACATAAAAACAAGCTAGCAGGAAAATAAATGTCAGTGAAAAACTTAATAATACGTACTGGAGAAGGTATCGAATCGTTACTGCATCCATAGTCTTGGTGAGTAAGTGGCCTGGTCAGGTTCAAGCATGTGATGCCACACAGTCTATTTAAGGAGTCGTCTTTGGGTACGAAATTTGGTGTACACATATAATCCTTCTGGCCCTTTTTTGTACAGCAATCAGTTTTATTTACCAGATAGTTCACTTAAAATAGAAAGGTAAAATTAAATGTCGCTTATGATAATGGAATAATGCCCGTTTTCACTAACTTTAAGCGTCACCTAAATGAATTCCTAAATACAAGCGTGATGTTAGATTTTTAACTCTCGCCTGAGGGCCGAAAGTTGGGTGGTTAGGTATCGCCTACTGTCAGTAAAAACGGCCATTAGTGTTTAGTTCATATAAAAGCTTAAGAAAAAAAACGTCTTTCTTCTTTCTATGATTTTTGGAATGTTTGTTTAGTTGATCTTTTGAACAGATTCTGGAGACAATTTCACGTTTCAATGTTACTTAGAGAAATAGGTAACAGTTTCATAATGGCATGACTGGCAGAACAGTTCGTGAGTTACTAAGGCCGAGATCCATAAACGTTACTTAACAAGTGCGATGACTAATACACGTCCCTTCACTCTCTCTTGCACTAAATTGACAGTTGTGCGATAGTGAAAGGAATAACGCTTAACCAAAGGACGTGCTAAGCTAAGTAACGTTTATAGATATCAGCCTAAGAATAAGGTTGACTTGTAAAAAATGCCTCAGGCATTAAGTCCGCGTTTTTACGGCATTTTTTTTACTTTTGCATAAATTTTTAATAAATAAATAAATAATTTAAAATACTTACGAATATCATGTATAGATGCGATATCAGCAAACGTAAAGATTCCATAACTGGTCATAGCCTGAGTGAAATGGCAATCACTCGCTTTACCTTCAGCAAGCAAAACTCTTCTTATGAATCTAGGCCATAGTAGCTCTTTACCAGACTCAGCTTTTCTGGAATAAGAACCTGTAATACAATTAAATTAAGTACTCAAACCAGAAGACTACTGAAATATGTTGTATTTCTATTTTATAATTTCATCGCATCGCAACATCGCGGCAGGCCCAGACGGAGATGGCGGGATGAGCTGGACTCCTTTGATAAAGATTGGTCCTTGACAGCTCTGGACAGAGAGAGGTGGAAAGAGAGTAAGTAGGCCTTTGCCCAGCAGTGGGACTATAATGGCTAAAAATAAAATACATCAAATCAAATGTCATTTATTCAAATTAGGCTGAGAATCAGAACTGAAACAGTTCTATGACATTTGTTTCTCCGATGAACGATTCGCCGACAGAACTATTTAATTTTCAGTGTTTCGCTAATCAACTTTTCAACGGCGAACAATTCGCCGACACAGTTGTTTGAGTATCTCCGGGATTACACCGAGATTTGAAAGATTTATTCTGCATGAAGTGCTGTTTTCCCACCTAAAACAAGCTGTAAGTATATAAAACTTGTCAAAAACATGCCATGACTAGAACAGTAGTAGACATTTGTATTGAAATTGATTCAAACTGGACCTCATTAGAAGATTAAAAGTTACCCAAAGGGCAATGGAGAGGGCTATGCTTGACATTTTTGACATGTTGACAAGTTTTCTACAGGTTATATACAACTAGTCGTCACCACTTGTTTAAGGTAGAAACAATAAACGAAAACTGCACTACATGTAGAATTAATCTTTCATACCTTGGTGTAATCGCGATGATACTGTAACAGTTCTGTCGGCAAATTTTTCGCCGTTGAAAAGTTCTATAAACGAAATACTGAAAAGTGAATCGTTCTGTCGGCGAAATGAATGTCAGAGAACTAATTCAGAATCTATAAATAAAACGTAATCTGTTGTGCACGTTGTGTCTACAGTATGTAGATTATTGCATTGCAGGATGAAACAATATTAATATAAAGAATTCCATAAATAGAGGTACCTATTACCATTATAGTACAGGGCAGGTAGTACTCTTGTGAGTGGTACGAAGTAGGTGCCTTTAGTTGGGCTATGCATGCAGTTACAGGAACCGTCTAGACGTCTTCTCTCGGTAGCACAGCATGGTTCGATTTCAGTCGTACAAACACTGTGGATATGACGCATTGGTTAGGAAACAAAAAAGAAAAACCGACTTCCAAAAAAAACAATACAAAGTGAAAAATAACTTTAATTTCGGAAGTCGGTGTCTTTGGATTTGTATTTAAGTTTTTTGCAACCGACTTCCGAAATTAAAGTTATTTTTCACTTTGTAGTGTTTTTTTTGGAAGTCGGTTTTTCTTTTTAACCGACTTCAAAAAGGAGGAGGTTCTCAATTCGTCGGAACCTTTTTTTTTTTTTTTATGTATGTTCCCCGATTACTCGGAGACGGCTAGACCGATTTCAAAAATTATTTTTTTGTTTGAAAGGGTATACTTTCCAGGTGGTCCCATTGTCATCAGGTCAGGATCTGATGATGGGATCCTGGAGAAATCGAAGGAATTCTTCAAGTATTATAGGCACACCTATAGCGATTTGGATATTTTTTATAGTAACTCGTGCATTTGCTCTCGGAAAGCATCATTTGGTGAAGTAGAACTGATGATGAAGACCACAGATGGCCACCGGAACTACTCAATAATAAGTATTTCCCGGTTTGCGATTCGATTACTTACTTTAATATGGTTGCTAAGCAAGTTATGCTCGTCACAATGCGAATGGTGAAATGGAGCTGATGGTGGAATACCAGGAGAACTCTTCAACAATTAACGTCCCTGCATCGGGAAAAACAATATTTTGTAAAAGGCGATGAGCAAGTTGGCATTAGGCTTGTAACTTAGATACATTATAAACAGACACACTAAAAAGCGAGAAATAAAAACTTTTTAACAAAAAAAAACCGACTTCCAAAAAAACACTACAAAGTGAAAAATAACTTTTATTTCAGAAGTCGGTGGCAAAAAACTAAAATACAGATCCAAAGACACCGACTTCCGAAATAAAAGTTATTTTTCACTTTGTAGTGTTTTTTTGGAAGTCGTTTTTTTTTTTTTTTAAAGTTTTTTGTTAAAAAGTTTTTATTTCCCGCTTTTTAGTGGGTCTGTTTATAATTTATCTAAGTTACAAATAGCCTAATATCAACTTGTTCATCGCCTTTACCAAAATATTGCTTTTCCCGATGCAGGGAAATTCATTGTTGAGAGTTCTCCTGGTATTTCACCATCAGCTCCATTTCACCATTCGCATTGTGACGAGCATAACTTGCTTAGCAACCATAATAATGTAATCGAATCGCAACCCATGAAATACTTATTATTGAGTAGTTCCGGTGGCCATCTATGGTCTTCATCATCAGTTCCACTTCACCAAATAGTGCTTTTCGAGAGCAAATGCACGAGTTACTATAAAAAATACCCAAATCGCTATAGGTGTGCCTATAATATTTGAAGAGTTCCTTCGATTTCTCCAGGATCCCATCATCAGATCCTGACCTGATGACAATGAGACCACCTGGAAAGTATACCCTTTCAAACAAAAAAATATTTTTTGAAATCGGTCCAGCCATCTTCGAGTAATCGGGGAACATACATAAAAAAAAATAAAAAAAAAAAAAAAAGGTTCCGACGAATTGAGAACCTCCTCCTTTTTGAAGTCGGTTAAAAATACAGAAAAACTACAAACTGTCAATGTTTTCGTGTAATAAAAAAAATATATATATATTATTTAGGTACTTACTCTAAAATGCCCTTGGATTTGTAATAAGCTTTAAGCTGCTTCGATGCTATTTTACCAGTATAATAGTCAAACACTAACGCGTTACTTAGTTGCATACAAAATGATAACACTACAAATATATTAAGAATCATTCTTTAACTGTATCACTTTTCTTAGACGCAAATGCAACCAGAATGTTTACATTTTCTGTTGCTACAGGCTTATATAATTTATTGCACAGTATTAATTTGTTTAGTAATATTATAGCAGAACTAATAAAAGGATTGTCGTTGTAACAACCAGCTGCATGTAGTTTTGTTGTCATTGAATGCTGTCTACAGTGCCCTACAAAGCATTTTGTTTATACGGCATACATAAATTATAATATTTCTTTTTTATGAACAATTAACTTGCACATAATAACTCCGGTAATTAATTTTGACAAAGAAGTGTGTTTGTGTAGCATGTTATTAACACCTTAAGGCCGAGTCTCACTAAAGAGCAGGGGCCCTAGTCTGCTATTTTTCTAAATTCGTCATTCCAACACGATCCCATTGTCATTTTGCTAAAAGTTCGTAATCTGCTAAATTCATAATGGTCGATCAATGGTCGGTCAATGGCACAGAACTTATACGATACTCGTAACGAATTAAAAACAATGACTGCACAATGACGTTCTAATGGTAGGTCACTGATCAAAGGAACTGTAAAAAATTTAGCAGATTAACGCCTAAGTCAGTCATTCATTTTTCATTATGTACGAGGTTACCATTCTATGCCATTTCTTTCAATGGAGTGTCAGTGGTTGACCATTGGAAAGTCATAATGACGCCATTATATTAGTAGATTACTAAACTTGTCAAAATCAACTATTATGAAATCAATGATAGAACATTCTGACATTATTGTAATAGCAGACTTGAGGCCCTGAATAGTCCATTAGCTCATAATAGTGGTGGTACATCCAAACGGCATAGGGTCAATAAAAACACATTCACTCAGCCACTTATTTCGTAGCGGGTTCTTCAGTGGTCATAACTTCTGTAGTCACTTCGTCGGTACTAGGTTCTTCAGTGGTCACTTCTTCGGTAGTGGGCTTTTCAGTAGTCACTACTTCTGCGATCACTTTGGCAGTAGTGGGCACTTCAGTGGTCACTGCTTCTGTAGTCACTTCGTCGGTACTAGGTTCTTCAGTGGTCACTTCTTCGGTAGTGGGCTTTTCAGTAGTCACTACTTCTGCGATCACTTTGGCAGTAGTGGGCACTTCAGTGGTCACTGCTTCTGTAGTCACTTCTCCGGTAGTGGGTTCTTCTGTGGTCACTACTTCTGTAGTAATTTCTTCAATTGTAAGTTAAAGCTAAATAATGAAAAGCGGTTTTCATTTTGTTAAAAGCAAAGCATAGATTCCCGTGGAGAAGAATGGGTAAGTAAATCCACATAGAACGTGTAATAAAGTACTTGAAAGGTTTGTTTCAGTTTTGTATGAATTGATCTCCTATAAATTTTTCAATCAATTAAATTATTTACTTACGATACAGAGCATCAATACTATGATTTAATTTAATGGGCAAGTTGATAATATTATTTCTATGTGAAGACATTTTATTTCGTTTAATATGTGACGTAAAAAATATACATACCGGTTTCTGATATTTAAGTTTGCATTTAAATCTTTATGTATGTAAAACAATATTTTAAAAAGAACTGCAGACTTCGTCGTATTATTTCCAATAATCCTTTTTATTCTACTTACCTACAATAGTATTTATGAACAATGTTACTAGAACACATGTCTTTTGACAGAATCTATATTGAGCTTTTCCAACATTTTTTTATGAGGCGCAAAAAATAAACACACATTCACTTTATTATTAAGCGTGTTATTAAATGGATAATGTCACGTTTGGCTTATGTCGTAATGAATTAATAATTTACTCAAGCTTAATATAATAATCAGGTAAATTTCAGCTTTCAGCTTTCAGCTTAATATAATAATCAGGTAAAATCAGGTTAATATAATAGGCAGGACAGGCAGGAAAGGGAGATCGACCGCCGAATTGAGAACGCCTGGAAAAGCTACTGGTCCATGAAGATGCTAATGAAGGGTGATCTACCGATCTCCCTGAAGCGCAAACTCATCGACATGTGTATCCTGCCCATCCTAACCTACGGTGCTCAGACCTGGTCGCTCACCGAGTCGCAAAAGTTCCGCCTTGGAGTTTGCCAAAGAGCGATGGAACGCAGTATTCTGGGTGTTAAAAGACAGGACAAAATTCGGAACACCACGCTGCGTTCCAAAACGGGCATACTGGATGCAGGAAAGAAGGCTGCCAGGCTGAAATGGGATTGGGCGGGTCACATTAGCCGTATGCACGATAACCGCTGGGCAAAAATCTCCACACAATGGGTGCCTGAAGATGGACGGCGCAACCGAGGCCGGCCCAGAAAGAGATGGCGAGATGACCTGGACGCGTACCGCGAGGGCTGGTTCGAGGTGGCGCGGGAAAAGTGTTCCTGGAAGGATTTGGGGGAGGCCTTTGCCCAGCAGTGGGACAGCATAGGCTAGCAAAAAAAATATATATATATCTAATAATAAATAACCACTTTAATTTCAACCAACAATGAATTCATACAAAAACATGTGATTAAAAAGAGTTAATGTTAAAATTTTAATTATTTTTATTTATATGTACAGATACCAGCACATCAAGCTGCTACAATTTGTAGAATTTCTTTAATAGATTTTCAACTTTATCGCTGAAGCATAAGGTTCAAAGTTGATTGGGAAAATTTGACAGTTTCGGGTAGCTTGATGTGCTGGCGTCAAAATCAAAATCAAAATCAAAATCAAAATATTTTATTTCACATAAGCCTACATGGGCACTTATGAAACGTCAGAAGCTAGGTGCACGGTTCCAATTGGTCGTTTCCTATGGAGAAGAACCGGCAAAAAACTCCACGGTTACTCTTTTTAAAAATAATTGGCTTTTACAATATTTTCAAATTACAGTAGGTATGGGAGGATAGCGTAGGCCTGTCAACAAGTATCAGGTACTTGATAAAATAAAAAATGGTCTACAGATCTAAAGTCTACAAGGCCTACAAAGTCCTCACATTTACAAAACAAGAATCTATCAAAAGGATAAATAAAAAATAAAAACCTAATAAAACCTAGTGATATGATTACCATTACAACCACTAATAAAGAGATGGAAAAAATTTGAATTTTCTGTATATAATGTCAAGTAATAAAGAGATTATGTCAAAAAAGTAAATAAAGTAAAGTAAATAAAAAATGAACATCGTAATTTGAGAGCAGTTAATAGACATTTAAATAGTTAAGCCGTTAATGAGTAGCCAGGGAAGCCACATGTGCAGAAGGAATTATTGCCAAACTACCTTGTCTTCAACATAGTCTTTAATCTTATAATATGCTTTTTTGATAAGGACACGTTTGATGAAGGTTTTGAATTTTCCATCGCTAAGTTCTGTAACCGACTTTGGCAACTTGTTATAAAAACGGACGCCGTTTACAAGAAATGACTTGCTAGTTTTAGTTAATCTAAATTTAGGTAACACAATTTCATTTTTACTACGTGTATTTATATTGTGGAAATCGCTTCTTATTTTGAAGAGTCCTAAGTTTTTGCGAACATACAAAATACTTTCTAAAATATAAAGAGAAGGCAGAGTTAGTATATCAATTTCTTTGAATTTGTTTCTAAGAGACTCGCGAGGACCCATTTGATAGATTGCGCGGATTGCCCTCTTTTGTAAAATGAAAATTGAATCTACGTCAGCTGCCGATCCCCACAGCAGAACACCATAAGACATAATGCTGTGGAAATAAGCAAAGTATACTAACCTAGCTGTAGCTATATCTGTCAACTGCCTTATTTTTCTTACTGCATATGCAGCTGAACTTAATCTACCTGAGAGAGCTCTAATGTGTGCGCCCCATTGTAATTTTGAATCTAAAGTAATTCCTAGAAATACAGTTTCCGTAACAGCGTCTAGTTTTTTGCCATCAAGTTCTAAATTCAGACCCACTTGAGGTACATTTGGTAATGAGAACTTAAGACATTTAGTTTTGTTCGCATTAAGTAAAAGATTATTAGCTGCAAACCATTTCGAAAGAACAGCCAGACTCTCGTTAACATGTAAGACATCCGTATCTTTTCTATCTATTTGAAAAATAAGGGAAGTGTCATCCGCGAATAAAATGATATCCGACAAATTAGCCATCATGTAAGGAAGGTTATTAATATAAACTAGAAATAGGAAAGGGCCAAGAATTGAGCCTTTTTTTTTTTTTTTTTTTTTTTTTTTTTTTGCGGATGGGAAATCATCAAATGACCCCTCCCGCTCTGGGTGGAGCGGAAGGGAGTGTCAGACTCATACTGACTAAAACCCACCCGTGTTCCTTCCTTAGCCCTTTATGTTCCGGGCCAGCGGTAACCCTTTCGGACAATCCCGCTGACCCGGCAGGCTTCGGCCCTATGGGGCCCCTCCTCGATGCTGACATCTCTTTGAGGCGCGCGTGGAACACGTACGCGCCGTCCGGCACGGGCCTGGTCCTGATCGGACGGTGAGCTACCCATTACTCTCCGCCCGCAGGCCCGCGCCTACGGTGGCCGGGAGTCGTCGCGCGGCTCCCGACGCCCGGAGCGTCTCCCGCGGCGGCTGGGACGGGAGGCTCTCTCCCTGAGCCGTCCCGCCACCTCCTTCGCTAGCATGACTGCTTCGCAGAAGGAGGTGACTGCCTCCCACTCCCTCTCGCCCCGGACCATGGCTTGCACCAGGGCCGGGCGCGAGAGGTCGCCGCCGCTGCCGATCGCCTCTACGAGGACACGGCGGTGCTCCGCCCAAGCGGGGCAGACCGCCACCGTGTGCTCCACCGTGTCCTCTGGGCGATCCTGGCAATGGTGACACCCGGGCGTTTCCTCCCGCCTGATGATGTGCAGGAACCTCCCGAAACTTCCGTGTCCGGTGAGGACCTGCGTCAGGCGGTAGGTGAGGGCGCCGTGGCGCCTCCCTAGCCACTCCTCAAAGAGGGGTCTTATCGCCGCTATCGCGGCGTGCCCTGCGCTGGGTTGCGACAGTCGTTCCTTCCATGTCGCCATGAGATCGCGCCGGAGCTCAGTCCGCTCCGCAGCGATTTGCCGCGGAAGCGGAACTTCCCCCCGGCTCAGTGCCTCCGCGCGCCACTCATAGACGCGCGCGAGGACTATCGCCTCCAGATCCCATGGCGGCAGTCCGGCAATGAGGCTTGCCGCCTCGCCAGAGATCGTGCGGTAGCCCCGGATAAGCCTTATGGCTAACACCTTCTGGGGCGCGTTCAGGTAGTGGGCGGCTCGCCGCCGCAGTGAACGCGCCCACACCGGGGCCCCGTATAGGGCCATGGACCGCACGACCCCCGCGTAAAGCCTCCGGCAGGAGGCGTTTGGCCCCCTCAGGTTGGGCAAGAGCCGCTTGAAGGCGGCCCCGGCCCGTTCCAGTTTGGGGGCCAAACGTCGGAAATGCTCGACGAAGTTCCACCGGCTGTCGAGGACGAGACCCAGGTACCTCATCGTTGTCTCGACGCCGATGTGAACCCCTCCTACCGTTAGTTGGGATCCCGATGGTGGCGCGTTCCGGGGCCCATGAAACGACATGGCCTCGGACTTGTGCAATGCCACCTCGAGACCCAACTGCCGGATCCTCTCCACGACTATCGCAACCCCGCGTGTCATCGCGTCGGCCGCCGCCTGATGCGACCTCCCCTGCGCCAGGACCAGCGTGTCGTCAGCGTAGCAAACCACGCTGACGCCCTCAGGGAGGTCGGCCCGCAGCACCCAGTCGTAGCCGATGTCCCACAGGAACGGCCCCACGACCGATCCCTGCGGGACACCGCACGACATCTCTCGCCGGTTCCACTCCCCATCGCGACCGGGGTAGCTGACGGCTCTGTCCGTCAGATACGCCTCGACTATTCGACGGAGGTAGGGCGGCACCCGGTGATACCGGAGTGCCTCCACAATGCAGCTCCAGGGCAGGGTGTTGAACGCGTTGGCGATGTCGAGTGACACCGCCACGACGACCCCACCCCGGGACACCGCGTCCCCCGTCGTGAGGGCTCTCACGCGCATGATGGCGTCCACCGTCGAGCGCCCCTTGCGGAAACCAAACTGGCTGTCCGCAAGATCCGGCCCCGTCCTCACCAGGTGCCCGACGAGGCGGCCCACAATCACTCTCTCAAAGAGCTTGCCGACCTCGTCGAGCAGCACGATGGGCCGGTATGCGGACGGAGAGTCCGCAGGGCGCCCTGGCTTCCGAATGAGGACCAGCTTCCCCGTCTTCCAACGGAGTGGAAACTGGCCTCTCTCCAAA
Organism: Oligia fasciuncula; assembly: GCA_963082905.1. NCBI lineage: Eukaryota > Metazoa > Arthropoda > Insecta > Lepidoptera > Noctuidae > Oligia > Oligia fasciuncula. Next base: position 2,161,725 of record OY720392.1, on the reverse strand, counting down.
CATGCGCTTAAGAGCGCCTCCAGTCGAGGCCCGAGAGCCCTCGAGGCCAGGACCCAGGCTTTACCCGGCAAGCCGTCGAGTCCTGGGGCGGTATTTTTGGCCTTCAGCCTTCCTACCGCCGCTCTCAGTTCTACCCCGGTCACTTCAGGGATGTCGTCGTCGTCGTCCGCGTGGTCCGCTTCGGGCACCGCAATTGGCGGAGCCATGGGCGGGGGGGTGTGCACCCCCCGTGAAGGGAACAGAGCGCTCACCACCTCCTCCACCAGCTGGGGGCGGAGACTCTGCGTCAGCGGGGGGGCCCAGGTGCGGAGTTTATTCCGCACCATTTTATAAGGGCGCCCCCACGGATCTCTGTTCAGAGTCTCCAGCATCTCCTCGCGGGCCATATCCTTGGCCCGCTGGACAGCCTCTTGGAGGGCGGTCTTCGCTGCTCTGTACCCCTCGTACAGCTCCGCCTCCGTGGCTTCCGCATCCGGAGGACGAATGCGGAGCCTGCGGTGCCTGGTGTACCGGTGTCGCGCATCGACGCACGCCTTGCGTAGCGCATCCAGCTCAAGAATTGAGCCTTGAGGCACGCCCATCTTAACTAAAGACCCCGATGACGTCGCCCCATTAACGTTTACTTTTTGCTGCCGCTTTGACAGATAGGAAAGAACAAGATCAGCAGCTTGTCCACGAATTCCGTAATGGTATAATTTACAGATTAGTGTATTATGGTCAACGCAGTCAAACGCTTTTGAGAGGTCACAGAAAACGCCAATTGCATCCTGGGACTTCTCCCAGGATTCCAAAATGTGACTCATGAGTTTTACTCCCGCGTCCGTCGTCGACCTACCTTTCGTGAAACCAAACTGGCGACTATGTAAAATCCCATTTGAATTAAAATGTGACAACATCTGGTCCAGCATGATTTTTTCATAGATTTTGCTCATAGCTGGTAGCACAGATATAGGTCTATAATTAGAGGGATCAGACTTACTACCCGATTTGAAAATTGGTACTACTTTACTATGTTTCATTAAGTCAGGAAACGTACCGCTGTCTAAACATTGATTAAATATGCCTGTTAGGGCAGGGGCAATTGTGTCAATAATATCTCCAAGAACCTTAACAGAAATCCCCCATAAGTCTTCAGTGTTTTTTATGTTAAGACTTTTAAAAGCTTTTTTAATTGTGGCAACAGAAATGGGCTGGAATTCAAAGCTTGGAATATCCTTATTAAAGTTTTCTTTAAGAAGAGCTTCAGCTAATATAGGTGATGAGGGGAGAGACTTTGTAACCTCTATTGGGATGTTGGTAAAGAAATTTTCTAGTGTCTCAGCAACTTTTAACTTATCTGAAATGGTTTCATTATCAATTTTTAGGGACAACTCATTCTGATCTCGCTGTTTTGTGTTTCCAGTTTCTTTGTTAATTACCTGCCACACAGCTTTTATTTTATTATTAGACATACTAATTTTGTTACTTATTAATTTAGATTTAGCCTCAGCGCAGACTCTTTTGAATATTTTAGAATAATTTCTTACATAATTATGAAGGGCTTGATCAGAGGTTAATGATTTCTCGTGATACAGATTATATAAAATATCTCTGCTTTTTCTAATGCCAGCAGTAGCCCATTCACTAAATTTTGGTTTAGTATTGATAGTAACTTTTTTTACAGGACATGCTTTATTGAATTCTTGGCATACTGTAGAAAATAATGTACCATAGTTTATGTTGGGGTCTTGTGAATCAAAACTTGCTGTTGAAAGATTGCTAAGAACATTATTATTAAACATTTTCAATTTATTTTTAGTTAGAGGTCTTAATTGAATTGATTTATCTATGTGTAATCTTTTACCTAAGTCAAATGACACAAGTTGACCAGTATGGTCAGACCTGACGCCACTAATTAAAGACGAGTCTTTTATTTTACAATTAGTGAATACATTGTCGATGCATGAAGCTGAAGTTGCTGTTATTCTAGTTGCTTCATTAAATATAAATTTTAATCGGCGTCTGTACATAAGATAAGGTTAATTTTAAAATTCTCAGCAACTCTCGTCTTTCCAAGCTATTATATCGATGTCCGGTATTTCGTCACAACTGCACATTACATTCCTGTAAATAAAAAAAACAATTGATAATTATGTATCTGTCGGAAATACGTCATGCATTCGTTTCATGATTCAGGACGCCAGCACCAGATGGCGCTTGACAGAGTCTAGCCTGAGTTCGTGGGAGTCGACGAGAGCGCTACAGAGCGATGTCGGGCTTCTCTTGGACATCGGACATCGTACGGACAGCATGTACTCAGAAACTGTCTCGCGTTCTGTATCTATTGTGTCGTGTACCTACAGTGTGTGATTCGCTGGTATCATTAATTTGTTTGTGAAGTTATAATTTGATATAAACTGTAAATGATTTTGTATCGCGCAATAACCAACACTACCCATAGTACGCCCACAGTAACTAAAATATGGCTAATGATAACGAGAGGCACCTTTCCGTCTTAAATAACTATACTACTAATGTAAAACTTGCAGGTTCAGAAGCCAGGTGCCAGAAGGATCAAGTAGTCTGTGAAATATATAGGTTTCAGATTTTAGGAGAACACGTTGGTGTAGTGGGCGTAAGCGCAATGAGGTCCTGGATTCGATTCCCAAGTAGCTCAAAATGTTATTTGGTTTTCTCAACAAAATTTCTCACTAGCCTAGATTTGGTCCCGGTTGATGACATAGGACTTCAACATAACCAGCGAAACGGGTGTACATAAACCTATGCCTGATCCTTTGGAGAAAACAGCGTGATATATATGCTAAATAGGTAGGTATGGAAATAAAACATAAAATGGGGCTTCATTTGCCAAACTTCTTTTTCCAGAAATCTAAGTTTAGTTACTTACCCTGGTCCAATCCTCTGGAATGCTTTTGGTTGTATTTGAGTGACGGTATCACCAACGTCACACAAAAGTCTTGCTATCGATGCTTTTCTTATTTCTTGCAATTGATCTGCAAAAGAGAATATACATTCAATATAGTGTGCGCAGACCAGAGAAGCATGGCACAAAACTAGGGTAGGCCCCCTAGTTTTGTGCCATGCTTCTCTGGTCTGCGCTCAGAACTCAGCATCAATAATGATGATGACACCATAATAGGGATCTTTGTAACAGAAAAGCGTCATATTATTCTTAATGAGGAAGAAGCGTATTCTTAACTAGCTTCTGCCCGTGATTTCGACCGCGTGAAATTTCGTTTTAGCTTAGAATTTTTCTGACTCTTTTCTTTTTGCTCAGCTCAAATAGCATATAGCCTTCCTCAAGAATTGGGCTATCAATTGCAAAAATAATTTTGCAAATTGGACTGGGAGTTCCAGAATTTAGCGCGTTCTAACAAACAAACTCTTTAGCTTTATTATTAGTATATAATAATATATATAGTTCAATATAACATCCTTATTCTAACCAATAAACGATCGGTAAAATTAAAAAAAAGTCCAGCGATGTCGTGGGACACCCGGTGGAACAAATCTTTCGCTATTGCTAACTTGGCAAATGAGAGCTGTCTGAAAAAAGTATAAGTGTGCTACTTGTTGCCACACTTTGTCCACTTAATCTGAATGTTAAATATGCAATAAAATTGTTGAAAAGGAGTATGGAAAGTCATGACAGTTTTGGTACGTACGGTAACAAAAGTGCCGTGATAGTCAAAATGTCACGGCTTTTCACAGAGCTCTCATTGGCGTACGAGAAAGAACTTCGAACCACTAAGAACCAATAAGTTAATTATACAAATAATTCTCACCCTCCGTAAAGGCATGTGGTCTGTTCGACCTCTCATACCAGTGTCTATCAGACTGCATGGTCCGTATCAGCTGTTCTACAATGATATTATAGAACATGTGTGGCACTCGACCACCTTCTATTGAATTCTCCACCCACATCGCTGCTAGAAGGTCAATGTCTTCTACAGATGCATATAGTTCTGACAGCTTTTCCAATATCTGTCAATGGAAATAGGCAATTTAATTCATTGAAATTTATAACCATTTATGGTTGTGCAGATTATATCAATTAATATTTCTGATCTTAAGAAAGGGCAGTATAACTTTTACAAAGAAACCCAAACACCCCCGAGAGAGATTGGTGCCGATTCACAAACTAAACTAAATTTAAGTTCAGTGCATCTTTTCTTTCTATTTCATTAAGAAAAGGACAGAAGATAAATTTTTGTTTAGTCCTGTCAAATTAATCAGCGCCTGATATAAGATACAAGTTTAGACGTGATTAAAAACTTACCTAACTTACTAAAATTAATTCAACTTACGCCAGGCGCTGATTACTATGATGATTATTATGTTTATTTGTTTATAGTACAGTCAACAGCAAAAGTAGATGAACAAAATCAGTAATTCAATTGACTTATGGGAGTCATGAGAACATACAACGTGCCCGCGCCATGCCCTGGTAACTTAGAACATATTTTTTTTATTGCGAAAAGTGCCATCTATCTCTAATACATAGAACTTTTTATTGCAGTGTTACCACTTTTTTTTGCTTGAAATATTTGGTACTTTAAACTTATTGTTAATTTTGCTATTTTTCTTTAATTAGTCCAGTTGCACAAAAATGTATGCATTTACAACCGAGTATAATTGTTTTTTAAAATATTTGATTATAATGTTGTATTAATTGTGATATTTTTACGATGATAGAATCTTAAGGGTAGTTTAGTAATACAAAACGCTAGCAACACTGAGTCTAAACGTCATAAGAAATTTTCCACCGGTGTGTTTGCATGCTCGTGCACATTTTTCTTGTAATTTTTGGTGTTTTTGTGTTATTACGTTGAGTTGAGCTATAATAGATCCTCCATATATTCCAGAAATACCGAAATTCCAGGAGCTATAATAGATCCTCCGTATATTCCAGAAATACCGAAATTCCAGCATAGACTGTACTATATATATATACTTACTTAAAAAGTGTTTTGATCTATGTATATTTTTATGAATGTTTCATAGAAATATGCATAGGTCAATACACTGTTTAAGTATCTATTGAGCGAAATTATAAAAACGCAATTCATACGTAATTACGTAGGTACCTATACATATCGACGTATACGCACCTACCTGCGTGCCGTCCAGATGGCGCTGATCGCTAACAAAAACCGAAAACGTCAGTTGCCAGTCTATCTCAGTTTATATATATTAGTCTATGGCCCGCGCAGCGGCGCACGATCTACTGGCGCGCAGAACTTTTTTTTTTTTTTTTTTTTGGAAATGGCATCTCGCAGTTCAACCATAGGGGTTGTCGACTGCTCAACCGGACTTTCCTGTGGATGCCACAATAAATTGGGCCTCCAGCCAGGGCATAAAAACTTAAAAACTAAGCGACTACACGCTAAGGGCACCCCCCCGGGGGGTTCGGACCTCGGCTTAGGGCGTCGCTGGGAGAGGACAGCAAGGGACAGGCTGGATCGGAATTATTTAGTGGGGACGAATTTAAAGCTACAGGCTCAGCGGCGCGGGCTGGCTCGAGCAAGGGTCGGGGTGGACATGGTACGGGGTGTCGCGACGGGCCTCGACGGCGAGGACGGAACGACGGATTGGCGCGCAGAACGCGGCGCCGGTAATATTTATAGCGTGCGTGCAGACGACGCTATACGCCGCGCACGCGCCAGAGCGAGATGGGTGCCCGTTCATTGTGGATCATAGTCACAGATTGTTTTAAGTAGAATAAAATCAGTGTTCTCCTATTGGTCAATCAAATATTTTAATATAGATGTGCCTAGCAACTGTGCTAGTTAAAAATATGATGTAAGGCAGCAGGAACAACCAATAAATGACTATTATTCCCTGCAATAATTACGAGCACTTATTATTTCACACACTCCTTCGTATTCCCAACAGACTAATGAACGGAGTTCGCGTCAGAATTGTGTGGCGTCGAAGTGATTCAAAAGTATGTGATTGTAAATTATACCAAACATTTACTACTATAATAGAGCTGTCATATATTCGTGATCAGTTTTGACTCCCATTGAATTTCTGATTTTGATCATCTACTTTTGCTGTTGACTGTACTAATCTGCAAGGTTTTTTTTCAAGTAATTTGGACTGATGTACTGTCTCATCATTTTTGATATAATAATTGTCTGTAGTCACACGTTAACATCTTACCTCTGGTTCGAAGAACTCCACTAAATCATCGAAACAGGTAATTTTTCTTCCGGAAAAGTGCTCTAAATATTTCACGTAAGGTTGAATAAACAATAGGCGGTTTTTAGCCAAATCATTTGAGAAAACATCCTGCGATGGTTGAACTACTCCTAGTACTTTCTCAGCCATCTGAAATGTGTCAACGTGGTTATTTTCAACTTTGCAAATGTCAGTTTTGAAAATATCGTATTCAATGATTCATTAAAATTGTATTTAAACAATTGAACCTGGTGCAAGCTCTGCAAAAAATGTGAAAAAAAAGCTTGCAATATAAACAACCTAGGTAATACGGGCTGGTGTCCGCAACTCCACATCAATGCGCGTATTTTGCGTATGGGTGATATTTTTATTAAAGCAGAGCATTAAATCCTACATCTTTCATCAATCACACCAATGCTAACAAGATTTCATCTTCATCTAATTCATAGGTTCTCAACGTGGGCGATCACGCCCCCTCGTTGGCTTTTGTGACTTTCAGGAGGCAGTAGAAGACTCAGAGAAAATTATAATAATATATTCTATCTTACGACTATATAATATTACACGTTTAAATATAATCGTGGCAATAGCTGTTTCCGATTCACGACAGATGGTAAGTAAAAAAAATCGGGGGCACTACAAAATAAAAACCTCAAAGTGGGCGATGGGCAAAATAAGGTTGAGAACATTATAAGATCTAATTGCTTCAAAACAGCCGAAGTAATACTTACATCAGGATCCACAACATTACCATCTATCTTGCCACTAGCTTGTCTAAAACTTCCTTGCGTCAAATAGTCTATGTTATTATCCACAGCTAAATAGCCCGTTCTTATAGTAAGGTTGACTAACTCAACCTTCTTCACGTAATTGCCATCAGCGTCATACATTCTGAAAGAAAAAGAAAATTGATAATTTTTGGTGTCTTCACGATGGAAAAAGCAATATTAGTGCCATCATCTATTAAATCCTATTCAATTTGTATGTTTTCTAACTTCGGTGGAGTCAACGTCTTATGAATATCGAAAGTGACTATATTATTTCAGTATTTTACACGAAGCAACACGAAGTAAATTGTGCTGGATTCTGTTAGGTATAACCAAATATTTATACTTACTTCGATGTAGCTTCTTGCATTTTATGTAACCACCGTAGGGCCAAAGGAAATTCCATTGACAGTTGTGGCAATAATTTGTCGTTATATAAATCTCTGAATCCCGCTAGATGCAAGACTCCATCGTTGACAAGATTGTCATAGCCTGGAACAGAGTTCAAATTATTGATTTCTTGTAGTATTTTCTTAAATAGCTTTTGGGCTACTTCATCATCATCAGCCTATAATGTTCCCACTGCTGGGACACAGGCCTCCTCTCGGTGAGAGGGAGTGGGCCGTAATCCACCGCGCGGGCCCAGTGCGGATTGGCAGATGTCACATGTCTTCGAATTTTTGGTTCTAGGACATGCCGGTTTCCTCACGATGTTTTCCTTCACCGTTTTGAGAGCAGTGGTGATGAAATAATTTACACAAAGTAAAGCGCCTGACTGGGTTCGAACCTACGACCTACAACTCGTAAGTCGCGGCCGTTACCACTTGGCCACCACTGCTCTTTACTTGGCCACCACTGCTCTTTGCTCTTTGCTCTTTTTTTCTTGGCAACTTAGCTAACGAAAAACTCATTTAACTCTTGAACGGCAACTTAATATTGTTTTACGTTGTCAAACTTTTATTACTTAAAATCATATAACTTACCCATCATCATAGGCAATAATTCGTATAAAAGAATTTGCATCTCAATAGCTATATTGATATCTCTTGCGGTATAAAAAAGTCTCTCGTCGTCCCAACATGGATTTATTTTGGCAAGTCTATCAGCTATGTGGTTGTGAAGCCTCCAAAACCAAATGGATACTATGTTAATTGGCATTAATGTGTTGACTTCGCCTGATGCTGAAATAAAGGCAGATTTTTACATTATTCATGTTTTTGGATCGAAGTTCTTTAACAGAGCCTGCGGTAGGATTATACGGAGAAATCGTCACGTAACGGAAAGCGTTGTGCGCCCTATATGCGATTTTTTTTTAATATAATATGACGGATTAGGTACTTGTGTCTCGTTATCATCAGGCAGATTTTAATTACTGTGGGCGTACTATGAGTAGTGTTTGTTATGGCGCAATAGAAACACCGTTTTCAGTTCAAATCAGATTATAATTTTACGAACAAATTAATCACACTAGCGAATCACACACTGTAGGTACACAACTCAACTAGGTACTATTAAATAATAACAGGCTGGTATGATGATGATGGTCTCAACAAAACGCAGGACAATTCCGAAGCGTCTTCACTGCTCGATCACCAGGATAAGCAATGCTCGACTTGGTGCGTTCTCTTAAACCTCGTAACCGAGCGGAAACGCCCCGAGTCTGTCAAAGCGCGCCAACTCTAGTCTTGATAGTTGCCGTTAAGTGACGTGCCTTGTTTTGTTGTAAACGTCAATTGCCGGATGCGACAATTATTATACATAATAGAAAGAGTGAGAACTAGTTTTCATGGTTTTCGAGGGTACCTACTGAAGCTAATAATGAGGTCAAAATGAAATTCCAAGATGGCGGCTGCAAAAGTTTTCACGTTTTTCGTCATGGGAGTCATTCTTATGGTTTTTAAGTAGCTGAAACCGATAGTGAGCTCAAAATGAAAATCCAACATGGCAGCTGCAAACATTTTTGAATTTTTCGTCATGGGTGTCGTTTTTTATGGTTTTCCAGGGTGCTGAAACTAATAATGTTTCCGCCGGAGGTCCCCCGAGGCCCCGACACCACTCGTTTTTTTCGATATATACACAATAACAATAACAGTATTGTTTGATATAATCAATACTGGTGGACTATAAAGGGTGGTAATGATAATGATGTATGAAATGATTTTAAGACGAGATAATAAAGTTAGATAGTTTTGATGCCCTAGGCATCTTGGTATTTACCTATCAGTACCGAGACCGACGTTTAAAATAAAATACTTTTCATATGCGTATAGCACAATCAAGAAGGTTGAGCTCAAGCATGCTTACAATATAAGAATTTAAGTAAGGATACCATTTTTTTTTTTAATAATGTCGGAATTACTTGTTGACTTACGTGCGTTATGACACCTTGTCTCATGAGGTTTTCGGTTCAGAAAACAATCGGATTGGTTTTTATCTTGTGGTGGCCAAATCCTGCCATCCTCTACTTCATACTGTAACAGTCCACCTTGATATTTCCTTGCTTCTAAGGCTTTATCGAGAGTATTTCCATAAACAGTTGACAAATCAAATAAAGGCGTAGCCGACTGTATCTGCAACATTAATGATAGAAAGAAGTTAGAAAAATAGGTTTATTTGTCACAGAAACACGTGAAAACAAAAAGATAATTAATAAATATTATACTATTTATTTATAAAAAAATATAATTATGTAATTATTTTTTTTTAATAATAATTATTGTTTTATAAATGTATTATTAAGTATGTTTTTTTTAATAAGGAAAAGTAAAAAGTCGACGGCTGCACGTCATGACTGTGACAAGAAGGCTTCTACTCAGCATGATGCCGTGCTATGGGGGACCCACAGCACAGCGCTGGTTTTCAGTGGTTACCCGAAAAGGACGTACGGAAACCAAGTCAGATTAAATGTTGTACTCTAGGTAACAAAATAAAATAAAACAAACAGTACTTATAATATAAAGCAACTATATAAACAACCAATGATTATTTAATAAATATTGTTAAATAACATAAAATTTGATTTATACGGAGGCATAAATGCATGCTTTTATAATAATTATTCTCGTAGACAGGTATTCCCCAAAAGCAATTATTACACAAGAATATTCAGCGTTTTGTGTTTTGTCTCGCTCCCACCCTCACCTCCGATACGAATATTATCCATCAATTCTATTAATTATCTCAAAAGGAGAATTATGGACATGTGTATTCTCCCCATTCTCACATATGGTGCTCAAACCTGGTCTTTGACACTTCACCAGAGGTCCAAACTCGAGGTTTGCCAGCGAGCCATAGAGCGCAGTATCCTGAGGGTTCGAATTTCTGACCGTAGGTATAAGGAACACAATAATGCACGCCAAAACTAAGCTAATAGACTTCACCCAAAAATCCGCTAAACTTAAGTGGGACTTGGCCGGACATGTTAGCCGCATTTCAGATGACAATTGGGCTAAGGGAACCACCGATTGGGTCCTACTAAATGCACGACGACATCGCGGCAGGCCAAGACGAAGATGGCGGGACGAGCTTGACTCCTACCGTAGGGACTGGCCGGCACTAGCAAAAGACAGAATTGTGTGGAAAAGGGAGAGGGAGGCCTTTGCCCTGCAGTGGGACAGTACAGGCTAGTTAGATTAGAATTCTATAAATGAGACCCTTAATGACTGCCCCGTTGGTTTCGTGGTCACAAGCGGCACTGCTTAGCGTGGAGTGCTGGGTTCGATTTCCAGGTTGGGCAAAGTGTTATCGGGGTTTTGCCTTAGGAATTTTTTAGTAACAGCCCGGAGTTTGGAAGTGGGCGGTGTGATACCCCCGTGCCTCGGAAAGCAGGTTTAGCCGTTGGTCGTGTCGAATTGCGTGCCGTTCCTTCGGACGAAGAAGGAATGCACCTGTGTCTGCGCTCACACTTGCGCGAAGGGTAGTCTCTGGAGGTAAATACGGTCTCTAGAGGACTATTAACCGATGCAAACCGAGAGTTCACCTTCATCTAACAATTTATCAGCTGCAGACTTCTTCTGCATATATCATTGCTTATAAATCAGGTGAGATAGTTTTTAAAACGTTATAAAAAAAAGAAAATAGAACATACCCGCTCAGGAGGTGTGTCTTTCTTTCGACACCCCATTGCCTGGAACGTCAAAGGTTTCGTCAAGTTGAGGCATCGAATACCAGTGAACCGATGAACCGGGTCGTCGTCTGGTACTTCTATAGGGGCGCACGTGTGATCTTCTTTGCCTTTAGGGGTACAGCAGTGTGGCGTCCACATTATGTAGTTTACTAAAACATTAAAAAAATTATAATAATAATAAAATCCATTTATTTCAGACTAGCTTCCCCCCGCGAGGTATGTCGATAAAAACTATCCTATGTCCTTCCCCAAGAATCTATCTTCCTGCCAAATTTTATCTAAATCCGTTCAGTGGTTTAAGCGTGTGAAAAGGTAACATACAGACAAACAGATAGACAGAGTTACTTTCGAATTTATAAAAGAGAGGAGTTACAGAGTTACTTTTTTAGTATGGATAACTAATTGATCCAGTCCGCTTTAAAATTAAAGTAAAATAAAAATACATTCAAATCACTTGCATAATAAAGGATCTTTCTCTATTCATTCCATCCCCATTCTAAGTTTAAAAGTGGCACAGTGGAACATGATTAAAATTCGCTTGGTTGCAGTTAATAATTATGTATGATTCTATACACAGATACCTGTATCATGAAGATTAGCGATGTCAGATGACATAAAGACGAGAAAATATGCGGCCAGTGTTGTAAATTGTTGATCTGGTACTTTAGTCTCTGACAAAAAACTTGTACGCAGTCGCCTTACAAGAGGTAGATCGCCTGATTTTGATTTCCTTGGCTCAAAATCTGAAACAGATTAAAATTGCAATTTACTTGTACTTGAAAATCTCCCCGCCAAGACGAGCCAAGCGAAGCGCAAGGGCACTACCTACCTTTTCCAAGCCTCATATTTGACTAAGGTGTAGAGTTAGAAGCTTGGCTCTACATGAGATCTGATAACTTTTTGGCAGTGCGAGCCATATATTGTGGTCTCGTCTTGGCAACATTTTACATGAAAATGTTTTTGGTGGGATTATTATTTACTTCTTACTACTATATATCTGCCTAGCCTTTTCCCAACCATGTTGGGGTCGGCTTCCAGTCTAACCAGATGCAGCTGAATACCAGTATTTTACATGGAGCGACTGCCTATCTGACCTCTACAACCCAATTACTGGGTAATACCTACGATGCCCCTTGATAAGACTGATTGTCAGACATTCGGGCTTCTGAGTACCCGTAACGACTGTCAAAGATCCACGAATGACAGCCAGGACAGTATAGTATTTATTTGGTCTCTGCGAAAATAATTATCACTTTCTTGACCTTATCCTAATTTATTCTAGGTCGGCTCAGCATGTCGTCTACTTCCAAACTACGTCGTCATCTCAGTAGTCACTTCGTAGGCTTCGTAACTGAACAGGCTTCGTCTTCGGGATGTTCATTTTTTATTTACTTTACTTTATTTACTTTTTTACATACTTTTTGACATAATCTCTTTATTACTTGACAATATATACAGACAATTCAAATTTTTCATCTCTTTATTTGTGGTTGTAATGGGAATCATATCACTATGTTTTATTAGGTTTTTATTTTATAATTATCTTTTTGATAGATTCTTATTTTGTAAATGTGAGGACTTTGTAGGCCTTGTAGACTTTAGATCTGTAGACCATTTTTTATTTTATCAAGTACCTGATACTTGTTGACAGGCCTACGCTATCCTCCCATACCTACTGTAATTTGAAAATATTGTAAAAGCCAATTATTTTTAAAAAGAGTAACCGTGGAGTTTCTTGCCGGTTCTTCTCCATAGGAAACGACCAATTGGAACCGTGCACCTAGCTTCTGACGTTTCATAAGTGCCCATGTAGGCTTATGTGAAATAAAATATTTTGATTTTGATTTTGATCTTCCCAGTCCATCTTTTCCTCCCTGTTTTAAATTCGCCGCCACTCGCACTCGCGCATCGCTGTGAGTGCGACAAGGACAACGCATCGCTCCCGCCATCTGACGGCGTGAAAAAAACTCAGTTCGAACTCAACGAGAAGACAGGCATTAAGTCCGCCTTTGTACAGTATTTCTTTTACTTGTGCATAAAGTTTTAATAAATAAATAAATAAGACCGGCCGGCAAGAAATAACCGCGCGTGCGGTGAAAAAACACAAAAATATCGTGAAATACGACTGCAAGTGATACAGCTGTGTGGTGATCTCCTGTCTCCCAGCATCCCGTGAGTACCTGACCTCTTTCAATTTACATCCTTTAGCCTGTTTCTGAGTAGGAAACTTCAAAAGCGTCCTTGGCTATACGCAAATACTCAATCAGTAGCCATATCATCTTTTACGCAGTCCATCCATCGTTACTTCTATGTTCTATGTTATGGGTTTGGTTTCCGCACTTAGTCCTTCAGTGGACCATTGTGCGTTGTCCATCGTTACTTTGGTAATCTCTTAATCTGACAGCCATCCACATTCTTACTCGTAACTTTTTTCACGTCATCTTCCTCATCGGTGTGTGCGAAAATGACTCCCTTAATGTCGATACGAAAACTACCATCTTATCCATACGAAAACTACCTTTTGGAATGGGCGACTAGAATCATTTCTATTTAGTTTTTTTTTGACGTTCAAAAGTGCCCTATTTGAAATAAATGATTTGACTTTGACTTCGACCTCAGAAAACCATTCCATTTACGCGAAGCAAGCAAACATTTCAATAGTTTCTTATAGTGTCACGGTCTTAGAATGAGTTTACCTTTATCACAAGCAGCTGGCAGCATCCGATACTGGGGTGTGTGTGTGGCTCCCCTGTTTGGATGCTGCAGGTTATTACATGACCCATCTAGACGTCTCCATTCTGCAGGGTCACAGGGCTCAATGTCGTTGATGCACCAACTGGAAGAATAAAATGTATTTTACTTGGTACTGGAGACACTTAGGTTGTTTCACCAATCCATACCTACTAAAATTACACTCAGCGCCAGTAAATGTAGCCCCTAGCCCTAAACGAGAATTTGTGAACAAACTAAACCATGTCAACTGAACTATTCTATGGGATTTTTAATGAGAACAGGAGCTATTAATTTCATTTCTCTATAAATCCCGAAGATTTACTGTAAACGATAATTGTGAGACACTTCTCTTTAAGCGGTGACCGAAAATTGGAAGAATATGGTATGACGACCACTTCATCATAATGAATGTGTCAAGAACTGATTTTTCCCGGTTGTTGATACCTATCCGGGGCTTTAAATGGAATGAGGTGGATATGTCACTTTTTAGACCATTGTATCCTGCTTATGCGTATGAAGTTTTATTAAAATCAGTTCATTCATTTCGAAAAACAAGGGCTTGAAAGTTTGTATGAAATGCCGTAAGGCGTAACTCTGAAAATATCATAAACATGGTGTTTCGAATAAGAATAATGATGATTTACAAAAATACGAGTAGGTACTAAGTTGACAAATATACTCGTACAGTGTAAGTTTTCGTTGTATTTAAACTCAAAGCATTTATTTCAAGTAAACCAATTACAGACACTTTTGAATTGTCAAGGGGTCGATCAGTCAGAAAGATGAAGCTAGTTGGCATTCCAATGCGTAGTAGGAATATAGTTTTATTTTATTTTATTTGAAATGGGTTTGCTCTTGACTCTAGTCTAGGTCAGAGGTGCCAGAGACAAAGTCGACAATGGAGTTAGCTTACCCAGAAGAAGCCTACCTATTCACTCTTACTTTGAAGAGATTCGGGTTGTATGCGCTCGGAAACACAGACGCAAGTAGAGAGTTCCACTCTTTTCTTTTTTAGTTCATAATTTATTAAATAAGAACTATAAAAATATAAATGTAATAATAAACAAAATTATAGCAATAATAGTTATTTTTGTAGTATCACATTTTTAATAGTTTTTTAAATACATAGTTTGTATATGGAATGTGATTGAATATAATTGGCGCCATGCAGATTTTTTTTTTCTTTTGACGTTTTTTAGAAATATCATAAAAAAATACTATAATATTTTTTTTTTATAAACTCAGATAGGTACTTACAAAGTGGTATTATGTTTACTATGTTGCACAACCTCCTCATCACTTACAGCAATTCCTTCGTACGAATCATACACAATCCCTAGGGTAACACAAAACACGCAACTAAAACACAGAAGGCTTTGTAAAATCATGTTATTCTTTGCAGCTTGTTTTAACGTAAATATTGTTCGCTAGGATTTCCTTAGGTTTATATTTATCTACTAATTTATACTTGCTAAGGCCCTCCCACACCGGCGCAAATAAAGCGCAGGCCACACCGCGCGCTGGCGTGGCGGACGGGATGACGGGCGAGCATCGTTTCACCTTTGTTATCATGACATAATATAAGAACGGCCATTTTATAATATACCAGTCCGTCCGCCCAGTGTGGCCTACGCTTTCAAAATCAAAATATTTTATTTCACATACCTACCTAAACCTACATGGGCACTTATGAAACGTCAGAAGGTAGGTGCACGGTTCCAATTGGTCGTTTCCTATGGAGAAGAACCGGCAAGAAACTCCACGGTTACTCTTTTTAAAAATAATTGGCTTTTACAATGTTTTCAAATTACAGTAGGTATGGGAGGACAGCGTAAAATCAAAAAATCTAAATCAAATCAAAATATTTTATTTCGTAAAAACCTTCAAGGGCACTTATGAAACGTCAGAAGTTAGGTGCACGGTTCCAATTGGTCGTTTCCTATGGAGAAGAACCGGCAAGAAACTCCACGGTTACTCTTTTTAAAAATAATTGGTTTTTACAATGTTTTCAAATTACAGTAGGTATGGGAGGACAGCGTAAAATCAAAAAATCTAAATCAAATCAAAATATTTTATTTCATATAAACCTTCAAGGGCACTTATGAAACGTCAGAAGTTAGGTGCACGGTTCCAATTGGTCGTTTCCTATGGAGAAGAACCGGCAAGAAACTAAATAATTGGATTTTAAAATGTTTCCAAATTACAGTAGGTATGGGAGGACAGCATAGGCCTGTCAACAAGTACCTACCAGGTACTTGATAAAATAAAAAAAATGAACTACAGATTTAAAGTCTACAAGGCCTACAAAGTCCTCACATTTACAAAATAAGAATCTATCAAAAGGATAAAATAATAAAAAACAAAATATAAAAACCTACTAAAACCAAGTGATATGATTGCCATTACAACCACTATTAAAGAGGTGAAAAATTAGAATTGTCTGTATATAATGTGTATATGTATCTGTATGTAATGTGTAAATAATAAAAAGATTATGTCAAAGAAGTATGTAAAAAATAAATATCCTAATTTGAGAGCAGATAGACATTAATAATTATAGTTATGCCGTTAATGAGGCACCAGGGAAGCCACATGTGCAGAAGGAATTATTGCCAAACTACCTTGTCTTCAACGTAGTCTTTAATCTTATAATATGCTTTTTTGATAAGGACACGTTTGAACTTTCCATCGCTAAGTTCTGTAACCGGCTTTATCGCGCGACGGCTATTCCTTCTTTTAGCGCGTCACGAATCACGATTGAATTTATAGTCACGCGTGGCTACGTAGAAAACGTACTTCGGACAAATATCGTAACGTAACGTCATGCGACATTCAAATCTGTGTGGGAGAGTCTTTGTTACACGTGTGAAACAGCCTATTCATTATTGTTTAAAGACTGGAACTTAATAGCCATTAAATCATTTATTAAAACTTAATTTTTGACATTTAATTAAAGTTAGGCATGTAAATAACTTTGTTTTTTGAATAAGCATTTTTATAATTGCTTAGGGCGTTTTTCCACCGCAACCGTCACCGGGACGTCACCAAGAAACGAGATTATTCGAACCGATCTTGATGTCCAGGTGACGCCGATCGTTTGTCCACTGCGACTGAACTCATCGGTTCAGTATGTTAAGATAGACAAAACAAAAGCTGGGCGAACAGCGCTTGTGCGTCGTCAGTGTGTGGATAAGATCAAACGTGTTTTGCTTTGCCTGCATATCGGCCCGTCACACTCTCGGGTCGAGGTCTAAAATTTTGGGAACGTAGCGGTCGCGACGATTTATTCAAAACTTAGGTGACCGGGATGATGACGGCGCGGCGGTTGAGTGACGGATGTGATATTGACACGCGGCCATAGTAAATGTATGTATCGCTACACTTCGGCGCCGTCGTCACGTTCTCGGTGACGTCTCAGTGAGGGCTGCGGTGGATAAACGCACTATGTGTAAAATTGTTTGACGTCAAACATGTTTTTGTCGGTTCCCGATAATTAAGAGATTAGAGTACAGATTAAATACAGGAAATAAGGTATTAGAAACATTTAGAATAAAAAAAATAAAGAATAGGTGCTTAATAATTTAATGGGATAATTTTAAATTAATTGAATCGTATCTGAGAGAATTACCCACGTAGGTATGTACAATTTTTTTTTTTCTTGTCATAATTGAACCACAAACCTGTTGCTGTTTTGTTTGTGATAACCAACGAAAATTTTCACGCCAGGGGTTCTAGAATCATGTGCTGACTTCATGGTTACAGTTCGCACGTCGGTGTCCCTGCTACCTTGTAATATTTTCTTGAAGTGAAAACTTCTGTAGGCGCGTTGGGCATTTTTTTGAGATGGGAAAAAAACATTGAACTCGCGACACTGTTACCGAAAGCGACACCGCGCGTGTTTTGTTTATAGGACGATTAAAAAAATACCCGCTTCGGATGTGTTCGGCTGTCCTCGGGATGTACTCGGTTTTAATGTATATCCGATATGTCAGTGAGTGATGGCAAAGTATTCTGTTTGTGTTTTATTTTCACTTCTGTCGGCACTCCCGGAGTGCCATTGTTTTTTTATTTGATATAATATAGTTTTTGTATGCTGCGTCTATCGCTTAATATTGTGCACTTGGCTTGTATGTTGGCTTGTGTTAATTAGTTGAACCATAGATATAATGAAAAAAGGGTTGAACAGTGTAACGATCATAGATAACGTAAGCATAGTCTATAATGTTCCCACTGCTGGGACACAGGCCTCCTCTCTGTGTGAGGGTGGGCAGTAATCCATCACGCAGGCCTGTGCGGGTTGGTAGATGTCACATGTCTTCGAATTTTTGGTTCTAGGACATGCCGGTTTCCTTCGCCGTTTTGAGAGCAGTGGTGATGAAATTATTTACATAAAATAAAGCGCCTGTCGCGTGTGCGTGTTGCGCTTCGAACCTACGACGAGAGCTCGTAAGTCGCGGCTGTTACTACTGGGCCACCAGGTGGCCCAGTGGTTGTAGATAGACCAATAAATAAATAAATTGACTCAAGATACCGTGTGATATGTTTTTTTATATAGTATGTTATTTATACAGGGTTACTTTACTTGTAATTCGACGTTTATCCGTCAGGAGCTGGTAGGGGGGCCAAAATGCAACAAATTGAACCTCCGGCAGAAATTCAATAGGATACGAGATATTTGAATTGTAATGGTTTTTCGATATAATTCTAAATAAAAAAAAACTGCTCTGACGTTGCAAAATGAGGGCCGGATTACACTACATAATAATATGAATTAAAAAATGATACTGTAACTGGCACTTCAACAAAATAATTAAACTTATGAGCGATTAAAGAATAATATTTTACCAATATTTTCATTTTACGCTTCAAAAATGTTTCAAATATCTCGAGAACTATTAAATTTTGGCCATACAATATGGGGGGTACAATTTGTTGCATTTTGGCCCCCCTATCAGCTCCGGGCGAATATACGTCGAATTAAAAGTAACCTTGTATAGTTGGCACCTATATGTTTAAGTATGTCACTTTACAATCTTCCCTCGATATCCGGGAAACAAAGAAAGTTCTGAAAGTCGCTCAAACAGTAAGTTCTGTACGTCAGAAAGTTCTCTGTAGTTTAATATTTGCATGATATTGTGTTTTGGCTGCTATGGGCCACGGATATTACCTCCGCTCGTGATTCGCCGAGAGTTTCTACAAAACAATATTTAGGATATTGTTTCTTCAATTTTATTAATCCGGTTTTATTGTGCAGTGACTGGAATAAAACTAAATTGAGAAAAGAAACGCGGTGGAATTTAACTATTACGATTTGGCCTATTACCCGATTTCGGCTTGACGTCAAATTCTGGGACACCCTGTATATGTGTATTTATGTTTTTTACTTGATAAAATAAAAATTTAGAAGTAGGTATTTTATTGTGAGTGTGTATAAATAGCTTTTGACGAAAACCTAAATTAATAAATTCTTGTGAGAGCGAGGTTTTTTTTTATTTTTCGGGGACAACTTGGCTCGAGATCGCACAAAATAGAGAGAAAAATGGAGGCCTTTGCCCAGCAGTGATACACAATGCAATTTCCCAAAAAAAAGGTGTAGATATGTAGGTACGTAAATGATTTTGTCATACCATATCTTCCCTCTTTTCAACTTTGTACAAGTCCAACAATACAAAGGTTATTTGGACGCAATCGCTGTGTGCGATAAAACCCACCTTTGTTTTTTGCTCCTTGGACCTTATGATTTTTCCCTGGATTTCATTATAACTAGGTATATAAATAAAACATAGTCGGGTTAGTTACACCATTTATAACTGAAGAATGGCTAGACCGATTTTTTTGATCTTTGATTTGTTGGATTTGTCTCCGCCCCGAATAGCAGAATAACTATTAAAACATGGGAAAAATTCACGAAAAAAAAAACAAAGAAGACTTTTGTTTATAAATTTTTTTTTTAGATTAAAATTTTCTCTCAGGGATGCCAACGCATCTGCAATGCCTCTGAAATGCCAACGCATCTGCGATGACTCTGGGATGTCAACGCTTTTGCAATACCTTTACGATAGTAATACATCTGCGATGCCTAAGGTATTGCAGATAGATACAAGCATTAGTGACCACTTGTTTGCCGGCCTGTAACATTCTGTTGTATAGGCATATTTTATAGGAATACTTCCCTCACAATAATACATAAAAAAATCAACTAAGTACCTCCATCAATCTATACCTTCTCTAGCCACAACCCTACCTGTCCCTCGCAGTGGTCCTGCAGTCCGTTGCACTGCGAGTGACGCAAACAGTTAATTACAGTAACAAACTGATGACGTCGACACGTGTACCGCGTTATGTTCACACAGCGGGTTTGACCGGTGTGGGGTGGTAGGTCATAGGAGAAAGCGGGTTTAAATATTGTTAATTTTACGCGGAAAGTGTGATGTAGAAGGGTCTAGTTAAATAAGACGTTAATGGGGGATTTACACTAGGTCGATGTTCACCGTGCGACTGGTCGCTTACCAAATCGCCGCCCCATTTACACGGGTCGATTAAAATCACAAGTGACTTGTTCATTTTGCATTAAAATGTCAACCTTCAGCGGCCTGTGCATTTTTCAAGGTCGATTTTCATCCGCCGCATGACGTCGAAACGAAAAAAAGTCGAAATCTAAGTATTCTATTTTGGAACTTGCGATTTTAGTCACCTGCAGTCTAGCCGAATTGTCATTTAGACAGTAGATTTTCGCCGCACGGTGAAAATCGTGCTGCTATAGTCACCTGTGTAAAGTCCGCGTACAACTAGCGTCCCGCTCCTGATTCGCAGCTTTTACGTCTTGAAAAATCATCGTTATTTCGCTATTATAATATGTACCTAAGTTTAATATTTACTTTGTAAAGTATATTTAAAAATTTTTTATTCAATTATTGTGAATGTGAGGACATTTCTTTCTTTTGTTTTCCTTCTTAGTTAGTTTTAATCATGATCTGGCAGTTTGACTAATTTACGCGGTCTACCCAAATGTCCTTTCTTTGGTATTGTTCGTCGAATCGTTGAGCTCCTCAAGTTCTGAGTTGAGCTGCACGATTTTTGACAAATGCGTGCATTGATTGGACAGGTCCGCTCAATCTGTGTGGTTCTATCCTCAAAAGACCATTTCAGACACCAATCTACATGGTCTTCACACGATCTGACCAAGATTTTGTCTGGATTTTAAAAGAGACTGTGACTTCTGAGTTTGTTTCGGCCTTTCTTCTCAGAATAGTCAGATAGGAAACGCCGAACTCATCTAGTTTAAAAAAATATGATTGCCGTGTAAAAGTGTTTGTACAAACCTACTTACAGAAAATAAATCATGTATCATTTAATGTGTTAGATAAATAATTCTATAAATGATGTTAAAAACCTTAATTGATAGGTTAATTAAATTTTGGGTTTTTGAAAAAAAATAGATTTCTGTGCCATAGGCTTCTCCGTTCACCTTTTTAACCTTATTTTTGTCCAGACAGACGGTAAAAAAGTCAGTCGATATATAGGTATTATAAAGATAGATTATACCTAGATAAACATGGGTAGATCGGAAAGCAAATATCTATGGCAAGTTTAAACAAAAATCAGTCGTTGCGTGTAGATAATTAATTATAATTTACATAATTTTATAATTACCATAGGTATCAGCAGACAAAACAATTTAAGCGTATCCTGTAAATAGGCACTTGGTATGTTGTAAACAATTATGGATTCACACTAGGTGTTCTCATTGTTAATAATTACCAACAATGAGAACACCTGTGGTGGTGTGAGTCCATGAATCGTTGAGAAACATGACCTTCTTGATCTGATATAAAAACAAAAAAAATAGCCTGATACACTCGTGATAAATAAAGCAATTATTTTTTCTTCATTCGTTACGATAAAAAAATATTTTACCATAACATAAACTCAATTTTTTTTCTATGAAGGTTGGCGGGAACTACAGACGTCACCTGCTACGATCCTTCAGTACAACATGCACAATCTTAGAATGACGTAAAACCATTAGCATGCCATTGTAGTGTAGGACCTCTTATCTCATTGAAATAAAGTACACACTACAATGCTTGCCGTGAATTTGATAAAACTCTCGGCAATCATCTGAGCAGTGGTGGCCCAGTGGTAATGGCCGTAACTTATGAGTTGTAGGTCGCAGGTTCGAACCCTGATAGGCGCTTTACTTTGTGTAAATTATTTCAGCACCACTGCTCTCGAACCGGTGAAGAAAAACATCGTGAGGAAACTGACATGTCTTAGAACTAAAAACTCGAAGACATGTGACATCTACCAACGCGCACTGGCCCCGCGTGGTGGATAACGGCCCACTTCCTCTCACAGAGAGGCCTGTGTGTACAGAGTGGGAACATTATAGGCTGATTATGCTTATGATCGGTAAACATTCTCATAACATTTTTACCTTCCCTTCCAAAATTTTCAAAACTTTATGGCTCTCGGCGATTACATTCTTACAGATCTTTCGATCTTTTTTATCGGCCAGAAAAGTGGAGATCGCCATGTAGCAGATCAAGCAAAAAAAAACCTTCCAAAATAAGACTTGCATTGCAATGACTTACTAATGGTTTTACGTACCTAAATGTCCTACTTTACATACTCCTTTTGCTTCGATTACGTTCATACATCTGAGGCCAATTCTCGTAATTTAAAACGTTCAAAATCAAGTCGCAGTCTCATCTCAGCGACAAACAAATGTCAAAAACTTGTCAAAAATGTAGGGAAATTAGAGGTATTTTTGACAGATTGAGACAGATCAGACTGTGAACGTTCTTAAAATTACGAGATTTGCCCCTCTCTCTGGTCATACACGCACGCCAGTTACAAGTACTACCTGACGTTTCTGAAGCACATCATCAATCAACCACCAGTTACATCATTAAAAAAAAACAAACGTTAGTTCTGTAAATTAATTATTAGCAAAGATACTCGTACCACCTTCAGATTAATGTAATTAGAACATCCGCTATTATCGCATGTGTTGCAGCCCTTTAAAATTTACTAATCGATCGTATGAAGTTGGTCTAATTGGCGAAAACTTCGGAACGATTGCTTCCAAATTAATTGCTATAAACTAATAGTGATTGCACACTGCAGACACGCTTCGGCAAGTAATTAGGAATATTTTTCAGAGCGATTCATTCTCAATTTGCAGCTGAATAATTTTAAAATTTAAGTTGAAATTACTAACTAATTTTGACTATTTTTTTTTTGACTAATTTACTAATTGACTATTTTTTTTTGACTAATTTTGTTTAAAACCATTCCCACCACCCAACATCAATCAAATTGTTGGCATCCTTGTAATAAAAACTTACATAATGTACAGACGACAGCACATCGAGCTACCCGAAACTGTAAAATTTTCCCAATCAACTTTGAACCTTATGCTTTAGCGATAAAGTTGAAAATCTATTCAATAAATTTGACAGATTGTAGTAGCATGATGTGCTGGCGTCTGTACCTACATTGGTTTCTGTTAGAGACCCGCGTCTGTCATATCCCAGCTAACCGTCAATTAGTCGCCCTTGTGATTATTATTCACACACGGCCGACCCTACAGCATCTGGTTCTAATGATCGCGCCACGTGACCCAACGTAGGGGTGCGTACT
This sequence comes from Oligia fasciuncula, assembly GCA_963082905.1. NCBI lineage: Eukaryota > Metazoa > Arthropoda > Insecta > Lepidoptera > Noctuidae > Oligia > Oligia fasciuncula. Next base: position 2,138,271 of record OY720392.1, on the reverse strand, counting down.
CGAAAACGTCGGTGGATGTCAAAAAAATTGATGCTGATTTGGAAAATATGAATGTAATTCTGGTTACGATGTGTCGGTTGTACGGCTTCCAATTTACCGTTAACCGTTCTTAGAGAGCAGTGGTAACAGCCTTGACATACGAATTGTAGGTTGTGGGTTCGAACCCAAGCAGGCACTTTACTTTGTGTAAATTATTTTCATCAACACTGCTCTCAAAAACCAAAAATTTTAATTCATGCGATATCTACCAACCCGCACTGGGCCCGTGTGGTACATTACATTCAACTCCCTCACGAAGAAAGAAGGCCTGTGTCCCAGCAGTGGGAACATAATAGGCTGATTATGTTATGGTTGTTAGAAAAATGAAAATCTATGTAATAAATACTATGATTGGGGCAATTTTTTGTAACACAATATTTTCGCGGTAAGTTTTAGGTAAAAAATCTATCTTGTTTATTTTTTGTCAGGTTTGTATATAACGCATGGTACTAAATACAGATGGCAAAAAAAGTAAAAAAATATCAAGAACCCTAGGCTGCCTTTGTCTCAGTAAAGTTCACATTTAGCCTGATATCGTCTCTAAATTCAAATATTGTTAAAGACCTATCCAGTAAAAAAATATTGACAAAAAGATTTAACACGTCATCGCCAGAAAATTGATAATTTTCACGCTCAATCTACCGAAACGTTGACCAATATAAAGTGGACTTCAAATCTTTGATAGCCCTTGCAATTTTGTTTCTATCACTGATATAGTGGAGGTCAAGGGAAGCTGGACATTTGTATCTCGATCAATTTGTTACAGGTTGTTTGGAAAATATCGAAAAAAAAATTGCCACTGTTTGAAATGTAATATAATATAATATATAGCAATTAGGTAAGTTGAAAAATTGCAGTATCATCACAGCGGTAGTTTTCTCATTGTTTGTCTTATTTCTTTTTAGTCTATTCGTGAATTTATGAATATTTATTTTCGCTTATGTAATTAGGTATATATAATTTATATATCTTCTATTTAGGTTTATGAGTATATTTATGTCGAAAATAATTTATTCCTCAATTTTCATGATTGCACTTACCACTGTTTGTCTCTGCATCACCCAAAGGTTGACTGGTAGAAAATGCCTATTACATTAAGTCCGCCTCTGTATATTCGTGTGCTCAAAGTAATAAATAATAACAAAAATTATTGTTCTGCGCTTAATTCAAATTTTATCGGCCAATTTGGCAAGTGAGCCGCAGGAGTTTTCATTATTCAAGGTTCTTTACATTATAGTAAAATTTTCAATTGTCACGCACTTGTTAGATTGTTTAATGCTCATTTACATTTAACTATTCACTTAATTTTTTTTTTTAAATCTGAAGGTCAATTATTCTCGTAATGTAAAACGTTCAAAATCTAGTCGCAGTCTCATCTCGGCGACAAATAAATGTCAAAAACTTGTCAAAATGTAAGGAAATTAGAGATATTTTTGATAGATTGAGACTGAGATCAGACTGTGAACGTTCTTACAATTACGAGAATTGCCCTTCTGGTTTCACCTGTATAATTTCCATACTATCAAATTTGTTTAGATCATTTATAGGCATGCATTATTTAGACAAATTCCGTTGTTCTAAGTGTCACTTCGATGCTCAAGCACGAAATCTAACATTAAACTCCTGAGAAATGGTAGATGTTAGGAGCTCTTAAGCGAAAACAAGACAAGTATTCTCCATAATACATCCAACGAGAAATAAAAACGTTTTAATATAAAATATGCAACCACGCTGTATACTGTCAGTTCGCAGCATGGCTACTGCGGGGAACTGTCAGACACACGCTACAATTTTTACATCGCTTCACTTGCTTATTATCTGTTATGGTATAATATTATATACCTACGTATTTCCATAGGGAGTATTGGGCATACAATAATAGGAAGGTAAATATTCCACAAATACTTTAAAATATTTTTCTTTGCTTTTATTGATCGAGGTGTTTTTAATAGTTGGCAACGACAGGGTTTAATTATAATTATATCCAACCCTTCAAGAATTAGTTTCCTACTATCATTTTTCGGGGCCGCCGAATATGAACTCCTGGTCAACCACTACCTATATTTTTTTTTTAATTACTAGAATTAAATGCTCAGCAATCACTTTGAAAGTGATTACTGCATACCGAGGGCGAGGCTGTTGCCCAAACTAACGTATTATTCTCTTAATTCACCAGACTGGACAGAAACGGCAGAAGGTTGTGATTGCGGAGCTATTTCACAAACCATGCTCCACCTCCTATCCTGCCCTCTGTGTCCCAAAACATGCAGTCAAAGTGACCTCTGCGCTGCCACCGACACCGCCGTGGAAGTGGCAAAGTTTTGGGAAAACAAGATTTAAAATACAGTCGTGCCAGCGACACGAAGAAGAAGTAGAAGCGTAATAATATGAACTAATAATACTTTTTCTAAAGTAATAGATAGGAAATAACATTGAACATTGGCGATTCATTAAACGACGACGGTGTACCTAATCGCTAAAAGCAATTCCTTCCAGACAACCATTAGATAAAAATAATCTCAAGAAACGTATAATATAAGACATTTTGCTTTATTATATTAACAGTTAATTCAGCTTACACTATTCCCACCTCTCTAATTGCACTTCCAATACACCGATCTCATTAATTCTTTAACAGTTCATTGAACTATAATCCTGCTATACCATCAATGTATTCTGCTACAGTTTGTGGTCAAACATCTACTAATTGGACACCACACAATTGGTTGTCAACGCAACGAGGGGAAAGCACTAGGCAACAAGCATAGCTGTGTAGCTAATTTATCTGTACGTTCTATTGTTTTGATTGTATTATTGTTGTAATTGTTTCCAAAACTATCTTTGGATTGTTGTTTTCAGAAGTGATCTATCTCTATTTAATTGATTGGCGTAACAAATCTATGGCGAGTGGTTACTGACACCTTTCGAAAATCTAATTTTAAAATGGCGTAAGACAAAATCGTAACATGGAAGGATGGTATGGTATAAACAGATGGTGTAAAACAGTCTAAGAGCCATTTAGATAGCAGTGTTTTCTACAGTGGAGGTTTGATTGATTGGCATAACAAGTCCATGAAGTTACTGCCATCTCTAAACGCAATCAAAATTTTAAATGGCGTAAGACAAATCGTGGAATGGAAGCATGGTTCGGTGTATAGGTATGGTGATAGAACAGTCTAAGCCAAAAGACCATACTGATAGGTAAGACCCCCTTATTACCCAGACAAACTCTTTTAAAAGGAGGTCTATCAAACATGTAATTATAGAAACTATTTAATTTAACACCAAATAACCTTACTCAAGTCTTATAACGCCTTGCTATCATTTGGCACGTTTACAGCGATATGCTATTAAAATGGAATATCCAGCTGTTTTCTAAGAAACCATTTTTTATCCCCACTAAAATTCTAGTCACAGCTTCACCAAACAAGCTTTCAAAATATCATCGACAGCGATAAACACAGGACACACGGCCGACGGATGTCCAGCAGTTTATATGCCGATATAAAAGTCAATAAAGTCGCGATTGTCAGAACCGTTCAGAATTCCGTCGGCGATCGCTGACTCAATCGCTGACCGTTTTACATGCATCGCTCGTGCGAGATTTGTGGTGCAGACGAGCGGGCTTTCTAGTAAGTTTTGAGACAGAAATGGTAAAGGTATTAATACCTACTGAATGTTTTTACTTAGACAATTAAAGACAATGATGGTGGCGAAAAGTAACATCGTTACTTTCTTTAATTTTACAGGAACAATCTGTAGGCAAAGTCAAAACCAGTACCTATTTTTTTTATTTTTGAGCGAAATTCTTTAAAACAGCTTGTGGTAGGAGTTAAACTGGTAGAAAACTTTTCATTACAAATAACAGAAAGAGACAGAGAGGGAGAAAGATGGTTTTTATGGTTTTCGAGGGTGCCAAATAGGTAAGGTCACAATGAAAACCCAAGATAATGCAATTTTTTTTAAATTTACGTCACTTTTTAAAATGTTTGAAGACACCATTTTGGATTTTCATTTTGAACTTCGTTCCTGATTGGTGTCCCCGGACCCCACATTTTTTTTAAATGGAAACTTATAACTCAATAGCAATATGAATAAAGTACACTCGTAAGTTTTTTTATTGATGATAGTTTCTTTAACACGGCTTTTTAAGTTGCGTGTATGCTTAGGTAGTACTTTCTCAAGTAAATATTTTATCTATTTCCGCGTGTCAACCGCTGCGTTTCACACACTAGTCTACACCACAGCCCCGAGCTCGTTTGACACTGGCATTGCTTTATCTGATTTACACTACATCTGCGCATTCTTCAGTCTGGCGAATTTCCTATCTGTGACATTTACATAGATCGTTGCACCTTCAATTGCTGCACATCCTGTATACTTTTTTATGTTAACACGTCCTGTATTGGGGTCGTAATGTGTGTCATTTTGTCTGTAAATGTGTCACTACTCATCGGCACTGTGTCTTTGTTAATCTGTTGGTAAATCTATGGTAATATTTCAAGTATAAGCATAATCGGCCTATAATGTTTCGACTGTTGAGGCACAGGTCTCCTCTCTGTGAGAGGGAGTGGGCCGTAATCCACCACGCGGGCCTAGAGCGGGTTGGTAGATGTCACATGTCTTCGAATTTTTGGTTCTAGGATTTTTTTTAGGTTTCATCATGATATTTTCCTTAACCATTTTGAGAGCAGTGGCTCTCAAAATGGTGGAGGAGGTGGTGGAGGTGGTGGCGCTTTACTTTGTGTAAATTATCACCACTGTGATGAAATAATTTACACAAAGTAAAGCGCCTGTCTAGGTTTGAACATACGACCTACAACCTATCAAAGTTTTTATGTCCGTCACTTTTTATTAATATTTAGTAGGGGAAAACCAAAAAAACGTTGGACGGAATGTGTGAAACATGATATGGATGGAAATGGTAGACTAATAACAGTGAAGTACGGAAGAAAAACATTGCGGCAACCCAAAATAATTAGGATAATAACAAGAGAACGATGATGATGATAATAATGAGATAAATTAAGTTGTTGATAGTTTTAATGTAAGAGACAAACACACAAAAGGTGATTCACATAATTAAGTAACCAATACCAACATCAATGAATCACCTATTGATTAATTAATAATTCACAAAACAAATTAATATTCAAACAATGGTTTTCCGGTCCTATGAATAGGAAATAGATAAATTAGATTCTGATTTTTGCACGAATGTTGTACACGACATGGAAACATACGGTTGACAGCTGTCATATCATATGGTTCCATTAAAATTATTGCTAAGCAGTAGCATAAAATATAAGCCAGAAAACAGTCGATGAACGATAAAAGTTGAACGTAGGATTTACTTAACCACTCAATCCCGGCGTGGTACGCTATCGGCCCATTACAATGGAAAATCAATTGTGTCTCATCGGCGGTGAAGCGGTTAAATATTTGTGGTTTACCTTTAAATGTATATAGAGACGAGAAGAACTCCATGAAGAGACTTTCATGCCATAGATATCGATATCCATCGCGACTGCGGAGCTTAGCTAGCGAATATAAAATAACAGTAGGGTATTATTGGGCATTCTACCCCACCTTCCGTTCCATCGGCTCACTCCGTTCGCCTCGTCACTCTCGGTGGAGTAGAATGCCCAATAATACAAATGAAAAGTATTGGTTCGGCGCCTATTCCACCTGATGGAACGGAAGGTGGAGTATGAATTCCTACGTAGTGCAGTAAAATACTGGTTCGGCGCCTATTCCACACCAACATGACTTACAGCTTAGTACGGCCATTATTCCAAGCGCGTACGTGACGTGGCTATGTCTGAAACTATAAACCTAGCCCCCTAGTTATCCTAACGCCCTAGCCTACCATACAAACCACACCAAACGTAGGTTTAGTTGGTTTAACGTGAGGGAAGTCTATTACAAGGAAACCTACGGTAACAGACGGAACTTGGGTAGGAATAGGGATTTGTGTACGTCGTGCAATGTACACAGGAAATGGTTTTCTCACCGCCGATCCCACAGACTCATAGGATCGATGATGGCTAAAGGTGTCTTGGCCACAGTGAGAGGAACACTTTAGTTCTAAAACTAAATATTAACTTACCGTGTTACCGTTATTTTAATTAAGTCATGCAGTGGACACTAGTTTACTTATTAACAAACAAGGGCGGTCACTGCTTGAACCGTTAGCCTAAAATTCAGGACAGATTGTCTCATGTCTCTTCACAGAGCAAGAAATAACATGCACTTACAGGCACACGTATATTCTATTTCTATGACCCCAGATTGGGCACCAAGGACATCTGAACTTTAGGATATCGCAAACATTAAACTAAAATTTGGGACAGATTGTCTCATGTCTCTTCACAGAGTAAGAAATGCATGCACCTAATGGCACACACACATTCTATTTCTATGGTTCCAGATTGGACACCAAGGACATCCAAATGTTAATTTAATTAATTCATACAGCTAACACTATCTTACACGTTAACAACAACTAGTTTACTTATTAACAAATAAGGGCGGTCACTGCTTGAACCGTTAGCCTAAAATTCAGGACAGATTGTCTCATGTCTCTTCACAGAGCAAGAAATAACATGCACTTACAGGCACACGTATATTCTATTTCTATGACCCCAGATTGGGCACCAAGGACATCTGAACTTTAGGATATCGCAAACATTAAACTAAAATTTGGGACAGATTGTCTCATGTCTCTTCACAGAGTAAGAAATGCATGCACCTAATGGCACACACACATTCTATTTCTATGGTCCCAGATTGGACACCAAGGACATCCAAATGTTAATTTAATTAATTCATACAGCTAACACTACCTTACATGTTAACAACAACTAGATACTGGTTGTCTGCTGTTACTCTGCGTTGCGCTTGGATTTAGATTAAGATGCTTTCTCACCTTCGAAACGGTTCGTGCACCGTACCATAGTAATTAATTGTGTCATACTTATTCTATGTAAACCACCTGACGACGGCGTCGGAAACGATCGTACAGTATAAGTGTAATTAAGTCTTTAAAATCTCAAAGACTGCAAAATTGCATCATGTAAATTTGCAGTTATAGAACTTTAACATCGTTACATGAGGTGTCGTGTCTGTATGAGTAATTTCCATGTATTTAACAATTACACTGTAAGATGATCCTCGTGCATGTAGCAGTCTTTGATTAAAATTTGCCTTTTTTACGATTTCTTATTTTTAAGTATTTTTTAATTCGTCTAAATGTGTTTCATTCTGACTATACACTTTTAACGTTTCATGTAGAGTTGGGATGAAACCTTTTATAGAACATGATCTTATACCAGTTTTGATACCTTTGTTTATTATTTTATATGTTTTATAATAAGGCGATAGTTCTATCAATCTAGGATTGATTGAAAGATGATTCTTAATATCAGTACCTACTGAACATTTGCATGAATGAAATGGTTATAAAAAGTTGTTTTCGTCGTTGGATGATTTTATAACAATTTTAAGTTTTACTGCAACATACCTGTGAACTAACGTTTTGACATGGCTTCGTTTACATGGATTGTTTTGCACAAAAAAATTAAAAAAAAATGATTTCAGGATATTTTACTATCAACTCACCTTCTATCAACTCACCTTAGCTTGCATCTTTGAATTTTTTTTTTTTTATTTTCACTTGTCATGCAACAAGACTTATTAAACAAACATACATACTTTATTATAATACCTATTGTATTAATTATAAGTAACAGCCTGGTATCGGCTTCACCTTTGTCGGTGAGGGTAAGAAGCTGGTTTTGTAATTCATTTCTCACGATAAAATTGCAATTTGACAGAAAAGGTTTTCAATCAACACGGTTTAATTAGACGTAAGTAACATAAATTAGTCATACACCTGTGAGGATATGTAGTTAAGGTTTAATTTTGTTATGAGGTAAATATTGCTGAAATGGTATTTTTTATGTATAAAACCAATCAATTTTGATCATAAAATTACATTCGCTCCAGTATCTTCCAGTGATCTACTGACCTTTTTCGTTACATACCTACTACAATATCCTACAACTTTAAAATGTGAGTAAGTACTACTAAGTTTACTGAATTTGATAATGTGTACTCAGCTACGGACCTGGTTTCTGCCTGCCGGCTGGTGTAACTTTCATCTGTTTTTTAATTGCTACCTAGCTACGGACCTGGTTTCTGCCTGCCGGCTGGTGTAACTTTCATCTGTTTTTAATTGCTACCTAGCTACGGACCTGGTTTCTGCCTGCCGGCTGGGGCAACTATCATCATCATAACATCTATAGTCATCTTCTAGCGAGATATATTCCATTGAAACTCTCCTCTCCATAATTATCGAGGTTGCTTATAGTTACAAAATTAATCTTAGTGTGTTCTATTTCAGGTCTGACTCGGAATTGGAATACCATTCACAACAGCCCACAGCTGCAGTAGCCGAGGTGACAAAAAAGCAGCCTAAGAAAAAGGCGGTGAAGCGCCAAACACCTGAAACCAGCGCCCACCCATCGGACTCTAAGTCAAGGTAATTTATATTACTGCTTGTATGATTAGGTGATTGATGGGTATGATAAGTCAACTAAATTGGTATGTGCAGTAATACATAATGGTTAATGAGTTTAGAATTGTAACGCAGAGAACGGTAAAATCATTGTCCTATTATATTCAATGCAGGAATGTTGTCAGTTACTTCATGAGGTATTCTTATTGAAATGGTTATAATCTAATATGTATTACGCTTTATATTCCCCATAGGATTCAACAGGGGTGTATAATACACATTAATTTAGTTAGATAAGAAATAAATGTAAATTATTATAATTGAAATGTGTAATTGTTTACAGTAAAAGACGCAGCTTGAGCTCGGACCTCTTTGGTCTGGAGAACAGTCAAAATTTAAAGACGCCATCAAGCGGGGACTTCGCTTCATCGCTCATCAGCCGTGTCGCCAACGGGAAAGTACGGCGAACGGCAGACCTTACGGGGGACTTCTACGTGGAAGTTAAAGTTTACTCAAAAGACGAAGTTGCCTCCATCCCCAAGGAAGAACGGTGGAAGAAAGCTCAGGTCTCGTTAAAAGTACAACTTAATACCAACACTCCCCAGTGGTATGGGCTGCAAATGTTTATGAGACGGACTCACGAATTGTTCGACAATTCCGAGCCTGTCTTTTATAGCGATAGTATAAGTATAAAATAAGTTAGTTTTAAATTGTTGGGGACACTAAATTAATTATTAGTAGGTACCTCTGTAAATCTAAACTATTTTTGCGTACCTAATAAAAATAATAATCTAAAATGCCTTTTTGTACCGTTTGTAACACATCTGTTGAGCGCAGTCACTGGACAGGTCACTTACGTAGTACTAATCATAAAAACAAAAATATTTCGCATTTTTGCGAAGGTGTTGCAATAATACATTCTGCATTTCGGAATCGTATAGCTTCTTATAGAATTATCGATCCGTCTGAGAATTGTTCTCTAGAATCATTTTTTAATAATATTGAAAATAAAATTAAAACGTTAATTGACATGTCTCTTATAGAACACACTTGTCTAAAAGTTAACTTCGAATATTTCGCTTTGTTTCTAATGGTTAAAAATGACTCTCAGGAGATAAAATCATTTGCCACAAAAAACTTTACTTTGCATCAGAATTATGAATTGGATTCATTATTGTCTCAAGTCAAAAACACTTTAACAAAAAAGATAGAAGAATTTCAGGATCGAGATAGTGGATGGACGTTCTTGAATAATTCCCATTTGGAAATCAATGTTAACAAATATCAACCTTTGCGCGGTTCAGGTTTTATCGAACTGCCTGCATCAATAAAATCGAAAAAAGCATGTGTTAATATTCGCAATAATGATGATTATTGTTTTTTATGGTCCGTTGTTGCTGCTTTATATCCAGCTAAAAGCCATCCTGAAAGAGTATCTTCTTATCCTGATTTTCGTAACGTATTAAACGTACAGGATATATCATTCCCAATGAGTTTCTCAGATATTACCCGGTTTGAAGGAAATAACCCTGAAATTTGTATTTATATTTATGGTTTAAAAAATAATATCATCGTAGGACCTCTTTACAAACCAAAAACTTTAAACGGAAAGGTGATTCATTTACTTTATTTAGAAAGCGATGATTTATCGCATTACTGTCTCATTAAAGACTTACCGCGACTTGTTAAGAATCAAATAACAAAGCACCACAGCAAACTGTACTTTTGTAATGTTTGTTTAATGTTTTTTAACTCATGCGTTAATCTTAGTTCACATAATTGTGGAGGTGTTGTCACAGAACTGCCTCCAAAAGGTTCTTTCATACAGTTTGAAAATTATAACAGAAAGCAAATTGTACCATTTGTTATATACGCAGATTTTGAAACAATGCTAGAACGGTATGAATCTTGTGACCCTGATCCCACTAAGGCGAGCACCGTTACGCAACAGCGACACGTGCCTATAGCTTACGCTTACCATATCACGTGTGCGCTAGACGAAAGCTACAATCGTTACGTTTCTTATCGCGGTTCGGATTGTGTATCTAATTTTGTGAAGTCTATTTATAAAGATGCACGAAAATATTACGCTATTTTAAAAAATAATGTTCCTATGATATACTCAGAAGATAATGCTCGCGACTTTGAAAACGCTATGACTTGTCATATTTGCAACCACTTCTTGTTTGGCGATAGGGTTCGTGATCATTGTCACTTGACTGGAAAGTATCGCGGCGCAGCTCATAGTTACTGTAACCTACAATACAGATTACCAACATTTTTGCCAGTATTCTTTCATAATTTGTCCGGATACGATTGTCACCTTTTTATAAAAGAATTAGGTGAAGCTCCTGGATCTATTAAAGTGATACCGAAAACAAAAGAAAACTATATTTCATTCACAAAGTTTATTCCGATTTCATCTGAGGAAAGCATTCAAGTTCGGTTTGTAGATTCTTTCAAATTTTTAGGCACTAGTTTAGAAAAGTTAGTTGGTACAATGAAAAAACAAGACTTCAACCATTTAAAATCTTATTTTCCTAATGAATCACAATTTAACCTACTCACGCGTAAAGGAGTGTATCCTTATGACTATATGTCTCAATGGGAACGATATGAACAAACGTGTCTGCCAGCAAAAAAATATTTTTTTAACTCCTTAATCAATGAGTCAATTACTGACGAAGACTATAATCACGCTTGTACCATTTGGTCAACATTTAATATTCAAAACATGGGTATGTATACCGATTTATATCTTAAAACAGACGTTCTGTTGCTAACAGATGTATTTGAAAATTTTCGGAAAACTTGTAAACGTCATTACAATCTCGATCCTGCGTTCTATCTTACAGCACCAAGTCTATCTTTTGATGCAATGCTTTTAAAAACAGGAGTTAAATTAGAATTAATTAGCGATGTAGAAATTTTTAGAATGATACAAGAAGGTATTCGTGGAGGTGTTTGTATGTGTTCCAAAAGACATGCCAAAGCCAATCATAAATATTTAGATACCTTCGATCCAAGCCGCCCAAATTCATTTATCATTTATTTAGACTGTAATAATTTATACGGTTACAGTATGTGTCAATCGCTGCCCTGTTCCGGTTTTAGATTTATGAATAGACAAGAAATAGATTTTTTACAAGAGAATTTGACAGACATCGATGATAATGCGGAAAACGGTTACATTCTTGAAGTTGATTTAATATATCCAGAAAATTTACACAATGAACACAATGACTTTCCTTTTTGTCCAGAAAAATGTTTACCACCTGGTGGTAAAAATAAAAAACTAATACCGAATTTGTACGACAAATATCACTATGTAATTCATTATGTTCATTTAAAAAAATGCTTACAGTACGGTTTAATATTGAGAAGGATCCATCGCGCTATTATGTTTAAGCAAAGTTGTTTTTTAAAGCGATATATTGATATAAACACTCAGTTACGTCAAAAAGCAGAGTCAACGTTTGAACAAGATTTTTTCAAATTATTAAATAATTGTATTTTTGGGAAAACCTTAGAAAACAGTGAAAATCGAATAGATGTTAAGTTAGTAAACAAGTGGTGTGACTCAAGCAATAAAACAAAAAAGACAATTTGTGCTGAGAAATTGATAGCCAGTCCATATTTTCACAGCGCTTCTGTATTTTCTGATGATTTAGTAGCAATCCAAATGAAGCCTTTGCGTGTTATACTTAATAAACCGATATACATAGGGTTCACAGTATTAGAATTATCTAAGACGCATATGTACGATTTTCACTACTCTATCATGAAACCTTTTTATGGTAAGCGAATTGAATTATGTTATACTGACACAGATAGTCTAATTTATGATGTACAGAGTAATAACGTTTATAAAGATTTCAAGCTCAATTTTTTAAATTATTTTGATACCTCTAATTATGACTTAAACAATGAATTTGACTTACCTATTATTAATAAGAAGATTCCAGGACTGTTTAAGGACGAAATGGGTGGCAAAGTTATCAAAGAATTCGTAGGACTGCGCTCAAAGCTTTATTGTATTAAAACCTTAAACAAAACAATTAAAAAAGCCAAAGGTACAAAAAAATGTGTAACGAAAAATTTAAATATGTTTGATTATAAAAATGTTTTATACAATTGCAATGTCATTCGCAGAAAAAATGTATTGTTTAGATCAATAAAACATGAAATATTCACTCAGAACGTAAATAAAATAGCACTTTCAAGCAATGATGATAAACGATTGCTATCATTTGATAAAGTATCTACTTTAGCTTGGGGTAATGCAAATATATTTATGTAGGTAATGCATTACCATAATTTTAAATGTAATTAGGAACCAACTGTAGTTACATGTTACATTTATAGCATGTATTTTATTGATTGTAAAACTTATAACGTATTAAATGGAAAGTTATAGGTATAATCTTACAACCTACCTACTAATATACTTAAAAGGTATGTGAGGGTGGATAGATAGATGATTGTTACTTTTTTAGTGTGAATGTAACATTGTAGTGTAATATAATTGAACCCAGCTTTATTATGTATGTAATTCTAAAATGTATGTATTCTTGGTGTCCCATAGACTTTATTAAGTACATAATTATTAGTTTTAGTAAAATATCAACATGAGAATTAGAATAGTGAATATATTTAGCTAAACAGTGTAGGTATAACTATACTCTATCTATACGGCTTCTGTTAATTATACTTACGTCTTATAAGTTTACTTTTATTTGCATGTACCTACTAAATAATACTTAAATAAATAATAGTTCAAGTTCATAAATCTGTTTCATTTCCATTCGTGATGACAAAGCGCATTGCGCCGACTGGATTGTGCAATATGACACCGATCAGCTGCACGCGCACGTCGCTTCATGTTGTACATATCAGGCTGAACTTGTCGAAACATGAACTTGATTCACAGCGCAAGGTTTTATGGAGTTTGCATTTTATAATAATATGATGGATTAGTACATGAAATACATCAGAAGGCAGACAGTCGGACCGGTCACATCACGTCGAATAAAAACAGAACAAATTGTAAGTACCTATTGTACAAACGTATAAGTACCTACTTATAAAATTATTACCATAAATGCTGTTAGATATAATTATTATCAATAATTTATAACTTTGTTTGTTTCAGATCATCAATAATGTGTGACTCTCCCGATTTCATCTTCTCCCAATACGGTCAAGGTTTTCCCACTCCAAGTTTAAGCTGGCATGTTCCAGAGCAACAAATACCTGAACCAACCATAAAAAAGTCTCGAGCAAGACGGGAGGGTCTAAAACGGAAAGCATCTGAACATCAACATCCTTTATGTCAATCATACGTCATAAACAACGAAAAGAAAAAAGGTTTACGACTGATCCAGATACAGGTGTTGGACATCAGTGAACGACAAGAACCAAGTGTTGCAAGTTCAAGTGATGGTGAAGAGGTGATAGTGTTAAGTGCGCAATATGTAGTTAGTGAACCGGTGGACTATATTATGGAAGAGACCCAATCATTGATAAATAAAATTTCAAAGAAACTTTGTGGTGACGATTGTTATTAGTAAGTAAGTAATCTATTTATCTAGTACTAACTTATTGTGTCAGTTTGTAGACTGCTTCGCTGTCTAGTGGTTGCAAGCGTGACTACTGAGCACGGGGTTCTAACATTACTGGATATTAGTTAATGTATGTATAAGTTTTGAATGTTTATGTTTAATGTTTAAAGAGAAATAAATAATTAGTTTAATAATTGGTATCTATTATGAATTTATTTATTAATCTGCTAGTGTATTAAATTGTATAAAAAAATATTAAGGAAACTTGTGGCTCTTATTTAAGTCCTTAGTACCTAAGTTTTTTAGTTATTATAATATGTTTTGATTGTATAAATAAAGTATCTAAGGTATAAGTTTTATTGTAACTATAGAGATTAAGTTATAAGAAGTAAAATAATGTATTTGTTAATCTGATAGTGTATTAAAATATGTTTAAATACATAATAGATCATAGTAGTTACATAAGTTTCAAGTACATAAATAAAATATTATATAATTGCAAATAATGTAAAAACTAAATAAATAATATACTTATTTATAATTTAAAATATGTTTTATTGGCAATACATAAACAAACTCACACTTTAAATTATCTCTAATGAAATGATCTCATTACATGTCAATACTTATTTTAAAATTAATAGAATACTTACTCAATTCGATTCATTTTATTAGGGCTAATATAAAGTTTGATGTTTACGTTATCCTGAATAAATTTAAATAAAACAACCATAAATACATTATTAATAAATTTTATTAACTTCACATGACAAAATAAATTAAAATAGATTAAATACAGACATATTATTGTCCACATACCATTTTCTAATACACACCGCATTATTTAATGCACAATTCATTTTATGGTTCACACAATTAAAATCATTTTTATTTTTACAGAACTTTTTTTGTAATGTCACAAAATTAGGACACCCTTTTTCACCTATTTCAATCACTTCACAGTTTGCACATAACTCTTTAATCCACTTAATTTTTTCCAATCCCTTTGTAATAATTTTTTTATTTTCTAAATATGGTACGATGACGTGTTGAAACTCTCTGTAGTCTACAAAACCCTCACTCCAGAAAATTCCACGATTTCTTTCCAACCATCGCACCTGCTTCTTTTCTTCTTGAGTCAAATAATAAAACGAATGCGGTGGTTTAACCAAGAACGTCTGTGTGTGTTCATTACTTACTATGGCCACTTCTTTGACGATAAAATTATTATCTAAATATTTAAATCCTTGGAGTTCGACAATGATAATATCTGCGTTCATGATATCTTCTTCACTGTGTTGCTTAATGGTTTGTATTCAACAATGCAATCGTTGAGAATGAGGCAGTATGCTGAAGTTTGATCTGGTATTTCTGAATCACTCTCAATTTCTACCCTTACATCCACAACGGGTCCAGTCTTCAGATTATCGATCTGTCTAGAGCAATCAACAACAAACAACGGTGCTAACTCTTTAAATTGATTCTCGCTTAATAAAGACTCCGGACAACGTCCATAATACGATTGTTGAAATCTGATGTATTGCTCATATAATAAAGCAATTCTGTTATTAGCGAAGTTCACATTGAGGCTTTCATACGGGAAATATGTTGAATTAAGATACACACGAACATCACGAACATAGCAATGATCAAACTGTGACATGTCAGAACTTGCATTATTTTTTCTACTTGTTTGTAGTCCAATTATAACATATCTTGGTTTTTCTATTTGAGATGAAGTTTTGATAGACCAGGTATGTTTTGTAGTTTTAGGTAAAGCGGGGTATTCATATAGATCCCAGTTTCTAAATATCATCTGAAGCGATCGATCTTTTTCCAACAGTTTTAATAAACTTATTTTTTCTTTATCTGATACTTTAACATGGGGTACGCGCCATATGATTTTATTGATTTGAATGTCTTCCACTATTTCACCGGTGTTCAGTTTTACAGCGTTCAAATTAGTGTTGCTTCGTAACAATATTAGTTCATGTCTACTATTTATCACAACTTTTTTAAAATCTTCTGCGAAACCGAGAATATTCCGAAGTGGTATAGACGCAGAAAAACTTCCTCCATTAACATTTTTTATACCATCGATACTCCAACCCCAAGCTTTGGATAATTTTGATTCATTCTCACTCATTGATATTAATGATTTCATGGTTGTAGTTATACCTGCATTTTTTATTTTATCAATCTCCACTCCGTTTAGTTCGTACCTAATATCTTGGAATAAGAAGAGTAGTCCGTTGTTCGTAAAATTGATACTAGTAGCTTTCTCTTTTGAATCTTTTTTGCTGACGATAACGGTTCCTTCTAAATACAGAGTGCTGGCTGATGGTAATATGTAAAGATCCTGTTGGTTGATAGGTATGCGAATTTCATCGTTCCTGTTGAAACTCGTTACATAAGGTTTGTACGAATGAAATTCGATTCCTTCTATACTGTTGTCGTAAATCGGAGTGGAAACGACGTCTAAGATATTCATTTTATCAATCCGATCGCTCTGAGAAATGTCTTATTGTCTTTAGTTAACTTTATTTTGCTCTTAGAACGACGTCTTATTTGGTAGGTAGCTTGAGTAGAACTGGTATTTTTCATTTGTTGAGGCAGATATTTATTGTAATCAATCATTTTTTCTTCTAAAATGTAAATACAGCTGCACTTCTTCACCACGCAAATTAATTAAGCGATTGTTTATATCTAGTAGTCGAATATGTACGCAGCTTATGTTGTTTTGATTGATTGGAAAATATATAGCGTTCTTCGGGATTTCTATGATTCTGTATCCAGGTGGCACGTTGAGTGCGAATTCGTGAATTATGTGACTTGTTTCACCGTTTATGTAAGAGCCGCTCACAATGTCACATTCGATCCTTACCACTGTCGTCGGTAAAATGTTGACTGGATACTGTGACACATGCCATTTATTTGCTTTCAAGACCTGCTTGTCAAACCCTAACAGTCTACTGAAAGAGTATTCTTTCTTAAAATTAATATCTTTTGAACAGTATATGTTAGTTTTTAAAGTATTGTTATTGCATTGTAATTTGATGGAAGCATCTTTTATTTCAGATTTTAAATAATCGTTGATATCTTGCAATTCATAGCTGCCTTCCGGTATTTCAATAACTTCGTTTGAGCCATAATAGAACTTGTTATTACTTTTATCAATATTTGGTATAGAATTAAATGTTGAAAAATGTAATAAAGCACATTCATATTCTCCATTTAGTTGCAACGTATTAGGATAGTACGTAGATAAAACTGATGAGTTTCCAGTTATCGACAAAGTGAGTGACATCTTGCAAATGATTGTAATAAAATAAAAACAATTTATTTTATACATTTTTATTCCAAAAAGTCCACAGATATTTTAAACATAAATGACCACAGTTTACAGTGTTAAATTTTTGATACCTTGTGTAGTTGTATGAAACTTTACAATTCTTGAAATATCCTATCAGTTCTAATGGAGGTTTTAAATTTCCATAGCTATCAAAATATTCACAATAGTCATATACTTTTACATAAGCTACCCAATGCGTTCCTTCGTTTTTAGAATCGTCTAAGTTGACTATACCACATTCCATACGTTTCGGCTTCCTTGGTAATTGATCTTTCATATATACTCCTCGGAAATATGGGATGTCTCTTGCGTAGTTTTGGATGTCTACATTAGTTAGTGGGCGATTGGGTAGCTTCTTGTTCAGTTTTTTGATGATTTTATGAACAATCCTTTACCGTTTTTATAAGGCTTTATGTATAATCCCTTACCCACTGCTAAACCCTCCATAGTTCTGTTATGTCGTTCTGTCTCTCGCAAGTTTTGCTGAGCTGATTTGTAATCATTCACAGTTTTTGCAATTCCAGCCGCACCACCAGCTAAAGCTCCTAAAGCCGACAAACCAGCGAAAATTGGAATTAAAGGTAGAACTCCTCCAGTCTTTGGTATAGGTATTACTCGAGGTACTCGAATTCGATGATGTATGATTGGAAATAACTTTTTTGCGGATAAGTAAGCTGCTTTTATTAAAGTCTTATTATCTTTGCGTTTGAGTTTCTTAATTTTTGAATTTATTTTTGAAACTAAGCTTTTAAATGTTTTAATGCCTGATCCAGACTTTAGTTTCGCTTTCATAACTTTGCTCACTAACCAAGAGCATAGTTTTTCACCTTTCCCGGCATCTTTTGATTTAAGTCTTTGTTTAGCCATGTTAAGTAGTTGTAAATCGGCTTTGTGACGATTTGATAAGTCTGTATGGTTTGTATACGCAATGTCGTGTTGCATGCAAGCTTCATCTAGCTTATTTACACCTCGGTCACCTCGCGCTAAGCGTTTGTGAAGTTTGGTTCCTGGTCCGCAATAATTGTATCCTGGCAAATGAACTTCGAATGGTAGATTATTAATTATGTTGTTAACTAGTCCACCCCCTTGCATTACTCAAATTATAATGATAGGATTTCAAATGAAAAATGATTATATAATATCTTAGTCCATTAATGCAGCTTTTTCAATCCAACTGTTTTCTGCACTGTTTAGACCTAACCATTTAACATACAATTTATTTCCTTTCTTTTTCAAAACCTTTTCTATCAAATAAACATCAGGATAATTAGATTTTTGCAGTTCTTGTTCGTAAAAAGCGCCTAATATGATTTGTTTTCTTTGATCTTCTATGTGATATGTCACTGGTAAGGTTTTATTTACCTTTTTTATAATAAATAATTCAGTTGACCAATTAGGAGTATAACCTTTCTCAAAATTATGTTTGTATTTACTTATACGAACACAATCACCAACTTTGAATTTAGGCTTCCACTGAACTAAAACATGTTTGTTTATTTTTTTAATATTTTCTTTGATTATTTGTTCATTACATTTATTCACATCAACCGGTTTAAATTGAATAGTACGATGTTTTGTGTTGTTATATCTCTTCAATGTATCTTCCAATGGTAGCCCTAACCACTTATAGTTTCCATTGAGACTAAAATATTTATATAATTTATTTTTTACAGTTCTAATCAATCTCTCTACAATGGATGCTTTTTTGGTAGAAAACGATGAGTAATGGTTAATGTTGTGCTGTTTCATGAGCGTTTTAAAAGTGATGTTATAAAATTCTGTCCCCATATCAGTTTGTAAGTTAACAGGATTATTACGACTGCTAAGCAGTATATGTTCGAATGCACGAGCAACATCAAATTTATTTTTCGATTTTAACGGTTCAGCCCAGGCATACTTTGAGAAGCAGTCAATCACCACTAAGATGAAAGCATAACCTTTGTTATACTTTTTCAGGTTTTGCATGTCCATCAAGTCTGCTTGCCATAAATCATGGATTCCTTTCAGAATAACAGAACGTCGAAGAAAATTTCTTCGTGCTGCTTTGTGTATTTCATTTACAATTTGTTGTTTTACCATTACGGAGTTTTTTGAAGTAATTTATCTACCTCTGCTTTAGTATAAAAGTTATCATGCAAATGAGTTGAAACCTCAGGTATTCTTGTTTTTAAAGTAGCTTGAACTGTAGTCTTTGCATCTTTTATGATTTGAGAACGCAATGTACCAATCAGGTTATTAAATTCTTTAAACGTATTAGCATTCAATTGATCTACATAATCCTTGTTCACAGCCAGATTATTTATTTCATTTAATGTGTTAGCATTCAATCGATCTACATAATCCTTGTTCACACCATCGTCTGCTTCTACTGGAGATCTAATTCCTCTCAGTCTTGATGTTTTTAAATCGAAATCTCCGTTTTCTGATTTTATCAATGCATTCTCATTAAACTCGATTAGCTCTGATAAACGCATTCTTTTGTGAATGTAATGTCCGAATTTGTCTACGTTCATGTTTAAGGTGTATTGTATTGAGAGGTTGGTAGTAAAATAAACACATTTTTTAGATATTTATTTATTTATAACTTTACTTTCACGCAATTCTTCAATGATAGATATAATTTCATTATCTAATCCTGTGTTGCCAGCATCTCTAGACGCAATTAATAATTTCAACCTTTCCACTAATTCATTTGGATTATCCCAGTACACTAAATCTACGTTTTTTCTCCACTTTTTTATTAACGGTAGACCCTTTCCCTGAACTGCATTCTTCAGTTTAAAAAGAGGTTTAATAACTTGCAAATATTTTTGTCCTTTATTACTTTTTATTGGTTTACTTGGATCATAGTCTCGACGATGTGCATTTGTAACAAGTAGCATCGACTTATAATTTTGCATATCATTATCTGTAACCAAGCTTAGATCTACATCTTTCTTAAGCAACAACTGTTTTAAGCCAGGTGTATTTTGATATTTACGTCCAGCCACGGTGATGTATTGATCGTTGATCGATATGTAAGCAGAACCTAACAGCAGTTTCCCGCGGTCTGCTCTAACTCCAAATGGAATATCTACCAATGCTTCTGAAGATACTGACCAGGATGACGTATCACAATCTTGATTCCTTTCAACTACTGATTCATAAGAAGAGTCACTGTCGATATCGGATTCATATTTGTTTTCATCAGCATTATTATCATTACTTTCTGCGCTACCAATTCCTTCTTTCTGCAAAGATTCGTTAATAAACGGAACATCAGCAAAATCATCACTAGCATGCAGGAAAGGAGTTTGCTTACTAGCATTAGCAATTAGGTTGAGAGGGTCTGTTACAGGTTTGAAAACAGTTTCCAGTGCTTGTTTATTGGTAATCTCAGCATCTCTCATTTTTCGTACTTTTATCTTTACAGCTTCTGCTGCATCAACAATTTGTCGTTTCAGTGATTTTTCCATATTGTTAAAATAGGGTGTAATGGTTGTGGTTGTGTGTTGTTGAAGTAGGGTCGTAAGGTGAATAATAATGTCAGACAGGTAACAGCCTTTTATATGTATTCGTGTTCTTAGTCAAAGACTACAAATGTATCAAATTTACTTCTATAACATCCTTTGTTTTTGGAACAATCTTTATTAATTACAACATAATTAAAAGGTATACTCCATATTTCAGAACACATTTCACGAAATTCAATCCATGTCATGTCAGTGTTGACGTGTTCTTCATAAACATGTCTCATATTTCTTTCATCTTGTTTAAACAATACGATTAGGTTTGCGTTGTCTCTTATTAACTGCTTAGGGATTTTACTATACGTCTGATTTAGATAAAAACAATCGATGAACTTGTGTCTCCCCATAGCAAAATAATCACGCATACTACTTTGATTTTCACAAGCAACATCATCAAATACAATTATAGAATTCGGTTTTGCGGTCTGAACACTCAGTACTTGCTCATTTTCATGATATTTCTGAAATGAAATGTCTGGTACTCGTTGCAAGACTTTTTCTAAAAAAACGTACTTGGGTTGTTGCAAGGTTTTGGAATAAACATAAACATTTTGAAATCTTAAACCATTCTCGTGTATAAGAAGACCTATTAATAAATTAGTTTTTCCACAGTTTGACGGCCCGCAAATGATGCATCGTACCGATTTAGGTAATAATTCTCCATGGCGAAAACCAGTCTCCTGAGAATGAACACAAAGTTTGTTCACATGTAACGATTGTGGTTGTTTTACAAATTTCATGATGACTGCTTGAAACGGTTATATTAATAATGAGTCAATTAATGTATTACATTGACATTTATAACACATTGTCGCTAACTCGATCAAATGTACGAGCAACCGCCATTCCAACCACCGAAAGCGATGAAGGTGAACGTATCAACAGCTATTTAAAATGAATCCAAAAAATTATAGTCCTCGATATGAAATTTACAACAAACATCAAATTCGTCTATTTTCGTTCAGACATTATTGGGCGACCGCTCAATCACAAAAAAGGTTGGTGATGGAAATGGTTGATGCAGGATTTTTTTATTGTGGAAATTGTGTAAACGATAAAGTCATGTGTTTTTCTTGTGGAGGTAGTATCAAAGATTGGGAGATATACGATGATCCTTGGTTACAGCATGCTACGAACTTTCCTGAATGCTATTATTTAAATGCTGTGAAAGGAAAAAAATATGTTGAGAAGTCAATATCCTATAAAGAGTGAATGTTAGAAAGAATAAAACGAGTCGAAAACTGAAGTACATCGAAGAATAGGATCCAACCGGACAAGCCATTTATGCTATTGTCAACCAAACAAGATTCGAAAGTGGAGTAGCACCCAAACCACACACTGGAAAATATTTCCGTTTCATCAGGTGGAATAGGCGCCGAACCAATACTTTTCATTTGTATTATTGGGCATTCTACTCCACCGAGAGTGACGAGGCGAACGGAGTGAGCCGATGGAACGGAAGGTGGGGTAGAATGCCCAATAATACCCTACTAATAACCCCCTATAGTACAGACGCCAGTACATCAAGCTACCCGAAACTGTCAAATTTTCCCAATCATCCTTGAACCTTATGCTCTAGCGATAAAGTTGAAAATATATTAAAGAAATTTGACAGATTGTAGTAACTTGATGTGCTGGCGTCTGTGCCTACATACCTAATTAATCCATGCCTGGAGTCTTGAAGCCACGAGTAAAGAGAGAGAGAAAAAAGGTATAATAAAGAGATAAAAAAAAAAGATTATAGACTATTCTGTTCTATTCTGTCGAGGCAAACGTGCGAAGTTGACAGTCAGGTTATATACAGAGTGACAGGGACATCCATGCACAACCGGCTAGCGTGGATTCAGTACATGATCCTGGACCCTTCTGCGTTGAAAATCTTCGTAGGTTATTAAAAAAAACCGGCCAAATGCGTGTCGGACCACGCACAATGGGTAGTTGGAATGAATTTATCCCAAGAACAAACATAACATTGTAGTTGAAAAACATGTTCTCCCGTACATTCCAATTGAAAATGTAAGTTCGTACGCACAATATGGAGAGAATAAAAAAAAATAAAAAAATTACCATGGTGTTTTAAGACCACAGACTTCTTATAGGTTTTCCTGTAATTTATAGATATAGAACTATTTACGACCCAGGGGGGTCCAGAATCATGTATTGAATCCATGGTAACAGGTTGTGGGACCATGGGGTGCAACCCTGTAGACGTAAGTATAAAACTAGAAACTGCTTCCCTTGCTTTCTCAATAACACTTACTTTTAAAAATTCTTCATCCTTCATCCATATTCTAACTTGAACCCTCAGACCTAGTTTTCTCAACTAAAGTAAAATACAACAAAATAAAACTGTCATCACATATTTCCTTTTTGAAATACAAAAAGTATTGTATTCCTAAATAAGCGAGGGACCAAACTGTTTATACGTTTAGTATGAACAACGTTCCTACATTTACAGTCTTCAAATTTAAGCCTTATATTCATGGAGTTAAGGTTGAAGTGACCAGCACATGTAAATTTGCAACCCCCATGTATTTTTATTAGGTTTTCTAGTGTAGGGTAGGTCGGGGGATGGTTGTCATGACAACGGCACGGCTGTCAGTGATGGAGAACAATTCAGTTTGTTTTATTGTTTGAAATGGAAATAATGAGAGCCTCGCATATTATTAAGAGCTTTTAGACATAGTTGCTAGTGTACTGTTTATTTTTAGGTATATGGACAAGTGCCTATCAACGTTGTTGTAAATGTCAGTTTGGCTGCAGTAACGTGGAGTTTGTTTTTAGCTTTTTCATATTTATTCCAAATAAATTAATAAACTCACAGTATGCAGAGAAAATATCATTCTTCATTCATGAAATGTAAGAAAACAAGATTTTTTTTTTTAAAGAAATCCAATTTCCGTATTTAAAAGCGATCTTTAACTAGTCACAAATAGTCACTATTTCACTTCGGCAACGACCTATGTCACAAATGTAGGAAAAATCAAGATATTTTTGACAGTTGGAGACTGAGATTGGAATGCGAACGTTCGCGTTCTTTAAATTATGAGAGTTGCCCCTCTTGTCTCTATTGTTATGATTGTCTTAGTCGATTTCTGATTCAAAACCAACATTATAGACTAAACAGAAGTACCCAGACTTACCACGTCCGATTGAAGACCAATATACAATACGAACTTTAAAAGAAACCTGACCAACAAACTCCAACCGCAAACTTCTTCAAACATTACCAACTTGTCTTCAGAACTTGGGGCTCTTCATAACATCAATATAGAAGTCCTATTCACGCTTAACATGTTTATCGGCGATTAAGAGCTCATTGCGGCCGATTCAGCCGCAAACTGTTTGCCAAGTTCGCAAATTGAGGGTATTCATACATTGGAGGATGTTCGCTAGTGTGTAGACAGACTTAGACTAAGACTGTTTGTGGTTGTGCATGTGTGTTGTGGATTATATGGGGAGATGCTCGGCAATTGTATTGGAGTGTTTGTATCGAGGTTCTTGTTGACCAGTTCCTGTAACGTAAGACCAGTCGTTCGTGAAAGATGTTTGGAGAACTGAGCAAAGAGGAGCTGTTTGATTAAATTTAGGAATATATGACCCCAGTATATACATAATGATGATGGTGATAAAGATGATGATAACATTTAGATTATAATCCGAAGAAGTAACAAAAATGAGGGGTAAACTCTTTTTTGATGTTGTTATCGATATAAATATGTTCAAGGTCAAAAGCAGTCCTGAAAATAAAACTTATGTTTTTTTTTCTTATTCTTATTTTGAGTAGCTTGGTCAACAAGACTAAGGCGCTCCATAAGGTTAAGTATGTAATTAAACTGCCAGAAAAACTGATAAGCATTTTGCCTTATAGATACATATTGAATCAGAACATGACACAAACCAACTGATATTTTTAACACGCTGGAAATACAAAGTAACCCTTTTCTAAATCCCGCAATAGCCCTTCACTTTAGACACGTAATAAAAGTCATGAACTCAACAGAGGATACTAAATAAAACATACAAATTCCCATATAAATTCAACCTCTGGAAATAGCTGGAACACAAGTAGATTTGACAATTTATTACACGTCATAACAGCATTAAGTGCTTCTCAGAAACAGTTATAACTCATTTAAATGGAAGATAGAAATAACGTACGCTTTGAACGATTGTAACTATCTAATTAAAACATATGAACATCTAGTTGAATTGAGTTTGGGTGTCCGTGGTTTTTTTCGCGACATTGTGTGCTGTGTACGTCATACTTGTGGAGGGTCTTAATAGAGATTATGTCAGTGTTGAGAATGTTTCTACAATCGTGCTTACAGATGCACATTTATTCAAAATCAAAAGTCATTTATTAAAACTAGCCTGAGAATCAGCACTTTCGAACGTCAAAAATACAAAACACAGCCCTTCACCACTTCCTAGTGCTTTCGATTGGGAGAAGAACTGGCGCAACAAACTCCCCAGCAGCATATTGATATCATACAAGACAAAAAAAGGCATAAACTTTGTTGCAACCATAATCAGCCTAAATTGTTCCCACTGCTTCTGACATCGTATTTTTATTTGACATCTGATTAATTTCGCTGACATCACATGTATTCAAACTACAATAATTTTTATGAAACGTATAATTTTTGGCAACTGCTTTATATAATCAATTGTTAATTTAATTTAGATTTATTTTGTGATGTTATCGTTCTTTTAAATGATTTTTAATTGTATTTCATTTTAATTTCTCCTGTGTATAAAAATTATTTTGCATGCCTTAATTGGTAGGACATATGAACTGCGCATTTACTCGACATCTTTAAATGTATTTGTACCATCTATGTTCAGCAATAAATAAATTGAATTGAATTGAATTGAATTGCTGGGACACAAGCTTTCTCTCTGTAAGAGGGAGTGGGTCATAATCCATCACGCGGGCCCAGTGCGGGTTAGTAATGATGTCTTCGGTTCTAGGACATGCCGGTTTCCTCACGATGTTTTCTTTAACCGTTTTGATAGCAGCGGTGATGAAATAATTTACACTAAGTGAAGCGCCTGTCTGGGTTCGAACCTACGACCTACAATTCGTAAGTAGGAATAAGAACAAAATAAAACAACACATCAATTTATATTAAATATAACATCACATTAGAATTTAAAAAAGCAATGAATTTAATTTTGTGGAACACAATTTTGTTTTCTTTCCCAATTTGTTCTTTTAATAATTATTAAAAACGATGCAAAATAATCGTTTACGTCATTGTATGACAGCCAAGCCTGTGTTTCACAAACTGTTGGTATATTTTTTTAAAATGTTGTATTATTAGGAACGATACGACGACGTTGTTGTAGCATCTTTCTTAACTTCGACCTACTAAAAATCATTTCCAAATTGTGACTGGAATTTTTGATTATAGGTAACACACCTATAATCAAAAATTCCAGTCACAATTTGTTGTGAACACATCACAAGGGTTTTCTACTGAATATTTAGTTATTGTACGGCTACAAGGTTTTGGTCATGGGTGTTGCATGTCAAAGCATTTATCTTTGTAAAATCCGAATTAATATTATTAACAGCTTTCCTTTTAAGGTTACCCAGGGTATTATATTTCGGCACCTTGATAAATTTTATTCTGAACAAAGAAATTTTAATCAAATAAATTATATTCCAAAAATTGCAGGAATCACCGCGGGGCATCAGACTACTGCAAAGTGAAATTCCTTTTCAATTACAGTCAGTAAAAGCTCAATTTTAACCCTGATGGAAAGATATAAGGTTTATAATCGCTTGTTAACGAAGACCAATTACCTGACCGGTCATTCGCTCACTGCTGCCAGTTTTCCAAGTAATATAGCAATCATTCATTCCTTTTGGTGTATGACATTCACGAGAGATTAATGTATTGCGATTCTCATAACAAGTTGATATATTAATTTTAACATTTATCTTACATTTCATGCCGGGAACAAGAATAATTAGATAATAAACCTAAACTGTTGATAACTATTCAGATAAGGTAAATTCAGTCATAAATCTGGGTATTATTTAGCTGACCTATAACACCACATCTCGTTCTGAATGTGACGTCAGGTATGTCAGAAAATGTATGTACAGACGCCAGCCAGCACATCAAGCTACTACAATCTGTCAAATTTATTAAATAGATTTTCAACTTTATCGCTAAAGCATAAGGTTCAAAGTTGATTGGGAAAAATTTACAGTTTCGGGTAGCTTGATGTGCTGGCGTCTGTAATGTTATATATTAAAGTTGCTTCTCGTATGACCGCGTTAATCTTATAAACAAAGAAAGTATTTTTAATTGGTTTTCACAATCATTAGGCGAATTTATTCCGAAAGGTTTTTGTGTATAATACATGAATATTAAACTATATATTATAGAAATCTCAATGTTTTGTCAGTTAGAACCATGTGAAGCAGGGGCGAGTCGATAGTCCGTCTTGTTAACCTGCTCAATCCAAACTCCACCTCCTTAATCTAGAATCAACTTTATGCATTTGGTATTGATGATTTATCAGTTGTTCAGTGTGATTAAAGTGATGCCTGGAAAGATACTG
The DNA here is from genome assembly GCA_963082905.1 of Oligia fasciuncula. Classification (NCBI taxonomy): domain Eukaryota; kingdom Metazoa; phylum Arthropoda; class Insecta; order Lepidoptera; family Noctuidae; genus Oligia; species Oligia fasciuncula. The sequence continues at coordinate 2,110,713 of OY720392.1, read as the reverse complement.
AAGAAAGCCTGAAGGATTTGATGGAATTTTTTATCATTACTTATGTTATTCATGGAGGAATTACGGCTGCTATGCCCAGATATATACAAATCCTGTCTATAGTCTAGTACGTGAAGCAACTGCAAAATAATTATTTTAGGTAGACGAAAAAGAAGAAAAATAAAATGACTACCATCATAATTACAACTTGAATGAAAATATAAATTAATTTCTCCTATCTCGACTGCAATATAAAGATACATCTCCATACATTTATGGATAAGCATCTTGACGTCCAGATACCGATCGACGTTGTAAACAGAATACAGTCGTCAACGCCCATCCCGTGTTTATGTGTGTCGTAAAATATGATATAAATATCATCGTCGTGAATGATATTTTGATGTTAAGGGGAGGCAGCTTTTGAAAGCATTTTATTACTTAAATCTTCAGTAGTCTTCGTTAAGTATTCGGTTTCTAATGACTTTCCTCAAACAAGTTTAAAGTTAATTCTAGCGTGAATGTACTCGTTATTCATTTTGGAATGCCACAGGGACGTATGATGGGGCCATCGTTCTTCTTAGTTTAACTAAGTGTATGAACAATTTGTCATCATCAACATTATTAATTAAAGCCAATGCGAATATTATTAAGCATAACAACGCTGATGACACAATTAACATACACAGTGATGATAAAGGACGAGTCACTTTAAGAAAAAAATTGCTTTTTATTAACGCGTTTTGTTTTCCATGACCAATACTCCAAGACTATAAGTTTGATACTTTCTCCAATCAACTAAATATGGACGAGAATTTCTTACAAAATATACTTTACTTTTCTAAGTCTTACCTTTAACCCGTTGATACCTGTATTAATCACGTGAACGAATACCTCATACGATCGAACACTTGTTGATCGTAATAAATCGTACGGCACCCGAAGGTGAAATCGTAATAATAATTATGAATCTTTAATAAATTGCCTATAATTGCTCCCTTGATATTTTAATTTGCTGGGTGGCTCTAGCTACTATCTTTGATCGAGTGAAATGCATGTCTATATCAAATTGGAATCATGATATTTTCTCTACAAATAGTTATGTAAAATTATTATCTTAAATTATTATGTTTTGACTTAAGCTACACGATTACTGACAAATGCGTGCACTCACTGGACCGGTCCACTCAATCTCAATCCTCAAAAGATCATTTCAGACATCAATCTACAAAGTCTTTACATGATCTGAGCACGATTATGTCTGGACTTTAAAAGAGACTGTCACCTCTGAGTTTGTTTCGGCCTTCCCTTTCAGAGTAGTCACTTACGAAACGCCGACCTCATCTAGTTTTTAAAATATGATTGACGTGTAAAAGTGTTTGTACACACCTACTAACAGTAACAAAATCATTTAATAAAATCATTATTTTGTCATTTCTAAAGTATCTCCACTCTTGTACCAATCTAATGTCTTCCGAGCCAGCCATATTTTTTAGTTTCGGTGCAATGGAATTATAGAGATACGAGGAGCATGGTGTAAAGTTCACTCATCCTCCATAGAAAAGGGAGGATCCTCCGACCAGACGGGTAATGTGTCTGGCGGGCAACTGCCCAATGATTCATGTCGGGACGTTGTATCTATGCTAGTTGCGCGGTAAACTCTGCTTGCGCGATGCAGGATTTGCGTGACGTCAGTATGACGCGTTGTTGAAAATAAATAAAAAGTAATTTAAAAAAATTAAACCGACTTCAAAAAGAAATTAACTCAAAATTATGAAATAACTTTAATTTCGGAAGTCGGTGTCTTGGGATCTGTATTTTAGTTTTATGCCACCGACTTCCGAAATTAAAGTTATTTCATAATTTTGAGTTAATTTCTTTTTGAAGTCGGTTTAATTTTTTTAAATTACTTTTTATTTCGTAATTTTTAGTTTTTGCACTAGTATTTGACCAAGGTTTTGAGATGTTTTCCCTTTGACACTACACCCGTAGCTCTTATCAATAAGCCAGGCCGTCACACTTACACGTATTAGTCCATATCTTGAAAATTACTGAATCGATCTTGATGAAACTTGCACTGTTCCCTAAGTTGAAGAAAATGTAAGCCAATAAAAAAAAAATGGTCACGATCCGATTAATAGTTCCGGAGATATGCGTGGACAAACATACATACATACATACATACATACGTCTATGAAATTTTGTATATTTGTTTGGAAGCCCTAATAGATCATCATATGTGAATATAATGCAATTCCAATAATATTACATACATACGTATCGAATTGATAACCTCCTTTTTTTTTTGAAGTCGGTAAAAATTCATATAATAATATAATCTTAAAAAGGTAACCAGAAATATTTAGATTATTAGTAAAAGTAGTTCGAGTAACATTTAATTTGATATATCGTATACAATATCCAATTACATTTGAAAGTGTCGTGATTGTCAAAATAAATGAGCATGATTACTGATGATTAGCTGATCGTCACATTAGAGGTGTTATTACAAAAAGATTATATTATGATAAAAGTGTACCTCAAACAGGTTTACTCGTAGATGTTAAGTAAGTAGCTCTGTGGGTATTGGTTACATATATGACGAAATTAGAATATAAATGCAAACTTGTGTTTTTGATACTTAATAAATTCTTATTCTTCTTAAATATTTTCATCTAACCATTGTTCATAAAAAAACCGTTAAAGAACAAGATTAAAACGATGACGTTTATATTTTCCAAATGATTATTCAGAAATGAATATAATGACACTTTCGAATCATTTGATGTTTTTACGCTCCTTATATGAAGTCTGATGTAAATGATAAGATACCTCTTACTTAGCATCCAAAAGATTAAAGCTACTGTCTCCTCGAAGATATAACACAGCTACCTTCCTAGATCGTTTATTTTATTTTTTATGAAATTGATGGCACCAGGGTTGGACTATACGGTGTCAAAAAACATATTTTAAAACAACGTCATAGAGACGTCATTCGACGGTCAATTGCGGGCGCTGTGTGGCAACCACCATAGCCTTAGCAGACCCTACCTTAAGTAATATAATATTATGTTTATGGGAAAATACTCTAGATAATTAAGTGCCCCAGACGCATCATTTTGTAACCACCAAATTGCCTATACATAACTCAACTACATAAGGCTTGTTAACGCAGAGATATGTAACTGTATGCAAATAGTTTTAACCCCTGAATACATTAGCTAAAGCCAGAATGATTAATTGTAAATGAGTTACGACTTGCCTACAATTTCGTACTGTGTGCGCATATCATTACACAGTCGACTCTTATTTCAGTCTGGGAAAGTTAGAAAACCTTTTTGTTTAGTCTAGTATATACAGACACCAGCACATCAAGCTACCCGAAACTGTCAATTTTTCCCAATCAACTTTGAAATCTTATGCTTTAGTGATAAAGTTGTAAATCTTTTAAAGAAATTTGACAGATTTTAGTAGCTTGATGTGCTGGCGTCTGTACATGAACACTGTTTCTAGACTTGTAGAACCGCAGAAATGAAACTCTAGTCCAACTAAAAGCTACTCTGTACTTGTCCATCATTATTTTTTTTTTTTTTGTTAAAATGACTTTGACTAGCAAAGCTGCGTGTGGTGGGTGATGGTTCTTTTCAACTTAGTCATGTTAATTATTGCGAATACAATTAATTATTTTTGTCAATTTTACTCCTAGTTTCAACAGTTTTTTCTCAAGTGAAATTCACTCATTTTCATTTCGGCTTTAGTTACAAAAAAAAAAAAAACACAAACATCCGAACATAGTATGTACCTACTCCTTTTTGTGAAGTCGCTAAAAACTATCACCCACCCAGGCCTTTTTTTTAAGTTACACAACATAGTCCAATGTTGTGTAACTTAAAAAAAGGTCTCAAAATATTATTTAACCTTCGATCAAAATACAATAATACTCCAAAAAACTTCTGAAAAGCGATCGATTTCATTAAAAATTAACGTCATTCGTTGCAACCCCTTGTTTTCTTAAGGAAATTGGCATGATCCCCTGTTAGGGACGCATTGAGCAAACTTTCTTAGAAGAACTAAATAATAGATGATGTTACCTAATGCAAGGGAAAACATTTATAAGTGTATTGTGTGTCTTTAAGTTAATTCTATTACGAGGAAGATAGAGGCTGTACATTTCAGTAGAAGTTGTACTTTAGAAGACATTTATTTATTTCTTATTTACTACTTACTTTTTTTAGAGCATATTCATTCGTTTGCCCAGTCGGGAATGCCCTAATTTGGCGAAAATAATAATGTTACTGTTTCCCAAGCGTAGATTTATATCCATATACTAATATTATAAATTCGAAAGTAACTGTCTGTCTCTGTCCGTCTGTCTGTATGTTACCTTTTCACGCCTAAACCACTAAACGAATTTCGATAAAATTTGGCAGAAAGATAGATTGCATCCCGGGAAAGGACATAGGATAGTTTTTTATCCCGATATTCCCACGGGATTAACATTTATGCGAGTGAAACCGCGGGATGCAGCTAGTCGACAACTATACATCTTGAAAGTCCAAATAGTTTCGTGAAAATAAAATTAATTACTTAATATACTGCAATAAAAAAGCGAGGGAGTTGCTTTCAGTTTCAGGTTTCATAAAAAGGATTTACTTGACTACTAATCACTAGAGCAGTGGTGGCCCAGCGGTAACGACCCCGACTTACGAACTCTAGGTCGTGAGTTCAAACACAGTCAGGCGCGTTACTTTGTGTATTTTATTTTTATCACCACTGCTCTCAAAACGGTGAAGGAAATCATCGTGAGGAAACTGGTATGTCCTTGAACCAAAAATTCTAAGACATGTGACATCTACCAACCTGCATTGGGCCCGCCTAGTGGATTACGATCCACACCCTCTCAAAGAATGTGTACATAATTATAAGCTGGTTATGTAATCATTATATACAGGTTAAGACAAACTCAAGAAGAAATAAAATGGACCAAAAATTTTAAACATAATACCTACTTACATAGTTTTCCGACACATTTCTTCAACGTGCATCGAAAATACCATCCCCTCTATATTTATCCGGGGTGAAACACGTCGCCGTAATAAAATGATGTATTATTAAATTCTATATGTTTGATGTTCTAGAATAAACACCATCTTGAATAACAGAATTTTATATTTCGTATAGATACATTTCTCTTTAAATTTTTATTTTGATCTCTATCTATTTTAGTAAAGAGTGCTTTAGACAGGAATTCCTTTTAGATATTGTATTTAGAGAAATTACCTATGTATTTTGTTTTTGTTTTTTTTTTAAATCATAATAATCATCGTATTTATCAGCGCCTGACGTAAGTTGACTTAATTTTAGTAGGTAAGTTTTTAATCACGTCTAAACTTGTATGAAGTTGTGTCAGGCGCTAAATTCCTTTGGCAGGACTAAACTAAAAATTTTCTTCTGTCCTTTTCCTAATGAAATAGAAAGAAAAAGATGCACTGAACTTAAATTTAGTTTAGTTTGTGAACAAGGGGATCGGCACCACTGAACTAAAATTCGGCTTTCACCAAATGTGGGATCTGTACGGCTAACTGGCGTAAACTCACGCCATCTTCCCATGGGGGTAGGCAGAAACTAAGAACGCCACCTGCTATGATCCTTACATAGGATATGCCCATTGTATAACATACTTTCCACCACAAATTTAGTAGCAGTAAAACGTTTTCGAACGTCGTTTTAAACATAATAACGTTGAGCAATCTCGTAGAACTTTAGTATAAAAAAGCAACACTAACTTCAATATTAATTCATGACATTGAAGTTTTTGCCCAGCAGTGGGACAGAACAAGCTAACAAAAAAAAATTATTGTCATAGCCATTCTCTGTGGTAGGTACTGTAAAGGTTGTCTCCTAAAGTCGACCTTATGTAGTGCAGGCTGACTATAAAATAATTATGATTGCATTTGCACAATCAAGCGAGTGCAGGATATGCTTTGAAATATTTGTATTAGATTTTTGTTTGGAAGAAAACAGTGTTAATATAGCGGGAGTGATGTAAAAATCACACTTATATTATAAAGGCGAAAGTTTGTGAGTGTGTGTGTGTGTTTATTTATTTGTTACTTCTTCACGCTCAAACGGCTGGACCAATCTTGATAAAATTTGGTATGGAGGTAGCTAACACCCTGGATTAACATATAGGCTACTTTTTATCCCGATATTCCCAAGGGATCGAAACATATGCGGGTGAAACCGCGGGGCGCAGCTAGTAAATAAACAAATGTAGAGAAATCATAACGTTATTCGATTTCTTACAGTAGATACCCACCTAACTACAAACCCAAACATAGCAAGTCTTTATAATGGAAACCAGATCATGTGTGACCCATATATTTAAAACTTGTCAAATGAAATCGGACAGAGTATGCTCGTCACTATAAATACTATCTTACCCATTAGAGACGCATTAAGTATTTAAAAGGGATTTCCAAACGTAAGGAATGAATGTGCCTTTTATTTATAGGTTGCTTTTATTTTGACTTGACATTTTATATGGAAGTAAAACCGTTGTCGTTAAGCCGTTGGTCCCGGCTGTCATTCGTGGATCTTGACAGTCGTTACGGGTCGTCAGAAGCCCGAAAGTCTGACAACCAGTCTTACCAAGGGGTATCGTATTACCCAGTAACTGGTTTGTGGAGGGGTCCGTAACTTAACTTCGAGAGTCATAAGTTCGATGAATGGTAAGTCGACTGAACGATTGTTCGAATGGAATTTATTGCGAAACAACCTTTTATCGCCAAACGCTACTTCGACTGAACGATTCATCGAATATTTATTAATCGATGGACTGCTCTTTCGAATGAGTTTTAGTTATTATATTTAAGTAGTTTAATAATTGAAATAAAATTATAAAAAATATTTTCCGTCACATAATATTATTTCATACAAATAATAGAGGAAATCAAACACTTTTAAGACATCGTACGTTCTTCCCGTAGATTTAGAAACATGCAATTTGGTGAAAAGGAAGATAATAAAGCACAAATGAAGGGAAAAATGTTATTTATAAAAAAAAACATTTACGTTACGATTTTTGCACAAAATTAAGGTAGGTAATCAAAAACCTTTTCGGTAGTTTAATCCAAACATAAAATAATAATCACTAATCATCAAATTTAAACATTTACACGTTGTTTTATTTTTTAAAGTGGCAAATGTTACAGTCGCTCCTTCCATGTAGTGCCTCCGCGCGCCACTCATACAGGCACGCGAGGACTATCGCCTCCAGATCCCATGGCGATATGGACAGGCTTGACTTAATGAGCTCGATGGCTTACATTTGCCACTTTAAAAAATAAAACAACGTGTAAATGTTTAAATTTGATGATTATTGATTATTATTTTATGGTTGGATTAAACTACCGAAAAGGTTTTTGATTACCTACCTTAATTTTGTGCAAAAATCGTAACGTAAATGTTTTTTTTTATAAATAACATTTTTCCCTTCATTTGTGCTTTATTATCTTCCTTTTCACCAAATTGCATGTTTCTAAATCTACGGGAAGAACGTACGATGTCTTAAAAGTGTTTGATTTCCTCTATTATTTGTATGAAATAATATTATGTGACGGAAAATATTTTTTATAATTTTATTTCAATTATTAAACTACTTAAATATAATAACTAAAACTCATTCGAAAGAGCAGTCCATCGATTAATAAATATTCGATGAATCGTTCAGTCGAAGTAGCGTTTGGCGATAAAAGGTTGTTTCGCAATAAATTCCATTCGAACAATCGTTCAGTCGACTTACCATTCATCGAACTTATGACTCTCGAAGTTAAGTTACGGACCCTTTGTGGAGGTCAGATAGGTAGCCGCTCCATGTAAAATACTGGTATTCAGCTGCATCCAGTAAGACTGGAAGCCGACCCCAACATAGTTGGGAAAGGCTAGGCAGATGATGATTATTGTCTCTATATTATATCTCTTTTAAGAGTGCACAAAAAATACCAGAATCGAAGTAGGTGGCGAGAAATTGTGAGAAACTACTCGTACCTACATGAGGACCACGACCGTTCTGACTAGCGTCTAACGAAGAAGAAGAAGATATTATATAATGTACTAGCAGCGTCCCGGGGTTTCACCCGCGTAAGTTTCGATCCCGTGGGAATATCGGGATAAAAGGTATCCTATATGTTAATCCAGGAAATGGTCTATCTATGTGCCAATTTCCATCCATCTGTTCAACGGTTTAAGCGTGATTGAGTAACAAACATCCAAACATCTTCACAAACTTTCACACTTATAAGGTATTGTATTAGAAGGATTCTCTTCAGAAAAGGAACGAGTATCCATCACCAGAGGTCCTAGAAGTGGCAATCGCTTTCAAAGCGTTTCGTATTTTATTCTTTTCGTATTTAGAATTGTCGTAAGCTCTTCGGTAGCTTATGTCATTCAAACACATTTCTGACATTTCCATCATCTTTATCGTATACGTCCACTTTGTCTAGGCCCTCAGCCTTGCTTACTCGTTCTTATGACTTAAATATGACATGACGTAGTATTTTCGGATATTGATGTAAATACAACAATTACGATATATACGATGCGCCTATTTTTAACAATATCAGTTACCTACCGCTTTTCTGCGTCAATATTTTTTTTCCTTGCATATGAAGTGAATATATCCTAGATTCATAAACGTTGCATAAAGTTAAGTCGAGGTTAGCGACTGTTTAAATATACATTTTTGACGTTTAAACGTCACTTAACTTTAATCTTAGTTTATAAATAAACCGCTAAGTAACCAGCACCCCAATTGAGACACACTGTCTATCACCATCCGAAGTATTTTGAAGGAAATTGCTAATCCACTGCTTCATAATTAACGTTTGAAAAATTCGCGCAACGAATGTTGTTGAATTGTCAAAATGTCATTAGTGTGTCAAGCAATTACCAGAACTTTGCTATATCGCAAAACTCAGTTCGTCTGTGTACAGTTTTTCTTGGAAATTACTCTCAGCTTAGTATAAGCACGAAGGAATCTTGCCGTAGTTGCAGTAGCTAACTCATCCAATAAAACAACATTATTCTAAAAATAAGCACTTGAATGAGTACAAAAAACATGGCGACTAAACATTAATAAAGAAGAAAACAAACAAAATCGTTCGCTTCACACCACTGTCACATCACTTTGACCATTACCATCCCACAAACATTTACATACTTTTATTATCAACCTTATTTTGTAAAACATAGAGCACAGTTTACTGTGGGCTAAAGGTCATAATCTTGGCGAAATAAACAGACAACTTAATGTCAGGCTGTCATTCACGGATTATGCAAAGTAGCCAAGTTATTTTTTTTTCTATTACCATAATACGCGTGGCAGAATGTTTGATGTAATGAAGCAACGTGGGAAAGGCTAACACGGACCTTTACAGCTCTATGTCTATAAAAATATAAGGCAAAGAATTGTAGGCTGTATGTGGAAAGGGATAAGGTTGGAAGTAGTGAGTTTGGCACTAATATGCGGGCATGTTTGTCCGTTTGTTCTAAACCAAATTATCAAATTTCAGAGATATCACGTTTCTGCTACCGGCCCCTTTTTGTTCTAATGTAGGTAGTAATTGATTTCTAGTTCACATCAATTGTTAGTGCATTTAGTAGGTGCAGTAACGAACCAGCTTTCGGGTGAGTTCGGCAATTGTCGGCTTCCCTCGGACGTCAAATTATCATAAATTTTGTAAAACAGGATGTTTAGTATGGACTTACTTGGCTTGTTAGTACGCAAATGATAAATTGTCCCTCATTTCAGCGGTAAAGGTAAAGTTTTTGTTTATGATTCTTGTGAAATATTGTGATGCTAATAAGGAGTAGCTTTCTTATTATTGCGTTCAGTAAATATTCAAAACTGCCTGTTAGGAACTTTTCAAAGCCGTAATAGCCAAAATGCACAAAGTTTTGTTTTTTTATGGAAGAAGTAATAAGGCAATAACTAACTATTTGGGGCGAATTTCACCATTAAAACTGAACGCGGTTAGCACTGTTTAATAGCTGTCAGTGTCAATCATTATCAGCATCATCAATATAGCCGAAAGACGTCCACTGCTGGACATAGGCCTCCCCAATCACCACCACTTAAACCGACCACCGGCATCCACCGGATTCCTGCGGTCTTCACCAGGTCAACGGTCCACCGTGTGGGAGGCCTTCCAACGCTACGCGTCGTCCGGTACGAGATTGCACTGTCAGCAATTGACAGCTCTTGAACGCAGTTTAGGTGTGCTGATCGCGTTTGGTTTTATTGATGAAATTCACCCTCAATAAATTTGGTAAGGTATATTTAGATGAAATATGTTTTTTTTTTAAATTAACTGTACCTACACAAAATAGTCGAAGTTTTTCTTTAAAAAAACTACATAATTACTTGGGTACCTACAGTAAGCTTTTTGTTCCTAACAGAATGTGTGTGTGTTTTTTCTTGTATTCTAGTTATTTTCTAAGTTGTTTTTCTGGTATTGCACCTACTGTGTATTGTCTCTGCATCACCCTAAGGTAGACTGGTAGAAAATGCCCAAGGCATTAAGTCCGCCTTTGTACAGTTTTTACTTGTGCATAAAGTTTTAATAAATAATTAATAAATACTGTATCATGTTATTCTAGGCATGTAATAACTGTTACCTACGTGTTAATGAGTTGCGCAGTAGATAGTGCGCGTAGTATTTTAATTAGTACTAATAGTATACAATTAGTGACATTATGTCAGGTCTGACTATGCAATAGTTGAGGTTTTACATCATTGGGTTGCTTTCGTAACTTGTTCGACGATAGAATCACTTGATTAATGAAATCATTGTTGTTAAAAAAACAAGTGAGTAAGTGAGTCTTTTAAAGGGAATGGACCTTTGTACAGTCACGAGCAAAAGTATGTATACACTTGGCTTTATTCAAAGTCGATTTTCTCCTTTATTTTTGAATGAAATTTTACATTAGTAGGAACATAGTATTTTCGAACCCATAGGTATATGTAAAGTGTCGTATTTCAACGTTGCATTCGTTATTTCGTGAAAAAATCGCAATTTAAAGTTGCCAAGTGTTGACATATTGGTGCTCATGACTGTACACATACGTTTATCTTGCCGTGAAAATCTACGGTTTATTCACCGTGTGTAGGCACGGTGGTCAGTGTTGTATGGATCACTATGGAAGCTTGTTGACTGACACTTTTCTTCTACGGCGCTTTATACGCCGTACCGTAACGAAACCGTGCCGTGTACAAACATTATTTCATTTCTTTGTTGGGTTCATAAACCACACACACACACCCACACATCATCACATTACATTTACTAACCTTATAAGATATAATATACTTAGAACAAAATGTTATAAATTATATGTCATGACCAGACTTAATATTACAAAGGCGAAAGTTTGTGAGTGTGTGTGTATGTTTATATGTTTGTTAATTCTTCACGTTCAAACAGCTGAGCCAATTTTGATAAAATTATGTATGGAGGTAGCTGACACCCTGGATTAACATATAGGCTACTTTTTATCCCGATATTCCCACGGGATCGACATTTACGCGGATGAAACCGCGGGGCGCAGCTAGTATTTTATAAAATAATGACGTAAATTATTCCCGTACAACTTTGTTCTGAAAAGAAATACAAAAACTGAACCTTGTATGTTGTCATGAACCAGAATTTGTTTCTATAAACTCCAAATCTTCCCCTAAACCACTTATGTATTTAAAAATAAAGAAAACCTCATTTATTCCCAAAACCCACCAATCAATGTAAGTTCCGCTTCGTGCTGTCACTATAGAAATTCGGAAATACTCGTATCACTTCGTGTAAACTCTGGTTATTTGAATGTGCAGGAGTGGTGCATGTCTGGTGCCAATTATAACAGCCGACTGACAAATGTGGATGACGCGGTGTACTGGTAAACACGGAATTAGTAAGGATTTATATAATTAAGAAAAATAGGAAGCCTAAGAAACAAATGAAAATGTATGGAACATTTAAGATAAGTTCCGAGAACTGTCTTATGTCAGGGAGAAAGTTCAAATTAGATACGTACCTGTGGGGCAGTGGGGGTCATTTCGTGTCATGATGGCATACCATGCATAGGTTCCTTAGAATCCTACTAATATCCTACTAATCACACTAATATTATAAGGCGAAAGTTTGTGTGTGCGTGAGTGTGGGGGTGTGGGGGTGTGTTTATATGTTTGTTACTTCTTCACGCTCAAACGGCTGGACCAATTTTGATGACATTTTGCATGGAGGTAGCTGACACCCGATATTCCCACCAGGATCGACACTTACGCGGGTGAAACCGCGGGGCGCAGCTAGTATTATATACGCGAAAGTTTGTGAGGATGGATGGATGTTTGTTACTCTTTCACGTAAAAACTGCTACACTGATTTGGATGAAATTTGGCACACAGATAGTTGGTAACCAGAATGAACACATATGATATCCCTACTTTTTATCCCGTTATTCCCACGGTATCAAAACTTATGCAGGTGAAACCACGCGGCGCTGCTAGTGCTTAAAAAAAGAATAGCTAGCCTTGATTCCTTTTGCCAGTAAATGAATCATCTTCACCATATCCAAAAAAGAAAAACGTTAACGGACCACTGTAAAATTCATTTGCGATGACAAACATCAAAGTATTTTGCTCTCGAATGTACCAGCATGCTACGCTTACTTTGACTAATGTGCTGCACTGTACCAGCTCCAGCCAACAGACGGCATGCGACATTTAAGTTTAATTTAACATACCTAAGAACACGGATGTCTTAATGAGTAACACCAAGATTTTATTTACTTAGGACAAGAGTATTGGGAATTTATTAACTTCAAAGAGTGGCAGTGAATTATATTCTGTGTTTTTGGATGAATTATTGTGCGAATGCAAAGAAAAATATGTCGTAAATTATAATATAAGATGGATATCAAAATTGAGATTGAATTTCGTGGAGATAAATCAAATAATAAATCAATCTTTGCCATAACTCTCTATAGCATTTTGATATGTCTGTATCTAGTTTCATTATAGTGATATTGGTTTGTAATAATTTATTTCTTGGATTATTTGTTTACTAGCTGCGCTCCGCGGTTTCATCCGCATAAGTTTCGATCCCGTGGGAATATCGGGATAAATTTTTTATCAAAATTGGTCCAGCCGTTTAAGCGTGAAGAAGTAACAAACATATAAACTCACACACACTCACAAACTTTCGTCTTTATAATATTAGTGTGATTGATTGGAGATTGAGTAACATGCAGGCAGAATCGGTGCCTTTTAGGTACCTACTATATCTCTCCCTTAATTCTTTAGCAGTACCTTGCATAATCAGCCTATCATGTAAATCCACCACGTGGCCCCAGTGCGGGTTGGTGGATGTCACATATCTTCTTCTGCTCTAGCAGTAGCTCATTTAAGACGATCTTCAATACATTTTCTATCATCTTTGTAAACGCAAATCCTTGCAAATTCTTTTCATCCAAGTCTTTGATTTCTCACTCAACTATGTAATTTTTAACAAAGCTTTATTAATTACTTTTGCTTCATCAAATAAACATAAGACCCAATGCCAGCAATTTTACAAAAAGGAATTTTTCACAACAACATTACTTTGATAGTCACAAAATTATAACAAGTCCGCAACAATCTGTTCCAATTATTTTTTTATTCTTCTCAGGAACGTTTTTGTGTAATTTTTTTAATTAAGTTCAATTAAAATCGTATTATTCAGTTTCTCGTTGGAAGGAGTTTTGTTAAAAACTTTTTCCTCCGATTTCTTTTTGCTAATTAAAACAGAGTTTGTAAATTTCGAATTCTTTGCTTGGGTTGCTCTGGGGTGACTATTGCAGACTTGTTGTTGACAAACTGTTTTATTTTATTTTATTTTAATCTGCTTAGCATATTCTGCGGTTCTTTGCTCCGGATAATTTGATTTCAGTAACACAATAAGCGAGATAAATGTGTACTCTGTTTTGGTATCTAATGGTTTTGCACAACATTTCTACGCTTATGAGTTTCACAGTGTGGTTGCATGCTTACCTAACTTCGATACTATGGACATTATAAAGAACCATGAAGATCACATACATTCTGTACAAACTCCTTAATTTTTTTTTCCAATTATAGAAGGCTGACAAATCGTTTTTCTCCAAAGTTCTCAAGTATTGATTGATTGCTACGCATTTTCTTGGCGACATCCGAGTCGATTAGGGGAATCACGTTACTATGGTGATTGTAGACGAACAGTAAACAATACTCCAGTTATGTTCTAATGCAATAGTCGTTTGGGGGACTAAGGGATTATTGGGAGGAAACCAGCCAACTGTTCATTCATTAAGAAGGATTGAGATCTTGATGTCCCCAAAATCTTTTGTTATTAGTTAACAGTCGTATTTCATTGATTATTAGTTACATCAAAATTCTCGTAAATTAAAACACAACAGTTTTAACCAATATCTACTGGTGAAGCTTTCAAGTCGCTTTTTGTGTATGTACCGCATTTTTCTTCAAAACGACGCAACGGATATTGATGCGGTTTTCAGCATAATTTAGAGAATTTGTTCCGGAAGGCTTTTATGCGTTTAATACATTGATTGAAAACTGACTTTTCACTTCACTTCATTTCACTAGGAAAAATAGTCTTACAGTCAAATTAGACCGATTTTAAATTTTCCATAGAAACAGAGATTACCAGTTATCTTTTTTTAAATAAGATAAATTTCGAAAATGTTCTTAAGTAACTTTTTAGACCTTTGTATCCTGCATATGCGTATGAACTTTCATTAAAATCGGTTTATTTATTTCGAAAAACAAGGGCTTAAAGTTTGTATGAAATGCAGTACGTCGTAAACGCTCTTATTACCATTGGTTCCGTTACCAACATTTTTAAAGTCCGTCATAATTAACTCAGCCAATATATTTACTACCATTCTCTTGGACACTCGACTGTTTCAATGACGATCTGCACCAGATAAGCCCCAACTTTCAGTGCAAACAATCGTAAAACATAGCGCAAACATCTCGGAGGCCAACAATAGCCTGCGAACAAAATCGTATAGACCCTTACGGAACTCGTAGACATTTCTAATAGCCCTTAAGAGTGAGGCAAACAGTTTTACTCCATTGTCCACTTCACTCGACACTGTTACTTGATAACAATCTTACTTTTTACTGCCCTGCTAAACGATTTTGATACTTGCATCAAAGGCATATTTGATTCTACAGATGCACTATTAATTTCGCGCACCGTTCGTGCCGTTTCCATGGTTACGGGTATTGTCCAAGCACTTTTTCAAAATATTTTTGAATGAAAATCTGTTCTCTGTCTCTACACGTAAGGTTAGATGTCCTTTGAACGGGTTTTGCCAAGGATATTTTTATTATGGGAAGAATATTGTTCTGCAATTGAATTTTTATTTAGTTGGAATCGATGACATTATTACTGATAGATACCTCGTATTTTTAGATGTCGTATTTGCTATAGAATTCTCTGACATTTTGTGCCCTATCTCTCCGATATGTTTTTCTCTAAAACATTCACTAGTAAAGGTCAAACACATCTATTCTATATTTTTATCCCTTCAGCAACGCTTCTAGTAAATTCGATACAACAGGAGTTAACCAAAACTTCAAAAGTATCATCATACTGGGTGCTGACCATAATCTCTGACAAGTTCTTTCCCTTCTTCTTCCTAACGTCTCTCGGTGAAAAAGGCAGGGTAGGTAACTTTTGCATTATGACCCTCACCAGTATAAAGACCAAACTATCACAAAGGTCACGATCATATTCCTGAATGTCCAAAAATGGTTGAGGATGATCACAAGCTGCTAAAGGTCAAGACACATAAGAACAGAACCCGCTTATAAAATACAAAACCTCTCACCAGCACCTACCTATCCCATAGCTGCAGTGTTAAAATTGACTATTTTGATATTATGATTGAGTATGTTTTTGAAGATCTTAAAATTGTTTTAGAAGATCACAAACTTCTTAAAGTTGCAATGCATACACACACTAAAGACTACACCACGAAAGTCAGTAGAACAGAACCCACACAAAATACAATACCTTTAACTGGCAACTGTTATACCATAGCCGCAGTGTTAAAGTTGACTATTTTTGTACGAGAGCGCCTTGTTATGAGAATAAATCGCGCGGCGAGACAACACATTGAATTGTGCTCGTCTTTTAGCCGCCGTTAGGGATCTTACACATTCAGTTTGTAGTTTATTGAATGGACTGCTTTCTGCCTCTTCAAAACAAGAGCGTAAGATTTTAAGTTTACGTTCACGTCAGAAAAGGAGTTAAGTTGTGGGAAATGAATGTTGGTTGGATAAATGGTCACATTTTTATAGCGAAAAAGACTTTAGATTGATACAGTTAGCAATTTTTTTATTAGATTCATTGGTCTATATTAGGTACTAGCTGCTGCCCGCGACGTCGTCTGCGTGAAGGCTCTACAGCACCAAAAATACCTAAGATGCCATTGTCGCTATAGCATTATAAAGTAAACAACTTTTAAAATAGCATTAAAATATAAGTTTTTTTTTGCAAGCGAAGCAAGTGAAGAGAGTTATATGGGAATCCTGCTGAGTTCAGTCTGAAGGAAATAGAGGAAATAATGCAGGAATACATTCCAGGACACAAAAGAGTAAAAATACGTTCTAAAGGTATCATATATACCTTACAACACTTCCCTATAAACTACGTTGGTAGTTATGCTGCCAGGAGTCAAAATGTGTGATGACGCGGGAGCAAGCGACGACGTACAGTTGCCCGTGTGAGAAGCAACTCGTCCTGACGTCGACACCCACTGCCCTCAGTGTCTGCCCCTGCGACTTATTGATGGTCATCGCAAAGCAAACACTCACGGGGAGCTGTACGCGCTTGAACTGGAACGGGAAGTTATGAGGTATGAGGGGAATGCGTGGTATAAATACTGCCTCGCCGACGCCATAACCCGTAAGAATTTCCGCCTCAATGGTGTGTCTGTGGAGCGAGATGACTTTAAGGCGGGTCCCGTTACACAACTTCGGAGGAGATAGGTTCCGAAGAAGCATAACCGGAACACCGCTTCAGCTTGAATGCGCTGGAAGTCCACTTGCTGACAGGGAGTTCAGAAATTCCACGGGATAATGTGTGGCGTCATCTTGCTTGACAACAGTGTTTATCGAGGTGTAGACCACTTCATTCCCCTCAATTTCCGAGAGAATGCATTCGTTAATTGCTGCAGCCTGATCATTTTTGGGCGTCAAAATGGCCCGCTCACACACCCAAGAATTCTGCTGGTGCGGTATACGACTGAATGTCCCCGTACACACAGCGAATGAGTTCTTCTAAGCTGGAAACCACTCTACCGAGAGACTCTGGAAGCACCACCTGTCTACCTCTCTCTTCTGGTAGAGTGCCTTCGCCAAGACTTAGAAGGACATCGGAGAATTCTTGAGCGCGTGCATTGCCGCCGAGCCGAGCTCTCATATTAATGGTCAAGCGCAGCGTACGAACTCGTGACCACAACGAAGATCGTTTCAACGAAGCATTCACCTCGTCAGCCCTCGATCCTCGGCCATCGTACACTCATCCCATACGATCAGAGAGCAATCCTTGAGCACGTGTCCCTTATCGCTGTTACGTGACACACCACAAACAGGTGTTTCGGCGCTCTCTAAATCGATGGGAATTTTAAACATGGCATGTGCTGTCTTGCAGTCCCGGAAGCAGTGTGGCAGCGATTCCCGACGACGCTACAGCAATAGCAATTTTGCCTTGCCTCCTGACCTCTGCAAGTATGCCAGTGGTAACAAATGTTTTTCCTGTACCACCAGGAGAATCCAAGAAAAACATTTTACCCTGGTTTTGCCAAACGCTTTCAAGGACGGTGTCATAAATTTGTTTTTGCTCTGTAGAGAACAAAGCGACATGGTCATTTCATATGGTGGTCATTTCGCCGTCTCCGACTTCCGACTCGTAGAAAATTTTCAGACAGATGATGGCGATACTTCTCCCACAAAGCTACCGGGTTCGCGACTCCACAAAACACCAAGATGACGGCAAACAGATGACGCATGCGGCTGGGACTGTCACTGACGCTCGCCTGTGCGAGGGTGTCAGCCCAATTTTGGTCACCGTCGAGAAGGTGACGTGCTACGCAGGCTGCGCGGTAAGTGGGAAACTCCACGCCATCAAATGTCCTCAGAAAGGCGAAAGACTTTGCCTCGGACAGTGTGAAGTAACAACCGCAGAAAATCGCATTCGCCATTATTCGGATGCACGGTATAATTTAAGTTTATAATTAGGTATACGACATGAAAATATATTAATTACCAAGCAATAATCACACAGATAAATACCAAACAAAAGTATTAACAGTCAATGTTTATTTTGTACTAACAACATGAAATTGATGAAGAAATGATCATCATCAATGAACATAACTTTTTTGTAATACTTAACACCGCATTTTTTTTAAATTGTCTTCCTCAACTCTGCTCAAGATTTTGAGGGTTTTGTTGGAACTTGAATTTGTCAAAACGAACTATACGATACAACTTTTATGAAGAAAATGCACATTACCATCTATGAATTTTAAGAATAACTAACTACTAACCTCACCAACATGATCAATTTTAAATTATTAATTTCCAAAAAGTGTTGACATGTAACTTGATTTGATTTTTATGAAATCTCATAGATGGCGCTGCTTCAAAATTGTCTTATACTACTAACATTCATTAAACTATGTTTCTCTGCCCAAGTTACTTTAATGGCGTAAAAGTTTTTATAGTGTAAAGCTAGATAATAGCATGACTTACTCAAAAACAACATTTAAATATGCGTCGTTAGATTACACGCTGTCACAGAATGCGTAAGAAAATTAAAGATTCACAGCTCCTCCTCGTAGGTGATAGCGTGATAATATGTAGCCTATATGTTGACCCGACGATTTTATTATATACGATTTTAATAAATATGTGTTTATATTATTTATTTAAACATTATCATTATTTATTTTTTTAAATAACACAGACATAAGGATCAGAATTATTTCGTCATAAAGGCAAGCCTTTACGACGTGATTAAACACTTAATAATGTTTTAAAGATAACAATATGATTTCGTTAGTACTATATCGCGCCAATAGATGTCGTTACATGTTTCCACTTATTGCAATAAAAATTGTTATAGAATGCTTTAAATTGATTATATCTTTTGATAGACTGAAGCGATTGCGATGAAACAAAGACTAATCACTGCTCCGAGTTCTAGACTATATTTGAGTATAAATATGAACCATATTGGTTCGGTACTTTTTACGTTGAGCCTGTTCAAAATCTGTCACATCCAAACAGACAAACAGACAAAAATTCCAAAAATTGAAGAAATGGCATCTGTTGGTTATCCTATAACAGCCCAACTATTTTTTTTATTTTTATTTTCAATGTACAGAAACGCCTCGTCTACAGATTTATTATATGTATAGATTAGTGAATCGGTTCTCCTGTTCAAGAGGTTTTTACCTACATCAATATAGAAATGATGGTCGATAATTAGTGACAGACAGGTAAATGAGATACGAATTAATACTCCAGACTGTCATTATAGAACAGATATTTGGCCAAACCCTCTGTGTGTATCCGTGGGGACATCCACATAGAAATATAACATAGCCCAGTCACCTCCTCACATTGTTTTTTTGGCTGGCCTGTTGGTCTAGTGGTCAGTGACTATGACTGCTATGCCGGAGGTCGTGGGTTCGATTCCCACCCAGGACAAATGTTTGTGTGATGAGCATGATCATTTGTTCTGTGTCTGGGTGTAATTTATCTATATATGTATGTATTTAGAAATATATAAGTATGTTTATCAGTTGTCTAGTACTCATAACACAAGCTCTGCTTAGCTTGAGACTAGACGGCGTTGTGTGATAGTTGTGGAATATATTATTATATTGAAAATAAAAGTAGCCTAAAATTATTCAACGTTATTTTTAGTATATACGAAACCTGAATATAGTTTGTTCAGAATAAGTACCTAACTGAATCGATTCCAATAAATTTTCAATAAATTTTTCCAATAATTTTTTTGAATCGATTCCAATAATTTAGTCATATTATCAATGAGCGCAAGACGGCGCGGCACGGGTGAGCATGTTTTTGTACGGACAAACTGGTAACTTAACAAGCTTATAACTTTGTGATTTTTCATGATACAGTTTTGAAATTTTGTACATAGATTCTTTACATAAAAATAATAGACACGTGTTTCGGGTTTCACATATACTAAAAATAATGTTGTATATTAAAATTGATCATTGACTAAATATAGTTCTTCAACTTTAACCTCTACAAATGTACCAACTCCTTAACATTAAAATATCCGCGCTTGATATTTTCTCCGCAGTTTCCGTTATCTTATAGTGTGCAATAAATACTTCAAGTCACCCGTCACAACGGGGCATCTCCGTATGATTGCGGACTGAACAAATAAAAACAGAGTTAATGTTGGGTACAAATAGATCTTACTGTGCTGTGAATATTGTGGGTTATTTTCAAAGAATTGCACTTAACTCACTCGATATGAAAGATCTAATTCACCAAAAGATGTTAAGCATAATGTAACAAACGACAGACAAAAATGGTCTGCGCAGTTCTGTATAATCAGACGTGCCTAGTAATGGTTAAAATAATAGTGGCATAGGATATTTTCTAATGCAGAAAATTCGCCTAAAACCAACATAAGACTTTTGATGCTGGACTTCTTATTAAAAGTATATAGTTCTAAATCTCTGAATCTATAAATCAGATCAATTGAAAGATTAAAACGACGGACTATACAAACGGTCAATCAGCGGACGGAACAACTGCATACATTTAACGCACCATCTCGTTAATCCTTTAATTGATGCGACGCTCCGCTTTGTCGCATACTCTCATGGTAATGCTGAGCTGAAACGAACGGTGGAATTGTGAAAAGTACACAGTTTTATATAGATAAAAGCTCAGAAAATAGGGATTCTGTCAATAAGGATCAGGTAGGTACCTACTGTTAAAACCCGTTTAGACTTTGTGACATAACCGATATCTCTGTCAATATCTCTGTTTGTCTGTCGATATCTCTGTTATCTTTGTAGCTAACCGATATCTTTGATATTGAAATTCTTTTGCAAAATCTAGAACCTAAATTAAATTTCAGATACGGTCAGAATTATCACACTACGCAAAGCAAAGATGGAAAAATCTATTCAAATATTGATTGTGACGAAGGAAGCTTTTACTTTATAATTAGATACCATTATTATAAATAATGATCTGATAGCTCAGTACATATTAATGAAAACAAACAACATAGACGTTCATTCTGGTTATAAAACAACTGTAGGTAGCTGGTTATAATCAACAGCAGGCGGTAATCCTTTAATTGATGCAACACGAACTCTTGTTCCGATTCAATCCGATGAGCGATTTAAATTGCTGTTTGTTGTCGCCCTTTGTGCGTATCGATTACAATTCACATGTACATCGTCAGCGAACATTGCTATTATACATTCTAACGATGTTTGGATAAGTGATGGCTCGTGAATCTTTTCATTTAAAACCAGTACCTTTTTTATTATGGATAAATTTATATATTTTGTCAAATCCCGAACTAACTGGTGGTGGATGGTGTCTCTAGCTAGGTATATTGACATCAACGCTATCTTCACATCTACTATACTTCACTTATAATTTTCGGCATTCCATAGCCATTTACATTATTTTTAAAAGCAGTCCGAAATAGTCGAAAAGAGAGCATGATTTTTGAGATATGAAGAGGCTACGGCAGTCTTTCCCTGTCTAAATATCTTCTACTGAATAAATAGGATCTAGAAAGTTTTATTTGTATGACCTTAATAAAACTTTCTATCTAACTCGAATCAAAATCGAGAAAGATTTCAAGAAAGCCACCATTGCCATACAATACGATACAAGAAAATTATACCTGACGTTGCCACCAACGGGTTCTATTTACCATTCAATCAAATACATAATAGCACACCTATAGAAAGCCCTCAATAGCAGTACTTTTCACACTAGTGTGTTGTCAATTTTATGTAAATAAACATAGGTCAGCCACTGTTATTACTGTCAACATGTCGGTGCTAAATAACAGCGCGAGTGAGTAGGAATGTCCCGGCGACTGGAAACTATCAATTATTGTTGCACTGCGGTGGTTAAGGCTTTAACGTTGGCGGACTTTGTTCTGGGTATTTGGTTTTCTATCATTATAGGTATTGATAGGTACTGCTGAATGAAAATAATATATATATATGTCATAATATTGCATTTGTCTTTCATATCCATCAGCGATTTATACAATGTCCTAAAATAAATGTTACCTACTTTCATGTTACTTACCTCATCGACTCATCGTTTATTCATTTCACACAATCATGTCATTTCACTATATATTTCTACAAAAAATATCGTAACCAAATAATCATATATCTATACATATAATAAATCTGTAGACGAGGCGTTTCTGTACATTGAAAATAAAAATAAAAAAAATAGTTGGGCTGTTATAGGATAACCAACAGATGCCATTTCTTCAATTTTTGGAATTTTTGTCTGTTTGTCTGTTTGTCTGTTTGGATGTGACAGATTTTGAACAGGCTCAACGTAAAAAGTACCGAACCAATATGGTTCATATTTATACTCAAATATAGTCTAGAACTCGGAGCAGTGATTAGTCTTTGTTTCATCGCAATCGCTTCAGTCTATCAAAAGATATAATCAATTTAAAGCATTCTATAACAATTTTTATTGCAATAAGTGGAAACATGTAACGACATCTATTGGCGCGATATAGTACTAACGAAATCATATTGTTATCTTTAAAACATTATTAAGTGTTTAATCACGTCGTAAAGGCTTGCCTTTATGACGAAATAATTCTGATCCTTATGTCTGTGTTATTTAAAAAAATAAATAATGATAATGTTTAAATAAATAATATAAACACATATTTATTAAAATCGTATATAATAAAATCGTCGGGTCAACATATAGGCTACATATTATCACGCTATCACCTACGAGGAGGAGCTGTGAATCTTTAATTTTCTTACGCATTCTGTGACAGCGTGTAATCTAACGACGCATATTTAAATGTTGTTTTTGAGTAAGTCATGCTATTATCTAGCTTTACACTATAAAAACTTTTACGCCATTAAAGTAACTTGGGCAGAGAAACATAGTTTAATGAATGTTAGTAGTATAAGACAATTTTGAAGCAGCGCCATCTATGAGATTTCATAAAAATCAAATCAAGTAACATGTCAACACTTTTTGGAAATTAATAATTTAAAATTGATCATGTTGGTGAGGTTAGTAGTTAGTTATTCTTAAAATTCATAGATGGTAATGTGCATTTTCTTCATAAAAGTTGTATCGTATAGTTCGTTTTGACAAATTCAAGTTCCAACAAAACCCTCAAAATCTTGAGCAGAGTTGAGGAAGACAATTTAAAAAAAATGCGGTGTTAAGTATTACAAAAAAGTTATGTTCATTGATGATGATCATTTCTTCATCAATTTCATGTTGTTAGTACAAAATAAACATTGACTGTTAATACTTTTGTTTGGTATTTATCTGTGTGATTATTGCTTGGTAATTAATATATTTTCATGTCGTATACCTAATTATAAACTTAAATTATACCGTGCATCCGAATAATGGCGAATGCGATTTTCTGCGGTTGTTACTTCACACTGTCCGAGGCAAAGTCTTTCGCCTTTCTGAGGACATTTGATGGCGTGGAGTTTCCCACTTACCGCGCAGCCTGCGTAGCACGTCACCTTCTCGACGGTGACCAAAATTGGGCTGACACCCTCGCACAGGCGAGCGTCAGTGACAGTCCCAGCCGCATGCGTCATCTGTTTGCCGTCATCTTGGTGTTTTGTGGAGTCGCGAACCCGGTAGCTTTGTGGGAGAAGTATCGCCATCATCTGTCTGAAAATTTTCTACGAGTCGGAAGTCGGAGACGGCGAAATGACCACCATATGAAATGACCATGTCGCTTTGTTCTCTACAGAGCAAAAACAAATTTATGACACCGTCCTTGAAAGCGTTTGGCAAAACCAGGGTAAAATGTTTTTCTTGGATTCTCCTGGTGGTACAGGAAAAACATTTGTTACCACTGGCATACTTGCAGAGGTCAGGAGGCAAGGCAAAATTGCTATTGCTGTAGCGTCGTCGGGAATCGCTGCCACACTGCTTCCGGGACTGCAAGACAGCACATGCCATGTTTAAAATTCCCATCGATTTAGAGAGCGCCGAAACACCTGTTTGTGGTGTGTCACGTAACAGCGATAAGGGACACGTGCTCAAGGATTGCTCTCTGATCGTATGGGATGAGTGTACGATGGCCGAGGATCGAGGGCTGACGAGGTGAATGCTTCGTTGAAACGATCTTCGTTGTGGTCACGAGTTCGTACGCTGCGCTTGACCATTAATATGAGAGCTCGGCTCGGCGGCAATGCACGCGCTCAAGAATTCTCCGATGTCCTTCTAAGTCTTGGCGAAGGCACTCTACCAGAAGAGAGAGGTAGACAGGTGGTGCTTCCAGAGTCTCTCGGTAGAGTGGTTTCCAGCTTAGAAGAACTCATTCGCTGTGTGTACGGGGACATTCAGTCGTATACCGCACCAGCAGAATTCTTGGGTGTGTGAGCGGGCCATTTTGACGCCCAAAAATGATCAGGCTGCAGCAATTAACGAATGCATTCTCTCGGAAATTGAGGGGAATGAAGTGGTCTACACCTCGATAAACACTGTTATCAAGCAAGATGACGCCACACATTATCCCGTGGAATTTCTGAACTCCCTGTCAGCAAGTGGACTTCCAGCGCATTCAAGCTGAAGCGGTGTCCCGGTTATGCTTCTTCGAAACCTATCTCCTCCGAAGTTGTGTAACGGGACCCGCCTTAAAGTCATCTCGCTCCACAGACACACCATTGAGGCGGAAATTCTTACGGGTTATGGCGTCGGCGAGGCAGTATTTATACCACGCATTCCCCTCATACCTCATAACTTCCCGTTCCAGTTCAAGCGCGTACAGCTCCCCGTGAGTGTTTGCTTTGCGATGACCATCAATAAGTCGCAGGGGCAGACACTGAGGGCAGTGGGTGTCGACGTCAGGACGAGTTGCTTCTCACACGGGCAACTGTACGTCGTCGCTTGCTCCCGCGTCATCACACATTTTGACTCCTGGCAGCATAACTACCAACGTAGTTTATAGGGAAGTGTTGTAAGGTATATATGATACCTTTAGAACGTATTTTTACTCTTTTGTGTCCTGGAATGTATTCCTGCATTATTTCCTCTATTTCCTTCAGACTGAACTCAGCAGGATTCCCATATAACTCTCTTCACTTGCTTCGCTTGCAAAAAAAAACTTATATTTTAATGCTATTTTAAAAGTTGTTTACTTTATAATGCTATAGCGACAATGGCATCTTAGGTATTTTTGGTGCTGTAGAGCCTTCACGCAGACGACGTCGCGGGCAGCAGCTAGTATCATAATAAAAACAAATATTTTATGTTCAGGATAGATGCAACCATCTCTCTTAAATTTCAACAAGAGTCATTAAGTATCAAATAAAACAAAACCAAGCATCTCTTCCCATCCTCTCTCGCCATTAAATCAATCAAATATTAGCAATCCAAATCGCTCCCTTCATAGCCACTTACAAACTGGTGCACGGCAAACCTTAATTAGCAAGAGGCGACAATTAGCGGTCTTCAAATTGACTGGCTGAGTCAGTGTTTGAGTGAAGCCTGATCGGTACCATGGCTGCTATGTCAATTATGTAGTTTGTGCTTTTATGAAATGTGGTAAATGAACAATTTGTCGTTAGGATTGACGAGGTATTTGATTGGGATATAAATTATAGACTGAGAGTTTCGAAATCTGCTTGTAATTGGTGACAGTTTTAATTAAGAAAATAATTCGAGAGGATGAGAAACAGCGTCCTTTTGTTTGATTCTTAGAACGTACTGCCGGTTCTGAAAGACGTGATTATGATTTTTCGAGTAATTTTCAGTAGTGAGAACTACAAGTTTTTATGTTTCTGAGAAAAATCTAACTGAATTAGCTTAAATCTTCCATTTGTTCCTTTTGTTTTATGCCTTTGTTTAGTATACCTACCTACAGATGCCAGCACATCAAGCTACTACAATCTGTCAAATTTATTTAATAGTCAAAGTCAAATCATTTATTTCAAATAGGCACATTAAAGGCACTTTTGAACGTCAAAAAAAAACTAAATAGAAATGATTCTAGTCGCCCATTCGAAAAGGTAGTTTTCGTATGGAGAAGAATGGGCAAGAAACTCCACCGTTACTCTTTTAAAAATGTTTTACAAGGTCTTGTATACATAATAAAAATTATATGTGAACACGATGCACCCATAATAAAATTAGTCTACCACAAAAGGTAAAAATAATTAAAAATTAAGCAATGACAGGTAAATCAAATAAGTGATAGATACATGGTGCTCACATATTTACAAGTTATTTTAAAAAAAAAAATGCAAAAGTAGTTGAACTTTAACAAGTGTGTGAGCCACTGTAGTCGCAGATTGTAAAAATGAATTAGAATAAGATATCATAATCAAAAATATATATATAAATTAAATTAGGAACAAGTTTGATTTTGTCTAGACTTTTAGATTGTCCTATGGAGCAGGACCAGCATGTTTCCAAACATTCTTATCTTGGATATAATCCTCTAATTTGTAATATCCTTGTTTACAAAGTGTACTTTTAATATGAGTTTTAAATTTTCTTTCATTTAATTGCAATATGTCACAAGGTATTTTGTTGTAGCATTTAACACAGTACCCCATAAAAGATGTATGTACTTTAGATAATCTAAAAAAAGGTTGATCTAATTTATCTTTATTTCTAGTATTAAAATTATGCCTATCACTTATTTTATTAAAAAGATGTTGATTTTTTCTTACATACATAATATTTTCATAAATGAATTGGCAAGGTACCGTCATGATATTAACCTTTTTAAATAGTTCCCTAAGAGATTCGCGACGACGTAGATTGTAAATGGCTCTGACAGCTCTCTTTTGTAAAATAAAAATGGATTCAATGTCAGCAGCCCGACCCCATAGTAAAATGCCATATGACATAATACTGTGGAAGTAACTAAAATAGACCAAACGCGCGGTTTCTACATCTGTTAACTGTCTTATCTTTCTAACAGCATAAGCGGCGGAGCTTAGCCGCCCCGCAATAGATGTTATATGAGGTCCCCATTGTAATTTCTCGTCTAGCGTGATTCCTAGGAAAACTGTCTGATCAATAAATTCTAGTTTTTGGCCATTCAATATGATTTCACATTCGCTACTTCTAACATTCGGTAATTTAAATCTAATGCATTTGGTTTTTTTTTCATTAAGTACTAAATTATTTACCGTAAACCAATCTTGGACCTGAAGAATAGAGTTATTCACGTCGTCAAGATTTTGTGACCGTCGGTCTATTTTAAAGATTAACGATGTGTCATCTGCAAATAACACCATCTTCGGTTGATTTTGAAGTAATTGGGGTAAATCATTAATGTAAACTAAAAAGAGGAATGGACCCAATATCGAACCTTGAGGAACACCCATTGTCATTTCAGACCCTAATGAGTTTTTAATAGATTTTTAACTTTATCGCTTAAGCATGAGGTTCAAAGTTGATTAGGAAAATTTGACAGTTTCGGGTAGCTAGATGTGCCGGTGTCTGTACAGTAAAGGGCTTTCTACCGATTAGTCTACCTAATATCTGCAATAAGCATGACACCATGCAATGTTTTCCTTTTTCTTTCCATACTAGAATCTTTATCCCCAAAATTCTGAAAGGGAAGTGCTCCCCGATGAATAGAGATAGAAATCCAAAATTCATAGCGAGGCGTCCACGAAAAGTAGCCCGAACCATCCATCAGGGGGTAGACAGTAAACACAGTATTTGTATGCATTTCGCTGCATTCAATATGCGAGCAATCGCGTGCTCTAGCCATTTGCTACTAAATGTACGGAGTTTTTGATACTTGTTTCCTTGTAAAAGGATGGAGAAGGAAATGTTAGACGTCGTATTCCTAATGTATTGGGTAACGTGCATGAAATTTATAAGGAATCTAACATACAATAATTGGAATTCTCGATTTGTAGTTATGCATATTTATTGAGATTTTACTTTTTAGGTTCTAAATGAGAAACAAGTAAACACAATATACACACAGTATTTTTTATTAGTTCCAGAACATCGTCGATAGCATTCGGTGGGCAACATAAATATCAACATTAATAATATCAAAGTAATTTGTATTGAAAAGATAATAAGTACCTAAGATTTTCGAGATAAATAACAAAAATATATAAGTAAATTTAAGAGAACAGAACATCCATATTAATTATTTACATCAAGGTACATTAAAACATAATTTTAAAAGCTAATAGTATTAAGTAAATTATGTTTAATTTTTATTTCAAAAGTTGCTTTAGGACTTTATACAAAATTGGTTTCCCTCAGGGCTCTATTCTCAGCCCTATTCTATTTATAAGATGTTTTTCATTTTGTAGTAAAGACATTGTGTACTTAAGCACAGTCAGACATATCCCTTCTTATTTGGTGCCTCAAACAAATATATCTACCTATAGTCTAAGGTAGATAAATGGCAGATAAATAAAATTTATCTCCCCTAACGAGACTTCATCCAACAACAAACATTTAAAATCGAATCCATCACATCATTGCAAATCTAAAACTTTCTCAAATACTCTACGCCACACCCCTGATACCTACACAACTTAAAAAACTATCCTTCAACCAGCGAATAACACCCTTATTACCATTAAAATAAAATATATTAAATCTGTAAATAAAATTGGTCATCAGACAAAGTTAATCAAGCAGCTGAAGCAGTTCAAATTAGTCTTTGTTGTGAGCATGTTAAGGTGTTTTAAGATGATAAATAAGACGTGGTATGTCAGTGGACCCTCGTTGCATTGTTTGGAAAGACGTTTAGGAAGAATGTCGCAGCGATTTCGGATATGTCAGTCGCGGCCGCCTGTCACGTCATGTGGCAGAGTGTTGGGGAGACAGGGGCCAAGAAATCAGCGGGTTTTGACGATGCAGTTGACTATGACCATGGTCATAATAAGGTGAGGTATGATGAGTAATCTTCTGGTAGTTCTGTTAAACGATCAAGTTAGATTAAACTGTTGGGTAATTGCATATCACACATACAATGGCAATCGATCATAATGCCTTTCATTTTCGCAGTTCAGCAACGTTCATTATGTTGTTGAGCATACGATTATTTTAAATCAATGAAGCAATGGATGTCAAAATGAAACGCAATTACTCCCTCTACTCTCAACACGGCTGCACAGTAATATGAAATCAGGGGTAATGAATATTTAAAAAAAAAAATTATTACAGTCAAGGATATTATCATAATTTTTTGCGCGATATGAATGAGCTTACACGCCTGCGATTAAAGCTGAACCAGTTGTGTTTGCTGAATGTCGACTTCGTATCTTTATCTACGATACTGTTAGCCTGCATCATCCCACTGCTGGGCAAAGGCCTCTCCCTATGACTTTCGATCTTTCGACTTAGGGCTAAAGTGGACCACTGGTCTTTTGTTTCATCATTAATGTATTGATATCTACGCTAATACGCTTCCGTCATGGCTTACAACTCCGCCGTCTTCCCTACCATGAAGTGATTGCTTACAGTAGGAGGGTAGATTGAATAACGTTTTGTTTATTTTTGCTTCGTCCTACCCGTAAACAATAGTCTCCGGTTTCCCAGATTATGGAATATAAGCCAGCTTCTAAGCCCTTGATTATGTTTTCATGTTCAAACTAAGTGCTCGTTTGGGTTTCGAACAAAAGAATGCATAGGTACCTATACAGTACCCTAATTACGTAATACACTATTAAACACAATCTGAATCATTTTGAAAGATATTGCTAATCCATTGCTTCATATGCTCGAAAAATGTGTCTGCTCAACAACGTAAATAACGCAATTAATGTTGCTGAACTGTAAAAATGAAACCCATTGCTGCTGAGAGTGTGTTACGCAATTACCCCGTAGGTTGACAGGGACATCGACGCTCAACGTGTTACCATGGATTCAGTACACGTTTCTGAAAGCCCTACGTTGAAATTTTTCGTCTATTATTAAAAAAATAATAATAATAAAAAATTAACCGCGTAGGTTTTCAGTTTTCACTTTTATAACCCCACGCATGGGCCCCACTCATCACCAGTAAGTTTAATATTCCCACTGCTGGGTCACAGGCCTCCTCTCTTCGAGGGACAAGCTCTATATATTAATTAAATTCCAATTCCAATTTTTTAATAATGGCTCCATCGTTTTATTGATGATTCTGCCAATGTCAAGGTTGAAGGAAACAAAGTGTATTCGCTGAGATTGACCGGTTATACTGCCATAATTAAGTACGGTTTAATTACAACTGGATCCGTTTGTGTAGCCTGTAAGGACAACACAATATATTTATTAAGATAAATTGTAAATAACCAGACAGCACAAACTAATTTTATTATGGGATGAACAATGAACCACCACTATAAGTTGCTATGTTATAGCTTGATGTTATTTAATAATATACACCAGTAAATTTAATATTCCCACTGCTGGATCGCAGGGCTCCTCTCTTCGAGGGATAAGCTCAATACATTAATTAAATTCCAAATTATTGACGAAAGAAAATTGACAGCTGTCACAATCTCCAAGCTTATATTTTGAGATCTGTGATTGTAGAATTAGTACCTACACAGATATTGTTATCGGGAGGAAGTCCCGATAATCCATCAGTTGCCTAGGGTGACACGTAGCGATTCAATCAAACACCGGAGTTTAGGAAATCCCAGATATTATTGGGAAAAGATTCTATGGAACGTTTTTGGTTTAATGGCTTTCTAGTAGAATGAAGAGTAATGTCATTGTTAACATAGACTTCATTAACCGGTTGAATGCCGTAATTACAGAAACAATTAAAAACCGGAACTAGCTGCGCCCCGCGGTTTCACCCGTGTAAATGTTGATCCCATGGGAATATCGGGATAAAAAGTACTCTATAATTTATGTTAATCCAGGGGTCAGCTACCTCCATACAAAATTTTATCAAAATTGGTCCAGCCGTTTGAGCGTGAAGAAGTAACAAACCCACACCCCCTCACACACTCACAAACTTTCGCCTTATAATATTAGTATGTTAAGGCATAGGGGTCGAAAATGGCCTGAACTGTTTCGAGAAAAGGATGGTACGCGGCTGTGTCGCTTTTTGCTCGACTTGGCGGGGGCACTACCGTGCCCCCAGACCCACAGTACTGTCACTTACAATTCAAATTAATTTACATCTAATATTGGCATTTCAGTAACCATGCAAATACAGGTATGCATATTTGCATAACATTGACATTATGTTAACACACATTTATGTTATTGACATTTGTGTTGTATTTTAAGTTAGGAAACAAAGGAGAAAAAATATCTGTCTTACTAAACAAATATTTTATTGTTCTTGATTTAGGTCTACTGACCAAAATCTAGAACAATATAAAACTAACCAATTTGAGCTAGATAGACGTGCACTGTTCGCACTGTTATCTTTTATGGTAAGTATGTTTAATTTTACCTAGCTCATACCAAAAAGATAAAACTAAATGAAACTAAGTAACAGCAATACAAAATAACGATAAATAAATGAAACTTCGGCAAAACTTCCAACGATTTAACAGAAAAACTAGCAAACCAAACAGAACACTCACAACCCCTTACTGCCACTCAAAAAATCGATTCATAACAATATACACCCATCAAAGTTTAATACCACCGTCCATCAATACTGTTTGAACTAAAATGCAAGGTAGCTTCAAAAGGGCAAGGGGTTCGCAAGGTAAACAGCGGAGGCCCACTGCGGGTAATTTACCAATTTACCCCAGCTGTAGTAAGCTAGGGGTTTGATTACTGATGCTACCACCTGACGCGAAAACGTTTTAAGTGAAAATTTTTCGGGAATCTTTTAAAAGTGCTTTTTAATTTCGATGGGAAACATCCTATGGCTTCAAAAGTAAATTGGCTTAAAGATTTTATATTGCAAGACACTTGGGCCTGTGCACACCACGTTTTTTAAACGCGCCGTTGACGCGCGTTTGTAGCGATACAGACGCGATACGCACGCGAATCAGACGCAGCCTGTACACCTTCTGTAGGATAAAAGCGCGCCGTCGTCGACGCACGTTTCTACCCCGACAAAAGCCGAATGCCTCGCCGCCAGCCTAGAGTCCCAGTGCTCCCCCAGCTCTCAACTAGTAGATCAAGCGCACATCGATAAGGTGAACGCTGAGGTCGAACGTAGAGCCTCCCTACCGCCAGTCGAAGACCCTGATGATCCTCTGCCTCCCGTCACTCCTGACGAAGTGCAAGACATCATTAAAGGGCTCGAAACTCGCAAAGCCCCCGGTTCGGACGGTATCACCAATAGGGTGTACAAACTCCTCCCCGCTCCACTCATTTTACTCATGACCGCCATCTTCAATGGCGCTCTGAGCAATAACATCTTCCCCCAAGCGTGGAAAGAAGCCACGGTCATCGGTATCCCAAAGCCAGGCAAGCCCAAGTCTGAGCCCTCCAGTTACCGCCCCATCAGTCTGCTCAATGTCTTTGGCAAAATCTACGAGAGGCTTATTTATAAGCGTCTCAAGGACTACGCCGAAGCAAAGAGCCTTATCCCTAACGAGCAGTTTGGTTTTCGAACTAAACACTCATGCATCCATCAGGTCCACCGCATCGTTGAGCACATTAGCGCTGCCTTTCAGCGCGGTGCGTCAACGGGCGCTCTGTTCTTTGACATAGCGAAAGCATTCGACAAAGTCTGGCACAATGGCTTATTATATAAGCTCTACCTTCTCGGTGTGCCAGACCGTCTCGTACTCATCCTTCGAGACTTTCTGTCGGTTCGCACTTTCCGCTACCGCATCGAGGGTGCTCTCTCCCCCCCCCACCCGATCCGTGCCGGAGTCCCCCAGGGCTCCGTAGTATCCCCCCTCATTTTCACCGTGTTCACCAGTGACATCCCCAAAAGTAATTCGGCACAGTTGGCTCTCTTCGCCGACGACACTGCCGTTTACTGCTCAGGTCCCAATCAGGGCTCTATCGCTCGCAAGCTCCAAACCTCCGCAAACGCCTTAGGCGATTGGTTCCGGAAATGGAGAATCGAGGTCAATCCCGACAAGAGTCAGGCGGTACTTTTCTCAAAGCCGCGTAAATTCACCCCCCTCCCCAGCCCGATCTCTATGTATGGCAAGCCGATCCCTTGGGGTAAGCAAGCCAAGTACCTAGGTGTCATTCTCGATCACCGTCTCAACTTCAAAGAGCACATAAAGACGGCGCGTTCGCGCGCCGCTTTCGCTCTCGGTAGGCTCCACTCCTTATTGACCGCCCGCAGCAAATT
Source organism: Oligia fasciuncula (assembly GCA_963082905.1). Taxonomy (NCBI): domain Eukaryota; kingdom Metazoa; phylum Arthropoda; class Insecta; order Lepidoptera; family Noctuidae; genus Oligia; species Oligia fasciuncula. Next base: position 2,077,168 of record OY720392.1, on the reverse strand, counting down.
GTCACTCAGGTGCAAATTGCGCCTCTATACCGCGGTCATCCGTCCCATCATGACGTACGCTTGCGTAATCTTCGCGCACGCTAACCCTCGCTTCCTGCATAAAATGCAGACCCTCCAAAACCGTTTCCTTAGAAAGGTCACGGGTGCCCCCTTCTATGTCCGAAACGTGAATCTCCACGTCGATCTCAAACTCCCCACCGTCCAGCAGTTCATGAAGCGCCTCTCCAAGCGCTACTTCGACTCTGCTATGAAACACCCCAATCCCCTGATTGCGGCGGCCTCCCGTTACACTCCCTCCCGTATAAGTAGGATTCGCCGACCAAGGCATACCCTCACCACCCCCGACGACGCCACTACTCTCCTCCAGGAGAGTAGTAAGTCCACCAGTACTCTCAAGAAGTACAAGTCCCGATATCCGTCCTTCCGTCCTCGCCGTCGAGGCCCGTCGCGACACCCCGTACCATGTCCACCCCGACCCTTGCTCGAGCCAGCCCGCGCCGCTGAGCCTGTAGCTTTAAATTCGTCCCCATCAAATAATTCCGATCCAGCCTGTCCCTTGCTGTCCTCTCCCAGCGACGCCCTAAGCCGAGGTCCGAACCCCCCGGGGGGGTGCCCTTAGCGTGTAGTCGCTTAGTTTTTAAGTTTTTATGCCCTGGCTGGAGGCCCAATTTATTGTGGCATCCACAGGAAAGTCCGGTTGAGCAGTCGACAACCCCTATGGTTGAACTGCGAGATGCCATTTTTCAAAAAAAAAAAAAAAAACGCACGTTTCTAAAACGAGCGTTAACGGCGCGTTTAAAAAACGTGGTGTGCGCAGGCCCTGGGTAGAATAATATTATCATGCTGGACCATTAATAATTGGACCTTCTTGTACCAAAAATTATTCTGATTCTGCTGGATTTGTTGTACAGACGCCAAGCACATCAAGCTACTACAATCTGTCAAATATCTTTGATAGGTTTTCAACTTCATCGTTAAAGCATAAGGTTCAAAGTTGATTGGGAAAATTTTACAGTTTCGAGTGGCTCGATGTGCTGGCGTCTGTACAAAATTTTTGAATAGCCATTGAAGGTCTATCAATACTGTAAAACCCGCTGGTATTGACGGGTCGAGCCGAACTTTGTTTCCTAATCAATCAATGGCTTTTACGAACCAGCCAAGTCGTGTCTTTAACGTAACGTTGCCAGTTAAAATAACAATATTACACCGTATTTCGGCCATGACGGCCAATCCCATCCGAGACTAGCCTTCACTCTCATAGTCCGATGGGACGGCACACCATGCGACACGACCGGAGAGAGATCAGCCGCAGGACCAAAGGCATAATGTGCTTTCCGAGGCATAATTATCACACCGCCAACTTCCAAACTGGGCTGTCACTAAGGAATTCCTAATGGAAAACCCAATAACACCTTGCCCGGCCTGGGCATAGAACCCCACGCTTAGCAGTCAGCATGCGGCCATGAGACCAACGGACCAGTCACAATAATTACATACTAACTATCCAAGTTAGACACAAAACATTATCAGTTTCTTTTCGTTGTTGGCTCAAGTCCTGAGTCTTCGTGCTCGTTGCATTCTGAAGGATAGGTAAACAATGATATTGTCGACGCATAGCTGACGGACTGTTTGCTACAACTATAGGCTTATTCATACTGAACAAATATTTAATTTAATTGCCTATGCAATATTAATGATCACATCATAACGGTCTTGATTCTGTACGTTGGGTAAGTTTGTAGGTATGCTTAAAATATAACTAATGAGGATTTTCCTTTTTTTTTTTAACTCTTCCCTAGTTGCTGGATAGATGGCGCTGACCTTGGTAAGTTACTGCAAGGAACGGAACTTCACACATTTTTTTTATTATTTCACTTGGATGTAATTTTGAGATCGAAAAACGAAAGCAAACGAAAGTGTCAGTCAACGAGCGTATGTGACGTGACGCACTGATTTTTTTCTAAGCGTTTTGGCTTTGTCACCTAGTAACGTAGTCAGTACAACGCCATCTACAGAATTCTTGGAAACTATTTTTTTTTTAATACTCAAAAAGAAAACCTCTCATTGAAGCTGACCATGACGATCACATAATATATTGTAAAGAAAACTTTTGATAAAGTTTTCTTTCTCATTTTTTTTGTAATCAAAATAGAGTTTTTTTTTTTTTTTTTCAAAATTCTTACAGTCTACATAAGTTAACAATATACAACTAGCGCTTACCATTGCCGTTTACAATCTTCAACAAAAGGCTTTGTACAGACAGACGCCAGCACATCAAGCTACCCGAAACTGTCAAATCTTCCCAATCAACTTGGAACCTTATACTTTAGCGATAAAGTTGAAAATCTATTACAGAAATTTGACAGATTGTAGTACATAGCTTGATGTGCTCTGTACCTACCTAAATAACTTTCTTTTTCTTTTTTTTTACTTTTTTTTGTTAGCACAAAAGACAGACAAAAAAAAACTATTAAAACAAATAAAACACAATGCATCTACATTATAACAACCATTTTACAAGAAAAATGGAATCAATAACTTATTCTGTTCAAAGCACTATCCAGACAGTATTAACTAGAAAATTACAAACCCATAATTTATTACCTGACTTAGTAAATTTCCTGAAGATCTTGAAACACTATCTCTCAGCTACAAAGTCTCAATCGATCGATAGTGTTGTTGAAACTTCAAGTTTAAGCGAGCGAAGCATGCTGATGTTGAATACACTTGGAACTTTACCCACCGCTCTAACGACAGAACTTCACAGATTATCATATTCATTAAGTTAATCAATCGTGGGACGTCACTAGTGGATATAACACTCGTTTGGGAAAATTTGTGAATTTCGGAGTATTAAGGTACAAAAAAAAGAAAATAAGAAAGATCGTTATATTTTCTGTGAGAAAAATAAATATACTGCTGTTGATCACAAATTCGTTGATCTAGAAGGTGATAAAACTATGATAGTAAAAGCTGGATTGGTGATAAAAGGTTCAAGTTCATAGCCCAAGATTTCTTACCCTGCGTCCTAACCGACAGTGACTGTCGCACGAATACGCAATCTTTTACTTATATAGAATAGAATATAGAATAGAATAGAATATTTATTTGCCAGAAACATGGTGTACTTCATTTAGTATTCTTTCTTTTTATTTCATTTAGTAAAAGCTGGGGGCCTAAAAAGGCCACTTTGGAGAATCATAAAAGGTTAACATTATGAATTATAAATATGGCGAAGACAGTCCGTGTTTTTCTTTTTTTTTCGCTGCACTACGTAGGTCTCAAAGAGATTGGGATTGTATTTGGATTGGATTGATTGGTATTTTAACACAGACAAAAAAATAACTGAAAAATGCTTCACCAATGGGATTTGATACGATTAACTTGGCAGTTAACTGTCCATTATGTCATCATTTTATGATTCTGCCAAAATGGCCTTTTTAGGCCCCCTGGATTGGTGATAAAAAATTCAAATTCAGTTCATAGCCCAACATTTCTTACCCCGTGTCCTAACCGACAGTGACTGTTGCACGAATACGCGATCATTTACTTGAATAATGATGTACAGACGCCAGCATATCAAGCTACCCGAAACTGTCAAATTTTTCCAATCAACTTTGAACCTTATGCTTTAGCGATAAAGTTGAAAATCTCAACTTGATTGATCGCGCAATTACGTCAATTAAAAGATCACGACTATCGCGTACTAGTGCGACGATCGCCGGACGATGTCTTCGAGTGCTCTAGTTCCACAAAGTGTCGTCAGATCAATAAATACAATGACACTTAATGAAAATGAATAACAAGGACATTAACCAGGCCAAAGCTCTCACCACGACTTGACCTTTTACTGTAAAATGTGAACCTTCCTTTATTTATTTAGCAAAAATAACAAATTACGTCTACTTTTGACGCAGGTTCACAATAAAACAAAGTCGGTGTAATACCAGAATTAATATCGGTGAGTTTCCATAATAAGGACAGATGGCGCCACTTTGTCTCGCTCAGTGGGACAGCCGGAAAAATCTGGAAACTGGTTTCTGGGACAAGAGTTTTTGTGGATAATTTGTTTGTAGGTATATTTTAGTGGGTGGTGAGAAAATTTCCGTTTGCTTTACTTACGGATATACGGCCTTCTAATAGTTTCGTCACTTACTATCATTAGGGAAAGAGGATTTTCGTATGTCATGTAACTTAGGTAACTATGTTACATGACACGAAAATCTTCTTTCTTGCGTTATTCGCCCGTAAGATTAAAACCACAGAGATATAGATAGATAGATAGATAAACCATTTATTTGGCGTACACAAAAAGACAGCACAACACACAAAAGTACAATATTAGATGATAACCAAACAATAAGTTATGTAGATCAAGCTACACGAAACTGTAAATTTTTCCCAATCAACTTTGAATCTTATGTTTTAGCAATAAAGTTGAAAATCTATTAAAGAAATTTGACAGATTGTAGTAACTTGATGTGCGGTACTTAACCTTAGTATCTGTCCTTCGTGGATCTTTGACAGTCGTTACGGGTCTTCAGAAGTCCGAAAGTCTGACAACCAGTCTCACCAAGGGGTATAGTGTTACCCAGTAACTGGGTTGTCCCTCCATGTCTAATACTCAGCTGTATCCGGTTAGACTGAAAGCCGACCCCAACATAGTTGGGAAAAGGCGAGGCAGATGATGAGTACCTGCGACAACAACAATAACTTTCTACAATTTTATGTCTGAGCCTCAATTTCTTCCACACCTTGAAATTCTGCCTACATCGTTACCTAAAATATTATTAGTATCTACAATAGGGTGACAAAGTTACAAAGTCACTCAATAGGTCATATGGGTGCAGAAACACATAGGAACTTAAAGTCATAAAGTCAATATTCCCAAGTACAATGCAACAAAGTTTCTGTGTGTGCGCGATTTGAACTCACTTCTGAATATCGTCAGTTCTAAGCTTTCCATTCCTAGTAGAACTTACAATTTGAATTTATGTATTTGTATTCATAGATGTTTAAGTAGGTAGAAAACGAAGAGACGAAAAAATACTTGAAAGAAACCGAAGCTGACCATGTAGGGTTGAGTTTGGAAAGAGAATTGTGATAAATCTTCTAGTTACTGATAATGACTTGGCCGAGATCTCTTATATGATCCTGCATGATATTCATTGATATACTTATTCTGGGCTATCATCGTAGTATTCAACGATATTGCACTATTTTCTTTGATGATTTATTAATTACTAGCTGCGTCCCGCGGTTTCACCCGCATAAGTGTCGACCCCGTGGGAATATAGGGAAAAAAAAGTAGCCTATATGTTAATCCAGGGTGTCAGCTACCTCCATACCAAATTTTATCATAATTGGTCCAGCCGTTTGAGCGTGAAGAAGTAACAAACATATAAACACACCCCCACACACTCACAAACTTTCGCCTTTATAATATTAGTGTGATTCGTATCTATGCAAAATAGATCATTGGTCTCTTCATTTGATAAGCAACCAATCCGAGAAATACATAAATCTACAACTGTTTCTCCAAGTCATCTCAATTTTCATATTAGCATCGCATCTTCAATCATTGTAATCTTTGACGGCTCTCCGCAGAATTGTGAGAATCGGCCTCGCTTCCGCATCGTAAATCAGTTTAGCGTCTCATTCTAAGATCTACGGAGAACTGCATGCTTTAGTGTTTTAAATTTTGAGTAAGTGATATTAGATTTTACCTTTAAGCTCTGTATTTTAAAATAGGTAAGTGATATCAGTGTTAGAAACTGAATTCTTTGTGGTACACAGGGTTATTGGTAAAACATTAACAACCTCTTAAGAGGTCATTGTACTCATCATTATGAACAACTTTTACTATGGGACCTTCGATCAATAAATAGTACATTATTGATCGAAGTAACCAAAAATGAAATCGCATAAAAAAATCAGGTGTTCCCTACATTTATGTTCATATACCTTGTCAAAATGTAGGGAACAGCTGATATTTTTTCGGGATTTCAGGTTCGGTCCCCGGTGCTGTTGTAAAGATGGGATGCTGTGCCAATTTTAGGTTACCATAGATGGTGTTTCTAGCCTCGAGAAGTTTGATTAGTCATGAGGGCAATTCACGATTCTTTGTTCAAAAGTTTGAAATTAAATGATATTTATTTATGTAAGAAGATTTTCTACGACACATCAATTTATGGTCAATATTTTCAAACTAGATGGCGTCAGCACTTCCTAACAGACTGATCCTTATAAAGAAATGCCGACACAAACTCAGAGGTTGTGGTCTCTTTTAAAGCTAGTAAACGATGAAAGCTATCAAATAAATGCTTGGAGTTTCCCTGCGTGATCGAATCAGGAATGAGGAGATCCGCAGGAGAACCAAGGTAACCGACATGGCTCGAAGAATAGCCAAACTTAAGTGGCAGTGGGCAGAGCACATTGCTCGCAGAACAGATGGCCGATGGGGCAGAAAGGTTCTAGAGTGGCGACCGCGTACTGGAAGACGTAGCGTTGGAAGGCCTCCCACAATGTGGTCCGACGACCTTGTGAAGGCCGCAGGAACCCGTTGGCACCGCAGAATGACGGTGAGAAATTTTGCAATTTCTCACCGTCATCCTGCGACTTTTTCAAGCAACCTTGACCGATTTTGAAATCACGCTTTTGCTTAATATTACTTTATTTTTTTATTTTACATTTAGATCTACAAAAGCTACGTCCAGCATAAAGATTTTAAGGTAACTTTTACAATCTAACCCGTTAACGTCCACCTGGATCAAACATACCCGTAAACATTTAAAGGGAAAATTAGTTAATTAAAAAATGCAAGTACCGCCCAAACCGGCGGCGTCTCCGTGTTTAATGAAACAAAAAAAAGTAAAAAGAATAAACAGAGAAATTGTTCTTAATAAACTTGTCACGCGAGAGGGCGAAAGTTAATTTCCTGTTTCGTCCAATCTACCAGGAGACAGGGCTTAGACCAGTGCAAGGCGAGCGATAAATTGTAACATAGCTTTATTTCGCGAATTCTTTATCGAAATCCGTAATTAATAACATTAAATAGGGATAATATTAGGTCTATTACCTTTTGTTCTGATATTAAACCCACAAGGAAGTCGAAGTACAATAAGTTTGTTACGGCATGACGTGATGCAAACGTGCCTATTTTTATCATCTTGTATTATTTTTTTGCACCGCTTGATAATAGTGATGTGAAATTGATGAAAGATGATTTAATTAAACTTCTTATCTTGAACTTTTGAAAAGATAAACATCAAACGATTATGGTATGTGCTCAGCATGTATGCTTTCTTTTTTTATTGCTAATGGGCCCGCTCTTGACCTCGATCACGCCTGATGGAAAGCGATGGATGAGGTCTATGATGGAACGAGCATGCCCAGAAGATGCCTAAGGCACTGGAACTCCCACTGCTTGACGCCGGACTCCGGTGGGAGGGTGGTCGCAAACCAGGCGGGCGTTAGCCCTACCACCGCAAGGGAATAATTTGGCCAGTCAAATAAGCTGTTAGGTGTGACTGTCCAGGATGTGCCGAGCGCTCGGTTCAGTTAAGTAACTGGCGGAACAAACTGCGCTACACGAGGAGGCTTCTTCATGCATCCCATAACGAAGCCTCCTCGTGCTTATGCCTCCATTTTAACACCACAACGACTGGGCGCGAATTTCACCAATGATACTGATCGCGCCATCTAAACCGCGTTTTAGAGCTTTCATTGCCATAATTGTTGTGCAATATTCACACTGACAGCTCTTGGACGCAGTTTAGTTATGTTGATCGCGTTCAGTTTCGTTGGTGAAATTCGCTCTGGAAGAACCATGTTTTGTTATAGCTTTCGCTGTACAGCTGACCCTACAGGGAAAATTAGTGTTTTATTGGCGACCACGGCTCCGTCGGCTGTCGCGGTGTTATTTACCCCCGCGACTAGGGAAGGTTAAAAAGCCTTGTCGACTTAATGTGATTTAAGTTGAGCACCAAGATTTCCTGTTGCTAAACATTCTGATTCGCTTTTTTGTTAAGTGTTTTTTTTCTTATTTATTTATTTGTTCGTTTTGATTGGATTCTGGGCTGGCTGTTTATTTTTTAATCGATTCGGGGGAGAAAGCCTGAGGATTCTTTGCTTTTTCTTCTTCTTTGAGGGAATTATTAATTCGAGGAGTACTTTGCATTGGCTACTTTTTGTGTAAGTTAGTGCTACGTCTGCTTTCAGCCCTAAGATTTTCACAGAGGTTTTTTTATATAGTTCGTGGCACCTCTTCTTTCAGCCCTAAAATTTTCACAAAGGTCTTTCAATATAGTTAGTGCCAAATTTGCTTTCAGCCCTTAGAATCATCGTAAAACTATTTAGGTTTAACGTTTCATTGCTCAAATAACTTAAACGATTTGAAAGCGTTAGTACAATAAAATACGCGCATTGACGTGCAGTTGCGGACACCAGCCCGTATTACCCAGTACAAAACGCAAATGCAGATTGATAAATTAAAATCCATTTAGAACTTCACAGTTATCTATTTTCTCAGTATGAAATATGATCTTATTTGCCTTTTAAGATACCCTTTACAGTTCAATTGGTATAGTCATAACCCACACCACTCATCTGATGAGCAATGTACTATCAACCTAGTTTCAAACTGTTGCACAAACTTCGCAAGTGTGTTAGTATCTTCACCATATTTCCCTAGTGGCGAAACATAACTCCTCGTATCAAGGAGTGCGAATTAGTTCAAAGTTTATCTTGATATAATGAAACAGTACAAGAGAATCTAGGTAGGCTCTGTTTAAAAACATGGTGGACAATTGATGAATTTTTACAACATATGTGCTCGCCACCGAAGATTTTAAGAGCCTACATAATATGTAGATATACCAAAGGTCTTACCTTAAAATTTATTAAGGTTTTCAAACAGATACAATAATTATCATATTATGACATACAGGGTGGTTGGAACACCGACGCATACCCATGGGTTGAATGTTTTCGTCGTAAATAAAAAAAAATATACTGTTCAGTTCTTTTGACCGCGTAGATCTTTACTAAGAAAAGGCAGATTTTTTCTTTATAACCGACGAAACATTTATAAGCAAGGAGATCTAGACTCATGTGCTGAATTCATGCTTAAAGTTTGCGCATTGATGTCATGCCACGCTGTATATTATTTTTTCAATAGATGATCGGGACAAACATATAATATAAGATAAGATAATATTAAATTCTAACTTAACTAAAACTATACAGAAACTAAAAAATAGCGTCGAAAAATTCATCCGCATCGCTGTCGACTGGTAATGTACCCAAGAGACTGGCGGCATTACCACGTTGTATGGCGATGTTTAGCCTCTGGCCAAGATAAAAGCCAGCCCTTGGGTCACGGGAAGTGTCAACCAGCCGTTTTGAAATTTCTTTAAAAAGACCATGAGCACTCGGACCCCACGGCCCGAGAGTTTCAACCCCAAACGGCTCGAAAATATAGTTTCCGATGAGGTTATTATATTTTCGCCGCTTGAGGTTTTCCGCAGCCGCAGCAGCAGCGCCAGCACAGCATGCCGAGCCAGGAAGATGGGATGGCGCAAGAGTATCGACACACGTAGCGTCCCACACTAAAGGCCTACCCACCTTCCATGGAAATAAAGACATACCGTCCGGTCTCTTGCCATCGTCGCGTGCCAAGCCATTGGGTTCTAATACAGCTGGAACGCCGACGGTGACAAGAGCTCGTCGGATGATGTCATTAATGTTCGCGTGCCGCGCTAAGCGACCCGCACTTCGGCTGCAAGACAGGCCGTGGTGTCCGAGGCTGTTGACATCTTCGCCACAGTGACAGCGATGGGGAGAACAGCAAGGAGTGCCTAGACGTAGGGAAGCAGCGAGGCGAAAAGTAGTGTCGTCGAACAAAGTGCCTATGTTCGACGAAGGTAGTGCATGAAGCCAAAGACCCGACTCCCACCTACCCACAGTCAGCAGGCGCGCACGTTCCGCAGTAGTAGCAGACGAGTCAAGTAAATTGTTCTGTACTACTCTGCAGAGCGGCTCATCCCACCGTCTCTGGGAAGATGGAAAAGATAATGCTTTATTTCTCCCCACAATATACAGGGTTATTGGTAAAACAGTTGTTCATAATGACGAGTACAATGACCTCTTAAGAGGTTGTTAATGTTTTACCAATAACCCTGTCTAAGTACATCAAAAGATCAAGAACAATACAATAATAGTTTAAATTATACTGTGGTGCCTAAGCTAGGCGTAAGGCCTGTATTTCAGGACACCAGGTCTCCCTACAGAAGCAGTTACATTCAAATCGGATTATGCACTCGCACACAAATGCGGTAAGTTATAAAAGCAAAGAGAGAAAAAAAAATATACAGAATACACTATTGATACTTAATTATAGCCTTCTCTGATTGCAAAACATAAAAGTAAATCCCAAACGTGATTCACAAAAATATTCATTCCTTTCATGACACAAAGCAGTCTACGACAAAAATACTTCAGATTTCCTTCACAAAACCACAAGAAGCAATCAACCTAACCACAGTATACAGAACGTCCCCCAGCTATATGAAAATCACGAAATTAGTGCTTTCAATAGCAAATGGCTGCACCATAATTGCAGTTCTGAAGTTTTTGAGGGGAAGGTGATCATTCCCCTTATTCACGTCTAGGGATTGATTAAAGGGATTGACTTTGTGGGGTAAACCTGCAGCCTTATTGCGTAACATACTCGCAATCATAATCCCCTTCAATTTGATAAATAAATTTGAATGCTCAATGTGAAATGCAGCTTACGTAGTAAGTAGCATATCACCTGAGATGAAGTTACCAAATGTCGAAATAGGGTAAAAGGTTGTATTTATTGTTTACCTTGATTTTGTTTTACTACGATGTAGTATTATATGTAGCATTAAGTACAAACCTTAGTGGTTTAAAAATGCTATTCTGCTGAAACAAATGTAATTAATTTTTAGATGGTAAATAAATAAAAAATAAATAATAGCTTTATTTAGATAAATGCTATGACAATAAAATATATCTTCCGGTCGATTCTGTAAAAATCTCACCGTGAAAACTTAGGTGAAGTGAGTTTGTTTTTGCTAGGAATTGACACTATTGACAGCCACTCCACGCTCACTTCACCTAAGTTTTCACGGTGAGATTTTTACAGAATAGCACCGCTGTACTAAAAATAAATCCTCATTCCTGATTCACAGGAGAACGAAGGTGACCGACATAGCCCGAGGAATTGCCAAACTTAAGTGGCAGTGGGCAGGGCACATTGCTCGCAGAACAGATGGCCGATGGGGCCGAAAGGTTCTGGAGTGGCGACCGCGTACCGGAAGACGTAGCATTGGAAGGCATCCCACACGGTGGTCCGACGACCTTGTGAATACCGCAGGAACCACCTTTACACTAATAATATCATTGGCAGGAACCCGTTGGATGCGAGAAGCACAGAACCGGTCGAAGTGGAGGTGCTTGGGGGAGGCCTATGTCCAGCAGTGGACGTCTTTCGGCTGCAATGATGATGATGAAAAATTTGTTTAAAAAAAAATAGTCATAAAGAACGCTAAGCCAAAATGAAGTATTATATTGATATTATACGATGGGTTGGGTCGGAGGAACAAGAAATTTCAAGTGGACGATGTTGAGGGCAGAAGCTCGTAATATAATATCGACAATATTCATTGCGTGTGCGTTAGAACCAGAAATTCGAAGACGTGTGACGTCCACCAACCCGTACAGGACCAGCATGGTGGATTACAGCCCACTCTCTCTCACAGAGGGGAGTCCTTTGTCCCAGCAATGGGAACACAATTAGGCTGATTATACATTGGCGCCGATTCCCTTGTTCACAAACCAAACTAAATTTAAGTACAGTGCATCTTTTTCTTTCTATTTAATTAAGAAAAGGACAGAAGATTAATATTAGTTTAGTCCTGTCAAAATAAGATACTCCATAGACAAGTTTAGACGAGATTAAAAAATTGGCTATTAGTAGCCAATTTTACGTCAGGCGCTGACTAATTTGACAGAACTAAACTAATATTAAATCTTCTGTCCTTTTCTTAATGAAATAGAAAGAAAAAGATGCACTGAACTTAAATTTGGTTAAGTTTGTGAACAAGGGAATCGGCGCCATTGCGTTATTTACGTTGTCAAGTAGATTTAATTGCAATCTGACGCACCAATGGATACTGTTATTGTCAAATGAAGGTGACTGTGTTACGTAATAGGGATGCTCTTCCTATTAAGCCTGTAATGAAGATGTTATTATTATGGGCGTGTAAACTTTGATTGCCTTTGAGGGAAATTGGGGTAATTAAAAGTCGATGTAAGAAGGGTAACGTGTTGCTTGCTTAGGGGAAGGTTGAGTGTGGTTTGCAAATTGTATTATTTGAGGTTGTGAGGTTTTAAGTCGATAGTATAACGTGTTGCATTTCCATGAAGATCACATAGTGTGTGTAGCTGGTAAGAAAGATCCAGAAATAACAATCACATCACCTCACCAATTATTTAAAAACATTCTAAATGATCATTTCTTTGACTTAGCCACAATATTGTATAGTCTCTATGTTTTATTTCCTCTTTACGAAATCAGTTTATAACTTTAAAAACAACATTTATAATGGCAATTAAATCAAAACCTAATAAACAATGAACCTAACGCATTGTTTAGATCATCAATGACACAGCTTCATTAACTCTCAAACCTCACACTCAATGAAAAACAAGGGAAGAGATATTTTGTTTTAATTAAAACAAAGGCAGCAAATAAAGGCACACACAGACATGCCATGACACAGTCTAGTGACCACCATAAACGGTTTATGTTCTCATAAACGTCAGTAGGACGAGCTTCATCCGAACTTTGCTAAACGCTCTCGTAAATTAGACAGTTTATGAGAACTTTATGAGGTCATTTGGCAAATGTCTTCGTTTGTGATAGTTGTCTGTTGATACAGCTTAGATTTTAATATTTTGAAGGGTTGTTACTAGTCTGAAGTTGAGTTAAATATGGGGTTTTGCGGATTTATGACGTGTCCTAACTAGCTGAATAACTTGTCTTTTTCTACTTTTCTTTCGACATAGGAAACGTGGATAATACCTTAATACTTGCTGAATTTTGTCTTAACTATGCATAGTGCTTTCAACTGTTCTGTTGACTTAGGACTCATGGCAAATATATCTAGAACATGGCTTAATTTCGAAACAGATTTATGTAATAGTAACTCATTATTATTTACCATATTATTTGATCTGCAGAAAAGGTACCCAAAAGTGACCCCCATAATCAAAATGCATTTATTTACGTAACACGTCCATGTTTGGGTCACAGAAATTTATATGTGTACCTTTCAACTTAATCGGTCCATTATATTGGATCTACATCTACTTTTACAATATTTGTAAATAATTTGTATAAATGTGAGCACCATATATCACATAATTGATTTGTTACCTGTCATTGCTTCATTTTAAATTATTTTTACCTTTTGTGGTAGGCTAATTTTATTCTAGGTACATCGTCTTCACATATAATTATATTATGTATACAAAACCTTGTAAAAAAAATTAAAAGAGTAACGATGGAGTTTCTTGCCCATTCTTCTCCATACGAAAACTACCTTTTGGAATGGGCGACTAGAATCAATACTATTTTGTTGTAATTTTTGACGTTCAAAGGTGCCTTTAATGTGGCTTTTTGAAATAAATGATTTGACTTTGACTTTGGAAGCAAATTGCCTGCGACAGACGGACAGACAGACAGACACACAAGTGATCCTATAATGGTTCCGTTTTTTTCATTCGGAAGTATCGAACCCTAATAACTAATTTGGAACTCATGCCAGAGGCAGATCGAGACATAATAATCAGAACATTAAAATCTTCCTTTGCCAAATCTAAAACCCTCAATTCAAACACATAATTTCCATCTCACTAAACTATTCACATCAAATCAAACCATTCTATCTAAAACCCATCTAATATTCGGAACATCTCGATACAGTTCTACTCGGAAACAATTCGATAATCGATTGGATATTCCTCCGCAATGCACTAGGGAATCGAGTCGACCACGGTATTCGATTCAATCGGTACGATTACTGATTCAATATAAGAATTGTTCGGGCGTTATGTCTTGTGTGTTAGACTAATGTTTGGGGAGATGTATTAGTTGGTATTGTATCAGTGAGATTGTTTTGGTACATTTTAGAGCAGGTTCGCGTATACTGCATCATCGTTTCTTTGGCTCAGAAAGCTAACTTCAAAGCTGGTGTGCATACACACGAACGGCACGCCTCACCAGCAGAGGCATTTGCAGTCGTCGATGCGTCGTCGTCGGCGACTACCAAAGACAACGTGCTGCTCGTGTATTTGAGTACGGCGCTCAGATTGTCCTCAGCGGGATTATCCGAAAAGGTTACCGCTGGCCCGAAACATAAAGGGCTAAGGAAGGAACAAGGGTGGGTTTTAGTCAGTAAGTGTCTGACACTCCCTTCCGCTCCACCCAGAGCGGTAGGGGTCATTTGATGATTTCCCATCAGAAAAAAAAAAAAAGTTCGTCGCTCAAACACACGAGCGCCATGTTATCGACGGCAGCCGCCGACACGTCATAGGATAGCTTTTATCCCGATATTCCCACGGGATCGAAACTTATGCGGGTGAAACCGCGAGGCGCCGCTAGTAAATATATAAAAGTAGTCGGATCTCTAATAAAAAAAAAAATAAATTCATTTTATTCAGACTATTTTTGCATGTCCATAATGAGATTATGGAACTTAAAAACTATGTTAGTCAAACTAATTAAAATTCAAAAATACCAATATCAATGTCAAAATTAAACACCAATTCATAAATTCTTACAATCTTTTTATGTATTCCTACCTATATGCAGCTTTATAAACCTATCCCACACTGCTGACTCTGGACTTGACTAATGCCTTGCAAAACTGTCGCAATTTCCCATAATTTTTACAGATTTTTCTGTAAGCCAGTATCGACTTTCTCACACACACACACACACCACACGCACTCATATCACACTTATCATTCACCTATGTCCCTTCTAACCCATCCCCATCAAAACCAAACACCACACAACCAAGCGAACCGTACGAAACAAAATAAACACTAGTTACGGCCGCTGCATTCAACGCCAATCGAGCGTGCAAAATAACACTTCATCATTTGAATTCGGCGTCGCTCCCATACGGTAATACGTCATATCAATAGCGGGTAATGACCGGCAGTTAATTAGGCGTCATTGCGCGCATCACATCGGCATCCAATGCGGTGGCCGTACATTGTTGGAATATCGGTGTTTTATTAGAGGATGTGTTTCTGTTCAGGTCTAAATATTTTCAAAAGGCTACTTACCTTGATAAAAGTAAAGTAGGGCTACCCCGATGGAACGGCAGCAAACTGCGATATGGAGCTGTGTCACAAACTATGCTCCACCTCCTAACCTGCCCTTTGTGCTCAAAAACATGCAGCCAAAGTGACGTCTACGCTGCCTCCGATAATGCCGTGGAATTGGCGAAGTCAGCTGACTTTTTTTTCGCGATTTCAGGTTTGGTCCCATAGTAAAAGTTGTTCATAATAATGAGTACATTGACCTCTTAAGACGTTGTTAATGTTTTACCAATAACCCTGTCTTAGTCAATGATTGTCTTGTAATTAATTTAGGAGAATTTACTATAAAATATACAGTTACACAATAAACCATTCTCCTTCATTTTGTGAATAATGATTTACTGAACACGTTTACAGGACCTGTAGAAGTGATATCAGTACGAATTCCAAGTATTTGTTAGTAGGTATGAGAGAAGGCTTTCACTGGGACAGTTACAAACTCATAATTATTCAGCTTACAGCACAATTTCCGCGTACCAGTAGGTTGTACGATCACCATGTTGCCACAAGAGTCCAACAAACATTGTGTCCTCACTGCAATGACATCATTTGCCGCTGTTTGCTATTTAGGCATGTAATTGAAGCTGCGTTTGACTTGTAGATCATAACCCGTATATTAGCTGCTTATCTCACTAAAGAGGTTTTACTGGGTATTGGGTAATCTCGGATATGGGCAGTGATATTAGATCTGTCTTATTATGTATATGGCAATAACTATATAAGTTTTGTTCCTGTATCTTACGAAGGATATGAGTAATAAGAAAGGAAAGACCATGGTGAAGGAAGGCACACAATAAACCCACAAAAAAATATCATTAAACTTAGATTTAATAGTAATTCGTCTATTAGATATGCAGAAACTCATCAAGATTTTGTAGCCGAGTGTATAAATTGAATCCAGAAACGCCTATCGTTGTCACCATGGGCCAAAAAACTTAAGATATTTTCTAACACGTTGATTTGCAATCTTCCACAGTATCAGGTGATGCAAAACCTCTATGGCAATTTTGTACCTAAATGCATGCACTGACTGGACAGGTCCACTCAATATGTGTGGTTCTTTCCTCAAAAGACCATTTCCGACATCGATCTACACGGTCTTCTGATCTGACAAAGATTATATCTGGACTTTAAAAGAGACTGTGACCTCTGAGTTTGTTTCGGCCTTTCTTCTCAGAGTACCTAGTGAAATATGGAACGCCGACCTTATCTAGTTTTTAACCGACTTCCAAAAAGGAGGAGGTTATATGTTCGACTCTTTAAAGTTTTTTATTTTTTTTTATTTGAAATGGGTTGGCTCTTGACTCTAGTCTAGGTCAGAGTTGACAGAGACAAAGTCGACGATGGAGTGAGCTCACCCAGAAGCCTTTTTTATGTATGTTCACCGAAGACGGCTCTCTTTGGCTCCGCATTTTCGTTTATTGACACCGACTTCCGAAATTAAAGTTATTTTTCAATTTGTAGTGTTTTTTTTGGAAGTCGGTTGTTTTTTTTTTAATATGCTTGGCGTGTAAAAGTGCTTGTTCAAACCTATTACACAAATAAAATCATTTGTCATTTACATCTCAAAATTCCTTATAGAATCACTAAAGAAGGCACAAATCATTAAATGAGTCATGAATATTATGGCAAAAGCTACGGTCCGACAAAAGAAACACAAATATCTTGAGTACGTCATGAGAGCATTATCATGACTCATCCGATAATGGCAAGCTATTAACTGAAACCCACTCTATGATTACCTATTTTCTTCTGAGAATGGAAAAACAAATAGAAAGGTAGAAGGCTGATTTTTCGTTGATTACTTACTTAATGACGCAGATAGGCATAATTATTATTCCTTCTAGAGAGCAGTGGTGGCCCAGTAGTATCGGACCCGAGTTACGAGTTGTGAGCCGTGAGTTCGAACCCAGGCAGGCACTTTACTTTGTGTATTTAATTTCATCACCACTGCTCTCAAAACGGTGAAGGAAAACATCGTGACGAAACCGGCATGTCCTAGAACTAAAAATTCGAACACATGTCCGCTACCCGCACTGGGCCCGCATATTGGATAATGGCCCACTCCCTCTCACCGAGAGGAAGCCTGTGTCCCAGCAGTGGGAACATTATAGGCTGATTATGCATGGTCAAATATGAAGGGTCCACTGCAATAGTGATAAATGTCCAAAAATGTTAAAATTCAAACTAATACCGTCATTCGGTTACTTGACATATGCAGTTTATGATCACGTTTACAAACTTAGCAATATCGCTTCCAGTCTCGGGATAATTGAGTTTTTAATATTTGGCTACACGGTTAGAGCGCTCAACGTCACAGGTGTTGTTTATAACCTTAAAACCCGATTATCTCAGAACGATAAACGAAGGACATTTATCACTATTGCAGATGTCCCTTCATATATCATTAGAAAAAGGTATCTAGGAAAATGTTTGGTGAATAGTTGGTTGGTAAGTACTCTTTTTATATTGGAGCACTATTATAATTATGATAGAATGAAGAAAGATCGGTTAATTCTGATAGCGGGACCGACTTACCCGGGGGTCTACTCCCTAAGCACTAAAACCGTAGGTTCGACCGAAGTTACGGGCGTTTCCTAGTACTCCGTGTCACTTACGGACTTGAGATACGTTCGGGGCCCGAACTAAGAATTAATCTCAACCCGATTTGACAGTTGTCCCTAATCTCGATGTGTTTTTGCTCGTCCGAAAAATTGAGGGGCCGTACCATTATTGATGGACATAAGAGAGACACATAGTACAAGGGGCCTAAAAAAACCACTTTGGCAGAATCATAAGAGGATAACATTATGAATCATAATATGGCGAAGACAGTCTGTGTTTTTCTTTTTTCGCTGCACTACGTAGGTATAATCAAAGAGATTGGGATTGGATTTGGATTGGATTGATGGGTATTTCAGCACAGACAAAAAAAATAACTGAAAAATCCTTCACCGATGGGATTTGATACGATTAACTTAACAGTCAACTGTCCATTATGATTCATAATGTTATCCTTGTATGATTCTCCCAAAGTGGCCTTTTTAGGCTTCCTGTACTCTCTAAGTCCGTCCCGCGGGCATAGTCATACATTTATTTGGTGTCACACTGAGGCTTTCAATGGAGCCCCAAATAAAAAAATATAATTAGGTAGTATCACAATGGATCTTGTGTTGTATCTTATAGCTGCGGTGCGACAAGTCGCGCACATACCGCGTGTCGCGCGCTTGTCGCAGACACATCCGACGTGCATGTCTGACTATACCACGACATATACACGGACTGCTAAAATGGCGCCGGAAAACGACAAAATGGAAAACTGTGTACGAATGCAGCATGACCTTTATCATGTTCATATTCATTTGTTGCATTCCATATTACTATTATAAGATGTTACTTACGTATGGCTTGGTTTATAGCTATGTAGGTACATGGTGTTAGGGCATAGCAGTATAAGTTAAAAATACAAAATGTAAGTATCAAATTCTGTACTATTGCAGACTTTCATAAAGTGACTTACCCGGTTACATAACATAATCAGCCTATAATGTTCCCACTGCTGGGACACAGGCCTCCTCTCGGTGAGAGGGAGTGGGCCGTATTCCACCACGCGGGCCAGAACCGCGCGGGGGCGGGACTGAGCCGGTTGAATGCCATAAATACAGAAACGATTAAAAGCCATTTTGTCTCGCGTCGATCCACGTTCGACGATGAACCGTGAATAAAGAATTAAGAAATATTACCACATAAAATCGGCACGATCTAGCAATGTATTCATGACATCGCGAACCCAAGACCATTCTTGGCAAAAGACCGGACATTAACTGGCCGATAAGTAGGTATTATAGCACTTCTAAGTATCGGTGTGACACGTCTCGGGAATTCCGCGTGTGTGTTGGACGGATACGACATCCGATGACGTGCATGTCTGACGTTACCACGACCGACACGCGGACTAATAAAACGACGCTGGGTAGTCAATAGCCGGAAGGCTTCCGATTTTGATAGACTCATATTGTACTAACCATTGACTTCACTGGTTTGCGACTACTAATGATAACTTAACATTGACGTTTTTGCACTAACATGCTTTTCAGCGTAGGTTTATTAAGAAGTCAAATTAGTTTCGAGTGAATATTTTTGTTAGTAGGTACTTACTACTTACCCTTGTAAGTTCTTATTTTAAAATGTATAAAGCTTCAATTGCACACAGCAGCATTTTAGTGGCGTCCAGTCCTAAACTCGCAGTCGGCACGTCGAGTCCGCTGCAATCGAACATCTCCGGAACATTCTGTAGCTTATACTACCAAATAACAGATAACTGCCTTTAAACACAACCAAGCAACAAACACCCCTGGGTATAACGTTGTAGGGTTCAAAATCGTATGTCCAACAAAGGCATTTATCAGGAAGCTTGCAAGGAGAAATGCGTCGGTACATACTTGTGAATGGAGCATCATTTCTGGATATTCCGCGTAAAGATTCTTGTGTTACCGAGATGGCAATAACGATTCGGTAAATAAAGCTACTAATTAGGCACGATTGAATAGAACAAGTGAAACGGTTAAGCAACTTTCGAAAAGGTGAATTTTCTGAAAGAGAGCGACCTGTCCTTGTCTTGATAATCAGAAGAAAAATGTTGGGGTGTGCACTTAGAGAGAATTAGCCTAAGAGATATTTAATTCAATTTTATGTGAATAAAAAAGAAATTTCTGTACCATAAGCTTTTCTACTCCGTTCACCTTTTATACCCTGTTTTTGTCCAGACGGTAAAAAAAGTCAGCCGATATTTATAGTATAGTATATACTTTTCAGTAGACTGATAATAGGCTGAGTACATTGGGGGATATAGTAAAACTTGAAGATTTTTGAGGTACTTACCTTGTTCCTTTAACTTGCTAGTCACACGCAAAATGTAACAGATTATGATCTTCTAAGGATAATTACATGCTGAAGATACTCGCGATCGCGGTTGATATCTCTATACCTCCATGTCGATACTCACTATTTCTAGGTATATGGATGGAAGTGCGAACACCTCAATCCAGTCGCATCTGAAAGCTTAGTTGCTCAGACCTGCGTTTGTGCCAGTGGTGTAACTATACCGTTTGGGGCCCGTGGCAAATTCAAGCAATGTAAAGAAGCTCAACCAACGTTATAGTTTTTTTTTATTAGCTCTTGTCCCGCGACTTCTTCCGCGTACATTTCATATTTCCCCCTACAAAATTTAACTCCTGACTGCTTCTGTCCTTATGTTAGGATCCTCCTGTGCTCATGTACGTCTCGGACCAGGGGCCCCTCTGGCTGGGGGCCCGTGGCATTTTGCCCCAATGCCACCCTATGGTTAAGCCACTGGTTTGTGCTGTACTGTACCTGCTCCATACTCCAGAAAAACAAGTTGAACCGATTCGACCAATCACCTGCCAAATCACATCGATGATTGCCGTCTACCTCGATGTAAAACAAAATATTTTGTAGGCATCGAGGTAAACCCTCAAGCAGCCGCGTTGTATCGCAGTGAGGTATCTTTCGGCATGTGCGTGCGTGTTGTGTCCGGCGGGCAACTGCCCGATGATTCATGTCGGGCCGTTGTATATTTATGCTAGTTGCGTGGTAAACTCTGCTTGCGAGATGCAGGATTTTGCGTGACGTCAGTATGACGCGTGGTTCGCATGTGGCGTTGTAGATACCGCTACAACCTACAATCCTTTTGATGAGCTGCATTACATCTTACGACGTCAGCCATCCCAAAATGTGCATTGAAAGCAGAACATCTACGAATTTGCCTATTAGCAGCGAAGCATGGAAAGTGTTATTTAGGTAATAGTTTCCAGGAACTGACAGAACAATTTACTTAATGAATATGCGGGTAGTTGTGAGCAAACAGTCGGCGTCTGTCTCGACCGTGTGTGGGTAGGTAGAGGTGCGGTGTGCAGTTTTATGCTAGTGTAACTAGGTTTATATTTATTTGAAGTATTGATTGGATTTCTTTGGTTATTTATAGATTAAGTAACTTTATTCGGTGCTATGTAAATTGGAATGAGGATGATAAGTGATCTAATGATAAATGATAAATGATAAATGATAAATGATTTTATTTCTGTAAGTAGGTTTGTACAAACACTTTTACACGTCAATCATATTTTTTTTTTAAACTAGATGAGGTCGGCGTTTCCTAACTGACTATTCTGAGAAGAAAGGCCGAAACAAACTCAGAAGTCACAGTCTCTTTTAAAGTCCAGACAAAATCTTGGTCAGATCGTGTGAAGACCATGTAGATTGGTGTCTGAAATGGTCTTTTGAGGAAAGAACCACACAGATTGAGCGGACCTGTCCAATCAGTGCACGCATTTGTCAAAAATCGTGCAGCTCAACTCAGAACTTGAGGAGCTCAACGATTCGACGAACAATACCAAAGACAGGACATTTGGGTAGGCCGCATAAACTACTCAAACTGCCAGATCATGATTAAAACTAAGAAGGAAAAAATAAATGACCCACATAGTCCTCACATTCACAATAATTAAATAAAAAATAATAATAAAAATTACTTACAAAGTAAATATTCATGTCATTGTCTAAATAAAATTCATCAATGTCAATGTGTATATAGAAAATCCGGACATAATCTTTGAGGACCATGTAGATTAGTGTCTGAAATGGTCTTTTGAGGAAAGAACCACACAGATTGAGCGGACCTGTCCAGTCAGTGCACGCATTTGTCAGTAACCGTGCAGCTCAACTCAGAACTTAAGGAGCTCAACGATTCGACGAACAATACCAAAGACAGGACATTTGGGTAGGCCGCATAAACTACTCAAACTGCCAGATCATGATTAAAACGAAGAGAGAAAAAACAAAAAAAAATTACCCACATAGTCCTCACATTCACAATAATTAAAATCATATAATACTTTATACAGTAAATGTACATGTCATTATTTAAGTAAATAGATACTTAAAAAAAAAAAAAAATATTAAAGTGTAAAATAAAAACAACATTCTAAACCTATTGGAGCAGCTCAATCCCAAGCCTTTTTGTCCTCAATATAGTCTTTTACAGTATAATAGGCTTTCTGACATAGTTTTCGCTTTATAAAAGATTTGAATTTATTAAGGCTTAGTTCTTGAATGTGGCTAGGAAGTTTATTATAAAAACGTATACATTGGCATCTAAACGAGCCACCTATTTTTTTGAGCCTTGTTGTAGGAACAACAAATTTGTGTTTGTTCCTAGTATTTATGTTATGGATATCACTGTATTTTTTAAACAGATTAATATTTTTATGTGCATACAAAAGATTATCATAAATGTACTGAGAAGGCACAGTCATTATATTAATCTCTTTAAATTTGTCTCTGAGGGAGTGTCTGGGACTTAATTTATAAATGGAACGAATTGCCCTTTTTTGTAATATAAAAATTGTCTGAATATCGGCGGCATTTCCCCACAACAGAATACCGTACGACATCACACTATGAAAATAACTAAAGTATACTAAACGGGCTGTCTCTAAATCAGTTAAATCACGAATTTTCCTAACGGCGTATGCTGCAGAGCTAAGCTTTTTTGACAATTTGTCTATATGGGGGCCCCATTGAAGCTTGGCATCCAACGTTATGCCCAGGAACACTGTGGTATCTTCGGGTTTCAACTCTTCATCCTTGATGAGAACACTAGTTTCTACTTGTCTAACGTGGGGTATGGTAAACTTAATACATTTCGTTTACACTATATCATGTTCATCCCTTATGAGGTAAGGCAAGTCATTTATATAAATAATAAATAAAAATGGGCCGAGAATTGAGCCCTGGGGGACCCCCATTCTTACCACAGATCCGGGTGACCTTTTTCCGTTAACATCAACTCTCTGAATCCTATCACTTAAGTAAGAAGTAAGAAGATCCAGAGAGGCGTTCCGGATTCCGTAGTGGTGCAGTTTCCTGATTAATGTTTCATGAAGAACACAATCAAATGCCTTGGACAAATCGCAAAAGATGCCCAAAGCATCGCATTTGTCCTCCCATGCATTATAAATATGTCCTAAAAGTTCAACTCCTGCATCGGTAGTCGAACGACCCCTTGTAAATCCGAACTGTTTGTTATGCAGTAATTTATTTTTATTAAAAAATCTTTGCAATTGATTTAAAATAAGTTTTTCAAAAATTTTACTAAAGGTAGGTAGTACTGAAATAGGTCTATAATTAGTAGGGTCTGATGTACTACCCGATTTAAACAACGGTATTATTTTACTGTTTTTCATAAGATCAGGAAACTCACCACGGTCAATACAATTATTAAATATAACAGCTAAAGTAGGTGCTACAATGTCTATAATCGACTTAGCAACATCCACAGAATTACCCCATAGATCTGCGGTCTTTTTAACATTTAACGTGTGAAAAGTTTTAATTATATCTTTACAGGTTACATATTGGAAATGAAATTCAGAATCGCAAACTGGAACGTTTTCTTTAAGTAAAGACTCTGCAGCAATGGGTGATGAGTTAAGAGATTTAGTAGTTGATACGGGAATCTCTGCAAAGAAATTTTCAAAGGCCGCGGCGACTTGACAATCTGATTTAATTATATTGTCATCAATAACAAGGCTGTAGTCACTACTTCGGGTGCATGACCTTCCCGTTTCGCTATTAATGACATTCCAAGTCGTTTTAATAATGTTACTACTATTTTTAATTTTTGAACTCAAATAACGTGACTTGGCAATACTACAAACTTTTTTAAATATTTTAGAATAATTCTTAACATATAAATTAAATTCAGCAGTGTTTATACAAATCCGTTCTTCATATAATTCATAAAGTCGTTTTCTACTTTTATGTATACCAATGGTGGCCCAGTCACTGAAGGAAGCAATACTATTAACCGATAATGTTTTTGGAATAAATGTGTTATCAAATTGTGTGCAATACATATTAAAAAAATCATTATATTGTTGATTAGGGTCATCATTAGTGAACAAAAGTGGTAATTTACCCATGAGTTTAGTTTTAAATGTTTCCAAGCGATTAGTTGTTTTTGGATTAACAGTGATATCTTTTTTAGTAACCTTTTTGTTTTTATTTGGAATAGTGATTAATTGTCCACAATGATCTGAGTCTATTAGGTTAATAATGCCTTTGTGGGTTGGTATAACATCTGTATAAATGTTATCTAGGCATGTGGCACTAGTAGGAGTTATTCTAGTGGGCTCCAAAAATTGGTTTGCAAGATTGTATGACTGAAACAAACTTATAATTTTAGTACTTAACCCAGAATTTTCTAACAAATTAACATTAAAATCACCACAAATGATGATGGACTTGTTTGTATTACAGATTTTGTGCAACACTTCATCCATAACTTTTTCAAAACAATCATACAATCCTGAAGGAGGTCTGTACACACTTAATATAATGAACTGCTCCAATTCTATACAGGCTATTTCAATTGTCCGTTCAACAGAGAGGCTCACAATATCCTTTCGGTCTTTAAACTTAAGCTGGTTATTTATTAAAATTAAAGAGCCACCATGTATAGCATTTACTCTGCTGAATGAACTACCAACCTGGTGATTACTAAAATTGAACATGAACTGGTGACTTTTAAGCCAATGTTCTGTCATACAAAGAATATCTATATTGTAACAATTCAGGAATAATTCTACTTCTAAGTCTTTGTTTGGAAAACCTTGAATATTTTGATGCACCAGATTGATACTATTTAATTTTTTTACACTTTCATTTGACTTATTTACATTTTTGCAAGAGGTTGCCTCTATTGTCTTAATTTCTAATTTAAATGATTAATGTCAATAATTTCAACCAAATTATTACCAGAGTAATTTAAAAAGTCATTGCATTGCTCAATAGGAGCAATTTGTTTAGCCAAATGTTTGGCTGAAATAGAAAAAAAATATGATAGCGACACAGCTATCTGTCTTTTTTGATAGTTAGAAAGATAGTACATAACAATATTATATCTATCTTTTGTCAAATATAAATTATTACCAACATAATAGTTAGTATCAATTAACTGGAATAAGTTATCATTATATGTCAAATTGTGCAATGTCATGTTTATATCAAATCTTAAGTTATTTTCTTCCTGTGGCAAACTGTTACTGTAAGGCAATGTAAACAAAACAATTTTTCTTAAGCTAAGGTTGCACAATGTTCTATGATATTGGAGCAATTCTCCTTTATTTAAATTACCCCTATTTCCCATAAATATTAATAAAGTTGTTTCCTGTTTAAAGTTACATTTAACAATTGCTTTCATAATATCAAATAAAGAACAACCAGGCATACAGTAATTTATTATTGAGTGTCCCGGATATTCATCTGTCAACAAGTGACCTAACTCCTTTCCAATCTCATCACAAAATAATATAATATCATGATTTACAATTTCTTTAGATGGTATAATGGTACTATTAACAGAGGGAATTGTCAAATCAACACAAGGCTGCGGTAATGTGGTATTGCATGCCGATAATGAATGGTCTGGTGTAGGTACATTGGATGGTGTTTGACAGCGCTCACAGCTGTTCGTTTGTGAGTTCACCAGCTCATTCATTGCCAACACATATTCCCTCATTAGATCTTCAGAGGTATTATATTTGTTAGTCATTGATCTTAGTTTCTCCTGCAGCTGGTCAAGTTGAGATTGCAAGTCCTGTGTGTCAATGTTGTATTTCCTAGTACTTTGCTCCAGATTAAAAGAATACATATCTAGCTGTTTAAGTAGATTTAACCTTTCCCTATTAAGTTTAACATTTTTAATAAAGAACTTTTGTCTTTTTACCATTTTTTGGGTTTTAACAATGTATTTATTAATTTTGATGTACTTTTTAAGTTTATTTTTACTAGTGACTACCCTCACTGAATTACATGATTTTGATTCATCATCACCTGTCAAATCAATAGTGGGGTTTATGGCAGAAACCATTGACGGGGCAATAGACACCAACTCATTGAACAGACTTTGATTCAGCGAGGCGGTGATGTTAAGGTTTGTAGTCTCAAGTTGTGTAATCTGACTTTGAGCCTCATGTAGCTGCTGTTGTAATAAGTGTTTGTGGCTAAGAGCTTGTTCATACTCTACGCTACACTGGCTGAACCCGTCCACAACAAGCTGAAGTCTATCCCGTTCTTCTATGGCATCAGTGTATTGAGTATATATCTGAGCCATTTCAATTTTTAACTTCCTATTCTTTTCATGGGCATCAAAGAGCACCCTTTCATTGTCATCTATTTCCTTAATTAGTTGGTCACAGGACTCCTTTGACGCCTTTAAAGCGCTCAAAGCCTCATTGAGTTTGGACTCTTCGAGGCGAGCACGGGCGCTGCGAGTCATAATCATGATTAAAAGTAAGGAAGCGAAGCGACAAGAAATAAGAATAAAGAAGGTTGTTGTGGCAGCAGTTGAAAAGGTGATTAGTTTAAAAGGAAAATATATAAGTCAATGGGAAAAATGAAATTTAGATGTAAATAAAAGGAGTTCTGTCACCAAACCTAAGTAAGGTTATGTTTACGTTCAAAGGTCATTGGCATCAAGTAGCCTTATTAAAAGTGAACAAAGTAGGTAATTGCTGGTGTAATTGAACTAATTGTAGTACGTAAACTAACTAATAGCAAGTAAAAAATAAAGTATTGTACCTGATATCAAGATGACAATGCAAGTTTCCTTGTGCCGGCAACTGTCACCGATTTACATTGAATTATGTACACTTAATTTGCACTAGCTATGTGAATCTAACACAAAATACACATTATTATCATAATTACTTGAAGAGTAATTGGAAAATAGGCCTAAAAAACAATGAAATATAATATTTAAGATAAAAATTTCGAGAACAAATTCTAAACAGCTGTTAGCTGTAGTGTTGCCACAGGAAAAATATGCACGTATATATACGTAACAATGTTATTAATTTTATGTTACCTTGCTTGGGTAAAATTATTTATTTTCTATAATAATTTGATTCGACTGCATATAATACCAACACGCGTGGTGGATTACGGCCTGCTCCCTCTCACAGAGAGAAGGCCTGTGCACCAGGCAGCAGTGGGAACATTATAGGCTGAGTATGCTTCTGCATATAGCACACTAAGACCAAATAAAAAACCAAGACAGAGGGCTGTCAACAGTAAAGTGAGGCCGGTTTCGTAAACATGTGCGTAAGTGAGGTGTAGTTTGATTGTAAATGTGTGAGTGTGAGCGTATATGCACAGAGCGGAGGTGTAGTTTTTGCATGCTTCACTGTATTGTTCGCAGCACTATGTCTTGACTTTTATTTGGTCTGAGATAGCACATATTTAAAGATGACTGAGGCCCTGCGTGGGATTTGTGGCATTATTAAATTCCTGTTTTATACAGGAGTAATGTTCGAATTGCCTTCCCATCCCAATACTCTATTGATATAAACCCAATACTATCACACACATTACAATTAGCTTAGTTATTGTTACCTATTTTTTTATTTGTTTTTTCTGATGTACCTACCTACATCTCTCTGGTGTACTGTGTGTCTGTGCTAAATTAATTAATTTTCTTGCTTTCTTTCTTTACCTATTAGAAATATGCAACCAACACCGATTTCCATTAATCCTTTTTAAAGTGTCAGCAGTAAAACTGTGTCATACTTTCAACAACGCTCATCAATAATGAAAATAATTGCCTATTAGGCCCACATAAAATTTATCCTTTTACTTTAGGTATAAATACTACCAAAACAGAATTCCCACCGGCCAGTGATTCAATAAATCGATGTCTACCGTCGCAGCTAGCAATCACGCATATATGCGACATAATTGTCTGATTGATTGATTAGTGGTTTCCATTAGATACGTCCGCAGCAATTACCTACCTGATGTACCTACCTAGCTACGGCCACAACCAAAAATTGACTGCTGGACAGTGTGAAAGCTTGGAAATTAATTTAAATATTTTGTTAGTGATGAAGAACGCTTTTAATAATATTTTTCCTCATTATAATTTTCCGATGTACTCGTATATAAAATACTTTTAGTACTTCGGAATATTAATTTTAAAAATCAGTGTTCAGAATACTGACTTCAGGTACTTACCTACTAATAGAAGTCACACCAAAAAGAGAGAGAGAGTGCACCTGTGTAAGCGCATACACTTGTGCACTATAATATCTCCCACACTAAATGCTGGTTTCCGCTGAGTTTGGTCGCCATACCCAAGATTCAGTCTCGAGGACTTTTACTAATAGAAATTATTACAAGTACTTAAATTAGTAGTAGTCTAATCATGTAATGTACATACATTAGATACCACTAGGTAATGTGAACTAAAATTTTAGATAACAGGCCATGTCCTACATGGCCTGTTATCTAAAATTTTAGTTCAGAATCAAAATTGATTTATTTATGGGGGAAGCGCTAAGTAAATTTGCTGGTCAGTATTAAGCTGTACGTTGATTAAAATATAGGTAATTTGCAACGGTAACAAATATGTAGTTACAGAATTATAATCATTAGAATCAGTAATACAACTTGTTAAGTTAGTATAATCCTAAAATGTCAAGATTTCATGAAATAGTCATTCATTAGGATTACTTGGTCTTAGAGAGTTGTGTTGATGACTTGATGACTTCAAAGATTATAATTCGGTAAATACTTACCTATTTGTTACGGTCGCGAATCATATTTTAATCAACGTACAACTTAATACGGACCAGCAAATTGCAAAAAACGCAAAACAAAATGATTTTCGTGGGCTACCATGGCGCTTTCGCCTTAATCTAGGCTAAGAATCAGCACTTTTTGAACGTTAAAATGACATAAAGCATAGTCATAGTGCTTTAGCTGGGAAGAAGAAGTGGCGTTCAGTTCTGACGGCACGGTTGGCGCAGTGGTTAAGCGATTGACTGCTGCGCTGCATGTCGCGGGTTCGATTCCCGCACGGAACAAATATTTGTATGACCTACAAGTAGTTGTTCCGGGTCTGGCTGTTTGTGTACGTGAATTTAAATGTTTGTAAACGCACCCACAATACAGGAGAAATTCCTAGTGTGGGGCAACGTTTTTTCAAAAAAAAAAAAAAAAAAAAAAAAAAAAAAAAAAAAAAAAAAAAAAAGTTAGAAGAACTTGATTCTGTACAATAGTAAGTACCTAATTAACATTACGAAACACAGAACATTACATTACATAAGTCCGTTACTACACATCAATATACCAGAAAAAATATTAAAACTACACTCAAGCTGAAATAAACAATAAAACGTAAACAGAACATAAAATAACACAGATCATAAAAGCCTCCAGGCATGCAATTGAAAATGCATTGAAGTTACAAAATATTCATCGAGGACGCTTCTTGGAAAACTTATCCAGTAAGGATAAAAACAAAGCTATTATGATAGACTTCATGAAGCATACACTATTCCCCGGAAAATTCTTAGTCATACCAATCTGAGTGATATTTTTGTTTGTGTTACTCATTCTTCCTCGGAATCATAGTTACAAGTAGGTTATGAGTAACCTCCTTCATGGTTATGTGCTCCTAGTAACAAGGCCATTCCTCTGCCTTTATTCAGATTGCAAAATTGCTTTTAGATTTCGGGGATAGACATAATAATATAGGATAGCTCATTTAGTTTGTTGAATCCATGTTGCTATTGTTTTGGTGACTCATATCCAAATAGTACCAGGGTAGCCCACAAAATTCAATATTTTTTTCGTTTTTTGCATTTTGCTGGTCAGTATTAAGTTGTACGTTGATTAAAATATGATTTGCGACCGTAACAAATAGATATTTACAGAATTGCCATCACTATAGTCATCAACACAACTCTCTAAGACCAAGTAATCCTACTGAATGACTATTTCATGAAATCTTGACATTTTAGGATTATAATAACTCAACAAGTTGTATTACTGATTCTAATGATTATAATTCTGTAAATACATATTTGTTTCGGCCGTGAATCATAATTTGAATCTACGTACAACTTGATACTGACCAGCAAATTGCAAAAAACGTAAGAAAATTTGAATTTTGAGGGCTACCTTAGCGCTTCCCCCTTAAATATTTGGTATTCGGAATCAAATTTCCTTAAATTGGATACCGAATACCACCGTATATGCCTATAAACGCATATCATATTTTTGTGGGAGTCTGAGTTCAACCAACTATATATATATATCGGGAACGAAACACTAGCACAGTTTTGTAATACGGATCCTGTATGGTAGGACTCATTCAATAAAACTACTAAGTACCAAGTAAAGCTTCAAAGAGTTTTCGGACTTTTCTTGTTCGACATACTACGAAAAACATTTTAAAAAATTACACTAATCATCAAACCTTTTGTTGGGGTCGGCTTCCAGTCAAACCGGATGCACCAGTATTTTACATGGAGCTACTGCATAGCTGACCTTCCAACCCAGTGACTGGGTAATGCGATACCCCTTGGTAAGACTGCGTTGTCAGACTTTCGGGTTTTTGACGACTCGTAACGACTGTCAAAGATCCACGAATGACAGCCAAAAAATTACAGTAATCCTAAGGTAAAAATTCCTACCTCTGAATTCTTCGAAAACTCAATCAATTAAAATAACTCAAACACGCAATAAATACAGGGTGTCCAAAAAATGAAAAATCTGTAACTCCGTTTATAACACTAAAGTACTTAAAGTGTCCCAATTAGTGAGTTTTAAGTGACAAATGTGAGCAGTTAAAGGAACTTTGAACTTGTTTTAGTCTTATAATTTGACTAATGGGCTCATACAAAAATAGCTTTGATTTGTTACTTGAGAGGACTACCATTTTGTTGTCACGTGACGGATGCGATGCGACTAGTGCTACGTGACTGCATCCATGTACCTAGTAGGTAGGTACGAGTATGTGCTTTTTTAAATATTTCTAAACGAAAAACATGATCACTGAATCACACTTAATATTTAAAGGCGAAAGTTTGTGAGTGTGTGTGTTTATGCGTTTGTTACTTCTTCACGGCTAGGACCAATTTCGATAATGTTTTGTATGGAGGTAGCTGACACCCTGAATTAACATATAGGCTACTTTTTATTCCGATATTCCCACGGGATCGACACTATGCGGGTGAAACCGCGGGGCGCAGCTAGTAATATTATAAGCGCGAAAGTTTGTGAGGATGGATAGATGGGATGGATGGATGTTTGTTACTCTTTCACGCAAAAACCACTGAACGGATTTGGATGAAACTTTACAATAATTATCGTTAGACACAATATGCCTACGCCTAGCCTTTTCCCAACTACGTTGGGGTCGGCTTCCAGTCTAACTGGATGCAGCTGAATACCAGTATTTTACAGGGAGTGACTGCCTATCCGACCTCAACAACCCAGTTACTGGGTAACACGATACGCCTTGGCAAGACTCGTTGTCAGACTTTCGGTCTTCTGAATACCTGTAATGACTGTGATCTACAAATGAGAGCCGGGACCAACTGCTCAACGTACTTTCCGAGGCACAGAGGGGTCTTGGTATGTATTGGATGGTCACCCATCCCCGGACCAACCTCGGCCAGCGTTGCTTAACCTTGAAGATGGACCCGTACGACCGTTATTATTTAGCCACGAGCCCCTTTCGTCACACAATAATCTACAATAATTTATTAGGTACAGTCAACAGCAAAAGTAGATGATCAAAATCAGAAATTCAATACTAATGAACGGAGTACGCGTCAGAACTTTTGCTGTTGACTGTACCTATAGGATAGTGATGGCGTCTTTTAGAATAAAATCAGGCCAACTGGTGACGAAATGTCGTGGACTATAAAACGCTTCTCTATTTTATTAATAGCTCTTATCTATCATTTAAAAGGGTTTTAAAAATTATTTTAAGTGCTTAATTTTTATTGGGTGATCGAACACTGTTTTATAGCGTTCGGTTATTGACGATACAAACATACATACAATCGTGTTACATACGTATTAACTAAACATCACAGAAAGCCCACTACGAATAACTCATGAAATTATTTAGATTTATACAGTCTTGGAAAAAATGCAGTCATATAGGTACGCACGGCTACACACCAAGGTAGACTAACCATTATAAGCTGACTTCTGATTGTATGAGAAACCTATACAACGCGAGGTCATCTAAAACTGGATCTGTATAGCTTGATATGTTGCCGTGTGTATCTAATAACTATAGTTTTGTTACATTATCATTCCTGATATTGTGATGACATGTAGGTACTAGTTTACTGTGTATTATGTACAAGACTGTGTGTAGGATAACCATCTCCGATCATGAGCTCATACAAAATATAAGTCAACCTTGGTCAATGATCCAAGATAATGAATTTTTTATACTTAATAAACAATTAAGGGATTTCAGAAATCCCATTTTGAACTTAGACGAATACTAGTATGAGTTGAACATCATCCTGTAAAGATTCAATGATACACTGTATGAACTACACCTTATGTAGCTATTTTCATTACATCCAAGTCCATACATTGACCAGACTATCCCGCTGAGCTCCACCGCAGTAATTAGATACGTACGATTAATAACCGGCCATTAAGGCAGGCTACTGTATGTACTTAGTGCCTCCACGGTTGAATGGTTGCGATCAAAGAGGTGCCAATAGCAAGCACAAATAATAGGCGCACGCAGTTATAGACGCGCACGTACGGAGATCTCAAACAGTCTAAAAATCGGTATACAAAAAATAGGCTATATGACGTTTGATCAGTAAAATTATTTTTAATAAATTATTAAAATTAATAAAAACTATTCAATCTCCTTACATACGTTTTGCGCTTTTCTAACCCGCGCGGCAATTGCGTAAAACATTATCAATCGGAATTGGTTTCATTTTGACAGTTCAACAACATTCATTGCGTTATTTACGTGTTGAGCAGACAAATTTATCGAACTCATGAAGCAATGGATTAGGTTAGGTAGGTATAACTAGAACTGCGAAATAATGCGCTTTCCCTGTAAAAAGAATCGCGCAAAGAAAATTTGACAGAGAATAAAATCCACCTACCAGCCACGTGTGTGCATTCGCTGTAGGTGAGCCGTGTCTATGTGCGTGCGTTTTCGCACATTGCATGGAGTCAACCTTCTGCATATCGTCGACCGTAGGTTCAATTGAGGTAAGGGACATAATACGATTTTTCAGGAGAGGCCGACAAAGATTTTTTTCGGACTAAATCGCCTATAACTTTTTTTGTTATTAACTTTTATCGGATCTGATTTCACACATAATCTTGTATTTTAGTGCTCTATCTACCTGTGTAACATTTATTTAAATAAGTTCGCTATTTAAGAAAATAGACGTCCCTTACACCAACGTATTTTGTTAGTAATGTCCCTTACATTAAATTGATCTCTACGTTGGATCCAATCTATAATGAAAAAATAGTGTAAAGGTCTTGTTGAAAAAATGTATGAAGAATAATTCGTTGATTGGGAAGACCCTTACCTTATTTGAAGTGGATTGGCGGCGGTAATTACACCATTTCAAGTTACTATATTGCATAGTTTTTCAGATACATTGTTATTATGGGGCTGATTCGAAATTCGAATCCAAAAATCAGTAGGGTAAGGGACATTTTTTTTAAGCTAGAATTTTTTCATATACACCATTCGAAAGAGCGCAAAATTCTGAACAAAACTGTATACTCAACTCATTTTGGGTATTTTGTCCCTTACCTTAATTGAACCTACGGTCGACGATATATCTATTTTGTAGTGGTTCCTGTGGTGCTAATGGCAAGCGTCGAAAGCCAGGTGGCAAAGTAAAGGGATAAGTAAGTAAGATCAATATAATAAGTTGAATGTTCTGTTACTGCGAGATAAGGGATCTTTCGTTTGTCATTTGAAATTGGATACTCTTGAGAAGGTACCAGGTAGGTAGAGTCGATGCCAAAATCAGTGTTTCGTATGAAAACGTTATACTATACTGGTTCTTTGATTTTTTTTTTAATATATAAACCCATATTGTATTGTAATATAGTTTACTTCAGCATATCTTTATAACGTACTAGCAGCGCCCCGCGGTAAGCTACATTGTTAAATTACTAACATTATTTTTTACACAAGTTTTGCATATTAGGGTGACGATATGTATTACTAGCTGACCCGGTGAACTTCGAACCGCCTCAGAATCAATACCAACGAATGTATGAGAAAATTTATTATCTTCACTATTTTTATTTCGTAATTTTTTCCCTTGTTTTAATAGGTATCTATATCTAACAAATCAAAGATCAAAAATTCGTTCCAGCCGTTCTTGAGTTATAAATAGTGTAACTAACCGGACTTTGTTTTATTTATATAGAAGACTCGCTTCTGCCCGCGACTTCGTCCGCGTGAAATTTCAACCCCCATTCACCCTCTTAGAGGTGGAATTTCGAAAAACCCTTTCTTAGTAGATACCTACTTTACAAAGAATAAACCCTCCAAATTTCATGTCTCTAGGACCAGCGGTTTAGGCTATGCGTTAAAATAACAGTCAGTCAGGACTTTGAATTTTATACAAAATTATTTTTAGTATATGCGAAACCCGAAACACGTGTCTAGTATTTTTATGTAAAGAATCTATGTACAAAATTTCAAAACTGTATCATGAAAAATCACAAAGTTATAAGCTTGTTAAGTTACCTGTTTGTCCGTACAAAAATATGCTCACCCGCGCCGCTCGCGCCGCGCCATCTTGTGCTCATTGTTATAAGTACCTAGTATCTAACCGTTGGGCGTGGAGATTGGTTATCCTACTTAAGTGTCGCTCGATGTCCAACTTTAATCCTTTTTTTAATATTTTTGGGACAAAATATAACATGGGGTAAAAATTATTGGAATCGATTCAGTTAATTATTCTGAACAAACTATAATCAGGTTTCGCCTATACATACTAAAAATAACGTTGTATATATAGATGAATTAAGAAACAGTTTAAATGTTACAAATTAATTCATTTAATATCACAGATTTAAATATAAAATTTACATTCGGTTAGTATCTACATACTTAACTAAAGACCATAATGGATTAAATGAAAATATTACAAGCTTAGCGAACTATTTCAATATTAACACTCTGTTTTAATAGAGAGAGAAAAGCCAGTTTCCATTTAGACACATAGCAAGCAAGGATAAATCCCTCAGCGCTCCGTTACAAAATAAATGTAAAAAAATTTGATCCATGAAAATAAAGAAAGCTTTTTTGCAAAACTTGGTGGGATATTTGAATTTTCACATTATTACCGACTTCAAAAAAAAGGAGGTTATTTTTATGATCACGTTCTCACTATAATCACATATGTCTGAATCGTAATATTTTCATTTATTACAATCACGTTGTATAATAATATACAAAGCTTATAATATAAAAAAAAACAATAATAATAAATGCATATCAAATTGGCAGTTGATTTATTGATTCGTTCAGTCTTTGAAAGAAAAGCATTGATTTTACATACTTCTATAGATATAGCTTTTGTGAAGTTGACATCTATTAGAGACACTTTAACATTCACTGATTATTTTTATATCAAAATTAATTTCACACAATCTTTAATGGACGTTGAAATTAGGCCGTTATTTTGATTATCATTATTTCCAACGACTATTTTACTAACACCCGTACCAATTCTTTAGCTAATTTACGAAACTTTGTTTTAGAATCACTACAAAATTCAAAACAAAATTTCTAATAATATCCACAAAAATAGAAAAGAAAGAAATAAATAACTTAAAGTAATGAAATGAAATGAAATGATTTTATTTTTTGTAAGTAGGTTTGTACAAACACTTTTACACGTCAATCAAAGTAACTAACAGTTGTTTTAATAAAACCTTTTTCATTCAAACTGAACTGTTTCTAGGCACATCCTCTGGAACTAATAGAAATAACATTCTCACATAAATGCATATCAAATAGTTAGTAATATTTGCAATGTGTTCCAAGTAGGTATGCTAATTATCATAAAAATGCACTACGTAATTAAATATCAAGCATTCCATAAATGTCGTCTGGTCGTCTGGAGTCGAAAGTGCCTTCAAATGCCGTTGGTATTAATTTTCACATTTCTAATGCCCACTAATACTTTAAAGAAAATGTTATTGACATTAATTTTCCATTTATAGACAAGTAGCTTCCGCCCGCGGCTTCGCCCGCGAGGTATGTCGATAAAAACTATCCTATGTCCTTCCTCGAGATGCAATCTGTCTCTGTGCCAAATTTTACCGAAATCCGTTGAGTGTTTTAGGCGTGAAAAGGTAGCAAACAGACAGACAAACAGAGTTACTTTCGAATTTATAATATTAGTATGGATCTAACAACAAATACATCAATAAATAGAAAGTATTTAACAGGAAAGCCTGAACAATCGGTTGGTAAGAAAGAATGATGATAAAAGAAGCAATATTGCAGAAACAATTGACAAAGGGCTGTAAATAATAGCACAGGTAAAGGCCGCGACTTACGGGTTGAAGGTCGTGGGTTCGAAACCAACTAGGCACTTTACTTTGTGTAAATTATTTCATCACCGCTGCCGGTGATGAAATAATTTACACTATCAAAACGGTTAAAGAAAACATCGTGAGGAAACCGGCATGTCCTAGAACCAAAAAAATCGAAGACATCATTACCAACACGCAAGGGCCCGCGTGGGGGATTATGGCACACTCTCTCTCACAGCGAGGAGGCCTGTGTCCCAGCAGTGGGAACATTATCTTTAAATCAGAACAGTATTAACCTCTTATTATTATATACACCTTTTAGCTGTTAAACTAACTTTCTGCATGTTCCAGTAGGCAAGATTATTACAAAACACTTTAAAATATTGACTGCAGCGTAAAATTTCCATTAGTTCCTTCAAAATCAACGGTAAAGATAATCACTTGACAATAGTCAAACATATTTTATCTCTGTAGCTGGTATCTAGGTGTCCTGTGGGTAACGTTACTGCTACATCGACCTTAGACAAAGATGTAGGTGATGCAGTGACCAGCTCAGCAAGCGCGGATGAGCATTCACTTGACCTGGATGTCATTGTTCTGGCTGTAAAGAGATTGGGGATTAGAATTTTTGTATTAGAATATTGGTTCTTACGACTAAATTGATGGCCATAAGTCCACCCAATATGCTAGCCTGTCTTGTCAATTAGTAGACGGAAGTAATCACAGGTTGTGAGGGGAGGAAATGTAATTTACACATATCACATATTTACAAAATATCGGTTTGTCCGCAAGAGATGGTGTGAGACCCCGTATTGGTAATTTAAAACCAAGCATGCTTACATTTTCACCGGAATTGATCGCCGATTAGATAATACCAATATAAAACTTTGTAAAGGTCTACTGACTTTTTAAAAAGGGGTCCAAAATTTGAGTGTCGAAAAGAGTGCAGCTGTGCTAAAGAAATATCAAGTTTCAACTTTCGAAGATGCTGGTAAATATGTCTTTTAATATTTTAAGTGGATTTCAAAATCGTTTAGTGTGATGACGTAAAGATGAGTATTTTTTTTAAATTACCGACTTTTTATTCGGCCCTCATTCTTCCTATATTGTATTCCTGGCTTCTAATATTGATAATGCCTTCATTTTCTTTACTTATATGAATAAAAATACTCACAATTGGTATAACAACTGGACGCCGAATCCCCGGAAGGGCTGTAAGGTTTCATCTCGTAATGGTTACTTCCGGCTGACGACTGATGTCTACTCCGGTTCCCAAATGGGGACGAATAGCTAGGGGTGGAAGAATAATGGCACATAAACCAAATGGATGTGAAAAGTTATTACTATACAAACAACAATATCTCATAACATCACTTTTTATGTTACGACCTTTTCTTTCACCGTGAGCAGGACTTGAGACCTTTACGTATTATCCAAAGGGAAGTATTAGAAAAATACGGAACTATAAAAATAGATTGTGCAATATTATTTGAATTCGGACGCATATGTGAAGATATTGCTTTTTATGACCTAGTTGGAAATCCAGATATGGGAAACTTATGGGATTGTTGTAGGTCCCATTAGAACGTTCGTTGGTTCACCGATACGGACATTTGCTATGGTAAAATATTCTTAACAGTGAATATATAAAGAAGAACGAGTGTGTAAGAACACACTCTTTCTTATCTGTTAGAGAGATAGATATATCAAAGACAAAATCATGAACTTAATTTTTAAAGGGGTAACAAATTCGACACTCTTTGAGAAGAAGTACGTAAAATCAGTCCCCCTGATACAGGTAACTACCTAGTTTAGGGAAAACCGTCCAAGCAAACAAATTTTCAAAATAGTTACAGATAAAATAAGTATGGGATAGTCGTAAGTAATTTTTATAACAATGAACAAAATAAATGTATTCTTATTTAGGAGCAGACTCTTATAATCAAGTTAGAATACTCTATAGGATCCAAAATCTTCACAGACTAGAATGCTAAAAAAAAACTACAACTAAGCTAAATAATGTCCTAGAACATGAGTATGTACCTACTAACCTGTCTCTAACATGAGGCATGTCGTAGTGGTTGTCAGGTCCCTGCATCCAGTACTCGTTGCAGGTCCTGGTCAGGTCGGGCCCCGCCGTGCTCTTGTCCCTGCCTGAATGTGTCTTTGGTATACCTAAATGTCGTGTGAATTGCTTAAGGGTAAATAAATGTATCTTCTCTTTTAGTGTGATGTTTATAGGTGCGGTCGGGGAAATGGATTCTTTTGCAAATTGCTTATCTGACTTAAATGTCCACATACTCAAATAAAAATACCGTTATTTTTATCAATCGTATGAAATGGATAAACTGATACGGATGAAGGCACGGTTACGTGGTGTGTCAGTCCGTTAAGCAATGCATTTCCCGGACTATTCATAAACCATATAATAGTACGTATGCCGTTTAGTTAACCGCCTAACCTTTTAACTAAACGGCGGCCGTTCAACTAACGGCCTGAATGATATTAAATTAAAGTTTAGGTTGAAACTGTAACCACTCACGCGCGAGTCGAATTGGTCGTAGTAACTAAGCCAGGGCACCCCGACCTAGAACTATGATCAACCGCCTGCGAGCCGAGAGAGCGAAGCGAGCACTACTTCCAAAGGCCAGGCGGTTAACTAAATGGCTAATTTAACCAGTTGGCTGCGACATGTAATTATTATGAAACTAAAATCTCACTTTAATACAGATTGAAGTAAGAAAAATGTAAGTTCATAAGTAATAGAAGAAACAATAAAAAATATTGATGATATCATACCTATTCTCCCAGCAGAGTAGCCAGGTCTGTTCCTGTACTTGCACCACACATACAAGATGGCGACGCCAGCAATCAGCATAGCCACTGTAATGCCGATACCGACGTATAACGTCGTGTTGTTGGTGTAGAGCCCTGAGAAGTAATAGAAGAATTTTATGGTCTCATAAAAATACTAACTAGAGTTACGAAAAAGTTCAAAAATAAATATCTAGTATCGTCTCGTCTCCTCGTCCAGAATTGGTTGAAATAACTTCATTAAAAGATCTTTACATAGGTATAGATGATACATTATACAACTACTGACGATGACAATTTTAAAACTTTCTGTGAATATTAAATTTTTAAAGTAATAGTGACGTCGCGTCGTCATGAACATTTGGAAATAGCTTCTTACTCATTCCACTAGTGCAGAGGCCGTCAACACAGGCAGCGTGTTGAAGTGTAGACCCCTGGCAGTTGTTGCCAGAGCATTCTCTCCTTCTTATCCTCACGCAGTCTCCGCTGCAGGCAGACCACGAGCTCCACGATGACCAGGAACCACCTAAAGAAAAAGTTTCTTAACCATCTGTTTTTAAGAATAAATTTACAAATTGACTCTTCTTACACACGCTGAAATAATTTATCAGTACGATAAAAACTGGTATACAAATTGGGAAGTATGACAGAAATTATCATTATTGGCAACCCCGTTTTACCCATGCTCTGCTAATTTTAGGATTCCTCACATTTTCTAAACTACTCTCATCCAGAGCTTATCTGCTGTCCTTTGAAGGTCTACCATCCACCAGGCTGTTAGCCCGTTCCTATCATCCCTCGTCTGTGAGATATTGTTTTATTTAGATAATTCGTTAATTTCTTCAACACTTACTATTCTGACATGAAACACAATCCTCATCGCTCTGTGAGGCGTGACCCCTGCACGGTGCGCCGCCATTGGCTGGGGGAGGCTCGCTACAGCTGCGCGAGCGCCGGCGACCGCTCGTAGCAGACCCACATCGACAAGGAGCCCAGCCTGACCATTCCGACCAGCCGCCGTTTACTATACGAAAAGTGTTCACGTAAATTATGACAGAAATACAAATCAACATAAAATACTGTATAGAAGTTAGAAAGTCGACTTTCCGGTGTTTCTAGAAATCGATTTTAAATCGATTGTGGAAGGCAGCCCTTCAGGGGGTAGTGAACTTGGGGCCTAAAAAGGCCACTTTGGCAGAATCATAAACGTATTTTGCTTTTTTTCGTTGCAAGAGATTGGGATTGGATTTGGATTGGTATTTAAGCACAGACAAAAAAAAATAACTGAAAAATCCTTCACCAATGGGATTTGATACGATTAACTTAACAGTTAACTGTCTATTATGATTTATAATGATTTGATGAATTTCTTTTATGATTCTGCAAAAGTGGCCTTTTTAGGCCCCCTGGTCTGGGTGTTTCTGCATGACGAATGAATATCTGTAGTAAACACACACCCACGATATAATAATATATTATTAAATAATCTTTATCGTGGCATTTCTCAAAGAGATGTCTTTGTCAACATGTCTCATCAAGGCACCAGTTTAATAACATAAGTAAGATCATCACAATGGCTCTAATATTAATAGTAATAACTAATAATATAAAAGTTATGACAACATACCGTACACAGACAAAACTGCGACGTCGGACTCCCGCCGACCTGCGATGTTCTCCGCCACGCAAGTGTAGTTTGCCATGTCCTAGACATTATGTAAATCAATGATCAATCTACTTCAAAAGTCTGTTCTTGTTGTTCTAAAAATTGTAAAGCAATAGGCTCTCCCCCTATTACATGGGACTTAAACATAACTGGCGAAATATATGGGTATAAGTAATCCTCTGCCCAACGCTCAGGGGAAACATGGCGTGATGTTTTGTTATGTTGTCTTTACAAGCTGCAGAAAACACATACTTATTAAGGATCGTAATAATCAAAATGAACATAATAACTAAACGATTTGTAACAATCACACTTACGAGCCCATAACTGTATGTTTTAGGGAGATCTTTATGAATACAGTACAAGAAATCTTTCTCCTTGCAATATACTAAAAGAAGTTCACATCCCTAAGTAGGTACAAAAGATTCAAACAGAATTAATAATCTAATCTGGGATAAATACTGTAAAAAATATTAGAACTCACCTGTAAACTGACTTTTGGCAGCACAAGAGTTTCAACAGTGGGTTCAATCGTAACTCCATTCCTAGTCCACTTGATGGTAGGAGGTGGAGCGGCAGGTGGTGGCACACATCTGAAGGTCACTCCTCTGCCAGCCTCTATTGTTGAGGATAGAGGCTGCTGCAGGAAATGCTTCTTTATGTCTGAGGATAAAAGTTCCTTTTAGGATATAAGACTGTTATTCTATAGAAGTTTATAGGCAATAAAGTGAATCCTGTGAATGTGAATTTGAATTCTGAAAAGCAACGCAAATATAATATATTCGAAAACCATTTAGGTAGATTCAGGACTACACAAGAAAAGAGAAACCGATCACTTTCATAAAGACAAACAGAGACCGATTAACAACTAACACAAGCATGAAAACTCACATTTCATGGATTTCTATGTCAAGAGAAATCATTAGCATATAGAAAACTGACGAACCACTTTCGTTCGAGACTTTCACAAGAACAAACGTTGATCCACCCTCGTATCACAAATAGAAAGCTAGTGAGCATTCATCAAAGTGCAAAGTGCTCAAGTTAACGAGCGGAAATAATGTTTCCTCCATATAATGGTTCCGTTACCCACCCTCTTAAAAAACGAGGGATGAAAATATAAATAGTCGTAAAAAATTTGGACACCTAACTTGGAGCTGTATCGTTAAAAGTTGCATTTTTTCGATGGATACACAACGGTCTGTAAATTAAAAGTAAGCGTAACTGTTGCTGACGGCAATACCTACACTATTATCGAAGTCTCACT
Source organism: Oligia fasciuncula (assembly GCA_963082905.1). Lineage (NCBI taxonomy): Eukaryota > Metazoa > Arthropoda > Insecta > Lepidoptera > Noctuidae > Oligia > Oligia fasciuncula. The sequence goes on along the minus strand of OY720392.1, from coordinate 2,034,563 downwards.
TTTTCAAAAAGTTTCTAAACACTTTCTTCCTTACCATTATAAGTTTTGCACTTGAACTAATCTGTGAACCTAATTGCTTTCATTTTGAATCGAATTTATAAAAGAAGCTGCAATATTATATTTCATTTCTTAAATTTTATTTTACCTTCACTTCTAATTTTATACTTCGGCTTTCTATTTTCTCCCTTGCCTCCCACATCCTTTCCACACGTCCAAACCTACACATCTTCAATTCCATTGAAAAGTAATAATGTCGTTAAAATATTCCAGCTTTCTGAAGTGTCATTTTGTTGATTATTTCTTTCGTTAACATGGCGTGTCGAGTCGTGGCGTGGGGTGTTTATTTCTAGACAATAGGCGTGCCCCTTAATTGTCTGCACTCCACTTTATTTTCGTCCTTCTTCTTATTGTTACAATTTATGCGTTACGTTACGGAGTTACGTTGTCTGTTCTGTTTGTTTCATTTTATTTTCGAGGTACCGTCGAGATTTAATTATGAAGTTATTATGAGTGAGCTTCATTATATTATCGTTTCGTGCGACAAAGTACAATTGAATTTTAAATTCAAATCTCCTATTATAACAATCAAGGAAATCTGCTATTGTATGAGTATATGAGGAAAGCCATACCAATCACCTGACCTGAAGCACAAGGTATGCCATATCGTTGATGAAAAAGCTGTTACACATGCTACTGAGGACAATATCAGTTCCATCAGCAACCTCTCAGTAAGAAACAGCTATTACCTACAAAGGTGGTCTATAATAGACATAGTACTAAACTGTAAGACATAAACACAGGTTCTAAGAGAGAAAAACAAGTTTAAGTACCAGTAAGCGACGCAACCTGTCCTGTAAACCTAACACGATACTGTTATACGAGACTTCTTTGACATAACTTGTGTGACCGCTTACAATTCAGTTCACTGCATAAAAGGCTAAGAAGGGTAAATTAAATTAAATTAGTCTCACAGCAGCGGATAACTTGTTCTTTGGATTTGATGTAGAGAATATTGATTCAAAGTCGTCTTGCTTGACTAGTGTACGTGGCTAGTCATTCAACGCATTCAGGCTTTATACAAATGTCATCGTCAGTTTAGTTTAAAAAAACGCGTTTTGGTAATATTTAACCATAGCTGTCACATTTTGATTACAGTTATTCCAATGGATATAACTCTGCCCGCGGCCAAACGATTATGTCATAACTTTCAATACCAGAACATTTCTATAAAATTGATTAACACAGCTTCTCGTTAGCATAATTTATAAAATTGTTGGCCCCAAAACTGCTCCAGGCATATCGTTTACTAAATAATAGAAACATTCGAATGTTAATGATATCAACGAGAACATCGTTAAGCAGCGGAAACTATTAACTTTTAGAAACAAAATATATTAATGAAAACAAAACTGAACGCGGCACGGCTCTTAGTTGTACTTATGATGCTCGTAAAGTTTTTAATTTTACCTGTTGGATGGGGAATATTTATGAGAAAGGGCATGCTCCGGTCAACGGTAAATGTTTTAAAGAGGAAACAAAAAATATTTTTTCGATGCGACTGTGATCAATCATAATTCTGTGTGTTCCCAAATTCATCTCACCTTGGGAGTTTTAACGTTTTTTTTTTCAATGTATGAGAACCAAACAGTAGTACCTACTGATAACATTTTATGTTCTCTGAAATTGGTTTCCCTACAGAATGACGGCAGTTAGTTTGTATGAATTCAAAACTCACTATAACGTAAACGTGCGTAGACACCGCTTAGTAGTGTCAATCCTACGCTTAATGGTAGGTTGCTAAGCAATAAATAACTTTTATTATCTTTTGTTGAGACTTAATTATTATGTTCTATCTCATGAGATTAAGATTTTTAATAACTTTCTATGTTATAATTATAGGCTTGAGTTAAATTTTAGTTGCTTCCACTTCCAAAAAACTAACATATTAGTAATTTAAAATTCCAAACGGCACTTCTTAGCTTAAACTTCAGTCCCCAAAGTTTTAACTTGGAAAACAATGCACTAAAGTCTAGTGTTCTAAGTTTACAGCTAACTTGGCACGTAGACCCAGTTGGCTGGGGAAAACACTTCTTGGCGGGAGAATTTGCCAAACGACATTGTGAATGGTACATACGAGTCGGTTAAAAGTAGGACCAACTGTGGTAAGAGCATCGATTTTAAGTTATAATAGGTTTGTTTTCATTTAGAAGAGAGCAAAATGTTAATTTAATGACAATATCAGTAGTAGCACTGTGTCGTTTAAAGCCTGCAGATTCCAATAAAGTAATAATGGAAATATTGGTTTAGTTTGGTTTTAAATTTTTCTCATCAAGTAATTCTCGTATATATGGAACTCCACAATGAACAATAATTATTGCAATCATAGTTAACAAAATCAGAAATTATATACTTACAAGCAAATTCAATCAAAACCCCCTGACTCCTTATCCTGCCTTTACTGTTCCACGCATAACACTCACAGCTATACTTCTTATTGGCTCCATCCAGCTCATTTCTCGTCACATTGAGTTCTGCTTCGACGACCCTCACTCCATTATGAGGGTCCACATGTTCTAGTTGAACAGTTTTATCAGATCTTACATCATTGCATTTGAAGTACACTTGAAGAGCATTGGCTGCCCTACAAAGTAGATTAGCTGGTCTATTTCTAAGGACATAGGAGTTTTTAGGTTCTAAAAGGAATATTGGTAGTCCGTCTATCGTTTCATCGTTTTCTGGTAACGGTATGTAGTCATCTTCTTCCTCAGCCTCTGCTTTGAAGTCAGAGAGGTATGGATCGAAGTTTAGAAGACCATCTGGATGTATGTATTCTGGTCGCGTTTCTTTTGTTGTGTGTTCTGGGTCTGAAACAAATTGATAATTTTGGTGTGAATTTACTTAAATATTAGTTTGTTACACGTTGATTTGTTTTTCCTTAAGCCATAGGTACTGTAAAGGTTGTCTGCTAAGTCGACCTTATGTCGTGCAGGCTGGCAGTAAAATATCTCTGGTTGCATTCGATCTGTCAAGAGAATGAGCTTTCAAACTTTTGTATTAGGTTTTTGTTTGTAAAATCCAGTGCACAGAGTACTTTTTGATAGATCCAGTGATAGTATAGGCGCTTTCACGTTTCTTTTTTTCACGTTTGACTGTGTTTATTCCAAGCGAACGTGTTTACGTTCGCTTGGAATAAACACAGTCAAACGTTGTATTATTTTAACGCCCCCACACAATATTTTACACTGTAATCATAACAGCACTACTGTACCACTGGTGTGCAGGGCATAATCCCTTGTTTTATTATTATTGACTATTTTTTAATGCTAAAGTGGGTACGTATTATCTATTTGTAATTACGCTACGCGCATTAAAATGCCATAAGGAATGGTGATGGTACACAGTAAACAGGTCAAATGAAAACCACATTTAATTTAAAGATATTCTACAAATTAGATAAAGATTCTATTTAAAGTACTGAACATTTTAGTTTTCATTTGTCGGAATATCAAAGAGCGCATTTAACCTACACCAGGTAGCCGTCTTTTCGTTGATAAATAGTTGAGATTACAGCGAGTAAGCCCAGTCGGTGCTACTGCATGTTTTAACTAAGATCATAAATATTGAAACGCGCATATCTGTGCTATGAAAATAGACTAGATAATGGCGTAATCATGGATGCCCATAAATGATTCATGGGCATTGATATCGTAGTTAAAATTTATTAATAAATTGCTGTTTTGATCTTTGATTAATGATTGACTATAGTCCGACTTTTAATTAGCTGCAGTAAAATGACACTTCTTAATAACTAATTTCGGACTGAGTTTAGAGATATGCATGTCAAATATGTTTCGTTTGTTACACTGTTCTGTACCTACTAGAAAAACTAGAGTTTGTTGATGACCGCGAAAAAACAAAAAGACGCTAATTTCAGTGATTTACGTAACACATAAGCTGTCATTTTACTGCAGCTAATTAAAAGTCCGACTATAGTTAATGTAGAAGTAAGAACTACTACTAGAAATAGTTTTTGAAATAAATTTTCCATACATACTGAATATTATATTTTCCCGATACTATGTTATTTAGAAAGTATCTCTTTTCTACACTCGTTGTGTAACTTAGGTGGTGTCTGTGTTGGAATTCTGTTACACTGCTGCTGCTATTATTATACAGCTGTTTACAAAATAATACTTAGAAAACTGAACAATAGTGGTACGGGAAATTTTGAAGACAATGTAAGTATTGTACCATAACGCTTACGTAGGTAACATAGGTAGGTCTGTAGCGGTATTTACAAAGCCACATGCGAACAACGCGCCATACTGACATCACGCAGAATCCTGCATCTCGCAAGCAGAGTTTACCGCGCAACTAGCATAGATACAACGGCCCGACATGAATCATCGGGCAGTTGCCTGCCAGACACAACACCCGTCTGGTCGGAGGATCCTCCCTTTTCTATTGAGCATGAGTAAACTTTACAACCTGTTCCTCATACCTCTATAGGTCCATAGCTGAGTGTTTGTAGAATCAAACAATAATCCATATCAAACATACTAAGCCCAATCATATCATTAAATTCACCATTACCACTAAAGGCTATCCTTAACCACCTGTCAATCCCAAACGGTCGGTTACACACAGAAATCAACGACGCGTTATAATCGTACACAGACTTGCCACAAACAGTACTAGGACACAGAATAGATAGTATACAGAAGACCAGGACCATAGAAAGAGTGAAAACAGGCGCACGCATGCAGACGCGTACCGTTGGTACGCGTCTACATGCGTGCGCCTGATCTCAAACTGTCTCATCAAACCAATGCGTATGCCTCTACACCCAGCGGCCCAAAAACCATAACATAAAATGTTTTTGGTGTCGGCTGATATTCCTCAGATTAGTCTCGAACTATAGTTCTACTTTGTGCTTCTCGTACCATTTATTGCAAGAAATGACGCTGAACAAATGTAATTTTAGATGAGTACCGTTGGATCAAATCTAGAAGTAATCCTTGGAACCACCCGGGCTCTGCTCTCTCTCTTTTACTTGGGGGCCACTGGGTTTAAGCATATATAACAAATGCCGCTAGATGTACGTGACCCGTGTCAAATTGTACGTGCGTTTCCGCTCATTTTATGGAGTTAAACTTCTGGACCGATCTATTCTGCGGTTAGGGTGCGCACACATTGTGGCAGAACAGTGAATGAAGTGTACGGTTAAAGTGATTTGAACGGCGCACCCCGGAACGCATCGAAACGAACCACGACTCAAAATGATTATGCAGATGGAGCCAGCCTGGCGTAGTGTGAAAACTGCTTTGTTCCTGATAAGGTGGGTTTTTGAGAGCTTATTATAATAGGTAAGCACGTGAATGACGTTTAGTTTAAACTTTGTCAAAAATCGCAAAGGGGTCATTGTTTCAAGTTTTGTCACAAATCAAAACATACATACTTAGGTAGTGGAATTTGACGAGTTGACTGTTTAATAAATCTGTTTAGCCGTTAATAATGGTCCTGGACATCCTGCCATTGACAAGCAGGAATGGCTAAACTTTCATAAAATTGTCAACAAACTAAAAATACCCCGATTACCATAACAATTTCGAACCACTTATGATTTTTAAATGAGGTAATGAAAATAATCGGGGTTGCGTGTCCCAGCCCTGTAATTGAAAACTGCGACTGGTCACAGCAGTCGTTCCGCTCATCTCGACTTATTTTAAGATACGTAATTGAAGCACTCTTACATTGTAATTTTATGATTATCCAATAAACAAGCTGACAACTATTAAAAAGTTAGTGTAATTGGTACTTGAGTAGAATGATGTCAACCTGGTTCAAGATGAGGTTTTACGAGGTAAACAAAGCTATTAAATAAGTTATGATTTCAGGAGTTTTATGCGTAGAGCTTTATGACTCGAAGCGATAAAGTTCACGTAAAATATGACTTACCATACCAAATATCAGCAGATAGTTCTTAAGAGTGTTTACGCCGTACGGCATTTCATACAAACTTTCAAGCCCTTGTTTTTCGAAATGAATGAACCGATTTTAACGAAACTTCATAAGCATAAGCGGGTTACAAAGGTCTAAAAAGTTACTTAAGAACATTTTCGAAATATCTTATTTAAAACTAGAAATCTCTATTTCTATGGAAAAGTTTAAATCTGTATAATTTAATTTGGCTGTAACACTATTTTTCGAAATTTTTCAAGTTACGTACTTACATCGTAAACGCTCAGAACATCGGCCGTGGTTACATTCTGTTACACTAGTTCAATGATCAGTAAGTTCTTTGTGCCTACTTCCGGGATTTTATATCGGAATCAGTTGAGCAAAGATACCCCTTGTATTTAGTACCCAAGGTGTATCGCAAAATAACCTATTGTGTTTATCCATATCCTGTTTTTTTGTCATAACTTTCCGGCTTGTATAATTAAGTAGCATAGTCAGATGAAGCTATTTTGATTGAATGGTGCCAAAAGTTTTATCATCCGATCAATATATACACCCGACATAGTTTTCAGAGTAATCAAACTGATGTGGCAGTGGACTGGTCGTGTTTGTCGATGGACCGATGGTCGGAGCATGTCCTGGAGTGGCGACTGCGTATCGGCAAGCGTGGCGTGGGACGCCCCCCAGTTAGATGGACCGACAAACTTAAGAAACTGGCTGGGACAGACTGGATGCGGAAGGCGGCAGCCCAGGAGCTGTCTATGTCCAGTCACTAGTAAATACACACCAGACAATAGCCAGTGGAATGCGAGAGGCTGAGTTGATTGATCAGACCAAGGTACAAATTGACATTTAAGGCAACGAAGAGACCCGCCGCAGGAGACGCCCCGGGCGTCGGGAGTCGATAGCCGATTCCCGGCCACCGTAGGCGCGGGCTTGCGGGCGGCGAGCAATGGGCAGCTCGCCGCCCGGTAAGGACCAGGCCCGGGTCGACGGCGCGTTGTGTTCCACGCGCGCCTCAAGGAAATGTCAGCACCAACTGACGGGGTCCGCTAGGGCCGATGCCCGCCAGGGTCGCGGGTTGTTCGAAAGAGATACCGTGGCCCCTGGCACAGGCAACTGAAGGAACACGGGTGGGTTTTAGTCAGTAAGAGTCTGACACTCCCTTCCGCTCCGCCCAGAGCGGGAGGGGTCATTTAATGATTTCCCACCCAAAAAAAAAGAAAAAAAAAAAAAAAAGGCAACGAAGAGACAAAAAGGGCTAAGCTAACCGTTTAGGTACACATCTTTCCACTGCTGTTAATAAGAGAGGATGAAACTCGTCTCGTAATTGGCTTTAATAAATTTAGGATGTTAACTCCATGTAAGTAACTAAACCTTGTTGCGTAACTTCCTTTTAAGCCGTGTTGGATTATGAATACAGGATATTACGTCAGAATTTATTACCTTTGGCAAATTAGATGGTGTTAGTAAGTAATTATTGGGACCAGCTATGTTTATTTCTGGCTTTTGGAAAAAATTGAAAGGTTCTAATGTGATGGAATTGCTATAATAAACTTTCGATTGACCCTGCCGATTTAGGTCAATATTAATTAATTGAGGGTCCCAATAGACTAACTAAACTGTACGTAATTGTCCGAAGCGATGGTCATTCTGTCTCAGTTTTGTTTAAAAAATAATTATTAGGTTAAAATTGTTTATTAACGTTATAGGCTAGATTGTAATTAATTATTAAGAAGTTGGTTCTTTGTAATCTAAACTAATATTATAAAGAGAAAACATTAGATGTTTGTATGTTTGTTTGTTACGCTTTCACGCTAAAACGGCTGAACGGATTTGGATGAAATTTGCCAAATGGGTAGACCATGACCTGAATTAGCCCAAAGGATATTTTTTATCTCGACATTCCCATTGATTGAGACGTATGCGGGTAAAACCGCGGGGCGCAGCTAGTAAAGGATAAAAAGAGTTTGGTTTTAGCCACCTTTGTTGTGACTGGTAAACACAACTTTCTGAAATAAAAACATACTTTTAAAATCATTTTCAAACCCAATATTAGCCTGCACTGTTTATACTTATTTATCTAAAAGTATAGTGTGTAGTGTGACCCTTCGTCAGGCTTCCCCTCAACCTTACTGCGCTCTTTGGTTTAACGCCACCTAGGGCGTCATAAGTGGCGACTCAGGGATTATATGAAGTGGATAAGCAGCATCCATCACAGTAATAACTCCATACTGTAAATCTGGCCTCCCTTCGGATTGAGGAGATCACACAACAGCTACGTAACAAAAAAAAGCGTGATAGGTAATTGGAAAGCAGGTTTGGCAGGCTTTCCGTGTTGAGAAAGAGATGCGGATGGAAAGAAACCAATAAGGATACTCTGTGACTTAACGCTGATTTTACCAAAGTCAGATATCATTTAATCGCGGAATGAAATTGAAGTCTGACAGTTCTAATATGGAAAAACTGTCAAAAATTCAAAATATATTTTCAGGCTAAGACTTATTCTAGGTATAAAAGTATAGTAGAATGCGCTTACAGATATACTTTTTGGAACTACCAGACTATAAACCCAGGTTTGCAATGGCGCGTTTTCCCCGTGGCGATTCTTTTTCGCGCCCTGGATTTTCACCGCTCTGCCAAGCACCGAAATTTGAAAATCCAGTGCGTGATAAAATCTGCCGCAATATTTTTATGTCCGTACGAACGTGAACTAATACATAGTATACAGAAATAAACAGAAGTGTATGTAAAGTACAAGACAGACAAAGACAATAACAGACATCATCTGCCTAGCCTTTTCCCAACTACGTTGGGGTCGGCTTCCAGTCTAACCGGATGCAGCTGAATACCAGTATTTTACATGGAGCGACTGCTTAACCGACCACCATAACCTAGTTATTGGGTAATACGATACCTCTTGGTAAGACTGGTTGTCAGATTTTCGGGCTTCTGACTACCCGTAACGACTGTCAAAGATCCACGAATGACAGACGGGACCAACGGCTTAACGTGCTTTTGGAGGCACGGAGGGGTCTCGGTGTGTAAAGATGGTCACCCATCCACAGACCAACCGCGGCAAGCGTAGCTTAACCTGATCGATCGACCTGTGCGGCTGTTATTATTTAGCCACGGGCCCCTCAAAGACAATAACCCCCAAAGACAATAACTATGAACAAAAATTTTAAAAAAATATCACTAGAATCTGGCAGATGATCATTTTGATGATCTAATCTATCATCATAAACCAGTAGAAGGTAAGTTACTAAGATGATATAGGCAATATAAGCCCATGAAAAGGATACAAATCGTAAATGAGCCCTATCCGATATGTCAACGCCACAGCTCTCCTATTACATTCACAGTACGTCATTACCGATATGAATGAAAATATGGAATGTAGGTATCTGCTACTTAATATTCCGCGCAAGCGTTGGTCCCGAGTGGCACAGGTTACTACGCGCGTAAGCGATGGGTTGACATCCTGTCAGTATCAGCTCCAGTACTTATATTATGCATGGTATGTTACGGGTGATATGATTGGCAAGGAGAGACCATAACGTGAGAAGAAAATTCGCGTTATTTTTAGTAGGTACTTACCAAGCCTAAGGTTTAACAGGATATAAATGTATTAATTATCTAGACTATAAGAGTAGGGGAAGACCAAAGAAACGATGGGTGGACTGTGTGAATGGTGATATGGGTAGAAAGGGGTGACTACCGAATGACGACTAATAGAGAAGTATGGAAGAAAAAGACGTGTTGCGCCGACCACAAACTAGGTAATTGTAAGGGCAGATGAATTTTGTACACCTTAGTAAATCATTTTTCAAAGATTAATGGAGTAAGTGAATGTTTGTGCACGAGGTGTGATCACGTCAATAGTAGAACCGTGTGGGGTGGGAATCGAACCCACGACCTCTTGCTCACAAGTTCGTACTAGGCTAACTTGGGCTACCCCCCCTACTGTCTGAACGCTCCCAACACATAACTGATTCGAAACTACAAATGATACGGGCTGAAGGCGCGTTTCGCGTTTTTGACGAAGACCTATTCCAGAAACCGCGCTACAAAATGTAGTCTCTACAAAGTCTGAAGTCCAAGAAACTTAAAATTGAACAACGAGATTACAAAGATAAATGTATTGTACACTACTAAGTACGTGAAATAAGATTTTAATACAGGTGGATGGGCAGCTGCATTCACCACAATAGCCTACTCAAATTACAAATCTTGTCAACTAGGGGATCGGGCCGTTATCTCCCAGAGATTCATTGTAACTTTGACAAGCATCATATTCAGCTGTGAATCTGCGGGCTGATATTGTATCTCTGAATCATGTCTATTGATTTTTCTCAACATTGTAACGTTCAACTACCATTTTAGTCGGATATAGTCAGTAATTGGTATTAACACAAAGTTTCTGCTTAGTCTCTATATCCATTGTTTTTTAAGTACCCTTATTGATAAGGGGGTTTGACTTCCTCGTCCAGGTTAAAAGATTTTTTGACTTTTGCTTACCTAAACGTCAACAAACCGGTAATTCCCGGCAAAAAATAAGGAAAACTACTCTTTACTCCGATGTGTGAACGTAAATGAAGCAAAAGAAGTATGCAAGGATCGTAGCAGGTGGTGTTTTGTAGTTTCTTTAGTTTCATGGGTAGAAGGCGTGAGTGTGTGTAAGTACGTACTCGTTAGTCGTGGGTATACCTAAAGGTGACCATTGAATTATCGCAAAAGAAGCTGCAGAGTGCAGCATCTTGCTATCTGCTTATAACAACATGAGACTCATGGTCGGAGAGATTTTTGAAAAATCCTAAGTAAAAAGTCGTAATTCGAGGTTTGACTCTCGCCTATTTCCTCCTCCAATATTGGACCAATTTAAAAGATATTTCATAAACTGAATATGAAGGATTTATACTGTGTCCCTGTATTTTTCTTTTTTCATTCATATTTGTCAAAGGACGATGCCAGGATTTGTATGAACTCTGGTCCCACCCTCCAATAGCTACGTGTAATACATCGTTGAATAGGTATTTTTGAGCTTAACAAAAGTCACTATGGCACCAAGTTCCAAATCTTAGTCCGTTCAGAGTTATGCATTATTAAACATACATGATACAATTCGTAACCACAAGCTTCTATATCGCCCAAGCTGTCCCTAAACCCTTACAATTCGTAACCACAAGCTTGTATATAGCCCAAGCTGTCCCTAAACCCTTTAGGTTTAAACTAAAGTGCATGCAAGTCAAAGTCAAACCATTTATTTCATATAGGCAGATAAAAGGCACTTTTGAACGTCAAAAATTACGATAAAATAGAATTGATTCTAGTCGTGACTCGTGCATGTGCTAAGCTACATATAATTAGTGATTAAACGAACTTACCTGCAAGTGAAGTTCTATCATAATTAGTATCTACTACGTATAATATGCACAAAAATGCAATATATTACGAAACAAGCAATATTTGGTTATTGCTTAAACTGCCATGTTTAATAAAGTATAACTCGGAACGGACTAAGATTTGGAACTTGGTGCCATAATAACTTTTGTTCAGCTCAAAAATACCTATCCAACGATGTATAACATGTAGCTATTGGAGGGTGGGACCAAAATTTGCATCATCCTTTGTACACTAGGCCTCTGTTGACAGCTGTATAAATCGGCATTTTTTGAGGGTTCTAGTGCTTATAAAAATAATGTATCATCAAAAAGGAAAACATAGGTACAAGTAGACATTCTGTAAAAAATCATTGCTTCATGGTCATTAACCAGAAAGAAAACAGACGAGAGCGTCTCTATGGAGAAACGACCAGCCGCATTTCCCCTTAACATCACGCTAAAACTCTCAGGAGACGAGCAAAAACAAAAAAAAATCAGAAAGGAAGTTAAGCTAAAATCAAGTAATAGCGCAGGCATGTAATACGATGCGACGGGGTGGCTCGGGGAACAACAAATTTCACGCAGACGATGTCGCAAGTAGAGGCTAGTGTAATAAAATATAAAGGACTTTAAAGGAGGTGTTCTTAAACGATCTTTGCTACGCCATTACAGTTATAATTAAAGCATACATCCTTCACATTATAATTGGATGAGTTCAAGTGGTAATCGATTCAATTAGTGGCATAATCTTGTGGCTACTGTTCTCAATGGCCTGTTACAGACACACTTAGACGTCCGTTCATGGATGATTAGGTAAGTATGTGCTTTAAATAGAGCTCTTGAAATATAAATTGCATAGATACTATTTATAAATATTACTACTCGAAGTACCATCAGAGTAGAAAACTAATAAGCTTTGTGTAAATTAATGATTACTATAGTGCAAGAAGGATGTAATACAATGCGAGGAAGATGTATTAATGTTGAAGATTTGTCATTGTAGACTGTAGAGTTTTTAAATCTTAAATCGCGCTGTCTACCGCCAATAGCAAGCCTTCTAATGTTTTTTCATTAAAAAGCTTTCGACTATTCTTTTGTAATTTTGTGCAAATTACACAAAAAGCAATTATTGTTAGAGAATTTAAATACACAATGATATTTTTTAAAACAGCTGCTATCATATGATCGCCCCTCACGTATGACTCAAGCGGTCAAAGGGTTGATACAAAAGCACCCCTTAAAAACTAAATGACCAGTATATCAATCACACATTTTTATAATCCGATAAATAACAACGAAAACTAGTCTCACCTCCGTTCATGACACTCCTCGCACACATGACCAGAAATAATAAAATCCTCAAAGTCCTTTTCAAAATCATCACTGATCAAAAATTCACTAAACTTCATTCAGTGTTTATCGCGATGTTTTTCGAAAAACGAACGAATGAGAATAAACGTGCGCGCGTCGCGGCAGTCCGCGGGTTACTGGAGAACGAAGCTACCCCCATACATCATGGTGATACATGGTATGGGCCACACGGGGCCATAGGATGCGTACCAATTAATATTAATTACGTTTCCTCCTTGAATTTTTTGTTCTAATGAGACTAGAAATTGAAACAATTGATGAGCAAACAGAATGTTTTAAATGTGTTAAGAGAGAAATTAGCGTGTGAAGATCGTTAATTGGAATAAAAATTAGGTCTTGTTATGTGGCAAATAACATGCGCGGTAGAAACTATGTAAGTAGCCAATTAATAAAAATTGCAAAATCGGCCTCAAGACCCATTGGTAACTTAAAACAATATTATAATCTGCAAAATCTTGAAATTAAACTACATTATTTGTTGAAATTACAAACGTTTTATTGAGACGCAACTTTTAATAGAATTTGTAAACGTACTTTGCCTTTCATCGACTACTTATATATTTTAATATCAATGAAAATATTAAATGAATTAGGTAAAAAACTGAAACTGAAATCACTTTTAAAACTTAACCAAAACCACGAGCGTGTCGTTAGAAAACATGAAACAATAATCATAATTAGTTACATCCGAGTTAAGAATAGAGAAGAACAAAAGCTCTAAAAGTTAAAATCAACCTAACATCAGGACACACAACGCCATCTATCTTCAAGTTTCGATAAAATTTCGCAATGCCGACCCCACAACGAAAGTCCGATCCGACCCGATGCGAACGACAGGGTTTCAAAAGCTCGAACAAAAGCTCAGTGCACAACAACGTGTATAAATACGAACGTTAGATGGCGCTGCGCTGTCTACAACTTTTGTTTATTAGTTCAGAAACAACTCGACAGACGTCACTTTGGAAATGTTTGTGAACAACGCTATCTACTGATCTTGGTGTAAACGTTGCAACGAGGGGCTGTTCGGTGAAAAGGGTGGACCCTAATATTTTAGTCCAATAACCAACCACGGTTCAATCTTTAGAGGTAGCTACGGAACTGATAGAATAGATGGCAGTACCGGGAAGTTTATGTCGATTTTTGTCATAACCAGTGGTAGTTTACAGTTTGGCACTTTGCAGATAGAGCAACTATTGCAGCAACTGGCAACTGGCAAGTAGCTGAGGTATTTGGGTGTAGTCACTGGCAACTTTTAAAGAAAAATTTACCCAAATTACCAAAGGCGCTTTGCAGGCTCCATCTGCAAAGCGCCTTTGGTAATTTGGGTTTGAACTATACAAATGGCGGGATCAGCAACACAAACACAAACGAGGTTGGTTGAAGTAAAGGATTAATTTGCTAAACTGTGGGAGAATACTGCTTTAAAGTATAATAATGACCTTTTGTGCAACTTAAGCTTGGGTTTTCTAGGACAGCGTTTCCATCATAGTAAAAAAAAATCATTTTTACCAGTATTTGACATTAAGGTGTCAAAAAACGCTCTGTATTTGGACAACCGTTGTTGTGTAATCATTCATCGCTTTCTGAGGAACCCAACCCTTTAGAAGATCATCATGTTCTTGTTGAAATGAACACAGCTTTTCCAGTATAAATATTTCTGTATTTATATGTATAAAGTCTATCTATTCATACACGAAATATCTGATGGGGTTATTGTACTCATCATTATGAACCACTTTTATTAGAAGACAAAACGTGAAATCGCTAAAAAAAAAAAATCTGTTGTTTCATACATTTTGAGTTTTGACGAGTTATGCGGACATAAATAAATGTAGGGAACAGCAGATTTTTTTTCGCGATTTCAGGTTTGGTCAAATAGTAAAAGTTGTTCGTACTGATGAATACAATGACCCTTTAGGAGATTTCGTGTATGAATATATAGACCTTATAAACTTGCACACATACAAACTTGGCATATAGCAATATTTAACAAACTATTTAATTAAGTAGGTACTACATATTAATCATTAGACTCTTACAGACAACCTTTAGGTTTCGAGGCTCGAAGAGAACTAACTTGGCAACTAGGCGATGCTCCAAAAATCATGTTGCCATTCCTTTCCGTTAAAAAAAAACAGTACTGTTATGGTAACTATTAGACTTAGAGATACTTTTAAACTTCATTACTTTAATATAAAATTGAAAGATCACCACAAAGCATTTCGAAATCATGACATTGTGTATGGCTATACCTAAATCTGATAACAATTACGACACTAATTTAATGACATAACAGGAAGATTTTCATCAGAAATCGTATAGAATCGGAAAATCGTATTCGTGTCGTTTCGTCAAATTGCTAAAATATTAAACTGATCTTTAGGTACTAGTCACGGTCGCTTTAGGGATTAAACATGGTATCTACCAATGACATACTCTAATAAAACTTACTTTACCAAGAGACCTTTGACCCTGCATACCAACCAATTTACACACGAAATGTCTTTGATAGAAAATTCAAATGATAGATTTCAAATTCAAACTTGGAAGACTACCTAGTGTTGCCAACATTGAATATTGATTGCACAAAAGGCGTTTGGCGCCAAAGCGTATTCTCAATTCAAAATTATTCGAGAACCATCGACTCCTTTTGATGGCGCAAAAATATGTAAGTAGCTGAATTCGTCAGTCACATTTTTATTCTGAATAACATTTTCTATGTCGCTCGCTCCCCTTGCAAGAACATCTCCTTTCCTTCTCTTAATTTGCGGTACGGAAATTCAAATTTGACGGGTTGGCTCGCCTTTCCGCTGAATTTCGAAGTATAATGAGCCTTTAAAGGTGGAGCAATCAATAAAAATATCAAAGGTTTACTTATTTTACGGAAAGCTTTGAGTTTGTTGGAATATTTCACATTTACATGAAAAATTCATAGTGAAGGTAACGGTTTGCACTGATTCGAATTTGCCTTGAATGCTGTGGCACTTCGAGCCAACTTAAAATACAACCTGCCTGTGATTGTAGATTCTATTAAATCATCTAGACCGGCATCATAAGTAATGACTTAGATGCTGATAATAATAATGCGGGATCTTATTAAAATCCAATCAAACCCATTATTATCGTATCCTCTTACAAAAATAAACCGCCACTGGAACTGATTATCATAATAGTTTAGCGCGCAAAGTGGATAAAATGGACAAACTTAAGTAAATCCGTATTTGCGGGTCCGCGGCCGGTTGTTAGAGACACTCCAGCCGAGTTTGTAGCGAGTCGCTTGAGTGCCTGCAATGGGACTTTTATACTGTACGGTAGAAATATCAAGAAATATTATACATTTATATCTTAGGAATGTGCTCATGGTGATGAATTTATCCTCAGAGTGTATTGATGGATCAAAGAAGTCATTCTAGTTCATTGAATTGTCCAAGTTTTAATTTTGCAATGAGAATAAGATATCCACAGTGACCACTAAATTAACAAATGCCACGTTATGGAGCTTTCAGTTCTTCTAATGGTAAGCAGTAAGCAACATCAAGTAGAATGTTTGTACATCATGTTTTGCAGGAAAATGATGAGAATTTGGTTTGTAATTTTCAGCCCGTTCCCCCATTTAAACAATGAGGGTTTTCTGAAATGACGTTCACTTATTAGCACTGAGACGTCAGGTCCGGGCACCTGTCAAAAGTGTCAAAGCGTAGTATTGTAACTCTATTATATTACGTCCATGGTCCTGAATGAATGAATGAAACGAATGATAAACTTCATCATAATATTTTTTATTCATTGTCGAAATGGAAGACCTTTGGCCAGCTAATGGCGTCAAATTTTATGAAAACCCTCTATCTCTCCGTTTGCTACGGCATCTTTCCATTCCACCATATTGTCCACTCTTGCATGACGAATCGTATCGTCCCCGTCTCGTCTACCCTAAACGTCTCCCAACCGTCAACTTTGTATATATCTTCCTCCACATTCTGTTTAGCAGCCACGTCACGTGCTGCAAACGAATGCGGGACGACGACGACGCGTCTCCAATTGTTCGAATCTTGGAGCTTAACTCGATCAAGCGGGTTTAGTTGCCAAGTGATAAACCGCTTACAGGCCGCACTTTTTCGGCTCACGGCTGATTGGAGATCGATAGCACGTTGGTTGATCTGCTAGCCTAGAGAAAGGTTTAAGTGATTAGGACGAATGGTGCGATTGGTTAGTGAAGTGGCTGTTTTTGAACGTTGTTCCAGACCCACGATAATGTTAGCAGATTATTTTAATCTTTCCTATGGTAGGTACCACTCTACAAACGAGTCAGTCGGTCAGTTCGAGACGGACTTAGGAAAAGCTAAGATAAATAATGCGAGGTAGAAGTTCCCTTGTTATGATTTGAACATGATTGCTAGTAGGTATCGTAGTGATTAACTCTTCTACCGCTATTTAAAAAGAACAAACATGACATTTTACAAAATATTCATCTTGATGTAAATAATTCAATACTTACCTACCAAAAAAGTGCTTGTATTATAATTTATAACAGTTTCAATTAACCCTGTTTTGTTTAATTTGCCTCAAACTAGAACAAACTCCTCTTGTTTCATTAAAAAATCACGTTGATAATCCTTCCTAATCCCCGCCACTTGTGTCATCCCAACTTATTTTATCTTGCGTCTCGCTCGCACACAACTGTCAACATTCCCACAGACTATACGCGAACTTTATTAATTTATTTTTTTCTCGTTGAATTAAAACCTTTATCTGATTATCTTTTATCGGTTTTTCGGAGCAGTAATAAATAAAATAAAATAATTGTATTATTTTCGTTCGTTCAGTAAGCTGATGTGTTTTTACGCTGCAATGATTTTCAATGAACGTTTCATTTTTTGGCGAGTGATGTTCATTTTGATAAAGCATTATTTAATTGAATATGACCTTTTTTGTGGCCACAGGTGTACGAAGTTATTGAGACAAGTGTTGATTAATATGTGATGAGTTTTTGTAAGCTTTGTTATCGTTGTATATTGCATCACGTGGGCAACTGCAATGGGCACACTCGGGCGCGTGCTAATCCGTTTATAAAATTAACACGGGTTTCTTACACAAATCATTGCATGTAGCAAAACAGTAGCACAACCTCTTTCTTTATTCATCTGAGGGCTGATTTTTCAATGGCCAGATAACTTTTATTCGAGGAATAAAATTGACGTTTGACAGTTTTTGTATGAAATAACTGTCAACGTTTCAAAATTATTCCTCGAATAAAGTTATCAGAAGATTGAAAATTCAGCACTAAATCATCAGTTATTTACACTTTAGGTATATAGTTTGTAAGTTTAGATGCAGGAGATAATCTGCGAAACTACTCATCCGATTTCAAAAATTCTTTCACTAGAAAGCGACACTATTTCCGAGTGCTATAGGATATATTTTTTGGTATTAGCTTCTGCCCGCGACTCCGTCCGCGTGAAAGCCAACTTAACGTGGACGGAGTCACGTGCAGAAGCTAGTAATTGATAAAATAATCGCCAACATTAGCGCCTAAGAAGTTTTATTCCAAATGAAGATGGTGAAAAGAAACCCCCACTAAATTATCTAAGCGAGTGGCTTTTCATGTCACGATGGTACCGCCCTTGTGTACCTTATACAAGACATTAGGAAATAAACCTTTTTTTGATTCCATAGCCTTTTAAAAATACAATACCATCGTCTCCAAAATCTAACTGACCTATGTGCACAAAATAGATTTTAAAACCAAGCTCCGTAAGGCAGTAATCCTGCGGCAGCTAACCGATATAGCATCGCGTTTGAGCTGTGAGCTACGGATATAATCCTCGAACAACCCCGCCCTACCCTTTAACCAATACGTGACCACAAGCATTATGTGGCAAGATGTGGGAAGATTTAGATGTGGTGTCATTGTTTTTAATTGTAAGGAATTTTTCTTCTTTCGAAGTCCTTATCATGAAAGATGTGCATTGTGAAAACACAGTCGCCATGAGTGAGGCTGCTAGTACACGGGGTGAATTGCCATCACGAAAACTTTGCTGACTAGATAACCTTTTGTTGCAAGACACCAGCTAAGACGAGAAAAAATATCGTTAGGGAAGATTGACGATTGCACTAAACTTTCCGATCCAGCATGAATTAAATAGATATAATAATAATAATAATAAGACCTTTATTTTCAGGCTACCTTGGCCCATAGATAAATACCTTACAGACTAACATATATATTATAATAATACAATGTGTGTTAGTGTATAAACTTAAAACTATGTTAGTAAAATTCACTTCACTCGAGCACTGTCTTTGTGCGATCGTGTGGCACTTGTCCGCGGAAGCGACGGAACATTACACCTTGCGGCCAAAAGTCCTCTGCCATGACGAGGTGCAGGTAGCATGTAGGTAACGCAAATGATTTGTCGAATCTACTGTCTTGCATAACCGCTAGTCATTCTACAAAACCGCTGCGTTATGTAAAACAGCTGAACGACGTTTAGTGATTTGCAACGGGTCAACGATTAGAAGTTATGTAAAACAGCGTGAAATCGAACGTATTGTAAATTTTAGTTGAAAATTTTGTCGCCCGTGGCTCTGTGAGCCATAACAACAATAACTGCGTCGTTAATGACCTGAACTCAAGTGAAAACAGAGATATTAAGAACAATTTTAACATAAAATAAACAGAGTTTTATGAAAGTCAGTCCTAAAATTACTAAATAAACAAGTAACTGCCAACTTGGAAGTACCACTCGCCAGCCGCTGCCAATGCCGCTGTTTCAATTGATATTGTATACCACATCCGCCACTCCGCCATCCATGCCCCCAGCAGGCTTGTCTCTTGTCTCTCACAATCGGCTCAGTGTCCACCGCACCGTAAAATTGTATTTGACGTTCGCTCGGACGCGGGGAGAGCCGGCAAATTAACGCAGCTTAGGAGAAAATCTCCGTGTTATGATATTGTGGCATTTGTGGAGCGATCATCGCTTTAAGTATGCTACGAGATTTACTAAGTGGATTTTTTGGGCAGGTGCGTTTTGGGTAAATGTTGTTTTGTTGTCTTATAATGTTTAATGGTGTAGAGCAGATTTTGTAAAAAGGCGTTGAGTAGGTTATGATGATATGAGGACGATTTGACGTCCTCATATCATCATAATGCGTACTGAAATGACCCCAAATTGGGAAATTTCCTTTGCTCTACATTATTTCATAGATCACCAATGACAAGAACTCCAGCCAGTCGATTCTGTAAAAATCTCACCGTGAAAACTTAGGTGAAGTGATTTTGTTTATGCTAGGAATTGACACTATTGACAGCTCACTCCACGCTCACTTCACCTAAGTTTTCACGGTGAGATTTTTACAGAATAGCACCGCTGGACTTGCATTTAGAAAATAGAGTTACACTGTTCATTTTTCTGAAATGTCGCAACAAAGAGAGACTAAAAGAGTTTTAATTTCAAGTTATTAGTTTTTCTAGAACCCTTTCATGACATTAACCCTTGGGCTTCTTTTACTACAATTTATGTAATAAGTGGACAAAATAAGATACTTTTGCCAACCATGTACACAGATCTCATAAGTTACTCGAATGAACAAAACCTCTACATACCTACATGGCCTTTTACACCATCAACCAAAAAACATTCGCGCCATAATTCCTCTTACAATTTATAAAGGCTGCATATTTCGCAGCAGTCTGCAACCCGATCCCATGAGGGTTGATAAAAAGTGACGCTAAAACGTCTCTCATTCGCCCGGAGTGAGAAAATCATATTCTGTTAAACTTGTTATGTGTCCACGACTCGCCTTGTAGCGCTGACCTAGCAGGAGATGGAATAGGGTGGATCTGGCTTTAGAAAATTTTGTTTTTGCATTTTAGAAATCGATCTTCTGGTTACTACAAACTTTTTGGAAATAAGAAATAAATATGTTGAGAAGATAAATTACAGAAAAACTTATGGTACTATAAAACCCTTTGAAGGGATAGTGTTTTTCGAAACAACTTCTTCTTTTGAAAAAAACAGCTGTTTTCCTTTAATAAACTTTCAAAACAGATGATAACTTTAAATCCACAACTGTTCTTTGTAGATGTGTACCTACTGGTAAAGCCTTCATGTACTGTGTAGGTACTTTTATTTGTAGATTTTTACGTATTTTAAAATTGCATAACATATTACAATACTGTAATATGTACTGCAGTGCAATTCTCGTAAAAATCTCACCGTGGAAACTTAGGTGAAGTGAGCGTGGAGTGAGCTGTCAATAGTGTCAATTCCTAGCAAACACAAACTCACATCACCTAAGTTTTCACGGTGACATTTTTACAGAATCGACCGGCTGCAGTGGAATTCTGTAAAAATGTCATCGTGAAAATGTAGGTGAGCTGTCATTCCACCTGACGCTAGGGATAGCTAGGGATCGACAGGTCACTTTAAGCTCACTTCACCTAAGTTTTCACGGTGATATTTTTACAGAATAGCACGGCTGTACAGCATACGCTAATGGTTCCAAATCAATATCTAATCAATAATAATTCATTCTTAAAAACTGTGGTAGTAAAAATGACGGATTCATGATTTTGGGTGATTTAAAAGAAGTAACAAAAATGGCGGTCGTATCTTCATAAAGCCAACACAGCTACTTCGCTGTGAAAGCAATACTGTATTGAGTTTTTAGTGCTCGCAGGGCTCAACTGTCGTGCGATAACAGAAAATATTGGGTACGGAACCTTTTTACCGGCGAATGTGGGCGATGATTGATTTTTTGATTGGACTACTATCGTGCCCTACTTAGGCAGGGTTTTGTGTAGGGGTGAAAGAAAACATGTTGTGTTTTTTTGGATACTTGTATTTGAAATGAAGTAACTAAAAGTGTGTTTTTATTACATTTTAGGTTAATCACGTCATTATACATGCTGACACCTTAGACTAAATTTTATAGTCTATGAGTATATTAAAAATAAATTTTGTTGCAATGAA
This sequence comes from Oligia fasciuncula, assembly GCA_963082905.1. Lineage (NCBI taxonomy): Eukaryota > Metazoa > Arthropoda > Insecta > Lepidoptera > Noctuidae > Oligia > Oligia fasciuncula. Next base: position 2,012,875 of record OY720392.1, on the reverse strand, counting down.
AACTTTTGAGAATAATTAAAATTACTAAATAGAACCGTAGTCGGTAAAAAACGGTAATTTGAAAGTAAGTGCTTGAATCTTCAATTAAAGTTCTTGAATTTTATTTCGCACAATCTGCACGAAACTTCTGCTCTCAGCACAAAACGCACTCAAAACCAATATTCTCACAGGAAAAAACCCAACAATGACCACCACACTTCAGCGGGACAAATGTCGGAAAAATTAATAAAAAAACAATACGAGCTCTCCTGAAACCACTGAGCCGTTATCTCTTACAATTATAGAACATTTTTATTCATTTATTTTGATCAATTCAAGTCAAGCACCTATCGCATTGCACGGGTTGAAAACTTTACCACTTTATTTTACACATCAGCAAATCCTTTCTTAACTTTATCCCGATAGACGGAAGGGTCACATTGCAGATATCGAGGGGCAAATATATGTTCGTATGGGGTGTGTAAGTGGTTATTGGAAAAATGGCTTTTGAAGAACTCTTAAAATATTGGTCGAGAGGTTCTCATTGCAAGACGACACGATTTCGGTATTACTGTAGAACAAAAGAGGTATTGTTTAATAGTTTTGTTTGTGGGAATTATTTACAGGAGTGGGTTTATTTGCGGAATGGACCAAATTAATAAATAACTATCTAAAAATGTACAATAAAGGAAAAATGTTTTAAAACAGCTATAGAATTTAAAATAGCAACATTCTTAGAAGATACAAAATTTGGACTATATAGACTCCGATATCCACAAATCCGTAAACATAGTGAGAATGGACGACTCATAAAATATATCTAGTAAACAACATGCGCCTGATGTTGTGGTATTTTATGAGAATAATATTATTATGACAGTGAGTGGGTGTTATGATAACGTAGAGTCTTCGAGAAAAAAGTTTGGTTTGTGGGCGACTCATGCCTGGATAGACTAACAAACAATTTTAAGGTAAATGTGAAAGAAAAATAAGTACAATAAGTAAACGACTCTTGAGAGCTTTAAAATGATAATAGAAGAAGCGATGAAACAGATTTCAAAATCCAAAGGTACCAACGTACCTCCGATGAATTTGATTCGTGTGATTCAAATAAATGCTGATTAATATAAAACCCTTCACACTTTCACAGCCTTGAAAGCCGTTTTTGTTTTTTCACATTTAAGAAGAAGTGCATCAATAAGTGAACTGTATAAACCGCAGAAACGCGACGGCATAAGAAATAATTCGTAAGTATAGCAAATCATCATAACAGTGCTACAATTTTACTCAAGGCTTTCCACGCCCTCAACGTACATTTCACAATATAAACACAAGGTATATCACATCCAGTATATAAAATCAGTATCAAAACAGCTCCCAGCACAGTAGATATTAATAAGGTATATATTTTACGGCAGCGAACATTCAAGGGTGTCGGATTTTCTCGCTATCTCCAGCGGCCGTGGTTTGACCGACATATTCTTAGCGCTTGCCTTACGAACCCTGGCACAGAAGTGTAGAGTCGGCTGAACCTTTATTTTTTTATGGTATACAGTTACCTATTACATCATGTGTCATTGTCTAAAGAGACAAAAAACGGCACACACTTTGACGAAACGCAACTTTGACTGAAAATAGTGTTGACGAAGTACAATTTTGACGAAAACGACTTATGCCCAAACACCCTTGACCAACCGCCCCGAACTCCTCAGACTATAATGATCAAACAAACAAAATTACCTACATTCAATTGTTTCTATCTACCTGTAAAGTGGTGCATTTAATAACTGTTGACAGTCTATACAAAAATCCTGAATTCAATCCAATTCTTAGTATTTAGAAGGTCGGATAAAGCTCGTACCGCTAAAAAAGACCACTTTGTAACATCAATACAGTCTTTAAAACCAAAGTAAAGTTAGACAAATTCATTAGACTTAGCAGTTCTAAAAAAAATATGGTCGATCCGGGAGCGTTTCCATTCGTTTCTTGTTCAAAAAGAACGAATATATTTTTACGATTGCCACGCCATCACACTCAATCCGATGAGTTAGTGTCGCAGAGCGCGCGCGACATACGCTGTTCTATATTCAAATTGAACGGCGCGCCGAGACCGTCGCCATTTTGTCGTCGTCACCCGAATAAGATGGCGGACGGTAAGAGGCTTAGAGGAAATGTGGTCGGTATGTTTATTGAGGGCTTTTCAAGTATAATATTTAAAATAAATTGTGTTACAGAGAAAGTTGAAATCTCTTGGTTGAATTAACATGGTTATTTCTGGTCCTTGCGTCTTTATTTAACTTTTCGCTGATTTCAAGCGTCAAGATACAGTTTCAGTTATTCGAGGGTAGGAAAAGATCATAGCGGCTTTTAATATCACAGTACTTAGCATAAATATTCCTCTGTACAAAAATCGTAGCTCCATAATAAATCAGAGGGGCCAATCCCGTCATTTTAAGAACGTTCACAGTCTGATCTTAGTCAAAATCTGTCAAAAATACCTCCAGTTTCCATTTTTGGAAACTTTTTGACCTTGATTGTCGCTGAGATGAGATAGCAATTAGATTTTGTACGTTTTTAATTACGGAAATTCGTCTTCTGGTGTCAACATGATGCACCTGAAACATCAGGGTTGTCCTACACAATATGATGTCATACATTATGAGTTGAATATACAAAAGTACCTCGGGGATAGACGATTTGCCGACCCCAATGTTCTCTCTCTAGTTAAGGTATGCCCGTTAGATTACACTAGGAGCATAATTGAATTAGAATCCCGTTCTTCAAAGAAGGTGCAAAATTATGAAATGCTTTTGCCTATCTTTTTTAATGAATGAAAAAACGGAACCCTTTTAGGATCACTAGTGTGTCTGTCTGTCTCTCTGTCACAGCTAGTTTGCTCCAAATCTACTGGAACAATTAAGTTGAAACTTGTTAAAAAATTTGTGGTGAAAATTGACTATCTCCGAAACTACTGAACCAATATTTCTTTACTTATAGATTACAGAAAAACCTGGAAGAAGTCTATGGTCTTAAAATGACATGGTAAATGCTCTCAATATTGTACAAACACACATTTGCAGTTGGTTTTTCAATTACTATGTTACGTTTTTCTTGGGATAAATTATCGTGTTATAAATGGAACACAGTAGATAACATAGTCATCGTAAATGCCCAGTTTTTTAAAGACCATTTAGTCAAGAAGCCTTTTTATTGTTCTTAAATCTTCATCATTAGCTTACAACAGTCCACTGATGGGCATAGGCGTTTCCAATTGCACGCCATTTAGCTCGATTCTCGGCAACTCTCATCCAGCTGCTACCCTACGAAGATCGGTGCTCCCCCTAGCCTGGTGCGTCCTACCTTACGTTTGCCGATTCGCGATCTCCACACAAGAACACGTCTACCCCAACGGTCATCGGTTCTGCGGCTAATATGACCGGCCCATTGCCATTTCAGTTTGCTCTGTGAGCTATGTCGACAGCTTTGGTTCTCTGCCGGATCACCTCATTCCGGATTCTATCCCTCAGAGAGACTCCAAGCATAGTGCGTTCCATAGCTCTATTTTATTTCGTCACATCTATTTTATTTCATCATAAATATTATTGACAATTTTGAACAGGTGTCTAAATAATAGTGTACTGTAAAAATAAACATATTCGAAACGAAAAATCACAAATTAAATAGTGCCGAATGCACCAAACGTTAACGAGCATGTCACGAAGGGCGCTAAGCAATCGCTTTGTTAAGGCAATGAAGACGTATTAGGGCTGAGGGTTACTTGTGGATGAATAATTGTAACGCTCTTTAGTATCCCGTTCCGCTCCAGTTACTAAATTGAATTATGAAAAAATATTTTGATATCTGTAACTTTTTTGTTTCCAGTTCTGAACTCTGTCAATATGGTGTTCACTAAAACCACTAAATACCCCGCTTGAGGTTTAGAGTAAAACCACCGAGTTATCAGGAAGCACACAACAACTTAAAAAAGGAACGTCTAGTCGCTACAGGGGACAAAGCAGGATTCTCTTGAGAGGCTATCATTGAGTTGTGTGCTACATTTAATAGTATACCACATCAGAAAACGAGAGTCCACGTCTAATCTTTTCGATACCTACCTTACACAAAAATAAATCTGGAAACTGAACAATTCATTCGTGTGAGTTTTAAAAGCCCCATTATAATAGCACCTGATTCCAGTCTTACCAAGGGGTAGTAGTAACCATCAACTGGGTTGTGGAGGTCAGGTAGGCAGTCGCTCCATGTAAAATACTGGTACTCAGCTGCATCCTGTTGGGAAAAAGCTAGGCAATGATGATATAACCTACACCAGATTTTGGATTGTTAAAACAATTCTGCTTCCATCGCTTCCTTCTCCTACAATCGACCAAATATCCAGGAATCCATCAAAGAACATTTCAGTGCCCACAAAAACAATTACCATTAAATCATTACAATTTTTGGACATCCCTAACCGTGCGTTCAACGTGACAATGGCCCGACTGAATAGTTATCTGTTTAAACCTGGATTAGCACTCGATAAACCATGATTAATAGTCGTGCCGACGGACTGTACCGTCCGCAGCTTAACTTACAATATTTATTGAGAGTGCGAGTTTGATTTCATTTCTTGTTTTTTGTGCTTCACCTATTTTGGCGCAGCCGTGCGTGAGGCACACAATAATATATTAAGATTTTTCTGTTTTTGTGTGAATAATAAATGTATTTTTACTTATTTTTTTCCTTTCTATTCTTAATGTAAAAGAAGGTTGGGTACAAAAGAAGACAGAATCTTTTTTGTAATTTCATTGTAGATACGAGTATAGTAACTTACCGACCTTGACCGACAGTAAAAAAAATCTGATAGCTGTTCCTTAATTCCCCTTTGATACATACTGCCGCGCTATCGATAAGAGCAGTAAGTAGGTTTTGCATAGTTTTGAGTAATTGGCGCGCAAAGTTTTTGTTACACTTTTGTTATTTAGGACTTCTGTTTTTAAGTTATATTAATTGTGATGGTTGAAACGTGTAGCCTAAATAAAGCGCTTTTATATTTTTCACTCAATAAAATTGTATATATATTTGAATAGTTTTAAATAACGAAAATCCTTTTATATCTAGTGTTAGTTGAAGCAACTGACACATCAATTGCTTAGAATAATAGCAGTAAGTAGTAAGTTACTGCTGTTATTATAAGCAACTCATACTAGGTTTAGGTTATAGCTAAGGAATAAAAACAAAGTGTTAGATAAAAAACACAGAAACGTTTTTTATCTAACACTTTGTTTTTATTCCTTAGCTATATTATTAATATTTCTTTACTTACGCATTATTATTATATTAAATAACGAGGTTTCACTATCTGAGAACAATAAAATTTTAAGAAAATAAACTTTTGTACAAGTTCAAAACAGGCTTTCTTACTTTGAAAGTCTTATAAAATAATTATAAATGTTTATTGAGCTCCATTTGACTCTCGTATATTATTACAAGAAACTTAAAAAATATATAAACATGGGCAAGTTATCCATATTTCAAAGTAACAAACAAAAAAATCAGCCTTTCTACGTTCACAATTTGAGATCAAACTAAGTTAAAATATAGAATTTAAAAAATCAAAGTAAGAAATAAAATAACAAAACCTTTTTTTGGGGTGTCATGAAATAACAAAACATAAAACTATGAAGCAATACTTAATCTACTTATATCACTGACTTTATCTGAAACCGGTAAATTTAACCAAAACCCCTTTCTGTTATCCAGTCTGGCATTAATTCTAACAGTTTCTTTAAAATAGTTTTTTACAGTTTCTTCGTATATTCTGGAATTCCTCTGGGTGTCAATTTTGAACTGAATTCAGAAAATGTTCTTGATTTCAGGTACTTTAACTGTAAAAAGTCTTAACTTTGTACTTGTTCGTCAGCATGGTTAGTTTTGTATTGCAGTGTGAACTCGCCTCGATTTGCGACTAAAACCATAATATCTTTAAGGTACACTCTAGGTTGTACTTTCCTCATTTTATATTGCGAAGATAGGTCGATATAATTGTAAAAAATATAGACTTCCATTATTTTTACAAAGATTTTTCTTGAGTTAGCTTGCTGCATTGCATCAACGAAGTCGTTAAAATCATAGACCTTAATTTTTCTTTGTAAAGCCTGTTTCACCTGATGGTGAAAGCTGTCTGTGGACATAAAAGTATGACCAGGTTCAAAATACTTCAAGGTGATTGTTTTCGCGTTTATTTCATTGCTGTTAATATTAAACACCAGATAACTCAAAATAGCCCAGTTTTTATTTTGTGCAGAGCAGTTATCCATCCATAATACGATATGATCAGCATCACGTTTATGTAAAAGAAATGCATTTAATGTCGAGATAATATCTTCCTGTTTTCTTCCAGTTTGGGTCCCAATATAGTAGGCAAAATATAGTAGGCAAAATAGCTCTTAAATTAAAATAATTCTTGCATTATATCAGCGGCATTGGTATCTCGAATTAAAAAGCTGATACTTTAAGTAAATTGAACTCTCAAATTCAATTATATTTTTCTTAATTTAGTCACAGTTTAAGTTATTACTGCTTACAGTGTAAGTGATCAAGACCGAATGTGAAGTAAACCCTGCTTAATAAGAATAACCACAGAATGATGAGTTACTGCAGATATTCTAAGTATTTAAAGAAGAATAAAAACATACATTACATAAATATATCCACAGTATGTTTAGTTACTGCCGATATTCTAATAAATTTAGGCCTAATTAAAAACAAACTCTACTTATTATATCCACAGTATATTTAGTTACTGCTGTTCTCCTAGGTGATTAAGGCAAAATAAAAAACATGCTTTACTTATTATATCGACAGTATACACAGTTACTGCACATAACTTAAGTAAAAGTAAAACCTAAAGGATAGAGCTTTACTTGCTAACCCGGGGTAACTATACTTACTGTTGTTATGTTAAGGAAGATTTGTCATTAATTGGACTTACTGCCTTTATCCTTAACGAAATTTACTGGTTCCCGATAAGCTATTAAAACAGGTGTCAGCACATCTGGTAGAGCTCATTGCGCTGATTCGGGATCAATATTTAACTCATTTTGTCAAAAATGTTACTTACTGCTGATATCGCTAGCGCGGCAGCATATTCACCATTATGTAAGTCAGCTACTCGGAACCAGAATCAGGTGAAATCTGTTAAACCAATCACCCACCTATAACCTGCACCCTAATTTATAACACACTATCAATCGGAATCTGAATCATTTTGAACCAAATTTCTAATCCATTGCTTCATAGGTTCGAAAAATTTGTCTGCTCAACACGTAAATAACGCAATGAATGTTGTTAAACTGTCAAAATGAAACCGATTCCGATTGATATAATGTGTTACGCAATTACCCCGCAGGTTTTTTTCTCTTTGATTATTGCACTTTTGTAGTTTTTAGTGACTCGTTGTTCAACGATATAACTTCACACGTCTCACTTCAAGTTGATAATATTAAGTTTCTCAACAAACAACATTCATCTGCCTAGCTTTTTTCCATTGTTGGGGTTGGCATCCAGTCTTACCTGATGCACCTAATTACCAGTATTTTACATGGAGCGACTGCCTATCTGACCTCCACATCGAACATGGCATAATGCTGAGATAAGATCCTTTTTGGCTTTTTCTTGTTGTTGTTTATAAAGTATTTCTGGTAATTTTTTTAAATGCTCTTTTTACTGTTTGGTTTTCCTTTGTCCCAAATAAAATATTTTTCTTTCTTTCTCTCTTTACACGATAACACGATACCCCTTGGCAAGACAACAAACAATAACAATATGTAAAATCATAAACTTTATGACAATAATAAGTAAATTAAATTATAACTTTTATTTTGCCCCCAGTACTTCGGCGTGCGTATTCTGCTCGAAGCGCGGAAGGTTGCGGCGTGCGGCAAACAGATAGTGCCGGACCGCCGCAAAACTTCGGATTAGCGCCGCGCGGATAATTTATTGCGGCCAGCGGACATGTGCGGATATTCTTTTGCGGAGTTATTATTTAATTATTTTGGGAGTAATTAAGTAAGCGGGTCAAAGGTGTCTTGGGTTTTTTGGTTGGAAAGTTAAGCTGTCATAATTATTTATTGCATTTTTACGATAAATTCGATCAGATCAACTGCAACAAATGCTCCAAGAACTGAGCACTGCAAGCCTTGAGGTTGGACTGACGATGAATCAGTGAAAGACTGAAGTCATGACCAATGCCACGAACTATGAAGGACACAGCTCATTAGAGCCACTCGGCACCCACCCTGCACCGCCTCGTCGCACGGCGTCCACTCGTTGTTGACAAGTGGTCCACGGGTGGACGCCGCGTTATCACCAATAAACGTCGCGTGGTCAACCAGTGGACCTCGCGTCGTAACATTATCGCGTTGGCAATGCGCAGTCAACGCAATGCAAGCATGCGAGCAGCGAGTTGTCACCGAGTGGTCCACACGCCGTCCGCGCGTGTAGGGCATACGACCGAGGCGATCCGGTGACGCTACGGAGTTGATGTATATAAAAAATACTAGCCGCAGGAAGCGAGGCGGTGCGGAGTGGGTGCCGGGTGGCTCTAATGAGCTGTGACCTTTAGGTCGAGGTCGATGGGCAGGAAATACACTATGTCGACGAATATATCTACCTGGGCCAGCTAGTTTCCTTCCACAACAGACAGGACATATGACATGTGCCAAATAAATATATTTTCTTTTTCTGTCACTACAAGTTTGACACAGGGCTTGGTGATTATGTACTCATGACATCTTTACGTGTTATCTAAATCAGCTCGCGAGCGTTTTCGTACTTTTAAGCTACCTACATAGGTAGGTGCCTTCGTGTAGAAGCCACCAAGTTAGAAAACAGTCGCCTTTCCTTTGAAGGACTATACTGTATCTACTTATTTCAGCTGGCATTCGACGGAGACAAATCCATAGATGAAGGATATACTTACCCATAATATTCAATTCGCAATAGTTCAATATTCAACATGTTAATCTTAGATTGAATTACAATATCGTGTAGACGGCTCACAGTTCGCAGTCTGAGCGGTTCCTTCGCATATGTATGCAGGAGTACAGTGTGATCTAAATATCATACGAGTTTGAATAGAATGTTTATGTATACCATATAAATTACAGAAGAGCTAAGCTAATTTAGTTTAGCTTAGCTTGCATAGCTGACGCAGTTTTACAGACTTGTGTGCAGACAGCAAACTATGTACAAGTATGAAAAATTACCTGAGCTATGCGAGCTGTTGGATTTGGCTTAAACCGTATTGTGGCCGTCCTCATCACATGTGGAGGAATACGCTTTACGGTAAAAACTGACCTGAGAGAACCACTATACGTGAAAATACGACTAAGCACACTTTTGTTCTCCTAAGCGAAGAATGGGAAGTCTTCTTCCGTCTCTGGTCCCGTTATTTGAGGTCGGATCACCTTACTTTTCTGCGCCAAGTTATTCTATCTTGGACTGTCGGTTCGGCCAATTGGGCTTTCTTGAGGTCCCTTTTTATATTTGACCACGAGGTCAATAGTGGGTGGCCTTCTGCATTTCCTTTTTTGTAGGAATATTATTTTGTACAAACAGCTTATTATTCTAAGGGCTGATTTATCCATCGCCAGATAACTTTTTATTCGCGGAATAAAATTGACGTTTGACAGTTCTTGTATGAAATAACTGTCAAAATTTCAAAATTATTCTTCGAATAAAGTTATCAGTTGATTGAATAATCAGCCCTTAATCAAAAATAATTTATTCAAATTAGATGAGAATCAGCACTTTTCGAACGTCAAAATTACAAAAGACAGTCCCCCAAAACGCCCGCCCTTCACCCCTTCCTAGTGCTTTCGCTGGGAAGAAGAAGAAAAAAATACACGTAGTACTTATAGCAGAAGCTCACGAACCCAATCATCCTGTATATCACAAGACACAGATACACCGGTTTATGTAAACTCAGCCGGTGGGAGCCACATGTCGACCCACACCTGACGGTCCAACACACCCTGTATAATCCTAGTCTTAATTAAACATAGTGTTAATCTGTTTCTGTTGAAGATTAGATGAATAGGTAATCATTTTTTTGTATTTATAGCTTAGGTAATCAACATTTTCAATAAGAACTTATTAGTACGGTAGGTATTGGAATGGTCCTGAAATTTTGTGCAATGTCCTTTAAAGTGGCCTCCAAAAGTTAGTTGACATTTTTCCACTTTGCCCATGGCAAGTGGTCCTTTTTCTCTTCTTTTTAAAATATAAAAAAAATGCTAATGGCCAAACAGTGGTTATACCTTTGCATTCTAACTAAACCATTAAAATAAAAATTCAATTCTCAAAAACACATTACACATAGGTATCTGACCACCAAAAATCAGAACCGATTGAAACCACCATTCATTACAGCTCGATCGCGCAAATGTTCTCATATCGATATGAAATCGAATTAAAATCGTTATTGAATTTGTAAGTATCGAGTTCGTTGTCCAATGGAGCGTGGTTAATGGTAGTATTATACGAATGTGTGGAACAACTGTTCGGAAGTGAAGGAAATATTGACGAGTACTCGCAATGGATTTCCTGATTGAATTGGATCGAGTGTCTTCGATTTTGTTACGATTGGATATTTTGGATAGGTAGCTACAGAAGCTATGTGGCTTTTAAAAAGTGTGTTTACGTGAATAATAATGGATGTTGGATTAGTGTTCCAAACGATTATTTGTTTTTTAAACTTAATGAATAAATAACCAGTGCTAAAAATTATGATGATAAAAGTTATTGTTATTGTTTTGTTAAGTACTATTTGTTGTACTCGGACGCTTTTAACGCGTACCTACGTCTTTTTTTATTTTTTACATCATGTTTGTAAAATATAATTTATTATGAGTGTCCATGGAGTTTCTTGACCGCTCTTCTCCATAGGTTACGCTTTGGAATGATCAACTAGCTTCATATTTTCTGACTGTATGACTTCTTGACAATTCAAAAGTGCCTGTTAATGGTTTAATTTAAATAAATGCTTTGAGTTTGAGTATTATATTGTTAAGGTGATGTTCTTCAGTAAGATCAGGTGCGTATAGTACCTACCTACTCGCAACCTGCTGAACTGGCGTGCGAGTATGGCCAGATGTATGAACGTAAACGAGGAAAAAGGAGTAAGGATGTAAGGATCGCAGCAGGTGTTTTGTAGTTTCTGCCTGCATGGGATGAATGCATGAGTTTATGCTATGGTATGTCTTAAAGCAAAAATAACTTGAAATAGTACAAGTTAAATTTTTTCAATCGCTTAGGTTTGGTTCAGCAATTTCCATCTCTATCTGTTGAGAGCTAGTTCCTTTTCCTCATCATAATAGATTTTTTGACGTGACAACGTCTTAAATTAGGTTGCGACTGGGAGTCACTTATGAAAAAGTGTAACGCTCGGTAACGTTACGATGAGTCACCGAACGAGAGAGAGGCCCGCCGAATGCCTTGCGTCTCTCTCCCACTCAACTATGATCGGATGATCGGTCGTTGTCACGTAAAATCTTCGCCCGTAAAACCGACTTTACAGGCAACCATATTTTTTTTTTTCTGTATGCTGAGCGTCAGTCGTCTATATTTCTGGTCCTCTGGAACATTGTCTTGGATTCACCAGGTGTTGTAGAGCACTATTTCTCTGTTGATGCGAAAGCATATATAGCAGTCAATGCCGTAGGATATATGTTTAAATGTCCTGTAAAATATCATTAAAAGCTTTAATCAGTGGTTGCGGTATATTAGTTAAACACTTAAATAAAAATCTATTTGTTCCGAAACAAATCATACAAAAAAACCCTTTGCTCGAATAAATCATATTTATAAAAAGTGCCTATCGGTTCATTTGGACCAGCGCATGCCGCTAAACGTGATCAAATCTAACAAAACATAAATTTTAATTTAGAAACGTAGGGTGTAAACCCTTTGTGTTTCAAAAATCAAGCGGTGTAAGCGACAACAGATCAAGCAAGCTAGTAATGACGAAGTAATTGATAGTATTGCTTATTTGCAGTTCCATTGAAGGTTTAAACAGACGAATTGTTAGAAATAGCTTACTGACCAAGCAATGGAACTGTAATGGGTCTATATGGACGCTCTTATTGCTACGATAGTCGTAGCAGGCAACGTCCGAAGGTTGTGAGTTTTAAACATTTTCAAGCGACGAATCCGCTTCAAGCGCTGTTTTTACAAAAAAGAGTTTAATAGAATTTGGCGTATCTTACTAATGGAACGGTTGGCGTAATGAAATAAGGTATTTCTGCTCGTAATGGAGAATGTTCGAGACGATTTATTAAAAAATCGCTCGTTTTTCAATATGCGGCTGTGATTCTGAATCTGTTGCTTTATTTTTGTTCGTGTTCGATTTTAGCTGTTCTAATTGAGAAGGGAATTCTGATTGCTAATTGCAAAAGTTAAGTGTCACTGCTAATGCAAAATGTTCGTGAATTATTTTTGGTACATTAATTATTTTGAGATTGGGTAGGTAATGATAAAGTAAGTGCACGAAAACCCAATGAACAATGTTTTCTTTAGGCAAGCTTTAATTTACTTTAAATTCTCGAAACAATTTTTTGACCTTTTCAAATAGGTATTGCAATTCTTGCAAAGAACCGCCACATTTTCTTTAAAGAAAAGAAAAGAAAACCTCGCCAAAAGCGAATCACCGAAACAATAAAATTAAGCATTATAAAAACACCTCGACCGAATTATCTTAATCTGCTTCCATATACCAACTGTCAAGTTAAAAAAAGAAAAAAAAACCTAAAGCTTTATCGCCAATCTCAACGAACAAAGGGGGGAAGATACTTAGCATAATGAGTGACATTCCACGCACCGTTTAGAGAGAACGAGAGGGATAGATACAGGATTATGTTAGCAAGAAAAGGACGGGTAGAGATTTAGAGAGAACCATATCGCAATCTTGTTTCTGGGCCATTTCCTTTAATTAGTACAGGACAGCAGGATTGCTACATTGTGCTGAGTTACTGCCGGATGCGACTGGTTAACGTGTGAAGGGTTGAACGATTTTTTATTTAGTAGGGTTATGTAAGTGAAGATTATAAAGAAAGATTTGTAAGTGGACATGAAAGCTGTGATGTAGAAAACAAAAGAAGGTGCACTGAAGATATAATTATAGATGAACTGAAAACAAAAACTAAAAGAAATGAGCAATGAATTTAAATAATGGAAAACCAAGAGTAACGATCAAGAAACTATACTGAAATTAATCAAAGAACAGGCTTTAGACGCTGAAGTCAAATTAAAATAAAAAGGTACCTCTAAAGTTTTCGATGAATATTGCCTTAAAGCTTTGATTATTTCAATATTTCGATCTGTCTTCCTCCATTCATATTCACCCAGACTTAATACGTATCTCAGCCATGATTCATTGGCTCTCAGTTCATTGGAGACAGAATGCTGATGTGTCATGTGAATGTGTATGCGAAGCTGTTATAGGCTTATTTATGTGATGTACCAGCCATGTGGACCCTAACGTGATATACTATTTGACTAGTCTGTTCATCACTTTGCTTTCAAGATTTCCAAAGCCACATAAATACCATAGGAAATTTAAGTGAAATATCGAAGAATTTTGATTTTTATTTGCTTCAATTAAGAAATTATTTTTGACTAAGATACGTTTTAAGACTCCCGCAGATAGGCGCGAGGCAACTCTAACTCTAAAAAATGTCTATGAAAACTTCACAGAAATTACTCTAGGTACACAGAATCGCGTCGCACCGTCTCGTCGCGTCAAGCCAGTCAGCGGAAGCCCTTCAAAAATTGGTTTCAATTAAATGATTCATTCCTCCAAGAGCCTGATCTAGACTGGTGTTACCAATATTTAGTCCACACTGATTTCTTTATTTGTTGCTAATTCATATTATCTATGAATTCTATTAAGATTCGAGGTTAAAGTATCTATTTTTTCCTCATCTGCTTTAGTTTTTTCTTTGCTTGTTGTGAGTCCCTTTTATTCCCAAATCTGCATGAATTTAAATTAAATCTGCCTTGCTCTAAACAATACAGGTCTTTTGTACACGCAGTATCTATCACAGACGATATGTCCCAACATTTTCAACCACCATTAATATTATTAAACAAAGACAACCCGTTTACAACTGCACGGTTAGCGAGAATCTTTCCATCGAATTAACCCTACAAAACCGACTGTGGGTCATAACGACCGCACAGAGAGGGCGACGCGGTTGTTACATTAAATTGAGACATTTAACATTGAGAGCCTTTTGTGTTAATGGTTAACACGGATGACACCGTGCTTGATAAATACGGAACTGTGTCTAAAGGATATGGATGGGTTGAAATGTGAGCCAAATCACCGTTAAGGTTTTAATGATAAATGATAAATGATAAATGATTTTTATTTCTGTAAGTAGGTTTGTACAAACACTTTTACACGTCAATCATATTTTTTTTTTAAACTAGATGAGGTCGGCGTTTCCTAACTGACTATTCTGAGAAGAAAGGCCGAAACAAACTCAGAAGTCACAGTCTCTTTTAAAGTCCAGACAAAATCTTGGTCAGATCGTGTGAAGACCATGTAGATTGGTGTCTGAAATGGTCTTTTGAGGAAAGAACCACACAGATTGAGCGGACCTGTCCAATCAGTGCACGCATTTGTCAAAAATCGTGCAGCTCAACTCAGAACTTGAGGAGCTCAACGATTCGACGAACAATACCAAAGACAGGACATTTGGGTAGGCCGCATAAACTACTCAAACTGCCAGATCATGATTAAAACTAAGAAGGAGAAAAAAAAAAGAAGAAATGACCCACATAGTCCTCACATTCACAATAATTAAATAAAAAAAAAAAAAAAAAAAAAAATTACTTACAAAGTAAATATTCATGTCATTGTCTAAATAAAATTCATCAATGTCAATGTGTATATAAAAAATCCGGACATAATCTTTGAGGACCATGTAGATTAGTGTCTGAAATGGTCTTTTGAGGAAAGAACCACACAGATTGAGCGGACCTGTCCAGTCAGTGCACGCATTTGTCAGTAACCGTGCAGCTCAACTCAGAACTTAAGGAGCTCAACGATTCGACGAACAATACCAAAGACAGGACATTTGGGTAGGCCGCATAAACTACTCAAACTGCCAGATCATGATTAAAACGAAGAGAGAAAAAAACAAAAAATTACCCACATAGTCCTCACATTCACAATAATTAAAATCATATAATACTTTATACAGTAAATGTACATGTCATTATTTAAGTAAATAGATACTTAAAAAAAAAAAAAGAAAATTATTAAAGTGTAAATTAGAAAAATAAAAACAACATTCTAAACCTATTGGAGCAGCTCAATCCCAAGCCTTTTTGTCCTCAATATAGTCTTTTACAGTATAATAGGCTTTCGTTATTTGATACATGTCAAATCGTGTTGGCCCTGACATGCTAAGCGGACATATTACAATAGTAACTAATTTAGCTGTTCTTGACGCTGCTTTTGTCATATTTTGACGTACTTAATTCAAATAAGTTTAAAAGACAGCGTTTGTTTTTTTTAAGTACCTAATATGTTGGTATAGTTTGCATAATAATTATGTTTTAGCTTTATTAATCATGGAATTCACAATGATACGAAAAAACAAGTGTAAAAAAAATACAGACGAATAAACAGATTCAAAGCAATGAGCATCATTCAACACCAACTTGGCAATAACCAAAAAACTTGGCGCCAAAAACTGCAGAATTAATTAACTCAGTTCTATCAATATGCTCTCACATTACTTGGCAGAGTTCAGAGTCTTGGCTGGAGGAGGGAGAAAATCAACAAAAAATAGTTCATAAATCATAGCGGGCAGACGGGCGGGCAGAGGATTCTGAATACGTAATGAGCTACCATTCATTTGAGGGTTACCGGCCACATTTTTATCGTTTCGTATGGATTTTTTCGCGATTTGTGAAAAATATTACGTGTTTTGGCAGTTCTACGCTGTGATGGCTACCTAAGGTACTAATCTTATTTTGGTGAAGGGTATAACTCCGTTCTTGGCTACATTAAATTAGTTATCTGTGCGAAGTCATTAAGAAAATTATTGAAAAAGCAATAAGTTAATAAAAAGTACTGGACTGGACGTATTCTTTTTCGTGTTTTCATTTTGGGTATAGTCAACAGCAAAAGTAGATGATCAAAATTAGAAATTCAATACTAATTAACGGAGTTCGCGTCAGAACTGTATGGCAGAGCTGTTGCTGTTGTTGTTGTTAAGCTGTGTGCAGAGACTGTGTGGCTGTGTGGCAGAGTTCTGACGCGAACTCCGTTCATTAGTATAGAATTTCTGATTTTGATCATCTACTTTTGCTGTTGACTGTACTTTCCCTGCACTGCAAAATTTTGTAAAACAAGTGAACGGATATGTGTGCCACATATGGCTCTATACGGTCCGCATTAATTGACACTGTAAAAATGTTTTACAGTGTCAAATGTCGTTACGGTTTTCTAGAGAAAAAAAAAGCGGTGACCGCACATAACGGTCACAGTGACGGTTGTCATGAAAATGATGACAGCGGCAAAGATTTAAATTGTTAGATACGCCTTACCGCGGATAGTCGCGTTTCTGTTTCGTTTAGACACCTCTGACACACAATGACGCAGTGACTTGACTTGATTGTCATGAAAATACATATAATAATGTGTGAGCTCACTCTTCTCAGTATGGATACTTTTCGGGTGACTAAGTACGATGAAGGCAAATCTAGCGATTTAAATCTTTGGGCAGTTTGACTTTAAAGTGTCAAAAACGCTCTCTAGGAAAACACACTAACTTACTTTCATAAATAACGTTTCAGTGACGTCATTCACCGGTAAATTGCGGACGCTATGTGGGCGGTCACCGCTCTTCTAAGAAGCTTTGCAGTTCTTGAAGTTTAAAACTCAACACAATCACGGAACAATGAGTGTCACTAAATCAGCTTCCTTTCATCTTCATTTACTCCACCATCTCAACGAACACTGTAAGCAGGTAAACATTCTAATTACAAATTATCAACAAAAGAAACCTCCACTACCCTCCTTTCCTGTACAATGGGGAGCACTTATTCACGCGGCGTTTCCTGCCCTGTGTTCAGAGGCATTGTATTTTTCCCTGGGAACTTTTTCTCTTCATTTGTTTCCCTTTTTTTCAGCTTCAGGATTTCTTGAACCCATATTTCACGCTCATATTGTCCCCAATTTGCATCTAGACTCTGGAGTTTGTTTTTTTTTTGCTTTTTAAAGGTAAAATTTTTTAAGGCTTTTTTGTTCGTGGTTTTTTACTGAGTTCTTTTGTTTGAAAGAGATTATATTTTGTAGTGGCTAACAAGTTTTTTCTTCATATTTCTGTTTCATTAGACATCATATTACCATATAGTTAATTTTCTAAAATAACAAAATAAATAAATTTGAATAACAAACATTAAAAAACTCCTTCATGTCGTTTATTGTTTTGCAAAAATCGTAAATTTTGGAGAACAATGTGTCAAACGAAGGTCGGAATAGCTCAGGGTAGCCTAGCCTTATGTCAAAGCTCATCCTACAGAGAATTCTGCTGATCCCCAAAACCCAGCATGACACATAAGCAACTATCCCTAAACACCACATATGCCTAAGTGGGTCGTCATAATTAAAAGCTGCACTCGACTTGGGGTAACGTAATGCAATTACAGCTGAATTTTTCGCGACATATGGCGGTAGATGCGCTTGCGATGTAGGGTGGAGCGCTTTCTAAACGACGATGAACGAACGAGTGGAGTATTTTGAAGTTTAAGGGTTTTTTGATATTGATTTTATGTTTTTTGAATGTTTGGGGTTTAATTTGCCGCAAACGCTTGCCAGATGAGAAATGAAATACTTTTGGAAAACATTAAACATATCATCAAATACTTCAACACTTAGAACAAAGTTTATATTTAAATATATCATAAGGGCCAAACTCCAAATATCATGTAACATGAGGCCAAATGATACAGAATTTAAATTCAAAATATTTAATTTCACATAAACCTACATGGGCACTTATGAAACGTCAGATGCCAGGCGCAAGGTTCCAATTAGAAAAGTTTCGTATAGAAAAGAGCCCACGGTTTCTCATTTAAAAATAATAGCATATCCTAACTGAATAGGTAACAATCTCCACAAACCACAAATACCTACTTCTTTTGTTTTGAGCAACGTGAATAACGGAAGTAATGTCGTTGATGTAGCTTAAGTTGGTCTCTCAATATCCCAAAAACGCGTACAGAAACATAAGGAATAATCCCTACATCAAAAACTACAATTGCAACAGCTACCACTATCATTTGACGATATTAAAAGCTCTACTCCATTTTCATTAGCGTAGGGCGTCGTCCCTAGAGCCTTTAAGCCCAAAGGTACATATGGCGTGTAAATGCTCTTCGTATTGAGTAGCAGCCCTTCAATGGAGGCCCTAAAAAATATTGATGCGGTTGCAAATTGTTGTACAATGTTATTGTGGATTTTTCGAAGTGTGTACTGTGTGCGGTTATAAGGGTGCACATCGTGGTTTAGTAGAGAAAGTCTCATTGTTCAACTGTTCAAGATAGTTTTCTGGTTTCATTTGGGAAAATCTAACAAATTCTACAAAAGACTTTGAGGAAAAGTTGTTTTTATATTTCATTTAGTACATCTACCTCCAATATACCAAAGTAGAACTAAGTATCTTGAAAAACATAACTAGCTTGAAAATGTTGTCTCTTTTACAAGCTTATTTTTTAACAAAACTACAATGAACAGACAACAAAAAGTTCAATCAATGATAGAAAGCTATTCTTTCATTCCACAATTTTGGCATCAACAGCAAATCTAAACAAAGCACAGATTTTTATCTCCTAACCAATCTATATTATTACTATTTTAAAACTGATATAGTAAATATCTACCAAAATCGATGTAGTAGGTGGATCCACAAAACCAAAACAATAACAGCCAAACCTAAAGCATTCATCTGGACTACTTCAAACCCGAGCTCCGATTGCAATGATAACTGCCCGGGGGGGATGCACTGCGACCATTATACTTATTGTGATCAAATGGCAGTACACCAGCGCATATGTTGTGTGATCGTAACGTATAGAATAGGCGGTTAAATGATTTTGATACTTTGTTTTGACGAAAATTTTAAATCTAATATCAGTAGGTTCTCTATGCATTCCACCACCATACCATACTGCGATCGCCAACCCGCCTGCCAAGCGTGGCGATTATGGCAAACCCCCCCCCCCTTTTGGGGGAGGCCTATGTCCAGCAGTGGACGTCTTTCGGCTGAAATGATGATGAGGATGATCAGTAGGTAGTAAAAGTGCAACTGCTACTTACAACAATATGTAAAATCTAATACTATACGAGTATATTATACCACTATACATTGTAGTTCTAAACATAGATGTATTTTATTTGAAGTAAATCTCAGTCGATGGCCATTTTAATGACATGTTATTTTAAAAAAACTTAATTGATGACTTATGCTAGATTTTTTCTGGTAAATATTATGAAGGTATGACCAATCAGGAATATTTATCACCCATTCCAGCTCCACGCACAATGAGATTTGCTGAATGAATTTATGAATTTGAATTTTGTTGATAACTGCAAGTATCAAAATCATTCTTTGTCACTGCTTCACTATTGTCAGGGCATACAATATGCATTATTGCGGCACATTGTCCAAAATGTTGTTTATTTGCGCAAGCGCACCGTAACGTTACTACTCGACGAGTGGGTACATTATCATTCATGTTGATAATTATTATAATTGATGGTTTTCGTCTGTTGATAGATGGAGACTAACGTTCTGCAAGCAAGTTCGTTTCTGTATTGAGATGGTCGCTTTTATTAACATTGATTTTGTTCTCAGACCATCGGTAAACTACAAGTATTGCACAACCTACGGGATGCAAGTTAGGAATAGGTATTTCGTCATCATCATTTGCCTAGCCTTTTTCCCAACTATGTTGGGGTCGGCTTCCAGTTAATCGGATGCAGCTGAATAACAGTCTTTTAGATGGAGCGACTGCCTATCTGACCTCCACAACCCAGTTACTGGGTAATAAGATACCCCTTGGTAAGACTGGTTATCAAACTTTTGGACATCTGACGTCCCGTAATGATTGCCAAAGATCCAGGAATGACAACCGGGACCAATGGCTTAACATGCTTTCCGAGTCACGGAGGGGTCTTGATGTATAAAAATGGTCACCCATCCACGGACCAATCGCGGCAAGCGTAGCTTAAACTGATCAATCGATCCTTGCAGCTGTTATTATTTAGCCACAAGCCCATCAGGAATAGGTATTTTGTGTTTAAATGTAGGTAATAGAAACAAAAAATAAATATAGTAGGTACTTGATAACTCATCATCACGTCACGTCGATGCTGTTTAACAGCATCAACATAACAAAAAATACGTAATTATGTTGCCTAGATGTAGTAATGCAGCAGTCATACAAGACACTGCAGATCAAATAAACAAAATGCATTTGTTTAACAAGTTTCTATTACCATCCATCATACATTCATATTTATCGATCGCCCAGATTTTAAGGTCAACGCTAAACGAAACTCTTGAAATACGTATTTAACGTGTCCCATATGGTAATGGGGTACCGCCATGGGGGCGTATTGTCCAAGTCGGCTTTTACACCATATGGTCCATATGGTCCAAAAATTCATAAACAAGTGCTCGCAAAATCCCGTTTTAATGTTCTGCGATCACTCATACGTTTGGTTTCAAATACCATAAAACGCAAACTTGAACTTTGTTGATATGTGATAAAGTTGAAAATAGTTTTGAAACTAATGCAGATTTGATTAATGAAATGCGTTTTTCTAATATCAACCTTAACACTGAAGCAGTTAGATTCAAAATAACAGATGCAAAGCTAAACACAAATACAAAAGTATTGAGCGCAAGTTTTAAACGCGACGAAACTACTATAAACGAGCTTGTCAATGAACGTCCTTTACACAAATGTAACGCCAGGACCCATAAAAATAAAGTTCAAATTGCTTTGATAGTAACATTAAAAGAATTTCACAATTAATAGGGTGAATGATCCAAAGGCCATTGAGAGTACAAAAGGGATGATTACGTAGCAGGGCTATATTGTTGGTGATCAGGACACCATATGGCAGGTTGGTATTAGAAGCGTTCTGTATTATGGGGATTAAACTGAGCATATTTTAGTAAGCAGTACAGGTGTTGTTTTGATTTGCGAGGTCGCTATTTGCTTTGTGGATAGCACGGAATGAATTGTTATGGAATGTCACAAAAAATTCAAGTTCTATTAATTTGAATCACATTTTTTCTATTCATTGGGCAATTTAAAATTTTACCTTGTTATACGTAGGCATATTTTAATTCGTAGAGACTGCTGTCTCATAGACCAGTATGGTTGTAAGTTCTTACTAGGATATTTAGGAGTTTTCTATTTAATTTATTTCACTTTACAATGAAATCCATTACTTATCTTATTTCTACTCCTTATTTTCTAACTCTCCAAAAGAAACCAAATACAATCCCACAAAAACAAACTTATCCAAAGCCAATACTTCCACATTCACACCCACTTCATCATTGTCTGGATAGAATTGACTATGTTCCTAAGGGACGCGTCACAGACCGATCGTCCAATCGGAACAACATTAGCAGTAGCTGCTAATCTGTCGGGACCTTTCCGAGGACCGATCGCAATCAAACTTGCACATGTGAACTTTGCTCTAGCATCATCCGTCACGACTTGGAATTAATTTTGTGAAGATTTTCCTCAACGGGTTAGGCAGGGACAATTTCAGTATTTACTTCTGATATACCGCCAGTATGCTACCCATTTATCTAATAGGCAAAGGGAGTCTTTCAGTTTTATAATCATAATCTTTTTAAACGTATTGTAAGATGAAATAGCGGTAAGTATGTAGTTTAAGAACCAATATTTTCAAGTTTCAAATACAACACATTCATATTCTTCTACATCTTCATCTCAATAATATTCTGCAATGCAACGCCTGGTTAGTTTTTAAGCTAAATATAAAATCTAAACTAAAACATTTTCATAAGCCATAAATTAAAACATTTTCATATTTCGTATCCCCCTTTCGACCCTAACAACCATTTATTCAATATTCCAAATAAATAATCTTCTAATCTGTTATTTATCATAAAATAGGATTACGTTCGCGCAAAAAAGATACATTCTCAAATCCTGGGCTGCTTTCCCTCATATGACACGTGCGAGAATATCCGTGGCGTGTGCCAACAATTACTTATCAAGGAATTTCGTGGTACCTCTATTGATAAACGATTTAAGCTCAATTTATTGATATTTGACGTTATGTCGATTTACAGTATCATTATATGTTGGAGCAAACTGAAACTTGTACTGATTGTTTACCAGAAATCTTCTTTATCAATAAAACAAACATTACTTCTACAGTTTACCACTTTCTCATTCTAACAGTTAATCTATTTTTTATTAATTTAATATTATTTTTAGCCCATGCAGGACAAAGTGAGAGGCCTTGCCCTGCAGTGGGACAACAACGACCTATCTCCTTTCCACTCCTCTCTGTCAGATTCCAACCAGTTTCTTAAAGGCAAATCACAGACACACTTATATTTATTTTAAGCATAGTTCGATTTTCATTTCCAGCTAGTATATCTCAACTTTTAGAGTCCGTCCTTTATTTTCTTTATCATCATAGATCAACATAGATATGCGACAATCTTACTCGTAAATCTTCTCACAAACAGTACAAGTCGTTTTTCCTGGAGCCATTCTTCCATCAATCTTTGTAACAGGCTGACTCGTCATTGACATCTTATTAGGAGTGAACTCCGACAAATGTCCTCCGGAAGATTGGTCGGGAACGTCCGTCCGTCGAAGTCTTGTACAAATCGTTATTTCTGCGAAATAAGGCTAATGGTGTAATGTGAACTGGAAAATCGGTATTAAAATTCAGTTAAAGGTATTCCTGCACACCATTATAGTGATTAAACACGAAAATTCTTAGAACAAATCCAAAAATTTATACAAAATCAAAAAGTCTGTTTCATGTCCTTTATCCGCCGTCGGTTTTTTTTTGTCGTTTTTCGTCATTATTGTTGTTAAAGACCACGATCATGTTCGATGTTTCTATGTATTCAAACATTAGTATTGAGTATTGCTTTCTTTTTAGCACGCTATACCTTACTTCATTCTAAGGAGCCAAACATAAGAAAAATAATTTGTCCATCTTCAACTCAAAACAAGACGATGCACATGACAATTAGCTTCTAGTTAACTGTTCACGTTCTAAGCCAACCTCATGCACCTCATAAATTACCTCTTTATCTACACATTTCATAAAACATGGAAAAGTATAATTTCCAACATAATGCTGAATATATTTCGCAGCTGTATAAACCTCTGTACCATCAAAAGTATATTAAGGGAAAAACATATTATTTTCCAAAAAAATATCCTCATTTTTAGCTTACGAATCACTTTTATTGTGGCGGCGAAGACAAATGACTAGCAAGCCTGGCTGATTCTCTCTCCGTCCATCGCAAACACATTTTTTACTTGTTTCTTATCATTTTTATACAATCTGTGTACAATGGGTGAATAAAAAGCTTTATTGTTAGGATTTTTGTGTTAAAAAATTTGTAATTAATCATAAAGATGTTGAGATCTGAAAACATAATGATATGTTACGTTATTTTGATCTAGGAAACTATATAGGAGGTACTTTTACCACAGTTGAAAAAATTGTAAGAAGATGTTGGAATTCTTGTACGAATGGAAAAGCAGGTGAATTCAATTTTAATATTAATTATGTCATGGACAAAAATACTTCTTAGCATGATCTTATTTGTATTAACAATTGAATCGCTGGCTGTAATAATTTCAACAAATATTAAGACACTAACATAAGTTCAACAGCAAGGAAAACGATATTCAATGCCGGCTCACAAGAGTAGCTAATCCTATCAATATTTCTTAAAATTTTCTCATTAACGCGCTGAGCAAAATAAATGTAACAGATTTTCATTGAGAGCCAGCGAATGGCGAAAAAAATGGCTAAAATCTGACAAATGGTTTTCCTTTAACGTCTGCGCCCATCTTATTATCGTTACCCACTACCGAACAGAACTCATTTGGGTCTTCTTTTAACATTCCTATATATTACCCATCAATCGAATTTATGCCCTGTACTCTTATTTTTACGACCGATTTTACTTTGGCATTTTTTACTGTATTAGCTTCGATCGCCGTCATAGGATTTAGGTTTTTATTATTTTCTTGTTTGAGCTCAATTTTGTCTGTAGCATTCGAGTATGATATCAATTTGAGGAGAAGCGTCTGTGTTAATAGCATTATTCGCAATCTCATCTATACAGTCGGGGGTTAGGCCGACTATATGAAGTATCATTTTTTATGCGACATATAAAACATATTTATTGCAATCATAATCGTTTCAGTTTCTCCAGTGCCATGTTTGGGTGAGATAAATAGAAGATAATGGTTGGGAAACTTTTTTATTGATGAACTTAGTTTACCTATTTTTTGTTTGTTAGTGGTATTATTATGAGGACTCTATATTTCATACATCTTAAAAATAAGGCATTCATTTGTTTCTTACACTTATTTACATAAATCAATAACCGATTTTTTCGTCAAAAGTCGATCATTTGTTACATACGAATACGAATCAGAAAGTAAAGTTTTCAAAACCTATCATAAGATGATAAAGGCAATAATTTTGCTGTCCGTACACAGTGAATAGCGAAATAAACCACAGTTTTCAATATCGCGCCGCTATTGTCAAGCTGACCCTACCACAACTCAATGCGCTCTCAATTCACAGCAGTTATTATTATCTTGACCTGGTGATTGAGCTCTCCTGCTCTCTATCGTCGTAAAGCCCTCTCATTGGCCGACCGATTCCTTTCACGCCTCCCGGTCTGCGCTTATTGGTCCGTCTCGCCACGCCTTCACAGCTTCAAACGCTCTGTTAAGGGTAGTTCAAAACCCCACTTATATATTTTTCACCCTTATGTTCCTCACATTCGTATTGTGGCCGTCGGGTAGTACGCACGCGTCTTCTCTGTATCGCCGCGATATAAGTGCGAAAAGTTTCGAGTTCGTGTGCTGTTAATTAAATGACTAAACGATGACAATGGACGTTCAAAATAGCTATCAAAATTATAAAGAGACATCTCCTGATTCTAAAGAAACTAATTTAAATATTGAGAGTGCTAGAACTTCACAAATAAAACCTGAGATGCAGTCAACTGTTTTAAACCCTGGAAAAACTTCGAAGAGATCGTTTGATGTGGCATTTCTGATGATGCCGGATGAAAAGGTACGACCAAAACCACCAGAAAGGCAGTTAAGAGTATCAAAGCAGCTTTTTCACAACGAAGAGTGGGAACAGGTGCCTAAGAGGATGCCTGAAATTTACAAGCATAGTGATTACTCAAGTGATAACACGATGGACTTAAAACACCACGATGACGACCGAATCGGCGCGAACAACAACATATCCCCGAGCTTCGGGTCCGATATAAACATAGACGTCGGAACAGATGAGTACCCTGGCAAGTCTATGTATTGTAGTGACTCTGATAATTCGGAACGGTCACGGAGTCGGCCGAATTCCAATGAAAGTGCGGCGCGTCAACCGAAGTTTCTTCCAGAATATAAAAACAAAATATTCGATGACCCAACATTGATTAGCATGCAGTCAAGAGCGAGATACGAGAGGTATTCGGATAAGACAGATATGTCGCCAAAAAGTGCGTTTACAAAAGTTTCAAACTACTCAATGAGATCACCTAATTCTTCGGTCAGCCCTGACAATCTACTGTACCAGAACTCCGTAAGTCCACCGCTTTCTGCTGCCAGCCCACCGTCCAGTTCTTTCAATAAGACAGCAGCTTTTAATAATCTTCTCACACCAGCTCATCTGATAAATGGCAGCCACTTCTTCAAAGGCCAGAATGTGCCGTCGTCTTCACCAAACTATCCAGACTCAGCAATGAACCAACGATCTTCAGGATTCAATAAAAATCATATGGAGTACCAAGATAAACACGATACAAAGACACCTCAAATGTCACCAAATAAATTAAACTTTCTGCCATTTAGACCGGAGATACCGTATCTTCAAGCCGGATCATCATATCCCTTCGGGGTTCAGAACTTTCAGTCACCCAATCCAGATTTTATGAAGTTTCCTGTGCCGCCGAGGGAGAATCCTTTGATAGCTAATCCTGCTGCGGCCATCCTGAGTACACTGTTGCCTCCAACTTTGGCCGCATTTTCTCTGCCGTCGCAAAATGTTTGTGCTAAGTGCAGCATCAGCTTTCGGATGACTTCAGATCTGGTGTATCACATGCGTACTCATCACAAGAGCGAGTCGGCAATCGATCCGCACAGAAGAAAACGGGAAGAAAAATTGAAATGTCCTGTTTGCAACGAGAGTTTCCGTGAAAGGCACCACCTGACCAGACACATGACAGCACATCAGGATAAAGAAGGTGATTTAGACGAGGTGCCAGCTGGGCATAAGAAGAGCAAGCAATTTTATTCACACAATGGTAGTTCTCTCATACATAAATAAAATAATCTTCATGGACTAAGTGCCGAAACACATGAGTCGAAAACTGTTAAATGTAAATTAATGTCTTTGAAACTGCGCAACGAGAAGTGAGTCTAATAAAATTGAATGTATTAAAAAGTTAGTGTTCAATTTTGGGATGAAATTCCTTCTACTGCCGAAGGCTTAGTATGAATTATTTTGAGTGTTTCGGCGCTATTATTTGGACAAATTGTATTAAAATTAGTATGACTATAAATAGGGGAATATGTCAAGTTCGAGTCTGTTCCATTGTTTCGATAATGTTAATAATTGTTGTTATCACCTAATCTATGTGCAATATTAGTTGTTAAGTATTTATTTTGTAAATATTAGTTATAGTAGCGAATCATTAATTACAGAGTTTTAAAAGTCTACTTTGAATTTAATTTTGTTATCCTTTTCTTTTTAGTTTCACTCATGATTAATAATAGGTTACTTTTAATGGAGAATCACATAACTGCATTATATTTGGAAACAAAGTAGGTATACATAGTTATCTGAATCACAAACATACTACAATACACACAACAATACATACATTTTAACATTTTACATTTATCACTTTTCAATTAATGTTCTTGATTGTTTGTTTTATGAAACAAAACCCTTTAGAACTTCTTTATTAGGTAGGGTACTATTCATCTAATTAGATTACAACTCTCGAATAGACTCATGGGAATAATCAAACCACTATCTAACACAAAATCCAATTTTCTTTATAGCTTCCACAATTATAACAATTACTATCCTCCATACTCCCTTCAATATGACATATAGATCTGATGCATAGCTTCCCTGCCAGCATTAGACTCGCTAACAGGGCGAAGCGTAGCGAATTTATGCGTGGGGCGACAGATATAGACGTCATTGTACCCCTGTTTTGGCTGATTTGATTTAAAATAATGTTCTATTTGGTTATCTTTATGATTTTATTTCAGTTTAGGGTGAGTAGCAGTCTTCAAAGGTAACATTAATCAAGAAGTAACGGAGATAGAATAACTTTTTTCGTACTGATAGAATGATTGAAAAATTTAACATTAGAAGTGTTTTTTTAACAACATACATCCATAGGCTGCCCTTTTCCCTTAAGGGTGTAGCCAGAAACAACAGAACGCAACAACAGAATTTTTGATAATTAGCTATTTCTACAATTAAACGTCACTGCCTTTAGAGTACCTACACATTAAACGTTTAACGAGAGTTACTTTAGGTGAATGTGGTGGTGGTGAATCTGTTTTCGTTTTTGTTTGATCTCCAACATCCTCTGGGCATTTGTATCCAGCTGCGAGGAGAGAAATAAAACTGTATTTGTATGGAACCATGTAAGTCCAACGACTGGGAGACGAGACGTCTGTCGTCCTGCGGCGAGATGGGCGGACGACATTGTTGCCTTCGCGGGAAAAATCTGGATGAGGCTAGCACAGGAGCGTGGGGATCGGCACAAGAAAAGAGAGGACTGTGCCCAGTAGTGAGTGAAAGTCGGGCTGAGGATGACGATACATCAATTACAATGACTTTTCGATTATGGACGCTGTTTTCCACTTGATGCCAATTACTAGACCTTACCTCTAACAACTCTAACAACAAGGGAGGGGCCCGTGGCTAAATAATAACAGCCGCAAAGGTCGATCGATCAGGTTAAGCTACTCCTGCCACGGTTGGTCTGCGAATGGGTGACCTTCTTTACATACCGAGACATCTCCGTGCCTCGGAAAGCACGTTCAGCCGTTGGTCCCGGCTGTCATTCGTGAATCTTTGACAGTCGTTACGGGTAGTCAGAAGCCCGAAAGTCTGACAACCAGTCTTACCAAGCGGTATCGTATTACCCAGTAACTGGGTTGTGGAGGTTCAGAAAGGCAGTCGCTCCATGTAAAATACTGGTATTCAGCTGCATCCGTTTAGACTGGAAGCCGACCCCAATGGTTGGGAAAGGCTAGGCAGATGACCTCTAACAACTCAAACGGAATACTCAAATTGCTTCAGATCACACACAATACTTCTGTTCTAATTAACCTAACAGTGTACAAGTACCTACTACAGCCGAATCAGAAGAAAAATTTGAAAATTACAATTAGGCATGCAACAGTATGATAATCTTCAATAGTTTCCAACATTAGATGACAAACAAATTACACCCCATCCCATCTTTCACCCATTCCCATATCCACCCGATTAAAAGTAACATCGCATTCATAATCAATAATCAAATTCATCATCACATCAATTCACCTAATAACTCCATAGAAAAGTCACATCCCTTCTGTAGTGTTGTGGCGGAACTAAGGACCCATGACGAATTCCTTGCGAACAGTGCGATTCCCATGTGTCGTGGACGTTAGCACCAATGTAGGTTAGTCCGGTTCGTTGGTGAGACGGCCGTGGCGAATCGCTATGGGAAATTAGGACCAGATTTTGGTGATGGTAGGGCATGGGGAAACATTACGAAATTTAGTGTTTTAATTTTCTTGGATACAATTAAATTTGCAATGATAGATGAATGATTTCGGGATGCATGAAGAAGCCTCCTCGTGTAGCGCAGTTTGTTCCGCCAGTTCCTCAACTGAACCGAACGCTCGGTGCATCCTGGGCAGCCACACCAAACACCTTATTTGACTGGCCAATTCTTCCCTTGCGGTGGTAGGGCTAACGCCCGCCTGGTTTGCGACCACCCTCCCACCGGAGTCCGGCGTCAAGCAGTTGTTTCGTCGATGCGTGGGAGTTCCAGTGCCTTAGGCATCTTCTGGGCACGTTCGTTCCATCATAGACCTCATCCATCGTTTCCCATCAGGCGTGATCGAGGTCAAGAGCAGGCCCATTTAGCAATAAAAAAAAATGTTGCTGTAGGTAATGGATTCCATAAATACATCATAAAATTGTGCGATTTCAGGACAATCCACTGCTTACTTCAGGAATTATGAAACCTAGCGTTACAACTTAAAATATGGATATATACTTCCTTCAAACTTCAACCTACCAAACTACAAAACCATGTAAAAACAAAATCCTTAACTCAACTTTTATTTCGACCAACGCCCGCATAACACGAATTTCAAAAACTTGAAACAAACATGCACCGGAAAGTACATCTGTGCGTCGTAATGTGGAAACTTCTTGGTGTCCACGTAAGTGCGAAGAGGACAATATTTTTGGTGGTCTGCCGAAGCGTGAGTAATTCAATAGAAGATATTCATACTGGGGACAGAGACCGGCGCCCCTTTACACGATTGTAAGGCGTGTTGTTTTTTTAGAACAAAACGTATATTTATAAATATGTGAATAAATACAGGTTGCCTTCGATTTAGGCATGAGCTTGGTCGTCAGACGAAGGGGCAGGAAATGATGCCTATTGAGTTTTAAATCGTCTCACCGACAATACCAGGAGTAAGTAAGAGTAATGAGTGTATAATAATAATAAATATTAATCTAACGATGATACTTCAGCCACTTGAGAGGCCTGGTATATGTCGTAGAGCTTTTGTCAAAATTAACATTTTACTAGTTATTATAATAGCACGGTCTTTTGTCAATTGTCTCCATTTCGTATACATAATATCACGAACCAACTATTTGCAGTTCAATTTTCCTGGTCACATTCTGTAATGTCTCATTCAGTGAGGTCAGTAATGTCATAAGTAATGTAGCAGGCGGTTTTCATAATTTTCAAAATTCATTTTTTAAACCGAAAAAGTGGGTTCCTTTTTCGGCGTCAAAAATTACCATCTTCAGTTATGCAACCACCCTGTACATTCGGTGTTAGCAGACGCCAGCAGTAAGACGGATGGGTCGCGTAACACACAGCTACATTTGAATACGCGGTGCCCTCGCTCTAAGATATGCTAGCTTAGAACCGACTCGGTCCTTATGACCCGAACAGTTCGCGAGTTTAGTGAATGTGGACTGCCGATTGTTACCAAGAGAGTGTCTTGTTTGAACACCATTAGCACGCAAATGCATAGAGGCGGTCTTAGTGTCATGGGAATTTTCTACCAGTTAATTTTTAGTTGATGCAGAGACAAACAGCGGCAGGTTCAATATACACACATCAAAAGTGTCTAGGGATCAAGCATTTTTATGCGGATTTCTTGAGATTGAGATGTGGCTTTGTAATAAATTTATGATTTTATAAATTTATATGGATCCTTTTTGGTGCATTTCATAATTTGAATCAGGAACTGTGAATCAAATTCGAGTAAAAGATGAAAATTAGCTGTCAATATTTTCCCTATAAAAACATACAACGCATTGAAGACATTATTAGTGCTACTGTTTCCCTACTACTGATTAAAACCAACGTTATTATGGAGCGGCGACGTCATTTAAGCAGGGAAGAAATGCTCAGAGCCGTGGGAATGATAGAAGCTGGTTCCCGGCAACGTACTGTGGCTTTAGCTCTGAATACAAGTCAGAGTGTTATCAGTCGACTTTGGACACGTTACCGAAGCACTGGTACCGTGGCTGAGCGCCATGGAGGACGGTATCGCTGCACCACACGGAGACAAGACCGATACATTCAAATCTTAACTCGAAGAGCTCCAACAATAACCGCCATGATGTTAGCCGTGAGGCTTCATCACTCTTCAGGGAACTTAATTAGCGACCAAACAGTCAGAAACCGCTTGCATGAAGTGAACCTTCATTCCCGAAGACCGCTACGGGTACCACCTATAGCAATGCACAATCGTAGGATTCGATATCAATGGGCTCTTGAACACAGAAATTGGGCAGAAGAACAATGGCGTTTCGTGTGCTTTTCTGATGAGTCTCGTTTTGGTATGAGACCGGATACAAGACGTATACGACACTGGAGAACCCCTGGACGCCAACAGCGATTAAAATCCTGCCAGGAAGTCCATCCTTATAGTGGTGGAACCATCATGGTATGGGCGGGTATTTGGATCGGCGGAAGAACTGAGTTGATTTGGATCAGAGGCAACCTCAACGCTCAAATTTATGCTGAGACGATTGTATCAGACGTCATCGTTCCTCTACAAGTGCAAATCGGTCCCTTATTTCAGTTAATGCATGATAATGCACGACCGCACACCGCAAGAGTTGTAAGACAGACTCTCGCCGCAGCTAACATCAATGTCCTGCCCTGGCCTGCTCAGTCGCCAGACTTGAACCCGATTGAGCATGCATGGGATATGCTACAGAGAAGAACTCTGCCGAATATGGAGGGTATCCAGTCGCAAGAAGACCTTTTTTTGTTGTTGCAACGAACATGGGCGGCCATTCCACAGCGTGATTTGGATGAACTCATTTTGAGTATGCCAAACCGATGTTCTTGTGTTGTTAGTGTTCGCGGTAGAAACACGGATTATTAATTGTTTAAGTTACCCAATAAAATTTTAAAGAAAACTGTTATTTCAGTCTTTTTTTCGAACTTTTGTGTTAGTGGTTCAAATGTCAAAAATCCCTTTATTAGGAAAATGGCAAATTTCTTTATTAATGCAAAGGTGACTTGGTTTATCGTTACTGTGACAAACGGAAACACTTTATTTGATGAATCCTTAAAGAAAATTTTAATTAATATCAATCAGGAGAAAAGTTATTGCAAAAATATATGTTGATCCCTAGACACTTTTGATGTGTGTATGAAGTGAGTATTTTTAATCTGTAATCGGCTAGAAGGACCAACAATTTTGGATGCTATGCATTTTTTGTTGATCCTATTAATGCTAATTTGCTATGCAAATGTAATCAATGATGTAATCTTACTGAAGATTTTTTTTAAATACCTACAATGCTTAGACACACACATACCTCTTCATTGTCTTCATTTGTTGTCTTCATTGTATTATATTTATTTCTGGTAACTGAAAACAAGTGAAATTGTTATATTCCTCATGAATTCTCCAGGTAAGTAAGTTATTTGTTTGTGTTTTGAACTGGTGGAACAGAGCAATAGTTCAAAGCAGTTTAACTCCCGACCTCTCGATCGTCGGTCAGACTAAGCAAATAAAACCTAAAACTACCAACAGATGGATATAAATGACTAGACAGCTACACGAATCGTTCAAAACATTAGACCGTCATGCATAATCAATGCAAAAGCAATATTTTCCACTCAAATAGCTACACAGAATACGAAAAATAATAAATATGTATTTTGCTGAACGCATTTACAAGATTACAATATTAGCGAACACGTCCTCGCGCTGCGAACGCGTCATTACAAATGATAAATAGTCGGCACACTTCGATAATCAAATTCTAATTTCGAATCTGTTCTACCCTCGCGAATATTTTTTCGAAGCAAGGGAAAGGCGGCAGGCAGCCTGTTTTGTATTGTGAGAAGATTGTGACTTTATTAACCGTGAACGAATGGTCTCTTTAACCGATTCACCACGGAGGCCACGTGACCCGGAACCGATTATGGTTCCGTACCCGATTTGTATGTATTTGTATGTAAATTGGTGCGTGGGGTGAAGAGATAAGCGGGCGTGCTTGATAGGGATCTCTGTTATTGAATTAAGTGTTGGCATTTAGTGATTGTTTCGATGAATGTGTCTCTTCATTGGAGGATTTTGTTGTGATTATTGTGTGAGGAAAAAGAGTAATTTTTTTTATGAAGGATTTCATTGATTTCCTTCTTCCCTATTTCTATATAATCATCAGAAGCAAGAGATTACGTAAGAGGCACTAGATAGAATCTCCTATTTCACTTCGTTTAATAATTTCTAACAAAACGGACCTAAAAAGCAAGTTAGATAATTGATTTCCTAAAATTTTCTTTCGGTCCGTATTGAAGCAAACAAAATACCTTGCTAAAAATACGTATTTTGTTGTAATATTTCTTACATTACAACAATGTAACTACTCATCAGCTAAAGCTGTTCACTCTTTCAATCCTTTTACGAAATATTTTTAAAGTTAGTAACGAAAATGTAGCTTTCAACAAATATTTCGATTTTCATATTCTCTAGAACATTTACAATTTAAAATATCCTCTAATTATTCAACGGAATAGTACCAGGCTATCATAACTAAGAGGAACAATGGCAGTGAATACTTCCTACGCAGACATAGGGTGGGCAACAACGCAAGAACAGACGGAAAACATTGGACACGCTCGCCTGACCCAAGATACTGTTGTCATGTAATTGTTAGGGTAATATTGTAATGTATGGGCAGAAGACGGTGGTTGTTTACATCGAAGATAATTGTGCTATCAAAATCTGCCTAGCCTTTTCCTAAAAAAGTTGAGGTCGGCTTCCAGTCTAACCGGATGCAGCCGAATACCAATATTTTACATGGAGCGACTGCCTTTCTGACCTCCACAACCCAGTTACTGAGTAACACTATACCCCTTGGTAAGACTGGCTGTCAGACTTTTGAGCTTCTGACGACCCGTAACGACTGTCAGAGATCTAAGAATGGCAGCCGGGACCAACGGCTTAACGTTCTTTCCGAGGCACGGAGGGGCTTGGTATGTAAAGATGGTCACCAATCGTTTTTGCTAAAAAAAACCACGGACCGACGCGACCGTAGCAAGTGTAGCTTTAGGGTAATTGCGTAACACACTATCTGTAGCAATGGGTTTCATTTTGACAGTTCAACAACATTCATTGCGTTATTTAGGTACGTTGTTGAGCAGACACATTTTTCGAACATATGGAGCATACAACAAACGTGTTTTTTTCGGCGTTTTTGCCTTGTGGTACGGAACCCTTCGTGTACGAGTCCGACTCGCACTTGGCCAGTTTTTTCAAAGCCCATCTCCTAGAAAACGAATTGGAATCATCGCATCGATGTATGTAAGCACGGGAAGATACAATAGTTGAAATTCTTTTACAAGTCAAAAATGACTTAAAAGAATTTCAACCATTGTCAACTACATACAATAAAATTAAAGAATTAAAGGTGATTTTATTGTATGTTGATTTCTGAAAGTGAAAAGACAATGAAAGTGGCCAATGAAACAAAAATTATGCAAGATGCAGCTACTCTTCTTAATTGGGACAGATAATTTGTTATTCATTATAATATTCCTTTCCAAAGCAGGAACTATAACTACCGTTCCCGCCATGAAAACAAACCAATTTTTCACCCTAAACCTTAGAAGGTACACCTTCACTATCCCTCCACCTTTCCCATACACACAAGACAAAGGCTTATCGTAAATAAGAGGAACTAACGCACTTCCTTATCCGCTGTGACGAACAAACTAACAATAGAGCTAAATATTTGGGACCTTCCGTTGTACTTCATTGTACACGGCCCTTTATTCAGGCTTTTATTTGTTTTGGAACTATTTATTTACCTACAGTGTGTGTTATGCTTATGCGTGTTCCAAAAAACTGTTACTTTACCTGCAAGGAGCAAGTTGGGCCATATAGGTTTTTAAAATCATGATCAAAAAATTCTTCTAGCGATTTCAGTCAGTTTACATAACTGAGTGACCAAAATACTTCCGGCCAATATAAAGTCAGATGTATTACCCAGTTTTCACATGAAGGTATTACAGTAGCCTTGAAGAAACTGAAAGTTATTACAAAACAAAAAAAAGAAAGAACACTGCTTTAAATCTAAGCATACAACTAAGAATGTAACAAAACTGATTCACTTTTGGGTTGCTAAAAAAAACCTTGTTTTGATGACGGTCGCCTGACAAATTATATTAAAACAAAGAATAGGTACTGAAAGAAACCAAGTCTTCTCAGGTCGTTGAAAAATAACCTAAAGTATAATATTTCACATAGAATTTAATAGAATATATAATACAAATAAATTAGAATATAAAGCAGCGACTGTTTTCACTGAATTAGCAGATGGTTGGCTCTGAACGGATACTGTTGAAAATAAACCTGATTTATAACACCTTATTTACATTTTGTTGGGACTACATCTTGGAATATGGAGGCCAGAATATTTTAAAATAATAGTTTCAGAGTAATATTATATTGTTGAAATAAACAATTGTACCCAAATAACAAAGATACTTAAATAATAAAATATTTTAAATATAACAGTTACGAGTAAGATTAAACTTATCGATTCCTCGGTAAAACTTGATCATGAGAAGAATTCCAATTGTTTTATTGACAATCATAATAATGATGAAGTGATTGTAGCAGTTACTTTCAATCTTCTAGATCTGACAAATGAAATGGATACTTATAAGAATACTAGCACTTTGCCCGCGACTTCGTCCGCGTGTACTTTCCTCTAAAAATTTTAGGTTTTGGTAAGGAAGGACTGTCTCGCCACAGCTTCAGTCTTTCTTGTGACGGTTCACCAGTGAGTGGGACGACACACTTTAAAAAACTGTTTCGGCTTTTCAGCCTTTGTGGCACAGGCACAAGGATGTTGTCGTGCAAAGGGTCGTGTGTCGGAGACCATTTTGGCTCTTTCGCTGAAGCCAGTGCTCTGCGAAACACTGGAGGCGCTATTCCTGCTAGTGGATACAGCATTTCCTACGTTTATTAACCAAATGAATAAGATTTTTCATATAAACTGTATCCTAGCTTTCCCCCCCCCCCACACACAGGGGTGGAATTTCGAAAAATCGTTTAGGATGTGTTTATTACTTGACTCGAAGATTTATTGATATCAATTTTCGACTTAATCAAGCCACGCAGTAAAATCCTCCGCTGTAAAATTAACTACACCTTTTCACCCCGTTAGGGGTAGATTTTCGAAAAACCCTGATACATGTTATTCTTTATTTTTGGTCTTAAGTATAAATACCGAGTTTCGAGTTAATCGGACCGCGCGTTAAAATTTTTCCATACAAATTTTGACACCCCCCAAGCCCCTTTTAGGGGGTAGTTTAGAAAAACAAAAAGTGCCAATCTTCATAACTTACTTAGATAAGTATTCGTGCTAAGTTTCAAGTTTATTAACCAAATGAATAAGATTTTTCATATAAACTGTATCCCCGCTTTTCACCCCCACAGGGGTGGAATTTCGAAAAATCCTTTGGGATTTGCTCATTACTTGACTCGAAGATTATTTGTACCAATTTTTGAGTTAATCAAGCCACGCAGTAAAATCCTCCCCTGTAAAATTAACTACCCCTTTTCACCCCGTTAGGGGTACATTTTTGGAAAACCATGATACACGTTTTTCTCTATTTTTGGTCTTAAGTATAAATACTGAGTTTCGAGATATTCGGACTGCCCGTTAAAATTCTTCCATACAAACTTTGACACCCCCCAATCCCCTTTTAGGGGGTAGTTAAGAAAAACAAAAAATGCCAAACTTAATAATTTACTTAGATAAGTATTTGTGCTAAGTTTCAAGTTTATTAACTCAAGGAATAAGATTTTTCATACAAACGAAATCCCCCCTTTTCACCCCCTTAAAGGTTGAATTTCCAAAAACCCCTTCTTAGTGCTCCCCTACATTATAAAAGGAAGCCGTGTGCAAAATTTCACATTCGTAGACCCAGTAGTTTCGGCTGTGCGTTGATATGTCAGTCAGTCAGTCAGTCAGTCATTCATTCATTCAGTCAGTCAGTTTCTTCTTTTATATATATAGAAATAGTAATATGAATGTGGATGACTATACGAGTAGCTACCAACCCGCACTGGGCCCGCGTGGTGGATTACGGCCCAGTCCCTCTCACAGAGAGGTGGCCTGTGTCCCAGCAGTGGGAACATTATAGGCTGATTATGATACGAGTAGCGGAAGACGATGGACTGTGTGGAAGATAATACGGCTAGAAAGGGAGTGGCGACTAATATATGTATGGACTAAAAAGACATGTTGCGCTGACCCAAATTAAATTGGAATAAAGGCAGGAGAATGTTGATGTAAGGTTTATATACTTTTATCAACCGTATCAGCAAATCTTCCCTGACTGCAGATTTCTCGAACATCTAAGTATAAAATTAGGATAAAATTAGTAGCGTTTTTAAATTCCTTCTTATGCGAAAATACAGTAAAATAGTGTTAATTCATACATTATGAAATTAACCTGCCTCATTATAAAATTAGCCCACAATAACCCTACATTTGCTGGCAATTTATAAATAATGGTTTCCAAACACCAAAACAATAAAGTTGGTAACGAAATAGCGAACGGTTGACAAAACACCGCATCTATTTAGCATATGAATTAAATACGGTGAAATATGGTTTAAATTAATATGGATATATGCCGTCGCGCAGAGCTGTCGCTGGTAGGGTTCGTTTGGTACTCAATTTGATGAGAAATCTAAAACAAAAGACAGTTTTATAAATTTTTCGCATAATTGGACAAACCCTATTCTCGAAAGACTGCGACTAAATTGTGTTAAGCACTTGCAATTAGATTCAACACACGGAAATTGCGAAAATATTGAGATCCAATTTCCTTGTGTTGAATGCTGGGAACCTTCTGGGCACGTTTTTGGATGACAGTGATGCGGACGAGTACTTCGATGCCTAAGTGACTTTTTGTTTTTGTACTTATTTGTAGTTATAGTGAGTTAGTCATTTAATTTAGTTAATACCTAATGTAAATAGCAAGTTGTGTTAAATATATGAAAAATAAACTATTCAATTTCCCTGTGAAGTCTAGATGTTAACAGCATTCAACATAGAACCAATGCCTCCCCGATTTAAGATCTCAATATAAACTGGTCCTTAAGTACCTATGGTTATTAAACGAACAAAAATGTAGAATACAACTAAATACAAACAATGAAGACAGTCATTTTATATGATTTTTTGCACCCCAAATCGAGGGAAAGGAAATTTCTAATCCATTGTTATTGGTTTGAAAAATTCGTCTACCCGACAACGTAAATACGCAATGACTGTTGTTGAATGGCCGAAATGAAAGCAATTGCCATTTTAAGTGTGTTACGCAATTACCTTGCTCAACCAAAGGAACTTGGTCGACTTTACAGGTACGAATAAAATAAAGTCGTAAGTGGAACCCATCTGAAAGTAAGTCGAAAGTAATAAGCGGGCTCCCGCGACAATATTCACTGAATACATTATATTCTGTCTTGCTGTACAACTCCTGCTTAGGTAACTATAACTCTTATATGGTGTATGGTAAATATCAGAATGTGTTTGGGTTCGTGAAGAATTACTCGGAAACAGACCTAAGAAAACATTGAAGGGCCCGTGGCTAAATAATAACAGCCGCACAGGTCGACCGATCAGGTTAAGCCACGCTTGCCGTGGTTGGTCTGTGGATGGGTGACCATCTTTACATACCGAGACCCCTCCGTGCTTCGGAAAGCACGTTAAGCCGTTGGTCCCGGCTCTCATTCGTGGATCATTGACAGTCGTTGCGGCGTCAGAAGCCCGAAATTCTGACAACCAGTCTTACCAAGGGGTATCGTATTACCCAGTAACTGGGTTGTGGAGGTCAGATAGGCAGTCGCTCCGTGTAAAATATTGTTATTCAGCTGCATCTGGTTAGACCGGAAGCCGACCCCAACATAGTTGAGAAAAGGCTAGGCAAATGATGAGCTAAAGAAAACATTGTGTGGAAGGAAAAGGTAGCAATCAATGTTATAAATATCCTTGTGTAATACTATACCTTCGACAAGGTAAAACAACACCATTTTTGCTGATTGCCGTTAACATCATGTACAGTATTTTCAAACAGCTGTCTATATTTAACGTTAGTGAAGTGAAATTGTTTATTCTGTAAATATGTATGATATCAGAACCACTTTTACACGTCATATCTATCTATATAAATAAAAATCTATGTTTGTCCTCTATGCGTTCCGAAACCATTGATCAGATTGTGATGAAACTTTGGTAGGGTGTTCTGGGGACGCCCGTGTGGTTTCCTAATTATTACAAAAAGGGCAATAAATAACAAAAAAAATCTGAGGCGGTACGAATTGCGCCGGGTCAGCTAGTAAAAAATAAAATAAGCTAGATGGATTCAACATTTCCTATCTGCCTACCCCTGAGAATAAATGGCGAAACAACCTCAAGGGTCTCTCTTAAAGTCCTCCAGACATAAATCTTAGTCAGATCACAAGATCTGACTGGACTGGATTATGTCTGGACTTTGACTGGTCTTTTGAAGAAAGAACCACGCAGATTTTAAGTGGACCAGTCCTATCAGTGCAAGCATTTGTCAGTAATCGTGTAGCTCAGAACTTGAGGAGCTGAACCACTCGACGAACAATACCAAAGAAAGGACATTTGGCTAATAACATTATTAACATTACGCCAAAAAATCATGACCTGACTGTGAGCTAACGTGTAATTATTATCTAAGTAAATCAAATTATGATAAAATTTTAAGACCTTTTTCCATACCTATTGAAAGCAAACTTAATTTACTTGAAAACAAAGTGCCACTTTAAATCGAACAATCTTCCAAAAACTCCCCGGTATGAATGAGCTACAAATTCGTCGCTCCTATAAAATTGAATCTAGTGTGATCCATTAAGGTTCGATTTGAGATCGTAAATCGGATATCACATTAGCTTGATGTATGGAGTGACGTGGTGTACTTATATGTGGTGTTAAGGCGATGTGTGATTTCTTAAGAATGTGATAAAAATTGCCGATAAATAAATAAAAAAATGATGAATGATAAATGGCGGTAGTAGCGCGACCTTAATTTTAAATAAAGAAAATATATTTTCTTTACATTTACATAAAATCTTTAAAAAAATAGATTAACCCCTTTATTCATAAATTTCGCTTAAAGTTAAGTAACGATTGGCAACTGTTTAACCATTTCTTAAACATACCTTATCTGTAAGCAATGTTTTTAGATAAACTCCACTATATTTAGTTCCCAACATAGATGGGAAAAGGCTAGGCAAATGATGATGATGACGATATACCTATAACGGAACAGTAATTTTCAATTATACCTTATTTTCAATCTTTTCTTAGAATAGAATAGAAAATAGAATACTCTTTATTATGTACACCATATAAATTACAGACATAATTATAGAAACTGCACAAAGGGTGACACAATGGGCGATCTTATCGCTAAAAGCGATCTTCTTAAATAATTCTTCCGTATCGCTGACCCTTAAATAAAAATATGATTACTAGTTGTCAAACGTTCGCGATGTCGTCTGATCCATGATTTATATATTACTGAGAATGTGCTCAACTTGATTGTGTGTTTGATAGAGGACCCGTGATAGCTAATATATCGCCTTCGGGAAATAATTGCTGAGTTTTTTACACATTACTCTTAGTGAGAAAGAAAACGTTCCTTGAGACAGAGTGTTTTGCGCAATTATGTTGTTTGTCCCTTACTTTTAGGGCTATTTAATTTATGTATTTTTAAAAGATTTTACTAAACAAGGAGAAAGGTTGTGGCTCGTGTGCCTGCAGTAAACAGTTTTAACTCTTCGGCAATCTGTGTAAGAAGCTGAAAAGCAAAGAAACAGCTAGAGAAGCTACAGAAGCTAAAAAAGCTAGAGTACTGAAAAGTTCTAAGAAACACGAAATAACAGCTTTTTGCCATGTGGATAGAAGATTTACAGACGTCACATGGCCCTAAAAGTTCTTTAGCTAAATTATTCTTTGTTCTACTAAAAATGTAGAAACCTGATTTATTATCTTCGAAAAGCAGCTTCAGCTCAATGGGTTTGACAAAAGTGATGAGTTTAAGCATTATTTTATTTTTTAATATTGGTCCGTTTTTTTTTCAGGAAGGGTAATCATCAAATGACGCCTCCCGCTCTGGGTGGAGCGGAAGGGAGTGTCAGACACTTACTGACTAAAACTCACCCGTGCTCCTTCCTTAGCTCTTTATGTTCCGGGCCAGCCGTAACCCTTTCGGGCACGGGTCGGTCCTGATCCCTACCCATTACTCTCCCTAATATTGGTCCTTCGATCCGGATTTGCAATAATCAGTAGATGATTCACCTCGCTGAATTTTATGTACCAACGCATCGTGATTTTTAAATAGGTAACCTAAAGCTCCATATACTCGTACATAAGTCGTGTGTAAAACCTAGAGTATAAACAAATACATACCAGTATTGTGGGGCCATAAAACCAGCGGGACGTCACGATAGCGACGTAAAATATTGACAGCCGCCATGCAAATATTGCTGGTATGAAATAAAAATGCCGATATATGCTGGAGGGAGTATCGGTATGTCGTTTGTTCGACTTGATTTTAAATGCGTTTTGTTTAAGTATGGCTTCGTAGCAACTTTTTGTAGTATTGGAGATAAGTTCGGAGTTTCTTTTACTGCCCTGACAGTCTTGCTATCGGTTGCAAAGTGGTGGAAGCGATAATAATATACAACATTATTTTTAGTTTATGCGAAACCCGAAACACGTGTCTAGTATTTCATGTAAAGAATCTATGTACAAAATTTCAAAACAGTATCATGAAAAATCACAAAGTTGTAAGCTTGTTAAGTTACCTGTTTGTCAGTACAAAAACATGCTCACCCGCGCCGCTGTCTTGCGCTCATTGATAATAGTACCTAGGTACCTAACCGTTCGGCGCGGAGATTGGATAACCTACTTAGTGTCGCTCGGTGTCCAACTTTTAACCTTTTTAAATATTTTTGGGACAAAATATAACATGCGGTAAAAATTATTGGAGTCGATTCAGTTACATAATCTGAACAAACTATATTCAGGTTCCGCATATACTAAAAATAACGTTGTATAGTTTAAGGAAACCCAGTCAAAACCAATGATGCCCCAAGTACATGATGCGTCCGCCAGACTTTTACGGTCATCAGAAGGCCATCTCAGACACTTCGTAAAAGACTATCTCTACATGGTCCGCACATGCTCTGAACAAGATAAAGACTGGGCTTTAAAAAAAAGCTGTAACCTCTGAGTTTATTTCTTCTCAGATCAGTCAGAGAGGAAACACCGACCTCATTTAGTTTTTATCGAAAACCAATTTACAGAAATAATTTTCATTTATCAGAAGTCAAGCGGCAGTTGCTACAGTCAAAACACAAAAAATTGCTTTGAAGTCAAGTCATAAGTCATTTATTAATTTGTTGAATATAGGTACAATAATGATATAAAGATAGAATAGTGCGCTATGTTAAGCCAGAGGGCGTACAATGTTTGTGATTAACCAAGCCAGCCAAGGCACGACAAAAAAATAAAAAAAGTAAGCCTGGACAATACAAAAATAATTATAAAGAACAACACATTTTGACAAATTAATAAATAGCAAAGGAAATCAATGTCAAAAAACAGAAAAAATAAAATGAAAACTAATAATAGACTATGTCACTATACAATACAGATGTCATGATGATACAGATCTAATGATGTCAATATATAATCCTAATACAAAAAAAAGGGTTATTCGTCAATAAATTTAATTTAAAAATATTACCTAGGTACTCTCCACTAAATAATATGTAACTATAAAAAAGGTCCATAACCAATAAACTCTGTAAAATAAACAAAAGCCCATCATGAATCTCATACAAAAAGGTGTAATACATTGCTGAAAGCTTTTTTCAGTTGTCACCGGACAGGCCGCCCGGCCGGCGGAAACGGCCGAATCGCTACGGTGACGGGTTACCAATTGACGAGTGTTGTCCCTTTCTGGTTTCAGATGTAAGAGTGGGACAGAGAGCGTTTTAAAGCACAAATTGAGAGAGGCATCGTTGACGATGGCCCCGCAGGAAACAATACTCGATTCGGTGAATTAATGACAAGCAGGGGTGCGTAGATGAGTGTGGTGGAATTGTGAATTTGGTGTTTTTAATTGTTTATGCTTATTTAGGATTTAAAATTAGGTTATTCAAGGCTGATTTTTCCAACTCCAGTTAATTTTATCCGAGATAACTGCCAAAATTTCAAAATAATTATTTCTCGAACTTTGTAGTTATCAGATGATTGAAAAATCAGCCCTTAGTAGCAGAAGATCAGGAGGTTAGTCAGTGATATACAGGATTGGAATTCAGCAACAGCAAAACAAAATGTACCTAAGTATTATCATGTGCTCAACAAAGTCTTGAAGTAAAAAAAATATGAAGATGACCTTATTGTCTTGCCTAAAGATGACTTTATAATCTTGGAAAATAGGATGAAAAATAACCCTCCTTCTGGCGCAGTCGGGTAAAAAACCGAGTCGAAATTGTTCGATTGAAAAGATATTTCCCTAGAAACTATCTAGCTCCCAACTTTACCAAACAGCTGCTGTAAGCGCGAATGTTTTTATCTAAATTAAGTATTCAGTGAACAATTAAATCTGTTAAAACCAGAAAAAACGACGCAATTTTATTTTTAATATCATGAATTTCAACACCCTTCACCATTCTACACTTACACAAAATCACGCGCACACACTCATTTTTGTACTTTTTTCTGGTTTTCTTATTTATGATCATCTATTGATGCATCTTAATGCATGTCTTTTGGGC
The DNA here is from genome assembly GCA_963082905.1 of Oligia fasciuncula. Taxonomy (NCBI): domain Eukaryota; kingdom Metazoa; phylum Arthropoda; class Insecta; order Lepidoptera; family Noctuidae; genus Oligia; species Oligia fasciuncula. The sequence goes on along the minus strand of OY720392.1, from coordinate 1,968,910 downwards.
TATTGTTTATTTTGAGAAGTCTGGCGCTGTACGTGGAGATACAGGACTCGTCCTAGTTCGGCTACAGATGATGTTAAATACTCCCAATTACTAGCCTATTATGTATGTGTAAGCCGTTGTATAATTTTTGGTGAAATAATCTGTGTTCCCTTCTACATTTAACCCGTCTGCCTTCAAAGCAAGAGAAACAGGCATCTTCTGAGCACGCTCGTTCCATCATAGACCTCATCCACAGGTGTGATCGAGATTAAGAGCAGCTAAAAAAAAAAAGTTTTTTTTTTAATAAGTTTCTGTTACGTTGTTTATCCCTGGCCGCAGCAATATTTCAGTAAAACAATGGTCGTGGTGGTACAAAGCGCACGATGCGTCGCTCGTTTGGACCAACCTGCGGATATTACCTCTATACGATACTACCCGTCATTACAATCGGTAGGATGCCGGTTCGATGTGCAGGACAACGAATTGTTTACATAATTTGTTAACTGTATCTTCTTTTAGCAACAGACGAATTATTACTTATGCTTATACTTGCAGTATGGAGTTAGAATTGTTTGGTATGCTAGTTTGTTCCTGTATTGCCATTGTACTAAGTTTTCCCATCTCTATTTTTCAGTTTTGCTTTTTCATCATCATCATCAGCCTATAGCAGTCCACTGCTGGACATAGGCCTCTCCTATTGCACGCCATTCAACTCGATTTTCGGCAACTCTCATCCTGCTGCTACCAAACATCATGCAAAGATCGTCGCTCCACCTAGCCTGAGGGCATCCCACCTTACGTTTACCGTGTGCTTTCTCATTACCGAACAAATTTCTCATGAATCTTTTAAAGTTTTTCTTTGACTTCTTTGTTCTTCTTCTGTTTTTGTTCAAATCGCAAGGGCCTTTTAAAGACAATAACTTCGTTAAGACCTTGACATCCTGTACCTACCAACTTGACCACCACCTACAATAAAAGAACAATATGAATGAGGGTTTTCTGAAACAACGTTTACTAGTTGGCAGTACTGACTCGTAATTTAAAGAACGTGCACAGTTGATCTCGGTCTCAATCTGTCAAAAAATATTTCTAATTTCCCTACATTTTGACAAGTTTTTGACATTTGTTTCTCACCGAGATGAGACTGCCACTAGATTTTGAACGTTTTAAATTACAAGAATTGGCGTTCAGGTCCGGGCACCTGTCAAAATTGTAAAAGCACCTACATTTTATTTAGTCGCGACTGAATGATGAACGAATGAATAAAACGGATGATGAACGTCATCAAATATTTTATATTCGTTGTCGAAATGAAAGAGTTCTTTTCAAAGTGCCAACTAGTAGCGTGAATTTTCATGAAAACCTCAATTGCCAGGAAAAGCCTCTAAAATTCTCTAGTTTGTAATCTCTTTTTCAAAAACAGAATCAGAAGTGAAGCTACCTAATCCCCGGTCGTGATTAGCGCGGTCCGTTCCGGCGCGCGTCCGGTGATCGGAATTAGAATGGCGCACAGAACCGTTCCGATCATTACGCGTTCCGGACCGGCGGCCGATGTAACGACTAATTGTTGATACGGCAGCGCCTTTTGTTTGGTCGCCATTACGAAGGGATATTAGATTAGAATTATGTTTGGGTATCAATTTTGTAGGTATTGTTTGTTATGATATGCCATTCGGTTATTCCCTGGAAATATGTATATAGGTAATACATACACACATACCTACATAAACTCACTTCTTCTTCCCATGGGGGTAAGCAGACCTGCAGCATTATGTAATCTGCAATCGCGACTTTTTTGCCAAAAATGTAAACAAATATGTGTTTATGGAAAAATATCTTTAATTCTACATAATAAAGTTCAGTTTATGCTACAGCTACATTTTTATAACTATTTTAATAGTGCTAGTCACTCTGAAATCAAATAAAGTTGATATTTGTTTAACTTGAATAACATTAATTTGAAACATAAGTTTGAATATACTTTAGATAATGTAATAACTAGGACACAATTAAAGTCGGTCGTTAAATAGGAATGAATTACGCCAATGCTCAGCAGTGTGGTTGTTTGTGATAAGGTAGTGGAATTCCCGTCATATAATAATTAAAATAAATTCTTCGTTACATTCAGAAACAAAAAAAAGCTGTTGATTCTTCATTCTTCCAGACAGACGCACGAAATACCTCTAAAACTTTATTACCTTATAAAATATTGAGGAAAGATTACTTTCAACATAATGATTGAAACAAACCTGTCTCAAACACTGACAATAACAAACATCTTTCTCTCTACAACCCGAAAATTAACCAGCCAATAATAATTAAAAATCGTACTAAATCGTCCGAAAGTTAATGAACACCGAACGGAAACTTTTCGAACAGAGTCTCAGTCCCCACAAATCACGAACAAAATAACTAGATAAAAACATCATTGGTGAACAAAACCCGGAAACTTTCGCAGTCTAATAACTGCTGAGAGAGTTAATGACTTATGCCGGTGGAGTGTGAACGCACTTTAAATGTTTTTGGGTAAAGCTTCCCCTTAAATTTTCGGTTACGTTCGCGTTCGTTGCAGTTTTTAAATGTGATTGTGTTCTTATGTGGGTGATATATCTTTAAAAAAAAACTATGTCGATTTAATATCATAGGTACTCTTACAAGAAACAAGTATGTACTTACAGTATTTAAATGAAAAATTAGCTATCTTGATTCCTCTTTCATCAGGAAACAGAAAAATCAGCAAGACGGTTCTATTCATAGGTTTGAAGAACTATGTCTTTGACAGGAATACAGTGAGACTTAAATTAAATGTGTTAATGACACATTAGTATTTATTAAATGCTTGTATCATAAAAACTTTGCAATTCACAATTGAGGGTTTGTTTCTTTATGCTAGTTGTTTCTGCTGATAATTGGCAAAAGATTATTAATGATGCAGATCCCCATTTGTTTTCTCTAAAAACTTGCAACTACAAAGCAGCATCAACTTCCTCAACCATCGAAATAAGGATCAACAAATCTACAAAGGAAGCGGCGAAACATTATGTACTTAAATCCGAACGAACTATCGCGGTAGGCGGCACTTCAGCCATTATCTTATCGAACGCGCAACGAATCAGTGGGCACGCGAGTTACGACCGTCGCCGAATGCCGCCGAACTTTGGCGAGGGAAACGTTTCAAAATTCGAATTCTAAAAACTGTTATTAAGGGGTTGTTGGTTTTGTTTTTAAAAAGGGTTATTAAAATCAAGTCGGAGGAGGAAAGCTTTTCGTGTGACATACTAAACAGATAGTGTTGTGGCGACATTTTAGATCCTTTTGTCCGCGTAGGACCATTTTAGATTACCTATTGTATTTTTAGTATAACCTAGGTATGGTTTGCAGGCGTTGCACGGGGGGCTCCGGAATTGGTCTTTTAAGAGGAACCGGGACCACCCCTATGTGCTGATGGTGATCACCGGGGTGGTTTTAGTGAGGTAAAAATCCCACACGCCCCGACCTCCGGGGTCGGGTGCCTTTTGATAAATCATTTCATCACCACTGCTTTCAAAACAGTGTAGAAAAGCATCGTGAGGAATCCGGCATGTCCTAGAACCAAAAGTTCGAAGACATGTGACATCCGCCAACCTGCACTGGGCCCATGTGGTGGATTATGGCCTACCTCTCACAGAGAGAGGGCCTGTGGAAGCAGTAGGAACATTATAGGCCGATAATGGATGTATGTGTGTAACAACTTTCAGATTTCAATGTCTGAGGTGCACGTGGCAACTAAATTATACATTGATCTTTTCCAGAATTTTTCTCACATCCCCTTAACAAGCTCACCTGCTAATCGTCACACAACAGTCCTACAGCTAACATTGGAACGAGTGTGTCGACGTGTTAAACCAGATATCGTAATGACGTTGAAACAAATGGCACGGAACGATTCCAGTTCTTTTATTCTAATGTGCGTGTGATTAGGACGATTCTGGAGCGATTGTTTATGGAAAGGAAGGTGACATTTAACACGTGAAATAAAGTGAAATTCTTATTTATGTAAGTAGATCTGTTAAGACACTTTTACATGTTAATACTTTGTTGTTCAGTGTTTTAAAAACTAGAAGTCGCATTTCCTAGCTGACTGATCCCTGAGAAAAAATGCCGAAACAAACTCAGTAGTAAGTCTTTTAAAGTCCAAACAAATTATTAGGATTTTATGTGAGTCTAACAATGCAGGGGCTTTTGAAGAAAGAGTCATTGCAGCTTTGAGTTGACCTGTCCAACCGACGGCATGCATACCTCAGTCATCGTGATCGTGATAAAGGAAATAATCAATAGAATCATGGAAAACCTAAGCTGGTGAATTTCAGCAGGTGATGAAGGAAACAAGCAATGAGAAATAATGTAAACGTTTATGATGGAAGTAAAATCGAGATACTTTGTGACAGTTCAGCCATACATTTTTGATGTTTGCACGCCACTGAACTTCAATCATCGTTTATAAAGAAGCCCCATTATTATGACGGGATTTAGCTATAAACATATTTAAAACTCAGGAAATTTATGACTAGCTTACTTTAACGAATTTTGAGTTGACAGTGGCCTTTGAGAAGATCTAGTTGACTCTAAGGTCACCAAACTGTTCTTGCTGCTTGACCACTAATTCGCAGTGATACATGAATACCGAACCCAATTTTGCCGAACAGATATTGCTAGATACCTTTAACCCCACTGAGAGAAATGTTGAAAATACAAAATACTGAAATAAATGATACGTGACGATTTATGATTTACGCGATCGGATCAGTCATGTCAGGTGTGTGGCAATTCAAAAGTAATTTTGCTTTAACAACATACAAAAGGTAATAATTTGGGTTTGAACGCTTGTGGTAGGTAAGTATAAAATCATTTAGAATTTTGGACCTAGTATCGAAGTCCACTCATGTACCTGCGTTCTCTACTAAAAAATGTTTAAATTACCAAGTACCAGGGCACCATCAACACTGTAGAACGTTGTCTGTTTAATATTTATGAGTTTCGCAAAACGCATCAGCGTGCGGTTTGTTTAATAGCGTTGTTTTTAAACGACTATTTGACGGGGAGAGAAACCCTTTAGGCTATAACTGGGGAGCGGTAGGGTTGGCGCTTCTGAGAACGGTTCTTTTTTCTAAATGATAAAAGTCTTTGCAAAGTTGTATAGTGCCAAGGCTTGTTAGGCCTGCTGGGGCTCTGTCTCGCAAAGGGTCTTAGCATTATGCTGAGCGATGACCGTTTTGCGTGAATGTGACGCATATTTTCCCCTAATTGTTCTTTATCTATGTCATATTTACTGCAAATAAAGGTTCTTTCTTTCAAAATTTGCTGCTGAAAGCAAAACCAGGTGCTGTAAAATTTATTGTAAATAATATTATGTACCTAGTTCGTTTTTAAGAATTTTTTTTTATACGTTGTTTACCATCACAAAAATTATCAGGACTAGCCTTTTCAAAGTTCTTGGTACGAAATATTCAACATTCCATGTCCATTCCATTTTAGTTACAATTTTAAATACACACATCAAAAGTGTCTAGGGATCAACATATATTTTTGCAATAACTTTTCTCCTGATTGATATTAATTAAAATTTTCTTTAAGGATTCATCAAATAAAGTGTTTCCGTTTGTCACAGTAACGATAAACCAAGTCACCTTTGCATTAATAAAGAAATTTGCCATTTTCCTAATAAAGGGATTTTTGACATTTGAACCACTAACACAAAAGTTCGAAAAAAAGACTGAAATAACAGTTTTCTTTAAAATTTTATTGGGTAACTTAAACAATTAATAATCCGTGTTTCTACCGCGAACACTAACAACACAAGAACATCGGTTTGGCATACTCAAAATGAGTTCATCCAAATCACGCTGTGGAATGGCCGCCCATGTTCGTTGCAACAACAAAAAAAGGTCTTCTTGCGACTGGATACCCTCCATATTCGGCAGAGCTCTTCTCTGTAGCATATCCCATGCATGCTCAATCGGGTTCAAGTCTGGCGACTGAGCAGGCCAGGGCAGGACATTGATGTTAGCTGCGGCGAGAGTCTGTCTTACAACTCTTGCGGTGTGCGGTCGTGCATTATCATGCATTAACTGAAATAAGGGACCGATTTGCACTTGTAGAGGAACGATGACGTCTGATACAATCGTCTCAGCATAAATTTGAGCGTTGAGGTTGCCTCTGATCCAAATCAACTCAGTTCTTCCGCCGATCCAAATACCCGCCCATACCATGATGGTTCCACCACTATAAGGATGGACTTCCTGGCAGGATTTTAATCGCTGTTGGCGTCCAGGGGTTCTCCAGTGTCGTATACGTCTTGTATTCGGTCTCATACCAAAACGAGACTCATCAGAAAAGCACACGAAACGCCATTGTTCTTCTGCCCAATTTCTGTGTTCAAGAGCCCATTGATATCGAATCCTACGATTGTGCATTGCTATAGGTGGTACCCGTAGCGGTCTTCGGGAATGAAGGTTCACTTCATGCAAGCGGTTTCTGACTGTTTGGTCGCTAATTAAGTTCCCTGAAGAGTGATGAAGCCTCACGGCTAACATCATGGCGGTTATTGTTGGAGCTCTTCGAGTTAAGATTTGAATGTATCGGTCTTGTCTCCGTGTGGTGCAGCGATACCGTCCTCCATGGCGCTCAGCCACGGTACCAGTGCTTCGGTAACGTGTCCAAAGTCGACTGATAACACTCTGACTTGTATTCAGAGCTAAAGCCACAGTACGTTGCCGGGAACCAGCTTCTATCATTCCCACGGCTCTGAGCATTTCTTCCCTGCTTAAATGACGTCGCCGCTCCATAATAACGTTGGTTTTAATCAGTAGTAGGGAAACAGTAGCACTAATAATGTCTTCAATGCGTTGTATGTTTTTATAGGGAAAATATTGACAGCTGATTTTCATCTTTTACTCGAATTTGATTCACAGTTCCTGATTCAAATTATGAAATGCACCAAAAAGGATCCATATAAATTTATAAAATCATAAATTTATTACAAAGCCACATCTCAATCTCAAGAAATCCGCATAAAAATGCTTGATCCCTAGACACTTTTGATGTGTGTATATTTGTGTAATCAATTTGGAAACAAAACAACCAATAGTACCTGATGTATTTTATATCGAGTGTCGGTGTAACTAAAATAAACTCTTCGGATGGCAGCCCTACAGGTAGTGTTTGTGGGCGCTAAACGGTAGCGTACCCGCTCAAACCGCGTTACACCGTCATCTTCCAACACAATCTTCTGTAACTGATTTATACTCCAATTGATATCGACACTTTTTTTCAAATACCTACCTATTTACTAAAGAAGCGAAGATCGTTATTTTAGTATAGGCCATAGACATTCGTTCTATCTAGGACAATTGCACTGTTTACCTGCCTATTTGTATTAAAGAAATCTAATATTTTAAAGATTTGGAATTTTGTTTATAATTTTCTACTTCGCAATTTGAATTGAATGAATGACAATGAGACAATCTCAGAGGCCGTAGGGAATTTGGATAGTTTTAAATTTTGACACTGACATATGGATGGCACTGTGTGATCTATATTTTATTCCACATTCAACTTTCTAACTTCACTCCCAGTGTTTTTCCAAATATTTTTTCATAAACAAATACCTACAATAATACACTGTCTACCAGTATACCACTTCCATTACACTGTATAACAGGTTAAATAACATCACAACAGTTGTCTAAGTTAAAACGGATCTGGTATTTGCATATTCCAATCTCGTAGAGCCTCGGGCTACGCGCTACGGTGCTACGTAGCCTCGCTACGCTTTCGTAGAGGCGGCCCGAAAAATGTGTAGCCAGAAGTTTGATATCACTTGTTACTGGTAAAAAGGGCTTAAGATCGTGCTGTGGGAAATAAAAGGTTTTGGAATATGACGATGATGATGATTTGATAAAGAGGCGACAAAGAACTTAGCTAAGCCTATTGGAATTTGGAATTATAGTTTTTTGGATGAAGTAAGGAGATGCCTTCATCACCATCATCATCATTTCATTCGAAAGACGTCTACTGCTGGACATAGGCCTCCCCCAAACACCGCCAGGAGATGCCATTCTTCACTCAAAAAAACAATATTATACAAGGCAACATCTTTGGTATGGTGATGCTGGGATTGCCGCGCTTTTGTAGCGCGTCGGGGATGTTCGAGGACGCACGCGTTCCGGATTTCGGCTCGCTGCTGCGTCTGCGAATCGCACCACATGCGTCGTGTGCGCGACAGCGCCAACATCCTCGTGGCTACTGTAGCTGGAAGGGTGGATGGCCAAATAATATATTACTGGATGACGGCACACAGGCCGTCATTCGGTTAGTTGAGATAATAAGTTTTATTTTTACTTAAGTGTTTTATTTAGTAAGTGCCAAATTATTTACTCGTATGTTATGGATTACGGGTCTGAAAATAAAGATTTATTATTATTTTTAAATATTAGAATATAAAAACATATAAAAAATAGTAGCCCACCGGTATCAGGACCAGGGTCCAATAAGCTTCCGGCGGTCAGGGCTCCACAGAGAGGAACCTCCTGACAATGCGAGCCGTGTCCAGAAGTACCTACTGCTTTCTAAATCAAGCCCTTGATTGCTTTGTTTTGTCAAATCTGTCTAATTTGACAGGACTATACTAATATTTATCTTCTGTCCTTTTCTTAATAAAATAGAAATAAAAAGATGTGCTGAACTTAAATTAAGTTTAGTTTGTGAAGCAGGGAATCGGCGCTATTACCTAGCCTCGCTTTGCCTAGCCTAGTACATTAGCTACTTTCCCTAGGTACTTTTTAAACCCCGACATTTAAGCAGAATATGCTTTATTTGAATCCAACTTTCATGATTTTTTAAACTCTATCACTGCGCTTTAGAAACCCCTATCTCTTTGAAAACGTATTTGTGGAAAGTAAACCATACATAACCACTCACTCAAAAGCCTACCACGTTCTACATAAGAGTAGCCTGCATACAATAAAACGCCTATAACCGTCACGTCATCCCGCCCGCCCGCCGGTTGGGCGCCGCCCTAACTTTCCGTTTCAGGCCATTAACGGAAGGGTTTGCCAATTAAACAGTTTTACATGGCTTTAGCTTGATTTTATTGTGGTAACATTTGCATGAAAATAAGCTAGAATGGGTTGAGGCTTTGGTTTTATTTTCGCACGATTAGTGGGGTAAATGGGACTGGTTTTATTTGTAATAAGTGGTTGTAAAGGCTTTAAGGCATACTAAAGCAATCATCATCTGCCTAGCCTTTTCCCAACTATGTCGGGGTTGGCTTTCAGTCTAACCGGATGCAGCTGAATACCAGTATTTTACATCGAGCGACTGAATATTTGACCTCCACAACCCATTTACTGGGTAATACGAAACCCCTTGGAAAGACTGATTAACATAGAAGACACGCACACACACACACATATACACTCACACATACACATATACTGATTGACATAAAAAAACATGCTAGCTCCATGTAAAATACTGGTATTCAGCTGCATCCGCTTACCGACTAGAAGCCGACCCCAACATGGTTGGGAAAAGGCTAGGCAGATGATGATGATGATGATACTGATTGACATTACTAAAGCAATACTTTGTATAAATTATTTCATCACCACTGCTCTCAAAACGGTGAAGTAAAACATTGAGGAAACCGCCATGTCCTAGACCCAAAAATTCGAAGACATGTGACATCTACCAACCTGTACTGGGCTTGCGTGTAGGATGACGGCCCACGTGTGTCCCAGCAGTGGGAAAATTATAGGTTGGACATTTTGGCATGTCCAGCCTATAATTTAATAAAGAAAGCAATAAAGAAAGAAAGAAAGAAAAATGTTTATTTGGACACAGTTCGTGAAACACAAAATACAAAATTAACAAAATAAAAATTATGTTTCAACAACAATAGATAGTGGCTGCGCTAAAAAGGTTCATTTCAGCATTAATGCCAGACATTAATGTCTGACGCTGGTTTTCAATAGGTAAGTATATGATAGTTTATAAATAATAACTTATTACCGTAATTTCTCTCTCTTATTATTAACTTATTCTAAAGATCATCAAAATAGGAGTCTGATGAAGAAGTTTAGATTAATTTGTGATAGTGTCTTTTAGTTCACGACAAATTATTACATGTCGGTTAACCACGCAATTTATAATCGTCACATAAAAAAAATGCTTTAATCATTTACATTTATTCCTGTTTGTCACCTATACATTGACTTGGGACCAAACCATAATTCAGAACATTTTAGATGACATTGGTTTCTATAGTGCAACATTTCATCGTTTATCCACAATTCTTAAGAAGCTTTCAATCATAAGCAATCAAAATAAGAAACGTAGTGTCACTGGCTAAACGTCTTCTCTGAATCAGGGGGCAACACTGAATCATATTTTGTTGTGTAATGAAATGCTGAGGACACCCTACATAGTTTACGCACAGAGCCTAATAAACGCTGCGCAGGCAATCAGAAGGACATTAAATTTTATTACATAGAGGAGCATGATTATTAATAACAATATTTACGTAAATGCATAGCTCATAAAAATACAAAAAATACTATCGTTATGATACCGACGGGAATACAAATACGACGTTACCAACAACTAATATTTTACTACTTGGAGAAATTGCTCAAGGAGAAGTCTCACATACATTTTTATTTTTTTAGACCTTAAAGAAAATACGTGTACCACCAGACATAAGCTGTTACGAATGCTTGTTGATATAAACTACACATACTGCAGTAGGGAAAATTATAAATACCAATATTGTGTGTGTGTATTTTTGGAAGACCATAAGATATGCTGCGTTTCCCACACCCAGTGCGTCTTCCCATTAGCGAATGACGATAGTGGCGCATCAATCATAGCACAGCCAATTCATTACCACCACTCGGCGCAGATTGCCCGTAAGCATTACTATTATCTACCACTGTCCAGTGCCCAGGGTACATTCATTCATGGTCACCGTTTAATTTTTGTTGGGTTTCGTGGTATTTATGGCAGCCCTAAACCGATCTGTTTATTGACAAAAACGCAAACTTGCGAAGCTCTTGCGAGTGTTTTATATTTATGACTAGAATAATTAAAAGTTTATTGGAAAAAGGTGGGATGTTAAACATTTTCAAGCAAAGAAAAGATGACATCGAACAGAATTATGACATGCTCTGAATGAAAACTGCTAGGGTAAAGTAGGAATAAAATAAAATAAATACTTTTTAGTTCAGACTTTGAAATCCATAGTATGTTAGTACAGTTAAAAAAGGAAAAAAACAACCACAATCTTATAATAACTATTAACTAGTGCTAATAAAATTAACATATAACAGAATTGCTAAATATGTATGTTATACAGTGTGAGTCTTCATAATGTGCACATAACGAAATGAAGGAAACATAGCTTAATTTTATCAACGGAAAAAATATTTGAAAAAATAAAAAAATATTTAAAAGGATCTTTACCTGCTAAAGTATGGTGATTGCAAGGCCTTTCTTTAACAGTTGATAGGAAATGTTGTGATTGAGTTATAAACATTGTATTTTTACGTTTAGAAATCTGATACGATGGAGAATAATTTAAAGTAATAATAAAGGGTAGGTAATCGGGGCTTTTACAATTATTGCAAAAATTGATGAAAAAATATCACATTTTTGTGAAAAAAAAAAACATAAAGCCACGGATACACTAGGGGACAATTGGAGCAACATGTTGCGGAACATGTTCCTCAACAACTACGTGGAATGTGCCGACATACATGTCGCGGAACATTTTGTCGACCACACTTCTCAGTGTTTATAGAAATGTCGCCCGAGGAGGTTGTGGCTATTAGTGCTGCGTACATAGTAATTATATCGAGTGTGTTGAAACTTAAGAGAAAGAGAAGGTGGTGGATGCGGAATTTCTTATTACAACGAGAAAGAAGAGTTAATATACGCGACTACACTCAGTGATAAATGGCGCAACACTGACGCGGGACACGTGCGCTCGCTCTCGAGGCGGGAGCAAGCAACATGCCCCGCGTCACGTACAATGTTGTGGGTCATGTTGCGGGACACTATGCAACGTTGCAGCGTCACGTATATTTTGTGTTGCGCGTCATGTTGCGGGACAAAATGTTCCCTAGTGTATCCGGGGCTTAATTCTCAATTGAGGGCGATTGTTTACACAGGGGTCACAGCAGCGAACAAGAATTTTAAAAATGCAATTTTTTTTTTCCGTCGATAAAATTAAGCTTAGTTTAACTCATTTCGATATGTGCACATTATGAAGACTCGCACTGTATATTATTCCTAATGCTTAAACTAACTGCAGTTAACATTTCGCAGATGGTGCTGAAACGTTAGATGGCTTCTGTTTCTTATAGGATACAGAAAATTACTACAATGAAATATAGAACCTACATGAATCATATCAAAAATCCTAAAAATCAAGAAATCCTCGAAAAAGCAAAGTGACATTTCCAATATTTTCTTGAAAATATTGTAATATCACGGCATGATCGATCATGTAGGTCCTGACGTATCGCTGTGTTCATATTGTGACGACAACTTTGTCGGCCGCATATGTGATGGCTCTGACGTCACAGTGCAATCTAGTAAATGGTTCACATGGAGTTAAGAATAGAAATAAACTTTTATTTGAAAAGGATGGAAAGGATCTCGTGACCGCCAAACTTTTGGTCTCAGTTGCAAATAAATCATAAATATTGAAAACGCAGAGAGGGCTAGTTTTGCAGTAAAGATCTGCTTGCAGTTCAGTGTAAGACGTTACTAAGGCCAGAAAGAAGACAATTTGATCAAATTTGGTGAAACTGAAGAAGACAATTTGATTAAGATGAAGAGATTATGAAGATGATTGTGAAGAGTTGGAGATTTTTCCACCTTTTTTCAGGATTAAGTCTTTCGAAAAAAAAGAGGCAATAATAATAGGACCATCTTTAAGAAGAAGCAAGGTTGTTATTATTCAAGGCTCTTGAATAAAAGATTTTTTTTCAGTCTATCTTTTGAACTCAAATAACTTTCCCAAGATGTTAGTACAAACAAAGAAAATATTTCCTACACTTACAAATTTAATACCACATCCACACCACCTCCTTCCAAGCTCATCAAACGATCTGACAGGTCCACTGCGTTCCGTTGTCCAATTTAATTATATTTGTCGGGTCGCCAGCCATTTTTAATATTTCCTCACATGTCCTGACGCATACGTATTGTGGAGCGCTTGCCAAAAGTTATATCTGCTTTGAAGACAGACTTTTCAGGCTGGACCATTTTCAGGATTATATTTCTTGTGGCATATTGAATTGGTAAGAGAATCTGGGTTTTGCTAATTGATGCTTTTAAGCAGAAGTGGACGTGAGAAAGAGAACCGAATACGTAGCAGCATCATTTAACCCATCTACCTTCAAAGCAAGAGTGAACAGGCATGTTCTGAGCACGCTCGTTCCATCATAGACCTCATCCATCGCTTTCTATCAGGCGCGATCGAGGTCAAGAGAGCAGGCATTCAACAATAAAAAAAAATCTTTTGATGACAAGTATTGCTAAAAAATCCATACTGTCTTTCCTTGTGAGACTAGAAATAAAACTGTTACTATTTTGCCAGTCTACAAAGAGATATGAGTCTGTCCCAAGCAGAGCTAACACTCTCCGTAGGGGTCTCCAGTTTGCCTATCCTCATCATCATCATTGGCAGCTTCCAACCACTGCTGTGGCATAGCCCTTCTTATTTTTGTGCCGTGATTCCCTAGTCTGTGCGAGTCTCATCCTATGCCTATAGGTATTATCATTTGTCACAACTCAGGTAGATGCTCAACATCCTCTTCTGACACGAGCTCCTTACTCATGTCAGCCAAGGCCCAAAGGCACCTTTTCTTCTCCAAGATGTAAATCACCGTCTACAATAAACAATACGTTGACTACAATAGCTCCATTTAATCACGAAGTAGCTTATTGCAGTAACGTTATTACGACGCCCTCTGCCCCACTGCGATGCAGTAAATTTCAATCAAAATGATGGTAACTGCCGGACGGACAGCCGGGAAGATTCTGGGGTAGGTTGGAGATGTCGAAACGATATCGCTTTGACTGTGGCTTTACATTATAATGAACTATAATTTTAAATCACACTAATATTATAAAGGCAAAAGTTTGTTTTGTGAGACACCTTAACATTGGTCCTTCGAGCCGGATGTGTGTGCGTATGTGTGTGTGTTATGTTTGTTACTTCTTCACGTTCAAACGGTTGGACCAATTTTGATAAAATTTTGTACGGAGGTAGCTGACACCCTGGATTAACATATAGGCTTTTTATCCCGATATTCCCACGGGATCGAAATTTACGCGGGTGAAACCGCGGGGCGCAGCTAGTATTTCATATATTAACTCAGTTATCAATCCTGATGACCCAATTGAATAGGAACAGTTATTTTTCATCAAACTGCTTCTATGCAATTCTAAAAATGGGTAGAACGAGTAGTTAACAAGTCCCAAATGTAAAACTATAAGCGTTTTTGTTGAGGGTGCAGCAACAATTTTCTATTTTCGGTCATGTAATGATTTTATGTAAGTAAGTTAACACTTTTACAGGTAGTCAGAAGCCCGAAAGTCTGACAACCAGTCTTACCAAGGGGTATCGTATTACTCAGTAACTGGGTTGTGGAGGTCAAATAGGCAGTCGCTCCATGTAAAATACTGGTATTCAGCTGCATCCTGTTAGACTGGAAGCCGACCTCAATATAGTTGGGAAAAGGCTAGGCAGATGATGGTCATGTAATGATTTTCTTGATGATGATTTACTTTTCGGCCTTTTGCGTTATACAGATTTCGAATCAGTATTTTTGGGCGTGCCTCACGTTGACTTCATTCTTAATTTTTATAAGACCAAATTAATCATTTTTCTATTTTCATACCGTGTCTCATTTTCCCGTACAAATCACTTATTTTCCTTCTCAGAAATCCTCCACAATTCTATATACAACAATATTATAGCAGAATCTGCCGTCCGGCGGGCGGCGACGGGTAGATGAAATATGCGGCCCATGTCGAGCAGAGACTACACGACACGACACTTTAAAATATTAACACCCTATAAAATATACGAATAAACGGATTATCTGTTTAGTTTAGTTGTATGAAAAATTGTTGTGAATAAAGCAGTTTTTTCGGCGTTGCGTTTCGTCTGGTTGCGTTTTTTTGTGCCGATAAAAATGTTTTGGTTTGCAGTTTCGGATTAAAATTGGCAATCTGCGGAACTACGTGTATATAATATCTAAAATTATATCCTTGGGCACTGGATGCCGATAATGATTGGTTAGCAATGATTTAAAATAGCATAATCAGCCTATAATGTTTCCACTGCTGGGACACAGGCCTCTTCTCTGTGAGAGGGAATGGGCTATTATAATTCGGGTCCAGTGCGGGTTGATAGACGTCACATGTCTTCGAATTTTTGTTTCTAGGACATGCCGGTTGTTTGCTCACGATATTTTCCTTCGCCGTTTTGAGAGCAGTGGTGAAAAAATTATTAACGCAAAATAAAGCGCCTGCCTGGGTTCAAAACGTCACGACCTACAACTCGTAAGTCGGGGACGGTACCACTGAGCCACCACGGCTCTGGAACATAGATAACATAACACTTTAAAACATAGATAATTTAATTTAGCTACTTCTTAACATAAAAACGAGGACAAATGAACAAGAGACGACCACACAAATCTGAAAAAAATATATAACTCTAACAGAAACAAAATAACATATCCACCAAGTCAACAATCTTGCCGAACTCACAGCACCTAAATAAGAAATAAACAAAGTATCACAATGATACAGCGGTTTTGTCGCCCAACTGTAATGGCAAACAGTTTGCGCCATTGAAACATGATCAATAACTTTAAGAGTTTTCACTATGAAGTACGGTAGGCGACAATACGCCGAAACTGCGATGTAAGCACAAGTAGAGGTGACATGGTATGGTTAGCGGGGTAATTGCGAAACACACTAAACAGTTAAGTAATTTCTTTCATTTTGACAGTTCAACATCATTCATTGCGTTATCTACGTTGTTGAGCAGACAAATTTTTCGAACATATGAAGCAATGGATTAGTAATATCCTTCAAAATGTTTCAGATTGTAATTGATAGTGTGTTACGGAATTAGGGTGGATCTACGTAAACATGAAATGTATACAAAAAAAAATTTACAAAAGCTGTTTTTGCTATTCTTAAGACTTGCGAATGAATTGCAGAATAAAATCGTTCTTCAGCTAAGTAGATATAAAACTTCTGTGGATGCATTTTGGAATTGTGTGGTAGGCGGTTTAGCCCGCCAATAGAAATAATTTTAGCAGCTTATTTAAAACAACTTCTGGATTTACCTTTGAGAATAGAACACTGGAGATAAACGCAATATTCTAAACAAAAAAGTGTCACTTTTGGCGGAGTACGCGGTAGCTGTAAAAACGAAAGAGAAGTCCTTTTTATTCTAAAAAAATGCTATTTAACGAATCCCTACTAATAAACGTAATACCTATATACTTACAAGTAAAAAAAAAAAGTACCTACAAACGAAAATATTTTTGATTCGTATATCTTTGTATACTTTGGCAACAATATGCGAGAACAATCCTACGTAAAAGCCTCTCCGTATGCTCGCTTATGTACATAAAGATGGCCGTGTCCGAGGTATAACGCATTCCTTATAGCTAAGTAATTGAATGGCGAGATGGAAATAAAAGACGCACTTCTACTTCCAACGAAATCTGGTTTAGATTTTGGAGTAAGTTATTCAACAAAGAGAATTTAATTTTGTTAAGATTTGGTACAATATAGGTTGACAGTTTTGACTTTTTTTTACTTTGACTTTTAATACCACAAGATTATTGACTGGTTTTACGGTTGCAAGAAAAGCAGAAGATTACTAACTTTTTGGTTAGGTCGTTTGGTTTTCGTTTACGTTTGCCAACAATTAGAAAAAAATAATAGCTAATTTATGTTTTAATAAGCTTTTACAAATGTTACCTTAGTATTTTCTATATTGCTTATGCTTTAACATGAACCATCCAAAAATACGCATTAGTAATAAGTGCGCTTACCACAACACACTGTGTGTTCAAATACCAAACGACCTCAGGTAGGTACCTACAGACGCCAGCACATCAAGCTACCCAAAACTGTCAAATTTTCGCAATCAACTTTGAACCTTATGCTTTAATGATAAAGTTGAAAATCTATTACAGAATGACAGATTGTAATAGCTTAATGTGCTGGCGTTTGTACATGAATACCTATACCTTGGCTCATAGAAATAAAGCGCATAATTAACGCGCAAAACTTTTGAACCCAGTACCGGATCCTTACTTCCTTTGTTAGAAACAAGAAAGTAAGCAAAAAAAGTAGGCTACGGATTTGATTTACTTATTAAGAAAAGTGTAATTTAATTAAGATGAATTTATTGATATTTTTTTCAAGAAGGAAAAAATCGTTCTAAACTTTAACCAAATGAGAAGCCAAATACTACAATTCCACTTGCCAATTCCAATCACACTTTGTCCCACTTTCTTTACGCTAACCTGTAAATTGAAGAATCACAAAATTCCTCATAGATATGCCGCCACATCCTTCAACGTACTTATATAATTCAAGTTTGCTGTTTCTGCTATTTTAATTTATTTGACCACGTTCAAATTTAATGTCCAAGATAAAAAAAAAAATACCATTCTGCCTTCAAATCAAGAGTGAACAGGCATCTTCTGGGCACGCTCATTCCAGCATAGACCTCATCTTTCGCTTTCCATCAGGCGTGATCGGGGTCAACAGCGGCCCATCACACTAATATTAAAAAGGCGAAAGTTTGTGAGTGTGTGTGTGTGTGTGTTTTTATGTTTGTTACTTCTTCACGCTCAAACGGCTGGACCAATTGTGATAAAATTTTGTATGGAGGTAGCTGACACCCTGGATTAACATATAGGCTACTTTTTATCCCGATATTTCCACGGGATCGAAACTCATGCGGGTGAAACTTATGCTAGTTTAGCAATAAAAAAAAAGTCCAAGATTAGCAGAAAAGACACGGATTGAACTCGAACCTTCTCTAAAAAATAAATGAAGCCAAAGTAGATACTCCTCCCTATCTCTATTTACCTATCAAACGGTATATAAGCCTCAAAATTTGCAATAAACAAGTGTACCTACCTGTAACAGTATATAAGCCTCAAAATTCGCAATAAACAAGTGTACCTGTGCCACACATCCATAAAGCACGTGCCGATTCCATTTCCGTGCCGCCCTCACTTCCGGAGCGGGGCCGCGGCGCCCGCGCCCCGTATGTAAATGTAACGACTCGTAGATACCCACTTGTTTATTTGATTTAATACCGACTTCGTTTCAACGGCCACGACATGTTTATTGCCTTATAATAACTGTTGGTTTTAATTTTTATGTGGAAACTTTTGTAGGTAAAGAAAAGCGAGTTTTTTTTTTTGTTTATTTGGGAATATTTTTTGTGGATTTCAACAAATCAAAGACAGCCATCTTTTCGCGTTCTACAATGTTTCTAACTAAAACAACTTTTAGTTAGAGACATTGTAGAACGCGAAAAGGAACGCAAACCTTGCATCTTCTCCTTCTTATTCCATCCCTTAATGCCAGTTCCATCTGAGGTCGGGTCTTCTTGTACAGCGGCGCCAGGAGGACCTGTCCTGGGTTGTCATAGGAGTTAGGGTCTGCGCTTTCATCTCCCTCTTAATACCGAACCACCAAGTAGCGGGGTCTATTCCTCTTCCCAGGTGTTTTAAAGGCTGTTTCTACCGAGAAACTATCATCTCTTCGCATTACGTGGTACCATCTAAGCTTGCTTTCTTTTAGGTTGTCCGTTATTGGGGCCACTCCGAAAGATCCTCTGACGTGCATCTAAAATGCTTTGTTTCATATTGAAAACCTTATAAGTAGGTAACTAGCTGCGCCCCGAGGTTTCACCCGTAAAAGTATGGATCCCGTCGGAATATCGGGATAAACAGTAGCCTATATATTAATCCAGGGTGTCAGCTATCTCCATACAAAATTTTATCAAAATTGGTCCAGCCGTTTGAGCATGAAGAAGTAACAAACATATAAACACACCCCCACACACACTCACAATCTTTCGCCTTTATAATATTAGTGTGATAAAATATTTGATACAACTAAAGATTGGGACTCTAAAATTGCAACAGCAGCCTTACAGCCGATCTTCTATAGTTTCAAGATTACATTTTATAGGTACCTACTGGTGTATCTACCTATATTTTCCTGTTTTTTTCTCTACACAGGTTGTTCTACGAGAACAAGGCCCTGAAATATGTTATTATCATATTCAAGTCGCAAGAAATGAGATGTCCGTAGTATAGTTTAACGCCCCGACTCCGCCTACCCATTACCTCGCCGCCCGCGGCTCTGTGGTAACTAGGAAACATCACATGGATATAGGACGAAAAGAATTGCTAGCAAATATACCGAGACACCAAGGACCAACAAATATTTTGCAACAATGTGAGACCTCTAAACGAAACTTATCATTTGGTTAATTAAAATAGTTCTTCTTCATGAGCGAAAAGTGACTAAAACAGGTAAATTAATATAGATACGGCTGAAGAATGAATAAGACTGCCTTTCATAAATGTGAACAGTGGTAGCTACCATAATACCTAATGATGGCATAAAGTTCGCGAGCAGATTCGTAAAAAGCTGGTAGTAAGTATCATCACAACGTTAATGTTTTCCCATCGTTTGTCTCATTTGTTTTTCTATACCTATTCATGTATTTATGCATATTTATTTGTGCTTATACTTAGTACTTATATTATTATAGTTTTTAATAGGTATATATTGTGTATTTTATATTTAAATAAATATTGATTCCTCAATTTTTTGTTACCGTTTGTATCCGCGTCATCCAAAGGTTGACTGGTAGAAAATACCTATATAGCATTAAGTGCACGTCTGTACATTGTTTTGCTTGAATTATTATAAAAAATAATAGGTGACCCGTCGAAGCCTATTTCTAATCTTTCAATAATAGTAAAAAACTGGCCAAGTGCGAGTCGGACTCGCACACGAAGGGTTCCGTACCACAAAGCAAAAACTCCGAAAAAAAAAAACACGTTTGTTCTTTGTTCCCCCTTAAATATTTATTTTATTTTAATTTTATTATTAAAGTAAAAATACAACTGAGTACTTTGTGAATATTTCAAGTGCCTACCTGTTGCCATTATTGATATCGAGCAAAAAAGGGCAAAAAAATCGCGTATGTTGTATGGGAGCCCCCCTTAAATATTTATTTTATTTTGTTATAGTGGCAACAGAAATACATAATTTGTGAAAATTTCAACTGTCTAGCTGCCGCGGTTCTTGAGATACAGCCTGGTGACAGACAGACGGACGGACGGACGGACGGACAGACAGCGAAGTCTTAGTAATAGGGTTCCGTTTTTACCCTTTGGGTACGGAACCCTAAAAATTGTCTTTCTACTGTTAGATCAACAAGCAATGGCGTCTTATTATTTATTCCAATGTCACCAAGTCTGCTAATAAAATATATTCACAACGTATCCAGTAAACAAAACTCCTTGTAAACCCGGTGTGCAAGATAAAAAATAGGAAGCGGTCTGGCGTAAAATATGTAACTTACATATTGGTAGCGGCGGAGCGGCCATATTGAGTGAGCGGTCCGCTGATGGCCCTGCTACTGTATAAGTTGATATACTTCAGAATAGTTCTGTGGTCGTCACGAAAGAGAAAACGGATTCGTCTGTAAGTATAATAATGATGGCATATAGAAGATGCTTGGTATAGTTCTATTTTGCAGACTTTTGCGGGAAATTTGTTTTAAACGACTGGCAACATTATTAGAATGGGGAATGATAGACAAGCACTGAGTAGAAGTAGTAGAAGTAACAGATGACGAATGATGGCAAGAGGAAGAAGTAGGTAATTATATAATTAAGGCGTAAGACGAAATTAATAAAATAGATGATTTCAAAAACTTAAGATAAATCGCTTCAATGAACATTCTGATCCCCACATGTATGATGCTATTATTGCAGGATCACGCCGTGGAAGTGGTGAAGTTTTGTTTTTTTGGTCAACAAAATTTGACACGAAGAAGAATATTGCAGTATTCAATATTTCACCTAATAGCGGTAAAGCAATCTAGTCACAAGAATTACTATCACTTTTGTTTTAGAGGCAACAATACATTTTGAATTACGACTTCAAGTAGAACAATAGAACAATGGCAGTAACGAGGTGGGGTAATGGAGAAAAATCGATATCATCTAAACTAAATAATTTAGATAACTAAGACCTCAAGTGACGATCAGTGATTGAAATGATGAAATTGAGTCACCTAGAAACACGATTAAGATTCGAGCACATTGAAAATAATATTAAAATCCGCTGTTTTTTCTTTTCACTCTATAAATAAAAAACAGAATGAAAATGAGCCAATAACTGTTTTCCCAAAGGACTGGGGCACAACGGACAGGGGTCACTCCGGATCCAATTTATGCACAATCTTACCTTATGATATTGAATATTTTTTGTTACACAAATAAGATTTTAAAGATGTTTTGTTATAGAAACAGAAGAGAATATACACCAAGAGTGATAGGTGAGCACGAAATTATTTAACTGACGTATCTAATCAATTGAGAGGAGGCCTGTGTCTCTAAACGCTAAAGGCTGATATATATGCTGTGCTAATCAATAGTTGTTGTTGACCCCCAAAATACAGGTCCAGGCCTATTTTGGGGGTTAGGATGAGTTTTATGGCAATACATTCATGTTTATTTTATGATCACTGGTTTGTAACATGTAATTCTTAGTGTCAATTTTTTTTTTTAATATATAGTTATTTTTTCAAATTACTTCTATAACTGGGCTCTAGGACCCTTTAGTAACGAGCCAAAGAAAATAACCCCAACAATAATAACCTTGATCGTGAAAATTACACAAAGACAACAGGACTTTCTGGTTTAGTAAGTACTATGTTAGGGCGACAGGAAAAACTAACACAGCTACCCACAATAGCTTGAACCCGAGCTGAGAAAACTGTGCTAGAAAACAGCATAGATACCTACCACCTACACAATTCCAGTCTTGCTCACCCCCAGATACCTATAAATTAAGGCAGCGAGGAATATGCATAATAATATATGTTATATGAGCTCCGTACAAACAAACAGTTGTTCTAGCGAGTATAACGCAGGAAGTGTGGTACCGCACACAATGTCTTATGTTCACCCGACTGGATGTGGCTGGAGGTGCGAATGTCGCGGCAACGGAGAAGGTATATGGTTGCGCTAATTTAAATCGCAGATTAAACTTTATTATTTGGCAACATTACTATTTGGTTGGTAATACATCCCTATCTCCCATCCCTTCCTTGCACGGAACCTGTCGTACTCGTGGAAGCGAGATGGCGAACGTACGGCGGAAGTGAGCCGTCATTGGACATTCACTAGACTTTTTATTTCGTTGGCGTTCGTGTCGAGAACATTGTGCTCCCTAGAAAACTTGGAAAACTGGGTGTTTGTGCGTGAAAACCGCTGTGATCGAGCTGAGGAGTTGCTGACGAGGAAATAAAGGTACCGTGCATGCTTGTAACCCTTTTGAAAGATCGATTTTCTCTGTGCCTCCACGCGGTCTTTCAACGTCCCACTTTACTACCTACCAAGTTAATTTGTTGTGTAATTTAGCCTTTTCCGCGTAAACAGTATATGCAAGCCAGCTCAAAGCAAGACATCATTGGGTCATGCCTGTTTTCACTAGCCCTAGGGGACATCCAAATAAAAGTGCGCAGTTAGATTTCTCACGCTCGGTTCAGCGCTAAAAGTTGAAAATCCAACAGCGCGTTTTTATTTTTATAGGTCTTAATTTTGATATTGTCTTTATCTAGCGTCAGTGAAAACGAGCGTTAATTTTACCAATATACACTCAGCTACCGAATCTATCGAATAGCGTGATCGAATCAGAAAAGAAGAGATCCGCAGAAGAATTATGGTAACCGACATAGCCCGAAGAATTGCCAAACTTAAGTGGCAGTGGGCAGGGCACATTGCTCGCAGAACATATGGCTGATGGGTCCGAAAGGTTCTGAAGTGGCGACCGCGTACCGGAAGACGTAGCGTTTGAAGACCTTCCACAAGGTGGACCGACGACCTTGTGAAAGCCGCAGGAACTCGTTGGATGCGAGAAGCGCAAAACCGGTCGAAGTGGAGGCGCTTGGGGCTTGGTGCTATGTCCCGCAGTGGACGTCTTTCGGCTGAAATGATGATAATGATGATGACATTCAGCTCTAAGGCTGACTGATTAAAAGGTTACGTATAGCCTTATTTACTGGAGTTAGAAAATTTTTCAGAAGAAAAGTTCCTCAAATAGTTTCCGCTCTAAAAACTTATTTTTGTCTGGGTTGTGTGGTACCAGTAGCCCGAGTGGACAAATCCCTGAAAGGTTTTTCATCAACACTGCTCAAGGAGATAATAAAATTCCTCAATCCCAAGTTCTGCAGTACTTAGCAGAAGAAAAATACCGCAACAATTCAACTGCTTTCCCACATCGTTGCCCGCGCCCCACCGCCGCCACTCACATGGGAGTTATGCAGATTCGCTCGGTATTTATCGTGAAACTTCAACAGATACGGGCCGACACCGCGAATCTGATTCCGTTTCTACTATCAACCAGATTTATTGACTGTAATAATGTTATTGGGCGTTTGTTTTCTGGCGTACTTTTTCGTGATAAACAATAGGTATGTTTGGCGTGTATCAGATTTGCGGAGTTTAGATGTTACGTATGTAGATTTGACAGATATCTGCGTAATGCGGGATTTTGTTTATTTCATGCGAGGTTGGTAAAATATTTTTGGGAGGGAGCAAAGAGGTTCCAAATCTTTCTTGAATAATTTATTTATGTATTGTAGTTTCTACCTATGACGTCGGAGAGTGACGAAACTTTTGGAAAATGGCATCCAAACAAACAAAAAAACCTACCGTTATAGATGTATATGAGCTAGGTGTATAAGGGTCAATTTATCTTTTTAATCTTTGTTATATTTTTTTTTAACCTTTTTGATGTTTTAATACCTGTATTGTGTCTTTTGTTGCACTGAATAAACGTTTTATCTATCTCCCTATCTACCTAATAGTTAGAAACCTAATGACTGAAAAAACTGACTATCAAATAGATAATATCATCATTTATTATCAGCATTATTTGTATATACAGGGAGACTTGTAATTTTACGTATTCCTTCCAGGGCGTGATAGTGTGGCCCATTTACAACAATAAGTACCCCATAAAGCCTAGGCGAAAATGCATGGAATTCAAGAAAAGACAGTTTTCATGTTTTTTTGTAAATTTCCCAGGATTCGTCACCAAATATCACTTTTCTCTAAACACTCAAATTGCATGGCCATCATTGCTATTTCATTGGATACATAATACTTTAACTAACTATATTTAGTTTATATCATAAATGGATATAACAGTTGCAGCAAGTTGTTAAAGAATACCAAGACAAATCTTCTGCTCTATACAGCCTTTTTCTTCCTTGGAAACTCCTTCTTATCAGTAAGTACTATTTTACATCGCCGCGTAAGTACCTCAATCCTCTCTCGTATTCAGAAGGTGTTGCCAGTCATTACTCGCGGCAATATAGATGTTTAAGTGAGCATTTAATATTTTATTAGCAAGATTCGCGGAGAACGCGCTGTTCTGTAGGGTTGACTGTCGCGAAAACGAGAATGTTTGGTCTTAAACTTATAAACGACTACAGGAATTGTTGGAGCCCTTGTCCACATTTATTAAAAAAGCCAGTTGAATTATAGAAGCGATTGGACAGTGAACGACCAATCAAAATAATCGGGAGAATAAAAACAGACCGAGCTTACAGTTTCTGGAAAATCTTGGACTCCAGTAAGGGCCAAAGATTATTATTGCAGAAAGCTTATCAATTTTGACTTTTGTGTTTATGAGCAAAACATTTGCAGTTTTATCCAGATTCAACGGTTTTGGCTCTGGTCCTTTGTTCCCGATCCTTTTTTGACTTGTCAACTCGCCAGTAAGTAGGTACAATGTACATGAACCTGAACAAGCTTAGTCTAAACAAACCCTAGTTCTACCACCCCTAGAACACAAGAAGCGTACTCCAGTGTTATCTAGATCACGTAACGCGGATCGGGCTCGCGCCTTGCATATTCCTCGCCTTTAAACCTTATCGTTTTATATAAATTAATTGCGCGGAACAGAGATTTTGGTGGTTACAGCGCTCTGTGTACTTAGTAAGGAGGCTATGAAGGCAGCGAGTTCCGAAAATGGTAAGGTTGAAACCCTAGATAGGGTTAAAATTGTTAGAGAATGCATGGTCAATTAAAACGTGACAAGGGCAGGTTGAGAGTTTGTGAATTATCCTATGAAATGAAATGAAATGATGATGAAATGATTTGAAATGATTTTATTTTTTGTAAGTAGGTTTGTACAAACACTTTTACACGTCAATCATGTTTTTTTTTTAAACTAGATGAAGTCGGCGTTTCCTATCTGACTACTCTGAGAAGAAAGGCCGAAACAAACTCAGAGGTCACAGTCTCTTTTAAAGTCCAGACATAATCTTGGTCAGGTTATATGAAGACCATGTAGATCGATGTCTGAGGTGGTCTTTTGAGGAAAGAACCACACAGATTGAGAGGACCTGTCCAGTCAGTGCACGCATTTGTCAAAAATCGTGCAGCTCAACTCAAGACTTAAGGAGCTCAACGATTCGACGAACAATACCAAAGAAAGGACATTTGGGTAGGCCACATAAATTACTCAAACTGCCAGACCATGAAAAAAAAAAAAAAACAGAACAGAGAGAATAATAAAAAAAATATATATAAGTATGTAAAAAGACCCACATCGTCTTCACATTCACAATGAAAAAATAATATAATACTTTACAAAGTAAGCAAATGTCAGTTTAAAAAAAAAAAATATTCATCAATGTCAATGTGTATTAAAAAGAAAAAAAAATCATTCAAAATGCAGAAATTGGAAGCAGCTCAATCCCAAGCCTTTTTGTCCTCAATATAATCTTTAACGGTATAAAAGGCTTTCTGGCACAACTTACGTTTAATGAAAGATTTGAATTTATTAAGGCTTAGATCTTGAACGTGGCTTGGTAGTTTATTGTAAAAGCGTATACATTGGCATCTGAACGAGCCACCTATTTTCTTGAGCCTGGTTGTAGGTACAACATATTTGTGTTTGTTTCTAGTATTTATATTATGGATATCACTGTATTTTTTTAACAATTTTATATTTTTATGGGCATATAAAAGATTTTCATAAATGTACTGAGAAGGCACAGTCATTACATTAATCTCTTTAAATTTGTCTCTGAGAGAGTGTCTCGGACTTAATTTATAAATTGATCGAACAGCTCGCTTCTGCAAAACAAAGATAGTCTGAATATCGGCGGCATTTCCCCACAATAGAATACCGTACGACATTACACTATGAAAATAGCTAAAGTACACTAAACGAGCAGTCTCTATATCAGTTAAATTTCGAATTTTTCTAACAGCGTATGCTGCAGAACTTAGCTTTTTTGACAATTTATCTATATGTGGACCCCACTGAAGCTTAGCATCCAAAGTTATGCCCAAGAATACTGTGTTGTCTTCAGGATTCAATTCCTCGCCCTTTATCAACACATTAGTTTTCACCTGCCTTACGTGGGGTAGCGTAAACTTAATGCATTTGGTTTTCTTCTCGTTTAGAAGCAAATTATTAACATTGAACCAGTGGACTACTTTCGAGATCGCGTTATTTACATCGTCAGTAACCAACTGCTGACGTTTAAGTTTAAACAAAAGAGAAGTGTCATCTGCAAACAACACTATATCATGATGATCCTTTATCTTGCAATTACTGAGATTTTTATCCAAATGCTAAGCACTGATGATACCAACGATACTAAGACAGTTAAAAATCAATGTAGGTACAAGAAGGGCATTGTACACTAATAAGTGGATATAACCAGTGAAATGATGAAGCTTAAACCAGTGTTATGCTTCAAAGAGCGGAAGTTATGAGCGGTGCAAATATTGGCCTATTTCAGGGCCACACAGAATTTCTTAGTTATCTAGCTTGTTGGTTAATTGAAACCATTTTGCGTTGATTTGGAGGGACCATAAAATTTAGTATCTACTCTTTCGAATTCGAATAATATCGCGGTATCATGGTAAAATTTGTTCATTAATATTGAATCAATTAAAATATTCATTTAACAATTTATCGTGGTGCAGTAAACGGTAGAAATTTTCACTGTAGATACATTGCACATGCTTTACATTATTATTTACTTACTTCAGTTTTACCCCTGAAGTATTTTTCGACCTACATAACTTTACAATTACTAAGTAGTAGGTACTATTCGTTTCTGTTATCTTTTGTAACTCTCCAGAGTAGCTGTGTGGATTAGAACTACAATACCTCACAAAGATTTGAGAACATAAATAAAAAGTCTGTTAAAGTGAATGGCTACAAAATCAATTCCAAAATAAACCAAAGAACAAAACATGAATAGTGACGAAAAAATAATAAGCAAAAAGCGATCAAAGTTTGTCACCCCATCCGAGCCGAGGCAATATCGCGTTTATAGTTAGAGAAAAGTCCCGCAGGGACATTATAACTAGCCAATGATTATTTTGTTTCGCTGTTTGGGGACCGATTCTGGTAGCTGCAGAGGAGTTAAATGTACTTTTTGTTACATATTTTTTTATCTATTTTCTCTGGGAGATATATCTTGAATTTTGAGTACCTACAAGATGAGTGTGGCCGGTTTCGTATAGGTAATTCATATTTCGGGTTTAAGGCATACTGCTTTAAGAGTAAGACTAACGCTGGCTGCATCATAAACTAAATCGTACTCATGCATCAAGGCTTCAAAAAGCGGTGAAATTTGCATTAACATAAGACCTACATTTACGCGTTGCATAGTCCATAGTTACCGTTTGTCATTCATTATATCATTACCTACCTACCTAATATATCAACCACATTCGACAAACAATATGTTCTTAAACAATATGTGCTCTTGATCCTATGAAAAAACGTGCCAAACTTCAATACCAAAACATCAAAAATAAACGACTAAAAATTGCCACCAAATTCAATCCACCTCTCACAGAATACGCGCCCTCTCGTCCTCTACCCCTCTTAAGATGCTCATAAACATGTTTTTGTCGCAATAAAAATGATAAATCATCCGGTTTTTTATATGGTCAATCAGTAGATACAGTGTTTTCGCCATTGACAGATAAAATCTATGGACTCACAGTTTTTCTTTAATGGAGGAAAAACTCGACGGAGTAATAAGAAAAGTCCGATTATGATTGATGGTGTTATGATAAGGGGTAGGGCTTTTTATTGGTAAACAGCTTTTGGCAACTCTAGAATTGCAAAATATGAAATAGTTGGCACTTTATTTGGAATAAATAATGTCGCCAATTAGTTCAGCTACGAATCAAAACAAAGGACGAAAACATGCTAAACTAACCTACCTTCACCACCTACCTAACTACCTTCTTCATATTTTTGCAATTCTAGAATTGATCTTTCTCTCAACGAAAAGCTGTTTTCCAATAAAAAGCCCTGCCCGTTATCATAAAAACTAAGAAATTAAAAGTGTGTGTCTAAGTTGTTTAGAAATAATAATCAAAAAAGTAATAATCAAAGTCAAAGCTCAAGAAAGGTAGGTAGGTAAATATATACCTACTGAAATAAGAAAACCAGGTTTTCTACATGAAAAATAACATAGGTACCTCTCTCTCTTCTCTTCTCTTTCTCTAGTTTCAATAAGCTCACGAAAAACCCTTATTCTTTACACAAGGCTAGAAAGTGGTGTTTCTTATAACCTACCTATCTCATTTCGAGTAGGCAGTGGCAATAATGTATTACTTACGACGATTATAAATTATGCCAGGCTATTCTGCAAGCAAAGCTTACGTTCTGCCTTATTGAGTATGCGACGAAAACAATCGATGAATTATTGCAGAATACGACCGCAAATAAGCCTTATATCATATTTTCTTTGTTAATATTACCCTACTCATGGATAATGTTTTCCAACTTTGTTTTCTGTAGGTAAGTCTTTGAAAAATAATAGCTAGCAGAATGGAAATGGAAACATTTTCATGTTCTAGATTAGCATTGTTGATGTTGTTACTGTAATTGAATGTAGGTACCTAGATCTGACTTGAAAAATGCCTAAAACTTTTCAACGACATAGAGGTTTCTTCATGGTTTTAAAAACCACTTTAAAATGAACCTAAGTTGGCACCTCATCATCAGCTTAAAGCAGTCCAATGCTGAACATACGCCTCTCCAATTGCATATTTAGCTTGATTCTCAGCCACTCTCATCCAGCTGCTATCTACCAGCCACCCTGCGAGGACCGTCGCTCTACCAAGTCAATCCAACGCACACACGTGGTTAAAAATATTGTTTGTACTTACTAGATAATATCAAATTAGATACCTACTTAGATATAGAAACAGAATTGCCCGAAGCCTGTAAGTGGAAACCCACATAAAGAGACAAAGATTTTGCCTGAAATCGTTTCTACCAAATCAAGATAAAATGTTTACAGCCGTATAACAAGCGACAGTCTACGTTTTTTCGTCACCAACCACTAAAATATGATGTTTTCGCCCCCCAACAAAAACTAGTTAAACAAAACGATACAATAAGTCTCAACAATAAACAGATAACAAAAATTAACTTTACAACTAGTATACAGACATTCCGTTCCTTATTATTTATCCTCTACAATGTTTTCCAAAACATGGCGCTGTGTTTTGTCTGTGTAACGTTTTTAGTTCAGATTTTATAGTAGAGAGGAACACTGTGTTCGAAAATTGATGGTGTGTGTCTGCAGGAACAGTTCACATTATGGTGTTGGAATCGGCGCCAAGTTTTGATGATCATGGTTTTATTAACCAATATTGGTTGACGGAATTTTGGCAGGGGTGTGCACCATGGGGCATTTGTTAATCTGAGGTTTAAAGATTTTTAATTAGTCGTCAAGTTTTTAGCATTTTAATTTTTTGACGTGACAACGTCTTAAATTAGGTTGCGACTGGGAGTCACTTATGAAAAAGTGTAACGCGCGGTAACGTTACGATGAGTCACCGAACGAGAGAGAGGCCCGCCGAATGCCTTGCGTCTCTCTCCCACTCAACTATGATCGGATGATCGGTCGTTGTCACGTAAAATCTTCGCCCGTAAAACCGACTTTACAGGCAACCATTTTTTTTTTAAACAAAAGATTTTTCAGTTTATTGAAGAACTAACTAGGTACCTACTGATTACCCGTTTCGTGTATGAAAGACGCATTTATGTTATGCTCGTTAGGTTAATCATGTTTCATTATTGCAAAAAAATCTAATTTGTACGGCTCAAACAAAGAACTAGACAAATCATAGATAATGAAAGCTGGCATGTGTTTGAATAAACGAGTCCACTTGTCGTAGCAATGCGGTCCCTAGCAACAAGCAACAAAAAAACATGGATCTCTTAACTATGATTCTAATCTGGGGATCTCGGTGCAATCGGGCGTCATAAGGTTCCCCAGAGAGCGGCAGTTAGTCGCGGCGTCGCCTCTTGATTGGGATCGTCGTAAAACGATCCTCGCCAACTACAGCAGTAGGAAGATTGTTGGAATTTGTCGATGGAACAGCGTTTTTAATTCTAGAACCAGTCTGGACATACGATTATGGCCATATTTGAAGAAAAAACAAAAATAAACGATCTGCTTGAAAGTTGTTAGAGAAGAACCATGTGGGATTAAGGACCACGTGGGTCTATAATAAAAAGGGTGGGTTTCTAGTCGCAGATGGTAACAAAAGGTATAGGTTACTGTTACTGTTTAGCCTGCATCGTTCCACTGCCGGGCAAACGCGTCTCTCCATGACTTCCAGCTCTTTTCGATCCAGTGCTAAAGTGCCGCCATCTTGTACGGGGTCTGCCGCGACGCCTTCTGGCTGTGTTAGGGCTCTACAGTGGTTATTCTGGCCAATACGGCAGATGTAGCCAGCCCAGCTTCGGCTTGGCGGCTTTTTGAGCAACGTCAGTAATCTGTGTTTTGGGGCGCAGTGTGGTGTTGCGAATATAGTCTGTCAATTTGACGCCTAGAATACTGCGCTCCATTGCACGATAACAAACGTTAAGTTTAGACTTTTGAATGTTTGTCACAGACCAAATCTGAAATGGGAAGGATGCACATGTCCATAGTTTTTCGCTTGAGTGGCAAAGGAAGGTTTCCTTTCATAAGCTCTTTCATGAACCTAGCTCTTCCAAGCATTTTTGGTTCGTCTTAAGACTTCCTCGTCTTGTCTGGACTGGAAAGAGACTAACTGTTCTAGGTACTGAACTTATATAAATGTCCGATTACGATCAAGGTTAATGAAATAATCATTTAAGTACCTACCCTTAAAAGTACCTCTGCGGTCAGTCTATGGTAAAGGGGGCAATGATTTTTAGAACTTAATACAAGTGCAGAAAACTGCTCTCAACAGACCAAAAAACTACTTTTGAGCTAAGTGCTTCACACACAATCAGGTACAAAACTTAGCAAACGGTATCAAAACATCAATAATGAAATCATCGACACGATTCGCAACACTATTCACAGCTTTGAATTCAAGCGAGAGTCTAAAATTTTCAGCATTTTATACCCTGCGACTTTTTTAAATCTACAATACACTAATCTTCTTTTTTTTTTTACTTCAACTCTTTTAGTGACTCCATCTTCACTGCAAACCCGTATTTCTTCCTTCTCCTACTTAAGAAACAGTAGATACGGTCACCAAAAGAGATAAGTCACCAGGTAACCAGGGTCGTCAGATATAGGTAGTTGAAGTTTAGTAAGAAACCGATGGATGTTTTCGAATACAATTTAATATAATTAACAGAAAACAAACAGGTTTGACCTATACCTAACATCCTTTAACTTCCACAACTAGGGTTGCCAACTAATTTGTGTATTCTTAATATAATTACTTTGACATTTAATTGACTAATTTTATTATTTATGATGAGTTGATGACACTGTATAAAAGGAAATTTTAATACTTATATAATATTTTTGTTTAGGTAATTATAATTTGGATTTAATTATTTGAATAATGGATAAGTTTATAATTATTTGATGTTTACGTAATAACCTATCTAAGTTTTTATATTTGTACGCCGCTAAGGCAAAACATGACTGTGATCATTTTTATGTAACATCTTGCATGCCATGTGTGTATACTCATGTTTTGGACAAATAAATAATCTTATCTTATCTATATCAACCCTACTTACTACAGTGTGAGTCTTCATAATGTGCACATATCGAAATGAGGGAAACATAGCTTAATTATATCGACGGAAAAAATAGGTTGAAAAAATAAAAAAATATTTAAAAGGATCTTTAGGTACCTGCTAAAGTATGATGATTGCAAGGCCTTTCTTTAACAGTTGATAGGAAATGTTGTGATTGAGTTACCTATAAACATGGTAGGTACTTTTACGTTTAGAAATCTGATACGATGGAGAATAATTTAAAGTAATAAAAAATGGTAGGTAATCGGGGTTTTTATTGAGTAATTTTACAATTATTGTAAAAATATCAGATTTTTGTTAAAAAAAAACCGTAAGTAATTCTCAATTGAGGGGCGACAGGGATCACAACAGCGAAAAAATTTTTTTTAAATATTACAAAAAAAAATCCGTCGATAAAATTAAGCTTAGTTTCCCTCATTTCAATATGTGCACATTATGAAGACTCACACTGTATACAGGGTTATTGGTAAAACTTTAACAACCTCTCAAGAGGTCATTGTAGGTAGGTACTCATCAATATGAACAACTTTTACTATGGGTCCAAACCTGAAATCGCGAAAAAAAAATCAGCTGTTCCCTACATTTTGACGAGTTATACGAACATAAATGTATTATACCTACCTACCTACCTATTATAATTCTCTAAATGGCTAGTTCTACAAACAAGGGAATAAAATTGAATTATTTTCGGCCCATCGTTTTTTTTAATGTAAATCATTTTAAAGTTAACTATTTTATTAAAACATGATGGAGTAATCTAGAATTGAAAGGGTCAGTCAAAATATTGATTAATTTAGAAGTTATAGGCATTTTTCAATTTGCAGAAGACAGGGAAATGAGAGTAGATACAGGGAAGTGACTCTAGAAGATTGTTTGATCTTAAAATCGACTTGACAGTAAACGTTGTAGTAAATAGGTACTAGTAAATATGATATTTATTAAATAAATAGAACAGTTTATATGCAAAAATAAATCTAAACGTGTACTATAATACCAACCAGGGAAGTGATAATTCAGACAAGATAATGCTGTCGTTATAGAGAAATATGAATTATGAAGAATATTAAGTTTTCTTTATTAAACGAAATGAGGCTTGATGGTGTATTCATCATTTATCATCATCATTTCAGCCGAAAGAGGTCCACTGCTGGACATAGGCCTCCCCCAAGCACCTCCACTTCGACCGGTTTTGTGCTTCTCGCATCCAACGACTTCTTGCGGCCTTCACAAGGTCGTCGGGTCCACCTTGTGAGACGCCTTCCTACATCTCCGCCACTCCAGAACCTTTCGGCCCCATCGGTTATTTGTTCTACGAGCAATGTGCCCTGCCCACTGCCACTTAAGTTTGACAATTCTTCGGGCTATGTCGGTTACCTTGGTTCTCCTGCGGATCTCTTCATTTTTGATTCGATCACGCAGGGAATCTCCAAGCATAGCCTTTTCCATTGCCCTTTGGGTGACTTTTAGCCTTCTAATAAGGCCCATTGTGAGCGACCACATTTCAGTGCCTTATGTCATGACTGGCAACAACCCACACTGGTCAAAGACTTTCGTCTTGAGACTGCGGTATGTGGGACGAGAAGATGATGTATTAGCTCTCATAAAATCTACAGAAGCTTTTTTTACAGCACATTTCTTTTTTATAGTGTTTACTGGATCTCTCCAGCCATGCTTTTTCTACAATAGTCGTTTTTCTCGATCCGACATTTCAGAGATAGTCTTTCTTATACTTGTGTTTTCTCTCATTTTCTCCTTTTTTTCTCAATATTTCTTCTGTAGTCTGCGATTTCCCTTTTGGTATACTCATATCGGTTCTATAAAGAACTTCGAAATTATTTTCGGCTCTTAAATTATTGGCAAATATAAGTAAAAATAGAATCACAATTCACAATACATTAAAATAACGAAAAAACAGTAAAATTTAGGAGTTCTTATGGCCAACATTCGTCTCCTTCATTAGACCAGCTCAATGGTAACGTAATATTGCATTGTCACCTGACCTAAACATGTGTACAAAATTTCAATTCGATTGGACCCGGGAAATGGGTCAAATTTTACTTGCAAGATTTGACCCATACATAATAACTAACAAACTAACGCACACGGCAAGTTAAATAAAAGCTTGTAATAACGCAGTGCACATTTTATTTAGTGCCAACAGCCACAGAACAAGCCTTTTATCACTTCTCTGGAGTGTTCTCATTTCCCTGTCTATGTATTTCCAGGGAAGTGATACACACGGAAGTGATATTTTGAATGTTTTTTCCCTAAATCTAGAAGATTGCTTTATTTTATTACAATTAAAATCTCCATAAATCTTTAGTGCAACTAAAATACATACTTACAATGTATTAAAATTAAATAATATTTTATAATTTAACTGTAAATACGTACCATGTGAGTGAGAATTTGACTGACCCCGAACGCAAATGTCACCACTAAACGCACGGACACGACCCGATCGCTGCTCGAATGAAACAAAACACAGCCGTTACATGCTGTCGTCACCCCTTTCTTTCTATTGCCCGAGCGTCAAAGTTACTTACTATTCAATTTCAAGGTGATTTTAACAAACTTTTAGGTGACAGGGAAGTGATACTCAATACGCGTCGCCTTTGTAAAGTCGACAATATTCGGAGAAAATAAGATACCATAAAACTGTTTTAGCGTTTTATGGAAACCTTATGTAGGTACCTATATGATTATTATCTTATAATAAAATTATTCTACTAAACTGCTTTTTAAACCTTATTACATGGTCTTATATTTTGCATTTTGGAATGTCGCCCCACAGGGAAGTGACAATTTTGCCCCTTTTTATGTAAATTTATCGTATAAATATTTGCTTGAGAGAAATGATTTTTAGTGCCCAATTAGAAACCAATATAAACTTTTATTTCATAGTGTCAATTAACACAAATATATAATATATATTATTCTACGACCTGAGCCAACCATAATTCCTCAATTTGTAGAACTAGCCAAATACGTATTTGTCACGGTCGCGAATCATATTATTTTAAACAACGTACCTACTCACAACTTAATACTGACCAGCAAATTACAAAAAACGTAAAAAAAGGACTTATTCGCGGGATACCTAGCGCTTTCGCCGTAATATTTACCTACAATGGGAAATGCACGACTTGTGGGATAGTTTTCTAGTAGGTAGGTAAGTAAAAGTAGAGTTTCACAAAATAAGAAGCATTTCTTAAAAAAATTAATTTATTAAGGCTGAAAGTAGCAAGACATTTTTTTTTACGAAATAAAGTATTTTGAAACCTACTATACCTACCTACCTAACTATATTTTTTAATTATTTCGCTATCAAGTGTCTAATACTACCTATAGTTTTTGGGTA
This sequence comes from Oligia fasciuncula, assembly GCA_963082905.1. NCBI lineage: Eukaryota > Metazoa > Arthropoda > Insecta > Lepidoptera > Noctuidae > Oligia > Oligia fasciuncula. The sequence goes on along the minus strand of OY720392.1, from coordinate 1,933,128 downwards.
ATTATTTAAAACTACTTACTATTTTTACTGAAAAAGAGTTTGAAACCACAACCCAGTTAGTACGCAATACGATACCCCTTGGTAAGACTGGTTGTCAGATTTTCGGGCTTCTGACTACCCGTAACGACTGTCAAAGTTGCACGAATACCATCCGGGACCAAGGGTGCTTAACGTGCTTTCCGAGGTACGGAGAGGTTTTGGTATGTAAAGATGGTCATCCATCCACGGACCAACCGCGGCAAGCGTAGCTTAACCTGATCGATCGACCCGTGCAGCTGTTATTAGGTACTTAGCCACTTATTAATTTCTCGCCTACCTACCAAGGTAGTTATTAATTTAATGTCGTCCGTCGTCCCGCACCCGCATCGCCACCCCTTCTTATAAACAACCCCGAATCAAAATCTCAAAGCGTGAATATTCGGAACAAACCTATGTGTTTTGTTTGACAACTTATTGGCGCAGAAACTGTTGTTATTCACATTATTTGTGGCGCTTGTTTTTGTTCGCCAGTACCTAAACGATTATGATCTCTTGTTGTTCTGTGGGGATAGGTAAACAAGTTTGCCTTAATTTTAAATGGGAGGGTAAAATATAGTTAAGATGGTGGCTTTTGGCAGGATTATGTATTGGTATGGTAGTAAATAATAGGTAGGTTCTGCCCGCGACTTCATCCACTTAAAATATCCATACTAATAGGTATATTATAAATTCGAAAGTAACTCTGTCTGTTTGTTACCTTTTCACACCTAAACCACTGAACGGATTTCGATAAAATTTAGCAGAGAGATAGATTGCATCCCGGGGAAGGACATAGGATAGTTTTTATCGACATACCTCGCGGGCGAAGCCGCGGGCGGAAGTTAATAGCTTCCCATTAGGTAGTAAAAGAATTTGATCAGTAATTTCGAAGATTATCCCCTACATACAAAATCACAAATATTTCTATACCTAACTAAAATATTAGTAGGTACCTAAGTATATATAAATAGGTAGGTTAGGCTATTACAACTGTTGTCGATTGTTTATTACTTATGTGATTACTGCTACCTACTAGATACTTATTAGTGGTCTCCAAGGTTGAATTTATCCTCTGGAGTTTTCATCAGAGTCGTCTAAGTTTTCAACTTACCTAAGCAAACGCCCCTACATCATAAGTTTTTTTTTTTGAGGAATACTTTTGAACTTTACCTGAGATCTAACAGACCTGTGAGCTCCATCTCTTTCTCCAGACCAAAAATACAACACAAAACTGCCATCTATATTCAGTTTTGCTAAAATAAGACCTCAATGCGATGCAATATGGCAATACTACGAAGTGGGTCCATGTACTACTTTCTATATTGACTACTAGATGGCGCTGTCGACAAATTTTACTGCGGCCTCAACTCAGCTTAGGGTATTTATGTTATGTTCTGTGGCCTCGACTCACTTTCTGTTTATGCATAAAATTACTGCTTTTCCTCAAAGATTCGAATTAATTATCGTAAGCATTATTAATAGATAGAATAAATTAAAAACAGTTACTATGCATCTAACATTTAATAAACTTCTCCAATATTCTAACATATTGACACATTAGTTCTACACAGTTATTTAAAATAACACATTTATTGACATTACTTAATTTATTTAACGACTCTTTGACACTCTCTAACTTATCTCGTACCATCGGTGCAACAATAATATTCAGATTATTATCATTGGAACAGATGGCAGCCGAGTATATTAATCTACTCACATCTGTACTTTGATCATAGTAGTACTTCACTACTAGTAATAAACCATAGAAATTATAACTAAGGCCTTTACAATCAATGTAAAGGTCCTTAGTTAATCCATGGTTATTAATAAACGAAATCTGATCTTGTGATAATTTGATAGATTTTGTTTTTAAAAATAAAGTCACCTCTTCGAAGGTAAATGACACATAATCCAGGTCATTTGCCGGTAAGAAAAAACCATATTCTGTGATTAGTTTCAAATTATGACTGTCTCCATAACATATGAAAACTTGTGTATAGGAATCAAAATCATTTTTGGTGTATATTGAAAATTGTACATCTGAAAATAAGTCTTCACTTAAACTATTAATACTAACATTTTCAATATTCTTGCTAACCAATAACTTGGTCTCATTTCTTGCATTTGGACTATGGTTAATCATATCTAGGTACGGACATAATGATATTTTCGTATTATCACTTATAAGGGTAATAATTGAGTTTTCCACATTTTTCAAATCTATCACTTTCGTCAGATCCATAAACACACATCTAGTGTTTACTGTGAAGTATGCCCATTCATATCCAGCCAAGGAAAATGATTTTATGAAATCTTGGATTGAATTATCTTTACTAACATTATTCAATAAAATATTTTCAAAAATACTATAGGAGGAATCAATGATATCTTTTTGCTTTAGGATCACAGACAGAATTTCACTATCAATAGTTTGTTTCACTTCATTTGGCAAAAAGTAAGGAACAGAGTACTCTTTCGGCAAACTTTTTAAGTAAATATGCCACTTTGTTTTGTCACTTTGGAATTTTAAAAATGCGAGATAAAACGCCATTAAAGACTGAAAGGAAACGGATTGCTTATATTCTACTAAACAACTTTTGGAATTCTCTAAAAATATTTTATAAAATAATTTGTCCATCAAAATTGTTGTGACATTAATAGTTAAGTTTAGGGGTAAATTCATAAGTTCCTCTCCGCTTTGTATCTTCTTCTTCGTTAAGACTCCTCGGCCTGTATCGTGGAATACGGCCAGGAACAGCTTATCGTTGCGACCAATGCCATTTTCAGACAACCAAGAGTTCAATTGAATTACTTCTTCTTTATCATCACAAGCGCAAAAGTCGCGCGCTTTTCTTATGTTTCGTTTCCGCCGAGTTCGGCCCATAGCTGACTTCAACGTATGGCACACATTTCAATTTCATTAAAATTATACACCAGGTTCGACTAATCAATTAATGAAATTAGATTTTAAAATAGAACTTCGTACTTATTAAATCGAATTTGTTTGTTGTCATGACACTCGCGCACACTCGCAGTCTCGACTCTCGCACGTACGCAATTCGTGTCGCGCATGACATGACGTCCAGCGTTTTATTTACGTTCGTATAACTTCATTTTAACTCCCATTGAACATTTGTGTAACCAAATATTTATCGTAACTCTAAATAATTAATTTATGTTTATGCAAAAGGTTATAGTATACACACTGCGGTTTTTATTTAGATATTTATTTATATTAGTCGCGTTCACTAGTGTTGGTCACTGTTGTTTTCCATCATTGTAAATGGGAATTTGGGAAATAACAAAACGTACGAATCAATAACCGATTGTAGACGTTCAGAAATAAGTATAAATTAACTAACAACAGACAAAATAAAAAAATGCTTGCTGTTTATTATCTGCCACTTGCTCACTGCAGATGTCTCTACTATCAGTCTATCACTATAGCGGATAGCCCAAGAATTTGATTATTTTGATAGCTACCTGTTACTCACTATTCATTTTTTTTTTTTTTGTAAACAGCGGGCAAAAGCTAGTCATAAATATTTTGCTGATAGACGCATTTTCCTTAGCTCGTCATTTAATAGTGCTACACTGGAAGTCGCTTGCGTATACTTAACTAGTTTCCATTTAATATATGATCAAAACAAAAGTAAACACAAAAAACAATGGCGACTTCTGGACTAACAGAAGTGCTGACACCTATAACGAGTTTTTTAATATTATTTTAAAGCTCTGTTATACTAAACATTCATTAAAATGTTTCAGATAAATAAATAAAATAAAACGTACTTACTGCTTCAATAACCAATCTTCATCAATGAAATTTTTTTTTAATATGAGAATCGACATTTTCGTTCAAAAACATTGTTTGCTTGTCATTACTATTTTGTCATTTCTCTCTTTCACATTCGAATTCCAACAGCCAAACGGTTTCGCTTTTGTTGTTATCAACTTTCTTTGAAATCAATTTCAATTCAACAAGTTTGAACTGACTTAAAAGTCTGATTACAGTTACAGCTGCTATTTTTATTCCACAATGTCTCAACAACAAACTAAAAACTGTATAACACTCCGAGGATCGGCACAAATTATTTGCGAATATCTCAGTAAGTAACAAGAGATCATTAAAAACAAAACAAAAGATAATTCGTGTTTTATGTTTTTTTCTTAATTTTTGACGTAGGTACTATCGGCCTGCATGATGTGTAAACATGAAGATATTATTATATTCAAACCTTTTTTTACAGAATTCGCCATAAATTCAGTGCTGTTCCAAAGAGGACTATATCCACCGGAAACTTTCAAAGCGGAACAACAATACGGCATTACACTGTTGATATCAGAGGACGCACAGATCAAGAGTTTTCTGACCAATCTTCTCACACAGAGTGAAGGTAACAATTAATGTATTTTTTTAAATTCAATGTGCAGTTTTATCTCTCATTTATACCAAGTAATGGTTTAGGATGGGTAGGCTAAATCAAGCATTTTTGTGGGTGATTTCATAAAGCAAACTATACTGCTGTTTTGCAATGCTTGCTGTAGCTGGGTATCTTATCAATACTGTAAATGCACTTGTACAATGTAAATAGGTAGTACTTTCATTTACTTTGTAAGTATTGTGATTGTTTTCAACCATATTTTATTAATTGCCTGTCATACAAAGGGAATTTATTCCGGAAGGTCTATGTGAATAAAACATAAATATTAAAATAACAAAAACTGTTAATAAACTAAAATATGGCTTTAAAAACTTCTCTGCAATGCTGTGGACAGGTAATTGTACCAATCAAATGTGCCTGTTTGACATTCAAAAGTGCCTTTTATGTGCCTATCCATACTAATAATATAAATGCGAAAGTGTGTTTGTCTGTCTGTCTGTTACCTCTTCACACTTAAACCGCTTTCGAACCGATTTCAATGAAATTTGGTATGTAGATAGTTTGAGTCCCAGGAAGTGAAACTGCGGGGCCGCTGTTAGTTTGAAATAAATACTTTGACTTTTCACAAAATTAAATAGCTTACAATTTTACATAATCCAATTTCTTGTAATTTTCCAGAATGGATAGTCAACAAGAAAGTAAGCAAGCTGTCCCTCATCATCCTCAATGTAGCTAACAAGGAAGTACTAGAATGCTGGGACTTCAATGTTCAGTATGAAGACGGAGACGCCGCATTATCCAAAGAGAAAAACGAAACAGTAGGCAGTAAAGAATTGAAGAAAATCCAGCAGGAAATTAGAGATGTCATGTTGCAGGTAGCTGCTACAATTTCATACTTACCGTTCTTAGATTGTAGGTGTTCCTTTGACGTATTAGTTCACGCTAAAACAGATTGTGATGTACCGGAGAAATGGGCAGAAGCAGAGCCCATCGCGATAGTGAACGCACAAAATGTGCAATTAAAAACCTTTTCCACTAGTCTTCATAAAATGGAAACTGTTGTTAGTTATAAGCTTGTAGATTAGTATAGAATTTTAGAATACTCAGTGTTGTTTGTAGAATTTTTCCTGAATGATTTTACAAAATTTTACCATGCTGCTTGGAATAAGTGACTAGTGGTACTAACAGTATTAAATTGGATTTTTGGAAGTGTTTTAGCCAAAGTTTTTGTTTAATACTTCGTTTTTTAATTTCTAATTTATTTGTGTAATTTTTTTAATAAACCGTTAAGGCCTGATTGCATGAAAAACATTGGTTAAGTATTGGTTTTTGTAGCTATACATTGGCAGGTACATCGACGCGCAAATTGTAACCATGAATTCAGCACATGATTGTAGACCCATAATGTAGAAATTTTACATCCGATATCTAAAATAAAATTGCTTTTTTATTGAAAGGTGCAATACCTGCATGGTCATAATGTATGGAAGAGCAATTTTTTTTTAACTACTGATGCAACATTTCAACTCAGATGGTTTCAGAATTATAATTATTAAGTATATATTGAATCCATGGTATTACAGCTTGTGCGTCGATGCCCCTGCCACCCTGTAGATATTTTGTTGCTTGGTGAACAAACTGCATGTATGAAGTGTTACCAGCAACAGAAAAACATATTGCCACAACAGAGTTTTCTTTTGTTTTTAATTAATATTATCATGTTGGCTTTACTGTCAATTGTTTTAAATTGGAATGGTATTTGGTAAAGCTATCTTCGAGTGCTACAAGGATCTTCTGCCGGTCTAATAACGTTGATATGGGGCGCTGACGGTAAATAATCGTGATATAGCTTGTAAAATGTATTGAAATAACAAAATGGTTAGTTCCGATTTTGGCCACGCGTCATAAGATCCCACACCTATTTAGTTTAAATAGATTTTTATTATTTTATTTATGTGTCTCTTAAATAGATTCTTCTATATTTAGTGAATGTGAGAATGTTGTCCTTATATACTGTAGATTTGTAGAAAATTTTCTATTTTGTTAAGAACCTGGTACTTGTTGACAGGCCTACACTGTCCTCCCATACCTGTTAACACTGTCATTAACCTTTTGAACGCCAGAGCATAAACGCACGCGCGTGCCCTCCACGCCAAGCCACAATTTTAAATATTTAAGGTATACAAATAAAAACACACAAAAGTAATGATTTAATTGTTTATTTCGTGATAAAGTGCACCGCATTTTTTGTCACATATTTTTGTCGCTCGTAATAGGATAGGCGACACACGACTGGCGTACAGGGCACGCGCTTGCTTGTCACGTATATGTGACAATGGCGATGGCGTTCAAAGGATTAAAAGCCAATTATTTTTAAAAGAGTAACCATGCAGTTTCTTACTGGCTCTTCTCCATAGGGAACAACCAGTTGGAACCGTGCACCTAGCTTCTGACATTTCATAAGTCCCCATGTAGGTTTATGTGAAATAAAATATTTTGATTTTGATCCTTGTAGTGCTAAATCAAGATGTTGACATATCTATAAAATCATTTGTCCTGCAGTTGGGCCTAAGAGCAGCTCTTACATTCCTGTTTTTATAAAGTTTATCCAAGTATTGTATGGATTTTTTAGTGTAAATGATTGGATTATGTATTTTATAATTTTACCTTTTTAAGATACTTCTTCAGAGTACAATGAGCCATTTAAAAGTGTTCCCTATGAAGTGACTTGTCCAGGAATTCTCATTTAAAACATACACCTTATGTTAAGTTGTAGAAAAGTAAGTTTTTAAGCTTGTGTACATTTCTTTACTGCATTTCAGTTTTCTTTTTATTAATATGTACTTAAGTGGTTTTAATATACAGAATAAGACTAAACATATTTTTTTTCTTTTTCGTTTACTTACTAAAAGTTCATTTAAATAGTTTCCTTTTACAACATCCATGACAATAGAAAGAGTTGACCAAATATGAGTTATTAATGAAACTGGAGCATTGAAGTCCCCTGCCTAAACGTAGTTACATTTTCGTTGCACTAACATAACATCACGCCTGTAGTCCCGAAGGGTTAGGCAGAAATGCACCAATAGTATATGTACCCACATTTCGCCAGTTATGTCAACAAATCGCATTTAATAGCACGTATTATTAATAATTTTTTATTTAATCTTATGATTTTAATTTGATTTCAAATGTAGAACATATTGGATTGAAATAAATGAATTTGAAATTTGAATAGGGGACGAGCGTGATGCCAATAACACTGCCCGAGCTGGGAATCGAACCCACGACCTCGTGCTCAACAGTAGCACTTGCGACCACTAAACTAACTAGGCAGACACTTTGGATGCACTTTTCCACCAATACAAAGAAGAAAAAAACTCCATACAATATTCACATTTCGTTTATTATGTAACAAAGCGCTTAAACATAGCAGTTACAAGCTACAATAAATAACACCTAATCAGCAAATAATACTGTACATGACTGTTAATATAACTTAACATTTTTATTAATATCGGCTTATTCGTTAAATAGTCACAACTCAAAAGGCAAAATACGAATTATTGAACAAATTTTTTTTGCGTGTCAGATTATAAAATAATTAAGGATATTTTTGGGTACAGTCACGAGCAAAAGTATGTATACACTTGGCTTTATTCAAAGGCGATTTTCTCCTTTATTTTTGAATGAAATTTTATGTTATTACGAACATAGTATTTCCGAACCTATAGGGTTTATGTAAAGTGTCGTATTTCAACTTTGCATTCGTTATTTCGTGAAAAAATCGCAATTGAAAGTTGCCAAGTGTTGACATATTAGTGCTCGTGACTGTACAGAGTTCACAGTTGTTTTTTTTTATATTGCATTACATTCGAAGGTTAGGCAAATAATTAAAACAATAATGCAACACCAAAATTCACCAATGCTCCTAGATTTTGCGCCAGGCTACATTGTCTCTAAAAAAACTACACTTGATGGGGCGCGTGCACATAGCGATCCGTTGTACCTTGTCCGTTAGGTACCTATTTGATGGCGTATGTAGTTGTATGAGCGAGTTCGCACACAATACAGTATTCCGGATTCAGTAAAAAAGAAAAACAGATCAGATAGATAAGATCCGTTAAAAATGATCCTGTAAAATCGGCCGTTCTATGTGTACGCGCCCTTACTTGTACAGACGCTAGCACATCAAGCAATCAATTCTTTAGATTTTCAACTTTATCGCTACAGCATAAGGTTCAAGGTTGATTGGGAAAATTTGACAGTTTCGGGTAGCTTGATTTGCTGGCGTCTGTACCTACTTTATACTTGCCAAGTATTAAATACAAAATGAGGATAGGCGTCCTGTTACAAAAAAGCGTCCAAGTGCGTGTCGGATTCGCACACGAAGGGTTCCGTACCACCGTTCAATATTTAACGTTACATTTTTTTTTTAAATAGTTCAGTAAAGTAAACACGTTTCTTGTATGGGGACTGGGGACTCCCTTTAATTTTTAACTTTACTACTTATATTTTTACTAGCTTCTGCCCGCGACTTCGTCCGCGTGAAATTTCTTGTACCCCCACCCCGTCGCGTCGCAACACTTCGTATTCGCTTACCGTTCACTCTGAGTTTTTTTCTTTTTGCTCGGCTCCTAAGGGTCATAGCGTGATGTTAAATAGCCTATAGCCTTCCTCAAGAAATGGGCTATCAAATGCAAAAAGAATTCAAATCTGACCGGTAGTTAAAGAGATTATCGCGTTCAAACAAACAAACTCTTCAGCCTTTATTAGTATAGATAAAAAACTCTATGGCCCATAACTCCTTAATAGGTACCAACTCTTAACATCTTACACACGTGATAACTTTTAAACGAAATATCCGATTGAGATGAAACAAAAAGTATTTTACTTCTTCATAAATACTCTTGATAACATAATGCTTAATTTCGATAAAGATTAATATTACGATACATATTTAACGTAGTTTTTTTTTCTTCAGACGATTTAATAATTATTTTGAACACAAAATCGGTTATTGTGATTAAACCATGATAGCTAGACATATGTTCTCGCGGACTTTTTTGTAGGTCTTAATGGTCTCTACAAACCCGTAGTACATTATTTTGTTCTATTGTTAATAGTTTTTGCAGCGCACGCAAAAATAGGTTTTCGATTTTACACCTTGTGTTACAAAATAGAAATTTTATTACGGATCCCTAATTTTGAAGAAAAAAAATATAGCCTATAGCCTTCCTCGATAAATGGACTACCCAACACTAAAATAATCATTCAAATCGGACCAGTAGTTCCAGAGATTAGCGCGTTCAAACAAACAAACAAACAAACAAACAAACAAACTCTGCAGCTTTATAATATTATATATTTTTATAATTTGTTGTTATAGCGGCCATAGTAGTAGGTACACACTGTGACAAGTGTCTACCTAATACGGTTCAAAAGATGCCTGTGACAGACTGACGGACGGACAGCAGAGCCTTAGTAATAGCATCCCGTTGGCACCCTTTGGGTACCTACGGAACCCTAAAAATGGTATTGAGATTCATAGGCGAAATCGGTTATAAAACTAATAGCATATAAATAAATAAAAAAATCTACCAATCGCGTTGATCTCCACATTGCACTGTGCTGTAAATATCAAGATTTTTGTAGAAAAAGTTATGCAAATCTATTTCTTATTGGGAATTGTTCAGACATTTTCAAGCACTAGGTACCTACAGTACCTTCACAGTTATTTGACCTCTGATCTTGCATCACTGTCAAAATCATAGTGATCTTTACTTTTATTACAATAAGGTTGCTATTGGCTTGCGACCACTGACAAGTCTACCAAAACCAAAGTGATCTTTACTTTCATTACGATAAGGTTGCTATTGGCTTGCTGCCACTGACAAGTCTGCCAAAACCAGTGATCTTTACTTTTATTACAATAAAGTTGCTATTGACTTGCTGCCACTGACAAGTCTGTCAAAATCAAAGTGATCTTTACTTTTATTACAATAAGGTCGCTATTGGCTTGCTGCCACTGACAAGTCTGCCAAAATAATAGTGATCTTTAGTTTTATTACAATAAGGTTGCTATTGGCTTGCTGCCACTGACAAGTCTGCCAAAATCAAAGTGATCTTTACTTTTATTACAATAAGGTTGCTATTGGCTTGCTGCCACTGACTAGTCTGCCAATATCTAAGTGATCTTTACTTTTATTTGAATAAGGTTGCTATTGGCTTGCTGCCACTGACAAGTCTGCCAAAATCAAAGTGATCTTTACATTTATAACAAAAATGTTGCTATTGGCTTGCTCCCACTGACAAGTCTGCCAAAATCAAAGTGATCTTTACATTTATAACAATAAGGTTGCTATTGGCTTGCTGTCACTGACAAGTCTGTCAAAATAATAGTGATCTTTACTTTTATTACAATAAGGTTGCTATTGGCTTGCTGCTGTCAGAGGTAATACAACTGAGAAAGGACTGTATGTATCTATATTATAATGTGTGGTCACTCTGCTATCAGTCTTCTGTTTTACGTTTCCTATCACCTGTTGCCTTAATTTTCCTCGTAGATGTCGCTACTTGACATTATATTTATTTGTATAGGTACGTACGGTCAGCAACAAAAGTCGATTAACACTTCAGTTTTTAAAAATCTCAGTTATTGAGCAAAATATTTGTTCAAAATTGCAGCAGAAGTACCTACAATGCAATTTTGAACAAATATTTTGCTCAATAACCGAGATTAAAAAAACTGAAGTGTTAATCGACTTCTGTTGCTGACTGTAGGTACCTACCTAGCACATTATTTATTTTTAAGAAACAAGTTTTTGTGCTTTTTTTTAAAGTAAGTACCTACCTACTTATTTATAACAACGGGTGTTTGGAAACTGAAACGAAGATGTTCTCTTAATATCTAAGTGTACCGTTCAAGTATTAGGAACATGAAATGGAATTAATTTTGTTAAAACGCACATTTTCTTAAGCACCACAATATTCTTAAATCTAGATATCGTACAAAATATAGTACAAAAAAGCTTATCTAAAGCACATGATATTTATTATGTAAGTAGGTACCTATACTGGACGTATATTTCTACATAATTATATGTGCAAGCCGCAATATAAAAGGCCACTGGCAGAATCATAAAAGGATAACATTATGAATCATAATATGGAGAAGACAGTCCGTGTTTTTCGCTGCACTACGTAGGTATAATAATCAAAGAGATTGGGATTGGATTTGTATTGGATTGATTGGTATTTTAGCACAACCAAAAGAAAAATAACTGAAAAATCCTTCACCAATGGTATTTGATACGAATAACATGATTCATAATGTTATCCTTTTATGATTCTTCCATAGTGGCCTTTTTAGGCCCCTAATAGGCAACACGTAGCCTTTGCATTGCAAGTAACAAGCAAGAGGTATAATAGGTACTAGTCTATCATGTTATTTTATCGTATTAAAAAAACATGTAGACTTGACACAAAAACATGTGAGATTTAGAAAAAAAACCTCTAATTATAGTCGAATATTAGAGGTTTTTTTTCTAAATCTCTATCTACATTACCAGCTAGCACTAACATTCCAGTATATCTTAAAATAAATAGGCAGTGGGAAATCGTGTCTTTAGTTGCTATCCTTCGTAATATTCATAGGCAAAAATAATATTAACAAATCGCAAAGTATTACCTACATCGGATAACATTAAAATGCAGGAATGCTTTTTTCTTATTAGGTAATATTTTGTATAAAAATGCCAAAATACCATTTCGCTTCAGTCGTACCGTTTCGTTTCTTTATCGTTGCTCCTTTTTTCACCACAGTGGTTCGCCTTTACCTGCGTACAGAAAAAATGTTATAATTTTCCTAAAATTAACCTTCTTCGCCACCGGAAACCGGCATGTCCTAACATCTACCAACCCGCACTGGGTCCGCGTGGTGGATTACGGCCTCCCTCTCAGCGAGAGGAGACCTGTGTCCCAGCAGTGGAAACATTATAGGCTTATTATGAACCTTCTTCGCATGCAATGTTATACCTACAAGTTATTGTTATCTCACAACAAATAGTAAGTTTAAAGAAGAAACATGCGTTCTGCATGCTTGACCCCTGTATATTAGTAGGTACCCATAAAAAGCATTAGTAGGCCGTGAGGATAGGAAAATGAAAAAATGTAACAAAGAAAGGAAAATACAGGAAATTGTGGAAGTTACATTTTATCATTCGTCGAAGATGAGTGCGGATTGTTAAACGAGTGCACGACATAAAATAAATTTCGAATATACATACCATTTCAGATTGTTCTAATCCCCATGTTCATTCCGTTGCGTTTTTAAGGATTAAAGGAAAATGCAAATGAAAAATAAAAACATAACGTTGTCGCTTTTCTGTTAATTCCAACACTCATTCTTTTATTGTGGTTTTGGTATATCCATTTACATTGACTTAACATGTTGTTCGCGCCTTAATATTTGTTGTGAGAATACAAAAACTCAAGTTAAAAATGGAATGACGTCACTCAAAGAAAATACTGACACGGGTCGTTGGTGCAAGTGCCGTACCAAGTGGTATTTATTCAATTGAAAAGCTTTTAAGTACTTGACTTTTATTAACGTAAACCTCTAAATATTTGCTGACGAGTCCAGAATTTTCCCAAACAACGCCATTACATTTTAGTCGTATAAATGCCCTAAAAATCCTCAAAATTTTATTAAAAATAAATAGTCAGTTTTCTACTTTAATTACATAATATAAATAGTGAACTTAAATTCGTCAGAACTTTATACAAACTGAAAAAAAAGAAAACAAGAAATGTAAAACTATTGTGCAAGTTTCGGTCCCATATAGCGAGTTAGAAAAAAACAGAGAAATAAAAAATGTTATCGCTATATCCACAACCATACGTCCAATTAGACACACTCGTAAAATTATATATAAATTAATTAATTTATTACTACCTAGCTATAGTTAAAACTGGTATCTGACTAGGTGATGTAACGGACCGGTGAAAATATGGGAATTGCCTTTTTTAACTACGTTTTTGACTGTACTTGCTATGCTTTATGTACATAATTAATTAGTCTTTTTAAAATCCTAGCAAGGCTAGTAATATTTTGCTCTTTAATTAGGTACTAAACTTGTTTAGGTACTAAAATAAAATCCACTTTTTGTTTTATTTTTTGTTGTTACTGGGATTACGTTATTAATGGATAAATTAGAGAGTCAATCGCATAGCAAGCACGCAATACTATTTTCAGAATTGTATTTTTGTAAAAAAAAAATCCTTACCCTAATAGATATGTACATAAGTTGCAAGTCTCTTTATCATAATATTACATACTACTAGTTATCAAACCTTACAGTTAATAATAACAATAATAAATTGCAAATATTACAAATAATGTTTAAAATATTTACATCTTCAATAATAGAAGAAAAAAAATGGATTGCAAAAGTTATCGCTTAAAGTAGAAGTTAAAGAAATAGCACTTTTTGCAATAATACATAAAAGTTAAGTCTTACAATAGACTTAATTGGGTTATCACCAAAAAAAAATCGATAAAACTCGTGAAATGTTAAGAAAAATCAGTTCAATTATAATTATAGTTAATATAATTGTTGGAACTGTTAAATGGAAATATACTTAAAAGTTTATAATCTCACTGGGCTATTAGTATAAATAATTTAATAATAATTTAAAGCTCCGTGAAGTTAAAATGTTACCGATTTCAAATGAAATATATACCTACATAAAAGCGATAGATCATTAACGAGTAAAAAATAATAAGTTAGAATCTTCAAATCGATTTTTCAGACTCGAGGTTCATAAAAAAACAAGTTTTTTTAATTATATATACAAATGCCATACGCACGGCTGGCTACTAAAAATCCTAAGTATTCAGCATAATACACTGTCGAAACACTTGCGACAGCTCGTATTTGCAATATATTCTCGTATTTTTTCCTACAAGCGTTCGCGATGGAATCACTGGGCTTTAGGGCTGTGAAAACTATAAAACTGTAATCATAAAACAAATTGTAACATACCAAATAAAAGTGCGATACCATAAGTATAAATTTTATAACGAATAAAAACATATTTTACATTGATAATTTGAAGATATCTGAATGTAAATCTACAAATAGATGCAGATATCTGTCTCGTAAAACGTAAAGTTTTCACAGTCCAGCCGAGTGCGTCGGAAAGTCGCGAGCTGAAAATTTAAAATTTAAAATTGGAACGAGGTGGGTTATGCGCCTGCGCTTCGCTGGCTAACAGTAGTACGTGTTCGAGAGGCCCAGTTTACATGTGTAGGAATGGGACATACTGCTTCTGTTTGATATATCCTTGTTTTCGCAACGCTGCCCGTTGAAGCCTTCCGGACATCTGAGACAAAGAAAAATAGCCATGTTAGAGCTTATTTGAAAAGTGGTAAAAAATAAACAATCTGCATAGGATTGTCGTTTCATAAGGTGAAACCCATATGCTAAGTTCTGCCTCTCATAAAAGCAACTCACATGATGACTTGAGCCACACAGAAGCTCAAATCAATTTTGAACAAAAAGTCAGTGTGCAATGAAAATCAAGGAAGATAATTAAACTTGATACTCACTTGCAAGCTTGCTCCTGAACGATCTCGAAGAACAAACAGGTGCCTCCATTGAGGCAGTAGGACGACGGGTCGGGCATCGGACATGGCGAGCCCAACGTCGCTGTGGAAAAGAGAATAAAAGACATTGTAATATAGACCAACATTAAACGATGCTTTTATAAATGACGATAAGATCCCTGTGAATTGCCGTTATAGGACAAGCAACCTCAAATTGCTCATTTTATGGTATCTAACCCGAAGAGTTAACAGGGAAAAAACTAGTTTTGGAAGAAATAGGATTCAGGATTTTCGAATTAATTACTTAAAACCCTGCTTTTTCTGGCCAATGGTTAGGTATTATTGGTTTTGTACATTAGAGTCCATATTCTATAGATAGCTATTGATTCGTAACCTATTGATGCATCTCACAATCATCCGTTTCGGCCCTAACAGAACACGATACAAAAACGAATGATACAACAAACTCATTATACAATGTAACCGATCACCCTATTGGCCTGTATACAGACATTGTTTGAGCGACATTCGCGGAAGAAGCAGTAAGTTTCCCAAGTGTTCCCAGTACAACGGTATGAGTATCGGTAAACAATGTGACATGGATTGTTGTCTTCCTTTGTTTATGTATCGATACTGTTGAATCAAGGTGAGGGTACCTCGATTTGATAGTCTCGTTATTCGAATGAAGCTCTCTCTGTTAATTAACTAAGCTGTGAATTATTTGTCAAGAATGATATGGAGAAAGACTGCGTACCTATATTAGATAAGGGAATAGCTAAATGTTTTTAAATGCATGAATCGTAAGCAGATGCAAATGTTCAAAACTAAGCAATGGTCCGAGTATTGAACCTTGTGGGACACCTTCTTCAAAAACAAGATCAACCTCCCCAAAAGTACGCTATCATCCGTAACCTCGACCTCATGCCTATACCAGCACAAAGCACGTATTCAGGCCACAACAGACCAAAGTATTATAGCAGATACTCACTCGAGTCATCAGGCGCGGCTGTGACTGGAGGTAGAACGCTGACGTTGGCGCTGGCGACGGCCGGAGGCCCCACCGCACCTTGCGCCCTGCATTCGTACGCTGCGGAGTCTTCACTCCGCGCGTGCCTTATCACTAATACCGAGCGCCTCCTGAAATGTGTTGCAATAGATGTTGAAAATATGAAGAATAATATTTAATCACAAAGAGCGTAAACATTATTATTTATGAAGAAGATGGAAATTCCCGGATTACCATAAAATAGTGCCTAAATACCACACAACTACACTACTCGAGTGCATGAATGATTGCACATTTTCAGTTTAATTAAATGTTTTTAATTTTAAACCTTAACAAGACTAGGTACCTATACCAAGACGATGTACATTCATTTCGCAAACAGTCCTCTTTTGCAAAATATCTAAATCATCATCAAAACGCCCAACGACCCATGAAATTGTCCACGACGCTCAATCATAATAATTACTCTATACCTACATCCATTTTGACCTCTTAAGGTAATGTGTTGTCTTCTGTAACTTCCACATAAGGTTTATTTTTGCTTGATTCAGCAGCAAAAGTATTTGGGGATGCACTTCCAGGTCGGTCAATGACAGCTGTCTGCAGTTGCGATTAGTGCAGTAATCGTTGCATTTAATGTTAGCACCATATGAGCGCATGCCTCATATGTTTGTAGACAACATTGTTACTATTTGACTGAAGTAGATACGTCTTTACTACACAAACATGGTCCCATTTTGGATCAAGATCAACATTGCTTGAAGTCGACTGGGTCATTACGGTAGCAACTTGAAAGATAAATACTCGTAGATTTAATATGCGTTTATTTATTATTAATGGTCATCATTACGGCTGTAGTAAGGGGAATATTAGCGTAGGTATCTGTCTTTAAATGTCGCTTTGCTGCGTAGATTTATTATGCTAATAAGAATGTCCCAAGTTTAATTCTTGACGTGGGTTATTATTTTGGAGACTCGTAAGCTCGCATGTCTGGATCACGTTGAATCATAAAAGTGATCTCCAGAAATCTTCAACAGATTAAAACTTAGATCTCACCTAAAATTCTGCACCCGGAATCTCCTTAACGCGATATCGGCGACGGGCTTCCCGTCCTTATACCATGAGATGCGAGGGGGTGGCCGTGCGCTTGCCTTGCACTCCAGTCGCACCCGGTTGCCTCGTGTCGTCCGCACCGACTGCATTGGTTCCACGCGCGCTGGGCTACCTGGGAACAAGGTTGGACTATTAGACAAGATTTTGAGGGTAGAGGCTCAAGATATGCAAAGACTAGACAATATGATAAAAAGGAATTTAAATCTAGGACTCTTACACACAATTTTAATAAGTAACATATCCAGATCGGTTTTAGCGGTTATTTTATTCCTGAAAATCTGTTACTAACTAATTGAGATGGCAAATTCAGAATACGTCTGTCGTTAATCCAATTCCTAGTAGGCGCGATCCAGAATCCAACATTCAATCGTGAAAACTGACGATACACAACTACAGATCGAAGCAAAACATTCTGAGGAAATTGGAAAAATCCCTATCTCCACACAAACACTTAAGCAAGTCGCCTTCAAAAGTCCCGAACTAAAAATAAGCCGCTGTCATTAGGCCAATGGCCTTATTATTTTGTGTGACGAGTAACATATGTAAGAACCGAAATAAACTCGTATTATCTAAACGGGACTCACTCGTTTGGACAGCATCCCATCCACGGGCGACGGAAAAAAAATTGGCTGTGTTTCAGTGTGTAAAGCGAAAAAAACGAAAGCGCTAGTAGTAAATCATTAACTATTTCTTTAGGATGTGTCACCCTTAATGTCTGGTCGGAATAGATAGGATTGCGAAAGCTCGAACGCATTTCATGTTGGACAGATTTTTATATGAATTCAACTTCCAGGCGGCCTGATGAAAACTTGATATTGTAAATTTTGACCAAACGTTAACAAAAATTGGCAGAGCGCCGCGTTACGTGGAGTTTTGTAACAGCTGCATGCGTGTGTTCATACAGAACTACAATTAGATTCAGTCTAGGTTGTAATAAAAAAAATATAGATAGACTTTCAATGACTTTGTGCAAGGAAAAAAGGCTCGACAATGATAAAGTAAATCTCAATGAGTGTTTGTTCACTAGCGGTAATTAACCGTTCAGGAACATCAAGGTGCCACCAGCTCTTCATAAATCAGTCTTTTCTTCTTCGAAATAAACCATAAGACTGCGTTGCTATTAATACGGAAACCTTAAGCAAATAGCAGAAATATAACCCACAGCTATCGTCATAAAACATCCCACATCTCTTAATGGATATGCCCAGCGTACATCATTTGACACCCTATACTATGCCATATGAGCTCATCATAATGACGTCACAAATTCAACCTCACATTCACTCACTTTTTCATTCATAACTCTGACTTCCCAGATTTATGGTATTCTTTGATCGCTATATTATCAATACCGTTTTGCAATTTGTTGTTGAAATGTTTATTGATACTTCTGGGAACACATTAGAAATATGGGTTTCCTTTGTGATAGGAAGTGTGCATGTTAAGATAGTTTTCAAGTACGATGAGATTAAAGACTTTGGTAAGACGTTGCAGCTGGCTGTTAAATGGAGGTCTCTTCAGGTAAAATTGTGCAAAGTAGTTCAAGATTTTCCCTAGCAACTAGTACGGATAAAGAATTAGACTATTATAGGAACTCCTAATATGGTTTATTTAAGTTCGGGAAATCGCTCGTGCTTCATCCCTTGGAGCGTTAGGTATTTGATTCTAGTAATGAGGTAATATCTACAATTTTAGTTTCTTCAGTATCAATTAGTACCTATACCTAGCTGTTCTTCAAGGTGTCGTTAATGCACATTTCTCTACTAGTTGATGCCAATCCAAATACATCACGTTTTTTG
Source organism: Oligia fasciuncula (assembly GCA_963082905.1). NCBI lineage: Eukaryota > Metazoa > Arthropoda > Insecta > Lepidoptera > Noctuidae > Oligia > Oligia fasciuncula. The sequence goes on along the minus strand of OY720392.1, from coordinate 1,914,195 downwards.
CCAAAACTGTATGTAGGCGTAACCTAGCTTTTCAGTAGCATCTATAACGCTTGAATGGAATGCCATAAAGCCATATGAATGGAGGATCATTGGTATTCATGCCAATCCTACCACCCACGCTTGTCGGCCTAACGTCACAGGCCTTTAACCAGTGGTTTTCGGCTCATGAATGGATTTTTACGCCATTTCTATTGACGAAAGTGGGCAATTACGGTAGAAGAAAGTAGCGTAGAGTAGGTAAATAGGCACATCTTTTGAAAAGGCTTAACATAACACATTAGGTACCGACGTGTTTGTGCGCAGGCAGGATATATGGCGTCGGATAGTTACTGATTTGCGTCGAGTCTAGATTTTTCCTACTTATATTTTGTTGTTAGTGGGAGTGTTAATTTCAGTGCAGTCTTCCAATTTTCTCAAAAACACCTCAAGATAGATCGGCATGTCACCTCATGTGCTGATTGCATAACTCCTACCAAAACACCTACAAAAAAATCAGTCTACGAGCGTAGACTGTGGCTAATCAAATACATCGTCACCTAATATAAATAGTCTGGGAGCTAGGGACCACATCCTGAACGGAAACTGAATTGGAACATCACAGGTGAGGTGAACTGGCTACTAGCCAAGTGACTCAGAACAGTGTCGTTGGAGACGACTGAATGACAAACAATTGTCCAATAATGTGAAGAGCCGAAGGTCGGAGATTCATTACCTGTTGCGACTTTGGTACTGGTAATTGGTATTGCTAAGCTGAAAGGCATTTGGCAATATAAGAAGATGAATGCACTTGATTAAGACTCAGAAGCCCGTTAAGCTTGTCATGACTTCTGCGAAGTGTTGACTTTTCAGAGGTCGTAGCATTGTTTCATTATACTAAATCGGCAGTACCTAACTACCTGTACGGTGCATCAAGCGAATTAAAATAACTCATTAAACCAAACATGCACTTTCTAGATATATTTGATATTACAATCAAACTCAAATAAACCGTTACAAAGGCTTTCCGGGAGCTGCTGCTACTCAAAAACAGATGGCGCTAGCTACTCAGTTAGGTACTATCAACAACCGAACATCGAAATAACGCAGCACACAAAATAACAGCTGAAAATTAATCACAGATTGATATGTTATCAAAATCAAAAGAAACTATAAAACAAATTGTTTACCCAGCAATGAAAATAAGGAGCGTTAGTGTGCTTGGCCGATATAAATATCCAATGGTAATTAAAGACAGCGCAGACGGGCCGACAGTTTCAAAATAAACTGCTTTTTATTTTTAACTCTGCAGCCACAATAGATGCAGCTTAGTTTGAGTGTTTAGGTATATCTTTGTTGATAATCATTTATTTAGATACTATCTGATCTATATCTTGATGGACATTAGATGAAATCTTATTTAATATCAATTAACGTATTTGAGCAACACTGACTCATGTAACGTATTGGCACCAGGTTCCAATTCTGATAATTTTCTGTGCCTGCGTACATAATGTAAGGTCTTAACTACTCTTAGCCTTGATAAGAACTGGCACTTCTTGCTCATTAGCTATGCAACAAATTCGATGTTGATGCAAATGAATCTCAAGCATTGATGAATTGCTACTATGTACCTACTCCATTATCAACTTCTTTATTGTTTTAGTGAATGAGCAACTTCCTCTTCTTTTCTTTTTAATTTGTCTAAGCTTGTATACTTACTTTTACCAACAGTAAATTTTATTTCCATTAATTTGATCTATAGCTCTACTGCAATATCCTATATTACTTGCTTCAACATTAAAACCAATAGTCTCAAAACATCAATACAAACGATCTTCATAATGCTACTTGCAGTTCATTTTTTTCTCCCACATAATATAATATCGACAGCAATTTATGTTTTACTCGGGATCCGAACCAATCTCCACCTACCGTGGTGGCATCGTGTGTGTTCCTTCGAGAAATTGCGTTACAATCGCCATAAAAACATGTGTTTATATCTTCATCGGGATGATCGGGTGTGAGGGCTCCCTTTATTGCTAATTCACAGTTTTAGAGTAGTTTGTTAAAGGTACTTTGCAGGTTAAGATGACTGAAATATATACAGACAAATGGAGCTGATTTAGCGCGAAGTACCTACTTAGTTCAGTAATTTTATTTACATAAGTACCTACATACTTATTTAATTAAGGGCTGGTTTTTCCATCGCCAGATAACTTTTATTCAGGGAATAAAATTGACGTATTCTTCGAATAAAGTTATTAGTTGATTGAAAAGTCAGCCACCCTTAATCAAATAGAAATAAGAACGCAGTACCTAACAATAAATAAATCACTTGAATTTCTCACAATAAAACCAAATATTGATGGTATACCAAATCTCTGATCAACGGGAAAACATTCCATTTACCGTCATGATGTACCCTGAGATCTAGTTCCCCCTTTCGCAGTTTCTAACCTAACCTACAAACTTCAATAAGCAACATTGCAATTGGATCAACTTTAATGCATTTTGCATCTCCTCTACATTACTTGGCAGTCTATACCCATCGATAGATTCAGGTTATGTCTTCATATTAAATGCGTCGGTGGTCGATCAGGAGACTTCGTCGTAAAAATTTAAGTGCTTCAGTAATAATTCCATAATAAAAAACATCATTCAATCATGGAGCGGCTTGGTTTTCATTATACTTATATTTAGCTTTAAATGAAGGATGGGCATTAAAATTCAGGTGGTTATTATGTCTACTATTTTTATTATAATTTTCTTCTGATATATTGCTTTCATAAATAATTGAGACGGACATATTTGAAGGATATTGGGCGGTAGATTTATGTTTTTCTGAAAAGCTAAAATATTAGTAAGTATAAACATACGTTATTTATGAGGAAAATCTTTAGATGCACTTGAAACTGTATGCACGCGTAGAGCTGGTTTATAGTAGTGATGAAAAGCGTTTTAAAATATTAACATTACATTGTGGCAGAATCTGAAAGTGGTATGCTAAAAAGCTAATCTTATTGAAACATTAGGTACAGACTAAAAGAAAAATTCAACCAAACTAATTAGGTTACAACTTTTGGTTTACCCTCAAAAGACACATCGAAGATTTCCCAACAACAAATAAACGAACTCAGTCTTCCGAACATTCGTAATTACAGTGACCGATTGCTGACCGAGTGGCGTTCCAATTTTTTACATTTCAAAATAGTTCACACACTATAGGTAGTTCCGAAATGACACGAGCGCCGTAAGTCGTGTGCGTAAATTTAAACGTAACGATCTCAACAATAAAACACGTTTCCCTGAGTCACAGGTTTTCCACGAAATGCAAATATGCATGCTGTGATTTTTCATGGATTAAACGAGCCAGATTTTCTTGGAGTTTCAGGTTTTACTTAGGTAGGTACCTGTGTTAACCTGACATTACTTATCTTGATGAAAATGTGATGCATTGTTGTAGGTATTTTAATAATAGCCCACTCGGATATCTATGAGCCCACTTTTACATTTAATATGTAAAGTTGCACAATTCTTATCATTCACTTTTCCGATATAAGAACATCATAAAAACTTACGATGGGTAGGTAGGTATGTCTGAAGTTATTAAGGTAAGCGTTTATCCTAATGATTTTCTTATGTACAGACAGAAATAACACAAAAATAGGTAATAAATAGTCATCAATGTTCAGTTCCTAAACTATAATAATTAAGGGCTGGCATCAACATTGACTACATATTTATCACTGTCATTACAAGGATTAAGAAGTGTTCCAAAATGTCTCAATTTAAAAGTCAATGCGCTTTCACACCCACGATAAAAAAAAATGTCAACAAGTCTTTAAAAAGTGTTTAAAAAGTTGGCAAATTCGAAGCCCTATTAATTTAGCGAATGACCACGATTTCGATGGCCGTTGGCATTTATTAGTGAAAGGGCATATAATTGAGGATGAACACGTAATTTTACGACTCGATTGAGTCGGTATAAATTATGAGATGGTGAGGTACTCGGGTTCTTACTTAATCCATGACTGAAAAGGCTATTATTCTTCTGGTCATTAGAGAAAACGGCACAGTACCTACGCACTGCGCAAGAATTTCATAAGTTGGTAATGGCATAGCAACAAGAAAGGTACTCGTAACAAGTAGCTATATTCGCCCAGGAATTAAGGTGCCTTCTGATTTCTGAATGTCCCAAAGAAAAATTAGATGTATGGATATGATTCTACTACATTTACCCACAAACGGGGCGAATAGGAATGCAGGGGTTAATCGGGGCGAAACACTAAAATGGATTTTAACATTAAAATAATATAGTTTGTTGCCGGACTCTAACGTGTTTACTGTAGGGGTGGTCGTTGCGACGACGAACCGTTTACAAAGATCGTTTTGCATTCTGCAACGATGCAACCGTTTCACGTTCTGCGTTTAAACAGTCTTCGTTGCACAAACCAGTCTTCGAATCAGTCTTGGTGCGATTTTTTATTTTACGCCTATGAAAATACAGTCGAGAATGCAATGGTTCAACTCTATCACATTTTTCCGTCGCGTCCTCGTCGCGTCGTCTCTCGTTCTGCGTTCGTTTTCGTTTACAAAACAGTCGTTCAAAATCGAAAACCTCGAAAACGCAATTCTATTCCATGTTGGATAAGTTTCGTCCTTTAAGCCGTCTTAAAACCAGTTGCAAAGACGACCGTTTTCTGCAACCGTTTTCGTCGTCGGGAGAACGGTTGCCTTTCGCCCGTTAAAAATTCGCAACGACCCACCACTAGTTTACTGTATTAGTGCCCTTGTTGGCAACAAACTTTATATTATTATTTCAACTTTAAAATGCATTTTTTAAAGTTTCGTCCCGATTCACCCCTGCATTCCTATTCATCCCGTTTGACGGTACTGAAAATGGACGAATGCAGTCATTGGGTGTCCAAACATCGTCCCTTGTAGCAGTCCACGAGGAAGAAAGATTTTCACCGTATAGTTTTCATTAATATCTAGTGTCAGGTACTTGATGTTATTTTTCACTTTTGTGTGAAAACATCACGAGCTTTGCTATTTGTAAAAATCCATTTAAAAACAAATTGGCACCCATTCGAATCTACATACGGTATATACCTACTGAGTGTAGCAAGCATTGCGACAGCGACACTCAGTTTAAACAGAAATTTACAGTGAATATTAATAATTTAAAACCCGCTACTCTCTCTGTGTTCATGGAAACGTAATCATCACCTTCATAGCATTTTCCGTCAAGTCACCCACCCCTTACAAAATGTTTATGTAGGTAGACATGAGTAGGTATATTATTTCGGATTCCATGCGTCCATATATCAAATGCAAATCTCTCAGAAACGAAAGCCCATTATTTACTAATCCTAAACATTTCTACAAAAACTAAAAACCGCACGACAAACGCAGTTGCGATCGGTTTGTTTACGCTGCGCCGGCGCGGGCGAAAAAAGCACGTAGTACGCATGCGCGACGCGCGGAGAGGGGAGGCATTCTACTACGCTACGGCGGCGATGACTTCGTTTTTTACCACAATCGGGTTTCCTTTTGACTTGAGCGCCTGGTTTTTTCGTTAGCGCCCAGTTTGGCGTAGCAACTCCATATACAGTTACACTGGAGAGGCAACCCCGCAGAATTGTTTTTAAATGACGACTGCTTGCGCAGACGACGCGACGCGCGTTGCTTTAGAGTGCATCCTTTGTATGATTTTATATACCGATGGAATTTAATGGGTACATGTAATGACTGGTGTCTCCTGGCTTGTATAAGGTATCGAAGGCTAAACTCATACTATGTGGAACTATTAATTGAAAGGTTAAAATGTACCCTTTACATAGTTTCATTTGCTTAAATTTAAATTTCGTTTTGATGATGAACTTGATGAAGAAAGTACAAACAAAAGCGGAAAACTCAAACTATACTAAACAGGGTGACACATCGACGCACAACCTGTTACCATGTATTCAGTACATGATTCTGAACCCCCCTGAATAGACATTTTTCGTAAGTTATTAAAAAAAAATTGCTGTTCCATGTATTTTGACCGCGTGCCTAGGTATTGCTCTTTTCTATGAAACACCCGTTTTTTTTTAATTATCGATGAAAACGTCTTATTCTAGGGGGTCTAGAAACATGTGCTGAATTCATGGCCACACTGTTTTCCTTGTGATTTCCCTGCCATCCTGTATTTGCTGTGCACAAGATGAAAATCCTTCAGAAGCGAAGATCGCACGAGTTTCGCGCGCACGGACTGCAGTCGGCAAATAAATACAATCTTTTGTTCATCCCCACATGGTTCGGAGTTACGATAAGCGAGTCCATATCCCATCCCGGCCGAGGACAGTAAAAGTATCCATTTATTGTTGTTTTTTATTTATTTCATTTTTACTTGCGTTTTTCCTTATTTTTGCAACGATTCCATTTAAGATGTTTAGCGATATTAGTAAGATTGGGTGCTTAAAGATGGACTAAATGGAATTCTAACGTTCTTTGTTGAATCCTTTTGTCGAAGCAAGGGCTGAAAAGAAAGAAAATCATGAAAAAAAAATGGACTCTACCATTTGCTCCTTACCTACTGTTGGAGTGTGAGATTGAAGTATCGTGGAAGAGTATCTTTTATAAACAGAATAAAATATGTTGATACTACACATAACTTTGTGTAAATAAAACACCATTCGTAGAAAAAAACCAAACGGAAAAGGTAAAAGATGACAGACGAACCCTTCTGAATTCAAAAAATTCCAATCTAATAGGTAACGAGATATTTCGACTCCGATTAATTTTTACTTTCGGTATTCACTTAAAAGTAAAACGAAAGCACACATTTAACAAATTATCACCATTATAACCGTATAAAATTTCGTACGAAATCATCAGGCCATCGGAATACTTTAAATTCACGAACAATACCAGCTTTAGGCAGTTTAAAATTTAAATATTTATAGGCCACGCATGGTAGCGAATTTTTGTATAATTTTTGTGGATTCCAGCAATTTATTGTGAATAGATTTGGATCGCGTGATATTTCAGTGTAGTGCCACCATAAGTTTAGGATTATCCAGGATTTTGTAGATTTAACAGACAGTCATAAGACAAACCCAGTACAAAGACAGTACTTATGAATAAACTACGGAAACACTATTTACATAGATAAATTACTACTACTATGAAACTCAAATAGGTATCACTAGTTTAAAACATGCATATTAAGAAACAGTTTAAATTTCAGTAGCTTCAATCCATCTTCCATATACGTTAACAACTTTCCTCACTACTCGTAATTTGGTAAATCGATTTCACAAAATATTATAAACAGTTAATATAATGTATCCTCAAACAAAACCAACCAAAATTTCCATCTATTTCCATCTCAACTTATGGAGTTTCCAAAGCACAGTCCATTCGCACCCTAGTAATTGGCAACTCGTTCGGGACGTTAACCGTTTTAGGAAATATTTTAAGGTTCGATGACTCTTGCTTAGAGGTCATAGTGGGTTGCCATGCAGAGGGCAGGACGAACCCAATCATGGTGATAGCATGAGACACCTGCCTTTCTCCGGCTAATGACCGATTGATTTCGATGTAGTAGGTAGTCTGGAATTAATTCAGGACGACATGCAATTTGTCTGATATGGTAATTTGAAAATGGTTAGAGACAGGATTTTTGGGCTTGGTCCACTAAGTAGTTGGTCGGTGCGGTGCAAAATATAGTAGTTTTGATACATAATGAACAAAATGGTCAGCAATTATTGCCTCAAGGTATTGTCGCTGATGGACTGTGTGAATGTAGATATGGTTAGAAAGGGGGTGACTACCGACATGACGACTAATAGAGAAATATGGAAGAAAAAGACATGTTGCGCCGACCCCAAATAAATTGGCTTAAGGGCAGGAGAATGATGAATCATCGATAAAGCATGGATGTATGAGAAAAAAGCGCTGAGTCACCTTATGAAGATCACTACCATGACGAGTATGTAGTTTTGTATCAATCGATGATTGAATTATACAAATACTTGCGTTGCGGATAAACCTATTGAAATTTTGGAAGCTTCGCCCAAGATATAAATAACATGTTTTAGTTTTACAACGTGTCCTAATTTACGCGAATTAGATGCGGCGCCGACATGCGGTGATACATAAACTGTGGGAAGTAATTGTTTCTGGTGTAATGACAGCGATTATTGCAGGGACGAATGGTGAGATACGATTTTGGAAACTGAACAAACATTATTGGATATTTAAAATGTAGACTTTTTATAAAAAAACACAACATTAATATTAGATAGGTTGTGAAACTAATTATTACGAACGCTCTTGCAAAATCAAAACGTACTATAAAGGAATGTAAGTATACAAAATCATGGGCAAATTGAAACTTAGAAAAGTATGAGATTTTACAGACTAACAACGTGAATCATGAAACATGCCACGAATGTAATTAAATGCGTATTAATACAGATGTCATCGCATTTAAGGAATTTAGACCAACCAATTGAATAAATAAACAAAATACTTATAGAAACTCAAATAACTATACCGGCAAACATGATAAGTAGTCGGCGTTAATCAAAAAGGCGAAAAATTCCCAATGCAAACACAGAACAATTGTTACTGAAAACCTTCACATGGTGATGTTTAAAGAATATTTAATCACAATACTGAACCTGCTGTATTTGTTTTCTACGTGGATTAGGCATATTATAAAGACAAGGATGGTGATACAGAGTTAGTTAAAAATGAAAGAGGAGAGAAGATAGAAACACTTGAGACCACAGCGGTCTGTGATAAAAGGACGGACAGAATACAAATGAGAGTTGGTGACAATGCATTGGAATCCAGAGACGGCAACAAGTAGGTTAAAAGGTGAACATGGCAGCTATTACTGTAATTAGAGGTGTGTTGGCATAGTGATGCAAATGACGAGGCTATGTAGAGCTAGCTTGAAGCTCGCGTGTCGTATTGGAAATGTAGACCTGATTATTAAATAATTTGATTTGAGTGACGTCAGAAATATTGAGAGGAATTTTTGCACACTGTTTCCATGAGACAAAGGCTACACTCTGTTTGTTGATTCTAATGAAACTAAATACTATTTCTAAGAAGTGTCAACCCTACGTGCTCGGCGCCACATAATGATCAAAAGCAGCGTGGATGGTTTACAAATCAGAATTGTACATTAATAGTCAGGCAGATATGCAGATTCGATCACACCGTCAGAGATAACGCACTGTTTGTGGGATAGCACGTTCTGTATCCTAGATGCTCTCGTGAAACTGCGCAAGGTGACAGGTGAAGTAGTAGTTGCTCGAATTTTATTGCATTAAACGGAGGGTTTAATTTATTACGCGTTATGTAAGGTCAGTATTGGCGATCAACTGAATGCTAAACTAAAGTTACATAGCCGATCAACACAAAGGTGGACAAGAAAACAAAGTAAAATGCAAGTCCACTTTACCTTTAAAGAAATATATTTAAGAAAAGCAGTCACAAACCTTTAATCCTAACGAAGTTTCTTATTCGAATGCATTTGAGGACATCGGAGAAGTCTAATTAAACAGTTTCGTGAACTTTTTACTGGGGAAGCCATAATCGGCATTAATCGTTCGTTAATTAAGGCGATTGCTATCGATTCGGCACTGGGAGATGCCAGCACGACAAAGCTGTCTGTGAGGCCAATTTTTTGAACTTTCCATGAGTAAAGTGAATTAGCAAATTGCTGAAACTAAGGGATAATGGAATTTCGCCTTTTTTGATGATGAACGGTAAATGGTGACATGGTTTTGGCAAGAAATGGTAAATGGTTTTTTGACTTTTGCGTGCTTATATAGTTTTTTGTGTGGTATTGTTATTGATGTGAGGACCACTTATTCGTCTCGCTTGTGTTTCCCTATTCTTCTACCTTTTAAATTTATTGAAATAGATGAGTTCTTCGGTTTCGAAAAAAGCCGTTACTAAGAGCATGGATGTAGTTGGTATTAGGTATTTACCACTTTCTGAATACCTGCCTATTGATTATTAAAGTAGCAACGTTGTTATCTCATATTTTCGAGTGCCAATTAAAGATTTTGTATTGTTTTTTCTCAATTCAGAAAAAGATTTGGCAACAATTTCAGCCGGAAGTCACTCGGCTCGGGAAGAAGACGAAATCCATTTAAAATGTCTATTTTTGTCAATAGCAGACACAATTTGATACCCTGGCTGTATGGCGATATTATTAATTACTAGTAGGAGAAAGTTGTCAGTAATATCCTTATTAGGTGTCTACCACAAATTGGATAAATACTATGAATGTTATGTCTGCTCAATTACAGCAGCACCTCTAATGTTTCACCCGTCAAAAATGATATTTAAATGCCACATAATATCATTATAATTCATTGCTCATGGAAGATAATATTACTAACTAGTAACAAAAGGGATCTGCCCAAACTGAAATCTTGCAAAAATCCCGTTTTCAGTAGACCTCGCACTTACCTACTCTGACAATTTATTCTCATTATGACTGCTATGTTATTTATCAGTTTTACTCTACATTAAAAATAATTCAAAATAAACAAAAGAAAATCAAAACATTTTAACGATAAAAATATCAAACTCCGAAATATTAAACAAGAATGCAATGAAAGTGAACTCAAAACTTATGAAAACCTTCGATAATAAAACTGGGGCTATTGTGAAACAGCGGAAAGTGGTGGAAAACATGACACGTTTTATTTAAGTCCCTCATTCAAAATAGTGTGGCGTGGCCTCAATACCTACTGGATGGCTGACGATACCAAGTGGGCGGGCACCTTGACACTCTGCTTGCATTGTCTCCCAGTCCTGAGTTCCTGACCTCACAAAAAATATTACTTTTTTTTTTAGTTCTAAATGCCCATAATTTGATCTAAATTATTGGTGTTCAAGAGCAGTTTCGTGTACAAAACGGTCGCTTCTCCAGTTACTTGCTATCAGCCAAAAGTCTTGTCTTCAATTAAAACCCAAAACCCTGAAGAATTTAACTCCACCAAAAATAAATTAGCACTCACTTCAATAAATATATTCGAATAAGTAAATCATATCGTTATCTATAAAGAGACAGCGACTTCTCATCCAATTATTGACACTAAATGCGTAGAAAAAAAAATAAAAATGAACACAATAAAATCGTTTATCTTTATCGCGGAATCCCTAAATCAAACCCTGGGATCGAACATCAGACAAAATAAAACGGCGAAAAGCAATGGATGAAATTGAGATACTGTTAGTTGAGCAAAAAGCATTCCGTTAGTCCTTGCCGGAGGCGCCTGCGCACAAATTCACAAAACTAAAAGATGAGTGTTTTTTTTAGTACATAAGGGCTATAAGTACCTATACCATTGCCGTAGTTTTTATTCTTCTGTTGATAAGAAGGTACATATATAAACGTTTGTGACGTTTTGTTTTATTTGATGAACTTTTATAACATAATTTTTGGTTATGATCTGCAAAAGTGAGTTGGTGACCAGCTACAAGTGTTAACTGACTTTATTTTTTTTTTTATTTTTTTTTTTTCTGTAAGTAGGTTTGTACAAACACTTTTACACGTCAATCATATTTTTTTTTTTTTAAATTTTCTTTCATAATGATCATGTATGAGAGGCTAACGGTTACAAAAGTCTGCAATAGGGGTGCTGGTTGCTGTCATGGAAGGATCCTTGCGCTTACGCTTGATTCTAGGAACATGCAGATAACATTACAGAAACTAATGTAAAGCCAAAAAGTGCGTGCACTTAACCAAGTATGTACTTATGGTGACAACACAGTCCAAGTGCGAAAGCGTCACAACCCGAAAAAGCAAACTTTCCCCTCCCACGGTTTTTTGCACACTCACATTGTTTTTGGCCGACGGTTGCTGGCATTTTCGGAATTCAGCCATTTACATAAATACCGAGGAGTCTTTGTTGAGCCGCTAAGGCGCCGCAGAAGGAACGGGTTGCGTCGTAGTTGCGTACGCGCGGTTGTTCGTAAATGGCGAACACTGTTGTTTGTTTTCTGTTTTTGCCAGTTTCAAAAGTTGCGACATTTGTTTGTTAATATATAGCTTTGTTTGTTCATGAAAGTTTTGGAAAGCTAGTAGTCCGATAAATGTTTTGTATTAATTTTTTTAGATCTCCGAAAGGTAAGCAGCAGTGGCAGTGCCAACACACACCACATACAGCAGCCTTGTGGCTGACCTATAGTAGAAACACGTATGAATTTTTATGTATTCAAAATGAATGCAGTGTCTGCTTACTTGCGATACGTTTTACATTGCTAATATTGATTTTTTTTCGAACTTTTTAATGGTAGCAAAAAGGTACTTAAGTTTTACTGTCTTACGTTTTGTGGAATTTATTACGTATTATTATTTTTAATTTTATTGTAGGATTAGCAACCTCACTTAAAAACACCCTAATGCAGTCCATCAAAGGGCCTTAGCGCCCTAAACTATAAAGTTGAGACATAACAATCGAAATTCTAATTAGTTTTCAATATATTCAACCCAGGAGTCGAACCGAAACGGGTCATCAATCTTAAAGAGCCGTGGCGCCGTCTTTTCACTGACCCCAACACCCCATTTTGGTAAAAAAAAAAATCAACCGACGCTACTATAAAGAATGGGCAGCAAAAACCATAATATTCTTTACAAAATCAAAGGCAGGTGAGCCACCAAAAGTAAGCTTTATCCTGCTAAAAATACAGATGATGTTGCCAGCAAATTGAAATCGTAAGTTTGGTAATTAGATTCTGACAGTTTGAAATCGGCAAAGAGGCCGACTGTCAAAAAGTCGGCGCCAGAGTCAGCGTGCTGTAAATAAAACATTGCAATTCTAAAATTTACGATTCTTAGGTTTGGCACGTTCTGTTTTTAGACGCGGGGCATTAGTCGTATACATTATCATTATATTCGCGAGTTTTTGTACCTATAAGAAATAACTAGAATACAAAGTGAAAGTCCTTTACTATTTACAATATATAGGTACCTACAAAATAGGAAGGATAAACACGATTACAATAACTAAAAATATTTTTAATTAACTAGATCAATTTTATTAATAACATTATTAAACTGATGTGAAAATCACTTATGAACTTTTATTCCATTGCTCTATTACCTACTTTTATCACCCTTGTTCTAATCATTCAACGAAAGCTTTTTAAAATAAAAAGGCTTGTGATTTAGAGTTTTTAGTTTTCTATCAAATGAACTAGCTTAGTTTAGCTTTATCAATAAAAAATAAACATCGGTACTGAAATCAGATCACCCGATTCTCATACGATTCGGACACACCGTTTTTTTGTATTTTAATAACAACTTTTGGCATACGCTGCCAAAGATTTTATGTGATAATATTTTTTCTATTATTACGAGAATTGATTCATCCGAGCGGTGTTGCCCAGCCTTTCAAAACCACGTGAATAATATAAATTATTACTCACACTAGCTTTAAGTACCTAATATACGATTCGTTTTTTTTTTCGAACTTCAAGGTAGTCAACGTATTTCTTTCTGATGGACTTGAAATATTCTAATTTATGTTTTTCTAAATCGTTTTGGGTAGTACAGTCGTCACTAAATGTTTTCATTAATATCGGAAGATTTTTGTAAAAGCTATGGATAAGTATTAAATAAACAAGCCAAAAGTAATGGTCTGGCGACAGTTCTATCGGCTGTTATTGCAAGGCCAGTAGAAATTACATAAAAAATATAGGTAGGTGTCTTAGAAAATGAAGTCTATAAAAATAACAAAATGATTTTGTGTAAGAATTATACATACATACACTGCCTACGCTTTATTGTTAATATGCCTAATAAATACAAATTACGCTCCAATAAAAATAAAAAAGCTACCCTACGTTTAAATCTGACTTGATCATTTAGCGTACGTCGAACTATAAATCACGGGCCTAGGATACGCAAAACGTTTTTTGAAGAGAAAAAACTATTTGCAAAATTGATGGATGTGATGACGGTAGTAATAGAAATGAAAGCTTTTGTAACTCGTCTGTTTTTATCAGTGAAATGTGTAGGTACTTTGATTTTCTCTGTTTCTATGATTCTATTTCTAATAATATTTCATTTTGAATACTTTTTGATGAACTCAATGACGTGAAATGCTGGGTTAGGACATTTTCGGAATTAGCGGAATCCGAACAAAACGGCTCGGTAAAATTGAAATTATTTTAATAAACACTACGTACTGGTTATAGTAGGTATTTATTTTCATAGGGTTTTTGCATTGGTATAATTTGTGGCTAATAACATTAGAATTACCACAACACTAATTTACAAAAAAAAATGTTAATGAACAATTATTTCGCAAATATGGAACAAACAGAATTCTATAAGTAGAAAAGTAACTAGGTAATCCATAAAACAAAGAACACAGCACAATGCACTAGAGACATCTGTACCATAATTAAATAAAAGCTTTTACAGAGTGGCAATAAAATAAAACAATTAAATGACTAAAGTCGCTATCTAGAAATTTATCGGTCCTGCTAATGAATAAGATACTATTGCACCTGGCTATGGGTTTTACAACACCGTTACACTTGTCATTTACCATAACATGTTTGTGCTAACAGGTGAGGACTGAGTCCCTATAGCCCGAAGGGAAGAACAAGAAACTAACAATAATTGGCATGACGTTGATCACGTGTTTAGCTAAAAGGGAGATAAGGAAAACGATAAAAGTCAAAACGATGTTTCATTATAAAGCTGCATTGAACTTGGCTTGATGTAATGTGTGGTCTCTAACAACGTAAAACGTACGTGTTACCAATAAACAGATAGTCTGATGGATGGGCATTATGAGTTCATCTGCACTCATGATGTTCCAAATGTTTGATGTAGAAAATTTAAAGAACCTATAGATGTTGGTGGCAAAATTGAATATTTTGCGCAGGCATAAGGGAACTTTACAGTTGGGTGGCGCGTGTCAAATATTTAATCTCGGGATCAGTAAAACGGGTGGTCATTATTATAATTTACTTAAACATTTATTACTTTAAGTATTTTTGATATGAAATATGTACGAGAATACGAAAATGTCTCGTGTTTACTTCTGACTCACGCACTGCGAGCTTACGCAAAAATTTTAGTAGTAAAAAATAGTTTCACACAAGTTTTAAAATAAAATAAAATGCAAGACGAAGTTGCTATGAGGACTGTCTAAGAATAACCGAGGGCGAGTTTTTCCTAAAAGCTGATGATTATAGAATTAAAGATTGTGAATTTGGAACATCTACTGAAAGATAATATCAGTATTGAAAAAGAAAGGATTGATGATGATAGACATTCAGTAGTATGTACATCATATGGCTTAAAAACAGCAAAATTCCTGGACAGACAAGGTTGTTATAATAAAAACAATGAATTTGCGTATTGACAAATATTATAATAGAAGACACGTAACAAACAAACTAAATAACCTTAAATGTATCTAGGAGCGTGTACTACGAAAGCATGAGCTAGCAATTCAAAACAGACATGACTAAAGCAAAACAGATGACAATAAATCAAAGAAAACCCAGAAATAAATAAATGAGATTTACCGTTTGAATCTAACTAGTCTGTATTTTGTCCGTGAGTAATCACCAGTCTCCACTCTGTTCTGCGGAAAACTGACTCAGAATGTCAATCTAGACTATGAAAAGTGTCATAGGGTATAGTATTTCTTTTCTGGTAACACTCCTAACAAAATGCAGCTCAGTTTAATATTGATATTATAAGAGCTTTCCTGTGTTATTTTTCAGTGGTTTCAAAACTTTCTGTGTTATCAAGTGTGCATGTCAATTTTCTTCATCTGCTGGTTTTTTTTGGACAAGAATGTCACGTCTCTTTCCGCTTTCTATTTTCTAAGCCTCCTAAACTATTGTTATACCTACTCATTAACATAAATCTCTTCTTCAAAAGTTTATCAATCATTTTCAAAAAATTCAAAATTTTAATATTCTCGTATGTCATAACGAAAAGCTACCACATATATACCACATTCGTACACTCAGAGAAAAAACTTACATAACAACAATAAATTTTCATTCATAAACTATTCAGCTGCAGTTCATATTCCGTTAAACGCTCGCTCGCTCGTCCAGACGTATTATATTTAGACCAAGTGACTTTTTTCGTCGCGTCAAGTATTTTGGTTGCAAAATACCGTTTCGACTCAAAGTGAGAATGCCAGCGTTATAATTTATATAGTGTCTTATCGTGCTTCTAAATTAATGTGCAATAGAAAAAATTTAATAGAAACTAATAAAACACCGAAAATATTTTCTCGCAGTTTTGTATCAATTCATTATTTTCCAGTGGATCATAATTTCTTTCTATATTAGTCAAACGTCATAATTTTCGCGTTTGAGTTCACTCGGTACAACGACATCAATTACTCCTGATTCTTCATACAAAAACATTTATTTGTAAAGAATGTGTTGACAGGTGGTAAAAGGCTTATGTCACTTCGTGCAATCATCGAGTGCGACATTTTTAACGTGTATAAAGTTATTTCCCTCACTGTAGAATGTGACCCCGATTTTTCAATTTATTCAGCGAAGATGGCGGTTTTTCTGGAAAATCAATGACGTATTCGTTGAGTTATTAAGTTGGCAAATATATCACATATGCAGCACATAATTAAGAAGCCTAAATGATGTCATATTCGAATGAAATATTTCTTTTTACATTTGTAAATTGATGATGTAAGAACACTAACAACCCATTCGGAATAATCCAAACAAGATATATTTGTTATGTTTTCTCTTTTTATTTTTGCATCAAACTGATGATATCGTTTCAAACAACTGTTTATTAGTAACATTATTGCCACCACTGATCTGCCTCACTGACATTTACCAGTAAGACGTTTCAACCAGTGAGTGCTGCGATATATGGGGACATCCGAAGACAGGAATGGACATCTGGAACCCGTGATAAATTATTGTTTTTTTATTCTTAAATACAAACTTTTCTATTCCATTGGAAACTCCACATAGATTTGTAAGAGTTATATTTCCATCACACAAAAATGACAGTCTATTCGTCTTTCCTCTAAATCCATGCTGGTTAAGTGCAAGTTCAAAGAACCTTCTAACTAAATCATACTTCTAAAGTGGCGTTTACACGCAATCAAACTGAAGTACAAATGTTATGATTTCAGTGATACGTAATGGTAGGTACTTATGAAAACTTGGTGTAAGGGGACACCCACTAGCCGAACGTTTGTATGGAAGCACGTAATGTCTCAATTTGAATGTGCACTATGGGGAAAAGAAAGAAGTTCGGTAGAGTTAGCAGAGAAATCTGAAAGGATGACTGGTGTTCATTATATTGTATGTTCACGTGTTTTTCATCTTCAATGTCTGAATTAAACAGTTTTTGGAAATGGTATTTTGAAGAGGCTGCTGATGATTTTTTAACCCATTTGCTGTTGTATCTTGGTAGGTAAAGGCTTCAAGATTTATGAACCCTCACTGCTCTGGATTTACCAGTCTCCTTTTCTTGCCGGATCTACTTCATTTTGTAGGAAAATCGTTTACTCTCTCCTTGTTTCCCGAAATATTTCCTACTTTCTGAATCTTCACTTATAAGGGCATTAGGACCCCGAACCTTATGAGGAAAAAAAAGTACCCACTCACGCGACATTTCCTCATGTTTTCACAGTTTTCCGTGCCGACTGTATCGCACCGACGCGCCGTCTCGGCCGCGCTATTTCGGTCCACGCCCGCCCAGCCAAGTTTATTGACACGACTTAACGCGCTATACTATGCCGGGATTTAACTGCTAATACCTCACGCTGAAGTGCTTGCTAGTGCCGTGCTAATATGTGGTCCGGAGTTTGAGTTTGATGGCCTTTTGGAGACAGACGAAACGCAGAAACTGTCCTGGCTTGAACTCTGTCTGTATGCGTTTGAACGAGAATCGCAAATCGCAAAACGTATGGCTGCTAAAGACGGAACTGAAATGTCAAATAAGAACGTTTAGGATGAAAGAGCTGGGAGTGAGTACACTCTCAATCACGTAAAGGATAGAACGAACCCCAGTTTATTCAATGACTTATGGAACATGTTGAAGGCAAACAGAAGTTTGCAACTAATAGAAAATGTCAACGCCATTAATGTGCACAACGAGCATGTACCAAAAAGAACGTAGAATATTTCGCACAAAGCTTTTGGATGCTAGCCTTTAAACAACCAAGAAGATCATAGACTCGAAAAAAATGAATTCATTCCTTTGTTAAAATTATTTAAAGAGTACTCATAAAAACCTAACGTGAATACTTTTAAAGAATGAGCTAAGATGACGATTTTAAGCGTACCAAAGTCCTGCTACAAGCTTTTAGAATCAGTCAGTCAGAGCATACTGTAAGTTCAGAACGCTTTGCATAAGTATCGGGGATAACCAATTAGAGAAGGCGCTTGTACTTATTACAGTCGCGAACATTGCTTTTCCACGTGTGAGTGTAACTATACATTTTCAGCAATGTTACCTACGTCAAACGTTCTTTTAATAAAATGATGTAGAGTTGTTTGTTTTATAAAAGTTTGATGTTGTATATTCGTATTAACGCAACCTAAATTAGCTGCTATATAGAAATGTTTGAAAACAAAATAAGTTTAATTATACACGTCGTTATGCGCCTAAAAAATAGTAGTGATGCGAGAAATAAGGTGCTACGAAAGTGGTAGGGGCTCAGGAAAAAGTGGGGAAGAAAAGTAACGAAGAAACGAAGATATGTATTTGGCCTAATATTATCTTGAGCAGATGAACTCGTATACCTTTTAGTCTAATATTACTCCAGTCGTTCTTCTATGGGTAATCTAAGGGGTGATTTAAGGGATGGGAATAATGTTGTATGTAGTATGACCGTTTTTAGCAATTGACTTGCCCAAAAGGTTTCCGCGACAAACTAACGCCAGGCGAGTCTTCATAGCCCATACCTAGACCATGGTAGAAAAACTATCTCACTCTGCAATATGGCTAGAACGAAATCTGAACTCGTTGTTTTCTAACGAGTTATCAATTTGTGTTAACTATAAAGGTCCAAACAAAGCATAAACTAACTATTGATAAATTAACACCATCCAACGCGTACTTTCCGATCCATTTACAGACAGACACAAACTCCATCACAAGTAGTCGCGTGCACAGGGCAGATGTTAAAGCAGCTGCGCGGGCGACTCGCGAAATGTAACGAGATCGCGTCAACGATGCCGCGGTGACGTCATAATTATGTTGTTATGACCGTTGGGGTTTGTTTCTGTTTGCTTAGGCTTTTGTTTTGTTTTACTGACGTGTTTAATAGAGATTAGAGTTAAAATTTTATTTTAAGCGTTGCAAAATTAATTCACGTCAGAATCATTAATACCTACTTAAAGTTATTATCTGCTTATCATTTTAGGCGTGAAAAAGAAGATCTTATCTTATCTTATTATCTAGAATTTACGTAAATTTAAAAAAAGTTTTTAGCATTTACTTACGTATATTTTTAAACGGTTTTTAGCATTCACGTTTTTTAACGGTGTTTAGCATTTACGTTTATAACAGTAACAATAGGTGAATACATGGCGGTGTCATTATTTCTTAAAGCTTTGGTTTTCTAAGAAAACGTTAAAGGGTCATTTAATATGGGCTATCTAGCCTTTTTTGACATCTTAATGTCAAATACTGGTGAAAAAAACATATTTTCAAGACGGCTGTGGTAATATGATGGAATCGCTTTCTTAGGATACCAAAAGCTTTAGCCATATAATTATTTATAATGTATACATAGGTAGATATTGACTAGATCATCATTCAGCATCGTCAGCAACGAATTCTAAACTAGCTAATGATAGGTAATCTTTGTACTCACAGCCAACAAAACCAATTTCTTAAGGTGAATGGGTAGTTGATACCGCGAAATTCAAATTTTCTTACGTTTTTTGCAATTTGCAGGTCAGGGTCAGGTTGTATCTTGATCAAAATATGATTCGCGACAATAACAGATACATATTATTATCTATGACTGAAGCTATACCCGCTAACATAATAAAAGAGGCAACAAATGAACGAAAAACTCTTATCTATGATAAGGACGAAGCTGACATCGCTACGAGTCTAGCGTTATCAACAAACGTATTTATTTCTTTATGCGGACGAATTTTTTGATGCCCAATGAGCTCCTCTCTTTTTCTTTTCCCTTCTTTTTTTATATACTTGTATATACTATATAATATGTATATTTTAGAGTTAAATTGTAAAATAGTTAATTAGATACATATTTAGAGAATTATAATCATTAGAATCATTAATACATCTTTCTAAGTTAGATTTCTACCCCTAACACTTTTCCATAAGAGATTGGTGGTTGGTGGTAGAAATCTAACTTGGAATGGTATATTAATGATTCTAATGAATAAAATTCTATAAATATGTACCTGTTATTGTCGCGAATCATATTTTGATCAAGATACAAACTGACACTGACCTGCAAATTGCAAAGAACGTAAGAAAATTTGAATTTCGCGGTCTACCACTATCCATTCACCTTAAGTCAAACGTGAAGTCTCAAAATTGGACTTTTTCCTTACAGTCCATA
Source organism: Oligia fasciuncula (assembly GCA_963082905.1). Taxonomy (NCBI): domain Eukaryota; kingdom Metazoa; phylum Arthropoda; class Insecta; order Lepidoptera; family Noctuidae; genus Oligia; species Oligia fasciuncula. The sequence continues at coordinate 1,893,625 of OY720392.1, read as the reverse complement.
AATAAAGCATAATTCCCAACGAGTACGCTATACTACACAAACACAAGTAGGGCAGCCCGCCGCCAGGTGGCGCAGGTGTGGCCCCGCCCCCCGGCGCCTGCGCTCCCAACTAACGTAAACGATTCACTTTTACGCTAATCATACATTTATCTTTGTTTAGTTTCGCTGGAGTTCGCCTTCGATCGGTAAAAGGGAAGTTATAGTGCTGGTTAAAATATGAGAGTCAATATAAATTGAAGTTTATCTTTCTAGATTATGTTTCTTATTTCAGACTGTTGACATGTCTAGGCTATCCATACTAAATCCAAGCAAATGGGACGTTAAAGTTTCCACCGTTTCTTTCTTGTTAAATATTGTATTACTATCATCTGAGGGCAATTCTCGTAATTTTAAGAACGTTCACAGTCTGATTTCAGTCCAAATCTGTAAATAAAAAGTAATTTAAAAAAATTAAACCGACTTCAAAAAGAAATTAACTCTAAATTATGAAATAACTTTAATTTCGGAAGTCGGTGTCTTGGGATCTGTATTTTAGTTTTATGCCACCGAAGTCGGTTTAATTTTTTTAAATTACTTTTTATTTCGTAATTTTTAGTTTTTGCACTAGTATTTGACCAAGGTTTTGAGATATTTTCCCTTTGACACTACACCCGTAGCTCTTATCAATAAGCCAGGCCGTCACACTTACACGTATTAGTCCATATCTTGAAAATTACTGAATCGATCTTGATGAAACTTTCACTGTTCCCTAAGTTGAAGAAAATGTAAGCCAATAAAAAAAATGGTCACGATCCGATGAATAGTTCCGGAGATATGCGTGGACAAACATACATACATACGTCTATGAAATTTTGTATATTTGTTTGGAAGCCCTAATAGATCATCATATGTGAATATAATGCAATTCCAATAATATTACATACATACGTATCGAATTGATAACCTCCTTTTTTTTGAAGTCGGTAAAAATACCTCTAATTTTCCTACATTGTTGACGAGTTTTTGACATTTGTTTGTCGCCGAGATGAGACAGCGACTAGAGTTTGAACGTTTTAAATTACGAGAATTGGCCTTGAGACAGCTCTAGATTCAGACCACTTTCCATCGAAATATTTTTTGTACTGGTAGGTACTCTCTACTCAATTATCATTATCTACTTCTGAAAGACAGACTTTTTCAAGCAAGGCTTTGGTATAATTAAAGAAGACTATTAGTAGCTACTCAAAGTAATTCGAGTTCATAATTGTAAATATTTTTTTTTTGACAATTCAAAAGTGCATGGTACATGGTTTAATTTAAATAAATGCTTTTTTAATCAAATTATCCGTAATTTTGTATTGAGTGGCTCTGGGAGAACCATATACAACCAAACCATGCAGTAAATCTTCCCAGATTTTCACGGCATTTTACTGGATACAATTGTTTCCTATGAAAATCTAGCAGAACGTTTTAGTACAGTATATCAGTAAAACGCATTCAAATCCAACATCAACGTGTAAATCGAGCTCATCGTACGAACTGAGTTAATTAGCACTAACCGGTGCAAAGCAATTCTTGCCACCATTGTGCCAACGGCTATATTCCCACGACCCGCAACACATATACGTACCTACATACAATTTTTTTTTTTTTTTTTATAGTTCTTTTATCTTTCTAAATTGTTCTAGGAGGATTTTTGTTTAATTGCAAGATCTCACATGACCGGAGATGGTTCTATTGAACTTGGATTTATAGGTGTGTTTTATTTCAGTTGAACATCATTGCTGGGAAACACGGAGTCGAAAGGCCTTTGGTTAAATACAAGCTTGTCATGCTTGGAATGAGTAGTTTGGTCAGTTTGACTATAATTTACTCAACCAAATTGCACATGTAAAGCCTTAGCGTTTATCAATTCATCATACCCACCAGTTTCTCTGCCAAAACTTTATCAATTATTTTGTTTCCATATTTCTATCACAAGTGTGAATAGTATCGCGTATCGGCAAGCGTAGTGTGGGACGCCCCGCAGCTAGCTGGACCGACAATAGCTGGGATAGACTGGACGCTGGATTCGGATTTTGTGGTGCAGCCTGCTATTTTTATAAATTCGTCATTCCAACACGATCCCATTGTCATTTTGATAAATGTTCGTAATTTGCTAAATTCATAATGGTCGATCATTGGTCGGTCAATGGCACAGCACTTATACGATACTCGTAACGAATTAAAAGCAATGACTGCACAATGACGTTCGAATGGTAGGTCACTGATCAAAGGAACTGTCAAAATTTTAGCAGATTAACGCCCATCATTCATTCATTAATTTGTCATTATGTACGAGATTACCATTCTATGCCATTTCTTTCAATGGACACTCCATTGAAAGAAATGGCAGTGGTTGACCATTGGAAAGTTATAATAACTGAGTTGATTGATTGATGAATAGTAAGGGAACTATTTATGTTTGTGTGCAAATTGACCTCTCAACCGGGTGGGGTTGGGTTTTCTTACTATTAAACTATTGTCTCTATCATTACTCTATTTTTAACATCCCCTCATTCACTCATTAACGATTTAGACATTATAAACCCACGCGAATCCACGAACAAAACCATCACCTGTAACGTTTAAAACTAACGATCAAAAGTCTATTCATCCCTTTCTTTCTGGTGATGTTAAAGCTAGACGAAGACGCGTATCACGTAACACGATACAGACAGAACAAACAAATTGCTTCCACGTATTCCATTGAACGTTAAACAGTGTATTTGGGTAACATTGCCAATAGTAATTAGTCGTTAGATAGGTCAAGGTTGCACTAAGTCGTTTTGCCAACAAACTTGTTTGCTTCGGGTATTTTTGTTAGGTGTTGTTATTTTTTCACAATTGAGACAATTTGTAGGAGTTTTTGAGGGTAAATTATTGTCCCGTAGTGTTCTTCTACTGGACATGAGCCTATTAAATGGCCGCTACAAAACCAAAGGGAAAATTGTAAAACACTACAATAGAAACGGATTGGTAACTGAAGAGAGATTTTATTCAAATAGAGAATTTCAAAGCTCCATCTGAATTGTATCTCCAGCACTGAAAACTGGCCAAGTGCGAGTCGGACTCGCACACGAAGGGTTCCGTACCACAAGGCAAACACGCCGAAAAAAACGTTTGTTGTATGGAAGCCCCCTTCAATATTTATTTTATTTTGTTTTAAGTATTTGTTGATAGAGCGGCAACAGAAACACATCATCTATGAAAATGTCAACTGTCTAGCTATCACGGTTCATGGATACAGCCTGGTGACAGATAGACAGACAGACGGACAGTGGAGTCTTAGTAATAAGGTCCCGTTTTTACCCTTTGGGTACGGAGCCCTAAAAAGCATGTTGCAAAGACAAACTAAAATCTTTACATCTGCTAAGAAAAGACTTAAAATTATTGGGAGGCAAGAGGTCCTTGAAAGTTCTATGTGAATAAAGTTGTGGAAAACGGCTACCTACTTATCTTTTAGTACATATACATGACCTATGTTTAGAATTTAATTTCACGGTACTTACCGATATACAATACCGGTATATGTACTATATATATATACATATGTATATAATGCCTGTATGTATGTTGATTGTCTAGACTACCGACAGACAGGAAATCACTATGTGTCATTCAAACCATTTATCTTGTTAATATGATACCTCGTCACAGTGTAGAGTTTACAGTAGACTAATGAGTTTTTGAGGTATTAAAATGTGTCCCTACGTAAATGGTTCTGTATTTTGTTCCTGTCGATGGCATAAATGTGACGCTACAAGTAACCTAGCGCCTTAATGAGAAATGTACAAGTTTCTTAAATTTTCAACCAGTTTTCTTATTATTTTTAATAAGTAAACGTATCAACTGTTTACAGTCTTACTTCAAGCACAAAGTTGTCAATAGTTCCAAAATAAGGAAGGTCTTTTATGACATAGAATTTACCTCCGTCGCTAATCTACCTTTAGCCTAAATGACTGATCTGCAAAATTTCATTAAACTGACCTACTGTCTCATCTACACTGTGCCCTGTGTGTGTGTCCAATGATAGGTTGCCACTCGATATGCATTCTTAGCTTTTGTTTACAATCTTTATCGTCTTCCGGAAATTTCGCTTATGTATGGACTTTTTGCATTGTACATAATGCTTCAATTACGTAAGTACCTAAAGTTAGAAGATATGTCTCCTTGAAGGGTAGATTAAAGTAACCCTAATCTCGACGCTTCATAGGAGCATGCCTATTCGTACTATTAGATTCAGGAAAAAGTTGAAATGTCAAAAATTATGCGGCCTAAGTTCTGAGTTAAGCTGCACGATTACTGACAAATGCTTGCACTAACTGGACAGGCCCAGTCAATCTGTGTGGTTTCATTGCAGACATGGCATGGTATGGTCTTCACATGATCTGACCAAGATTATGTCTGAACTTTAAAATATACTGTGACCTCTGAGTTTGTTTCGGCCTTTCATCTTAGAGTATTCAGATAGGAAAGGCCTCAACCTCATCTAGTTTAATAAATATGATTGACGTGTAAAAGTGTTTGTACAAACCTACTTACAGAAATAAAATTATTTATCATATATAAGAGCAGATAAAGGAAAACTTTCAAACAACAAGAAAAATGTTATGTGGACTTGTCCTGCTATCAGAACCTTCATATCACAAACTACCAATATTTTAACCATAGCAACCACAAAGACAAAAAAAAGTAAAAAAAAAAACAAATACATTCAAATAAAATTATTTCAGTATTCACATGTTTGTTTACAATATCTGACGTTTACAGTTATAAATATGAAGAGATATTCAGTGCCAGACATATTTATGTAATAGTCTTAGTGTAACTGAAAAACTGAAGAATTTATGAATATTCGTGTAAACAACTAATTTATTTGTATTGAAAAACAACGCATAGTGAATGATCATTTCTGAGTTTCCACTCAACGTTTCATTCAACTGTTTTCCTCTGAAAACAATTGAATATCAAATACTTTAGTAATGTTTACAACATTCTTCATTTCTTTGACAGTTTGTATCGAGGTAAAGCTTTGGTTTTCTAAGAAAGCGTTGAACGGTCACACAATAATGACTGTCGAAACGCAGAGCACTTCTTGACATCTCAATGTCAAATGCTCGTGAAAATGACAGATTTTCACGACGGCCACTATAATATAACTGAACTGCTTTCCTTAGAAACCCTAGCTTATGTAAACACTTTTGTAGTCGAATTAGGATTGGCCATGAAAAATAGAAATCTAGGATGACACTGTTAAAAAATCAATCGACAGAAAGTGGAAATCTAATAAAACATAGCCTCAATAAAAGGCGCCCGGAAAAGCACGTCATTGCTGTTAGCAAATCTAATGATCTAGCTCAGATGTTCATAAAATTTACAAAACTTTACCTAAAAAACTCAAACTCTATCAAAGAGTCTATAGATAATTTTCCCACAAAGTTCAGCGAACTGGTGCAACTTTAATGCCTAACATAAACCGACCTCACCGATGATAAACACGTTTACAGCGATCGGGGAAGTATTTTTGTTTGTTGTTACCCAATTGTGTAAATCTTTACACGGTGCTAACGAGTTTACGTGATGGGAGTGTCCTTTGATGTGTCTCATTTGTTTGTGGTTCATTAATTAATGGTTTCTTTGTTGGGTTCTGTTTTAATGGTGATTTGGGGTTGGTCTAGTGGGGTCATCTAGTTTGTTCCTTTCCTAGTTCCCAGCTCATGCAATAACCGGGAACCGCTAGCTTCCAAAGCCAGGATCATTACACTTTAACATGTCAATTACCGCCCAGTAAAATATTATATACCTTTCTCTTTACAACCTCACACAATACACCCTTTTACATCCCTCATTTGATTATCACGCACTAAAATTTTCAAGACTCTTTTCCAGGCATATAAAGAAGTTATTACCTAATTTACGATCACCCTTATAAGTAATATTTAGAAATATAATATTTAAGTATGCAATTGAGATGTTTGATAGCTCATAATAATTTTATTTCGTGATCAATCAGATTTTATTTGATATAATGTTTATAGGTAGTAAGTGAGTTAGAGTTCATTGATGACTAGTTTCTGGCCCGCTTAATATCATGTTAAACGATGGGCAATCGAGCGAATGATGACTTGCGGTTGACTCGTGTGGTGGTGTGTGAGACTCTTCAAAATATTTATTGCTGTTAAAAATATGTTGACCATTATGGTTACGAAGCGTAATTTTGATAACCAGCGTGGTAATTGCGTAACACACTAACAGTAGGAAGGGCTTTCATTTGACAGTTCAACAACATTCATTGCGTTCTTTACATTGTTGAGCAGACACATTTTTCGAACATATGAAGCAAATGATTATGGAGGGGTAATAGTAATTAGGTTGTGGAGGTCAGATAGGCAGTCGCTCCATGTAAAATACTGGTATTCAGCTGCATCCGGTTAGACTGGAAGCCGACCCCAACATAGTTGGGAAAAGGCTAGACAGATGATGATGAAGCAATGGATTAGCCGTATCTTTCAAAATGTTTGAGATTGTGTGTTACGCAAAAAGGGTGCTGGATATTTTACTTTCGAAACTGTCTGTGAGCTGGGGACACTATTTGATTTAGGGCTGATTTTACAATCATCTGATAATTTTATTGGAGGAATAATTTTGACAGTTATTTAATAGAAAAACTGACAATCGTCAATTTTATTCCTCGAATGAAAGTTACCTGGCGATGGAAAATTCAGCCCTTAGTAGAATAAAGTTGAGAGGGACGAACATATTTGAATGTAATAGTGTGCAGAATTCAAAGATCCCTAACACACTGTGTGTTGATGTGATGGAGGTACTACTGTTATGCTTCATATGAAGCCAGTTAAGTAACTGGCCTGCTTGGATACTTCTTCTTCTTCTTAGCACTCTTATCAGAGCGGTCGTGGTCTTCATGTAGTTTATTGTTTAGGGGCTGATGTGATTCGCCTCACGATTTCTCGCCACCTACTCCGATTTCGGGTGTTTTTTGTGCACTCATACAAGGGATCACCAACTGCGGATTTAATTTGGTCAGTCGATCTCATGGGTGAGCGTCCGCGTGGTCTAGTACCCTCCACTCTACTCTGCACGACAAGGCGCTCAATAGAGGAGGAGGAGGATGTGCCTACTTGGATACTAGGTACCTTTAACAATACCTAAGCGATAATCCCACGAGGCTCGAGAATATTAGTCATAATTTTTCATTACCAAGGTAAAACAATCAAGACAATTCAATGCAGTCTAAATCTGTTTCTACAAAGTCGTAAAATCTAGTATATATCGTGAGCTCACTTGCTTTCCCACGTGTTAAACTGTAATGAAAAATAACTCCTGTGAATAATATCACAATGTGTTTTAGTTCCGGATTCGTCCGGGGATTTCATTCGGTACTTTGAAGCTAATGCGTTTTCGCCGTACTGTTTTTGTTATTGCTATAATTATAAATAAGTATATTTTGTTATTTTACTCACGAGCTGAGTCTTTGAGTTATACCTAGACTGACTTTTTGTCCTTTCCCTGGACGAAGTCACTAGTGCCATTAGTTTTGTAGCTTGTCTTATAAATGTCCCCGAGAGCTTCACTTTCATAGTTTATTTGTTCAATGCCAAAGTCAGTTTGGCCTCAATAGTTCCGAAGTCTTGTACTATAACGTATCGCAGTAGCAGTGTTAGATCTTATTATCTTATGTGATAGGCACCGCGCCAAATTAGATAATAATCGTAATATTAAATTCTAAGGACAGGTGGTCTATGTTGAGCGCCAGATCTGGCAAACCTCGAAGGACACGCATTTTGGCATATATGCCTATAAGCCATATGTATTCGTGGAAGAAACGTAACTTACGTTAATTTTACGGTTGAGGATTGTCGCACTCGTTCTAAATTATTCTAATCTCAGTCTCAATCTGTCAAAAATACCTCTAATTTACCTACAATTTTGACAAGTTTCGCTGAGATTTGTGCTTGAGACTAGATTTTGAACGTTTAGAATTGCGGAAATTTTACTACAGATATACACTTCCAACCTTTAACTATTTAAACATAATCTTTTCCGGCAATGGATTATGTATCTATAGATTGAGGCCAATTAGCTCTTGAACCTCTGTCTTTGACAAGTCAACCAAAAAGAAAAACTACATTCTCCAATTAATCAATTTCCTCTAACCCATCTCGCTCTAGTTAATATAATACAATTCTATTCCAGGGATATCCCTATATCCATCGTTCAACCACTTCACGAGTTGAATGATTCATTTCTCAAGTACGTCAGTGTCGGCTACTCATCTGTTATTAGCAGTTTAGAGAAGCGCGCTATCGACAAATGATTTTCGATAATATGGTTATGTAGTCTCGAGTGCTGTGTTGAAAACTGGTATCGATATTATAGTAGTGTTGTGGATTGGATTTGAGAGTGATAATTTGTTAATATTAGAAGATGTTAGTGGATTGGTTCATATGATTGATCAAATTGGTTTCAATGCATTTTTATTTAAACATCTAGGTATCAGATCACCTTTCATAAAAACCATCTAAATACATGGCGGTGGAAAAAATATTAAACTTTCATTATGCTATCTTTGTCCGTTCATCAAAATCTATAGATCTATAGATCTCTCTATGATAGACGGTTTTTGTTTTTTGGCAGTGGCACCCGTGGCACCTATGACTAAGCAGTAATGGATAATTCCTCTATTTGTATTTAATTTTCGGACATTTACCCTGTTCAAATACGCGGCAAAATTTCATAGCCTATGGAAATGCACCGTTTAATACACAAATCAAACAATTAACATTCTTCTGTTCTAAACATTCACAAACTTCGTGATTGTAAAAAAAGAAACTATTAATTAGCATGAACCATTAGTGGTTTTTGTAAACAAAGCATTGCTAGCTATTAATATTAGTTATTAAACAATCTGACACTGTTTGTGTTGCTAGCTGCAAAAAGTCGACAAGAAAAAAAAAACATCATGTGATTTGGAATTTGCCGCATAGCTGCAGGCTGAGAACAGATTTCTCATAAGAAGACTTCCATTTATAGTACCTCCAAACATCCCTTATGCTGCCCACGTCTACCCATCCATAATCATACGAAACCAAATTGAATATTTTTGTAATATTTCTTACCTATCACAAAATATATATTCCAAAAGCAATGTGTGCTTACTAAAATAATGAACGATTTATAAATTCCATTTAGCGTGAACGGACAGCCTTATTATAACAAAAATCACTGCATTCAAGTTCAACAATTCACAACTAGTGGTTAGTCAATTAAAATCATAATCATCAGCGTAGCGCCACCACGGGGCGGCGCAGGAGCAGTAATTAGTGCCGACCGACTGGCTCGCCAGTCAACGGCTAGTCACGGTCGCTTCCGTCGAAAAAAACACGTCACAACAATGTTATATCATCGAGTCAATGTTGTTTGGATTTTGACGAGGTTTGAGCGTGTAGGTGGGCCTAGGACGGACTAATTGCTAGGTGACGGATTGGTCCTTATGATCTTCTCTTGTTTGGAATAGTCATCCTGACTTCCTGACCCTCTGCGCGATAATGTTTCCTCTTAAACGAAGTCACGTGATTGGTCGAGTTTGGAAAGGTCAACGATTTAAATATTGTTGTTATGAACCATTTTATAATCATACCAGCTCCTGCCCGCAACTTCGCCCGAGTCAAATTTCTTGTTCCCCCGTCCCCACCCCATTGTATCGCATCACAGCCCGCAATATTACTTCGTTTTCACTTTCTAACTTTTTTTCTTTTTGCTCGGCTCCTAAGTGTGGTAGCTTGATGTTAAATAGCTTATAATATTCCTCGAGAATTGGGCTATCAAATGCAAAGAAGTATTTTTCAAATCCGACTGACAGTTCCACAGATTAGCGTGTTCAAACAAACAAAAATACAAACTCTTCAGCTTTATTGTTAGTACAGATAGATATCTAAGAAAGCATAGGTCCACAGTCTAAGGCATTGGCTTCTCTTTGGTCTAAGGGGATTGGCTTGTGCTTGTTGTAGTATGATCATGCTTGTGCCGTATTGTCGTTTTCCTGTCAAGCATAGCAGTATAGACTACTTAGTGCACTTGCAACTAATAAAGAAGCATTGGGGGGCTAATAGTTTTGCTTAGATCACGGCTAAAATAACTGTTGCAAAGTATTGTGTATTACGTTAAAGTTATCTAAATACAATGTATTTTATAGCTGTAACTTGATTCCCGTCATTGTATTTCTAAGTAGCGATTAATTGCGATCATAAACAGCTTAGGAGTACAATTGAACGATATTATCATATAAATTTTGCTCTCAATTAAATTATATAAGATTTTTTTTTTGTATGTAAATAAGGTCCTTAGTACTAATTTACATAAAGCTTCCACAAATTGTCTTGTCGGTATCGATAAGTTTTTCTTAGACCTAAAATTAACATAAGTACATTTTTCTCTGTTTAAAACAGATACGAAATACAAATGCTCCTATTGTTTCCGTACAAGAGTATCTGCTTTATTTTTTTCCTAGGAGCATAATTAGCGTCGGTGTGAACGAAATCGATAGTCGATGCAGCGGAGCGTGGCAACACTTTTTTGCTATCAGTGCCTGTGCAAGCAGTGCAAGTTAGGGGCGAATGCGATTGTCTGAACATGTTCTTTAGGTAGAAACATGTACGTGAGTAACGTAGTAGACAATCAGATAAACATGAAGTCAGGACACGACAAGTAAATGTCAGTGTAGTAGGAAAAGACGTATTTTAAGATCTGCAGTGCAATTGCTGCAAAGCAACAGAAACGTCTATTCCCGTAATTAAAAACGTTCAAAATCTAGTCGCAATCTCAACTCAACGACAAGCAATGACAAAAACATGCCAAAAATGTGGGAAAATTATAGGTATTTTTGACAGATTGAGACTGAGTTCAGGGGTTCTAAAAAGGCCAATTTGACATAACTATAAAGAGATAACATTATGAATCATAATGGACAGTTAACGGTTAAGTTAATAGTATCAAATCCCATTGGTGAAGGATTTTCATTTCTTAAAATTACGAGGATTGGCCCTCTGGTTCTCGTCCTATAAATTGTAACCACCTCTGAAAGCTATACACAAGAATATGAAAATAAGACCGTTCATGAGAGCGATCTGTAGGAAAAAAGCGAGAGCAGCAATGATCGAAAACATCTCTACCTAAACCGTCTGCACATGATACTACCAAATATGCGGTTTATCATAATGTAGGTACCCCAATTTCCGCCAATTAGTCACAAAACTATAGCATAATAATAGTTTTGTGGCTAATTGGCATGGCATCGAAATGTCTAATTTGATTTTGTGGAAACAAAAACTGTTACTTAACTGTTAACAGTTTTTGTTTCCACAAAATCAACTTAGACATTTCGATGAAAAAACTCTGGTTACCGAGAAAATCTGTATTAAAATACCTAAGTATAGAACTAATGTTTTTTGCTCCTTACTTAGGTATTCACAGGTTATTAAGTCTGAATGATAATAACATAGAATTTTAGTTAAGAAATTCGAATAAGGATAATTAGGTACCATCATTGTTAGTATGCATGGAAAATGTGCAATTGTTCATCAAAATATGCAATTATAATCCGCTGCGATTATGCATTTACATTTCGCGCCTTGCAAATAACATACATAAGTTGCATGACTTATTATCGTATGTCACAGGTAAAATGTACTTAGTTGAAGAGACAGAAGATAATGAGTGCAGTGCATGAGTGCAGAGTGATGATGGTGCTCATCATAGGCATTCAAAAATCGTGACAGACCATATAGAAAAAAGCCAGATATACTTTTAGCAAATGAAATGAGGAAGATGTCAGAGACCGTGTACCGTAGACATGTGTCCACGCCCAGCTAAAAGAAAGAAAGAGAGTCACTAGCATTCACCTGAAAACTGACCTCAGTATAATTGAAAAAGGCTAGACTAACGATGATAATCAACTATGTAAAGAGTTTATCGACATACAAAGCACGTGGTTTTCATGTGGTTAGGAATGTTCGGTTACGCGCCTTACGCACATCGCTCCGGCTCTTTGATCCGTCGGCAGCACATAACTCATAGAGGTGGGCGGGCGTTAGCATGCGCTTCCAAAATGTTCTAGCACATCTATCTATACTTATTATCTTAGATTCGTTGCTACATTTTTATCGCAATCTGTATATGAAATTAAACAACCTCTTGATGATCCAAAAAGTGTTATCCCGGTCTGAATTGCGCAGCCTAGACCCTTTGTCACAGCGTTTTCAGAGCTTTACGAAGGGGTTTATGAACCTGTAGTAAAGTGATGCAGAATCGAAACATAACTAATACAGAAAAAGATTGTAAAAATTTAAGAATAAGGAAAACGCGAAACTTTTTATCTCATCATGTTCAATAATGATACTTGAAGAACCTACTACAAAATATCAGTCTAATGTTATTGTTGCAAAAATTTCTTCTGAAGGTCAGTATCAGTACAATTTATTTAACACAGAGTATCATCTCTTGTTTACCTTCTACGATAAACAAAAAAGAAACAGTGTATATGCACATTCATCTATCTGGCAGTTTGAATTGACTTTTGACTGCTTCAGACTAGATGGGCTTTGACGTTAATGTGATCGGGCTGATGGGTACATGTGATTGATTCTATGGGAAAGCTTTACAGTTGCGTGGAATACTGATGACTCAGAAGATCTGAAATCTTAAGTAAAATTTAGAATTATTGCAATACAAAATTGTATAGACGACATTCAATAACCTTAACATAATAAAGATCAATCATCTCCATTTCAGTGTTCATGCTTGGGGATTGTATCCAATGTAGTTGCACCGACATCACGTAGAAGACATCTGTACAAACAGACGAACATTTGCTGTACTTATTGTAACGATCGATCGCCGTGACGTCACATTAGCACTGAAAGATCACGTGGCACATATCGACAGGTGTTTCAATTATATACATCCGAATTACATTATCAAAGGTTTCATTCAGCTGACAAGAACAAAATTGCTGTAAGTGCTACTTTTGTTTCATCTAAATCATTGGTTTGCAGCTGAAGCATCTAATTACGTAATTAGGAAGAAAAATTAAGGTACGCAATGTACCCGAAGGACATAGACGATTACAAGCAGGTACTGATGAAATTGGAGGCATAATTATATTTAGGCTGTCGAGAAGTCGATGACTACTATTCTTAAATGAACAGCAGACATTTCTACGTAAGAGATATTTCCAGGTAGGTAAATCTTAGCCTAGAGATCTTGTAAGCACCTGAGTAGGTGTCAGACTAAATAAAACTGGTAGGTACGCATGTTTTTGTATGCAAAAACAATATTAGGCCTTTGATTGGGTGCTCTGAAATTATACAATTCGGAGTGGATATCTGATCTCCGTTGTATGTTTAGACTTGCATGCTTTGATCGTCGCTAAAGAGTGAATCAATCTTGAACGAGGAAGGTTTAACGGTGACTTAGGCCACTCCTTACAAGGTTTATCTAGGCAAAAATCGAACCATGGAGCATCGTGAAATAAAGTCAAAGTAAAATCATTTATTTCAAATAGACACATTAACTTTTAATAAATCCATCCCAATTTGGATCACAGCAGCATCAAGGAAATCAGTATCAGTAAGGAAATCTATTTTTCTTGTTTGTAAGTAGAATTTGCAACTATTCCTTTTTTTTGCTATTTATTACCGCTGTTTAGCCAACCAGGATATTAAAGATTAGACTGGAAGCCTACCCCAACACAGTTAAGAAAAGGCAAGGCAAGTTGATTAAACAACCAATCTGCCTAGCCTTTTCTGTTGGCTAAATAGCCAACCAGGATGTTAAAGATTGAGCCGTGCGGAACCTGGAAACTAGTAACGTACGCCTGGCAGTACAGCAAGAATCAATGCTGTTTCTTCATCCGTATTACCACATGGGCTACTACCGACTCCGTTGTGTTAAGCGCTATAGCGAACGTCTAAACTAACATTCTTAGCTAAAAATACACGAACGCATCTAAAGCTACTACTGACTGGATCTAATAATAAGTCTAACAAGTCATTCGCGAGGCTGAGTAACTCATCTATTGTTGAATTTGCACTTGCCAATGTTTTAGTTTTTCATTTGCTTTGGCAGCAGCGTGACTAATGTCATTGATCAGAGTACTTTCTGGCGGTGGCTACTTCTAGCTTTCTTGGCGAGAGGTGCAATTTCAAGAAACGATAACAAAGTTGTTTACTCAAGTCCGCACCACGTGAACCAGTCTCTTGGTAGTTGAGTTTGAAATAGTAATTAATCATATTTAAATTAATAGGCAGATACAATTCCAATAATTTCGTTATGAGCTTCAATCAGTATCTTGTCTGTATTTAACATAAAAGCTTCCAGTTAGACTTGAAATGTTACGTAGACTTTATGCTTTGAAATAAATCTAGGTTGTGAAAATGATAATCATTTTCTACACTTCAAAGTTTACCGATAAAATTATTATACATCGTATAAAAGGAGAACATAACATGTGATGCAATAACGAAAATATTCGTATATCGTGCATATTATTAGGATCATTGAACCTTTTAGAATATAATTGTAGTAAAATAAATATGTTGTTCTAATATTATTTTTTTGAATTCTTATAAAAACAGTGTAAAGTTTTTATCCCGTTGTGTAATACTTACTTAACTACATGCAGGAAAATTACATGGTATTACATTTTATTATCGGGGTGGACATTTTATTATGCATCTCCAAGTTATAGTGCATTAAATCTTCATTTTTAACGGTAAATGGTCCTGGCATCTCTCCAGTACTAAATAAAAAATTGTCTGGACTCAGTTTCAGCTGGAAACATGGGCAATAAGTTTCGGTGTCATTTTTTGCAGTCCGCATGATCAATCTTCGTTTTTGCACAGGGAATTTTCCGATTTTCTGAGTATTTACTACAATTTGAATTTACTATAAGAGTACGAATTTGTGCTACGTGCTTTTAGTGTTATTACTTTGTTGCATAATATCAAAATAACGATTTTGTTGCTCAAACCATAACTTCTCTTCTTTTTTAATATTGGACGTTTAAAGTATATAATTTATTTATTTCTAACACACTTAAACTATTTTACAATTTAACACTAAAATACATAGATATAATATTTATATTCCAATTCCAATTTTTATAATATTATATTTATATATATAAAATTCAAAGTCCTGACTGACTGATAAATATCAACGCACAGCTTAAACATTTGGAGGGTGTTCTTTGTGAAGAGAAACAACAATATCTGATAAGGGTGAATGCCGAATGTAAATTAATTTTAGAAAGTCTATCCGAAATATCGTTAAATTGTTTAATTTTTTCGTCGACGAATGCTGAAAAACTGTCTTCTAAAATTGGGGAACCTAGGAGGAGCAATAATTTTTTTTCCAATACTTTGATCTATTTCGTCGAATTTGTCTGGGGCTATTGTACTAAATTTATGTACCTACCTAAGTATAGACGATTGTCTGTCAGTATTGTCAGAAATGCAAACTTCACATTTTGCGTTGTTGAGGTCAATTCCGATGGATTGGGACGGGCTTTAGGAATTGAAGATCTTTTAGAACGGTGTCTACGTCGTCGCCTCCTAGTGTTCCATCATCTAAATATTGCATTTTGAATTTAGTTGTATTATGGGATGGATAGCTCTGAAAATTGCTGGCCCGAGAAGATCACCTTCTTGGCATCCAACTGCAGATTACAAAACGTTGTCTTTTTATAATAATTTTGATGGGTGCCTGTAGCACTGCCACATGAAATCATAAATTTCTGGTAACTCCTTTTTTACTTCAGCCAATAAAGTGTCCCCGTTGACAGAGTTGAAGGCGTTCTTAACGTCAACCTTGAGGATGACCTCACCTTTATTGGCATTTAAAAAACTAAATACCCCTTCCCTAAACTAATTTCCCCTTTTGGAACCAAAGCCAAGATGTAGGGGTTGGAGAAACGAAATTAATGTTTAGACTTAAGATAATATCCAAGTTGTATAATAATATTGCTGGGAAGACGTTGACCTGATATTTTCAGCGGAAGTAATAAATCTGATTCTTTCTTTTAACATTTTTGTAATTGGGTCGCTTTTCTGCTGAACAAAAATCGGAACACTCTTACTAGAAAGTTTTCTGAAGTAGTCATTCTCAGTCCTATTAGTTTTAATTTTTCTCTGCTAGTTAGTGACGATGGTAATTAAGCCACTTTTCGTATGAAACACAAAATTAATTTTGCCATATATTTTCCTTACACAAAACTCATTCTTAAAACTCTCTACAGTGTCTACTTCATCTACAACTTGAATATTACTCATAAGTGAGTGATCTTGGATATTGAGCCTTTAACCTTTTGCATCGTAACCTTCACCCACTTCACGAGGCGTGTAATACATCACACATCAAAATTACCCCGCATTATCTTGTTAACGTGATTTTAGATCATTTATCTCTTTGATTTGAATATGATCGTTATCAGGGAAAATTGTAAATTGTTCTGTTGTACCTGTTTGTGTTTGTTGTATGTGTTTGTTTGCTTTGTCTGTGTCATCGCTGTCATTTTTATTTTTGGGGGACTGTTTTATGTAATTTTGACGTTCCAAAATTGCTGATTCTCAGCCTAATTCTCAGGATAAATGAGTTTGGATTTTGATTTATTGTGATGTCTGTAGCAGTTTTTGAGTCAAAGTCTTTGCCTATTGCGGTTTCGTCTTTAATGTCCCTTTGTGTAAGTGCGACCCCTTTTGATATTCCTCTTTGCAAAATTTTCAACACTGTGTGTTTAATATCACCAATTGGATTGTTAGTAAGACTTCAAAACATTATAGTACCAACATCGTCAATTACTACTATTGTTTTTCTAATATCTACTGAATTCTAGTTGATGAAGATCGATTAGTTTCCATCTGACACCTGCCTGCAAGCTGTCACCTCTTCAAATATTACATCATCCATGTAAATATCTCGCAAACGTCTTTATAATAAACATAAATAGACAATCAGCCGAATGATTTATTTCCTTTGTTTCACGGCTCTATGAAAAATAATGACCTTATAAACGTCTCGTACTATAAGTAGGTAATAGTGTGCGTAATAGTATGTTGTCTATATACAGTAAATGGACATAATATGCGGCTAGATTGTTGATTGTTGCAATTTGTTCTATCACATTTTTCTTAGAGTTTTAGTTTGGTTCCCACGATATGTGGGTAGTTTAGAATTATAGAAAAACTAGCAGCGCACCGCGGTTTTACCCGCATAATTGTCGATCCCGTGGGAATATCAGGATAAAAACTCCTATGTCCTTTCCCGGGACTCAAAATATCTCTATATCAAATTTCATCTAAATCGGTTCAGCGGTTTATGCGTGAAGATTTAACAGACAGACATACACACTTTCGCATCTATAATATTAGTATGGATATGACTACATTATTTAACTGTTTCTCAGAGTGTCTTGTGTGTGTGTGTGTCTTTGTGTCTTGTGTGTGTGTCGAGTGTCTTGTTTGTGTGTGTTTGTTTTAAGTACCATCCGAGGACGTGCGTATGAATACACAAGGCACGACCGAGGACCTTTTCAAAGCGAGGACCTTTTCGAGGGTCCTCGGTTTGACTTGACCAAAGATTCGTATTCTGCAAGCGATTTTGAGTCTTTCTATATACTTAATACGAAAAAGTTGTCTGAACCTCGGTTTGATCAAGATTATTCATAATCTTACACAGACATTGTGTATCCACCAGATGGTGCCACTGTCGCCTCATACACAGACTCTTTACACTCATTTCACGTTTGTTGTATTATCCGAGGACCTATGTGTTAACTTTAACACAAAAGACCTCGGTTAGGTAGCTTTTCCAGACAATGTGTATTTAAGACCTCGGTTTGCTAGATTTTCCGAACAGTGTGTATTCTAGTCCTCGTTTCGACAGTTTTCCTTGTGTGTAGAAGACAAATTATATGCTATCATTTAAATAAAATTATGAAGGAGAAAATCGAAGGTAGACTGAATCCTTAAACAAATCGTTGGTAGCTACTAGGTGGACGAGGAATAATCAGGCTTTTTCTGCAGCATGTGCTAAGTACCTAGGCCCGCTTATATTATACAACATTATGATTTGCACCATAAAATATTGTATTGTCATAGGAGCCAAATACGTGTGCTTTTCATAAAGAAAATAAATGCCTTCCTAGGTGAAATGTCTGCAGCAAGATTTGAAACAAATATAAAGTACAAAGAAATACAGAACATGAACATACTAAAGGAAACCACGTCATAAACTTTACTGAAATAAAAGTAAGTAGGTTTATTTTAAAATGGAACAAATTATTTAACAAACTTTTACCAACGATCTACTTATAAAAATAATCATCAAGTTGCAATAACATCTTTGAGAAGCATGATTATAAAACTTACATAACAGTTAATAGAAAACGATTCAAACAAAAAGACTTACAGAAACCATAATTAAAAGAAATCGACATAAATTGGGCTAAAAACTTGACATAAAATTTCATAACACAATGCTTATTTAGAAAACAACAAAGAAATATTATCAAGCGAGATCAAAATAATTTGGGAAGCATGCAAACTTAATAACTTAATGGCGCCGATTCCCTTGTTCACAAACTAAACAAAATTTAAGTTCATCATTTCAGCCAAAAGACGTCCACTGCTGGACATAAATTTAAGTTCAGTGCATCTTTTTCTTTATATTTAAAAGGACAGAAGATAAATATTAGTTTAGTCCTGTCAAATTAAGATACTCCATAGCAAGTTTAGACGTGATTATAAACATGGCTATTAAAAATATTTTATCCCCATAGGGGTGTAGTTTTGAAAAATCGTCTGGGATTTTTCTATAGCTTGACTTAAATATTATGACCAATTATCATATCAAGCCACGTAATAAAATACTCCCCTAAGAAATTGACTATCCCTCTTCACCCCGTTAGGGGTAGATTTTCTAAAAAACCTGATATACTTACTTTATTATTTATTTTGGTCTTACATACTGAGTTTAGAATTAATTGGACCACGCGTTAAAATTTTTCCATACAAAATTTACACCCCCAATCTCCCTTTAGTTTCAAGTTTATTAACCATATGAATAAGATTTTTCATATAAACTGTATTCTTGGTCTTCACCCCCACAGGGGTGGAATTCCGGAAAAACGTTTGTTATATTATTATGTTCATTACTCCACTCGAAGATTTATTTATACCAATTTTCAAGTTATTCAAGCCACGCAGTAAAATCCTCGCTTGTATAATTAACTACCCCTTTTCACCCCGTTAGGGCTAGATTTTCGAAAAACCCTGATACACGATATTCTTTATTACACTGAGTTAGTTTAGTATTATACTGAGTTTCGAGCTAATCGGACCGCGAGTTAAAATTCTTCCATACAAATTCTGACACCCCTCAATCCCCCTTTAGACCCCCTAAAGGGGGATTGTGGGGTGTCAGAATTTGTATGGAATATTTTTTACTTTTAAATGGAAGTTTAAAAAAACAAAAAATGCCAAACTTCATAATTTACTTATTATCTAATTAAATTATGAAGTTTGGCATTTTTTGTATTTGTGCCAAGTTTTTTAACTCAAGGAATAAGATTTTTCATACAAACAAAAATCAAGGGGTTAAAAAGGGGGGATCCCTTTTCACCCCCTTAAAGGTTGAATTTCCAAAAACCCCTTCTTACTGCTCCCCTACATTATAAAAGGAAGCCGTGTGCAAAATTTCACAATCTCAAACTCAACTCAAACTCAACAGGCACTTTTGAATTGTCAAGGGGTCGGTCAGCTCAGGGAGAGAGCCTCCCGTCCCAGCCGCCGCGGGAGACGCTCCGGGCGTCGGGAGCCGCGCGACGACTCCCGGCCACCGTAAGAGCGGGCCTGCGGGCGGAGAGTAATGGGTAGCTCACCGTCCGATCCGATCAGGACCAGGCCCGTGCCGGGGGGCGCGTACGTGTTCCACGCGCACCTCAAAGAGATGTCAGCATCGAGGACCCCATAGGGCCGAAGCCTGCCGGGTCAGCGGGATTGTCCGAAAGGGTTACCGCTGGCCCGGAACATAAAGGGCTAAGGAAGGAACACGGGTGGGTTTTAGTCAGTAAGAGTCTGACACTCCCTTCCGCTCCACCCAGAGCGGGAGGGGTCATTTGATGATTTCCCATACGCAAAAAAAAAAAAGAAAAAAAAGGGGTCGGTCAGTCAGAAAGATGAAGCTAGTTGCCCATTCCAAAGCGCAGGTACCTATGGAGAAGAACGGACAAGAAACTCCATGGACACTCTTTTAAATCAAAATAATATGGTTACAAAATCTTGTTTAGATCATTCATGTTAAAAATTATGCATGTGAGAACAATGTAGAACGTTAAAAGCGTCCGTAACGTCTAAAATCACATTCCTAGACCCAGTAGTTGCGGCTGTGCGTTGATATGTCAGTCTGTCAGTCAGTTTCTCCTTTTATATATACAGGATGAATTTTCGAAGTGAGCGTGGATGGCCAAATCCGAAACTATGAGGAATAGCGAAAAGTACTCAAAAGAGTCGCGGCCTCGATTTAAGTGAAAACTAAAACTGCATCATTGGATTTTTGAAAAGTCAATATTTCTAGCCAGGAATCGAACCCGTTGATTTTGAAAAAAAAACACACTGTATTTATTACACCATTCGATAGTGTCGCTGATAAGGATCGATTTCTGGGTTTTTGTTTACGTTATAAGCAACAATCACGAGTGTTTAACAAAACAAAGCCGTTACTGTCGGCTCTCTTTGATAAATAATCCTTTGAGAAGCGCTGACAAACGTAAAGACATTGACTCGTCCTCGCTTGGTACTTCATTTTAGAAAAAGTGTGTAAGAAATAAATCGGAACATTGATTATTATCTTACACGTAAAATGTTTTAGGTAGGTATTTTCCAGGTCCTCGGTTTGTACAAGTTCTACGCGAAAAACTGTCCTCGGTTTAGTGATATAAAGTCTAACACAACGTCCGCACTTTGTACAAGCTATAAGGAATATTGTGTAAAAATACGTCCTCGGAAGGACGTCGCAGGGCTTACGTAAGAGGTCCTCGGTTGGCTTACACAAAGTCCTCGTATGTGCATCGTTGGTCACATTTAGCTGTGTATTTCAGGTCCTCAGTATGATAGCCGAAATTCATACAGAAAAATGTTGAGATAGCATTATCCCAATAAGCTCATCACTATAGATTTACTCACCTGTCTCTTTCTATCTTATTCTAAAAGGCCAACGAGGTATTAATACCAGTTATTTGGAGGGTCCTCGGTTCGTTCTAGGACTAACAAGGTCCTCGTAAGGGTGTCTGTACAAACAGGGGTGTGTGTTTGTGTGTGTTGTGTGTGTGTTTGTTTTAAGTACCATCCGAGGACGTGCGTATGAATACACAAGGCACGACCGAGGACCTTTTCAAAGCGAGGACCTTTTCGAGGGTCCTCGGTTTGACTTGACCAAAGATTCGTATTCTGCAAGCGATTTTGACTCTTTCTATATACTTAATACGAAAAAGTGGTCTGAACCTCGGTTTGATCAAGATTATTCATAATCTTACACAGACATTGTGTATCCACCAGGTGGTGCCACTGTCGCCTCATACACAGACTCTTTACACTCATTTCACGTTTGTTGTATTATCCGAGGACCTATGTGTTAACTTTAACACAAAAGACCTCGGTTAGGTAGCTTTTCCAGACAATGTGTATTTAAGACCTCGGTTTGCTAGATTTTCCGAACAGTGTGTATTCTAGTCCTCGTTTCGACAGTTTTCCTTGTATGTAGAAGACAAATTATATGCTATCATTTAAATAAAATTATGAAGGAGAAAATCGAAGGTAGACTGAATCCTTAAACAAATCGTTGGTAGCTACTAGGTGGACGAGGAATAATCAGGCTTTTTCTGCAGCATGTGCTAAGTACCTAGGCCCGCTTATATTATACAAAATTATGATTTGCACCATAAAATATTGTATTGTCATAGGAGCTAAATACGTGTTCTTTTCATAAAGAAAATAAATGCCTTCCTAGGTGAAATGTCTGCAGCAAGATTTGAAACAAATATAAAGTACAAAGAAATACAGAACATGAACATACTAAAGGAAACCACGTCATAAACTTTACTGAAATAAAAGTAAGTAGGTTTATTTTAAAATGGAACAAATTATTTAACAAACTTTTACCAACGATCTACTTATAAAAATAATCATCAAGTTGCAATAACATCTTTGAGAAGCATGATTATAAAACTTACATCAGTTAATAGAAAACGACTCAAACAAAAAGACTTATAGAAACCATAATTAAAAGAAATCGACATAAATTGGGCTAAAAACTTGACATAAAATTTCATAACACAATGCTTAGTTAGAAAACAACAAAGAAATATTATCAAGCGAGATCAAAATAATTTGGGAAGCATGCAAACTTAATAACTTAATGGCGCCGATTCCCTTGTTCACAAACTAAACAAAATTTAAGTTCAGTGCATCTTTTTCTTTATATTTAAAAGGACAGAAGATAAATATTAGTTTAGTCCTGTGAAATTAAGATACTCCATAGCAAGTTTAGACGTGATTATAAACATGGCTATTAAAAATATTTTATCCCCATAGGGGTGTAGTTTTGAAAAATCGTCTGGGATGTTTCTATAGCTTGACTTAAATATTATGACCAATTATCATATCAAGCCACGTAATAAAATACTCCCCTAAGAAATTGACTATCCCTCTTCACCCCGTTAGGGGTAGATTTTCTAAAAAACCTGATATACTTACTCTATTATTTATTTTGGTCTTACATACTGAGTTTCGAATTAATTGGACCACGCGTTAAAATTCTTCCATACAAAATTTACACCCCCCCCCCAATCTCCCTTTAGTTTCAAGTTTATTAACCATATGAATAAGATTTTTCATATAAACTGTATTCTTGGTCTTCACCCCCACAGGGGTGGAATTCCGAAAAATCGTTTGCTATATTATTATGTTCATTACTTCACTCGAAGATTTATTTATACCAATTTTCGAGTTACTCAAGCCACGCAGTAAAATCCTCGCTTGTGTAATTAACTACCCCTTTTCACCCCGTTAGGGCTAGATTTTCGAAAAACCCTGATACACGGTATTCTTTGTTTTTGGTCTTAAGTATAAATACTGAGTTTCGAGCTAATCGGACCGCGAGTTAAAAATCTTCCATACAAATTCTGACACCCCACAATCCCCGTTTACCTAGTTTAGAAAAACAAAAAATGCCAAACTTCATAATTTACTTATTATCTAAGTAAAATATGAAGTTTGCCAT
The DNA here is from genome assembly GCA_963082905.1 of Oligia fasciuncula. Classification (NCBI taxonomy): domain Eukaryota; kingdom Metazoa; phylum Arthropoda; class Insecta; order Lepidoptera; family Noctuidae; genus Oligia; species Oligia fasciuncula. The sequence continues at coordinate 1,870,252 of OY720392.1, read as the reverse complement.
TTTTTGTATTTGTGCCAAGTTTTTTAACTCAAGGAATAAGATTTTTCATACAAACAAAAAACAAGGGGGTAAAAAGGGGGGATCCCTTTTCACCCCCTTAAAGGTTGAATTTCCAAAACCCCTTCTTAGTGCTCCCCTACATTATAAAAGGAAGCCGTGTGCAAAATTTCACAATCTCAAACTCAACCCAAACTCAACAGGCACTTTTGAATTGTCAAGGGGTCGGTCAGCTCAGAGAGAGAGCCTCCCGTCCCAGCCGCCGCGGGAGACGCTCCGGGCGTCGGGAGCCGCGCGACGACTCCCGGCCACCGTAAGCGCGGGCCTGCGGACGGAGAGTAATGGGTAGCTCACCGTCCGATCCGATCAGGACCAGGCCCGTGCCGGACGGCGCGTACGTGTTCCACGCGCACCTCAAATCAGCTGTCAGATGTCAGCATCGAGGACCCCATAGGGCCGAAGCCTGCCGGGTCAGCGGGATTGTCCGAAAGGGTTACCGCTGGCCCGGAACATAAAGGGCTAAGGAAGGAACACGGGTGGGTTTTAGTCAGTAAGAGTCTGACACTCCCTTCCGCTCCACCCAGAGCGGGAGGGGTCATTTCATGATTCCCCATCCGCAAAAAAAAAAGGGGGTCGGTCAGTCAGAAAGATGAAGCTAGTTGCCCATTCCAAAGCGCAGGTACCTATGGAGAAGAACGGGCAAGAAACTCCATGGACACTCTTTTAAATCAAAATAATATGGTTACAAGATCTTGTTTAGATCATTCATGTTAAAAATTATGCATGTGAGAACAATGTAGAACGTTAAAAGCGTCCGTAACGTCTAAAATCACATTCCTAGACCCAGTAGTTGCGGCTGTGCGTTGATATGTCAGTCTGTTTCTCCTTTTATATATACAGGATGAATTTTAAAGGTGAGCGTGGATGGCCAAATCCGAAACTATGAGGAATAGCGAAAAGTACTCAAAAGAGTCGCGGCCTCGATTTTGGTGAAAACTGAAACTGCATCATTGGATTTTTGAAAAATAAATATTTCTAGCCAGGAATCGATTCCACTGTATTTATTACACCATTCGATAGTGTCGCTGATAAGGATCGATTTCTGGGTTTTTGTTTACGTTATAAGCAACAATCATAAATAACAAAATAAAGCCGTTACTGTCGGCTCTCTTTGATAAATAATCCTTTGAGAAGCGCTGACAAACGTAAAGACATTGACTTGTCCTCGCTTGGTACTTCATTTTAGAAAAAGTGTGTAAGAAATAAATCGGAACATTGATTATTATCTTACACGTAAAATGTTTTAGGTAGGTAGGTAGGTATTTTCCAGGTCCTCGGTTTGTACAAGTTCTACGCGAAAAACTGTCCTCGGTTTAGTGATATAAAGTCTAACACAACGTCCGCACTTTGTACAAGCTATAAGAAATATTGTGTAAAAATACGTCCTCGGAAGGACGTCGCAGGGCTTACGTAAGAGGTCCTCGGTTGGCTTACACAAAGTCCTCGTATGTGCATCGTTGGTCACATTTAGCTGTGTATTTCAGGTCCTCAGTATGATAGCCGAAATTCATACAGAAAAATGTTGAGATAGCATTATCCCAATAAGCTCATCACTATAGATTTACTCACCTGTCTCTTTCTATCTTATTCTAAAAGGCTAACGAGGTATTTAAACCAGTTTTTTGGAGGGTCCTCGGTTCGTTCTAGGACTAACAAGGTCCTCGTAAGGGTGTCTGTACAAACAGGGGTGTGTTTCTTTGTGTGTCTTGTTGTTTAAGGTCACAAACCGCAGTTTATGGTTTCAGACCTGATAAGGCACCAATAAACATTCATTAAAACTAATTCTTTACCGAACCTTGATCGCTTGCTTCCCGCTTATGCATAACAATGGTTACAAAGCGAAATTCATAAAAATAGACTTGGTTGTAGAATAAACACAAACCTACATATTAAGCTTTAAGGGAGTGATATTTGACCGCATTTTGAGCCATAGGTACATGTCTTAGACGAAGTAAGTTTTTTTATTATTTTTAACTACAAACTTTTAGACAAAAATAACACCAACTGTAAGTGGGGAAAAAAAAAAAACATATTTCGTCTAAGACATGTAAGGCTCAAAATGCTCTAAATGGTGTCAACTAACACGCCCTTAAGGTTTTGCATCCAGCTTCCAAACACCCTACATATTTTAGTTTTAATGTTTATTCGTTCACAGATTTCCGTTTCAGCTTAAGTAGTTGTTAGAAAGCATTTTATCGCTAGCTTTTAACGCTTGTCAATCACCGGATCTAAAATACAGAAGAATGAGAAAAAAGCTACTGTGATTGGTATTGGCAGAAAAGATCAAAGTCTTGTACCTAAGCCAAATATTTGACAGTTTCCGTCCACCTCGATAAAGTTAGCTTTTTGAGTTTCAGTACAATGACTTTCATTGTTTCAGCGTTTAAGTGTAGATCACGATTTAGATCAATTTAGCTTTCTTTTTTTTTGTTTTTCCTTTCCTAGCCTCTGCGTTACAATTACATTACAAGAGAGTTCTGATTATTACAAGGAGTTAACAACTCATACCCAGGCCTTAAATCCACCCACAATTCCCCAGGGCATTATTACACAAAATGAGTTCACCTATATATAATACTAGCAGCGCCCCGCGGTTTCACCCGCATAAGTGTCGATCCCGTTCGAAAGACACGTGGCGCCATCTATTATCATAATAACGTTATTGTTGTTTTCCTCGGGAGCAACATTTTTTTCAGGAAGAAAGGTACCATATGTCCGTTGATGTACACCTGACAACGTATATGCAAAATTTCAGGATGATCGGTTCAGTGGTTTAGGCGTGAAAAGGTAACAAACAAACAAAGAAACTTACTTTCGCATTTATAATATTAGTTAGGACAGTCAAGTAACATAAGTAAACTCCATTTTATACGAGTATCTACGGAGTTCTATAAAAATGGGTCTGATCTAATGTAAACAGTCGGGTCAACGTATTGTGGCGTGTTATTCCGCGAATACTAAATCTTATGGTCGATATGTTTCTATTCAGCCACGATCAAGGTAACGAATCATTCCGATATTGGTCTGTCATGATACGTCACACAGGATACGAGGAACATCAGCAATGTTTAAACTTTACGCGATTTTTCTTTAAGAGAAGCTCTGAACGAAGCGTGTGGAACTTTACATGCAAAGTCAACGTTGAAGAATACAGTACATATTCATCATCATCATTTCAGCCGAAAGACGTCCACTGCTGGAGGCCTCCCCAAAGCACCTCCACTTCGACCTGTTCTGTGCTTCTCGCATGCAACGGGTTCCTGCGGTCTTCACAAGGTCGTCGGACCACCTTGTGGGAGGCCTTCCAACGCTACGTCTTCCGGTACGCGGTCGCCACTCCAGAACCTTTCGGCCCCATCGGCCATCTGTTCTGCGAGCAATGTGCCCTGCCCACTGCCACTTAAGTTTGGCAATTCTTCGGGCTATGTCGGTTACCTTGGTTCTCCTGCGGATCTCCTCATTGTATTACATATCGATTTTTTTTTTTAAATTTCCGAGGTGCAGACCTCGGAAATTAAAAAAAAAAAAAATAATGCTCTTTACAAAGAAATAAAACCGGTCAAGAGCCAGCGCGACTCGCGCACCGAGGGTTCCGTACAAAGTAGACAAGTAACTACAAATTTACGGCTTTCGGATTTTTCCTTTACTTGTGCTACATGACATTGCTATAATAACTAAGTTCAATAGAAATACATGACACTACAGTCTAAATGAATTCAAAGGCCTACTCTTGGATTTCGTCAGGAAACTTGATGTTGAAACTTTCGTACGTGATTTTCACATAGTGTCGATGAGGTCGATAGTAGGTTTACTGGAAACACGTAAATAAACCTTATCTCACCTCAAAGCAAAAATGACATGGTACCTATCAAACTTCGTATACAGGGTGGCGGGGACTTCGACGCGCACACGATTGTAGACCTTCTAGCGTAAAATGTTTCATAGAAAAGTGCAATACCGCGCAAGACCACGTAGGTTGTAGTTGACAACCTACGCGGTCAAAATGCATGAAATAGCAAAATTAATTTTTTAGTACGCGACGAGAAAATTTCAACGCCCCGCGCCCCCTGCGTTTCAGAATTATATACTGCGGTGCTATTCTGTAAAAAGGTTACCGTGATAACTTAGGTGAAGTGATCTTAAAGTGAGCTGTTATTCTACCTGATGCTAGGGATTGACACTATTGACAGCTCACTTCACCTAAGTTTTCACGGTGAGATTTTTACAGAATAGCACTACGAATCCATGGTAACAGGTCATCATTGCGTTTTGTTTAAATCATTTGATTTAAACAAAACGACGAAACGAAAAAGACGTCCGCTATAATGGTAAATGAGTTATGTAAGCTTATCCCACTTCTCTTTTCTTCACTTTCACTTTTCTTTTCTTTCAAGTTTATGAGTGCTATTTATAAATATAATGTAAACTGTAATCATAAATCAAAACATTTTTATGGTCATGACGGAAAATAGCATAAGTGCTTTAGAACAGCATGTTACTGTCACTCGACACTCTTCAGAATTTATTACTATTAATAAAATATTATTTAATAACACGGAGATACATTAAAGAAATGCTTGAATGGATATGAGAAGACTAACAAACCCAATTTTTCATCAAACACTTCACCTCAAACTATCGAAGCCACCTTTTATCTGCGCCGAATCTTCTGTTCATTCATTGTTTACTTCACTAGTCAGAATATTGGCGCCAACGAGCCAAGTTTCCCAGAACATCATGAACCGTATCAATTATTATAAGTTTAGTTCAGAAAGTAAACACGTGAACACCGCTTTGTTTTGGTCCGTCACTCTCCACTGAAAATTTATGGGATACCTATATATGTGTGTATACGGAATCATTTTGAATACCACATGCCGCTGGTTTGGTGGATGCAGATTCGGTTATTTAAATTAGGCTAATTGTAGCATTGGTAAATCTGTTGTAGGTATAGCAAAATCTAAACCAAAACGTGGGAAGGATTTTGTCAGAAGACAATAGCTTATACAAAGCATAGAAGTCAATGAATCAACAACTAATTTACGAACTAACAACCGAATAGTAAAAAAGAAGACAGGAAAAGTGAAACTCTTAATAAATTCAATAGCACCTTTCAAAAAAACTTCACATCATGCTTTCCCGATGACATTGCAGACAAATTCATATGCAAAGATTCAGTTAGGAGCAGCTAAAAAGATAAATGAAGAATGCATAGGCCACTCAATAACGTTAGGTAGGCATGAAGAATTCCCTTTAACTGTTTACGTGAGTCCAGACAGAGCAGGGCCGGCTGTTTAGTCTAGTGTTTTGTGAAGTCTAGATGTCAGGAAGTGGGGAAACGATTCGAGAAATTTCTGGAATATTTGCCGTTGTATCTTCTTGTTCACCTTGTAAATAGCAGAGTTTTGGAGTCAGATCGACTTCAATGATTTTAGGTTGCAAAAAGAGTTTGTGTTCTATTGGTGAAACGGTGTGAAAGAATTAACATAGCTAGTCATCAATTCGCATTTACATAATAGTGTTTCAAAAAGAGATGTGTTATAGAGGTGATTTCGATTGACTTGTCTATCAAAAGCCTACGAGTAAGATATGTAGAAACCAATAAGCTTATTCTGAGGCACCCTGCAAGATCCACGGAGACCTATTTCCCCAGTTTCCTAAATACAGTCTAAAGGCGAGTTTCTCAGAAATACATAATATTCACTTACATAAATATACGAGTAAATGACTCATATGCTTATGATACACGGGGAATAGATGCCAAAATATATAGCGCCACCCACGGTACTAAGAAGTGTTTTGTATTAATTTATCGATTTCTCATCTGCAACGACCCTTGGAAACTGTCCCATAGTGAATTTAGGAACGTTTTACTAATTGTAAATTATCACTATGTTGACTTTCGTAAATTGACCCACAATCTTTTAAGAAGGCAGCGTTTCTAAAAACATGATTGTATTTTCGCTCCCTGTAACTGGGACTAATATAAAATACTGGTGAAATTTTATGTAGTTAGACAGTGTGTAAACGTGGAGCTGCAGAAATATAGTCCTTTCAGGTTCTTATTAACAACTAAACTGCAGTTACAATGTTGTCTTGATGAGAGAACACAAAAAGGAATTTGAAATTCAAAACAATCAATGACAAAGAAAATCTAAGAAATGCGTCAGTCCACTGTTGCATCACATGGATTTAGTATAGGTAACCACAAGATGTAACAATCCCTGTAGATAATTAAAGTACAAAAAAGTCTTAATTACAATATACAGGCTATCACTAAAAGATTTATATGTATTATGTGCAAGTATATAAGCTCGTTGGGCATCAAAGAATTCGTCCGCATCGCTGTCAATGGAATAAGTGCCCAAAAGCCTGGCAGCATTACCACGTTGGATGACAATGCTGATTCTTTGGTCTGAAAATAGTGAATTCACTCTCTCTGTCTCATGAGTTTCCTAATACATACATCACTTACAAATTACGTTCCCTGTTACCAAAACAGTTTGAGAATATTAATAAACAATATCTCTGTTTTGGTTTTCGAATCAAGGAATGTAAACTATGCGAGTATTATCTGCTTATTGTACCATGTCTCTGTGGAAATGGGTTACATTCGATGAACTGCGCAAACAGATCCGATATAATATCGTTACACGAGTTATTGAGTGTTGAAACTTCGTTGATCCCTAGGCAGATCGAAGCCGACAGATATAGAAAACAAAACATTTAGTAAGTAACAATCTTAGACCAAGTTCCCACTATGTTGGGCCGACTGTTCAGCCACATACACTTCCGTCTGTTCCGAGAGATAGACCTAGATAACGCAAGTATCACTTTCTGTATGAAAACCAAGAGTGCCATTTTTTGACTACCTACTATGACGTCATAAGCACTATTTAGTGATGGGAAAATCAAATCGATTCAAAGACGCCGCCGCGTGCGGCACCCGTTTTGCCCCACCCCCGGGGCCTAGCGCCAGCGCTCACGCCACGGGCTCACGCTCATCCAGCCAGCCACAGGACTGAGCGCGAAAGTGGCGGCTTGAGATTTTTGTATGTACGTATGCTGGTGCGCTTGGCACGCGAAGTAGTTGCTCTTGCGTTATCTAGGTGTACCTATCTATATCTGTGGTTTCGAGTGTTTTGACGGCCTGTCGAAGGAGGTGGGACGTCTAGTCATTGTGGAAATTGGGTCTTAGTGCTCACACACACGAATGACACGTGTCAACGACATAGGTAACTGTTACTGCAACCGGCTATGACACGCGTTGATGGCAGCCGTCAAAATTCGTCGACGGTTGCATTCAAGGAACATATTTACTCGTTGCAGTTGTATCTAGTATTGACGCGAGTCGCTCGTGTTTATGCACACTTACTGGCAGTTTTTTTTTACTTTTCAATGTTTATTTTTTCTATCTATTATTCTAAATCATTGGCAAGAAATAAAAGGCTTTTTTATTTTTTTATTTTACACTGGCAGATGGAATAATAGAGAGATTCGTGCACCTTTACCATCTAATACTTAGGTTTGCAATCTTGCAACTCTGATTATCATCCAATTTATGAGGCTTCTTTACTGCTAGACTTGCCCTAGACCGTGATTCTATTGCAACTCAACCAATCTGAGTAAAAGAACTGCACGACCAACACTTACAATAATAATTAAGTGATTCACACATTTGCTTCCGAACCTATCCCAATAAAATCATAAGCTGTCAATCAGTGTTAAATAAATAAACCGTCAATTTGCCGGTAAGATCAGTCGGCAATGACAAATAAACGGTACTTATTTATATAAAAGATTAATGTGTTAATGTCAGCTTGTAACTCTATAAACGTTAGATTGATTAGGACGGGTGGTTGTGGCTCAAGTTTTGAGAGCCAACGAGTTTAATTGAACAAAAAAAATTATGAAATGAAATGATTTTATTTTTTGTAAGTAGGTTTGTACAAACAGTTTTACACGTCAATCATGGTTTTTTTAAAACTAGATGAAGTCGGCGTTTCCTATCTGACTACTCTGAGAAGAAAGGCCGAAACAAACTCAGAGGTCACAGTCTCTTTTAAAGTCCATACATAATCTTGGTCAGGTTATATAAAGACCATGTAGATCGATGTCTGAGGTGGTCTTTTGAGGAAAGAACCACACAGATTGAGAGGACCTGTCCAGTCAGTGCACGCATTTGTCAAAAATCGTGCAGCTCAACTCAGAACTTAAGGAGCTCAACGACTCGACGAACAATACCAAAGACAGGACATTTGGGACATTTTTTAATACCAATAGTTGTTCAGTCCCTTGCCTGTTCATCTTCATTGGAAACAATATAAAAATGACTGTGTCCCCAAATTCTAACTTTTCATAAATAGGTAACGTGAAAAGTCAGAATTCAGAACCTGCAAATCTATTCTGTGAAACCCTCACCGTGATAACTGAGGTGAAGTGAGCTTGAATTGAGCCATTAATAGTGAAATGACAGCTCACTTCCAGGTCACTTCACCTAAATACAGTGAGATTGTTACAGAATAGTTCATCTAAAGCAGGACCTATGTATCTAGACATAGGTACTGTTAGAAAAAAAAATACATAATGAATCTAACCGATAATACAAGTTGTCTATATCAAAATTCATCACCACAAAAACAATGCTCATAATAAACTATGTCATGTCTCTGAATTCAGTGAGTATTTGCAGGAAACGAGAAACGACTTCAATTGTCTTACACGCTATTATGTAAAGTTAATGGCTCACATACATGTGTATATTTGTTTCGAATCCGGATGTTTGTGCACGTGTCTTGCATTTTTAATTCCTGTCACTTTAAACCGTCTCGTTTTCTAATGTTGTTCTGCATGATTAACATGCAACAAGAATAGCCAACACTTGCCTATATTAACATATTAGACATTGCTAGTTTATTTTTATAAGCTTTTATTGTCTTTTTAAATCCTTTTCTTTGATATTTTTAGGAGATGTGCTTATTAACGAGCTGCTGTTGTATCTAAAACACTTAATCGAAAGTTTCTTATTCGATTATATCGATTCTTAACCACAACTGGCTTTTTAGTGGTAAAAGATAAGTATTTGAATTTGGCTTTCAGTAGATTCTGCCTACCCCCATGAAGAAGGAAGAAGGCGTGAGTTTATGTAAGTATGTATGTGAGATAAGTAAACAAAATATAAAAGCTTGTTTTTAGATGTGTCATAAAAATCATCACAAAGAGAAAAAGTTTTGTAAAATCGCCGCCCCTTTCTTTTTGGACCACCGCTAAGCACGACCGAGGTCGGCCATACATATTAGGCGCTGGTCAGACTATGTGACGCGCGTTAGCAATGAGCACTTGCCTTACTACTAGGTACTACTAAACCTACTAGCTACCGCGTACACTACTTCCAATACTATTTGATTTAGCTCTTTGAAGGGAGGGAATTATGTAAAGAGTCTATTTGGACTAGTGATATAATAACTTGATCAAGAAGGCTATTATAAATTAGTGATATATGGATCAGATATAATTTTGACAGTTGAACAATTACAAGAAAGCGGAGGCTAAAGGATTGCGGCGCGTTTTGGGGAAGACCAAACACCAGCAGAAGACTGCAATAGTTACGGCGTAGTTGACACTGCCACTGCTACGATTGCATTTTTATTTATTGATCGTGATTAAGTTTCACGAGAACGCAGTAATCGCGAAAACGTAAATATAAACTTGTCATATCGGCTAGTTAACGTCATAGAGATTGTAGAATTTGCCATTTAGGTGACATCATATTTAATTGGAGTTCAATTTAAACGCCTGTTTATTGCAAGAGTTACTATTGATACTACGAACTATTCAAATTATGTGTTTAAAGGTCCGTCTGATATCAAATAGCCTAGTTGCATGAGATGGATTGATAGCAGGACATTTTAATGGAGTAATTAAATATGTATCATATTTAAGTGCGTAATCAGAAACCGGTCAGTTACGATTACGACTAAGACGAATGGCTTGGACCAATTTTATGTGGTGTAAGGACAAATGCCGAAGGAAGGATTGGGTATTAACGAACCTACTGATGCTCAGACAAGTCTGGATGGATTGAAATCCAATTTCAAGCTAATAAAAGTGGATATAGTTAATAGATCAGTGATAGATTATATTATAGGTGGATAGATGACCTTGTGAAGATCGTAGGAATCAGCTGGATGTGGGAAGCACAGATCCGGTTGCAGTGGAGGTGCTTGGGGGAGGCCCATGTCCAGCAGTGGACGTCTTTTGGCTGAAATGATGATGATAATGAGATTCTATTACTCTGCCTTTGATTTATAAAAGTACCTATCTAGATAATAATCTAAAAAATAAATACATCAGCTTGCATTAAGTACTTCAAAATCAATTATAACAGTGATGTTAAGAAGTGCACTGCATCGGTCGTAAAAATTGATTGATTCGTTGCAACAGAAGTTAATGTTAATAAATGACATTATGCAGGTACTAATAAACCTTAGATCAATATTGATCGAAGTAATAAACCCACTTTCGATAGTTAAGTTATATTGGAAAGAGTATTATACCGTTGTCTATTGTTTCTATCTGTTTGTCTATACATATCTAATACTTAATCAGATTAATAATGTTCCCACTTCGTTCCCTCTTCGAGAGGGAATGGGCTGTAATCTACCACGCGGGCCCAGTGCGGGTTGGTAGATGTTACATGTCTTCGATTTTTTGGTTCTAGGGCATGCCAGTTTCCTCACAATTGTTCCTAAAAGAGAATGAGCGCCGTACTAGGGGTTTCTGCCCTGAAGCCAGTTCGGAGTTAATCACCGAAGTAAGTGACTACTTGGGGACCGAAGCTTAGGAATGTTCTGGGCGACAAAAGTCGTGTTAGTAGCGAAAAACTCTTTTCATTGGTATCTAATTCCTTAATATCGGGGCCCAAGTTGTCACCTTTTTAGGTCATTCACTCCGTACTGACTAACAATTGTTAGTAGCAAAGCTTCTCCTTGAAACTTCTTTCTATTGGCTGTCCGGCCCCCCGAATCTTAATAACATCGTTCCTAAAACGGAATCTAGGCGGCCAATGTTTTAAAATGTCCGTTTATAGGCTTAGCAGATGATATTTGCAAGACAGAATTGATGAAAGTTAGTCAATTGACGAAATACTATAATTTCCATAATACTTTATTACTGAGATTAGAGCTCTGTAGATCATTTCGTACTAACCATAGAAATGTGAATATATCTATGGTACTAACAATCAAAAGAAATCGTTATAACAAGAAATACTCTCCTTGGGCTTCAGGGCAGATTTGCCCATTCTCCTGTAATATTTTAATTTCTTTCTTTCCAAAAATTAAATTATAAATGTTTTAAGAAAATACCTTTCCCTGTTTCGCGTTATTCGATAGAATAGTATTCCGTAATTTAGAACAATGCTATCACTTTTACAGCTTTTTAATACCTATTTGACAGACTCGCGTTTGACCACTACCTCACCTGATGGAAAGCGATGAAACGGACGCTGGCGGTGCATGCTTTATTTAATTCATATCAAGATAAGTATCTTAGCAGGTGTCACGTCTATTTTCGCCGTCGGTAACCCCCTAATTACAAAGAGATTGCACTTTCGTCGACATTTTCACCGGTTCGGCGCGCCCTGCAATTAATTCTAAATGTCATATGAATCGCCCACTTTAATTTTAATTTAAGTTAAATACTGACAGCGGGTATCGTGGGAATTCGTGTTGCAATGGACGCGCATGTCATTGTCGACCTGCAGTTTTTAATTTCAGGGATGTTTTCAATTCGCAAACGCAGTTGGTTTTGAACGAGTCTTCTGTTTATCTAAGTCTTCACCTATAAATAATTATTATAATAAAATAGTAACGATGTCAAAGGAGTCTGGTGCCGAAAATATAGTTTTTATCCGTCTGTCTGAATGTATGTTCCGAATTGGCGCAAAAACAGCTGAATGGATTTGGATGAAATTTGGCACACAAATACTTTATAACCTAGATTAACATAGGATACTTTTAATGTCGGTAGTACGTTCCCATGGAATATTTTCCGACATGCACGTGGTCGAAGCCACGTGCAAAAGCTAGTTTAAAATATAATAAACGTAAATGTTATAAATAGTCGTAGGCTTTCAAGGTCAAGGTCAAGTTTTTAGAATTTTGCTAAAAGTGAAAGGACTGTGTCCAGAAGTAGAACATAAGAGGCTGATGGTAAAGGTAACCATGAGAGTAAAGCAAATATTTTTTACTATACTACAATACCACCAACCTAACGCCTAAATTATTATAAAGATAAGACCAAAGATATTCGTTAGGAAGGTAGAGAAAATGATGACATAATATTCCCGCTAACGCTCCGTCCTTGCACCACACAAACTCGCCCTCGACATTTGCACGTGGTAAATTTTACCGAAACGAGCTGCAACCCGGTCAACGGTTACGTAATATGTCGAGCTTATGATCGTTCCACTTCATTATGGAGGGAAAAGTGCACCCGATTTATTGTAGACGGCTCATTTGGAAAATGCTTTATTGGTTGATCGTTATCAGAAGATTTGGTGGTTGATTTATGCCGAACTTTGCAAGTGCTAAATGTTTTTTCAGATGGTTGTCTTGATGAAGGAGTAGTGATGCCTTATTACATCGTTTACATGATAATGCAGTAACCTCGCATAAAAAATATTTATAGATGAAAAAACTCCGACGATTTGGAGTTCTGCGTGCGGCTGATGTGGCCCGCCCAATCCCATTTGAGCCTAGCAGCCTTCTTTCCTACATCAAAGCTCGTTTTGGAACGCAATGTGGTGTTCCGAATTCTGTCCTGTCTTTTTACACCAAGAATGCGACCTTCCTCTTTGGCAAACTCCAAGGCTGAACTGTTGCGACTCTGTGTCTGGTCCCGGGACCTGGTCTGAGCACCGTAGAACCGTAGCGCGGCAAAATTAGTTCCTGGAATGATTGGGAGGCCAGCAAATCGTAACATTTTCGCAAGGGTTCTTGGGCTGAGTAGAGTGATGGTGATTTCTGTTCCTAACTATTGACACGAAACCTCATAATTTAAACATATTCTAATATGCGACGTTTAATAATAACCAACATACCAATACTGGTCAAAATTATGTCCGGTTTTCGCTCTGCCTACCCCAATCTCAAAACAGCGCGCCGATGCATCGCTATAATTGCACCTGCCATGTTTTGTCTCTGCATCACCCTAAGGTTGACTGGTAGAAAATGCCTCAGGCATTAAGTCCGCCTTTGTACAGTATTTCTTTTACTTGTGCATAAAGTGTTAATAAATAAAATAAATAAATAAATATAATAAATGACATGATAACTAAACACGAGTGTACCCGATGTTTACCGAAGTCCATTACGCATGCGTACAGGTGCGCGGAGGCGCGGCTCTCATTATAGTACGCGGGTGGTCACTAATGTCCCCTGCATTACCCCTTGATATGTTATATAAGTAATATCCTATGTATGCGAAGCTGTATTGATACTGTCAGTATTTGTTGAATAAGGAAAATTAACAGATAGTGAAATCTGAATGATTATCCAAACGAAAAGTGGAAAGTAATTGTCATAAGCACGACTTGCAAACAAATTTTGTATGGCAGTGTATTTTAATGCATAGCTTCGTCCTCTTCTAAAATTTTTAAGTTCCTCAGACAATAAGTATAACGTTATACAGCAAAATTCGCTTTATTTATTCAATTTATCTATGCGCCACAGTATTTTCTTCAAAAACAATATCACATTTTTGGGATGTATGAAGAAGTCTTCTCGTGTAGTGCAGTTTGTTCCGCCAGTTACTCAACTGAACCGAGCATTCGGCGCATCCTGGACAGTCACACCCAACACCTTATTTGACTGGTCAATTCTTCCCTTGCGGTGGTAGGGCTAACGCCCGCCTGGCTTGCGACCACCCTCCCACCGGAGTCCGGCGTCAAGCCAATGCCTTAGGCATCTTCTGGGCACGCTCGTTCCATCATAGACCTCATCCATCGCTTTCCATCAGGCGTAATCGAGGTCAAGAGCGGGCCCATTGAGCAATAAAAAAAAAATACTACATACTAGATACAACTTCAACCGACTCCAGCGCATTATCCTAAGCAGATTTCCTCAAGGAAAGAAACCTGCACAAGTGTATAAATTCTTTTGTTCCCAATTCAGTATTGTAAACGCAATTAGTTTCCGCAAATATCCATATTCAATAATATATAAACAGGCGGCTCACGTCGTTCTGATCGCGAGATCAGGTAGGCGCCAGTCCATAAAGGGACCAGGGTTTTTCTAGCGATTCGAAAATTAATGTCTTCAACTTAGATGTCAGTACGAGAGAATACATGGCTTATATGATCCGTATATAGACACAATTTGTTTTATGTATTGGTAATTTTTTCGATTTGATGTGATGGTTTGAGGTTGAAGAAAATGTTAGATGTCATAGCAATTTAACTTAATAAAGTTATGGAGGTCAGTAAAATATTTGTATTATAGTTGGCCAAATAGGTTTCCAACTCAGCATAATTTTTGAGAATCGTCACCTAGTCATAAGTTTTACTAACAATATTGTTTGTTTTTGAGTCTGAGTTACTCTAATAAAGAAAATTCTATTCTATTCTATTCTATTAGTTAGTAACTGTAAGCTAATTTAGACTGTTAGCTAAAACTGGCCAAGGAAAAGTGTCCATATATGGATGTTAAAGTGAAATGGTTTAGATTGCTATGTAAACAAATTGTAAACTGAATTTCCTAAACTACGGTCTGCTTAGTCTTCGTCATCTTTAAATGTGGACGCATAAAACAAAATCCTAGTTCAAAAACCTATTTAAAGCTCACCTCAGTTTGATGATCAAACGGTCGATTCGCGTTAACTTTGCCTTAAAACTTCGTCCTAGCTTTAATTATAACGTGAGTTGCGTAACATGTGAGTGGTCTGAAGTGAATATTATTTTAGGAGTTCAGAGACCGTGCTCTGGCTTCCACATCTGCTGAAATACCAACCTTGTCTACTCAATTATAAAGTTTATTTTGTACTGTATACTTTTCTAGTATTTATGTCCTTTAGGTTTCAATGCGCCGTCACATGTCGCATATCACTCAACGGCTCGCTTCCTTTTCGACAACAATAAAGAAAAAGTTTGGACGAATAGTTTTGAAGCTGTTTCAATGAAATTAAAAGGTAATAGATTGTTATTTGAGAATTTTGGAAAGAACGTATTTTGTAGCGATGACCGAAATTTTGCATCTCTCTTAAATTTTTTGAAGTAAATCCGCACACAAGTCATAAAGCTTGTCGATCCTTTGAGTCCAACTCCAATTTGACCTGATTTAGCATTACTGAAGTACACCGATAGTGAAGTTTCATGAAGAATCTGGTCTCTATCCTAATCGTTGACTCATAAATCTTCTCACTCCAGAAGAATAAGAGCATAAACGTATATTTGTCTGTTTTTAGTAAATTAAAGGTGAGTCCGCTTTACTCTTCAGTAGCTTCGCACAATCCTATTGACCTCGTTAATCGCGTGTTATTTATTTAAGGAAGATCTATTTTAGAGTGTTATAGTAAAGAGTTTCTCGTCTAGAAAAAGTTTGGCTTTTATATCTGATAATGCAGTCTGATTCTGATTTGGATTTAATTCATACTTTTCAGTCTTTATGGAAAGGTGATATTTATATTTATTTTTTCATTGCGTACATGATTCATCATCATTATTTGTCACGGTTTTATTAAATATGCTATCTTTTTCCGATTCGATTTTAATAAGTAATTCGTTGGACGCAAACTCTTTTTTTAAATACACCGCTAAACTTTTCTACAAAACGCACCAACAAACAACGAACAAGCTTGCGCTTAGGAAACACTTGCAACAATTTATAGTGTGATATTATATTGACGATGCCAGTTTGATAATAGAACAATGAGATGAGCTACCCCATTTATTTATCCTGACTGATAATTCTTTTCAGAAAATGATTGGAAAGCTTTTAATCCAGAAATAACGTAGATTGTCTAAATAGATTATTTTGAGCTATGTAAAAAGTGAAAAAGTGTGTGTGCATGCATCGCCAAAGAATGTCAGTGTTTACATCGATAAGAATTTCGCACTCATTAGGTCTGTCTTAACAAAATTAATTTCATGCCAGAGTGTCAATCATTACAATGAAATTGTGATCTATTAACATTTCTAATTAGACACTTTGTTTACATTTATGTGCTAAAGTTAAGACTGGACTATACTCCCCTTTTAAAATTTTTTTGTGGCGCAATATTTTCATTTGTCTCTCTATAACTTTAATGGTGTTTCAACCAATAACTTTACTAATATCATGTTACTATTGATGGCGTTTACTGCTTTACAAGACAATGGATACGCTAGGCTCTCGGTCGAATTGGTCATGGTTATAGTGTGCCTACATGAAACAGACCAGAAATGAGGCGTCCTGTCTGGTCAGTTACATTTGTACCCGGAATGGGATTTGTTGATACTTTTGCTATTGTAGGAGTTGATGACTGATCACAAAACAAGATTTATGGTGTGGCCCATAGATACCTACAGTAGCATCTACGTATGTCTTCCAATACAATATTTGAGTCATGATTTGTGATAACAATGAGATTGTGAGCGAAGACTATTCAGTTATTACAAAAAGTAGTAACTGAATTGTCTAGACCCACAGCTAGATGTATTACTCTTTTTATTGTTTCTACTCAATAAAATTTGGTACCTATTGCCCAAACGGATCACCCCAATAGTGCGACCTCACAAAAGCAGTGTCTTGCTACTTTTGCATTACGCATAAGTATTTTCTCTCAAACCAGCCTTTATCTTTAGCATTAATTCCAATTTATTAACTCTATAATTATTTTTTGCACTGACCTATCTGTGTTCAAGTGAATCCGGGGTAAAAAGTCTATAGTAATAAAATGGCGAACAGTAACGGGCCTCGACCGCGCCAGTATGTGTGGCAGACGCGTTCAGCAAAAAGCGGACCTGGCAATGTTGCCATATTTGATGATAACGATTATTATGCGGCCAGCAAGCGTTATCAAATGATCGCTGCGTGGACTGTTTTGATTTAAATGATTTTTTAGCTGGGATTGAAAGGAAAACGCAGTTGTTACTTCAAGATGCGGTCGTATGAGGAAAACTATTTTGATCCTTCGAGGTGGTTTTTTAATAAATAATGAAGTGTGTAAAAAGTGAAAACAAAGATGAAGTTGTGTTTAGAGTTAATTGAAATAAAGGAAAACACTATGCCTGTAGAAATAGTACAAATCGATACTTACATTCCCAAATACTTGATACCTTCTAATTCATTAGCGATGAACATCAAACAGTAGCTCACTACTATAAACTCTTCTTAAAAATTCTTCCAACAATTACGCAACAAGACAGTCAGATTGTTATCAAACTTTTTGTAGACAAAATAGAGACATAGATAATAAATAGCACTGTTGAACCTGTCAATTGGAGTTAATGGGTAAATTGGACTAAAAACGTCTCCCAGGACAATTGTCGAATATCCAGTTGGTTTAACCAAGCATCGTGTTTAATCTAAGGAAACTACTGACCTACTCGTGACTTTGAATGTATCGTTGGGTCAGGACAGTATTATACAAAATGCAAGGTGTACTTAAATTCTAAAAGGTTATTACAGTATTTTATTAGAGGTCACTTTGCCAAGTATTATAGGTGTTTTTTATGTTTCTGATCTTCACCAGAATGTCGTTTCAATGTAATTGACTGGAGTAAAGAGAGGTCTCGAAGCCCAGCAGTGGGTGAAGTTGGGCAGTGGACGATGAATATGATGATAAGTTATTGACGAACTGTCGCACGGCTAAGAAGACCAAGGTGTCACCTATATGTGTCTAACTGGATCCGTTTATTATGAGATTTTGATGTTGCTAGTCAACAGAGAAAAGAGCATGGCAGTTCAGAATGTGTCATGCTCACTTAACTGTCTCACTGATGGTGGCGCGTGTGTTGGATCATTCGGTTCCCTATAAAACGGTTGAGCTGGATGGTGCTGATCCACGCGTCATGTTCGTGAACGGGCGCCGTCGGTTGAGACTGCTCATCTCTTAACTGCCAGGGCTTATTTTGAATTGTTTCATTTGTGTTTTTTTACAATGTTCTCACGTATAGAAGCAACAAGAATAATGTACCCAGGATGTTATAATATCTTGATTTAAAAGAGTGTCCTTGGAGTTTCTTGCCCGTTCTTCTCCATAAAGATCTACGTTTTGGAATAGGCAACTAGTTTCAACTTCTGACTAACTGACCGACTATTTAATTTTGACAATTCAAAAGTGCCTGTAAATGGTTTAATTGAAATAAATACTTTGAGTTTGAGCCGATTTTGAGTTTAACTTTAATTCATGCTTTTTAGCTATACAAGATTCATTAGAATGGTCTTTGAAAGTCTTCGGATCCATGTTCAGCCATATTTCATTAGCTGCTCCCAATACTGAAACTGCAGTTAACTATAGATTTGTCCTAAGAGCTTACAATGACAACGTTGGCCCTACGACAGTTATCGCAACTTTGATTAGACGTATGGGATTACAATTTTGAGCTTTTGAATGAGTAGAGGAAGACCAAAAAAAAGACGAATGGATTGTGTGAGAGATGATATGACTAGAAGTAGTAAATACTAAATACTCAGATGAAATATAGAGATGAGTAGAAGAAGAAGAAGACATGCTACTCACTACCCCAAAATTGAGGAAAAGGCAAACTGATGATGATGTATGAGATTAACGTCAACATGAACTATACAGTTATCGCATCCGCAACACTAAAAGTAGTGACGTAAAAATAAAAAAGTTTATGAAAAAATAACAAAACGTAAGCGTCGGAACCGCACAGACGTCGCGCCGTCTAATTGGAACCGACGAAATACCTAGACGACGTTATGTGACATATAAAAATTCCACAATTTGGATATATTGGTCTGGTCGCTCCTCGGTTTGATAGTAAAACGAATGAAATGTTCTGTTCTTTTCATCTCGTGTGTAGAATATAAAACGATTGCATTTTAAAAATAACAGTGGTGGGCACCTGTTGAAGAGAACGAAGATGCATGTATGGGTGTTGGTGAAATTAGAAGCACCGACGAATATTCAGCGATGATTGCATATACGGAAATGAACGAAGTATTGCAGTTGTAGGTAATAGACATAAACTTCCGACATCAGTAGTTTTCTCTCAAGAAACAAAAGCATAGTCATTGCATCTGATATCAAATAGAACAAATATATCGCTTGAAGCGTTAAAACCGCCCATGGTGTCCCCCTTGTAAATTTTCTAAATTTATATCTGTAATATTTATGGTGTACCTACATAGTAAAGAGTATTCTATTCTAGAGTAAAATACCTTTCTTCTTTCAAAGTTATTGACTTTAAAAGAAGATGGTAGGTACTTAGTACGTACATTACTTGCTTGACCAAGTCATAACAGTCGCCTGAGACAAATTGATTTTGACTATGCTAAATCCTAGGGCCGACCACCCCGCACCATTCGTCATGGATGCTAAAACGGACTTCTTATTACCAACACACCTTTGAAAAGGCGCCTTAAACAATTTAATATTCCTCCAACATTAGTTTGGCTAGTTAAAACTAATGAAAATACGCTTAAGTATGTTGTAGGTACAAGTAATTTAATTAATTTTAACTCACGCTATATGCGACAGAGAGGCGTCAATTATAATTATGGAGTACTTAAAAATTATAGAGACTTTTCTTTATTTGTTTTTATTATTTTAAGGGTGGTTGTATGTCTATGCTGTTTAATGTGGTGGTTTGTAGAAATTCAACAAATAAAATTACATATGTGTTGGATGGGAATCCTTACCTTAAAATGAGTTCGTCCTTGAGGTAATGATTGACCTTTGTTAATTTGGTACTGTAATATTTTTATGTTTTACGTTTTTTGTTGCGGGCCTAATTTTTATTCAAACCCATAAAAAATTTATATCAAATTAGCAATTTGAATTCTTTATCAAGGTGCTAATTCATACCTACAACTTTTCTACGATGTTCATCCACTTCTTCGTTAAAGTTCAGGAGCCAGGATATAAACCTACCGACCTTTTCAAAACCGACTTTACGATTACATGTCGTTACGTTTACATTATATTTAGAAGTGGACTCCTCGACCTTATCGTATCTGATGCATTTTCATTACAGCTGTTCATTACGCGGGTTTAGCTACCAATGACACACAATTAATGTAACCGGACAGTAGGGACGCCAGCTTGCAGGAGTTAGGTGAGATTAGTCCCAAAGAACATCCATAGTTTTGTAATTTTCGTTAGGAGAAATTGAGATGAATTTTTGGTATTTTTCTTTCGTGTTTAGATGTTCTCATGGATTTCGTTCATTCTGGGGCTAGTCAGCCACTTATTAACTAAAACCCCGCGGTTTTTCTCTTTATGTATTGGTTTTACGCCTTCTATAGAGTGAGTGAGTTATTTGGTGTACATAATAAAGAGTATTTCTATTCTATTCTATTCTTGTTATATGTCACCATAGATTTTTTACCCTTAGGTGCTATTTTTACGTTTTGATTCCTTTTATGGGAGTTCCTTAACACGGGTTGCGGTAGAAGTTGACTGGTAGAAATCGTCACGAAAAAAGGAAAGCGTTATGCCCCCTCCGTGTGGCTGTCTCTCTCTATTTGTCTCATGACATACGACAGGCAGGGTGTGTCCTTGCGATTATCGCGTAAGGAACTTCGTTCGCAACGGGGGGTTCCCCGCCACGCACACGTTTTTATTTTAATTTATCTCTTTCTCACTTCCACCATGTTTCTTTTCTGAAACAACTAAATATACTCTTGAAGGAACATTTGTATTATGTAATTTGGAAAATATTTGTACGGAATTCAAACAAGGATTTAATTTTTGTTTACAGTATTGTAAAATTTTTGGGACATAACCAAAACCATAAATCCATGGCAACCCTAGGCCAGGAGGGCGGGTGCGGATATACGCGTTAATTGCGAGGCCACCGAGCCCATAGATCGATCGACACCATTGTCGAACTCCGACCATCGTGTCGCGGGCCCCATGGATCGCGATGTGGCAGACAGACTATTGTTGCTACGGTGACTGCAGTTTTTATTGGGAATTTTATCTTGGTTTAGTCTGATTAGATAAGTTAATTGGGCAGAAAACTATGGTAGAAAGATTTTCGTTTAAGAGGGGGCTCAAATCTATAACTATATACCTACCTAAAGTAATTAAGGTATAGGAATCACCACTTCCAACTTTTAAAAGGATCATGCTCTGAATAATGTTTAATGATATGAAAGAGAAGGGAGTGAATGATAGCGTGACGGTTGACAGAGGAGAATGGAAGAAGAAAACGTGTTGCGCCGACCCCAAGTAACATGGGATAAGGGCAGGAAGATGATGATGATGTTCTGAATAATGTTTGAATTATAAGTTTGTACTTACTGTTTTTTTTATTATTACTTAACTTAATTTTAGTTCATAATTATCTCAGCGAAACCGTCGCCTATCTTAATTCTATGGTTTTCCTCATAGGAGTGATTAATTGTATTATTTTTGAGTGAAATAATTTATCTTAAACCGTAAACTGAAAATATCTAGTTTTGAGGTTCCTATATTTAATAGGTGTATAATATAATTAATTTTGACGGCACGGTTGGCGCAGTGGTTAAGCGATTGACTGCTGCGCTGCGTGTCGCGGGTTCGATTCCCGCACGGAACAAATATTTGTATGACCTACAAGTAGTTGTTCCGGGTCTGGCTGTTTGTGTATGTGACTTTAAATGTTTGTAAACGCACCCACAATACAGGAGAAATTCCTAGTGTGGGGCAACGTTTTTATAAAAAAAAAAAAAAAAATATTAGTGTTCGTGTAACGTTTTATCATAACAATAGAATCTATCAGTTTCTTGTTTTAACTTACAAGTTAATTGTAACAATCGCGATTAACTCCAAATAATTATATTTTATTTTTCGTTGGTGTTAGGCGCGTATTTTGAAATCGCGTCTAGTTAAACCAAACTATGAGTAGATATACTAAAATAAAACTAGGAATTTTATTTAAACACGCGAACATTAAAAATAGCACACACCTTTCGTTTCTAAAGCTAATGAAACATATTTAGCTCACAGTACCTAATCATTTTCATAAACTTTTTTAGTGTAGCGTGTTTATTTTAGAAACTTTAAAACTTAAAAATATTTTCGCTGTAGGTACTGGATAAGTTTTTTTTATAGGTTCATTACGCGTGTCTTTTAATGCCAAACTTTTTTTTTTCTGTGTGCTTGTCAAATTATGCACCGTGATCTAGAGTGTAAACGAAAAAAATCTAAAGAATTCAATTCACCTTTCCAATAAACGAATTGCAACCAATACTATCTTGATCATTTTTGTGGCGAGCCTACTCCTTGTACTAGGAGACATATTTAGCTCGGTTAGAGGAGTTAACAGGTGTAATGCCCCATAAGGACATTGGAATTATAACTTTACTTTATTGAATTATGAGCCAATTATCCGAATATTGACATTATTCGACATTATTTCTTATTTTATTAATTTCCTCACTAATAACGGATTGCAATCTTATTGAGCTTTGTGCCGAAAAAGTTTAGGGTATGAAATTTTTCCCATTTCGATGCCAAAATTGTTTCAAAAATAATTTAAAAAGAAAAGTTATGTTTAATAATTGATATTTAAATCATACAACTAAAGCGCATACGTATTAATGAACACAATGATGTCATTGAAAAGCGATAAAATCTTTGCAAATAAAGCTACAAATTAAAATTAATTACTTAAGACAAAACATAGTTTTTACTTCAATCTCCTTAGCTAATGATTATAATTAATTGCACAGAACGATTTTGTAAAACATTTCGCACTATAAACCTAGCTTTAATTACTTTACTAGAAGAAGACCTGTGGATAATTTTTGCCCAAAATACAGGCTAAAGTATGCAGACAGATTCCACGCGATATTTTAGTCTTTTAATTTTTGTAATCCAGGATTTGATGACGACTTGTAGAGTTAAATCAGGTACCATTATCTAATGTTAAAAGGTAGCTTTAACCTACAGCAACTGCAATGGGTTCAGTTGCCGACTGCGTCCCTAGACATTTTATATATATCATTGCATTTCGCTCGACACTCTTGTTGATTTTGGCAAACCGTCACGAATCCTAATTGTAGCACTTATTAGAAGATGTATGCGATGAGCTGACAATGTGCTAGATTTCCTCCTTCTGTTTTTCTTCTTCCGTGTCAATAAATTGAATCATCTTAATATTGTACTAGCCTGAATAGTCTTCGATCAGTAGTTTGCAATAGATGTTTCAGTCACAGCAGGTTCCTGATCCGCGGATGATTTCCCATTTTGTAAAGTTACACCTACATTTTGTAAAGTTACACCTACATTTTGTAAAGTTACACCTACATTTTGTAAAGTTACACCTACATTTTGTAAAGTTACACCTACATTTTGTAAAGTTACACCTACATTTTCTAAACTGTATTTTATGACCATATTTTTTTCTTATTTTTTAATTCCATAGAGGGATTAATAGATGTGTCCGTTGCATCACAGCGGCCCCTATCAGAATAAAAGCGCTGCGGTATTTATTTTTTAAATATCGCAGCATTATGCTGAGATAGGAGCCTTCTTGATCTCACACAAGTCTTTTTTTTTTTAACATAACTTTGTTAGTTTTAAATGCTCCTCTTTTCTATTTGTATTTCCTGTGTATCCGAAATAAAATATTTTACTTTCTTTCTTTACATCAGCCTCTTGTCAGTAAGTCTGATGAAGCAGCTTATCAACCTGATGACGATTTCAATTAGAATTCTACACACAACTCCAAAAAATATCACAGACATACCTACTACTGGATACATCCCATCAACATCAACAAATGCACATTAACCCCACGATGGTACTAACGAGTACAGTCTTATAAAGATAGCGAGCGTCATAAAATATAATAATTTTACGTATGTTAATATATAATAGGACAGTAAAGCCAGCGGAGTGCGACGAGGTAATGGAGGTGTGGCAGGGCGGAACGGCGTGTTAACAGTCATAGGACTTACAGCTAGGAGTTTTAGCGTTCAACTGTCGTGGAAATTTTGATTATGTTTGATTTAAATTTTAATTATCAGTGTCAAAAGTTAGGTGATGGTGGCCGGAAGGTTTACAGACTCTCCCTTCCGTAGCACTGGGTTGGAGAGTTTTTAATTTAATTTTTATCATTTTACATTATTTTTTTTTGTTTTTTTTATTTTTTATTTTTGATTATCTCATCTTCGAAGAACTTGTAATGTCAATATAATAATATAATCAAGATCTTTTTGTGTGCAAAGATCTTATACCTACAATTGACTCCAGGAATCCAGTGTTGGATCTAATGACCAGAAAATAAATGTGTATGTCATATAATTATAAAGTGAGTCAATATAAATTTGTTCTCAACTCGTTAAAATTTACGATCGGAATTAAAACATTCACAAATCATTGCACTGCAAGAACTACTTCGATACCCAATAATACCAAAGTAATCCTTTCATTGCAAGTGATATTCAACATTTTTATTTTTGGAAAACTAAACGAAGGTCCTAAGAACAACCGCACAGTTGTTCACAACTTCTCTTATTCTATTGAATTTCTAACCTAAGAAAGATTCACGCAAACCAGACGCCATTTAGACGAGTAGACACACAACACTTGCTCTGAAGATTTACAATCGCACCCGAGTCCCGACTTCCCGACATTAACAAAGGAAAAAAA
Organism: Oligia fasciuncula; assembly: GCA_963082905.1. NCBI lineage: Eukaryota > Metazoa > Arthropoda > Insecta > Lepidoptera > Noctuidae > Oligia > Oligia fasciuncula. The sequence continues at coordinate 1,845,388 of OY720392.1, read as the reverse complement.
CGAAAGATCTTGAAAGGTAAACATTTTGGCTAAACATCGTACCGACGAAGTAAACAGCAGCCACGTTTAACGTGTAGAGTGTAAAGGTGAAGATTTTAATGATTATCATAATGGCGTAGTTATTCAGCCAAAATTGGTTCGATTGGAAGCCGCTGGTCTTACGTTGTTTATTTGATCAGTGCAGACTCTGATGATAAGAAAAATATAAATAATCCTTTGGATTACTCTAGACTAGACATAACTTAAGCAGAAAATGCAATTGACATTAAGTCATGACAAAGTCTTATGTCAGTACCCAGAGACAAAAAGCTAGAATAGCGGTGTTTCATGCCTGACATGACAGGTGCAAATTCTCAAGCTATTACACGTTAAAGTTTATTGTGAAGGCGTGGGATTCAAATTATATTGAATTATGATTAATCATGTAAGAGGATGATACATGAATTAGGAGAATTTACAGAGCACTGAATACGGAACTTAGTCTTGTTGAGGAACATAGACACATAGATATTATCGGAAGGAAAAACCAAATGAAATGCTTTCCAGAAAATAGCGAATGATTCACAAAAAAAAGTGATCAGTGATTGCTTTCCACATGTGAATAAACAAATTACAGATTTTTTCCTCTTAGGAGTATTTAGCGAGACGTGGATATATGAAATGAAATGAAATGAAATGAAATGATTTTGAAATGAAATGATTTTATTTTTTGTAAGTAGGTTTGTACAAACACTTTTACACGTCAGTCATGTTTTTTATAACTAGATGAAGTCGGCGTTTCCTATCTGACTACTCTGAGAAGAAAGGCCGAAACAAACTCAGAGGTCACAGTCTCTTTTAAAGTCCAGACATAATCTTGGTCAGGTTATATGAAGACCATGTAGATCGATGTCTGAGGTGGTCTTTTGAGGAAAGAACCACACAGATTGAGAGGACCTGTCCAGTCAGTGCACGCATTTGTCAAAAATCGTGCAGCTCAACTCAAGACTTAAGGAGCTCAACGATTCGACGAACAATACCAAAGAAAGGACATTTGGGTAGGCCACATAAATTACTCAAACTGCCAGACCATGAGAAAAAAAAAACAGAACAGAGAGAATAATAAAAAAATATATATAAGTATGTAAAATGACCCACATCGTCTTCACATATAAGATCAACCCCGACGAGGTTGGCCTGGCATTGCACACTTCTTTTGTAGTATCCTCATGATAATTTCTTCTAGAACCTATTTCAATAGATGCAGCAAGAGGTTCGTGGTCCTTCGTTACTAGGTTCTCCAGAATTCTGCTTACTAAATCGCCGGAACGAGGCGTAAATCAATAGTTTTGACACTAAACCAGTAGCCAAAAGTTCACGTAAGAGATCGCAACTGGCAGCGACAAGTCCGAACTAGAGCGTGCAATGACGTCACCCATTGAGTCGCACGCGCAACGGATCATCAGTTTATCATTATTGGATTTTTATCTTTACGCTTCTCCTAGATTTGTGGCGTGGGCAGAAGTGTTAACAGGGCATTGATAGTTCGATGTTTAATCAAAGACTGAAAGTGCTTTTAAATCTTTCACATATTTTTTAAGTTTATGTTTCTTTTCTTGTGCATATTTTTACTTAAAAATTGCAGGATATTCTTATCAGTCAGCGTTTCAAATGATTCTGTATTATGTAAGATCGTTGCAATATACATAGTGTGACTCAATTAATTAGACTTTTTTCCTTTTGCATTGTTTCCGTAATCACATGGTTTTGTGATTCGCTAGTAAAACTAAATGGTAAGAATAAATTGATTAACTTTTTCCTTTATTTATGTCCCGAATAAGATGTTTTTGTACTTGAATCGCAATTTCCGACCGAGTTTATATTAGAAAGGTTGTAAAGGTAACATTTTCTTCCTTTTACAATTATTGTTCTTTCGTTTTCAATGTTTCAATCACCTCCGGATTTTTTAATGAAGTTTACCAAAAACAGATATATATTTCACACGCATCTTTGCAATATTAATTAACATAATGTGGGAGGAAGATTAAACACAGTTCAATACAGACTTGACGAGACAAAGATCTTGTGAGAATATATCTAAAAATTTGCGTCGTCCAAATCCACGTGGTTCATCTTTGTGCAAGATCACAACCGTGGTATTTGCAGAAACTGTTTCAGGTCAATTAGCTCATCATTTCCAATTATTGGAACTCATTCTGTTAATGAGGTGACAATTATTTACCGCAACTGATAATCAGCCGCATCTGGTAAGACTTGGAACATATTCCGAAATATTGAGCTTGTGATAGAGGGTATACTGTGTTTGAGTTGCTTAACGTAGCAACAGAGTGCAATTAGATTGGTCTTAAAAGTCGAAATGATTCAATTGTGATGTTTATTTTTACGTACCTATTCCGTGTTTATATTTTAGATTCGTGCAAATGTTTTTCCTATATTCTTATCGGCCTATATCTACCTACGTTGTTTCTCTGTTTTAGTGTTCTACTTTTAAGAATTAATTGCAATCCCATTTCATAATTATTTGGAAACTCATCTCATTTTTCGTGTTTTTCATAAACAAAATGGGTCAAGGATTTGTCAAGAAAAACAATTTTATGGAACTGCCGGTCGATTCTGTAAAAATCTCACCGTGAAAACTTAGGTGAAGTGAGTTTGTTTTTGCTAGGAATTGACACTATTGACAGCTCACTCCACGCTCACTTCACCTAAGTATTCACGGTGAGATGGTTACAGAATCGCACTGCTGGACACGATTATATTTCATAACATTTTTTTTTGTAGTTTCTTTCAAGTGTTTAATTTTAACTTGTGTTATCTGTTTCCTACCCACCTGACTGTTTATGAAGGGTGCATAAATGAGGTCCGGCTTTGTACGAGTAAGTGGCATGCGCTTAGTATGTTTTGCAGCCGACCACGTTTGCCGACCACTATTCACTGCTCAGCCTAAAATGGACTCATAATGGCTACTTGTTCCTACGATACACCTGCTGTCATCGCATATTTGCTGCCAGTATTATTCGTATAAAGTACTACGGTGCGGCTAATGATATATTCGCGAATCGATACGACTTATTACAGCATGCATGATCACATGGAATTTGACAGAACGTTGGTTGAAAATTGACTGATTGAATTGAAAAATTTGTGACTAGTCTATACCTTTCGTACGTGTCTTCAAGTTCCATGCGACCGCGCGGCTCGCATCACACCACGTCGTAATAAAACACTGATCACTCACTGTAACGCGGCTTGTAGACAGCACGAATCCTCTTAACCAACTTGCTGGTCCTCTTTATGGGCGGGCCGAGGGCGACGGCAGAGTTGCCGCGCCTCTCGGCAAACACGATATAGTTCCGTCTATTTTTCAGAGGCACTTCGAAGCGCCCGGAGCATTCGAGGTGCTCGGGCGGCAGCTTGAGTCGGATGACGGCGTTCTCGTGGGGCCAGAATCCCTGGTGGCGGAAGACGCGCTTGATCTGGACGGTGGCGGCGTCTTTGGCGAGCGACTGGACGCGCGCCTCGAAGGCGGCCGGCGCGCGGTAGGCCCGCCACGCGACGTCGGCGCGGTCGCAGTAGAGGCGGCGCGGCGCGGCGACGGCGGCACAGCACAGGGACAGCAGAGCCCACAACGCCGCGCGCCTTTCTGTCTTCATCGCGCCATCGCAACAGCGCTCGGTGACTCCCTGCTCGTTCGCGGTGCGCCTATGTTCTCCCGTGAGCGGTCGGCGCGCGACTGGCCCCAACTGAATCATTCCCCGCCCACACCGAAATAGTCGCGGTACGGAGCAAGCACGCGTCGCTAATTTATCTCGTCTGATGATTAATTTGCGCTTGTTATATGTAATTAGTGGGTACCATGTCGATTATTTGATTGGGGTGCGATTGATTCAAGTTGAGTGAATGTTTGAACTTTGAAAACACATTTTGTTGAAAGTTTTACGGTCTTTTTCGTTTTTTTTTTTTCAATAATTCTAATTTAATTCAATTTATTTATTTACACATATTAAATAAGTTGAAACTGTACAACACTGAAACAGAAGGCTGCTATGAAACTACAACCATTTTCTTTTATATGAAAATTTGCATAGGACCTCACGTACGAGTTGTCTAGCAACAAGTTGTTACCTACTGTAGCAGAGATTTTCAACTAACGACTTTCGCTTCGTAGCGGCGTCTACGAAGTCGCTGTAGCGCGTAGACGCACCGTAGCTTTGACCTCAGGCGTAGACCCGCGACCTTGTGGTAGTGAATAAAATATTCATAATATTCTTTATGATTTTTAAATATTTTTTAGCCAATTGGTCTAAATTAATTACACTTTAGGTGTAATTTAAAAAAAAAAAAAAACTTTTTAACAAAAAAGAAAAACCGACTTCCAAAAAAAACACTACAAAGTGAAAAATAACTTTAATCTCGGAAGTCGGTGTCTTTGGATTTGTATTTAAGTTTTTTGCCACCGACTTCCGAAATTAAAGTTATTTTTCACTTTGTAGTGTTTTTTTTGGAAGTCGGTTTTTCTTTTTTGTTAAAAAGTTTTTATTTCCCGCTTTTTAGTGGGTCTGTTTATAATTTATCTAAGTTACAATAGCCTAATGTCAACTTGTTCATCGCCTTTACCAAAATATTGCTTTTCCCGATGCAGGGAAATTCATTGTTGAGAGTTCTCCTGGTATTTCACCATCAGCTCCATTTCACCATTCGCATTGTGACGAGCATAACTTGCTTAGCAACCATAATAATGTAATCGAATCGCAACCCATGAAATACTTATTATTGAGTAGTTCCGGTGGCCATCTATGGTCTTCATCATCAGTTCCACTTCACCAAATAGTGCTTTTCGAGAGCAAATGCACGAGTTACTATAAAAAATACCCAAATCGCTATAGGTGTGCCTATAATATTTGAAGAGTTCCTTCGATTTCTCCAGGATCCCATCATCAGATCCTGACCTGATGACAATGGGACCACCTGGAAAGTATACCCTTTCAAACAAAAAAATATTTTTTGAAATCGGTCCAGCCATCTTCGAGTAATCGGGGAACATACATAAAAAAAAAAAAAAAAAAAAAAAAAAAAAGGTTCCGACGAATTGAGAACCTCCTCCTTTTTGAAGTCGGTTAAAAAGAATAAAAACTTTCAAAAATATATGCGAAGCTCTACTTACTGTTTAAAACAATTGTTTGACGGTAGTTAATTAAGCACAGTTATGAGAAAAGTTCTACGTTTAAAGTATAATGGAAACCTAGTATAAAATGATCAAGTAGTATTGAACTAACTCATTATTTTATCTGATTAAAGGACTTTCCTTAAAACGGGTTACAGTTTTATAATAAAATTAACTTTATCGTCGCTTTTAGTCTTTAAGGTTTTGGATTAAGGCGAAAGCGCCAGGGTAGCTAGCGAAATTCAATTTTTTTTAGGTTTTTTGCAATTTGCTGGTTAGTATTAAGTTGTACGTTGATTAAAATATGATTCGCGGCCGTAACAAATATGTATTTACAGAATTATAATAATTAAAGTCATCAACACAACTCTTTAAGACCATGTAATCCCCAAGAATGACTATTTCATGAAATCTTGACATTTGGGGATTACATGGTCTTAGAGAGTTGTGTTGATGACTTTAATGATTATAATTCTGTAAATACATATTTGTTACGACCGCGAATCATATTTTAATCAACGTACAACTTAATAATGACCAGCAAATTGCAAAAAACGTAAGAAATTTTGAATTTCGCGGGCCACCTTAGAGCTTCCCCCTTAATAGGACTTTGTAATCATATTATACTCTACTAGGTTCTGCCCGCGACTTCGTCCGCGTGAATATTTTTGTTCCCCCGACCCACCCCGTCGCATCGCATCGCCTGCCCGCGCTATTACTTCGTTATCACTTAGCGTTATTTCTGACTTTTTTTCTTTTTGCTCGGTTCCTAAGACAGCGTGATGTTAAATAACCTATAGCCTTCCTCAAGAATTGGGCTATCAAATACTAATAGATTTTTTTCAAATCCAACTGGTAGTTCCAGAGATTACCCCCTTTTTTTTTTTTTTTTTGCTGATGTGAAATCATCAAATGACCCCTCCCGCTCTGGGTGGAGCGGAAGGGAGTGTCAGACTCTTACTGACTAAAACCCACCCGTGTTCCTTCCTTAGCCCTTTATGTTCCGGGCCAGCGGTAACCCTTTCGGACAATCCCGCTGACCCGGCAGGCTTCGGCCCTATGCGGCCCCTCCTCGATGCTGATATCTCTTTGAGTCGCGCGTGGAACACGTACGCGCCGTCCGGCACGGGCCTGGTCCTGATCGGACGGTGAGCTACCCATTACTCTCCGCCCGCAGGCCCGCGCCTACGGTGGCCGGGAGTCGTCGCGCGGCTCCCGACGCCCGGAGCGTCTCCCGCGGCGGCTGGGACGGGAGGCTCTCTCCCTGAGCCGTCCCGCCACCTCCTTTGCTAGCATGACTGCTTCGCAGAAGGAGGTGACTGCCTCCCACTCCCTCTCGCCCCGGACCATGGCTTGCACCAGGGCCGGGCGCGAGAGGTCGTCGCCGCTGCCGATCGCCTCTACGAGGACACGGCGGTTCTCCGCCCAAGCGGGGCAGACCTCCACCGTGTGCTCCACCGTGTCCTCTGGGCGATCCTGGCAATGGTGACACCCGGGCGTTTCCTCCCGCCTGATGATGTGCAGGAACCTCCCGAAGCTTCCGTGTCCGGTGAGGACCTGCGTCAGGCGGTAGGTGAGGGCGCCGTGGCGCCTCTCTAGCCACTCCTCAAAGAGGGGTCTTATCGCTGCTATTGCGGCGTGCCCTGCGCTGGGTTTCGACAGTCGCTCCTTCCATGTCGCCATGAGATCGCGCCGGAAGTCCGTCCGCTCCGCAGCGATTTGCCGCGGAAGCGGAACTTCCCCCCGGCGTAGTGCCTCCGCGCGCCACTCGTATACGCGCGCGAGGACTATCGCCTCCAGATCCCATGGCGGAGAGATTACCCCTTACATACAAGCTTACAAACTTTACCTCTTTAGAATATTAGTATAGATTGAGTGCTTAGACACCTATTACGCACCTACTTCATTTACCTAACGCACAGAATCCTATTATCGGTTTGTCCAACCATTGAAATCATGGAAATAATGTAGTTGTTGTCCGCATGAATTACCCCAAGTTACCGATGATGAAGACATCAGTTACCCAAGTAATCACTAACACCACCACACCTGACAGACACCCACTACCCAATCACATCCTTAATACCTGGAATCAGCATGCTCGATTCCCACAGGACGAATGAATGAATGATTGAGACCTAACGGTTTGCGACCAATTGCCTCACATCCGGTAAGGAAAGTAAAAAAAAAAGGTAAATAGTGCGAACACTATGCCTCGGTCGTACTCTCAGCCTCAGGTAGATGGTCTCATTCATAATGGTTATGAATGACCGGTGGTTTTGGAGATCCGTAGGTTCACTGAATACGATTTTATGTTTGTCGTATTAGAGTAAAAAAAAAAAATGAATTTGGAATTCCTACGATTACAAAAGTAGGTACTACGTTTTTCGTGTCATACGAAATCAATTTTTCAGGCTTGACTGAAAAATTTATTTCTTTTTAAAGACATTACAGTAAGATGGGTATAGTATTTACAGTCACATTCGGTCCTTTAACCCTTACTATGAATTTTGCACGGTTTCATCATCTCAGCCGAAAGATGTCTACCGAGTGCTGGACATAGGACTCCCCCAAGCACAGTCACAGTTTATAGGTACTGTAAGGGACTTGAAAGAGCCCTTCAAAGTACCTTATTAAACACCGATAGGAGTTCTTTAAATTTATATTGATAGAACAACGTTACACGTCCCCAGCTGAACTAGCACTGATTTATTTATACAAAAAAACCTAATAAAATATTTGACACAACGTTTTAAGCTTGCTTGAATGTGCGAATGGAACCTGCGCTAAATTATAGACAGGCTGCACTATATAAGGTTAGGCTACATATATTATATAGTCTCTACAGTGCCTACCTAATTATTACAGTTCAAATATTTTTCGCCCTCTTTCTTTTGAAAAATTCATGAACGAATTTATCTGTATGTTTGATACCGCTGTACTTGCCGATTTGTTTTTTTTTTTATATCCACATTCCAAAATTGTTATACAGAGACACAGAACCCATCTCTCAAAGTGAACTCTAAATATTTTTTACGCCGTTTACAAAAACGGGTGGCCCTGGTGGCCGGAACTTACCTTTTGTCGTATACCATTGAGCGAAGCACGTGCGTTACGGTGTGAAGGCGGCATTCGTTTGTAGATGAGTTACTGCTAATATTGGCTAATAACTTCCATGAGCTGAACAAATAAAGGATATTTATTTTCTGCAATATAACTGTAACAAATATTCAGTATAAGTGAAGTATTTTTTCACTTGCCATCGCTAGTATGTACGTCCTCTGTTTCACAAAAAATCATAACCTCGTCTTTTTGACAAGTCAGCATTTATGCAAAGCCGAGTCTGTGGTGCAAAGAGACATCCTTCTTACTTTCAGCTACTGTAACTTATGACAGGCAAAACCGACAGTGGCAACCATATAGTTGGAACTTGCTTGGTGAATCCCAGAAAAAATAATCAATGATCGTGGAAACTGCAGTTTTTTCAGAAAGGAATATTTGAAGACATGTTTGGCTATAATCATCATCAGGCCGAAAATACCTCATTGCGATAAATCGCGAGGAGCTTGGGGGCTTACCTCGATGCCTGGCATATGTGCGTGTCTATTATGCCTCTGTTTTACATGGAGGTGATTCCGAGGTAGTGAGCTGAACCGCGACAAAATCAATATCAAAAGTCATTTATTCAAACTAGGCTGAGAATCAGCACTTTTTGAACGTCAAAATTATTAAAGACAGTCCCCCAAAACGCCCGCCCTTCACCACTTCCTAGTGCTTTCGCTGGGGAGAAAAAAGTGGCGCAAGGTACCTATCGCACTGAGGCATCTTTGGCATGTTGCAATTTCTCTTAGAATCATCTAAGGTATGAATAGTCACTTGCATTAAATGACAATTTATATAACAATCTTTCTTTTCAAATACCTAACTTGACATAATTAAGTGAAAGTAATCCCAGAAAAAGACAGAGAATAGACAAAAATATTCCCATCTCTGTCTATTTAATTTAATTAGGAGAAAGAGAAAAAGCTTGCCAAATCAGAAACATGTGTTGCACTTTACAAATCGTTTTACCTTAAGCTATACTAATTACAAACAGGTGGGAATTTCGCCTTTCAAACAAAAGTCCCAAAATTGTTTAAAAGAAATGTTTTATAAAACAATAAAATAAAGCCGTAGAGGTGTTATAAACGGGTATTGTTTGACAACACGTGTTTGTAATTACTGTTGTGGGAACGCCAAAAACAATGGTTTGTCAAAAACCGTTTCCTTTTGTTTTTCTTATTGTGTTTTATATTGCAAGGTACGGTTTTCGTGCAAGGATTGCCTTTTTTTGAAGGAGAGATAAATTCATAGATTTTAAGTTCAGTTTCCATTGATTTGTAATTTCTCTTAACTTGTAATTTTGTTATGTATTAAACATAAACACTGGTGGCCCAGTGGTAATGGCTCCGACTTACGAATCTAACAATCGGTCGACTTACGGTCGTAGGTTCGAACCCAGGCCGACGCTTTACTTTGTGTAAATAGTTTCATCACCACTGCTCTCAAAACGGTGAAGGAAAACAGCGTGAGGAAACCGGCATGTCCTAGAACCAACCAATTCGAAGGCCCACCCGCACTGGGCCTGCGTGGTAGATTACAGCCCACCCCATTGGAGAGGGGGCCTGTGTCCCAGTAGTGGAAACATTTAATAATCATATTATATAAGAACAGATTGGACGGTGACCCCAAACTAGGCATTTTCCTGTGTCTTGGGGGTCGAAATATGCTTAATTATGCATTATAGGCTGAGAGCATTTTAGATGTATATTTTTAAGAACATGGTGTGTATTTTGATCCTTGGGTATTCAATCATTTCATAGTTTTGCTGTAAGTTGATTGCTGTAAACATTTTATATTCTTTTGCACATAAATATTAGGTCACCCAAGCAATGTAGTAATGATTTATTGTTATTCTGTTCATTCTTACTTCTACTCTCAAACAGCGAGGTAGCGTAACACGCATGAAATGACAACTAATCGCAATGTCTTTCATTTTGCCAGTTCAGCCGCATTCATTGCGCTATTTACATTGTTGAGCAGACGAATTTATTAAAGCTATGAAGCAATGGATTTGAATTAGCCTTCAGAACTCTCGGATTCTGATTGTAACTTTGTTACGCAATTGGCGTGCTGGTGCAAGAAATAACTTTACCTCACACAAAAACGTCCAGTTTCCACCTCACTCAACAAACTTCAAAAAAAGTTGTAAGTTCGCGTAAAATGGTCCAGATGGTCGAATTTCGTGATGTCTTCATTACAGCCTGCCCGCGGTAGTAAGTCATCTTAATGCAAAAATGACAAAATAAATTATAATGTTGGTGCCCGCGCGAAACGCTAACATTTAGTGGACGAAACGGATGAACAGTGGCTCTACTTGATGAAATAATAAATGACTTGACGAAATCTGCCTGTCTGTCTGTTTGTCGCGTTTTCAATTAATGTTTTTGATATTATAACAGCACTTACACAAGCTTACATGAATTTATAAATAAGATAATAATAAAAAGGATCAAAGTTTATTCTGGGAAACCTTACAAATTAATTAATCTAACGAATTTAAGTGCAACAATTAAAACCTTGACAATCTTGGTATTTGACCTACACCAAAGAATGAATGATTAAAATAATTTTAAATTAATAATTAAAGTTATAATCTTTTTAATTAAAATAACAAGGATAATGTCTGCGTCTGATTATGCGAGTTAATTAAGAAATATTTTCATCATAGTCCAAGTACCCAATTTTATTGAGATGAACTAAAAAATAATCCTTTTTTATTTTTCTTATTGTTTAACTTTTATACCTAAGCGTTTTTAAATAATAAGTATACTTACATAAACAACGTTTCTTTTTTTTGTTATTAAGATGAAATGCACACATCGGGTTTTGATATGAGTTTTTAGAACGTAGTCAGGCTAAAATAAAAAAATACATTAAAAGGTGCCTTTTATGTGTTTAATTGAGATAGATGTTTTGACTTTGACTTTGATAATACCTAATTATTCGAAAAATTTTGATCAGCGGAAAAAATGGTCATGAGTCGAAAAAATCTCCTCGCATGTAGAGCCACCTCCAAACCCCTACATCTCGGCAGGCCACCCTCAGTGACGTTCGTTTCTCGTTAACCGTATAATTGTTTAAATTGTCATAATTTCACCCGCATAATGTTGCCACATAAATATTTATTTATCGGCCCACTGCTGATAACCAAATTGCTGACGACCACCGCTCCTCACTTGATTTAAGAGCTTCGTAACTGTAGCCTCACTCCTTTTATTGCGGGAACACGTAATTTGAGTTTGAATTAAAGTCCATACAATGTAGATACTCGTAAACTTGAAAGACAACAAGCAATGTTACAGGGAAATAAAGATCTTCACGAAATAAGAGATTATATATCTAAATATTTGAGTGTTACAGCTGAAATGTTGCAGCCTCCTACATTACTCCATCATGCTTTGAGTAGGATAGAATTCTGCATTTGGCAGGCACAATTTTACCAATGCATATTCAAATACATTGCGCTGTCTTGAAATGAAATAGGCACCGAAGAAACTTTTATACAATGTTTTTCGATAGAACTAGCGCGTTTAATCATCATTGCCTATGCAATGTTCTTGTTGACACTATCAAGTTTGGTAGCTATCCCGTTTCAGACCGTATTTCGGCGGCCAATCTCAATAGAGACTAGCCTTCGGCGCGGGAGATATTATAAATCACAAGTGTGTGCGCAGACACGGGTACACTGTTCTTTCACTCTTATAGTCCGATGGGACGGCAATCCGACACCACCGGAGAGAGATAATCAAAGGGTAGCAACGTGATTTAGACCACGTAGAAGATGATGAAATGCTCTGTCTATATAGCGACATGTAGCAATTACAAAGTCATTGCTTTGATTTACACCATCATTGGTTCAGCTGTTTTATAGGTCTTTTTCGGTCCTAATCCCTCTTACAATACAACCAGAAAGAAAATAGCATTGATCACCACCTTTGCTCAAAAAACATCTTCCTAACACGAGTACGTCGAATCATAATGGTGGTCCTAGATAATCCAGCATAGAAACAAAATGATTAGTATCACCAGTAGAAGTCTGTAAGCAGCACACGAACTGCGGCCGCCAAAGTATCCATTCGGTAGGTCGCGCGTGGTTTATTTCTCTCGCGCCACGGAGTAAATATAACTCGCATGCTACGGCTGTTAGCACTACCATGGGAAGATTTAAGTCACTTGGAACTCGTGGAGTTTCAATAGGATGAATGAAACTGTAAGTGAGATTGTTTTGGAACGCTGTATTTGCTTATGATTCGGTTTTATTTTCCTTGGTTATTGCAGTTATTAGCAATCATGATTCCTTCTAAACACGGTCATTTTTGAAGTGAAAACTTCTTTAGGCGCGTTGGGCATTTTTTGAGATGGGAAAAAACCATTGAACTCGCGCCACTGTTACCGTAAGCGACACCGCGCGTGTTTTGTTTTTAAGACGATTAAAAAAATACCCGCTTCGGATGTGTTCGGCTGTCCTCGGGATGTACTCGGTTTTAATGTAAGTATATATCCGATAAGTCAGTGAGTGAAAGTATTCTACAAAGTATTCTGTTTGTGTTTGGTTTTCACTTCTGTCGACACTCCCGGAGTGCCATTGTTTTTTTTGTATTCTACGATTGGTTCTACGCTTCCGCGCTGCTGGGACTAGAATCATGTACTGAATTCATGGAAAAAGTTTACGTGTCGATGTCTCTTGCACCCTGTATTACTTATTCAGTACTTACAACAAACAATTTCGTTTAAGATTTCAGGTAGGTAAACATAAATCAACAATGTGCTGTGATGAGCCGAACGACATGAGATCCGCTACTCACTTGTAAACACTGGATGCAAAGTTCATTGCTATTGATATCGAAATCATTTCACTTCACCAAAGCGTTTTTTTTTTTTTGCGGATGGGAAATCATCAAATGACCCCTCCCGCTCTGGGTGGAGCGGAAGGGAGTGTCAGACTCTTACTGACTAAAACCCACCCGTGTTCCTTCCTTAGCCCTTTATGTTCCGGGCCAGCGGTAACCCTTTCGGACAATCCCGCTGACCCGGCAGGCTTCGGCCCTATGGGGCCGCTCCTCGATGCTGGAACACGTACGCGCCGTCTGGCACGGGCCTGGTCCTGATCGGACGGTGAGCTACCCATTACTCTTCGCCCGCAGGCCCGCGCCTACAGTGGCCGGGAGTCGTCGCGCGGCTCCCGACGCCCGGAGCGTCTCCCGCGGCGGCTGGGACGGGAGGCTCTCTCCCTGAGCCGTCCCGCCACCTCCTTCGCTAGCATGACTGCTTCGCAGAAGGAGGTGACTGCCTCCCACTCCCTCTCGCCCGCCGGGTCGCCGCCGCTGCCGATCGCCTCAACGAGGACACGGCGGTGCTCCGCCCAAGCGGGGCAGACCTCCACCGTGTGCTCCACCGTGTCCTCTGGGCGATCCTGGCAATGGTGATACCCGGGCGTTTCCTCCAAACCCTACACCAAAGCCAAAACCTACAAGACCACCAAAGCCTACAAGATTAATAGCCTCGAGTGCAGTAGGTACACTAATAGTAGGGGTATTGCTCTCACCTTTACCACGTGACTTAGTGACGTCTATTTTAACTACATTTGTTAACCATATCAGGGTATTACAGTAGTTGGACGAGTTGAACTGATAATCCCGTTTCCTTAACTTACTGATCGTTATCCATACTAATTTTATAAATTCGAAAGTAACTCTGTCTGTCTGTCTTCCTGTATGTCTATCTGTATGTTACCTTTTCACGCCTAAACCGCTGAACGGATTTCGCTAAAATTTGGTAGAGAGATAGATTGCATCCCGGGGAAGGACAAAGGATAGTTTTTATCGACCTACCTCGCGGGCAAAGCTGCGGACGGAAGCTAATTGGTTATAGTTATGGCTTACTGCTTCTTGTAACAAGAAATAAACTGTATTCTTTAGCAACGTGGTGCTTCTCCATCTTTTAGTCAGTCCTGCGAATACCAAATTGAAAAATGTATTGTTATCTGACCAAGATTATGTCTGGACTTTAAAAGAGATAGAAGAACCTCTGAGTTTGTATCGGTCTTTCTTCTCACAGTAGTCAGATAGGAAACGCCGACCTCATCTAGTTCTTTTAAATATGATTGACGTGAAAGTGTTTGCACAAACCTCCTTACAGAAATAAAATCATTTATCATTGAAAGAATTTCATCGCTTTGTCAGTTCCGTGGTTATCATTCAGGATGATAATGCCATAATTTATAACATCAAGTGAACATGTCTGATTTTATGTATATATTTGGTAACTATTGAGTAGGACTAGAGTTTGGTTTATTTTTTATGCTTTTTGCCCTTGAACAAGTACGTGGTATGTGACCTTGGATATCTCCAAATGACGTCTATATGTCACTTTTTCAGTAACGAAAAATATTTTTCAGACCCTGAATATTACCACCCAATTTTTACAGCGATATCGATATAGTACGTTAAGATTCGTCTCCCACAAAAGTTGTAATAAAGTTAATACCACTTACATCCCCGCATATAGAAATATCGTCTTAAAAAAATCGTCTGTCGTTCCAGACTGGCGTTTAATTAAAAAATAAACACCGTAAGGGCGTCTACAGGCGGGCGGCGGCGGCGCATCTGCGGTCGGTCGCGTGTCGCACTCGCCGGCCGACTTAATTAGATACCACCGTACGAGTGGTGTGGAGACGACTTTAGACTTCATACTTATTCTGTTTTTTTCGATTGTCAGTTTGTAAGCTTTTTTAACCGACTTCAAAAATGGAGGAGGTTCTCAATTCGACGGTATGTTTTTTTTTGTGTTTGTTACGCGATTACTCCGCCAATTGTAGACCGATTTTCAAAATTCTTTTTTTGTTCGAAAGGGTATACTCCCGAGGTGGTCCCATTATCATCAAGTTGGAATCTGATGAGAGGTACCCATGGAAATCGAGGGAAACCCTCAAATTTTATAGGCGAAGCTATAGCGATTTGGGTATTTTTTTAAGTAACTTGAGCATTTGCTCTCGGAAATCATCATTTGGTAAAGTGGAGCTGATGATGAAGACCACAGATGGCCATCGGAACTACTCAATGACAAATATTTCACGGGTTGCGATTCGATTACTTTAATATGATTGCTAAACTATTTATCCTCGTGACAATGCGTATGGTGAGTGGTTGTTGAGGAGTTCTCCTGGTTCTTACCAGGAGAACTC
This sequence comes from Oligia fasciuncula, assembly GCA_963082905.1. Classification (NCBI taxonomy): domain Eukaryota; kingdom Metazoa; phylum Arthropoda; class Insecta; order Lepidoptera; family Noctuidae; genus Oligia; species Oligia fasciuncula. The sequence continues at coordinate 1,829,939 of OY720392.1, read as the reverse complement.
CTCAACAATTGACGTCCCTGCATCGGGAAAAGCAATATTTTGTAAAAGGTGATGAGCAGTTGACATTAGGCTATTGTAACTTAGATAAATTACAAACTGACCCACTAAAAAGTGAAAAATAAAAACTTTTTACAAAAAAAACAACCGACTTCCAAAAAACACTATAAAGTGAAAAATAACTTTAATTTCGGAAGTCGGTGGCAAAAAACTAAAATACAAATCCAAAGACACCGACTTCCGAAATTAAAGTTATTTTTCACTTTATAGTGTTTTTTTGAAGTCGGTTGTTTTTTTTGTAATAAGTTTTTGTTTGCATTATATGTTATATACAATTGTTCTTCGGGTTGATAATTACGCGTATTCTTTTAGGATTCTTTTATAAAAAGAATATGCTTAGATATTCAGATTGCTAATTGTTTATTTTAATACTTGAAGATTAGGCCAAAACTGACCTGAAATAAAAAATAATAATAAACGAGCCTACTGTTAAGACTTGAGATGCTCGAGAGCTTAATTTAAAAACATGGTAAAAGCCAATTATTTTTAAAAGTGTAACCATGAAGTTTCTTGCCGTCTCTTCTCTATAGAAAACACCCAGTTGGAACCATGCACCTAGCTGACGTATCTTGTGCCCATGTAGGTTTATGTGAAATAAAATATTTTGATTTTGAGAGAAGAATTAAAAATTGCTCCTAAAAATTACCATAAAAATTGCGAACAGTCTCCATGGTCAACGCTGTTCCCAAACAATCGCCACACACCTGTACGTAAAATAAAGGTCTCAGTTAATTTGATCGGACTACCGCCAAAGGCAATAAATAACTTTGACATTTGTAAGCTTTTCATGCAAAATATAAAAACAAAAGTGAACCACATAAAAATTGCTCGTGTCTCATTCGGTTTGAGTAGATATTAATTTACAGGATAAGTATAAATATTTTTTTGTATCAGAAAATATTTAGTCTGGTGGTCCTCTCAATGTATTCCACTATTTCAAACGGTCTTAATACACCTGTAGGATTGACGTTTGTAGTCGCGAACTGTGCTCGTATTTAAAAAAGGATATTTTCATGAATCCTATTTGTCTCAATTTCAAAGGTTATGATGACATATAAAATTCAAAAGTAATTTTTCACTCATGCCTCTGTTTTATTAGTTTTATTACACTTTAGTTTTGTTTATTAACTTTTAAAATTAGTTATGTATATAAGGACCTATTTTGTAAATCACAACTGCCTACTGCTACGAATGGACTTCTTTTTCATCGTATGCATAATCAGCCTATACTGTTCCCATTGCTTAGGCACAGGCCTCCTTTCTGTGAGAGGGAGTGGACCATAATCCACCACGCAGGTTGGTCTTCGTCCTATGGATGATTCCAAATTATATGTGTTTTGACCAGAATTCAGCTTCATATGGTTTGTCATACTTATTTTTGCGTAATTTTCAAAAAAAATCTCCAGCGCATGTGCCCCGCTATTCCAATTTTTTGTAAAGCATGGCGTCTCCACCAATTCCTGTGAGTTCAAATCCACCTGTACATTGAATGATGAGGACTGGAATGTACTCGCATACTTATAATATCGGACGTTATTTTCATAAATTCAGCGGACAGTGGTGCTGCTGCCGCGGGCTGTACGAGTTGGGGGTGTGTGCACTAAATGCTATGATATCTTGCGAATATAAGCTGCTACACCAGCCGACGTATGTTGTAAAAATCTCCCTTGAAAACTTAGGTGAAGTGAGCTTGAAGTCAGGTGATAATCGTGTCAATTCCTAGCATCACGCAGGTGGAATGACAGCTCACTTTAGGCTCACTTCGCTTCACAAGTTTTCACGCTGAGATTGTTATAGAATAGAGTGACAGTACTTTCGATATTCCAATGAAATTTTAAATTACTTATATAATATATTTTGAGGTAATATTTATTTTTTATTTGTTTTTTTTTTTATAATACCTATATTTTGTGTTTTATTTTGAGTTAACATAATTTTCACTGGTCAGTGCTGTTGACTCTCTTTAAAGTAGTGCTTCAGTCTTCAGTTCACCTAACACTCACATTCGGTTTCTTTCTCAACTGCAATTTCTGAAAATTAAGAATATAAATCAATCAACTCAACCTATCGCAGTCCACTGCTGGACATAGGCCTCTCCCAGGCTGCGCCACAACACAATGTTATTCGCTTTCCGCATCCAGTCTATCCCAGCGGTCCATCTAGTTGGGGGGCATCCCACTCTTCGCAACACTTCACTCACACTTCACTATAAAAAATACTAAAACAGCTTATACTTCATTCAAATCTATGCAACCAAATGCTATGTACAGTAGCATTTGGTGTGCACCGTCTTAAAATTTTGGGAGGTCATCATTACTTTAGATTATAATCGCGCGGCGATTCGAATCGACAAAATTGTTAAAATCGATATCGTGTAAACTTATCGATACTTGAATTTCGTATCGATTTAATGTGCGATGTTGAATTTCGCCACAAATACTTGACATGATGTTATTAAGTGTTTAAAATAAGGGGTTATTTTGTTAAATCAATGGTGTGGTCTTTAACATAATTAAAGTATGCCAATGTCCCTCTGGCCAATCTTTTGGGCATTTTATTGGACTTTTTAGTCGTATGTCTTGGACCATAAAAGAAAGTGAGGAAAATATGAAAAGATAAGCAGAGAGGCTACTAATACGAGTTGGAGAAAGATTTCGTAAGGACTTATAAAACCAAGATCAACTATCAGGAGGTTTCAGAAATCCTTAGCTAGCTGAAAGATTGGCAGAGAGAGGCTACTAGGGATGTGGGTGAACTTGGCAGATCATTTTCCAGCAGAAAGGAGTCGGAGAAAGATTTTGTAAGGAATTAAAAAAAAAAGTTACGAATCTTTTCTTTCTTAATATCCTGTAGGCAACTCCACATTTAAAGTAACGCCAAATTATTAAAAACCCGCTAACAATACTTAACAAATGAATCACTACCGCAATAAAAATAATACAAATAACAAAAAACCTAAGTTTGTTAGTTAAACCCACATCATTCTGACACTAGCCACTAATTAAAATACTTCTTTGTAACAGTAACATATCCTTAGCGAACTAAGTGAAGAATCCCAAAAAATATAGAACTCCTCAACTTAGGTGGCAATAGATTTTTTGCTTTTAACAAATTAAGAATTTAAATTTAAACGCTTAGTTTGGCGGTCTGACCCCTTTTTAGGTGTCTAATAATCGGGATTGGTTGACGGGTTATTTACACGTGCTAAGTCGAGTTGGTACAGTGGGGCCCAAGTCTGCTATTTTTCAAATTCAACTTTCAATTCAATTATTGTTTTTTTTTTATTCATCATTCCAACACGATCCCATTGTCATTTTGCTAAAAGTTCGTAATCTGCTAATTTCATAATGGTCGATCATTGGTCGGTCAATGGCACAAAACATATACGATACTCGTAACGAATTAAAAGCAATGACTGCACAATGACGTTCTAATGGTAGGTCAGTGATCAAAGGAACTGTCAAAATTTTAGCAGATTACCGCATAAGTCAGTAATTCATTATGTACGAGATTACCGTTCTATGCCATTTCTTTCAATGGAGTGTCAGTGGTTGACCATTGGAAAGTCATAATGACGCCAATAAATTAGTAGATTACCAAACTTGTCAAAATCAACAATAGGCTATTTGACAATGTAAAAAATAAGGTCATAATTATTGACACTCGTATAGATTATCGCTTTTAAAATCGATTTGCATTAATTTTACTACAAAAAAATGTATTATTTATTAAAAAAATCCCGAAAAAACTTCATCTTTTTAAATCTGGCGCCACGTAATCGAAAACGGTCTGGATTGGCTGAACTTATGATGACGTCATGATATAGTCAATTTCTGTCTATCGTTGACAGAACAGATGACTTTTGTCTAGTATCTCGACCGTTTCAACGTGTATTTTGACGTCACGACGCCATATTGTTAAAGATAGCGTTTTGGCGGCTTATTTAAACAGTACATTTTTATTTACTATTTTCTAAAAGAAATACATTATGCAATTTGAAGTAATAGGTTTTTGTGGGCTCGTTAGACACCATTAAATAATCTGAGATGTTTATCAGAAACCAGTCAAATAGCCTATTATGAAATCAATGATAGACCATTCTGACACTATTGTAATAGCAGACTTGAGGCCCTGGTCTTTTGGTACTAAGGCGTCTCAACACAAATCCCTGCTTTTAACGCTAAGTGTTCAAATACACACGAGCAGCTCGCGTCAACGGCAGAGTCAACTGCAGCCGTCGACACGTGTCAACGACAACCACCGACGAGTGTCGACGGCCGCCGTCGACGCGTCCGCGGCTGCCGTGAATAACGTGCCCCTCGTGTATTTAAGCACCGTACCTACTCAAAACACGACCGGTACGTTGTCGACGGCGGGCGTCGACGGGTGTCGACGGCTGCAGTTGCCTCTGACTTGAATCGTGCGGCTCGTGTGTAAGCACACTAAACGTATTGTAAAATATAATTCTGTCTCTGTTATCTTCAAACGACAACCAATTTTACCAAGGAGTATCGTATTACAGTAACTGGGTTGTAGAGGTCAGATAGGCAGTCGCTCCTTGTAAAATTAATTAAAATTTCTGTTTCTACTTACAACTATGGGTAAACTAAAAATTTTGAAAAATTTAACATAACTATGTAATTATCATAACCAGAAGCGATTTAATCCATTTCACCTTTTCGTGAGCACCTTCTAAGCTAACATCTAAGTTCGTAGACATTCGCAGAATACCTTCGTGGATGTGCAACGCATGGATGGAATGCGCACAGAATGGATTTATCTAAGCACTGCCACGGTTCTGGTCTGAATCAGTTATTTACAGTCTAAAAGGCTGGTTTTTAGTCTAGGTTAGAGTCTAGCTAGAGATTGATGTGACAGACATCTTGGTGAGTTATGCCAATGTCGCAACAGGTAAAGATTGAACACACGACTTCTTGCTGAATGTCGTTGAATTAACTTTTGGACTATGGTTGCCTGCTACTGCAGCTTTACTGCCCCTTTTGGCAATATAATCGAGGTATTCCACTCAGAGCACTGACTTGAACCGCACCTGAGCTCTTTCACTAACCGCACTGAAACAAAATATCGCATTGTGTTCTGTTTTTTTATATAATAGTTTTAAGGGGCATACTTTTTGCTATAATGCCAATAAACGCATTTTTCTTTCTTTCTTTTTAGCCTTTGCCCAGCAGTGGGACAGTATAGGCTAACAAAAAAAAATATATTAACTAGGTAATTACACGAGATGGTGCGCAAGCTATACCTAAGTTTTTTTTTTCAAGATTCGGAATGTATTACACATTATCGAATGGTCCTAATTTATGGGCAAATTCCAGGCATAGTATTAGGAATCAGGGTTCATTTAAAGCCAAAACTAGGTCTTATTATTAAGCAATAAATCTTTCGTTCTTAACTTTTTTCGTGCATGCATCGGTAGCTGTTAAGGGGAAGCTCTTATTTTACGTCCTCTCCTTGTTGCATCCATCTTGTAGCTATGTTAAGACTTATTACAGTAGTGTTTCTCGTCACTCCATTGGGTATTTATGTGTGAGTTAATTGAGCAATTATATTCGTCGAACCAAAATCAAAACCGATAACGGAACATGAGAAGTTATTGAAAACCTATGAAAAGCTTAAAAACTTCAGTGCTAACTGCTAAGCTAAAAAAATTGCCAGTGGCAAAAGCTAAAAGGATTTCTTTAACGCCAAGCTGAAGCTAGTCGCCTTAACAGGCTGGATCAAAGAACAAAATGCATATAAAATAGGTCAAAATAAAAATTTGGCAAAATTCGACGGGAATGCGTGGGAGTCGGATCGATGCCGTATTCTGACTCATTTGTATTTATTTAAAATACTTAAGTGATTATTCTCTTCATCCACACCCTCCCTCATTCCTCTATATAAGAAATGGTATAAATCTCTTTAATGGATAGCATGAGTGTCCTCCGTAGGTGGGCACTTGCTCGTGCCTCTATGGCGAAATTTCCTGGTGTATAATTAAAAAAATATTAAACTTGAAAATATTGCTTTTCTTCCACGATATTTTATTATGTTAATAAACAAACACAGCAATTATAGAACGATTATAAAGATCGGTGGTATCTTGTGATATGGCGACGCGGTCTGCTGAGCAGCTTGGGGTAGATTTGCAATAAAGATAGCTCGCACAATGGAACAATTGGGGTAGGGAGCTTTCACTTAAAACATATACATATACGGGTGAAGACGTTCTTCCGCTGAACATGAGGGTTCGCTGAATAAAGTAGTACTTTAATGACCTTGGCAATGGTAATAACACTGTCCTATTGCAGAAAAAGGAACGGATATTCCACTTTCACACTGTGTACCTAATGGTTTCTCAACATTTCCGTTTACTGCAATTAAGTGACCAGGGTGTCAGGCTGGGTCTCCAATCCTCCAGAATACCACGGCTTTGTTCAATTATTTAGCTTGCAAATGACGCAGAGTTTATGCAAGATAGGCTCCTTACCATCCATGTTTTCTGATAGCAATAATCTGGGCGTCGTCGAGTCACGAGTGAAGATTTGGTCCTTCTGGGCAAGCGGCACCATCGGAAACCACATCATCACTGCACATGAGGTGAAATTATTGTCATTCAGCAACTACTGCGCCAAATGCCTAGAAAGATTTTTTTAAAGTTAAAGTTTATTTGCGGTAAATATGACGCAGAGAAGCAACACGAAAATAATAAAACGAAAATAATAACAAATTGGGGGAAAATATGCGTCACATCCATGCAAAACGCCATCGCTCAGCATAATGCAAAGACCCATGCGAGACAGAACTCCAGCGACCTACATATAACCTGCCAGAAATGGTTGGTTCTGTGACAGGCTATTTGTATTTGACCCAGCAGATCTAAAACAATCGCACTCCCAGTTCACATTGAGTCCTCACCTCCGGTCCTCCGGTCACACGTCGCGACCTCTGCACGCTCCACAGCACTCGCCCCCAGACGAACTAATTACTGGCGATAACATCCAACGCGTAGAACGCACTCACCGTGACGCGCATCAAGATCGCATGTGAAAGTGGGACTTGATTGGAGCTTTTTATGGGGCTTTAATTTTGAGCTGTTTCTATGGTGATTTTTGGCTGATAGAGCCTTCTGCCTTACGTTTGCCAATTATCGACAAACGTTCGGCGGACTCCCTTTAGGCTAGGTGGTTGGGTGGTGGTGGGTGGTGCTGGTGGTGGTGGTGGTGGTAGGTTGATTGAGAGCTTTCTGAAAAGACCGATAAAAACTTATTAATTTCGACTGAAGAACTTATATATTGTTTTAAAGTGGCCTCAATAATTGCAGCATCAGTGTCGTTCTTGGGATCGCCACTGCTGGACATAGGCCTCCCGCAAGCATCGCCACATAGACCGGCCCTATGCTTCCTAGCATGCAGCGGATTCCTGCTGAATCTGGTAAGTCAAACATTCTCTGACATAAAATTGAGCCAGAACATATTCCTGGGTGATAGTTCTATGATTACCAGTCAAGTTATAGCACGAAGCAAAACTGTTACAAAATTGCTCCACTCAATATATTGAACTGACTTTATGGTGCTGTTTCGTTGGTCCCGTGGTTGCAAGCGAGACTGCTGAGCGTGGGATCCTGGGTTCGATTCCCAGGTCAGACAAAGTATTATTGAATTTTCCATTAGGAATTTCTTAGCAACAGTCCGGAGTTTGGAAGTTGGTGGTTTAATACTCCCGTGGCTCGGAAAGCACGTGAAGCCGTTTGTCCTGCGCCTGATCTCTCCTTGCTTGGGTCGGATTGCCGTCCCATCGGAAAGCAAATCGCAACGTAAAGGAAGAGAGAGTGCACATGTGTTTACGCACACACTTGTGCACTATAATATCTCCTGCGTACCTGGCTAATCTCCGTTGAGATTGGCCACCGTGATCGAAGTTAGTCGGGAGGCTATTAATTAATATGATGCTGTGAATTTATCAATCCACTTTGTCCAGGTTCGCACGGGCGATTTGCTCAGAATCATTATGGTAAACAGAGCATTTTAATATACCAACTCGTACATTATTTTAGAAATACTTACTGGCTAGTAAAACTGTTGTTCTATGATATCATAGTTGGCGTCATAGTAAGTGGTACAGCGCTAATAGGTTTAATTTTAACCAGCTTCACATTTAATATATTAATTCGCATTATTACCGCTTTGTTACGTATTTACGATAACTAGCGCCGAACGACTTGTTGCTAAATATCGTGGAAGGTGTAGAAACATATTCGATATACGACATATTGTCGGTAGTAGAAACGGACGCTTTCAAAGTTTACTATGAAATGAATTGTCTAGGTCATCCTTCTACGGCAACTTCATTTAGAATTTTATTTGAAAGATTTGAAGAGTTAAATTCTCAAGCTAGTGATGATGAACTTTCACAAGCTTGTCGTTGCCAGACAACTGCCCTTTTAACCCTTCTCTCAGCATACATTACCGAATCGATTACAAATTACGTGATATAAGTATTAACTCACGTGACTTTAGTAGGTATTTCCACATAGTTACTAGGTAGGTACTACAAACAAGTCCTTAGATTATTAGAAATCCTTGTAATTTTAAGAACGTTCACAGTCTGATCTCAGTCTCAATCTGTCAAAAATACCTCTAATTTCACTACATTTTTGTTAAGTTTTTGACATTGGTTGTCGCTGAGATGAGATTTGACTAGATTTTGAACGTTTTTAATTGCGGGAATTAGCCTTCAAAAATAAAGGTAAACAACAACTCATGTCAGCATATTTTTTTTAATAGGCACATTCACAGTTCCCATAGTTCCTAGTTCATCTGCTCAGAGGGTAGCGTGTAGGTACAGACAGCATGCCAGCCTCCGTGGCGCCGGCGGTGGTTGCCTAGCAACCAGGCGCCGCGGCGACGCGACCGGCTTTACTATCTCTTTGTACAATGATGCTGAAGACTGGAAGTGGCTTGTCCGTTCCAAAATCAAAAATAAAACTAACAAACTCAAACTCAAAGAATGATTTATTTTAAGTTAGTTTAGGTAATAGGAGAGAATAGAACACTCTTTAATTATAATTAAATTAATTAATCCCTTTAATTTATATGCACACCATATAAATTACAGACATAAATAGGTAGGTAAAATAGGTAAGGTAATAGGTAGGTATAGGTAATATTAATAACAAATGATTCCAATTGATTGATTGAATATTTTTTAGTATCAAAACCCATTGCGGAGTTTACAACGCACACAGACACACACGAAAGCATAAGCATAGCATAATCAGCCTATAATGTTCCCACTGCTGAGGCACAGGCCTCCTCTCTGTGAGTGGGAGTGGGCTGTAATCCACCACGCGGGCCCACTGCGGGTTGATAGATGTCACATGTCTTCGAATTTTTGGTTCTAGGACATGCCGGTTTGACACACGAAAAGCGACTTTAATTTATAATAGGTTCCTACCTAAGTACCTATAGAAGATGAAGCCCATTCTAAAGAGTATCTAAATGCTTAGGTTTTCTTGATTCCATATTCCTGCTATGCATAGCTAGATACCCTATCTACATATTAGAGCACTATCTATTAGTTAGGATATTTTCTTCACCTATGGATAAAAGAAGCTTGTTTTTTATTTTTTCGCTGAAAACAGAAAAACTTTTGTTCAGACCGCTAAGCAATTTCTTTCTACCTCCGAGGGTAGTTACGAAGTGTCGTACAATACGCGAAAGACGAGACTTGAATTTTATCTTAAACTTTACTTTATTTCGTAATAATTATTATAATATTGTTAAGAATTTAAATCTAAATGTCATCGATGAATCCCTGAATAGATATATATAAATACATAGAGGTACGAGGAACAGAGTGTAGAGTCCACTCATAGTCTATAGAAAAGGGAGGATCCTCCGACCAGGCGGGTGTTGTGTCTGGCGGGCAACTGCCCGATGATTCATGTCGGGCCGTTGTCTCTATGCTAGTTGCGCGGTAAACTGTGCTTGCGAGATGCAGGATTTTGCGTGACGTCTCAGTATGACGCGTTGTTCGCATGGGGCGTTGTAGATACCGCTACATATACATTGTGGTTAACTATTTCGTACACGACTTACCTGCGTAAGAGCTCGTCAAGCCTCATCTTTCGTGGCGCGTATTATATTCGCCAATTGTTGCTAAAATTATTGTTTTGACGTTCAATTACGAACTGTAGAATCCCATACCAACTCATAATTAAATCAGGAAGAGTGTGGGACACTTCTAGCCGCACGATCATCCACATCGTTATAAACCAACATTATAGTGAATTTAAACAGCAACTTTATATTATACCCTGCGCATTGCCCATAATATATGCAGTCAGTTTACTGGCGGCATTAACGATTTGCCTGTGTGGCGAGTTTAACGATACTATCGTTAAAATGTTTCATCAAATTAGTTTTGACAACTCAATACGCTGGTTTTATGGTTAACTTTGTAAGTTAGCTGTCTGATGACTAATGCTGTTGGCTGATCGGTGAAGTCGTCATCTTAATATGTTTTGGATGATCCAGTTAGGTAGTTGGTTCCGACCACGGATATCGATATCGGATATCTATGGCTCCGACTAATATCGTACACCAGCATTTTTTCGTGTCTATGGGTAATTGGGACTACAACAAGATTGTTGTTGATGTTGTGTTGTTGTTGTGTGTGTTGTGTTGTTGTTGTGTTGTCTTTCTTTCTTTTTAGGAAACAAGTAACAAAATTCCGTCTTCTGAATAACTGCATTCGATTCGTTTTCAATCTTCGTAAGTATGACCATGTATCCGAGCATCGGCTGCTTTTAAAATGGTTACCCATTCGCCAGCGCAGAGAGTTGAGGGCTTTGAATACATTGTTCTCTATTCTCGATAACCCCACTGCTCCTTCTTACATGACTTCCCAAGTTCAATATTTATGCTCTGCCCATACTAAAAATCTTCGTTCCACTAACAATCGTCTTCTACGATGTCCTTCTCATCGTTCTGGCTTCATTCGTTCTTTTTTCTTTGTCCAGGCGGTCTTTCTTTGGAATGCGCTCCCTCTGAATATCAGGACGGCAACCAGTCGGTTATCTTTTAAAGTGAAGGCACGTGAACATATCCGTCAAAAGTTGGCTGTAGCATCTCAGCGCTGATTTGCTGGTTTCGTTTTCTCCTCTACCGATAATTTTTTTCTCCTCACAGTTCATTTTGTTTATATGTATGTATGTATGTATCTATCTATCTATGTATTAGTATTTATTCTTGTATTTTATAAGTAGTCATTTCCTAGCTATTTATCCCGTATGTTGCACCTGCCATGTTTTGTCTCTGCACCACCCTAAGGTTGACTGGTAGAAAATGCCTCAGGCATTAAGTCCGCCTTTGTACAGTATTTCTTTTACTTGTGCATAAAGTTTTAATAATAATAAAAAAATATAAGAAACTAGCCCGCGGCTTCGCCCGCGTGGATGTCGCAAACGTGCTACCGGGACTTAACAACCTTATAACATCAGCTATATGCCAGTGAAAGTCCCGTCAAAATCGGTCTAGCCGTTTTTGACATTAGCCGGAACAAACAGAGAGAATAAAAAAAGTTATTAAAAAAATAAAAACCCGACTGCGGTAAAAAACTTAAGTTAAAAGAAGTGAAAAGCTAAAAACAAGCCCATTTTAAATTGAATAAAAGTTGGAAGCAGGCGGGACCCATACGATTTTTATTATATTTTCAAATTCAAATGGGTCCCGCCTGCTTCCAACTTTTATTTAATTTAAAATGGGCTTGTTTTTAGCTTTTCACTTCTTTTAACTTAAGTTTTTTACCGGTCGGGTTTTTATTTTTTTTAATAACTTTTTTTATTTCCTGCTTTTTAGTTTACAAATGTGAAAGATTTCGCTGACGTAAATCGTCAGCGAAATCTTTCACATTTGTTCTTGGTACGGACCCCAGCAGGTCAACCTACCCGAAACTGTCAGATTTTCCCAATCAACCTTGAACCTTATGTTTTAGCAATAAAGTCGAAAATCTATTAAAGAAATCTGACAGATTGTAGTAACTTGATGTGCTGGCGTCTGTACGTGTTTTTTACGATTTGTCACTTCGAATTACTTTTAACCATATAAGTTGTTTATATTTTTGTAATCATCTTTTAAAGCCCTTTATTTTGATACCCCACACGATAGGTTTTGAGAAAAAATATTTTTTTTGAAGACATATTTATACATACATAGTAGTCGCCATATTGAATTTTCACTAACGTCATGTCTTTACTGACACTCGCCGGACTCAGAGGAATCGATTGACGTGTGAATCATAAAAATCGGCCCAGGCGTTTGGTCTGTATAGTGCTTCAAAGGAACATACAAACATACATACATACATACATACCTACATACATACATAGGCTGATAAACACATTACCACTCCTTTGCGTCGCGCAGTCGGGTAAAAAATAAAGATTTTTTGTTCTAAGTATATGTATACTTTCATATGCATTTAGTAAAAAGCTGTTATTTTCGTTTAGTCGACTCTCGGCCCCCCGACCCCCAATAAACAATGTGTCCACTGGACCCCTTAACCATAATTTCTTACAAACAGACACTTCAATTTCATTTATTTGTAGGTATACCTAGATGAGACAAGTTTAGGAGCTGTCAGAACTAATCTAACTAGACTAATTAGTAGGAGTTCGATTCCCCATTGATAACCCAGTGTGGTCACTGGGTTAACAATGGGAATAACAATCGAAGACAATGAGTTATTTAATTTCAACCTACAAAGGACCACTCACTCATTATGTAAAATACCGGCTTCCCTCTACGTCTTCAACACAGACAGTCCTGCCTCTGGGCTCAAAACCCAGCTTCCCACGAAACTCGGCGTCACCGTTTTTCATCCCTTCATTACTATTCGCTACTCCCATACAAGTATCAACCGTATTTCCCTTTAAAACGAATTTATATAAAACCTAAACTTTCCCACATCTATATACGCGTATGTGGCGGTGAAACGCTCAAATTGGGCAAAGCTGGAAACGGCCAGCGCCCGACCACCCAACGCCATTGTCCGGTGTCGGTCGACCAAGCAATTTACACTTGTGTGCGTATGCTTATTGGCGGGCTACCGGGTGCGTTTGCGCTGTTCGATAGCGAATGTTTTACTGTATTTGTAGAGGCGAACGTAATAAATTTAAACCAAATAATCGCCAACTCTCGCCAACTTTTTGACGTCTCAAAGATATTTTCGAAATTGTGCAACAAATGCAATATGCATTAGTTTTGCTTACCGAAATATAGATAAAAAATACTCTCTTTATTATCCTATTTGCATTTGCAACATTAACAAAACATAATTTAGAAGAATTGACTCCATTTACCTTACCTTACTCTATTAGACAAATGAATATTTATTTAACACATTCGCAATCGAATCTAAAGTCATCAGCACCCTCCAAGCCACGCGGGCGAGCGTGGGAACTCGCAGATTCCGTAAGATTAATCCATCGGTCGATGCTTCCCGCCACTTTGCATACTTTATTTATGTCTTTGAGCTGTTTTTGCTTATAACCAGACTGTCGCATACTATGGGAAGATCATTAAGAGATTATAGCACGATGATGAAGTAGGAACATTGTCTTAACTAATGAATAGTTAACATAAAAAGTTAAAAGCAAATCTTATTGCATGATTGCTCTAATTAAAAAGTAATTATGACATAAATTTGTTATAATTAACGCCTATAAAGAATTGATAATGGAAATATTAATCTATATTTGGTGCATAAAGGTGATTTTTCTTTTATCTTTCTTGTTTTGGATGTGGAATCCTAATACGGGAGTTAATAACTGGCAGAGTGATTGTAGGTGTCAATAGTGACATCGTAATTATTGATTATTATTGCAATATATAGAGCGGTTTACTGTCATTGTGTTATAATAATTAATGTTCTAGATGTGTTCAATTGCTGATCTGTAGGCTATTCTGTAAATGTAGATACACCCATCAAGTTTCTAACTTAGTAGCAAGCTTAGATTCTAACTTAGTAGCAAGGAAAATTAATAAAGCGCTCTTCCTCTCTCTACCTACTTATCTAAAAATTTGCTGTGACCGACAGGGTCCATAATTGTTTCTATTATTTTTTTTGACACCATAAACGATATGAGATTTGAGTTCTGTATCGAAAATAAGGAGTTTCGAAACTGTCACAGCTGATTTAGGAATGAGTTGTTAGGATCGCCAGACATCTTCTAGACATACGTTCTCCTGCTAGTTTTGTTGTCAAGAACTTGTTAAAATGGAAATTGATTTATAGATAGAATAGTTTTTAGTTTGTTGGCCTTTAGATACTAGATACTACTAGGGGGAACTAAATGGCTCCATAAATAGAAACACTTCCAGGTGACACCTAACTATGACACAGAATACAGCAATTCCATTTACTAACATCGATCCCAATGATCGAAGAGAACAAATATGTGGACACAAACGTCACTATAGTAATATCGACATAATTACCGCGTTTTAAATCTGTTCACACACACCACGTACTTGGAACTGTACGATACCATAATCCTTCACTCGTCCGCGACGCTATTTAAAGTCGGCCCTTACACCGTAGAAGCGAATATTGCATTCTTTGCATACCTGGGGGCTTGGTGCAAGTTGGATGATGTTACGCTGTTAGCTGGATTGTGGTTCTAGATGATTAATATGGTATTTGCCAAGCCTCGAGCTGCTCGTTAGATTATTTTTGCAGTTACAGGCTTACCAAAGGTAAAGTCACCTTTGCTGTAGGTTTAGAAAGCCTAACGAAACCTGGTGAAGCAGAAGGGATCTTTGGAAAACCAGTAAATAATTTTGTCAAAACAATACCACAAACTTTTCTGAATACTGAACGTGATATTGCTCTTTCTTGCAGAGAAGACGATAATATACTTATTCAATTAACAACGACGCCAGCCAATGGAGATCGTACGCTATTTAACAAGAAATTCTAGAAGGTATGTAATTTATTTGTTATTTAATAATGATAGGCAAGCGAAACTTGCGGGATGGATTGTGTCAGGCAGTTAGCTATATTATAGGTAACAACAATGTCGTTGGTGCATTTAGGAAAAACCAATCCAATTTCTTATGAATGAACCAACATTCAGACCCAAGTTCTACTCTATTGGTCACTCAAATAATTGTCTCAACATTCTTAGTATCAACTACTATTCTATCCATACTTATCCTTGTAACTCCACCATCTCTTACTCCTACACCTTGGACCGCACCATAAAACGGCCGATGTGAGAATTTGCATCGAATGGAGTTGGGACGCGGCACAGCCTCTACTGGGACGCGGCTCGTATGTATTGTGTGTCGTTTTATTATCTCTGATACGCACCTAGATGTTCCACGGATATTGGTAATGCGCTTTACAATTCTTTTTAGGTAGTCATTACTTTGGGATTGTTTGTTTTGCTATTATGATGGTGTTATAATTTGTGTTCGATTGACCTCTCAGTCTACAGATCCGTGTTGGTAGACAACAATGTCTCTTGTACTGGTTCAGGTTCTTCGAAAGTTCATTTATGTATATTAACCATTGCTTTAACTCTTGATGTTAATTTTCTCTTCCCAATGCGTCATCTTTCTCAGTCCGTATTCAACATATTTGAATACATCTTGGAAAGATGAAGTGCCTCACGCAAATAGGCAAATGAATAAGCAAGTACAAAATGAAGCATATAACAGTGATGAGGTGATGACTGATGCCTCGTAACTGAACGGTAATATGAGTGCAATTAATATCCACGAGCAAATAATAATTCCCCTAACACCAATGCCAAAGTCACTCAATTTCAAATTCCACATGATCGTTTAAAGCTAATTAAGGTGCTATAAAGGGAGTTAAGAATGTACGTGAGTGCCAGCCACAACCCAAAACGTGTCTGTACCCGCTTTTAAGGGATTAAAAAATAAAATTGGACCCACTACCGGGAACCACCCCAAGTCGAATAATACCTTTTGCATTAAAACCCCGACAGGAACACGTTTGTATGGGCTGTCATTGATGATCATTTTTTTGGGCGCTACTCCGTTTGTCGGAAGTCACGAATTGACTGCAACGTAATGTGGGAATCGTAGCGAAAGTCGACCGGTAGTTTTTTTTTGTTTTGTTAAGGAAGGATTGTTGGACCGTTCTATTAGATTCTGGACTATGGTTATAAGGTTATCTTTCAACTGATGCAGTTGAGACGGCATTTTTTTAAGTGCTAATTCAACAGGTTCTTGGCTTCTTCTTGCTTATTCAGTTGATACTGTATGTTATGGGACACAGAGGGCAGGATGTACGCCGTCATAAACTAACGCAACCTAAAATACGCCGCAATGACATCTGGATAAAACTCACATATCATAAAACTGTGACAGCAAGCCCTCAGTATTTATTTTTTTGTAATTTTGTCTATGGGAGTATTGCTTGCGTTTTATTTTCTTTAGTCGAGTGGTTAGATGTAGTACATGTGTGCCAAAAACCGTGAGTTCGTAGCAGCATTACGAAATTAGTTAAAAGTTAAAAGCAAATCTTATTGCATGATTGCTCTAATTAAAAAGTAATTATGACATAAATTTGTTATAATTAACGCCTATAAAGAATTGATAATGGAAATATTAATCTATATTTGGTGCATAAAGGTGATTTTTCTTTTATCTTTCTTGTTTTGGATGTGGAATCCTAATACGGGAGTTAATAACTGGCAGAGTGATTGTAGGTGTCAATAGTGACATCGTAATTATTGATTATTATTGCAATATATAGAGCGGTTTACTGTCATTGTGTTATAATAATTAATGTTCTAGATGTGTTCAATTGCTGATCTGTAGGCTATTCTGTAAATGTAGATACACCCATCAAGTTTCTAACTTAGTAGCAAGCTTAGATTCTAACTTAGTAGCAAGGAAAATTAATAAAGCGCTCTTCCTCTCTCTACCTACTTATCTAAAAATTTGCTGTGACCGACAGGGTCCATAATTGTTTCTATTATTTTTTTTGACACCATAAACGATATGAGATTTGAGTTCTGTATCGAAAATAAGGAGTTTCGAAACTGTCACAGCTGATTTAGGAATGAGTTGTTAGGATCGCCAGACATCTTCTAGACATACGTTCTCCTGCTAGTTTTGTTGTCAAGAACTTGTTAAAATGGAAATTGATTTATAGATAGAATAGTTTTTAGTTTGTTGGCCTTTAGATACTAGATACTACTAGGGGGAACTAAATGGCTCCATAAATAGAAACACTTCCAGGTGACACCTAACTATGACACAGAATACAGCAATTCCATTTACTAACATCGATCCCAATGATCGAAGAGAACAAATATGTGGACACAAACGTCACTATAGTAATATCGACATAATTACCGCGTTTTAAATCTGTTCACACACACCACGTACTTGGAACTGTACGATACCATAATCCTTCACTCGTCCGCGACGCTATTTAAAGTCGGCCCTTACACCGTAGAAGCGAATATTGCATTCTTTGCATACCTGGGGGCTTGGTGCAAGTTGGATGATGTTACGCTGTTAGCTGGATTGTGGTTCTAGATGATTAATATGGTATTTGCCAAGCCTCGAGCTGCTCGTTAGATTATTTTTGCAGTTACAGGCTTACCAAAGGTAAAGTCACCTTTGCTGTAGGTTTAGAAAGCCTAACGAAACCTGGTGAAGCAGAAGGGATCTTTGGAAAACCAGTAAATAATTTTGTCAAAACAATACCACAAACTTTTCTGAATACTGAACGTGATATTGCTCTTTCTTGCAGAGAAGACGATAATATACTTATTCAATTAACAACGACGCCAGCCAATGGAGATCGTACGCTATTTAACAAGAAATTCTAGAAGGTATGTAATTTATTTGTTATTTAATAATGATAGGCAAGCGAAACTTGCGGGATGGATTGTGTCAGGCAGTTAGCTATATTATAGGTAACAACAATGTCGTTGGTGCATTTAGGAAAAACCAATCCAATTTCTTATGAATGAACCAACATTCAGACCCAAGTTCTACTCTATTGGTCACTCAAATAATTGTCTCAACATTCTTAGTATCAACTACTATTCTATCCATACTTATCCTTGTAACTCCACCATCTCTTACTCCTACACCTTGGACCGCACCATAAAACGGCCGATGTGAGAATTTGCATCGAATGGAGTTGGGACGCGGCACAGCCTCTACTGGGACGCGGCTCGTATGTATTGTGTGTCGTTTTATTATCTCTGATACGCACCTAGATGTTCCACGGATATTGGTAATGCGCTTTACAATTCTTTTTAGGTAGTCATTACTTTGGGATTGTTTGTTTTGCTATTATGATGGTGTTATAATTTGTGTTCGATTGACCTCTCAGTCTACAGATCCGTGTTGGTAGACAACAATGTCTCTTGTACTGGTTCAGGTTCTTCGAAAGTTCATTTATGTATATTAACCATTGCTTTAACTCTTGATGTTAATTTTCTCTTCCCAATGCGTCATCTTTCTCAGTCCGTATTCAACATATTTGAATACATCTTGGAAAGATGAAGTGCCTCACGCAAATAGGCAAATGAATAAGCAAGTACAAAATGAAGCATATAACAGTGATGAGGTGATGACTGATGCCTCGTAACTGAACGGTAATATGAGTGCAATTAATATCCACGAGCAAATAATAATTCCCCTAACACCAATGCCAAAGTCACTCAATTTCAAATTCCACATGATCGTTTAAAGCTAATTAAGGTGCTATAAAGGGAGTTAAGAATGTACGTGAGTGCCAGCCACAACCCAAAACGTGTCTGTACCCGCTTTTAAGGGATTAAAAAATAAAATTGGACCCACTACCGGGAACCACCCCAAGTCGAATAATACCTTTTGCATTAAAACCCCGACAGGAACACGTTTGTATGGGCTGTCATTGATGATCATTTTTTTGGGCGCTACTCCGTTTGTCGGAAGTCACGAATTGACTGCAACGTAATGTGGGAATCGTAGCGAAAGTCGACCGGTAGTTTTTTTTTGTTTTGTTAAGGAAGGATTGTTGGACCGTTCTATTAGATTCTGGACTATGGTTATAAGGTTATCTTTCAACTGATGCAGTTGAGACGGCATTTTTTTAAGTGCTAATTCAACAGGTTCTTGGCTTCTTCTTGCTTATTCAGTTGATACTGTATGTTATGGGACACAGAGGGCAGGATGTACGCCGTCATAAACTAACGCAACCTAAAATACGCCGCAATGACATCTGGATAAAACTCACATATCATAAAACTGTGACAGCAAGCCCTCAGTATTTATTTTTTTGTAATTTTGTCTATGGGAGTATTGCTTGCGTTTTATTTTCTTTAGTCGAGTGGTTAGATGTAGTACATGTGTGCCAAAAACCGTGAGTTCGTAGCAGCATTACGAAATTAGTTAAAAGTTAAAAGCAAATCTTATTGCATGATTGCTCTAATTAAAAAGTAATTATGACATAAATTTGTTATAATTAACGCCTATAAAGAATTGATAATGGAAATATTAATCTATATTTGGTGCATAAAGGTGATTTTTCTTTTATCTTTCTTGTTTTGGATGTGGAATCCTAATACGGGAGTTAATAACTGGCAGAGTGATTGTAGGTGTCAATAGTGACATCGTAATTATTGATTATTATTGCAATATATAGAGCGGTTTACTGTCATTGTGTTATAATAATTAATGTTCTAGATGTGTTCAATTGCTGATCTGTAGGCTATTCTGTAAATGTAGATACACCCATCAAGTTTCTAACTTAGTAGCAAGCTTAGATTCTAACTTAGTAGCAAGGAAAATTAATAAAGCGCTCTTCCTCTCTCTACCTACTTATCTAAAAATTTGCTGTGACCGACAGGGTCCATAATTGTTTCTATTATTTTTTTTGACACCATAAACGATATGAGATTTGAGTTCTGTATCGAAAATAAGGAGTTTCGAAACTGTCACAGCTGATTTAGGAATGAGTTGTTAGGATCGCCAGACATCTTCTAGACATACGTTCTCCTGCTAGTTTTGTTGTCAAGAACTTGTTAAAATGGAAATTGATTTATAGATAGAATAGTTTTTAGTTTGTTGGCCTTTAGATACTAGATACTACTAGGGGGAACTAAATGGCTCCATAAATAGAAACACTTCCAGGTGACACCTAACTATGACACAGAATACAGCAATTCCATTTACTAACATCGATCCCAATGATCGAAGAGAACAAATATGTGGACACAAACGTCACTATAGTAATATCGACATAATTACCGCGTTTTAAATCTGTTCACACACACCACGTACTTGGAACTGTACGATACCATAATCCTTCACTCGTCCGCGACGCTATTTAAAGTCGGCCCTTACACCGTAGAAGCGAATATTGCATTCTTTGCATACCTGGGGGCTTGGTGCAAGTTGGATGATGTTACGCTGTTAGCTGGATTGTGGTTCTAGATGATTAATATGGTATTTGCCAAGCCTCGAGCTGCTCGTTAGATTATTTTTGCAGTTACAGGCTTACCAAAGGTAAAGTCACCTTTGCTGTAGGTTTAGAAAGCCTAACGAAACCTGGTGAAGCAGAAGGGATCTTTGGAAAACCAGTAAATAATTTTGTCAAAACAATACCACAAACTTTTCTGAATACTGAACGTGATATTGCTCTTTCTTGCAGAGAAGACGATAATATACTTATTCAATTAACAACGACGCCAGCCAATGGAGATCGTACGCTATTTAACAAGAAATTCTAGAAGGTATGTAATTTATTTGTTATTTAATAATGATAGGCAAGCGAAACTTGCGGGATGGATTGTGTCAGGCAGTTAGCTATATTATAGGTAACAACAATGTCGTTGGTGCATTTAGGAAAAACCAATCCAATTTCTTATGAATGAACCAACATTCAGACCCAAGTTCTACTCTATTGGTCACTCAAATAATTGTCTCAACATTCTTAGTATCAACTACTATTCTATCCATACTTATCCTTGTAACTCCACCATCTCTTACTCCTACACCTTGGACCGCACCATAAAACGGCCGATGTGAGAATTTGCATCGAATGGAGTTGGGACGCGGCACAGCCTCTACTGGGACGCGGCTCGTATGTATTGTGTGTCGTTTTATTATCTCTGATACGCACCTAGATGTTCCACGGATATTGGTAATGCGCTTTACAATTCTTTTTAGGTAGTCATTACTTTGGGATTGTTTGTTTTGCTATTATGATGGTGTTATAATTTGTGTTCGATTGACCTCTCAGTCTACAGATCCGTGTTGGTAGACAACAATGTCTCTTGTACTGGTTCAGGTTCTTCGAAAGTTCATTTATGTATATTAACCATTGCTTTAACTCTTGATGTTAATTTTCTCTTCCCAATGCGTCATCTTTCTCAGTCCGTATTCAACATATTTGAATACATCTTGGAAAGATGAAGTGCCTCACGCAAATAGGCAAATGAATAAGCAAGTACAAAATGAAGCATATAACAGTGATGAGGTGATGACTGATGCCTCGTAACTGAACGGTAATATGAGTGCAATTAATATCCACGAGCAAATAATAATTCCCCTAACACCAATGCCAAAGTCACTCAATTTCAAATTCCACATGATCGTTTAAAGCTAATTAAGGTGCTATAAAGGGAGTTAAGAATGTACGTGAGTGCCAGCCACAACCCAAAACGTGTCTGTACCCGCTTTTAAGGGATTAAAAAATAAAATTGGACCCACTACCGGGAACCACCCCAAGTCGAATAATACCTTTTGCATTAAAACCCCGACAGGAACACGTTTGTATGGGCTGTCATTGATGATCATTTTTTTGGGCGCTACTCCGTTTGTCGGAAGTCACGAATTGACTGCAACGTAATGTGGGAATCGTAGCGAAAGTCGACCGGTAGTTTTTTTTTGTTTTGTTAAGGAAGGATTGTTGGACCGTTCTATTAGATTCTGGACTATGGTTATAAGGTTATCTTTCAACTGATGCAGTTGAGACGGCATTTTTTTAAGTGCTAATTCAACAGGTTCTTGGCTTCTTCTTGCTTATTCAGTTGATACTGTATGTTATGGGACACAGAGGGCAGGATGTACGCCGTCATAAACTAACGCAACCTAAAATACGCCGCAATGACATCTGGATAAAACTCACATATCATAAAACTGTGACAGCAAGCCCTCAGTATTTATTTTTTTGTAATTTTGTCTATGGGAGTATTGCTTGCGTTTTATTTTCTTTAGTCGAGTGGTTAGATGTAGTACATGTGTGCCAAAAACCGTGAGTTCGTAGCAGCATTACGAAATTAGTTATCTGTAGTTGAAAATCATAAAAAAAACCAAATGACGGCGATGACGGGTGCGGTAATAGGATACTCGCGTGATATAAATGTTATTGTTTATATAAACTTTGAAACTACAATGGTATGTATTATATGTCATTCGATTCGGTATGAATGGGGCTATTTTTTAGGTAAATAAAAAAATAGGGTCATCGCTTTCGATTTTGAATGAAAATTACTTTAATTTTTAATTTTCGTAATGTAAACAAACATTAAAAATAAGCAATTATTAAAAAAAATCAAAGTCTCTTAAAGTTACGAAACAAGTTTTGTAATCTACCCTGGTCTATCCACTTGAAGAAACAGCCATTAGTTTAACAGCGGTCCATAGATTTTTTTTCTGTACGAGTCGTGTATAAGTGGCGCGGCCCAAAATAAAAAATGTATGGGCATAACAATGCCCCTCGCGCGGGAAGCGTACATGTGAGTGGATAAAAAGTTGACATACAGATTGAAACCACTTTTATTCTATTTTCTGAATTTATAAATCTATCATAAAATTCAAAGTCCTGACTGACTGACTGATATATCAACGTACAGCCTAAACCGCTGGTCCTATAGACATGAAATCTGGAGGGTGTGTTCTTTGTGAAGAGTAGGTACCTATCCACTAAGAAAGGGTTTTTCGAAATTCTACCCCAAGAGGGTGAATGGGGGGAGGGAGACATTTCACGCGGACGAAGTCGCGGGCAGAAGCTAGTGTAAATATAAAAACAAAAGGAAAAACAAAATCCGGCGGCAAAATTGTTTATAACTAATTCGTTATGAAGGAAAACTAAAATTGTTTTATTACGGGATTAGATTGTTATTCTTTTTTAATTTAACGTGACGTGTAAGCTTTAGTATCGTCGTCATTTGAAGTAGGAACAATAGAATAGGTCTTCCTGCAGTGCTATTCTGTAAAAATTTCACCGTGAAAACTTAGGTGAAGTGAGCGTGGAGTGAGCTGTCAATAGTGTCAATTCCTAGCAAAAACAAACTCACTTCACCTAAGTTTTTACGGTGGGATTTTTACAGAATCGACCGGCTGGTCTTGCGTGACGCGCTCGCGCCTTACGGCCGGTCTCAATAACGCACTTACCTTTAACAATCTGTTAAATTACCTATCTTTTGTAGCTAAAGCCGCATTTGTGCGTTTCAATAAACTAAAGATAGATAGGAATATCTACCTTTACTTTCGATCTATCTTTGGGAGGGCTTACCGCTACCATAGCTATGTAGATCAATAGAAAAAAAACATAGAGCGTCTCAATAACATTTTGACAGTTAACTTTAGTTTGTTTTCGTTACTGTCAGTCCAAAATTTGCTATCTCCCGAAATCGGGCGATTTACTGCTGGTTTACATATTAATTACAACTTATTTCATAATAAAATGGATTTGTTCAGTGATGAAAGTGATAATGAGATGTATGAGGCCGGTGTATTTGATTCTGCGACACCTACAGAATCAGGTGAACGCAGAGTGTACAGTCGCATTAACTACGAAAGTGAATTTTCTGACTCGGAATTTACATTTAGATTTAGATTAAATAAAACTAGTGTAAATGAATTATTAGTAAAAATGTTACCAAATTTGAGAGTAAAATCCTCCCGGTGAGTAAGTTATTTCTAGTACTATCAAGTAGAACCAACAAAAGTAATGGACCAACTAGTGTAGCTAAACATGAGATATTTTTATTTATTTATGACTACAACTAATTAAACATTTTATTTCAGGAACTATGGTGTATCTCCACTACACCAGTTGTTGCTCACACTTAGATTTTATGCATTGGGCACAATGCTTGTATCTGTTGCGGACTTCGTTGGAGTTTCAAAAGCAACAGCTAGCAGAATTGTGTCTGATGTATCTCGTGCAATAGCTGGACTGTATCCTGAATACGTTAAAGTTTTGGAAAACACCCAGCATGCCTTCCATGCCATTGCAGGATTCCCTAAAGTACTTGGGGCAATTGACTGTACACATATACCCATACAATCACCTAGTGAGTTGGCATTTTTACTGTTAAAATGTTTTTGGTAAAAGTCATGCTTTCATTCCTTTTACAAAGTTAGTACTTACTCAAATCTAAAGTAATAAATAAGAGATTTTTATTTTTAGATTCTAATATAGGAGAAGAGTACAGAAATAGGAAAGGAATATTTTCAATGAATGTCCAAGGAGTCTGTAATGCAGACTTGCTATTTATGAATGTAGTTGCTCGGTGGCCAGGGTCTGCTCATGATGCTACTATATTTAACAATTCCATTATTAAAAGTGAGTATAACCCTAACATTTTCTATTATTTATTAAACTTTTCAAGCATACCTATCTGATAACATCACCTACATAAATTAACATTCTTATAATTATTTTCAGTGCAATGTGAAGATGGGATCATTGAAAATAGATGGCTCATTGGTGACAGTGCATATCCTTGTAATTCATACCTATTGACGCCATTGCTCAACCCGGTATCTCTTGCAGAAATTCGCTACAATGAATCACATATTAAGACCAGAAACACCATAGAAAGGTTGATAGCTATTATCATTGATCACTTGCCTATTTGTTTTCATATGAATATGTATAGGTTGTGTAGGTAACTCAAATATTGTTAATAATTTTATACATTTTTCAGGTGTTTTGGTGTATGGAAAAGACGCTTTCCAGTGCTTTCGTTGAAAATCCGTCTTGCATTACAAACAACACAAGCAGTTATTATTGCCACATCTGTGTTACACAACATTTGCAGGTTGAATAATATAAGTGATGTAGAACCTGAAGTTGAGATACCGCTTGAGCAAGCTGATATTATCCTAGTTGAGGGAGTGGGTCACCAACATCATCATGTTAGACAACACCTAATAGATAATTATTTTAGTTGGTATGTACCTACATCATACAATTTGACGTCAGTCTTATGGTTCTAGAAAATAATCAAGGGTATAAATGTTTTTTTGTTTCAGATTTCTACACAGAATATTTGTGGCTAGATTCAACAAAGGAATATTGTAAAAAAAATATCATTAATTCTGATTATATCTAAATGATAAACAATATTCAAATGTTTAATTTTTATATCCTTAACCTTTAGTTTCTTTTTTATAAAATATAATTAAGAAAAACAAAGAGAATATACTGACACAATATTTTTAATTAAACAACACAATACACAATTACACACCCCTTAACTATACACCATATGACAAAACTTAATTATTAATCAATACATGTAATAAATCAAGACTAACTTAGGTATAAATATTGGGAACTTAAACTATTCATTACAGTTAATTTTCTGTTTCATTAATTTTATTTCTAATTCTAGTTTTACATTCTCTAATTCTATTTTTTTATTTTCTAATTCTATTTTTTTATTTTCTAACACAACTTTTTGTGCCTTAGCTTGAAAGTAAGCTGCCAACCCCAGATCCTTGTCTCTCTGAGCTCTCTGTACTTCTTCAGAGAGCTTCCTCCGTTTATTCACTGTAAAAATAAAAGAGTTTTATTTAATTTAAACAGTATTTGCACAAAATTACTTTACCACTGCTTATACTAATTAATCCAATTTTTACACCTTACAACCATTAACCAGTACTGTAAATAATATTTGTCTCAAAACGGTAACCCATACTACTGAACTATGTGGCTAACATTGTAAATTAATTCTAGCGACTAAAGTTAAAAATATGTAACTTACAGGCACTTTTTGGAGTGTTAAAAATAAAGTTCTTTGGTGTGTAACTACCACCACCACCACCACCATTACCACCACAATCACCACCCAATACCACAACGCTACTGCCCTGAGCTAATTCTGGCAATGGTTGGAAGTCTAAAACTTCTACAATTGCTTCAGAGCTGGCTTCGCTAGCAATAGCTTCATCTGCCCCATCACCACCAAACTCTGCAGTTAAACCATTGCATGTAGCACCTAAAATAGATGCTACTCGGTCCAAAACTTCATCAGGAGGGATGTAAGACTTCCCCCCTCCAGTCTGTAAATTAAAAACAAAGTTTAGAGCAACCACAATAAAATGCATGACTAAATATTATTATATATTCCTTAAATACTGACCTTAAGGTTATTTTGTCTTATTAAAGCACTACGCTTCCTTGCAGACTTCTTTAAATTCTCCCACTTGAGTCGAATTTGCTCAGGACGCCGCATATTTCCCGTAACAGCACTGAACTCCTGTGCAATGGATTTCCAAGCTTCTTCTTTAAGTTTATTGTTTGTTGCGTTCGTCGCTTTGGTTGTTATTACTGGATGTTTATTAATCATGTCGAGAAGAAGAATTATGCTGTCCTTTACAAGCGGCTTAGCCTTAATCTGAAAGTAAATTATAATTTAGGCGCGAATTGGTGGCATGGGAAGCCTTTTGTTTATATCTGTTCCAGATACAAAACTCATTGAGAAATGTTTCGAGCAGGGAGTCTTCCCCCGCATCTTCAAAAAGTCTCTAATAACGCCTGTTCACAAGGGTGGGAATCAAGATGATGTCAAAAATTATAGACCCATCTCAGTACTTTCAGCACTGTCAAAGATCTTGGAAAAACTACTGAACCATAGACTCGTAAGATATTTGGAGCACTCTAAAATACTATCAGACTCACAATTTGGCTTCAGGTCCGGGAAAAGCACCGAAGACGCAGTTATTCAACTTGTTGACTACATTACTGGAAAAGTGGATGCAAAACAGAAATGTCTGGGTGTTTTCCTAGACCTAGCCAAGGCGTTTGACACAGTCTGTATTCCAACCCTTGTAAAGAAGTTAGAACATGCCGGAATCAGGGGGAAAGCTCTCAGCATATTTGCTGACTTTCTTGCAGACCGAACACAAAAAGTAAGGATTGGTGAAGAGGTTAGCAGTGAAGCCAAAATTGACTATGGTGTACCCCAAGGAAGCTGCCTATCCCCGAGTCTCTTCCTGGTCTATGTGAATGACCTGTGCCAGCAGTCTCTTGATAAAGGCAGAATATTTAGTTATGCAGACGACACCGTATTAATATTTCACGCTGAGAGTTGGGAGAAAGTGCAACAAGCGGCGGAGTTGGGCTTACATAAAATAATTCATTGGTTAGGAAGTAACTTACTAACCCTGAATATTTCAAAGACCTCTTATCTGCAATTTACTTTCGCCAATACAAAACCCTTGGAAATAAGTCTCAAAGCACACTCCTGCAATGACTTAAATGGTCACCAATGCCCATGTCTCCCAATCTCGCAAAAAAAGTCAGTAAAATATCTAGGTGTACTTCTGGATGAACGACTAAGCTGGCGTCCACACATTGAATTGACCACTTCCCGTGTTAGGAAACTCATATGGACATTTAAGAAGCTTCGACACGTTGCTAAGTTTAAGCTACTCCGCACGGTGTATATTGCGCTGGCACAGTCAGTCATGGGCTACTGTATCACGGCCTGGGGAGGCGCTTGCAAAACCTTTATGATTCACCTCGAAAGAGCACAAAGATCTTTGTTAAAGGTCATGACCTTTAGACCGTACCGGTTTCCTACGAAGGATCTTTATGAAAACTGTAAAGTACTTACCGTGAGACAGATATACCTACTTCATCTCACAATTAAACAACACCAAGTGACACCGGTAATTCACGCCACCAAAGTGAAGAGAACTATTACTCACACTGATGTATGTAGACCAGAAAGATGTAAAACCGCTTCCGCTAGAAGACAACACTTTTACATGGCTAAGTACATTTACAATAAACTAAACAATACCCTTAGCATTAATCCGTTCACAACTAAAGAAATTAAATTAAAAATCTTCGAATGGCTTCAAACACTAGATTACCACCAGACGGAAGATCTATTACAATACCAGTACTCATAAAACAATCTACACTCCCCCACCTACACACACACACATACACACCCTCACTCCCTTACACACACATACACACCCCCACTCCCGTACACACAAACACACAAAGATTTGGTATACCTACCAAAGAGTATGTGTGCATCTTAAATTTAGTTTGCTTGTTATATTTTAGGTTTTTTTTTCCTTATTTTGTTTTTTTTTGTATTGTTTTATTGCACATGGATAAATACATGAACCACAAATGGGCGAAGACACTGGCTCCTGTAACACAGGTTACTACCTAGCTCAGGAGTCAGGGCTTCAATAAACTATGTAACAACTGTATTATGTCAATAAAAATTATTATTATTATTATTATTATTAGATATAATAAAGTGTTTAAAACAAAATATAATCAATGGGTACGCAGGCAATACTTACATTTTGTTGTTCAGCCATTTTATGAAATCGTTGCACAATACTTTATATAAATACAAATAAGTTATTAATTTCCAAACAAATCACAAGTCGAAACACTTCAAAACAGATGCGAGCGAGCGCGGGAGTACGAAGGTTGACAGCGTCGCGTCGTTTGCTGGCAAATGTCAAAAATGCGTTTTATTGCATCATGTTAGAAAGCATTTCATCATTATTTTAGTATAAAAGTCCACCGTTTTCGTATAAATTATAAAAGCAGGTTTTTTAAAAGTACATTTTTACTGAAGCTACTATCGTTTAAGCAAAAATAATATTTTTCACGAGAAACAAAACGTAACGCATTTTTTGTGAGGGAAAGGACCTATCTGTCTTAGGACTAGTTTAGGGGAAAAAAACAACGTTGAGTTTCTGACTAAGTTTCTGTTTTGCTATTTTATTTAAAACCCCCCCTAAAATAGTAATTTTGACAACTAAAATACTAGCTTTGAAATTATTTAATTTTTTTAAATAGGATTAGTATAAAAAATATTATTAAAATCTCGATTATGATTGTAAATGTATGCTTGGTCAATCCCTAGTATCAGGTGGGATGACACTGACAGCTCACTCCACGCTCACTTCACCTAAGTTTTCACGGTGAGATGGTTACAGAATCGCACTGTAGTAATGACGTGCTATTTTATAAACCAAAAAAATTGTTCGATGATTTGAAAAATACAATTGCACGGGATCTTCATTTTTAGGGTTCCGTATCCAAAGGGTAAAAACGGGACCCTATTACTAAGTCTCCACTGTCCGTCTGTCTGTCTGTTTGTCACCAGGCTGTATCTCATGAACCGTTATAGCTAGACAGTTGAAATTTTTCACATTATTATGATGTATTTCTGTTGCCGCTATAACAATTTAACAAATAGGTACTAAAAACAGAATAAAATAAATATTTAAAAGGGGCTCCCATACAACAAACGTGTTTTTTTTCGGCGTTTTTGCCTTGTGGTACGGAACCCTTCGTGTGCGAGTCCGACTCGCACTTGGCCAGTTTTTTTTCTTCTGAACTTTCAGAAATTCGGATATTACTCGCCAGTAAACATCCCATGACAGCCGTACGCGCACAGTTGAAGGAGAGAAGTCACCCATAATCTTGACATAATAATCTCCAAATTATGTCCATCAGGGAGAATTAGGTAGGTAGGGTGGGCCGGCAACACGTGACAAAGCGAAGGTACACCAGAAGGCCAATTCGCGTAAGTAATTAAAAACTTTTAAAGTGCAGTCGTAATGTTATCTCAGTGACAGCTAATTTCAAAAACTCCGGTGCTATTCTGTAAAAATCTCACCGTGAAAACTTAGGTGAAGTGAGCGTGGAGTGAGCTGTCAATAGTGTCAATTCCTAGCAAAAACAAACTCACTTCACCTAAGTTTTCACGGTGAGATTTTTACAGAATCGACCGGCTTGTCTTACTTTGGGTGCCAGAGTTCATCAAATCACTCTATCCCTTAGTTGTAACGCTGCATAGAGTTTAGATAAGTGTTTTTGTACAACTGAAGTTAGTAAAGAAACTTTTTTTTTAAGAATGTTGGTAAATTAGAGGTATTTTTGACAGATTGAAACTGGGAGTAGAATGTGAACGTTCTTAAAAATACGGGAACTGTCCCTCTGGTATGCCCTTTAATCGGGCGAGACAAGTCCAGCAAATTAATCGGAGTTGCGCAGTGGGTCTCGTTAGGTGCGACGCGAGGGGTGGGGGGAGGACCACCGCTGCGCACGCGGCTCGCGACCACTGTAATATGAACGCAAGGCTTTTGCGCAGGGCCTTTTTTCGTGTGCTTAAAGGAACCTGTGTCAATATTTGGAAAAACTTAGCAACTTCGTAAATCATATTTCTAATTGAGATGACACGTGCTTTTCTGTAAGTGATGAGGCGCTTAGACTTAAGTTTGCAATGTACAAATTATAAATTTACAGTGTAAATACTCTTTATTAGATAAATAAATAAAATGTGTAATTAGGGATAAAATGCAATTCATTGAGCTCAAATACCATTTATTTTAATATTCTTCTACGTGCCTCAAGCACAAGAAGAGCTTAAGCTCTTGAGCTTAAGCTGGCCTAACAAACGAGGGGATATCAGTAGCCCCTCATTTGTTAGACAAGCCTATTAAGTTCGGTAACAATAGAAGAAGTAGTCGTGTCTCATTAGTGACAGTTGAGCTCATAATTATTGCAGTTTTGGGCTTCTGCAGAGCATACACAGCTTGCTGTTGAGTTTGTGTATTATACTACTATTACTTGAATAATAAAAAGGCTCCACTGAGACTTACGGGAGAACACTGGCACTTTAATTTCGCGAAAAAAAAAAAACAGCTGTTCCCTACATTTTGACGAGTTATACGAACATAAATGTAGGGAACAGCTGATTTTTTTTCCCGATTTCAGGTTTGGTCCATAGTAAAAGTTGTTCATAATGATGAGCACAATGACCTCTTAAGAGGTTGTTAATGTTTTACCAATAACCCTGTGTAACACAACAAAAAAAAAATCTTTGCCTATTACTTCAATAAAGGTTCACAAGTTCACAACACCGATAGCCGTAGCAGAGCTTCCAACAAAGAACAAAATAATAAAATTCGCGGTACCGTTTCCCAGCACACTAATAAAGACCCTTACAACTTTTTTAAACTTTATTTCCATCGCGTTGTGCCTCCAAAATTGAGTTGTACGGCGTTCGCGGGCTTTTTTTGTATTTTTTTCGACTTTTTGCAACTCCCCGGCGGTCGTCGGTAATCACTTGTATGTTTATTTATTTATTAACCAACTTCGAAGAAACGCAGTGTGATGATTTTGAAGGTGCTTTAGGAGAATTAAGTTTTCTAGAGAAATGTGTCTAATTCTTTGGTAATGTATAAATAAATATTTTTGCCAACCGTCTACAGCTGACGCACTGCTTACTAACAAATTATTCTCTTCGTGAAAGATGAGACGAATTCAAATAAACTAGCAGACAATCAAAATAAGCTGTAATATTTTTTTTTCAAAAATGAAAATTCTAGGTAATTCCCCCTCCTCCTCAAGTCGTACTCCTTATTACTGAGGGTCGTGATCCTCCCTTGAGAACAACGTTTTCCTAACGATGTTTCGCCATCTCTGTCTGTCTGTCTAGGTAATTAGCTTCTTAATAATAAAATTGGTGCTCAATAACGATGCTTACTCTTATTTATTTAAGCCTTTTATTTCCCAAATCTTTTAAAATTAATTACAATATTATCATAAGATATTCATATCTCATTCCTAAATATAATTTGAATATAATAATAATTTTGTCATGCATATTAACAAATAATTATAAATTATTAAAATAATTATTAAAATATTTTATAAATTGAATACTAAAAAATAAAATAAATAATTTCGTGTTCAATTAGTACCTATTGGGTGCCCATTTAAAGGCGAAGGCCTCCATCTTTCGCCATTCCTCTCTCTCTCTTGGTGCTTGCCCTATTACTACTACCTTTATCAGGAGTGGCCAACCTGGTTACACCCAAGATCTACTGTTCACTGACGACAACCTGTGCGATCTACCAATTACATATTTCTTGAAATCTTAAATGAAACAGCACAGTTCAGTACACAATTTTGTAGTATTTCATTAAGAGGGAAAACATAAAACTGAAAATTATTCTTAGTACCTAACCTACCTATTTATATTAATGTGAGCATTGCGTTTGAGCATCTTTCGCTAGATTAGCAAAATCAGGTTTGTAGTTGGAAATCTTTTTTGCCTTGCCACGATCACGATCGACTTAGCGATCGACCGGTTGGCCACCCCTGACCTATATTAATTAAACCTGATGATCGTTCTCACTCCGCCTGACAGCAGTATTTGTAAAGCAGCACGATGATATTATCCTCACAGGTGGAATCTTCCCGAATCGTTTTGACATTATGGTCATTAATAATTCTGGCAATTTTCCAGGACACATGGCCTATGGCCGACCGTTATTGATTAAAATTCAGACTCTTATGTATCTTTACTAATAATGAAGCAAAGACCTCATAGCTTTGCATAGTAGACCCTTCCTTATGGAAGTAGCTATCACATGTAAAATTAGCTTCTTCTTCTTCGTAGCACTCTTGTCAGAGCGGTCGTGGTCCTCATGTAGTTTCTTGTTTAGGGGCTGATGTGATTCGCCTCACGATTTCTCGCCACCTACTCCGATTACGGGTGTTTTTTGTGCACTCATACAATGGATCACCCACTACGGATTTAATTTGGTCAGTCCATCTCATGGGTGAGCGTCCGCGTGGTCTAGTACCCTCAACTCTACCCTGCACGACAAGGCGCTCAATAGAGTCTCCCTCACGCCTCGAGACATGTCCGAAGTATTTGAGGATCCGCGTTTGGACCATAACAGATAGACGCTTTTTGATGTTGAGTTCTTGGCGTATAGAGGCGCGTATAAAATTAGCTTACGAATCTGTTTATATGCTCTGTTTGGCAATCAAAATGCTACCATACATTGGTAAGCATGACGATTTGTTTTTGTTTATTCTTGATAGTTGGAACCGAGCATTATTAGTCCCGATCCAAGGTCTGCTATAACCATCCATCCATCCTTATAAACTTTCGCATTTATAATATTAAAGTACGAAGTAGGATAGGAAGTAGGAGTAGCTGACCCGGCGAACTTCGTATCGCCTCAAAATCAATAAATTTTTTCCCGCGAATTTTCCCATGTTTTTAAATTATAATAATTATTCTGCTATTCGTGGCGGAAATAAATCTATCAAATCAAATATTTAAAAAAATCGGTGCAGCCGTTCTTGAGTTATAAATGGAGCACCTAATCCGACATTTTTATTTATACAGCCTATAGATTTTTGACGTGGCCTTAGGAATGCAGGATATTAAACTTACAAAACAATTAAAAACCCACAAATAAGTTGAAATTACTCTATCTACAGACCCAAATGAAAGTAAATGACTACATGAGACAGTTCCCTTCAAGAATAACGGCAAAGCTAAATTATATCGAAGCAGATAAAAAAATTACACAGACTTATCACCGTAACAGTACTGCGATGTTGGTGGCATTCAGAGTTTTTTTTTTCTCCCAAACACATGTACTGGTGAGCGGAAAAGGCAGAGAAAAGGATTTAATACTTACCGGAGAAGGCATTCTGAATGCGAGATTTTGCCTAGCCTTTTCCCAACAATGTTGGGGTCGGCTCTCAGTCTAACCGGATGCAGCTGAGTCCCAGTATTTTATTTATGTATTTTATTTTACACCTGTGACTGACCTCCATAACCCAGTTACATACGATACCCCTTGGTGAGACTGGTTATCAGACTTTCGGGCTTCTGATGACCCGTAAAGACTGTCAAAGATCCACGGCAATTTTTTTGTACTGGTAGCACGGTCCCGTGGAATAGTTTTCGACGCTGACGCGATTGAAGTCTGAGCTAGTAAATAAATTAATTTAATTAATTAATTACAGGAAGTCAAAGGATAATATATGTTTGGCAAAACAATACAAACTTATAGTTTACAAAGATGAACGGTTCTGAGATGTGAATCCGTAAACATTTTCGCACTCGCCTGTACATTATCGGCAAGGTAAAAAGTGGCGGGTAGACATGCCCCCTCCCCGCACTAAGGCAATAAATCATATGTGTAGTTAATTATTTTGATTAAAAGAGAGGGCGCAGTGAAATTGTACCGCCCGATATCTGGGCCACATACCTTACTCACAAATATTTTAAGGGCAAGTTGCTTGAGTTGTTTTTTTTTTTTTGTTTTCTCAATGATTCTGAGTGTTTATTTTGGGAATTAGTTCAGCAAAATGCAATATGGTGTGCTAGTTCCTATACCAGCCTTTGCTGTCCCATTGGGTAGTGACCTCGTGATACCTCGTCCAGAATCCAGAGAGGAAACGAGCGATACTTTTTTCAGTAAGCATTAATCAGCCTATAATGTTCCCACTGCTGGGACACGGGCCTTTTCTCAGTGAGAGGGAGTGAGCCACACCACGCGGGCACAGTGCGGGTTGGTGAATATCACATGTCTTCGAATTTTTTGGTTCTAGGAGATGCCGGTTTTCTAACGATGTTTTTCTTTACCATTTTCAGAGCAGTCGTGATGAATTAAATACAAAAAGTTAAGTACCTGCCTGGGTTCAACCTCACGACCTACATACAACTCTTCAGTCGGAGTCGACACCACTGGGCTACCACTGGGCACAGACAACCACTGCTGAACTTTTTCAGTGCGTACCTAATATTAATTCGGGTGTCGTGAGAAAATCCGAATTACCGACAGAAGTCAACAATTAAACAAGTAGGTTTGTTAAGTCAGATATTGAGTTCTTGCCAGGTTTGGACCGGTAACCCATACAAGAGGGTTAGCACCTAAACCACCACGACATGTGGAGCAAGATACAAATGAAGACATTTGATGGGGTCTCCCTCCGGTCCGTCGACATTGGATGCAAGATCGAGCGAGTGAGAATACAAATATACCTTTAGGTACCTCATATCATATTAAACAAGGCCAATTGAAATCATAGGCAGACAGAAATAGGGGCCCCGACGGTACTTAATTGTTGGCGTACTTTATTTTGCGTAAAATATGCTAAACCAACTGAAATATTTGACTAAATTAAAATTGGTAAAAGTAAACGGTTGGTAGTTAAACGTTCACATGCTAAACATTAGGTTTGCGTTAAGTACAATTTTTTGCGAAAAGTTTATTTGCTAAGTAATGATTTGGCAAATGAAATTATGCGGAAAAATGTTTGGGAAGTGATAATTTGGCAATTGCTTTTCGGCAAAACGGCAGTTTCCCGATTTGATGATCAGAGACTACATAATTCTGGACATTTATTACTGCTATTAAACTAGTGAATCGAGGTTTTATTTACGATCGTACAGTTAGATTAGCTAACTGTGACATTAATGATTGTCTTGTTTGTGATAAGACTAGCCCAAACAAAATTAAAGACATGTCTAAATCAAAACTTTGAAAGAATCTCATCACCGTGACTTTTACGAGGGACACACTATGTGAACATAAGGATACAGTCTTGAGTAGGTACATTAGCACGCTAATTGTGTAACACACTATCAATCAGAATCTGAATCATTTTGAAGGATCTTGCTAATCCACTGCTTCATATAGTTCGAAACATTTGTGTGCTCAACCACGTAAATAATGCAATGATGCAATGAATGTTGTTGAACTGTCAAAATTAAATTGCTACTGATAGTGTGTTACGCAATCACCCTGCTGGGTTATCAGGTAGCGTAGTCACCAGCATATGGAAGTAACCTTTGAACACGTAGCTTGAGAACAATGATGACAACCACTTCTCCAAGCTACAGAAAGCAATCCAGTGTCCAAAATCCAGCACCATCATCCTCCATTACACACATAATCTTCAAAAAAAAAAACTTAAAGACATAAAACACGAAAATAGAGTTAGGGAACCACAACAGCAGTACATCGTTAACGGCTGACCCGATTTGCTATCCCGAGGTAGTAGGTGCGGCAGAAATAGAACATCTATACACCTGTATGGGTGCTTTGTTGTCAAAATATGGCGTTTTATAAGTCTTCTTTTAATGTACGTGCAGGATTCTGTATTGACTGCGCCTGTTGTTGTAAAGTCTTTACTTTTTAACAGGCGTCTGAAAATGTAGTTGATGAGCCGATTTGTGTTGTTTTATAGCTAGAATGAGAGATTATGGTTTAATTGTAGGTTGTTGTTGTTGGTAAACTTTTTGCACTTGCCAGCGGGGTGACACACTATCAGTAGCAGTGGCTAACATTTTGACAGTTCAACAACATTCAATGCGTTGTTTACGTTGTTGAGCAGACAAATTTTGCGAACATGTGAAGCAATAGATTAGTAATATTCTTCAAAATTGTTCAGATTGAGATTGATAGTGTGTTCCGCAATTAGGATGCTGGTTTATTATCGCAGTCTTCAGCATCTTTGACAGTAGCTATGTATAGTTACACTTGCACTGTTTTTTTTTAAACTACAAGTGATCATCATTTCGTGGCATCTTCGTAGTATTTTTATCTATGGGTAGGATTATGGCTTCACCACAGATAAATATTGGAGAACGCTTAACGTTCTAACTTCTCAAAGACAGAGTCAAAACCAAAAACAACATTAGAAACTGATGCATAGATTCGATTTTATTATCTTGAAACTGTATAAGTAACAATGATACTTCGCGTGTTCTAGGCACTTGGCAGATACCGGCCATTCATAAACGCTTCCAGGAAACTTTCCCATAGAACTTAAAATATCAGTACAGAATGTAGACGCCACGCTTAGATCAGCACACTAACCTGGCAATAGGCTGACTAATATAACATGTCTCAAAAATCTAGGACACCATCTAAATTTAAAGCTAACGATCAAAGGGTATTACGCGGATGCGGAAGACTATTGCTTAGAGATATTTTATAGAGTCGACAACGTAACGGGCCATTAGTGTTTTGGGGTTCAGTTTGTGGGATAAAGAGTATTTCTTTTTTTGTAGCATACCTACTGATTACTGTACGACATACTGGACAAATCATATTTTTTGTTAGTTTTTGAAATGGTCTATTAGATAAGTAGGTAGGTACTGAAAATGGATAGTGTTGATTGTGGCGTTGATGTGAAACGAAAGGAAAATAATGAAGCGGTAGCTAAAAAAATTAAATGACATTTTAATTTAAAACCTTATTAAAAACAAGCTTTTATTGAACTCAAAAGTACTAAATAACACTTACGTTATCATAGAACTTTAATATTTTTTTAAAAGCTTTATGCTTACCTATCTCACAGACCTCATACATAGCTTTCCATCAGGTGTGGTCGAGGTCGAGAGTTAGCCCATAGACCAATATTTTTTTAGTGTAAAAAGGACATTCACGCCTCAAACTAGGTAAAATTTTGTGTTTTGTTTTTAGTATTTTGTGATTCTGTCTGTGACTATTATTTACATCAGAACCCAGTTCTGATTACCTCCTTATTACTAATTAATTAACCAATGTAAATGAATTATTTTTATCTTCAGAACCGTTTATTGGGATCGCGCACACGCTTGCCCCGTTTCCGATATCGATCCTATTTGTTATTACCTACCTTTGTAAATATTATGATAGCGGGAGAAGCTCTATAATAATGGACTCTGCGGATTTGGTAAACTAATTTTTATCTTCATTTTTATTGTTTAGCTGACCGCGTTTTATGAAGGTAGGTAGGTATATAGGTACATTACTTATGGAGATAAATGGGTACAAAGGCGTCATTGACCTAGCTCTAGCCCCTTTATTCATAAACGTTGCTTAATTCAATACTTAATCCTAAATCAATACTCAGTATCTTTATTGGTTTACCATAATGTGTACCTACTTTTATGAGGTAAGTGTGGTAACTATATAATTTAGATAATTACGGACCCTGTAGGGCACAGCAAAAGGGTAGGAGATGAAGCCCTGTTTTAGGAGATATTAAATACCTATTATTTTTTGTTAGGTATATTATTTATTACTATTTACCATTTTTTCATTTTAGGGTTCCGTACCCAAAGGGTAAGAATGGAACCCTATTACTAAGACTTCGCTGTCCGTCCGTCCGTCTGTCTGTCACCAGGCTGTATCTCAAGAACCGCGGTAGCTAGACAGTTGAAATTTTCACAAATTATGTATTTCTGTTGCCGCTATAACAACAAATACTAAAAACAAAATAAAATAAATATTTAAGGGGGGCTCCCATACAACAAACGCGATTTTTTGCCCTTTTTTGCTCGATATCTGTCACCAGGCTGTATCTCAAGAACCGCGGTAGCTAGACAGTTAAAATTTTCACAAATTATGTAACAACAAATACTAAAAACAAAATAAAATAAATATTTAAGGGGGGCTCCCATACAACAAACGTGTTTTTTTCTGCGTTTTTGCCTTATGGTACGGAACCCTTCTTGTGCGAGTCCGACTCGCACTTGGCCAGTTTTTGACGTTTGAACGTCACTTAACTTTACTTAATCATCGTTTATAAATAAACCCCTAGATGTCTAGCAAGTAGCATGAGTCCATGACCAAGGGCTGATTTTTCCATCGCCAGTTATCTTTTATTCGAGGAATAAAATTGACGTTTGATATTTTTGTATAAAGAACTGTCAAAATTTCAAAAATATCCCTTGAATAAAGGTATCAAATGATTGCAAAATCACACATCGGAGCAGATAAAAAAAAAAAAAAAAAAGTTATCTGATAACTTTAATTATATACCTAAATAAGATAACCAAATAGACCACAAATCAACGGTAAGAGGTTCGATTGAAGGCAATTTTAATATTGAAATAAGTTTCTTGTAAACGCGGCCGCCCTTCGTGAGTAAATATTTTCGGAGTTTTTGTATATCTACAAACTTAAATAATAATTAGGTACCTATGCTTTTGATAAAATTAATAGCAAGAAATCACAGCAGCTGGTATTTTTAACCGACGAATAAAAGGAGGAGGTTCTCAAGTCGACGCGTACCTATACCTACCTATATATATTTTTTTATGTATGATCACGCGTAACTTTTTACAGAGTAGACCGATTTTGATAATTCATTTTTATTACGTACCTTAGTATGTGTAGGTATACATTAAAAAAAAAAACTCTCATCATCTTCCTGAATTTTGTTACTTGGGGTCGGCATGGCGCAACACGTTTTTTCATCCATTCATTCCTATTAACGTTCACTCCTTTTTCTTACATTATCATCCCTCATAAAATAAGCCATTCATCTTTTCTTTGGCCTTTCTCTCCAACCCTCCATCAATATTTAATTTAGATTAAATATTTAATGGTAAGTCTAAATTTTATATTTAGATTAAATATTTAATGGTAGCGGCCGCGACTTACAAGTTGTAAGGTGCTAGGTTCGAACCTAGACACTGCACTTTACTTTGTGTAAATTATTTCATTACCACTGCTCTGAGTGCTCTCAAAACGGTGAAGAAAAACATCGTGAGGAAACCGGCATTTCCTAGAACCAAAAATGTCATGTGACATCTACCAACCCGCACTGGGCCTCCGTCTCACAGAGAGGAGGCCTGTGTCCCAGCATTGGGTAATTAAAGGCTGAGTAACCTAACGTTTTATATTCATCACTCTTTTACTTACAGGCTTTTAAAAACAAACACTTTAATGGCATTTCAACTGTTGTACTCATTTAAACTACTTATATTTTTTACTATTATCAAAGGATCTTCAATAGAAAATCATTGTGCTTTGAGAGTCTGGTGAATTAACCCCAATAAAATAATTTAGGTAGTCAAATATGGCTGGGTGTTCTGTTCACGAGCTATGAAAAATTTTTATAATAAAAAGTAATTTAAAAAAATTAAACCGACTTCAAAAAGAAATCAACTCAAAATTATAAAATAACTTTAATTTCGGAAGTCGGTGGCAAAAAACTAAAATACAGATCCCAAGACACCGACTTCCGAAATTAAAGTTATTTCATAATTTTGAGTTGATTTCTTTTTGAAGTCGGTTTAATTTTTTTAAATTACTTTTTATTTAAATTACTTTTTATTTCGTAATTTTTAGTTTTTGCACTAGTATTTGACCAAGGTTTTGAGATGTTTTCCCTTTGACACTACACCCGTAGCTCATAACAATAAGCCAGGCCGTCACACTTACACGTATTAGTCCATATCTTGAAAATTACTGAATCGATCTTGATGAAACTTGCACTGTTCCCTAAGTTGAAAAAAGTGTAAGCCAATAAAAAAAAAATGGTCACGATCCGATTAATAGTTCCGGAGATATGCGTGGACAAACATACATACATACATACATACATACATACATACATACATACATACATACGTCTATGAAATTTTGTATATTTGTTTGGAAGCCCTAATAGATCATCATATGTGAATATAATGCAATTCCAATAATATTACATACATACGTATCGAATTGATAACCTCCTTTTTTTTGAAGTCAGTAAAAAAAAAATCGCATCGTTAATACTTTTTCAAATAAATGAGTTTGACGCGGCAACATTTCCTTCTTGTCAGCTGTCATTTGTCAATTCTGTGCTTGTCTGTCAGTGTCAGTCAGACATTTGTTTGTCAGTGGTTGTCAGAATGTCAGTTTAGCACCATGGCGGCCACACTGCTGTCAAACAAGCAATTGAGCAAATTAATTCGACATCACGTTAATTTCGCAAAATCTCTACCTTATTTCACATCAAATATTGTAAACAAACCATCGCTCAACTTACTATGTCAACAATGTGCAGCCGCGAGCCATTACAGGGTAATATTTTGCGTCTAACTATTCATTTACATTTGGTTACAATTCTCGCTGTTTTAAAAGGTTTTGTTTATAGAAATGGTGTTAATTGGACTCTACTTTCATTGCAGCATTACTCTTCGTCAAGCCCGAGCCCTTCTGGAAGTTCAGACGCGGCGAAAAATGTGTTGGCAGCTGTGTTGGCAAACAAACCAAAAACGGGAAAAATTCCTGTTGGTAAGCAAAATAAAACTATTTCATTATTATGATGAAGCAATTGAAACAAATAAAATTCTATTTGAGTATTTTTTTACATGTTGAAGTTTAAGGAAGTGAGACAGTTACATAATATTATTTGTAATGACCTCGTATGGAGTGCTAATATAATCACTAGACACCAAGTAAGCACACATGAATGATAAGCGTAAAAATAAACGTATTTTTACTACCAATATTACAATAGGTACTGATAGTGAAACAATCAAGTAATTATTCATTTATTTAGGCATTATTTACACAATATTATAACAATACAGTTATTCAAGAATACCTTACACTACCTATAGTTAGCTTCAACAAGGATAATACTTGATTTTATTATAGGTTAATCCCATGTTAAAAAAATCTTGAAGAATTATATTTTTAAATAATGTGTAGACAGCAATGGGTGTACTTGCTTGTTGTTTAGTCTGGGTCAAATAAATCAATTTTCTTTTCTCTTTTAAACTAATTTGCATTTGATGGGTTGTCACTATGGTATGTTGTATAGCATGTTATGGGGTGGCCTATGTCTAGCAGTGGATGTCTTTCATGGTATCTGTGCCAGACAAAAAAGGTGTTGGGGAACATAGACAATGTATTCCATGGAGTGTCTCCATGAGGATTTCTGAGCATGGAGATCATTGCAATATTTTGTCATACATATTGTACATATAAATGTCAGAAATGTTTTAAATTAAGTTGTACTCTTTAGAAGTAGTTAATCCAAAACTTAGTTGCATACAAATTATGTATTATCTAAACACCTGTACCTTCTAATAACGCAGTAATTGTATGTACATTTAGCATAACTTGTATGTACTGAAGTAGATACTTCCCTTGTGATGTTTTCTCTAATTTATGCATACTACATTATTATTGTGTTCTTGTTGTGAATGTATACTTATTAACAATTCATGTAAGCACATGCACTAAGCAACAGTCTTTAGTTTTCTGCTGTCAATTAAATTGTGCAACAAATCCTGCTATGCTACATTTTATACTTCGTAGTATGTAGAACTTGCACAAACATTTTTGATTTCAGCTTTTCAAAACATGTTGCAACCTGCTACTTTTATTTTTGTGTATTTTTTGTTACTAATACTTGGTTGGAACGCAGCTCTTTGTTTATTCCCTTTACGTCCTTTTCATCCTGCATGTGTCCTGCCCGCTTGTGTCCCACCCCTTTACGTAACTCTACGTATATCCTTAAAAACATCCTGATTATATTCTCCCCTCCTTAGGTATCCAAAAAAGAGACTGCTTTCACCCAGGTGCCTCTGTTTTGTCTCGTGAAGATATAAACTTGGCGGATGCGAAGCCGGTGTCTGGGATGGATATGATCCGCGGGATGCTGGAATATGTGTGGCCTAAGGTAAGATTTTGTACCTGTTTGATATATGACAGATGGAGCAGCTGTTAAAATAAGTTAGGCCTTGAATATTAATTCAGTACCTACTTAATTGATATTAATTTATGAAAAAAAGTTTGCATTTACAAAAAAAATCTTTTATACTTAATAATTATGTTCATCATGATGAGGTTGTTTTCACTTTAGTTGATTTACACATTTTACTTACAACATAGTTTGAAATAATCACTAAAAATTAAATTAGTCTGGTTGAATCTTGTTCCAAATGCAATGTCATTTCATATCATAGGATTCATTATCAATGTCTAAGGTGGTTGAATGAAGTTGTTTTGAGTATGTATAGTTAACCAAATTCATTATTTTTTTCTTATCTTATATTTAGTACAGACAATTAGCCATGAATATTAAATTAAGTTTTGCTTATCTACCTCAATATTGACCATTATTTTAGGACAACTCGATGATCAGAAACCGCGTGATGCTATCCCTCTCTCTACTATTTGGCGCTAAAATGGTGAACGTGACGGTGCCGTTCCTGTTCAAGTACGCAGTAGACGAGATCAATGAGGCGACGGTCACACCTGCAGGAGACGCCTTGCTCGGCATGGCGACCGTGCCGCAGGCGCTGGGAACTACCGCGTTCTCCTTACTGCTTGGATGTGAGTATAGCTTATTGTGCCCATTTGAGTACACATTATATGAGGTCTGCCCCGTTCGTCTCGTCTTTGCAAGCGCGACTGCTGAGCGTGGGGGTTCGATTCCCGGGTCGGACAAAGTGTTATTGGGTTTTCCATTAGGAATTTCTTAGTAACAGTCCAGAGTTTGGAAGTTGGCGGTGTAATACCCCCGTGCCTCGGAAAGCACGTAAAGCCGTTGGTCCTGCGCCTGATCTCTCCCCGGTCGTGTCGGATTGCCGTCCCATCGGACTATGAGAGTAAAGGAACAGAGAGTGCACCTGTGTTTGCGCACATACTGGTGCACTATAATATCTCCTGCGTACCTGGCTCATCTCCATTGAGATTGGCCACCGTGACCGAAAACGGTCGGGGAGGCTATTATTATTATATGAGGTCGGTGGCTGTATCAACAGCGGCTGTCGGCGACTGTGCCTCAAGCACTTGGAACTACCGTGTTCTCCTTACTGCTTGGATGTGGGTATGACTTATTGTGCCCATTTGAGTACGTCTTGGGCGAGGGCAACACGGCAGCGGTGAGGCATTGCTTTGCGGCTTGGATAAAAGTGTTCCCATTCGAGTACGCATTATATTTCTCGCACTTGATTTTCAACTCTATTTGTTGAGCTGAGTGTTGAGAATTAAACAGACCGCATCCACGAGCGTTAAAAAAGCGCACTGTTAGATAGATTCTCAAAATTTGACGTGCAAAAAATGTCCCGTTAAACAAAGCATCTGTGCTAGGGTGGGCCCAGTGTCACATTTTTAATATCAACTGAGTGCCATT
Organism: Oligia fasciuncula; assembly: GCA_963082905.1. Classification (NCBI taxonomy): domain Eukaryota; kingdom Metazoa; phylum Arthropoda; class Insecta; order Lepidoptera; family Noctuidae; genus Oligia; species Oligia fasciuncula. Next base: position 1,785,884 of record OY720392.1, on the reverse strand, counting down.
CTGTCGTATTGACATCATGACAATACTGAGTCGTTAATGTAGTAAAGCACAATCTATTGTGCATGGAGCAAACAAAAATAGATCTTAAGGTGATGAACATCTTTTTACTGTGACTATATTATATGAAATCAGCAATATCTGTGAATCCACCTAAGATACTTGACCAAATTCCTTGGATATGAGCATTTGTGATAGTGTCCTACCCTTATTCAGCGCTTTGCAAGCTTACAGATTATTTCCAGGCGATCCTCAAACAGGAAATATTGCCTAAAAGCCAAAAATTTGCTTTTAATCAATGTAACATACTTGAGAAATTGCTAAGTAAACTTTTCTCATTGCAGACGGCGTAGCTCGCGCCACAGCAGCTTGTTTCAACGAGCTCCGGAACGCGGTGTTCGCCAAGGTAGCGCAACACTCCATCAGGAAGTTGGCCTGCAATGTGTTCATGCACCTGCACAATCTGGACTTGAGCTTCCATCTCGGGAGACAGACTGGCGCTTTGTCGAAAGTAAGTTACATACACTAGCGACCCGCCCCTGCTTCGCACGGTTTCACAAACCATCGTCGCACGTCTTGACAAAACGTGATTTCTTATACAGGGTTATTGGTAAAACATTAACAACTTCTTAAGAGGTCATTGTACTCATCATTATGAACAACTTTGACTATGGGACCAAACCTGAAATCGCGAAATCAGCTGTTCCCTACATTTTGACGAGTTATACGAACATAGTAGTTTGTAATTTATGGTAAATTTTGCATGCCCAAGTGACGGCAGAGCTTGGAGAACATTATCAAAACATGTATAACATCTATAGGTACCCCTACCCATGTTGGCAAAAAATAAATGATTTGATTTGACATTTATTCAAATTAGGCTGAGAATCAGCACTTTTCGAACGACAAAATTACATAAGACAGTCCCCCACTTCCTATTGCTTTCGCTGGGAACAAGAAGTGAACTAACAACAAACTCCCCAGCAGCGGTCAGTGCGCTGTCCCTCCACAAGTCAGGAGTAAGGTAGGCACTGGTCTTGGTAATAGCTGCATAAGTGGCCTTCGCGAAGTTTCCAAGGGTGCCAGTGGAGCCACGAGCTGAAGTGTAGCAGTCCTGGACACCAGCCATCTGAAGAAGCTTCTTGTACTTTTCGATAAGCTTGCAGGGAACAATTAGTTTTTAACTGCATACGTTTCTGATAAAAATAAAACCACTTAAACTCGATATCTGTAGGTATCTGGTTTGCGTTTATCGATCGACTTACAAAAAACGAACAAAGAGCGTTGACCGTTATACAAATTTTCATATTCTTTCTCTTTATCCATCACTTTCTATCAGGCGTGAACAACAAGAGCAGCGTGGTAATCGCTTTCATTTTAACAGTTCAGCAACATATATATCATATGTCTTGTGCTATCTAGCATAAAATTCAGAAAAATACATGATATTCCTCAAGACATATTATGTCTTGAGGTACTACTGTAGTACTTACCCCTTCCCCCTCGGATCTCTGAGCAGTTCAGACGTCTGTTAAGTGACCATATTTCATTTTATTTATTAATATTTAATAAAAAATACAGCAAAAATAAAGTGCTAAATACCAGGAGTGCATCAACCTACAAGAATACAAATACTCCAGCGCAGTCCTCGTACGCGTCAACGTCTCTGCGTGTGCGTGAGTGCCGCCTTCTTCTTACTATTAATTGTTGACCCCGCCTACGTTCGTGCACTCATTAACGAAATACGGAAAGTCATTAATAAAGTTTACTTTATCCTTTCCGTGTGTGCAACTAATTGTAAGCCCTGAGTGCGATAGACATATACACGAGAAAAGGACACGCGGAGGTCTAGTTATTCTGGACGGAAAGCAGTATTCTACCAATCTGTCGATAGCGACCAGCGTCAGCTGAGCCCCGCCTAATATCCACCACCAAACATATTTGGACTTGCTTTCTTCGTGATTGCCTGGTACTTGCAGGTACGAGAAGCTTATTGTTTGAAGATATAGAGGTCACTGCTGAGCCCCCGAAGCTGCGCCTTCCGACCGCCTACGCAAATTACGATTACTACGGTACGCTCACGCGCGCATCTGGTCAGGAAAGCGCCCAGGAACTAATATGTCGGTACCACGCACCCCACCGCGCCCTATGCCCCAACTAAACACGCCAAATGATACAATTCACTACAACTCGGATTCGGCGCTAAACATTTCGCACGTCACCGACTCAGTTGATAATTATTTTAACGTAACTAAACGCCAGAAGCGCACTTTTGATGAGGTTAATGAACAACCTTCCGAAATAAAAAATATGTTGTCGCAAATCTTATCTCAACAGGAAAGTAAGTTTGAATTACTAAACAACTCTCTCTCCAGTATTATAACCCAAAACCAGGATATCAAGCAATCGGTAGAGGCTTTAACAGGAAAGCATGAGGAACTGCTTTTAAGAATTAACTATCTGGAGCAAGAAAATGTCGAATATAAGAAGAAAGTAGCATCTTTAGAAAAAAGGTTAGACTACGTGGAAAAGAGTGCTCGCTCGTCAGCAATAGAAATACGAAACTTGCCTAGACTTGAGCAAGAATCTAAGGAAGATCTTATACAACACTTAAAACAAATTGTTTTAACATTGGATCCAGAGACTCCCATCCAGCAATCCGAGATAAAGGACATATTTCGTTCCAAAGCAGAAGCTGTTATTGTGGACTTCTCTTCAATACTTAGGAAAGAATCACTGGTGGCTAAACTCAAGTCTTTTAATAAATCTAGACGTGAAAGTAAGGAACCTCAGCTAAACACGGAGCATATTAAACTACACGGAGAACCGCGTCAAATATACATATCGGACTATTTAACGAGTAAAACTAAACATCTTTTCTACCTAGCTCGTGAAAGCGTAAAAGCTAAAAAGCTCGTAGCGGCTTGGACCTCATATGGAAAGATCTATATTAAAAAAGAAGAGGGATCGACCCCAACTCGTATTGAAGAAGAATCTGAACTAATTAAGTTTACGATGTGACTACATTTAGTTACACTTTTTTGTTTTTATGTTTACACTTTCTTAGCATGCATTTGTTTACAATATTTTTTTACTAGTTTTTACCTATTTTTGTTTTATATTTTATATTATTTTAGGAAAGTTTGTTCAACGGGCAGAGTAACCCAAGTAACACCTATAACACACAACATTCATTACACAAAACCACATTATTCGTTTCTTATGCGAGAAATATCCCTTGAAATGAGTTCTCAACTGCGTTGTCTGTTCCTAGCGGTATGTCAAACATCAGAAATGTTGGCTACAGTCCCTCCAGATTTAGGTTTTGTTTTAATTAAAATTCAGTCACGTTCCAAACGTGGCTGCGTTAGCATTAAACAAACTATTGACGCCTAATGCAAGATTTTGAAACTATAAGCCTGGATCTGGATTCCATAAAAGTAGCTAAAACTATCGCCTGTGACATAGACAACGCAATAAATCATATTCGTATCACCAATCGTACTATTAATATCCTGTCTCAGAACATTCGTAGCATTACCTGTAACATGTCAAACTTCTCCACCCTTCTGCAACGTTCTAAGATACCCTGGGACATTCTGGTGTTATCTGAATGCTGGCTTTCTTCTGCTAAATTTATCCCCACTCTCGACAACTATAACTACTCTTCGACCTCCACGCACAATACCCAAAACGAAGGAGTCGTTATATATTATAATAAAAACCTTCATGTAACTTGTGAAGAACCTAATATTGTTGACGCCAATTGTCTTTTATTAAAACTAGGTCTAGAAACCTGCATTATAGGAATATATCGCCCACCCAGTCAAACGAACACCACAGCATTTATTGAATCAATCGATGCACTTCTTACTAAACTCCAATCGTTTAAAAACATTATCTTCTGTGGTGATATCAATATTAATATTGTTCCGAACAGTCCTGATAAACGGGCTTTTGATTATCTTAACATGTTAGCCAGCCATGGTATGCTACCGGGTCACACGTTGCCTACTCATGGACGCACATCCCTTGACCATATGATGCTTAAATCCAATAAAATGGACGTAACATGTTTCGTCTTTGAAACGTCTATCACTGACCACGAGAGTGTTGCTGTTAGCTGTAAACCAAAATCACGCTTAAACTATTTGAATAAAATTTCGGGTTCCGTAGACTTTGCTCAACTTGATACCATGATGCAAAACACTAACTTCCAACCTGTTATAGAATGTCAGGATGTAAATGTAGCTACCGATCTATTAGTATCGCAATTATCAACAGCCATTAAACACAACACTTCTACAATTAAAACAGCCAAAAGGCAGTTGATCTCTAAACCATGGATTACTAAAGGTTTAATTCGTTGTATTAGGAATCGGGACAATCTTTATAAAAAGTCTAAGCGTAACCCTGAGAATGATGATATTAAAACTATTTATAGACGCTACAGAAACTTCTGCAACAGTATCTTGAAAAAAGCAAAACGAACGTACGAAAAACAGGAGATCGAAAATGCCAAGGGCAATAAAAAACAGCTATGGAATGTTATTAAGAGTATTAGTGGCTCTAACAGGAGATCTGACTACTCATCCTCTCTTCTGTCTTCTGCCGATCCTAATGGGGACATTAATCGCATTAATAGCTTTTTTGTGAATATTGGTGCTAATCTTGCTGAAAAAATTTCCCGAAATGCAATTGTTTCTGGTCGAGATCACGACTGTACCGCATCCATCCCTTCAAATTCGCTCGTATTTCTGCCAACCGACGAGAACGAGATTCACCTTCTAATTAATAATTTAAAAGAAAATTGTGCGGTAGGAGTTGATCTGATAAGCAGTAAAATGATTAAGAGATACGCAAATCTCCTCACGCCTCCTGTTACACATATATGTAACCTAGCCATCTCATCGGGGATCTTTCCTAAGTCATTTAAAACAGCACTCATTAAACCGATATATAAAGCCGGGAAAAAAGATTGTGTAAATAATTACCGCCCCATTTCCATTCTACCAGCGCTTTCCAAGGTCTTGGAACGCTTGTTAACTCGGCGTCTCACAAATTTTCTTGAGACTAACCAACTGCTATCTCCCGCACAATTTGGCTTTCGAGCCGGTAGAAGTACTGATGATGCAGTCCACGAACTGCTACACTCTACTGTTACCAATCTTGATGCGGGTAAAAAGTGCATTACAGTGTTCCTTGACCTTGCAAAGGCATTTGACACAGTGTCTGTTCCGCACCTTTTAAACAAACTAAATCGTCTCGGCGTAAGGGGAATTCCGTTTAAATTGTTGGAGGATTACCTTACCGGCAGAACACAACGGGTTAAAGTAAATAATAGTCTGAGTGACACGCTACCTATTAATTATGGTGTTCCTCAGGGAAGCATAGTAGGCCCCACTACCTTTCTTGTGTACATCAATGAGCTCTGCCAACTCTCTCTCCGTAACGGTAAAATTATTTCTTTTGCTGATGACACCGCCTTATTTTTCACTGGTGATAGTTGGGATGAGGTTTTTAACGCTGCACAATCGGGTTTAAACATTGTTTGTAATTGGCTCCAGAATAACGTTTTGACTCTTAATGTTTCTAAAACTAAATATATAACATTCGCGCACAGAAGTAACCTCTTGCCACCGCCCTCTTTCAACATTACAGCTCACACATGTGGTTCTGCCAATTCAGCCTCAGATTGTCAATGCCCTTCCCTTGAAAGAGCTGACAATATCAAATATCTTGGTATAAACATTGATCAACATTTGACATTTAAAATACATATAGATCTCCTAGTGACTAGACTTAGAAAATTAATATATATATTTAAAAATCTCAAGCATGTGGCTGACCGTAGGACTATCATTATGGTTTACTATGCTTTGTGCCACTCGCAAATTGAATACTGCATCACATCTTGGGGTGGTGCAGCAAAAACCCACCTATTGGTACTAGAACGAGCACAGCGTGCTATTCTTAAGGTTAGTGCCGGCCTACCCTACGATTTCCCAACTGTAGAGCTTTATAAAAAGTGGGATGTCCTGACGGTCAGACAAACTTTCATATTGCGCACGGTTCTTAAACAACACTCCCAGCTACCGTATGACCCAAAGCTACCCGTTGGTAGTCGCCGCAAAGATAGAATATGTCCTACCTCTCGATTGCATTCAGCCCTTTTCCACAAATTCTTCTGCTTTCTCGGACAACACTTATACAACAAAATAAATAAATCACTAAATATCTATCCTGAAACAAAATCTAGTTGCAATAAAGCCTTAAAAAATTACCTTAAATCGCTTGATTACCAAAAAACTGAAGATTTATTAATAGTACCCAAATAGGGTCAAGGCCTTAATTACCCTTCATAGCTGTTACCCACCCACATCTCGCAACACAGTCACACAAAACTGAACACTCGCCAATCACATCTACACCCTCACTCACAATCATTTACAATTCGCATAGTCATGCATACACCTCATACGCCCACACACATATCTTTCTAATATATACACTTGGATATTTCTGCTTATTTCTGCTCTTTGTACTATTTTTAATCTAGTAGATGTTTTTGTTCTTTGAACTTTTTTGATTTACCTGTTATTGTAATCTCCTGGTCATTTCTACAAAAATCTTACCGAGGTGAGGGTCCTGGTGACCTGTAACACAGGTTTTATTCCTAAAACCTACTTCAGGCACCAGTCTCTCACAAAGGTGGGAAAAGTTTTCCAGTTTTAAGTTTGCTCTATTTTTAAGACCACTTATTGTGAAGAGAGAATAAATGATATATTATTATTATTATTACTTACTGTAGTCGATCTTATGCCTTTATTGTTGCTAAAACTTGCGTTTTTTGCGTTTAGATCCTGTAAGTCCTTAAAAATAATATATAATTGTAAGCTAGTATTACTACACTATTGTATTAGGTAAGCCTGTGATGATAGTGTATGTGTTTTAAAATAAATAAAAAAAAAAAAACATTCATTGCGTTATAGTTGTTGAACAGACAAATTTTTCGAACATTTGTAGCAATGGATTAGCAATATCCTTCAAAATGATTCAGATTGTGATTGATAGTGTGTTACGCAATTAGGGTACTGGCCCCATTTAGCAATAAAAAAAAATAAAAAAGAAGAAAAAAAATCTGCTTTAGTTTTTCTATAAAAAGTTGTTGAGCAAAATTGGCGTCCGCTAACAGCAATTATCGCTTTTTGAAGCATAATTGCTAATCTATTGCTCCATATGTTCGAAAAATGTGTTTGCTCAACAACGTAATTAACGCAATGAATGTTGTCCGACTGTCAAAATGAAACCCATTGCTACTGATAGTGTGCCAGTAGACCAACGAGTGTTTATACTAAATTGCTTTTTTTTCACAGACAATAGACCGCGGCTCCCGCGCTATAAACTTCGTGCTGTCAGCGATGGTGTTCAACATCGTGCCCACGATCTTCGAGTTAACGCTTGTCTCCTCCATACTGGGACTCAAAGGAGGATTGGCTTTTACTGGTAAGTTGTGGAGACTGTTGCCCAGCGGTCACCGCATGCGGCTGACGTGACGTCACCCAATCCCATTTCAGCTGGGCAGCCCTTTTGCCTCGATTGGGTTAAACTTATTTTGTTTCTTACATTCTATTGCCAAATGTCTTGAGAGTTGGCTCTCAGAGGTGCTAAGAAAGGTTTATTGTTAAATAAAATATTTTTTCAGGTCTAGCATGGGCTTGCGTGGGAGTGTACGCGGTGTTCACGCTGGCTATCACACAATGGCGGACCAAGTTCCGCGTGTTCATGAACAAGGCGGAGAACGAGGCGGGCAACAAGGCCATCGACTCGCTCATCAACTATGAAACTGTTAAGGTTTGTATAGTTTTTTATTTAACCCGAAGCCGGCATGTCCCAGAACCAAAAATGCGGTCATGTGACAACCAACAACCCGGGCAACCCTTGCCCCGCGTGCTGGATTACGTCCCTCGTTTCGTCCTTCTCCCGCTTAAAGACAGGATTCTTGTTCTCAGCAGTGGGACGGAAACGTTATAGGCCGATTATACATTTACTCAATTACGTCAAAGCTCAGAAGAAAGAAGAGACAGATTTTCTTGGTATGTTTAATTTAAACACATCACATGCATACAAATAAATAAGTTCTTGCAAACGTATTTTGTCAAAAGAGACAAAATATCAAGTGAGACAAAAAAAAAAAAAATATGATTACCAGGTTTGATTATGTCCGAGACTCTCGAGAAGTAAAAATAATATTTTTATGAAATAATGAATACTATCTGTCTATATAATATTATCCTTTTAGCTCCTTCCAAATCCAGTGATATTCCAACTTTTACATCATCATCTGCCTAGCCTTTTCGCAACTATGTTGGGGTCGGATTCCAGTCTAAGCAGATGCAGCTGAATACCAGTATTTTACATGGAGCGACTGCCTATCTGACCTCCACAACCCAGTTACTGGGTAATATGATACCCCTTGGTAAGACTGGTTGTCAGACTTCTGACTCGGGCTTCTGACTACCCGTAACGACTGTCAAAGATTCACGAATGACAGCCAGGACCAAAGGCTTAACGTGCTTTCCAAAGCACAGAGAGGTCACGGTATGTAGAGATGGTCACCCATCCACAGACCAACCACAAGATATTCCAACTTTTACAACTCATTTAAAATATATTGAGTTCAATTTTCAGTTTAAATTTTTTTATTCTGTTTATTTTTTTGTTGTGTCTGTGTGAATATTGTGTACCTTACCCTGTCAAGTTCCGCGCGTATCCCATGTAATACGATAAAATAGAAAATCAATTGTGTCTCATTAGCGGAGCTTGAGAGGTCATCCTGGGTCAAATAAACTTATGTTCTGTCTTTTCGTATTTCATTTAAGTTTGGCTTGGTATGGGCATGTGATGAGAAGGGATGAAACGCATGTGACTAAAAGAGTGATGAATATACATGTTGATGGATGGAGAGGGAGAGGAAGGCCGAAGAAAAGATGGATGGATTGTGTGAGGAATGATATGAAAGAGAAGGGAGTGAATGATAGCGTGACGGTTGACAGGGGAGAATGGAAGAAGAAAACGGGTTGCGCCGACCACAAGTAACATGGGATAAGGGCAGAAAGATGATGATTTAAGTAATATTAATACTCATTACCCATAATGTTTCCAGTATTTCAACAATGAGAAGTACGAGCTAGAGAAGTACGACATGAGCCTAAAGAAGTACGAGGAGGCCTCACTGATGACCGCGTCGAGTCTGGCCGTGCTCAACTTCGGACAACACGCCATCTTCAGCGGAGGACTCAGCATTATCATGATCATGGCTGCTAATCAGATCGCTAAAGGTAACCTATTATGCTGACGAAAAGTTATTGAAAACGTAGACGCCCAGGCCTTTGGTTTTTTTCACTTTTCGTTGGTTTTTAGGGTTCCGTACCTAAAGGGTAAAAACGGGACCCTATTACTAAGACTCCACTGTCCGTCTGTCCGTCTGTCACTAGGCTGTATTTCATGAACCGTGATAGCTAGATAGTTGAAATTTTCACAGATGATGTATTTCTGTTGCCGCTATAACAACAAATACTAAAAACAGAATAAAATAAATATTTAAGGGGGTACAATAATATTTAATAGTTTTGCATTTATCTTTCACTCGAAGTGAAAAAAAAAATGGAAGAAAAATTTATTAGTGAACCGATTCCACGATCGCGATGTGGGATTTTTTGGCCTTTTGTGGAATATCGCTGTTTCGTATGAACATGCAATGAAACAGAAATTAATCTATTTTTTTTTTTTTGTGAAAACACGTTTTGAGTCAGCTTTTCTTTCTTTCCAGGACACATGACAGTAGGTGACCTGGTGATGGTGAACGGGCTCCTCTTCCAACTGTCCATCCCGCTGGGCTTCCTCGGCTCCGTGTACCGGGAGGTGCGACAGGCGCTCATCGATATGCAGACCATGTTCACGCTTATGACTGTACAGTCCCGGATAAAGGTATGAGCAAATAAAATATAAAGATATTTAAGGCGAAAGCGCCAGGGCAGCCTGCGAAATTCAATTTTTTTTACGTTTTTTGCAATTTGCTCGTCAGTATTAAGTTGTACGTTGATTAAAATATGATTCGCAGCCGTAACAAATATGTATTTACAGAATTATAATCATTAAAGTCATCAACACAACTCTCTAAGACCAAGTAATCCCCAAGAATGGCGCTTTCGCCTTAAGGTTGTTTTTTCAACGCTAGATGGGCTCGTGGATAAATGATAACAGTCGTACGGATCGATCGAAGGTTAAGCTTCGCTCATCGCGGTCAGTTCGTGGATAGGTGACCATAGGTTTAAAGATATTTTATTTCACATAAGAACTTCACAGTTCACTTAAAATTATAAACAAAGTGCTTACATCTAAATAATATTGTAATATTTGTCTCTGGGGCTTTGGCGACGTTACAAAATAATCCATACTATCCATACTAACATTATAAATGCGAAAGTGTGTCTGTCTGTCTGTCACCTCTTCACGCTTCAACCGCTGAACCGATTTAGATGAAATTTGGTATAGAGATAGCTTGAGTCCCGGGAAAGGACATAGCATTTTTTTATTGCGATATTCCCACGGGATCGACACTTATGCGGGTGAAACCGTGGGGCGCTGCTAGTTAAAAATACGTAAATTACAGTCACATCTTCCCCTGTACAGTCAAAACAAACCAAAATGGACGAAATACCTACTACGCTAGACCCCTAAACATCTGCGACTGTGCGATCTACATTAATGTGACCACAGTTTTCCTTCACAATCAGCGTAACTAATTAAATAAATAACAATGTTTTATACTTATTTTTACTTATTTTATTATTATTAAAAGCCTGTGATGTCCCTCTCTAGGGCAAAGGCCGGGTACTCTCTTTCCACTTCTCTCTGCTGAGGACCAGTTGTTGAAGGAGTCCAGCTCATCTCGCCATCTCGGTCAGGGTCTGCCGTGATGTCGCTTGCCACTAAGAGGCACCCATAATCAGCCCATAACGTTCCCACTGCTGGGACACAGGCCTCCTCTCAATGAGAGGGAGTCGGCCGTAATCCACCACGCGGGCCCAGTGCGGGTTGGTGGATGGAAGAGGCACCCATTGGGTCGTAAATTGGCCCATTGGTCGTCTGACATTCGGCAGATGTGTGCAGCCCAATTCGATTTTAGCGTGGCAACTGTCCAAGTGACATCAGATACTTACATAATAGTAAAAATTCAGTGCATGTATTCTGATTTTAACATAATATTCTATTTGAAGTGTTAGGTGAGTGGTGTGGATTGATTCCGGTACATGTTGTATATAGCTTTATTGTATAAGCATACTTATTTTCTGTTCTCCCATTTCTAGGAGAAACCGAAAGCACCCCCCCTCATATGCGACGCGAAGACGGCGACCATCGAATTCCAAGACGTGAGCTTCAAGTACATTAACGGGAAGCCGATCTTCAACAACCTGACCTTCAGTATACCGGCGGGGAAGAAGATCGGGATTGTTGGCGGTTCGGGGAGTGGGTAAGACTTAACACAGCGCTGGTTTGCGATCAAACACTGGTTATTTCATAGACTACATGTTACTTTTATTTTAATACTAGCTGACCCGGCAAACGTTGTTTTGCCATATAAATTATTTATAGCTGCCCGGCGCTACTTCGTTCGCGTGTTGTCCTACCCCTTACCCTACCCTACTCCTACACTACTCGTACCCTACTCCAACCCTACTCCTACACTACTGTGTAGGAGTAGTCCTACACTACTCGTACCCTACTCGTACCCTACTCCTACACTACTGTGTAGGAGTAGTCCTACACTACTTGTACCCTACTCGTATCCTACTCGTACCCTACTCCTACACTACTGTGTAGGAGTACTCCTACACTACTCGTACCCTACTCGTACCCTACTCCTACCCTACTCCTACACTACTGTGTAGGAGTAGTCCTACACTACTCGTACCCTACTCGTACACTACTGTGTAGGAGTAGTCCTACACTACTCGTACCCTACTCCTACACTACTGTGTAGGAGTAGTCCTACACTACTCGTACCCTACTCCTACACTAATCCTACCCTACTCCTATCCTACTCCTATATTACTCCTACCCTACTCCTATCCTACTCCTATATTACTCCTACCCTACTCCTACTATTTCTACCCTACTCCTACACTACTCGTACCCTTCTGCTACCCTACTACTAACCTACTCCTACCGTACTCCTACCCTACTCTTAACCTACTCCTACACTACTCCTACCCTAAGTAAAAAACAAAGTATCCTATGTCCGTCTCCTGGTTCTAAGCTACCCCCCCAATTTTCAGCCACATCGGTTCAGCCGTTCTTGAGTTAAGAATAGTGTAACTAACACGACTTTCTTTTATATAAATATAGAAGATACATAGTTTTGCAACAGCAACATTAAACCTAAACTTAAACATAGAAAATCAAGATCTCTTTTCTTCCACTTCGCTTTAGGTTCGTACCGCGCGATTATGGTCGCTCCGACTTGCAGCGGCTTGTTTGGTTTTACTCAGTTATTGCATATGTATAATCAGCCTGTAATGTTCCCACTGCTGGACACAGGCCTCACAGGCCAGGCCAGGCCTCTCTCTGAGATGGAGTAACCCACAACATGGGGAGTACATATATAAACTCGCGCTCCCCAGGGAGGTAGTAACTACAGAACGTCACCTGCTACGATTCTTATATACTCCATACGACAATATCACGTACTAGATATGATGATATAGATAACACCAATAACTTGTAAATGGCCTTCAATTTCAACACTGTTTATGTTATAAAGTTAGCTGTACGTTTACCGAATAGAGTAAAATTAAATACTTAAATAAACTGATTTTCGTTCACAGTAAGTCCACAATGGTGCGCCTCCTATTCCGTTTCTTCGAGCCCCAGTCCGGCACCATCAAGGTGGCCGGACAGAACATTAAGGACGTAGACCTCAACAGCTTGAGGAAAGCTATTGCTATTGTGCCACAGGTTAGCTTTTTTCATTTCATTCAATCATTTAGGTTAGCTTTTTTCATTTCATTTGAGGGGCCCGTGGCTAAATAATAACAGCCGCACAGGTCGATCGATCAGGTTAAGCTACGCTTGCCGCGGTTGGTCTGTGGATGGGTGACCATCGTTACATACCGACCCCCCGGGCCTCGGGAAGCACGTAAAGCCGTTAGTTCCGGCTGTCATTCGTGAATCTTTGAAAGTCGATACGGGTAGTCAGAAGCCCGAAAGTCTGACAACCAGTCTTACCAAGGGGTGTCGTATTACCCAGTAACTGGGTTGTGGAGGTCAAATAGGCAGTCGCTCCATGTAAAATACTAGTATTCAGCTGCATCCGGTTAGACTGGAACATAGTTGGGAAAAGGCTAGGCAGATGATGATGAGCTGAAATACGTCCACTGCTGGACACAGCCATCCCCAAACACCGCCATTTCGACCGGTTCTGTGCTTCCTGCATCCTGGCCAGGTTACAGGATAGAATACTCTTTATTACGTACAGTCACGTGCAGTATAGTATACACAGTGATGATGAGGACACAGTGGTTGTGCTGATTAAAAGTCCGACTTTAGTTTGGGTGTATATGACGTCGATCGAGTTGCCTGCGGGCTGGGTGCGGCAGAGGTTTATAAATATTGCAAAATGATCCTCCGTAGTGACTGACGGTCGATTTTTCATTCATCAACCATTTGTATGATCGATGATATTTTTACGAAATTGGTGATCAATATCTTGTACCTGTAAACTTATAATTTATATAGCATGGATGGTGTTAATTAAGTATTTGTATTTTTTTTTATCTGTATCTTTTCAGGACTGCGTGCTGTTCCACGACACGATCTTCCACAACCTGCACTACGGCGACCTCAGCAAGGCGCACGAGAAGGTATACGATGCCAGCAAGATGGCCGAGCTGCACGACTCTGTGCATACGTGGCCCAAGGTATATAGATTGTGACACGGTATTCTTTATTTATTTATAAAGCTGATCGCGACGATAGGTTGTCGTGGAGAAAAATTAAAGAGATAGTAGACTGTATAGCATGTAAATATAATGAGGTATGAAAAGGTATGAAATTAAGACGGAACGGTCGGTATAAAACGTAAACAAGGAAATTAATGGACGTTAATAAACGCGCGCGCGTGCCGCAGTTGCTGTGTGTCGCGGGTGCGTGCGGTGAGAGGAGCTCTTAACAAAAGGCTTACCAACGAAATACGTACATAGCATTAACCCACAGGCTTTGACATTATAGATCTTGCAAGTATCTAAATTATAGGAAAGCACCTTAGAGAATATATCACTGGAGAAGGCACAAGCGCTCAAGTCTCTCATTTTCGGCGGAGGGCGCGGTAGCTACTCTCGCCCGCATTGAAGTCCGTGCCAACGATTTTTTTTTCGATATCTTTATTCATTGCGGATTTTATTTGAATCCATGAAATAAAACAGCTGATGAATTAAATAGTTGAATTTAAATAAAAAGAAAACTTAGCTTTTAATTGTAGCTATATTTTATTTATCTTAAAATTTGACTAAAAGGAACAAAATTGTGGTTGTGGTAATTTTGATTTATAACAATCAAAATTACAATTTTGGTTTCAAACATGACCGACAAAAACTGTCAACCGACCTATTGAATGTCGTCGTAGACTGAATGTAATTCATTCGTTGTCCGCAGGGCTATGACACGCAAGTGGGCGAGCGCGGCCTGAAGCTGTCGGGCGGCGAGAAGCAACGCGTGGCCATCGCCCGCGCCATCCTCAAGGACGCGCCCATCATCATCTTCGACGAGGCCACCTCCAGCCTCGACTCCATCACCGAACATGTACGTATAGCGTCACAACCGTGGTACTGCTCGCTGGCAGCACCCTGCAGAGGTGTGGGAAACAGAGTGGAGAGTTCCCAGTGGCGTGCATTAGTTTTCAGAATAGGTAGGCAGGCACTAGGCCGGGTCTAGTCTAGGCAGACGCGGTCACTAATCAGAAACATAAAACAAAAGAATCTATTAACAAAAAAAAAGTTTTACAGACGCCATCTTGGATTTTCATTTTGACCTCGCTATTGGCTTCAGCACCCTTAAAAACCATGAAAACGACACCCATGACAATTTTTTTTTAAATTTCGCAGCCGCCATTTTGGATTTTCATCTTGACTTTATTATTGGCTCTAGCACCCTCGAAAATCATGAAAACGACCCACGATGAACGAACCCATGATGAAAAATTAAAATAATATTACTGCCGCCATTTTGTATTTTTTAATTTTGACCTCACTATCGGCTTTAGCGCCCTTAAAAACCATAAAAACGACACCCATGATGAAAAAAATACAGCCGCCATCTTGGATTTTCATTTTGACACTACTATTGATTTAAACGCCCTTAAAACCATAAAAACGACACCCATGATGAAAAATTAAAAAAAATATTACTGCCGCCATTTTGGATTTTCATTTTGACCTCACTATCGGCTTTAGCGCCCTTGAAAACCATAAAAACGACACCCATGATGAAAAAAATACAGCCGCCATCTTGGATTTTTATTTTGACACTACTATTGATTTAAACGCCCTTAAAACCATAAAAACGACACCCGTGATGAAAAAAAAAATTCAGCTGCCATCTTGGATTTTCATTTTATACGATGGAGAGAAATTTAAAGTAATAAAAATAAAATAAAATAAGTAATAAAATCGGGGATTTTATTGAGTAATTTTACAATTATTGTAAAATATTTAAAAAAAAAACAATTCTCAATTGAGGGCGATTGTGTACACAGGGGTCACAGCAGCGAACAAGAATTTTAAAAATGCTACAATTTTTTTCCGTCGATAAAATTAAGCTTAGTTTCCCTCATTTCGATATGTGCACATTATGAAGACTCACACTGTATGAGCGCAACGGTCACTAATGAGACAATTACTTTTTTATTGTTACTGATTTTTAAGAGATTTCTTGACATAGAAGCGTACATTTGGTTATCTAACGATCTTTATGAAGTAGCGGTCACGTCCCCCCCCCAGGCGATCCTGCAGGCGCTGAAGGCGGCGACGGTGGGCCGCACCTCCATCTGCATCGCGCACCGCCTGGCCACGGTGGCGGACGCGGACGAGATCCTCGTGCTGCAGCGCGGCGCCGTCAGCGAGCGCGGCTCGCACGCGCAGCTCGTGGCCGACCCCGCCTCGCTGTACGCCAAGCTGTGGGACAAGCAGAAGGAGTCGCCGCGCGCGCTCGATGCCAAGACATGATCGTTACCTTATCGTTCATATTCAATTCAAATACAGACGTATTTAAAAGATATTGCGACTTTGATAAACCATGATACTGTTAGTTTCATCTATGTTCATCTTTTTTTTAACGCAAACACCAAAAAATGTAAAATCTAAAATAATAAAAATGTTAATTGGATACTGCTAACGTCCATATTGGTAGAATATAATGATTAACTTCTAATTATTTAAAAATCAATACAAAATTAATGTTGTGTGATGTCCTAAGACAGTGATGCTTTTGTAGATGATGTTTTCTTTTGTATTATTACCATGTTTAGTTATAACGTATTACACGGGTATTACTGGCGTTTCGAATTCCAGGAGCCTAAGTCTGCTATTTTTATAAATTCGTCATACCAACACGATCCCATTGTCATTTTACTAAAAGTTCGTAATCTGCTAAATTCATAATGGTCGATCATTGATCGGTCCAATGACACAGAACATATACGATACTCGTAACAAATTTAAAGCAATGACTGCACAATGACGTTCCAATGGTAGACTTTGATCACTGATCAAAGGAACTGTCAAAAGTTTAGCAGATAATAATAAGACCATAATAATTTTATTTTATTTGTGTAACATAGGTAGTGAATACAATTCTTAAATTAACAGACAGTAATTCATTTGTCATGCTGGAGTGTCAGTGGTTGACCATTGAAAAGTCATAATGACGCCATTATATTAGTATATTACCAAACTTTTATGAAATCAATGATAGACCATTCTGACACTATTGTAATAGCAGACTTGAGGCCCTGGACTCACGCGTATTACGCGCGTAAAACGCGGTACATCTTATCTACTACTATTATAATGTCTTATTGCCTATTATTATTTATTAAGGCCTACGACACACTGGTAGGTAATTGAAGGTGTTCATTGTAATGTAAGCTGTTGTGTACGTGTTTAGCTGTTGTGTTGTAGGCCTTAAGTTTGACAGCTATTTCGGTATGTGTACCTGGTGGCTTAAGCCTAGAAAATTAAAAATTCCTGATTAATACAATTTTGGCCTTACGTTCATAATGTTGAGTATAATTTTTGACATTTTGATCTTAATCTGTCAAATAGGTACATAAACTTAGGGACTACTCTCACTTATACAGCTCTGTTCAGCTTATTTCCATAACACACAGACACAGAGCTGAATAAGTATGTGTAGTCCCTAGAACTAGTAATTGCAAGAAGCATAATTACCTTCACTTTATAAATCGGCTAAAGTAGAGGTAAATATGCAGTAATTTGCTACATTTGACAGTAAAAGTTAATAGATAACAGAGTAGTTGTCAATCCATCGAAGCGACGTCCTACCTCGTCGTTCACTAACGTTGACAATGTGTTGACTCAAGTCGATTGGTTACCCATTATGGCTGCTAAGCATCCAATACGACATCAAGGCTCCTTTCTCAGGTAATGTGGCACAAGACTATAATGAATAAATGTTGAGAATTGTGAAATGTTTATGTAAATAATAAAGTTGATACAATGTACAGTAAGTCACTTGTTAAATAAGTATATTATTTTGGTTACATATAACGTGTTTTATTTTATTAAAATGAAAACCCTGTTCGGCTCTGCTGGGCGCCACTAATTGTTTGTAAGCGCTATCATGAAGCGTTATCAATATCACACTTAAACCACAGCTTCCTTAGCCTTCCAGTAAACACCATGGAAAATTATTATCGTATCAACTCAATATTTAAATAATTACTAGCTTATAGTGCGCAAGTCTCCCGGTATGTACAAACATACACCATTTTTATACACCATGATTCGCGACATGGTGTCACTGACCCTGGCAGGGCCACTGGGATATTAATTTTGAGAACACAAAAAATTTGTTGAAATTTGTCGGTCACTGGATCAAAAGATATATGGGTTTATAGGTGGCCGATCTGGAGATAGTCTCCCCAGCAGGGCCACATTTATATCTCAAAAACTAGGGCACCTAGCAAAGATCTGTTTTCTCCCATATTTTGTCGCCAATTAGTCGGAATCAGTCGCCAAGTCACAGATTTAATCGGGTCTTAGTTTAGGAGATATAATGAGTTCAATTAGTAAGGTATCCAAGAGCTAGATCGAAGAGTTCACGAAAAAACTTCGATCTAGCTCTTGGACTATACAACAAATTCTGATATTTGGCGACAAATTTCGACAAATTTTTGGTGTTATCAAAATTAAAATCCCTGATGGTGGCCCTGCCAGAGTCAGTGACACCGCGACATGACGAATTCGTTTCCACCTTATTTGACACACATACGAGTCATCGACATAAATCTGCAATAGATAATAGAGATCCCATGTCGCAACGTGCCAGTATTATTACGAATTTCGAATCTATCGATTGACATGTTATCGGTTGCCATAGCGACCAGCGTAACAACATCCAGCTGTCTATGGGATTATTTTCAACAATAAATATCTGCTCATTTTTCGAGCGTCCCTATTTTGTATAAAAATGGTATTTTGAATGTGAAACAAAGGATGTCAGTGCTGAGTTTGATCCCCGAAGATAAGCGTAAAGAATATAGGTAGGTTTTGAACATCCTTTGTTTTTTTATCATTCAGCGTTCGTGAAAATATCACTGGTTTGTGGTGAAGACTGACCATTAGAAGTTAACATTCAGGACGTAAAGAAGGGCGGGAATCGGAGGTCGGTAAGTAGGTATGTGAAGTTTATTATTGTGTACCTAGTTAAATAAAAAGTGCCCATGCTGCATTATACCTAGATACCTACTCTGGAAATAGCAAGGCTCGTTTTTAGGTTCAGGACAGTGACAATAGTGATGGCTTTGTCATGTATATAGGAGAGGACGATGGAAGAATTCTGCAGGTAAAAGGAGGTACCTACCTACGTCCTATTGTGATTTCCATATTGACTGACTGTTTGCTAAGCGTGCTGATAAAGGGCATAACTCCTACGCGACTGTTGAATGTCGTAGTTATGATGGTACGAAGGATATAGGGCCCAGTGTAATGCTGTAGGCAGACCTATCATTAGCCTATTTTCATCTTGTATTTTTTTTTAGTTTGTTGTTGTGAGTTAGTGCTTGGCCAGACTGGCAGCGCGGGCGCGGGACGGTCGCGGCGCGGCGAACTCAAATATGAATTTTCTTTGAGTGTCCATAGTGGACACGCGGGCGCGGTGAGAGCCGTAGGCTGCTCGGCGCGGGCAACTCATGCCATAGCTCGTTCATACAAGAGGCCTCAGCGGGAGCGCGGCGCGGGCGCGGGAGGCCCGCGCGGGGACCAGGGTTCTCAAGTTAGAGCTTTTTTCTAGTAAAAATAAGTCTTGTTCATCCATATTATATTTTGACAAACACGACACGACAACATGCTGAACGCAGCCGCGGTCCAGTGCGGACAGGCAGCCCGCGCGCGTAACTGCACCCGCGCCCGTGCCCCAGTCTGGCCAAACGATTCTGATAATGTTAGCCAAAATGGTTGCTAGAGGTAAGAAATTCGGTGTATTACCTAATTCATTACCAGGGTACAACGTACCTTAGTAGGTGTCATCTTGTAATTTCTGACTACCGCCATGGATAAAAATTATGAGTTTATGTATTTATTTACCTATGTACCTATGTACAGACGCCAGCACATCAAACTACTACAATCTGTCAATTTCTTTAAAAGATTTTCAACTTTATCTCTAAAGCTTAGGGTTCAAAGTTGATTGGGAAAATTTGACAGTTTCGGGTAACTTGATGTGTGGCGTCTGTACATAAATCTAACACCACAATTCTATAGTAGGTACCTAGGGTTTTTGTCAGGAATTTCTCAGCCTGGAGCCTGGATCTGTGCCCGTTTGATGGCAATAGGTTCGTTCAGGAGAAATGAGGTTGTACACTTCTGGCTAACCCTTCAGGAAAAACACGCGTGATGTTATGATAATATGTTATGTTCTATGGAAATAATCGTAGTGATATCTATAAATAAATCAGATACGTAGGTACCTAGGTAAACCTGACTATGATAGCATGGTCCGTAAAATTGCTTCGTTGTGTATTTACGGCTATGATCTTAATTGAAGATGGGGTTTCATCGTGAATCGTTACTGCATAATTAAAGGGTCACCGAAACGATCAATTGCAATGATAATTTTAAGGAAAACACCGTAAGGAAACCGGTATGTTCTAGAACAAAAAATTCGAAGACTATGTGACATCTACCAACCCGCACTGGGCCCGCGTGGTGTATTATGGCCCACTCCGTTTCGAAGGCCCAGCAGTGGGAACGTGATACGTTGATTATGTTATTGTATCTCGTATTTCGTAAATTGATCATCTACCAAATGCAATTGAAGCGATGTAATATAAACACAAAACATTGATCATTGCAATTGACAATTACTTATACACCTACAATAAATTTATCGTTTCGAGGACCCTTACGACTTTCGGTAGCAGGTAGGGGTTTTACTTTTACTGTGCAAATCATTGCTCTCACAAGGTGACCCATTATGTTGAGCGAGGCAAAGACCCTTCTTTACCTCGCTCAAATTCGCTTCTGGGGCAAATGGTTCGGTAAATAAACATTTTATACACGTTGTAAAGGAGTCCGGCATAGGTACCTACTTATGTCTTGTAATAGATATTGACATATCTGTATCTGTGGTGTTGACTATTATTATTTTTTAGGGTTCCGTACCCTAAAAAAACGGGACCCTATTACTTACTCCACTGTCCGTCTGTCTGTATGTCTGGCACCAGGCTGTATCTCATGAACCATGATAGCTAGACGGTTGAAATTTTCACAGATGATGTATTTCTGTTGCCGCTTTATCAACAAATAATAAAAATAAAATAAAGTAAAAATTTAAAGGGTATTTAAAAGAAACGTTTTCTTCGGCGTTTTATGCCTTGTGGTACGGAACCCTAAGTGTGCGAGTCCTACTCGCACTTGGCCGGTTTTTTTAACAAAGCTCGATGGAATTATAGGTTAAAGAAAGTCGGTATAGGTAGGTACCCCTACCCAAGTACGAAAGCAGTTTACGCAGAATTGCACGTCATAGGCAATTGTTGTATTTTTATCGAAGGTATCCTTGAATATCGATGCCTTTTCATGTTAATCGGTTCAGTAAGGCCGACTCTACACTCAAAGCCTTGCTATGGTTTGAGGCACCCACTTGTGGGTTTCGTAGTCGTCTGCCAATAGTTTATTTATTTATTAATCACAAAATCCACAGCTCTATGAAATTTAATCATAAAATATATAATACCTACCTAAGCTAGTCTTTTACAATTTAATAGCTAAACAATACATGCAGCAGAAATAAAAATACTTACAGAATGAAGTGAAATGCTAGTGTTATGTGTACAGTGTGAGTGAGTGTACATGAGGAGTTGCGAATGGGTGTGTGAGTATGTGATAGTGGTATGTGGTGATTGTCTGTATAGGTACCTACCTTATTTATTGCTCAATTCGTCACATCATCATTTGTCTAGCCTTTTCCCAACTATATTGGGGTCGGCTCCCAGTCTAACCGGATGCCGTCACATACTGATGCTATTAATTGTTTCCTGAATATAACTTTTTTGGTATTCAAGATGAGAGAGAGAGAGAATCTTTTGTTAAAATTACTCAACTATTAATTACCTACTCAATTATTAATTTATTATTTTGTTTTCTTTTTTTTGGCCGCCGTCTCGCTTCTGACTCGCTTTTTGTGTCATGATTACTTTATTTTATTGAAGGTATTATAAAGTGTATTACTTGCTATAGCGAAGTGTCATGGTTTCGTTCTGCAGTTCGTGAATCAGTCCTCAGTTCTACCTTAGCAGTGTCTTACATAACATAGTGTGATTCCGTTTTGAACATAATTAAAAGGTTTATTGCAAGAAAACAAAGGGGTATGTAGGAACTACTAGCGACTGGCATCACACAGTAGCCGTCTTCAACACCTAGCACTAGAGGTACCTGTGCTCCACCTAGTAAACCCTGGGGGAGGCAATGAGGTTTTCCCCCAATATCTTCGGTGCACACGGCAGCAGATGGAAACTACAGCTGCCGTAAGAGTTCGATAACTTCTACACACAGGTTCAAATTGAATTAGCTAGGGAAACTCCACATAGGTATGTGATTGGTATCGACATCCAATGACTATGAAAAAAAAATAGGTTTTTAAACTCATAAAACCAATAACGGCCCCCTATTTTTTTTTTATGGTGGGGAATCATCAAATGATGAGTGTCAGAATCTTACTGACTAAAACCCAACCGTGTTCCTTCCTTAGCTCTTTATGTTCCGGGCCAGCGGTAACCCTTTCGGACGAGTTAGTCAGCTGTAGTTATTTGAAAATAAGAGTTACGAATTTTTTTCTTGTCATCATTAGATATCGATCATAACTGCGCAGTTTCGCTTGCTAATTTAATATGATCCTTGACCTTCAATATGATAATGTAACCAGAATATTCACAGGTCCGACAATATCGGGAAGATCACGTGACTCTCCGCTTCGTTTAGGGTATTCTTACACTCGTTAGAATATAAAACTTTCTCAATTCCAGAAAAGAATCATTAGAGAGCGTATACAGTAGTAACTCTCGGTTGAACCTCTTGACAAAGCGCAAGCGCCTGAACCCGCTGACAATGGACACGTCCACCACATCGCTGAACAAGAGAGGAGATCAGTACGTGACGCAGCGCGTGCTGTCGGCCAAGACACACAGGGTGAAGCAGCTGCAGAACCAGCTGTCTGATGCGCATTATCATTTGCAGGTAAGTTTTTCATAACACTGTCGGGAATTCGGGATACAGCTAGGACTCCTTTCTGTGAGAGGGACTGGGCGGTAATCCACCACGCGGGCCGTGCGGCTTGGTGGATGTCGCATGTCTTCAAAGTTTTGGTTCTAGGACATGCCGGTTTCCTCACGATGTTTTCCTTCACCGTTTGTAAAGCGCCTGTCTGGGTTCGAACCTATAAGCTTCAACTCGTAAGTCGCGGCCGGTACCAATGGGCCACCACTGCTCCTGTAAGTTTTTGATTAATTCTAACAATTATGGAATCGATAGGTGTAGGTAGGTACAGACGCCAGCACAATAAGCTACTACAATCTGTCAAATTTCTTTAATTAAAGATTTTAAACTTTATCGCTACAGCATAAGGTTCAAAGTTGATTGGGAAAATTTGACAGTTTCGGGTAGCTTGATGTGCTGGCGTCTGTACTTAACTATAAGTCTGGTTTTCACAAAAAAAAAAAAAAAAATCAGATAAATACGTTGAAGAAATGGAAATAATTTTTCAAACTGTAATAAAACTGGTGATCAATTTATAATTTGATATTTTCAATCTTATAATGCACTTTCCAGGAGTTAAGTAATGAGAACAAAATGTTACGTGCCATGCAGAAGAAACAAGAAATAGCATTGCAAAGGTAAGAACTGATTTCCTGTAGGTAAGTCGATAACTCCTAGCTTAGGTAGGTATAGGTGGATCGACGACCTTACAAAGGTGGCTGGGACAGACAGTATGCTGAAAGCGGAGGATAGCCCCTCCCCTGCCCCTCCTGCTCCTCTACTACCCTGTCCTCCTCTCCTCGAAATTGTGATATGTCCGTCTAGTATGTCCTAAAAGTGGTCACAACACTCTCTGTTGATTAGTAAAAAGGCTTCGGGGAGGCCTATTCATTTATTCAACCAGAACGACGTTAAACCATTTATACTGATGAGATATATGTTAGTGACATGACACATAACATAGTGCCTATGGTTGACACGTAGTGATTAATAATTGAATTATTAGTAACCCTTTCACTCGCTGTTCTCACGACTCGCGTACCTACATAAACAGAGTTACTTACATTAAATTAGCTACGGAAACTGCGGACGTCATTTAATTTAATGATGATGTTTTAGTTTCTCTAGCTAATTTAATTTGATCCTGTAGATGTCTATGTCCAGAAGTAGATGTCTTTCGGAGGTTGTCTTCATAAAATCTGCGATGAAGATTTTAATGAAAACAGAAATCATAACCAGATACGAGAACTCGAACGCAGAACTGCCTCAAGTTCTGAGCTCGCACAGCGAAGAGATGAGGATACAGCAGTCAAAGTTCAAGCAACTGAAGTTGCAGTACAAAGAGGCGACGATGAAGTTGAAGGAACGAGACATGCAGCTGCAGCAGCTGAGGGACGAACACCAACATCTGTTGGAGCTTAGCAAGGATAGGTAACGTCACAATCAAATTAATTTATTACCATGTAACGGGGTGAATAGAAATGCAGCACCCTACTTGCGTAACGCACTATCAATCTCAATCATTTTGAAGGGCAATTGGCAATTTCTTTTCGACAAAACAAGGGAGACCCTTGTTTTGTCGAAAAGAAATTGCCAAATTATCACTTCCCAAACAATTTTCCGCATAATTTCATTTGCCAAATCATTACCTAACAAATAAACTTTTCACAAAAAATTGTAACGCAAACCTAATGTTTGGCAAGTGCACGTTTAAACAATATCTTGCTTACCAAATAGAACTTTTACCAATTTTTAATTTAGTCAAATATTTCAGTTGGTATTTATATAGATAATATATTTTAAGCAAAATAAAATAAGCCAAATATTTATTTCTGTCTGCCTATGATTTCAATTAGCCCTGTTTAATATGATATGAGGTAAAGGTATTTGTATTCTCATTCGCTCGCTCTGGCATCCAATGTCGACGGAGTCCCGCTTCGCGGGGCTCCTATTTCTGTGAAAAGGGAAACCTAACAAAACCGAACCTCGGGGTGCCCTTCGCTCGCTCTTGTATCCTACGTCGCCTATCGGCCGACCGCAACCATACAATGTAATTAAAATAGTAAGTAAAACCATGTAATTCCCAAAAAAATATATTTTTGTCTATATTTTTTTTTATAACAAATCATTTTCCTAAAGACCAAATGCCTAGAAATGACATTATTCTTGATAATATTCTGCCAAGTAAAAATTTGACCAAATGAAAATGGGCGTACCTACTAAAATCATTCCAAACATTGCATTGGTATAAAAAAAAGGTTGCAAAATTTTGTTTGGCTAGTGAAATTTTGGCAAAGTCTTTTCGGCAAAACGGCAGGATCCCCATTTTTAAGAACATTACTAATCCATTGCTTCAATGTTCGAAAAATTTGTCAGCTCAAAAACGTAAATAACGCAATGAATGTTGTTATACTGTCAAAATGTAAGTCATTGCTACTGATAACGTGTTACGCAATTATTCTGCTTTGAAATGGAATTTAACGTTGATATAATTTGTCGCCAAAAAGAACTCTACCTAATGTGTTTACTGTATTATAATTATTCATGAATAAGTGTCCTTGTTGGGAAAAATCGTCCTGCAGGGTAATTGCGTAACACATTATCAGTAGCAATGGGTTTAATTTTGACAGTTCAACAACATTCATTGCGTTATTTGCGTTGTTGAGCAGACACATTTTTCGAACATATGGAGCAATGGATTAGAAATATGCTTCAAAATGATTCAAATTGAGAATAATAGTGTGTTACGCAATTGGGGTGCTGATTCACCTCTGCATCCCTATTCATCTTGTTTTACGGTAGTCAGAAACACGAAAGAATCACGAACGAAGGAATAGTATCTATGTCTTTATAAATAGGATTATATTACTCGAAAGTGATACCCATAGTTACCGCGAAAGGTAAGTTAGTGAAGGGTGACGTATTTATTTTTGAAATATTGCGACTGATACCCAGCGCCTTGACCTTTGCAAAGCATTGAAATAAAAATTGTAAGGCCAACAATATAATGTCGAGCCTTTATAATCGATAGCGACATTAGTAGCTACTGGAACTCTGAACTCTTCGTTCATGAAAATGTCAACATTTTATTTTTTATTTTATACAAGAAATATATTATCCTATGACACTCGCCAATACCGTAGTTTCCCATTAGTGGCAGAATTTTCGAAATCGGATCAGTAACTTTGAAGATTACCGCCTACATACAAAATTACTACTTTTTATAATATTATACTAGCTTCCGCCCGCGGCTTCACCCGCGAGGTATGTCGATAAAAACTATCTGTCCTTCCCCGGGATGCAATCTATCTCTCTTCCAAATTTTATCGAAATCCGTTCAGTGGTTTAGGCGTGAAAAGGTAACGTAACATAGAGACAGACAGTGTTACTTTCGAATTTATAATAATATAGTATGGATTAAGTATAGATGTATTAGATGTATAATTAATTCTCTATAATTAAGTCTTTAATTATTGTATTTGGTTATAACACTTTAAATTAAAGTAAAATAAATAATTAATGAGACGACAAAGGCAGTCGCTCCATGTAAAATACTGGTATTCAGCCGCATCCGGTTAGACTAGAAGCCGACTCCAATATAGTTGGGAAAAGGCTAGGCAGATGATGGATCAGACGAAAAAGTACAGTAAGGAAGCAGCTGCCTGCATTGATTGGTTAGGTACCCCGCTGTTTGCACGAGGCCGCGAGGGTATCCCATTAATGTAGGCAGCAGCGCACCAGCACCAATCAGAATGTATTCATAATCAGCCTATAGTGTTCCCACTGCTGGGACACAGGCCTTCTCTATGTGAGAGGGAGTGGGCCGTTATCCACCACGCGGTCCCAATGCGGGTTGGTAGATGTCATGTCTTCGAATTTTTGGTTCTAGGACACATGCCGGTTTCCTCACGATGTTTTCCTTCACCGTTTTGAGAGCAGTGATGATGAAATAATTTACACAAAGTTAAACGCCTGTCTGGGTTCGAACCTACGACCTACAACTCGTAAGTCGCGGCCGGACCACTGCTCAGAATGTATTAGCAATAAGAATTAACAAGTAAATGTCGTCTTCCTGCCAAAGCTTATTTCTTCAAAATATTCCAGAAATCTTCTCGAACGCGAGAAACTTCAAGCTCAAGTGACGGACCTGACTTCTAAAGTGCAGCAACAGAACGATACGATCACAATGCTGCAACGTCGCATAGCTCTGGAAGCGAAGAACTTCAAGCACCAACTGCAGAACGAGATCAATAAGCATAAGGACACGAGACATGATCTGGACCTCGCCATCAATAATGCTGACAAACTGACTACTATTATTGAGGTAGGTAACTAACTGGCAGACTGGCAGTTTGTTTCAGAGATCCCTCTGGTTGTAAATTAAAATGATTCGGGTAACTTAGGCAGTCAGGGAAATTAATTGTTGAGCAAATTGATTACCATCTTACAATTGTCCGTACACTCTAATCCTGTCATTTTATGCAAGTTGCTTGAAATGGCTTATACAGGGCGTCCCACGGCTATGCCACATGGAGGGAAAGTACCTTGAAAATTGTAGATGGAACATTTTACTGAAAGAAGACATTATTTTAATTTTAAAAAGAATTTAAACTGCATTCATAGATTTTTAAATAATTACATGGTTGAACCTGGAATCGAACCCGCTACACGAGAAAAAAAAAATACCTTGTAGCTTTATCATACCGATCGAAAGGCTTCATCATAAGGATTATTTTTTGCTACATAGAAGATATAATATTTACATTTTGAAATTATCAGATGCACAATAAGAATGATTTAAATTCTAATTTTGGTTTCTTTTAGTAATCTTAACAGTCATGTTTTGAAGGTCGAATTTAATTTGTTCATTGGCAAGTTGTGTGTGTGAATAAATGACAACAGCGTATGCATCAATTCGGTATCTTTTAATCCCTTCTTGTTATTTATTTCCTCGTTATAATGAAATGCCATTGAATCCTCTCCTTTTTACAATTATTCACTTCAACGTGATAAATTAAAATTTTCCTAATCAACGTTTCATTGTTATGAATCTGTTGTTCACTGGTAAATTATTCGTTTTAAGCTCTCTTTCAAAGGGTTTTCTCTTCTTTCTATTCGCGTTTAAAATTTTCAATGTACCTGTTCAGATTGATTAATTGTTGTCGTAAGCGTCGCCAAAATATTTCAACAAAGCGATGTAATTTTGTTATTATTTTTCATCTGAAAAATGTAAACTTGAGCGTGGAAATTAATAAAAGTTATGACTGCCTCTCTTAAGGTCGACTTCTACTTCAAAGCGTGAAGTCCTGGGTTCCTAGGTCTGCCAATCTTATTGTGCTTTTTCCATTACCTACCTAGAATTGTCTTATAGCAGTCTATGGCCAGATTTATAGTTACCCGGTTAAAAGCAATTGGCTCGCCCCTATTAAATTAGTAGACTAATGAATATGACCTGGGGCCGTATTATGAAGTACTCGCAGCGCCCCGCGGTTTCACCCGCATAAGTGTCGATCCCGTGGGAATAAAACTATCTTATGTCCTCCTTCCCCGAGATGCAATCTATCTCTTTGCCAAATTTTATCGAAATCCGTTCAGTGGTTTGGGTGTGAAAAGGTAACATACAGCCAGACATACAGACAGACAGAGTTACTTTCGTTTTTTTTTTTTAACGTTGCCCCACACTAGGAATTTCTCCTGTATTGTGGGTGCGTTTACAAACATTTAAACTCACATACACAAACAGCCAGACCCGGAACAACTACTTGTAGGTCATACAAATATTTGTTCCGTGCGGGAATCGAACCCGCGACACGCAGCGCAGCAGTCAATAGCTTAACCACTGCGCCAACCGTGCCGTCAAATAAAACAAATATTAGTATGGATTAATGCCATCATTACCTATTCCATTGCAAAAAAGAGATGGTGCTATCTGCCTACTATAGCTTCGTCTCTCTCTCACACTAGAAAAACCGGCCAAGTACGAGTCGGACTCGCACATGAAGGGTTTCGTACCACAAGGCGTAAAACGCCGAAAAAAACTTTTCTTTTATACCCCCTTAAATTTTCTTTATTTTGTTTTTATTATTTGTTGTTATAGCGGAAACAACAGAAATACATCATCTGTGAAAATTTCAACTGTCTTGCTTCATCGGTTCATGAGATACAGCCTGGTGACAGACAGACAGACGGACAGTGGAGTCTTAGTAATAGGGTCCCGTTTTTACCCTTTGGGTACGGAACCCTAAAAATTATGGCAATAAAACGGACCTTGACGGGCAAAACGCGGGTGTCAACAGCACGGCTTTTCTCTCGGGAAATAAAATAAATTTAAAATTAACTTTATAATTTATATACAATAATATAGGTACATACACTATTAAAACTTTATAATAAAAATAAAAATATATAGGTTCAACCAAACTTAACTACTTATATGCTAAATTCTTTTTTTTTAAATAAGCAAAAATTGGTAATCAAAGAAATTAAATTGTGTTGTCAGTACCTACTTAGTAGAAAAACATTACCTAATAGAGAAAAATTGTTTTTGTAAGATTCTGAATATTTACGGATTGAGTTTTAAAAATACATATACATGAATTTCAACATCAAAGGACATGGAAAGTCTGGCCCAGTTTATTTTAGTCCGCCATGTTGATTTTTGTGAAACCTCACATCCTCACTCTATTGGATTAGGAATTTTAGGAATTTCCTTCAAAATCGGATTGCGATTGAAAGTGAAGTACTTTGCGCTGGACGGTCACTACAAGCCTAACGGCATGGATGCTACGAGAGAATAAAGAATGCAATACAAAGCGAAAACATAGAAATAAAATGAATACATAGAGCATAACTATGTATCATACAAGGACATGCACTAAAAACATAGCCCTCTATGTCAGTTGGGTATTAAGCTTTTATGATTTTATTTATAACACTGTGGTGCCACGTATGACAGCATCATGGATGTTTAGTTGTGATTTGTACACAAATATCATTGGCTGAGTGTCTAGTTAACTTTTTTGCATTTCTGAAAATTTTCGCATTGTAGTTTACCTCGGCTTCAGTAAGAATGACTCGCATCTCGGACCGCTTTGATTTTGCCTAGTTTTCTACAGATTCCAACGTTCTATAAATCGGGGCATAGGATATGAATCATTTGAGATACAGTAGTTAGATTTGAGTGAAATTCAATCTGTTGGAATACAGTGGATTATCTCGCGAACGATAGATAAGGCTCTTATATTGCAAAATGGGACCTGCTC
Source organism: Oligia fasciuncula (assembly GCA_963082905.1). NCBI lineage: Eukaryota > Metazoa > Arthropoda > Insecta > Lepidoptera > Noctuidae > Oligia > Oligia fasciuncula. The sequence goes on along the minus strand of OY720392.1, from coordinate 1,755,577 downwards.
TTCACCTCGATCTCGCCTAAAGGAAAGCTATGTATATGTAAGTATATATGTGAGGGAGTGAGGTGTATGTAAGTGATGTTTGTTTCGGCCTTTTTTCTCAGAATAGGAAACGCCGACCTCATCTAGTTTTTAAAATATGATTGACTTGTAAAAGTGTTTGTGCAAACCTACTTGCAGAAAGTAAATCATTCATCATTTATAATTATGTGGTCTGCGATGGAATGAGCTTGCCCAGAAGATGCCTGCTCAGTCTTGCTTTGCTTGTTCTAGATTAAAGAGAAGATGCTGAGCACGGCAGCGAGTAGGACCGTCAAGTCGCCGGTGAAGACGGCGTCTGGCACCCACATCAACGTACCGAAGCAGCCCAGCAGAGCTCGGTCTGATACTGACGCCAGTATCAGTAGAGGCAGGGATGATAGACATATTGTAAGTTTGAAGTATTGTTCTTAATCAATTATGATTTCATCGGTTGTTAGCGACCCGTATCTCATGGCAAAAAAAAAAACTATTGACATATACAACAAATACACACGGAATCATCAGTATCTTTTAAATGGTGGGATCCAAACTATATCCCAAAAGCTTAAATGTGAATTGAAAATGTTTTCATCCCTCATCAGTTACAAGTTTGGGGAGTGCCACTTCTAATTATTCTTTCGTAATTTCACTAGACCATTAATTAGCGGTGCACAGAATACACCTTCTTTCCAATTTTCACCGATAAAGTGCAAATAGTTTCCAAGTAAAATGGCTGTGTACCATCCGGACAGACGGATTTGACGAAACTATAAGGGTTTCGTTTTATCATTTGGCTACGTAACTAAAAATGGAACGGAATTTGAATGAACTTATATGCCAGATAAGTTTCACTTAACCAAAGGTGATGAAACAGGCCATGAGTAATCACCAAGTGGGTAGACTTGTTGGTTAAGCAGAAGTGGTAAGCAATAGGTTACTTACCCTACTCGGATAGAAGGCTTTGTTATAACGCAGGCAAGGATCCCTAAGGAACAAAAAGCTGTATCAAAGCCTCCCAGATTTGAGTGTTTGTATTAAGATTATATACGTTGACAATTTCAGTACAGTCCAATTTCCGAACGCGTACCTAAATGTTTGCACTCATTTATTTCCCCGGAGGATCCTTTTGTTTCGAAGGCCCCATTGTTAAAACTCAACGTGACATATTATGCCCTCTGTTACTTTGCCTGGACTGTTGTCTAAGCCAATTTGACGGAACGGATTTCTATTTTAAGTCCATTGTAATGAGGACAGACTGAGTAGTTAGTGGGAAATAGAGATAGATTCATTTTCGTGGCATTAAGCCGTATGACCAGAATGTTTTTTCTTTGCAATATCAATATTTGGTATGAGTACCTAAATACTCTATGGATTGGAATTTTCAGGTGGAGCATAACATAATGGCAAAGTTATGCGAGAATTCCCGCAGTCTTAGCAGCGTACTATCTCACGACGAGGAGTCTTCATCGTCGGCTGAACCTCGCTCGCGCTATGCAAGAAGCCGATCTAACTCCACGATCTCGCGATCAACTCCTACCCCTGGAACTAGAAAGAACTCCAAGGCCTCCGGTGAAATCATGGAGTTAGCCAAAACAGTTCAAGATGGAATGGCCGACCTTTCAATATACGATGACGATTTCAATTTAAAGTCTGCTCCCGATAATGAACTGCATACTAAAATGGAAGCTATGAAAACAGAATTAATGAATAGAATAAAGAGTGAAGAACCTGCATCTAGAAAATCTAGTGCATTAAGAAGAAAAAATTCAGTAGAAGACTCTATCGAAGAACAATCTGAATCAGAAGAACCGGATCGTCCTAAGTCTAGAGGTAGAAGAAATTCGAATGTGTCTTTTTTCGACCAAGCAGCGGTTGAAAATTCTGTCACAACTGTAGCAATACACCAAGAAGAGACGGTCATCAAACGTGAAACTAGTGCATTAGAACGGAAGACATCTGGCAAACCTATAGAAAAGTATTGCAAAGCTATTATCCAAGACATAGAGAAAAGCAGCGAAGTGATTGATAAACACATGAAATGTTTCAACCAATCCAGATTCGAAAGTGACAAATTAGTGGAACAGTTAGAAGCCGTTGATAAAATTAATGAGCTAGTAAACGCCAACGGGGAAATCCCTGAATCAGCTTTGAATGAATTGAATAATAACTTCAATATGCTGACAGAACAAGTATTTACCGGTGCGAGTCCGGCGGGCAGGAAACGGTCAATTTCTAGTAGACAAAACTCTAGAGAATCTAGGGCCAATTTACTTGGCGACGCGAATATGACTAACCAACAGTTGTTAGAAGATTTACTGGGGAAAAAATGATATACGGCCTTAGAACTAAAAACTATACATTACCACAACTGAGAGTGGGGTTTCGCGATTCTAGCTTCTGCGGTCACATGTTTAATGTTAAACAACTTGACTTGCAGGGAGACTCGCTTTGAAACTAATTGAGTAGTTTGCTCAGACGCGAGTTCATTAAGCTACACCAACATTTTTAATTAATTAGCTTGAATTTTATTTATATTCCAACGCCAGCCAACAAACTAAATTTTTCGCAGTTACATGGAGGTCTCATGAGAGTCTAATTAGATTTAAAAGTTTGTTTCGAGATTAGGTTGTCGCCGTATCTGAACAGAAGTTTTAAATTGACAATAAATCCAATTGTGTGCTCACGTAACAATGTAACTTCTAATGGGTAACTTGTTGTTGAACAATTAGGCAAATAAACAATAGGGGAATAAATTAATAAAGTCGACCATACGTTCCCGAAGAGCTATACCTGAGAAAGATTTAGAAATAAACTTTTGATTAATCTCTTTTATCGTTACTTTTGTTTGATCATGTTCTATAATATAAATATTTTATGTCGACCAACTATCTTGTCTGTCGTCAATTCTTTGGAAATCCAATTTGACACAATTTGATTTCTAAAGATTGAAGTGTTGTCAACCCATTATGGACATTAACATTGAATTAAAGAATTGAGCCTCACAAAAGTCTGTTCAATAATACATTTATATGAAATTCAACCAATCATAGAAATGAAATTGTGGTCATAAAATTAAATTAGGTAAAGGAGTATTTCCTTACAATATTAGGGTCTAGATAGCGCCAGTAACTCGTTTAATATTTGATGAAACTGAAAGCAATAGAGGATTTAATAATAAAAACCCTAATTTTGGTTAAACTTTCTGTGAGATACAATTTCTTAGAAAGCTATTAAATATTAATCACACTTAGGACCAATTTAGATTTAGTTTTGGAATTTATAAAACCCGCAGTAAAATAATAATTCCAGCTGCTGAAATTAGCGTAGATTCTTTCTTAGGGTTATGAAAGAAAAGTAAAAACTCGTGTTCATTTTAAAAATCCCTACCTAGTTTTTTACTTCATCATCATCATCAGCCTACATTAGTCTTGCTCTAATGTCTAATGCTGGACATAGGCTTCTCCTATTGCATGCCATTCAACTCGATTTTTTCTACTCGCTGCCTGGCAATTAAAATCTTGGATTATAGAAACTTAAGTGGGATACAGTCTCACGATTTTTTCTTGAACCAAGTTTTTTCTGCCTATTGGTCCGATAACATGTTCATTTCTAAACATAGGCTTCGTAAAAGGCAACTCAAGTGTAATATTCATAGAAAAAGATATTCCAACGTACGGACATAAATTAAATTCAAATTCAATCAAATAAATGCGAGGCGGCTTCTATTATCTTCGGCCAAAAGCTGAACAATGATTATTGTGTATTTATAGAATAGAATATTGTGTGTTATGCATGTATGAATGTGTGTTTTTGTATATCGATGTATATTTGAGCTCTTTATAATATTGATTGTTACTGTACGACCATGTGATTGAATGATGAATAAATATTTTATTTTTGGGTAAAACTGTGTTTGTTCATTGACACTTTCGATAATTTTAAATAACTTACACTCTTTTCACTGCTGTATGAGTATAAAATCGGGGATCGGGAGATATCAAATCACCACTTTTTTCAACAATTATTGTTTGAATAACATTATTTATTCAATTGTAAATGATAAATAATCGACGAAAATTGAGATTATAAAATTAACCTCTATTGTCAAATGAAAAACATGTGTTTGTTGATTGGTGATTTAAATTTAGCATTTTCAGTTTTCAATTAGATCAATCCGTCGGTGCTCCATGGACCAATTTATGGCACTACACATCTCTAAGTAGTCTGTGCACTACACTACAAATTAGCATCCTTATTCCACAGGTACGTTTACTGATCCATTTGTTTACATTGTCGTCAGATAGTTTTGGAACAGAGCATATAGGTAGGTAGGTGTTTGCAAACCCCTGTATCTCGTCAAAAGGGATTGAAAGATGGAGGACATATCAAATATGTTTGTATCACAGAAATTTATAGGCAATACATTTCTCCAATAAAATATGTTATTGCATCCCAAATGGAAGTTAGCGAGGAAAATGAAATACCTACAGCCGTGTACCAAACGTTATTATAGGCTGGCATAACGGGTAATATGTTAAGTTTGATGTACGCAAATGCGTACATCAAAGATCCTTCTCAAAGTTATTTATCTTTGAGAGGATATTTATACCGTTGTCACTTGTCTGTGGAATAATCAAATTCAATTGATGACATAGGAAAAATGAAAGGAATCGGCGGTTCTTGATATGGCAGAAGACATGACAACTTACTTACGATGTTTTATTTAGGTATTTATACCTGACTTATTTGTGAGCATAACTAAGTCATAAAAGAAAAATCATGAAACATGAAAGCTCCCGTTTCAGACTTTAAATATAGAACGTTACCTAGAAAACATTAAGACTACTCAACTTGTAAGCCTTTGTAAGCTCGTAAATTTACAAATAGGTAGGTAACTAGTTTCAAAGCGCTAAAAGGGTAAAAATGTATTATCTTTGTCAGGAGGAGGGAGGGGGGGGGGGGGAAAGAGTGAGGGGGTGTCCTAAGTTCTCCTGGTAACAGTAGTAACATTACATTACATTACACATACGATCAGTGGGGGTGCATAACTTTCTTCTGAGCAGAATTTCTAGGTTTTTATAAAAACAACAAAACATTCATATTATTTTTTTGTTTCGTTTTATCGATTTTGCACGACATTTTACATCACGGACAATATACTAGGACCATAGACACTAGGACAGATGTAAATCGCGCATTTAACGTTTCGTTTTCGCTTTTTTAATTTAATAATTTGATTTAATAATAATTTATTTATAAGACAACAAATAAGGTCAACTGTGTTAGTAACAATATTATTTAGCCTATGTTAGTGCCTAATAACTAGAGCAGTGGTGGCCCAGTGGTTACGGACACGGCTGAGTTGTAGGTCGTAGGTTCGAACCCAGACAGGCGCTTTACTTTGTGTAAATTATTTCATCACCACTGCTCTCAAAACGGTGAAGGAAAACATCGTGAGGAAACCGACATGTCCTAGAACCAAAAATTCGAAGACATGTGGCATCCACCAACCCGCACTGGGCCCGCGTGGTAGATTACGGCCCACCCTCTCATTGAGAGGAGGCCTGTGTCTCAGCAGTGGGAATATTAAAGGCTGATCTGTTTCGATCGGCCAACGCCCACACAAGCGAGCTATCTGCCCATCTATTATCTATCTATCTATTTAAGGTTACATTTAAAAAAATAATTTCTCGAAAAATATGCATGACCAAAGAGGGGACCCAACCCCTACTAGCTTTAACCCCTTTTACCTCCCAAGTCCTGCCAACCGGTCCTATGTAGATCCAACCCGGTATCCGGTTTCAATACTAAAATTAAGTATTAATTCCAAGCTAAGTGAATATGAAGTGGTAATGTTTGAGCCGTGTTATGTAGGTAACGACTGTTTTGTATTTTCAAAGGGGTTTCGGATCTGTCTTCAGTTCTGAATATCACTATTTTACACGGAGTGACTGCCTATCTGACCTCCACAACCCAGTTACTAGCAAGACTGGTTGTCAGACTTTCATGCTTCTGACGGCCCGTAACGACTGTTATTTAAAGATTCAAGAATGATAGCCGGGACCGACGGCTTCACGTGCTTTTCGAGGCACGGGGGGTCTCAGTGTGTAAAGATGGTCACCCATTCACGGACCGACCGCGGCAAGTGTAGCTTAATCTGATCGATCGCCCCGTGCGGCTGTTATTATGTAGCCACGAGCTTTTTTTCAGTGCCATAAGTCATCGTTGGATGCGAGAAGCACAGAACCGGTCGAAGTGGAAGTGCTTGGGGGAGGCCTATGTCCAGCAGTGGACGTCTTTCGGCTGAAATGATGATGATGAGTTTTTTTTTATCGGTCAATAATATAAAATGCTCAGCATGTTTCCTTTGAAACCCTCTACTGAAAAGTCTCCATGAGTCCATGACTAGTTATAAAATTACCATGCTTACCTACACACCATATTTATTGTAAAGGAGATAACAGAGCCGAAAAAATTACTACCAAAAAAACCCACAGACAATGTATACATTTTCGTTCCGCCATGGTCATATTAAAAAAAAATGTGTTGAAATGTACAGACGCCAGCACATCGACCTACCCGAAACTGACAAATTTTCCCAATCAACTTTGAACCTAATGCTTTAGCGATAAAGTTGAAAATCTATTAAAGATATTTGGCAGATTGTAGTAGATTGATGTGCTGGCCTGTGTACCTACATATTTTTCAGAGTCTGGCTTGATATTCTCGCAGTTTTTTAAAATATTTTTCTGCCTGTACCTGCCTATAAAATGCTGGTAACCATTTTTATAGATCAGCAACTATATTTTGGCAATAAATCTCCACTTGGCACTGCTCACAAAACTTTAGCTTTGTTCCAGCCACCTATAAACTATCATTCGGTTCTCTTGTTATCGGCTACTAACGCTAAAGTTGTTTGCCAATATATTATGTGCAAGTCATAGGAAACATATCGTGAGAAGATACGAATCTATTGGCTTATTTTGAAGCATGTTACCTATGTAGTAGTGAAGCCTCGATACGCTTGCATACACACACTGAAAAATAAGCAAATGAATTTAAAAAAATGTTAGGGAACAAAAGTTTGTTTTTGTTATTTAGCCGGTACTGTCCGGCTATCCCACTGCTGGGCAAAGGTCTTCCCCAAATTCTTCTCGGTATCCTTTTCCTGAACCACCTTGAACCAACCCTTACGGTATGCATTCTCGGTCGGATCGGCTCACCACCCCCTCATGGGCTGGCATTGGCGGTGGCGTCCGTCATCAGGCACCCACCGCATGAGGATACAAATAAAGAAAATAAGTTTATTTGACCCAGGCTAAGCAAGGTACGGTCAGCAACAAAAGTCGATTAACACTTCAGTTTTTTTAAATCTCCGTTATTGAGCAAAATATTTGTTCAAAATTGCAGCGGAAGTACAATGCAATTTCGAACAAATATATTTTTTTTAAATAAAACGTTGCCCCACACTAGGAATTTCTCCTGTATTGTGGATGCGTTTACAAACATTTAAACTCACATACACAAACAGCCGGACCCGGAACAACTACTTGTAGGTCATACAAATATTTGTTCCGTGCGGGAATCGAACCCGCGACACGCAGCGCAGCAGTCAATCGCTTAACCTCTGCGCCAACCATACCGTCAATTTTGCTCACTAACTGAGATTAAAAAAAACTGAAGTGTTAATCGACTTCTGTTGCTGACTGTACACAATATTCACACAAAAACAACAAACTTGTTGTAGAAATTCTTCGATGTTACTGGCCCGTATGTTTCCACTGCACCACACAATAAGAAAGCAATACGTGTGTGTGTGTTTATTTGGAAACATACGCTGTGCCCGGAATGAGGTCGCTCAGTTTCGTTTACATTTCGGCTTGGTTGTAATGAGTGCCTGCTTACTGGGCACATCTGTGCCGCATTCATAGTGGGGACCTTTTAGATAGCATCTTACGATAATTTGCTAATGGAATATGTATCGCTGTTTTTGTTAACCTTTTGACTTTTTTTTTTTTCTTGAAATGTAGGGAGATTGGATTGAGAAGTGTCGTGTTTGTAAATCATTAGGAACCTACTGGTTACCTACTGTCCACTTCTTCTTTGTCATTTCCTCTTTTTGGTTTTGTTAGGTAACAGTCTGGCGCACATAATTCCACATAAAATACTAAAATGCAAAATCCCTAAATCACAATTTATTAATTTATCCAATTATTATGTTATTCGCTGACATTTAAATATTTGTACGCCACTAAGGCCAAACATGACTGATCTATTATTGTATTGTGATAACTTGCATGCTCCATGTTTCCACAAATAAAGACTCTTGAATCTTGAATCTTGAATCACACTAATACTATAAAGGCGAAAGTTTTTGGGGGTGTGTGTGTGTTTATATGTTTGTTACTTCTTCACGCTCCCGATATTCCCACGGGATCGACATTTACGCGGGTGAAACCGCGGGGCGCAGCTAGTATTAAATAATGCACAAATTATGTCATCAAATAAAAAAACCGGCAATAATTTTTGGGATTAAAAAACAATGATTCACAGCTTCTGTGGTCTTGTATAAAATAAAGCGAAGATTATGAATACAACAAAATGCATACTGAGTTCACATTTCGCATTGTGGCTGAAACACTGCAATAGAACACAACCCAAATTCCTGGCTTCAATGTTTATATTTTAAACTTGGCCCAAGTTTTCGTCCAGACCTGCACACTGCACATCTCGGGTTTAAAACAATCGAATCATAAAACATTGCATTGAGCTTTTATTACAGTTTGAAAGTTCCAAAGACTGTGGGTGAATTCCTATTAGAATAATGATTCTTGTTTTGTTTACTTGAATATGTTGAGAAAAGGCTTTCACTAAACTAATGTTTGCTTTGATACTTACATTGTTTAGTTTTATAGCTAAAACAAGCCGTGTGCGGCATGCCTGGTGGTATCCCACTGGCAAAAATGACGAATTATTCCTGTTTTTCGTGTCGCTGGCACGAATTGACCCAAAAATCTTGCTGGCCCAAAACTTCGCCACTTCCACGGCGTCGTCGGTGGCAGCGCCGAGGTCACTTTGACTGCAAGTTTTCGGACACAAAGGGCAGGATAGGCAAGATGTAACCCCAACCTGGTAAAGTGGGGTCTACCTCAACGGCAGTGGCGTAACTAGGTATAGGGTGGCATTGGGGCAAAATGCCACGGGCCCCCAGCCAGAGGGGGCGCCCGGCCCGAGAGGGCCATGTGCACAAGACGCCTGACATAAGTTTATACAAGCAATTTTTTTTTAATGTGCTACAAAGGACATCTATTCAGGTTTCCAACATTTTGTACCTTTTTCCCATTGTTTGTCTAATTTTTTGGACAGGACCCCATGCTCAGCAGTAGCGTTTGTGACCACTAGACCAATGCAGCAGTCAGGTGTTAAATATTGTACCTAGGGGAAAATATGAAATCTACGTGGAAGTGCAAGTAAAAAAAACTAACGTTGGTTGAGCTTCTTTACATTGAGGAAGGGCCCCATCCCTTGAATTTGCCATGGGCCCCAAACGTTATAGTTATGCCACTGCTCTACGGAACGGCAGCAGGGTGTGGTTGTGGAGCTATGTCGCAAACTATGCTCCACCTCCTATCCTGACCTCTGTGTCGCAATGACAAATTTCCATACAAACGTATATCCTTAAGCGTTAAATTTCCACAAATCTTTTCTCAGTGCCCGATTTCGTTACATAAGGAACTCTTATGCAAAGTTTTATGCTTCTATAGCTAGCGGCGTTGTCTGTCAATGAACGAATGAATTTAAGAATGTTACTTAATAACGTATACTTTGAAATAAAGAAAAGAAAGATACTCCATTATTTTAGCATTAGGGCTGATTTTTCAATAGGCTGATAACTTTTATCTGAAGAATAATTATGACGGTTTGACATATTTTCTATACAAAAGCTGTCAAACCGCGATATTTATTCCTCAGACAAAAGTTATCCGACTATTGAAAAATCAGCCCTTAGACAAATAATGTCATATTGTTGACATTATGAATCAAACCTCCAGAATGTAGGTACAGTCAACAAAACAGATAAGTATGCAGGATCTTCGGATATAGTTGAAGTTTAGTAAGAAACCGACGGATGTTATCGAATAAAATTTAATTTTATTAATAGAAAACAAACAGTTCATTTATCAAATAAAATTTCAGTCGACAACATCCATCGGTTTCTTACTAAACTTCAACTATATCCGACGATCCTGCATACTTATCTCTTTTGTTGACTGTACCTTAAATAGATTACGTTGCTTTGTACATTCATTCAAAACATAAACTCACGCGTCCTTCCCACGTGGGTAAGCAGAAACTACAGCCCCGCCTACTACGATCCTGCTCCTTTCTGCTTTGTACATACGCCAAGCACATCAAGCTACTACAATCTGTCAAATTTCTTTAATACATTTTCAACTTTATCTCTGAAGCATAAGGTTCAAAGATGATTGGGAAAATTTTAAAGTTTCTGGTAGCTTGATGTGTAAATAGATAGTAAATAAAACGTTTTTAAGGCACCAGTTTATACTTTCTGAACGCCTTGAATAGAAAGACTGTGGCCCAATAACACCCACCTTTTACTTCAAAATCCTTCTATCTCCCAAGCGTGGTGATCATAAATGGTAAATGATTTTATTTCAGTTATTTTTGTACAAACTCATTTACACGTCAATGTGAGAGAGATAAGATGAGGTCTACGTTTCCTACCTGACTACTCTGAGAAGAAAGGCCGAAAAAACTAAGTACTCATGTTATAGTAATATGTAGGAATGGTTTTCTGGAAAGAAAGTCCCCGTCACGAGAAGCTATAAATTTTGTAAACACACATTCAGGAGTTAGCAACCTTTGGATCAAATAAAAAAAACATTTTTGTAATTATTTTTTTATAGGGATATAATTATGTTAACATATATCTAATTACTGTCGCTAGATGATTCCGAGTATTCTGCATCTGCATTCTGCAGCATTGACAGCGTCAGCGTGAACTTACTTCAAAATGGCTTACCAAATGTTTACATTCCATGAGTCAGACACGTTCCTGTACCACAAAACTTAAGACGACAGCGCTTTATATCGCTAAAATATAACCCGACCAAGTGAAATTGCTCGTTAGTTTCGTATTACACAAATGTTACTTTGAGTTGATTGAATTTGGGATTATTTATTGTTGATTGAATTGTCGCTACGTAACTAAGTAGAAGTTTTTTATTTACAAAATGTATAGCTTCTCGTGACGGGGACTTTAGCTACCCATACCACAGAACAGATAAAGAAGGTTTATCTGTTCTGTGACCCATACCGTTATTTTTGTATGTTATTTCATGATGTTTTTCCGTTCAGTGTACCTACGGTGACTTACAATAAAGTATCTACCTATAGTCATATTTAATGGTAGGCCTTTGTTCACCTGTGGACGTTTTTGGGGTGAAATGAAAGCTTTTACCAATAAAACCTTATCTATGCCTATTTCTGGGACACTGCGGTTACTTTTAGGATTAATAGAAAATATAGATATTATTATATCAGTTAACCTGGCTTTTTGTGGATCGCCTTTTGTTAAAGCCTTTAGCTATTAAATTGAATTGCCGGTTCGAAAACTCTGTGAAAATATACGAGAGGGTTAGTGGGAGCGGGTTCGTACTTTTTTTTATTTGAAATTAAGTTTTGGTGTAATTATTATCCCAGATCAATTGTTATATTATTATTTTACCGGCAAGTTAAAATCAGCTAACAAGATATTATTTTTGCGTTTTGTTTTATTATTAACCTGAGGAATTGTCCTCGTTTAATTTCTTCTTTACTTTTTACGAGCAATTTTGAGAGCCGACTCCCTGAAAAAAAAACCTAATCTGCCAGGCTTAACGAAAAAGGAAGTAGAAAAATCCCAAGTGTTTTGTTACTTTAGTAAAACAATAGCAGCGCCCCGTGGTTTCACCCACATAAGTGTCGATCCCGTGGGAATATCTGAATAAAAACTACTTATCCTATGTCCTATCCCGGGATGCAATCTATCTCTCTGCCAAATTTTATCGAAATCCGTTCAGTGGTTTAGGCGTGAAAAGGTAACATACAGACAGAGTTACTTTCGAATTTATAATATTAGTATGGACTTAAACCCTTTGTTCTATCAAGAAGATACCTCCTACTAACAGAGATGCAGTACCACACAGTCAAATGTAAATGTATGCAAACGAACATCATATTATAAACTCCTTCAACACGTTGAACAGTAGAATTAAGTCAACGTCAAAATTAACTTGCTAAAGGTAGGTTTGTTTAGGGTAAACTTCCCTCCTTCGGTGTGGTGAAGTATTCATTATTTTGTTACTATGTATTAACTTGCAATCTGCCCCTGCTTTTCACGGTTTTTACGACTTGACAAAACATTGGTTTCTTTAATATAATATGTTAGTTAACAATGGGCCTTATAAGAAGGATAAAAGTCACCCAAAGCGCAATGGCAATGGAGAGGGCTATGCTTGGAGTTTCCCTGCGTGATCGAATCAGGAATGAGGAGATCCGCAGGAGAACCAAGGTAACCGACATAGCCCGAAGAATTGCCAAACTTAAATGGCATTGCGCAGGGCACATTGCTCGCAGAACAGATGGCCGATGGGGCCGAAAGGTTCTGGAGTGGCGACCGCTTACCGGAAGACGTAGCGTTGGAAGGCCTCCCACAAGGTGGTCCGACGACCTTGTGAAGGCCGCAGGAACCCGTTGGATGTGTCGAAATGGAGGTGCTTGGGGGAGGCCTATGTCCAGCAGTGGACGTCTTTCGGCTGAAATGATGATGATGATGTTAGTTTAATAGCAATGACAGGGGAGAATGGAAGATGGGAACGTGTTGCGCCTGTAAGTAATGACGACAAGGTCCGTGTGTAGCATTGGCTGTTTTAATGATACAATGTCAAGTGTTCGCGTACTTGCTGACAATGTTGGTGATAATTTTGCTGTACAGGATCTATATGGGGCAAGAAGCTTTGCATTATTACTGCCTACATTTATATTCAGATATGTGGTCATATTTAAGGGATTGTTACAGACCATGAAACTGAACAACTTTCTCCATAAGATCAACATCGCTATCGCGAAAAAAATATCAGCTGTCTCATCAAAACTTCAATACCTACTGAACCCAAATGTATGGGATAGCTGATAATTACGTCGTTCAGTTGTTTTACATGACGGAGCTGTTTTGCAAAACCAGCTACCGGTTACGTAAAACAGCGAATTCGACAACCCATCTGGTACGTCCGTTAAAGCCTAAAACATCGTGGTGTCGTATGTTTCCATATAAATCGTTCGCTTTACACTTGTATACCAAGTCGTTATAACTTTGTTAATCGATAGCCTTGTGGCTTTCGACCGATTCGGTAACGGTATGGTGTGTGAAGCCTCACATAATTTAGTTAATTTTATATTTCTGATACGTGAGGAGAACACCGTTACTTTACATTTTTGCAAGTAGGCATAATTTTTTACTTATACGAGTCCTAATACAAAAACAAGGTTTTAATTTTGACATCACGCATAGGTAAACCATCGAATCATACAAAACTGACAACTTAGCCTGATACTAAGTTGTCGCTTTTGTATAAAAAACTTTACCATTCTCGAAATAAAGATCGAAAGTTTAAAATGGCTCCAAAGTCAAAGCCAAATTCAAAGCATTTATTTCAAACTAACTTCTGCCCACGACTTCGTCCGCGTGAAATTTCACCCGCCTCTTAGGAGTGGAATTTCGTAAAACCCTTTCTTAGTGGACACCTACACTTGACAAAGAACACACCCTTCAAATTTCATGTCTCTAGGACCAGCGGTTTAGGCTGTGGATTATTTTGATAAAAATCTTTTTCATTTGATAGCCCAATTATTGAGGAAGGTTATAGGCTAATATCAGTCAGGACCTAATTTTCTCTATAGATAACGTCAGTAACTAACCCTTAACTAAGGTTTGACTCCTACTGGGCCTAATATGAGTAACACGTACATAATAATCGGTTTTTTTGTTGAAACCAGTACAATAGTAGTCTGATTAGGATAAATTATTCCCAAATAGCCAACAAGAGCCCTAACAAGATGATAGCAAGGGAATTTTAGATCAACTTGTGTCCACTAACTGATAATTCATATAAAGACTAACGAGACGCTCCAAATTAACATTAAAAAGTAATGTTTCAAACAAATATTTAAAAAAAAATGCAGCTAAAAATGTTTTTAGAATGCCTGAACCGGTTATTCCGTTTAACCGCCTAAAGTAGGACATTATAAGGATATGCCTATAAATTTCGTTTATCGAAGTAGGCATAGGGTGGATCCTCGGACATCCGTTTCCGCGTAATGGGTGGATTTTTTGGGGTAGATAAACGGACCCGCCAGAATCATAATTATTACTATCACCATCATTGCAGTCAAAAGACGTTGTTAATAATGAAGAATTTGGTTTTAGAAATAAATATTACCAGTCATTAGGTAAAAAGCATTGTTTTCACCGGCCGGGCGGCCCTTCAACTTAAAATGAAATAGCATTTTCATGACACCATTACAAGAACCAAGAAAAAATATTAAAATCAAAAAAACTTTTAAAGCAAATTAGTTCTTTCAACGACAGCATTTCAGCAAGATTTTCCTTTGAATATTGTCGTGTAATGAAGCCGCTACGCTGCTAAAGGCATGCAAATTGCGTAGCGGGTCTACGAAAGGCTACAACATTACTACGACAAGCTACGACGTGCTACGAAGTGCTACGCTGATGTCACGACAAATTTATTTGTTTATTTTTCCCTTCAAGTGACTCTGTGCCCTCACTTTTCAAAGCATGAGCATAATGAAAACTCAAGATGGCGGCCGCGAATATTTTTAAATTTTTCATCATGTGAGTGTCGTTTTTGTGGTTTTCGAGGGTGCTAAAGTCAATAGTGCGGTCAAAATGAAAATCCAAGATGGTGGCAACTTTATGAGGTTTTACATTTTTTTTTTTTAATCCACACATTCTCTGTCTCTTGAGATACATAACACACAAACACTACATAATAATATGGTACTGTAGGCTGTCAGTGGTAAAAAAACCAGTATAAATTGACCTC
The DNA here is from genome assembly GCA_963082905.1 of Oligia fasciuncula. Lineage (NCBI taxonomy): Eukaryota > Metazoa > Arthropoda > Insecta > Lepidoptera > Noctuidae > Oligia > Oligia fasciuncula. The sequence continues at coordinate 1,740,434 of OY720392.1, read as the reverse complement.
TTTTTCTATGGAAATTCCGTACTACGCTAAGCTAGTTCAAGGTCAAAGTGTTAATTCTACCATTCGGCCTATTTATGTGCGGAATCAAACACTACGCTGCCGTTACTTTTCTTTTATTTTTTCATATTATTTTTCTTTTGTTTATATGTAGTAACAATTTAAGCCCGTTTTGTAAGTACAGTTTTAGATTTCTTTTCAAATCCAACTCATATAATAGGGGATTTTGTTCCAATCCCATTTCAGTCAAAGTTTAAAGTAGTTCTTTTTTCATATAAATTACTCGAAACTTTTTGCAACAAAACTTCGTTCAATGGCCACTTGCTCTGTTTATAAAACAAAGTTTGTTAAAGTGTATAGAATAGCGGTCGCTGTCGCTGCTGACGGTACTCAAACAATCCTGAAGTATCTTGTTGAGCAAAATACGAGCTACGAGCATGATGCACAATGAAGTAGGAACTTAGTTATGTTTTGAATTTTCATTATTTGTAACAAGAATGGTATTTCAGCCCTTAACAGAGACCTGTTTATTTCAGCCCTTAACAGAGATCTGTAAATATTTCAGTCCTTAATAGAGATCTGCTTATTTCAGCCCTTAACAGAGATCTGTTTATTTCAAAAACGAAAAAAGAAAAAGTTCCTAACATAAGGCTGACCTTAGGTAATAATGCCTAACATGATAAAATCTAGTATTTTATAAGTATCTATGTTGATTCGTCCGGGATATCCTAATCCCAAAACATCAACAAAATATATTCTAAAGTGCTCTTGAAACAGGATTTCATTTCGAATGTTAAGATCATAATATTTTAAACACAATAATATATCACGGTTATTATAAATCTGGATGTTACAATAAATTACGTCCTTGAATGTAGCAAACACAATTAATATAGCTGCGCAAGTTGCGGTTAATTTTCCACCTTACTTTCATAAAATTAGGGTAGAAATTACATAAAATTTTGCGGCATCGTATTTTATACAATACCAAATGAAGATCTGCTAAATTTATAGGTATACTTGAGACACATTGAAAGCTTTATTGTTGAACTTAATTACTCGAATGGTTGTCAATAAAATCTGTCTCCAAAATAAATCGTATGTCATTTTATTAGACGACCTTCTTCACAAGTTAGAGCTGGAGCAATGATCGATAGCTGGTAGTGGCAACCTACCTAAGGGTCAACAGCCTAAATGTCATATAAACGATTCAGTTTGTGATGTCGTGTGATTGAATTAGGTTTATGTTTTTCGCCCTTCGGAGACTATTTGAAAATTGGGAAAGAATACCAAATTTGTGCAAAGATAAGGAGATTATTAGGCATTTATAATGAGACTTTGTAAACATATTGGTATTTGGTAGCTGTCATGAACACCTTAAATGGCTGGTTGACCTTAACGGGGAAGCGCCAGGGCAGCCCGCGAAATTCAAATTTTCTTACGTTTTTTTGCAATTTTCTGGACAGTATTAAGTTGTACGTTGATTAAAATATGATTCGCGACCGTAACAAATATGTATTTACAGAATCATAATCATAAGAATAGTATAATCCTAAAATGTCAAGATTTCATGAAATAGTCATTCAGTAGGATTACTTGGTCTTAGAGAGTTGTGTTGACTTTAATGATTAAATTGTTCTGTAAATACATATTTGTTACGGTCGCGAATCATATTTTAGACAACGTACAACTTAATAGTGACCAGCAAATTGAAAATAACGAAAAAAAAAAAAATTGCGGGCTATCCTGGCGCTTTCGCCTTAACTGATTTTCTGGGATGTTTAACTATGAACAAACTACTTTCTTTTCCGAAAAGTAACCATCATGTTCTTTTTTAATTAGTCTACAGTGTTCCACTACTGAGCACTGGCCTCCCCCAAATCCTTACAGGCATCCTTGACAGAGCCACCTTGCGGTACTCGTCTAAAACAAAATACGATCGCCAATATTCGTCTACAGTTTCTTTCGACTGTACTTACCTGTCAAAAAGAGTAAACTTACATAATGTGGCTAGGACAGAGATAACAACTGAAGACGAACAAGCAGGCAATCGAGAAGGGGGGGGGGGTGTTCAGGGGATCAGACAAAAATAAATCGTCTCACAGTTATTTTACCTCTGACAGCAGCAACCTGACTGCAACCTTATAGTGACAAGAATAAAGATCACTATCATTTTGACAGACTTGTCAATGGCAGCAATAACTGTGAAAGGACTGTACCATCCTGTTCGTTTAGCTCTGGCTAAACTGAAGGGAATCCCGGGCGGGATGCTGGACGAAATTGCCTCGCTCCGCCTGTGTCCATTAACTTAAATGGAGGGGTTCAAATGGTGCGCGAATAATCGCGTGACGTGCGGGATTCACCTCAGTGTGACCAGATATTGATAAATCGCTTCTGAAACATCTACTTACACGAAAAAAGTAGGTACGGTGCGGAAACGACAGTACATAGCACAGATACTGTACGATTCGCGAAATTCCATTCATAGACAGGCCCATGTATTGAGAAAAACACCATAAGAATACAATCCAAAGGTTATAAATATTATATTCCCAATGATAGCATATTTATCTATTCTATCGTCCGCTACATTACCCTGCACATACCTAGTGTGAACGAACAGCTGGCGTCACGCCAACTATTCACTAATTTTGAGTTACGTTGTTTATTGGATCGATTCGTGTATTGCGAATTGAAAATGCAATTTTTGTCTGAGATAACATTCTTGTTTTGGATAGGAAGTTAGTTATATATATAAGTTGTTGAGGATGTGCCATTCAATTGGAAATGTAATTTTTGATTTGTGTAGCCGGGGAATTAAAGTGCAGTCTTGAGTGAGTGATGGTCATGGAAAGTTTGAAAGCGTTATTCTCCATAGAAACTAGAGACTGACGCTAACTAAAGTTAGTTTTGGATTTATGAAATTGATGTGACCTAATGGTGTCGACTCCCTTGTTCACAAACTAAACTAAATTTAAGTTCAGTGCATCTTTTTCTTTCTATTTCATTAAGAAAAGGACAGAAGATAAATTTAGATTTTTTTTTATTTCTTTATCAGGCGCTGATTAATTTGACAGGACTGAACTAAAATTTATCTTCTGTCCTTTTTATAATGAAATAGAAAGAAATAGAAGCACTGAACATAAATTTAGTTTAGTTTGTGAACAACAGAATTGGCGCCATTATGTAGTAATTTCGAATGATAATAAGCTGAAAAGTACAGTAATGCTGGAGATGTCTACGACTTCATGTTTTTATTTGTTCACTTCTTTGTTTAACTTTCAAAATAATAACTAGGGAACTTTCTATTTACCTTGTGTAAAGTATTTGTTGTTGTTGTAAATAATAGGCAGTGTTAACTTTGACACACAGCCCGCTCCTCTAGCTAATCCACCGAGTTGGAGTGACAAGGTCGTACGTCGGATAATCCTACCTACAGAGAGGCTATATGAGTGTAGATACAGAGAACGATCCTTAGCGTTAACTATAATCCTTATGCAATACTACGCATACTATTATCACATGGCAGATATATGTAGGATAAAAGCGAATAGCGAGTAGCGATATTCGCTTAGGTCGCACATTTGAAGTGCCAATTCATGTAGGCTTAAAAAAATTGCGAATGCCGTGACTGCGTAAAATACTTCCTTTTTGAAGTCATCATCTGCCTAGCCTTTTCCCAACTATGTTGGGGTCGGCTTGCAGTCTAACCGGATGCAGCTGAATACCAGTATTTTACATGGAGCGACTGCCTATTTGACCTCCACAACCCAGTTACTGGGTAATACGATACCCCTTGGTAAGACTGACTGTCAGAATTTCGGGCTTCTGACTACACTACCCGTAACGACTGTCAAAGATCCATGAATGACAGCCGGGACCAACGGCTTAACGTGCTTACTTTCAAATTCAAATTCAAATTCATTTTTTTTTTTTTACTTTCGGCTTACTTTTCGAAGTGACGCTAATGATTAAGAATATTTGTACTACTAATAGTGTTACTGTGTGTGTAATGGTGTGTGGGGGTGTGTGTGTGTATGTGAGTATATTCACTAGACTAATAAATTGCCCATTGATTTGGATGGTAAGTCCACCACATATAGGTACCTACAACAAGTAAGTAAGTAACAAGTTGCGTGTGTACGCCGGCTGTCGCTGAAAACCAGCGGTGGAGCTCTGTCTCGCATAGGGTTGTAGCATTATGCTGGGCAATAGCCGTTTTGAGTGGATGTTACTCATATTTCCCCCAACTTGTTACTTTTTGTTTTCTTACTCTTTTTCATGTTTACCGTAAAATAAACGGATTTCCTTTCCTTTTTTTAGTATAGGTATGAAAAATCATCCAGTTTTACCCAGCACCCATCGTTCGAGCTTATTTTTCACATGGCCAATAACGATAAATTTTCAGTTAATACAATACACATTAAAATTAATTAAAGCACCCTTTGAACGCGAATTTAAGCCCACAAAACTTTTTTTAATAACCCCATTTTCACTGCTGCAGACCCGTGCAAAAAATTTGCATATAAAAATTGTTGACAAACTCCGAGCTTGTGGCGACTCCGCTAAAATATTAAAGTTGAGGGCAAACACTAATTAGCCGGAATTTAGCCAGAGCTCAACCGAACGGTTTCTAGTTCATTTGTAAGTATATTAATTTGCAGTACACACACAAGAAACAATTATAATAAAAATAACATGGTAAACTTTAATTATTTAGATGTGGAAAATAATTAGAATTATATTCTAACTTTTGCTCCTTTTGTCCGACTGCCGCAGAAGAAGGGTAGAATGTTTACGGAGTCAGTAAAATATAGGTATATGAAGTATATATATTTTCTTAACAGTATCGTAGAATGAGATGGAAAAATTCCTTTGTCGAAGAGGTCATCCTTGGAAAAACTTATTTCTTCTGCGCCAGCAGGGTTTCTACCCGCAAGTTGTCCCCGAGATTCCAATCGCTTCAGGCTTACTTATAAGTATGCCTTCGGTGTTGACATTTTGCAAAACGATGCAATAGTATAACATACAAATAAGGTACGTTTGCACAATAAAATGGTACTTCATGTAAAAGAAAATATAAATTTGTCACAAGAATATTACGATGGCTTTGGTACAGAAAAATACAATTATGTAATGTGAACTGACTGTAACTGTGACCTTGTAAGATGTTCTTATTTTTTCTAAAGAGTAGCAGCTGTGCCAACGGCTACACTCTCATGTAATGTTCATAATATTAAAGTTTTTTTACGACTAGGTACACTATCTAAAATACAAATAAAGAAAGAACTGAAAATAATGTTAACAACAACAGTGTATCACGGCTGCGCCAAAACGGTCCATTTCAGCGTTAAGGTGATATTTGGAAACAAAATTGGTTTTTCTATTTCGTGTAACTTGTTTATTTTAAGGAATAGGGATTTAACATTTTGGTATAATATTTTTTGATTCTTTGGTCGGTTACATGTAAAAGGAATACACGATTCAATGAATTTTTCATAATACAAAAAAATTGAAATGAAATGATGAAATGATTTTATTTTTTGTAAGTAGGTTTGTACAAACACTTTTACACGTCAATCATGTTTTTTTTTTAACTAGATGAAGTCGGCGTTTCCTATCTGACTACTCTGAGAAGAAAGGCCGAAACAAACTCAGAGGTCACAGTCTCTTATAAAGTCCAGACATAATCTTGGTCAGGTTATATGAAGACCATGTAGATCGATGTCTGAGGTGGTCTTTTGAGGAAAGAACCACACAGATTGAGAGGACCTGTCCAGTCAGTGCACGCATTTGTCAAAAATCGTGCAGCTCAACTCAAGACTTAAGGAGCTCAACGATTCGACGAACAATACCAAAGAAAGGACATTTGGGTAGGCCACATAAACATACATATATAACAACATTGAAAAATTATTTATCTATTTTTTTTACTTTTTTCGACATCACGGCGTAACGATTAAGAGTTATTAAATGAAATTTACTTTAAAACATAGAGAATTATCATATCAAAGTTTACTCAAAGTAGTTTTAAATTTAATTCATTAATTTTGTTTAAAAAAGGAGTAAATTCGTTTTGGCACATACGTCGTTTTATTCCGAGCGCACGCACACTATAGCCATCACTCCTCTTTTGCGTTTCAAAAGGAGGATTTTAGATTTTCGAGGTAGCCCCTTAATGCCAGACAGATGCTGTCTGATGGTTTTTTAGTGGACCTATAAGAACAAATGACGGAAAAGTAACAAAAAGTTTCAGTTTAAGTTCTGGGCTCTCTTAACAAGTTACTATTTATTAAAACGTGAAAAAAATTGTCAAGTGTTATTGGGATATTCATTGGCAATTTTGCAGTGTCTGAAATTGTCCTGGGTAAAAAAAACTCATCCACCACTGCCTACCCTTTCGGAGAATACAATCGTGATATTTTAATTTTGCAAACATTTCCTTCACTACGAATTCTTCCGTGTAAAAAAATTGTAAATCAAATCAAATATTTATTTCTGCAGAAAACACTTACCTACAATGTTGTTATTAAATATTCATGTTTCAAGTGAATTTCTGGTGACTTTCTACAAAAAAACTGTCCGATACAAGTAAGCATCGATACTTTTCATTTGTTACCGAGTAGGTATCGATACGTTATGACCGATACGGTATCAAGTAAAAGTATCGATACCTAGATGGAATCGTTTCATCCCTACGCCTGGCCAACGTTGTGATATCATCATCATATTCTTCCCAATTAATTTCAGTACGGCGAAACACAACATTTCCTCCATATAATTATCTCGTTAAATATCCATCGCAATATTTCACCCCCTGTCTAGCCGTAGTGTCACAGAGAGGAGACCTGTGTCCCAACGGTGGGAACGCTGTAGGTTGGTTATGTTTTTTTGTTCTCATGGCTCAGTAATCAGCTGCACGGGTCGATAGATTAGGTTAAGCTACGCTTGCCGCGGTCGGTCAGTGGATTGGTGGCCATCTTTAGGTACATACCGAGACCCTGTCGTTCTTCGAAAAGCACGCTAAGCTTCTTTTAATCTTTGACGGATCTCGGATCTTTTTCGTTACGGGTCGTCAGAAGCCCAAAATCCACCAGTCATACTAAGGCATATCGTATTACCCAGTAACTGGGTTGTGGAGGTCACATAGGCATTATGTCAAATACTATACATATTCAGCTACGTCCGATTAGACTGGAAGCCGACCTCAACATAGTTAGGAAACGGCTAGACAGATGACGATAATTACTAGCCATTATCATAATTCGCACAATGCATCCTTATATTGACAGATTATCAATAAAGTCTAGACTAGAATAATGTCCTTGGATTTTTAGTAAAATACCCGTTAGTGCTCGTGAATCGTGGGTGAGGATGCTTCATTAATTATTCGCTTCCACTTCAGATGCGCTGATGTGAATGCTTGAACAACACTCGATGACTTCATCAAGTGTTGAAGGATCTAAAAATAATGTGAGATAGTGTTAGATCGTAGGTGTAAGTTGTGGTGGTTCATAATTATGTTAAAACTAGCTTTTACCCACGACTTCGCCCGTGAAGGAGGTGGAGGTCGGTAATTATCTCATGGGAACCATTAGTAATCTCAGTTTTGTTGAAGTATACAGTGGTACCGACCCAGAACTAGTCTTTAACTCGTTTCATGAACTATTTAAACTCTTCTACGATTTGTGTTTCCCGACTGTGAGGAAAAAGATCTCTACTCGTAAATCCCCGAGATGGATATCTAAAGGAATCAGAAGATGTAGTAAACGAAAAAGAGAAATGCTGTGGCAGTATAGGCGATCACGTAATATTGAAAATAAACAGTTACTTATGCAATATTCAAAACGATTAAAAAAAGTGATACACTTGACACAAATATCTCAGAACAGTCATGTAATTAATAGTGCTGAGAATAAAACTAAAGCTACGTGGAAAATAATAAATAGGTGTAAATCAAACTTCCCCTCCGAATCCGTAAAAAAAATACTCAATGGTGATAAACTAATAAGTGACCCTAAAGAAATGGCTACGGCATTCAACGATTACTTCATAGACTCAATTAATCCTGATAATAATTATAATACTAATAATGCTATATCTTGCGTAAATTATTATCCCAAATCTCTATTTATGACGCCCACTGATTCGTTGGAAATATTTAATATTATCAATTCATTAAAGAACACAAATAGCGTGGGTTATGATGGGATAACTACTAAGATTTTAAAATCTGTGTCGCATATAATTGCACCTGTTTTGAGTTTTATTATTAATCTATGCATAGAACATGGCCACTTTCCTAATTTGTTAAAAATGACCATAATTAAACCATTGCATAAGAAAGGCGATAAAGCTGATATTTCAAATTACCGTCCAATAGCTCTGATACCAATAATGTCAAAAGTTTTTGAAAAAGTAATTTATAAATCTATAAACTCATTCTTTGAAGTAAACAATATACTGGCTAAAGAACAATATGGTTTTCGAAAAAACAGAAACATTAATAAAGCTGTCTATGAATTATTTACTGAAATTGTTAGTAATGTTGACAAAAAAAATCCAATTGCAGCAGTACTTATGGACATGTCGAAGGCATTCGATCACGTAAATCACGAAATATTACTGGGTAAGTTAGAACGATACGGCGTCAGGGGAAACATATTAAATCTAGTCAAAACATATCTCACTGGACGCAAGCAAGCCACTGTTTTAAATAGAATTTGTTCTAAATCCAAGGTAGAAGTTAATCATATGTCATCAATTAGAGATACAACATGTGGTGTACCCCAAGGAACTGTCGTTGGGCCCTTGTTGTTTCTCACATATATTAACGATTTGCCAAAATGCACTGAGCATCAAACTGTTTTGTTTGCCGATGACAGTACACTTATTGTTCCATGTAAAAATATAGAAACTTATGAAGATGACATAAACAAGTCCATCCTTTGCATCATAAATTGGTTACTTAAAAATAATTTAAAAATAAACATCGATAAGACTAAGCTTATGACATTTTATCAAAGAACAAAAAAACTTAACTTAAACATAGCTTATGCAGATCAAATAATAGCTGAAACAAGCAGTACTAGATTTTTGGGACTTCATTTGGATACTCATTTAAACTGGAAATGTCATATAGAAACAGTTTGTAGGAAACTAAACCAGTACTCATATGCACTCTACAATCTAGCAAAAATAGTAAATGAGTCCGTTGTTCTGGTTTCTTACAAAGCTTATGTCACATCTACACTGCGTTTTGGAATAATATATTGGGGAAATTCCACTGACAAAGACATTGCGTTTAAGGCCCAAAAGAGATGTGTGCGTGCTGTGTTTAAACTGAAACCAACTGAAAGCTGTACTCCATATTTCAAAAAATTTAAACTCTTAACATTGTCCTGTATGTACATTTTTGAGACAGCAGTATTTGTCAAATCCAACTTCCATCTGTTTGAAAAATTGAGATCTAAACGACGCAACAAAGATATATGCGCTAAGCCACATAGCACTGCTCTTTATGCAAAAAGTTTTTTAGGAATGGCACCGAGGATCTATAATAAGATCCCTAGGCTAATTAAAGAAATAAACAACATACACGATTTTAAAAAGGCTTTACTGAAAATATTATATGATAAAACATATTATACAGTGAACGAATACCTAACTGACACATTATGATTACCTTTTTTTTTTTTTATTTGACATTTATACTAGAATTCGTATTTGTATTTGTATTTGAATTGAATTGACATTAAATTCTGACATGAAATGTAATTGACTATGAACTGTAATGAAATTTAATTTATATGCATGCGTTAATACAATTAGGTACTGAAATACTTATAATGTTATAATACATTGAATCATTGTAATTTAATAGTAGATTACTCATTTAATTGGTTTTTAATTGCATCAATAATTTGTATGTCAATATTGGCAAAGCATAGCGCACTACCAAATTTTAAGATCTATGTATGAAATTACCTATGTTTTACAAATAAATTATTCTATTCTAAATTATTCTATTCTATTCTGAACTATAACGTGTGCTGTCGGGGACGAAATCCATACATAATAGAAAGAGACAGAGAGAGAGAAAGTGTGAATTTAATACGAGTTTTTAATACAGAGCCATCTAGTTTAAGTATTTTCTCATGAAATTTACGCTATAGAGGTATGAGGAACAGGGTGTAAAGTTCACTCATACTCTATAGAAAAGGGAGGATCCTCCGACCAGACGGGTGTTATGTCTGGCGGGCAACTGCCCAATGATTCATGTCGGGGCCGTTGTATCTATGCTAATTGCGCGGTAAACTCTGCTTGCGCGATGTAGGATTTGCGCGACGCAGTATGGCGCGTCGCTCGCATGCGGCGTTGTAGATACCGCTACAACGCCATCATGGATTTTCATTTTGTCCTCACTATCGAACTTAGCACCCTCGAAAACCATGAAAACGACACCCATGACGAAAAATTTGAACATTTTCGCAGCTGCCATCCTGGATTTACATTTTGACCTCACTATCGGCTTTAGCACCCACGAAAACCATAAAAACTATCTTTCCCTCTGAGAGATAAAGTCGTGTGGAGGGGGCATAACGCTTTTTCGTTGCATGGCGATTTACGCAGCTTGTGGTAGTCCACAAGCTGCGTTAAAAACTTCGTTCCAAAAAGTATCCTATGTTCTAACCTCGGCCATGGTCGTGTACATCGATGTATCCTGTGTGCCAAAAACATCAAAAGCTCAGCCGTTAAGGTGTGAAGAGGTAACAGACGGACAGACACAGAGTTACTTTCGTATTTATTATTAGTACCTATGGATATTTTTTAAATATTTACTGATTCATAAAGGATTAGGTGCTGTTCCTCATTATGGACGGCCATATTTGGCCCAGTTCTGGGTCCTGTGTTCCCTAGGTGTGGCAAAGTGATATTTTTGAATTAGAAACTTCTCAGCAGCAGCCCAGATTGCCCTATTACTTTTGGACCTAACTTCATTAGGACGAGCTGGTACACATTCGATACTGGAAATATGAAATAACGTAAGGGACATTTTGTCGAAAATGAGTTATATATGTGCCACAAGCGGTACAAATTTGAACCAGCTCGCCCTGAGATACCTATATAATAATAATAGTCCAATCACCAAAAGTACATACTAACAAAAAAGTATAACTAGCTAAATATGGGTGTACAATGCACCTCTGCTTACCCCTTTGGATGCCCAAAACAGGCGCGATGTTGTGTTTTTTAAAATAGGAAACACTGGACGAGTATCTGATAAAATCTTCTAAGAATAAAAGAATAATAAAACAAAGCGCTTCTTTCAAAGATATCTATAGAGCTGTCAGTTCCAGGAAACGAGTTGAGTGTTGCCTTCCAGATCGATTTCAAAGTTAATAAAAGTCGATTGACCTGTTTTTTGTTTTGCTCAATACAGGTCAATAATATAAATACTCTACGGAACAAATAATTAAAATAATTTAATCTGGACATCAGGCCCAAATGGGATTGGGTGGGTCACATTAGCCGCATGCACGATAATTCCTAGGCAAAAGCCTCCACACAATGGGTGCCTGAAGATGGACGGCGCGGCGGCGGCGCCGCCGCCGCTCCGCCGAGGCCGGCCCAGAAAGAGATGGTGAGACGACCTGGACGCGTACCGCGAGGGCTGGTTCTACGTGGCGAGGGAAAAGTGTTCCTAGAAAGATTTGGGGGACGCCTTAGCCCAGCAGTGGGCCAAAATAGGCTAACATAAAAAAAATTGGACATTGTTTAAATTTTAACTATCTAAAGTATAAAGGGTACCTACCCGGTAATTACAAAGAAAAAGACATAAAAACTAATGCCCGTTAGAAGAAATACCACTGCATTTTTTAAGTGAAAACTTCTTTAGGCCCTTGGGCATTTTTTGAGATGGGAAAAAACCATTGAACTCGCGCCACTGTTACCGTAAGCGACACCACGCGTGTTTTGTTTATAAGACGATAAAAAAATTACCCGCTTCGGATGTGTTCGGCTGTCCTCCGGGATGTACTCGGTTTTAATATATATTATATCCGATATGTCAGTGAGTGATGCCAAAGTATTATGTTTGTGTTTTGTTTTCACTTCTGTCGGCACTCCCGGAGTGCCACTGTTTTTTTTTATGTGGGTATCTATTAACTAGTAATTTATTATTTAGGTATTTATTTATTCAATTGGTCTTACGAGCAAACAGATTTGACATCCGAAGCGCTCATACGATTCATTTTCTTACAATTCAATTATGGCTTATTATATTTCACCGCCTATTCATCAGTACTAGTCTAACCTAATATAAATGATAAATGATTTTATTTCTGTAAGTAGGTTTGTACAAACACTTTTACACGTCATTCATATTTTTTTTTAAACTAGATACATGAGGTCGGCGTTTCCTAACTGACTGTTCTGAGAAGAAAGGCCGAAACAAACTCAGAAGTCACAGTCTCTTTTAAAGTCCAGACAAAATCTTGGTCAGATCGTGTGAAGACCATGTAGATTGGTGTCTGAAATGGTTTTTTGAGGAAAGAACCACACAGATTGAGTGGACCTGTCCAGTCAGTGCACGCATTTGTCAGTAACCGTGCAGCTCAACTCAGAACTTAAGGAGCTCAACGATTCGACGAATAATACCAAAGACAGGACATTTGACACAATAAAATTATTTCATTTGTTTTTACATGAATTTCTTATGGAAAAGTACTTATGGTACAAATCTAACATACCTAAAGAATAATAAAAGTACTTTTCCATAAGATATTTGTTCATAAGGTACAAATCTAACTTAGCAAGATGTATTAATTAATGATTATAATTTTGTAAATACGTACCTGTTAGAGTCGCGAATCATATTTTGATCAAGATACAACCTGACACTGACCTGCAAATTGCAAAAAACGTAAGAAAACTTGAATTTCGCGGTCTACCACTGCGCATTCACCTTAGCAATTCTATGAAATTCCATAAAACTTTTCAAAAATTTTGAGTGACTGATGTCGAAGTGCAACCGGAGTAGGTAACCCGACAGAAAGGTAACTTCATACAAACGCGCAACGATAGGTGCTCTATTAAAGCTTGTCAAGTGAGTTTACTCAGTGGCACGATGTTCGTGCTAATTCGGAACACGAAGATTACCCGAGCGAATACCTTTTCTGTGTTGACTGTAGATATACCTATCTTACGTATGTTTCAGTTTAAATTGTTTTGAATGTATTGCAAACGTCTGCGGTGACTATGTTCCTTGAGTTTTGAAAGTTTTCCGACATAATCATGCTTCAATATGAAATTATAATAATAATAATAATAAAATATAATCCATCAAAAACTTGCTATAAAATACAAATTAATAACTACACCTCCAGTGCCTTACTACAAATATAATCCTGAAATAGTTCTTGAAAACACAACACACAAGCTATACTTTGATCGAGCCATCCTCACAGACAGAACAACTCATTACAATAGACCAGATATAACTTTACTAGACAAAATTAATAAAACTGCGCAAATCATTGACATAGCAGTACCAAACACACACAACCTACAAAACACTATTGCAGAAAAGCTGTCAAAATATACAGACTTAAAAATAGAAATTAGCCGAATGTGGCGATTAAGCAGCGTTGCCATAATCCCAGTAGTAGTCTCAACCACGGGTGTCATTCCCAAACAACTGCACCAATCTTTAAAAACTCTAGACTTATCTCCTTCCACCTACCAAACTCTACAGAAAGCCGCCATTCTGAACACTTGTAGAATTGTCCGAAAATTCCTTCAGAATGACAATGATGCCCAAATATCACACCCACAAACATCATCAACAACACAAAGTCTAAACATATCATCACATCATAATATCTTATCATCTATCGCTTAGGTTGGCACTTGGCTTCGGCCCGTGTTACTCTATAAAACCGGCACATCAAAGCCGAGATACAAAAATGTATACCAACAAATAATAATAATAATATTCCACAACTATCACACAACAAATTGTTGTGGTTTTATACGGTAAATCCTCTTAGTTCACTGGAATTATTGAAAATATTGATACAAGTCCTTATTATTATGTTAGAAGGTAGATACTTATAGCTGTGTTAGTAAAATTTAAAATAATTATTATTTTGGACATGCATGAGCGATCAATGTCTCAGGATTTGGCTGTCCACTCTGTGCGACACCACATAAAAAATAATAATAATAATTCATTTATTTTCAATAAATGAATTATTATTATTATTTTATTCAAGACCACAGGGAGGCCGTTCTTTTGCGAAGCACCGTCTGGAAGCCGTCCGTGCTGTAGTCGGTGAACATGCCGGAGGCACTGCACCGCCATGGGAGCCCCAAAAACCCCTGAACGCGTTGTACTGGACGCGCAGAGCATTACAAGCTTTTTTAGTGTAATTGCTCCACAGGTTGCACGCGTATAACGTTTGGCAATAGCTATTGAATAGTATGACTTTAACGTTACGTGAGCATCGCGCAAACGTGCGAGAAAGCATAGTAAGAGGTATGCTTTCTCGCACGTTTACTCTTACCGATAATGCCCTGCACGTATCCATGTCTATATCATCATTTAGTTTCTCATTGATAGTGACCCAAGTACTTAATATGCGAAGAGGTAAACAGAGATATTATAGGTACTGTACAGAATAGAATAGAATTTATTTCCAAAGAAGTGTTACATTGTATACCACAACTTAAGACTAAGTATTAATCATAAAAATATACAAGTTAGTGAGTTTCCAAAAATACGCATTCTTAAAAATTTCATCATCATCATCAGCCTATAGCAGTCCACTGCTGGACATAGGCCTCCCCTAATGAGCGCCATAGCGCCCTGTCTTCAGCTTGACGCATCCAGCATCTGCCTGCAGTCTTTCGCAGATCGTCATCCCACCTGGCCGGAGGGCGTCCCACACTATGTTTGCCGAGTCGCGGTCTCCACTCAAGAACTCGTTTACCCCAGCGGTTGTCGGTTCTTCGCGAGATATGGCCGGCCCACTGCTACTTCAGCTTGCTAATTCTTTGAGCTATGTCGATAACTTTCGTTCTCTGTCGGATGCATTCGTTACGGATCCTATCCTTCAGAGAGACTCCGAGCATAGCTCTTTCCATAGCTCGCTGACCGACTTTAAACTGGTGGACCAGCCGTATCGTGAGTGTCCACGTTTCAGCCCCGTAGGTCATGACGGGTAGGATGCACTGATTGAAAACTTTCGTTTTCAAGCATTGCGGTATAGATGACGAGAAGACTCGACGTAGTTTCCCAAACGCTTAAAAATTTAATCATCCTTAATTAGTAGGTAATCATTTCGTACGCTAACATGATACGTTTTACTTTGGAATTCAACTAAACAAAAAAAAAATCTGATGTTAGAACTATGTTTGAGCAAATAAAACTAATTGGCGGTACACTTTATAGTATGTCTTTTTTTTTTTGGGGATGGGAAATCATCAAATGATCCCTCCCGCTCTGGGCGGAGCGGAAGGGAGTGTCAGACTCTTACTGACTAAAACCCAGCTGTGTTCCTTCCTTAGCCCTTTATGTTCCGGGCCAGCGGTAAACCTTTCGGATAATCCCGTTGACCCGGCAGGCTTCGGCCCTGACGGGCCTGTATAGTACCTATGTCTTATGGTAGTATGTCTAATAGGACGAGCCTATTACCATAAACCGAGCACCGGGCAGGTTGTTGTGGCGATGCATAGGGAAGGCATATGATGTCCATTGATGGCCTGGAATGTCTTGTGGCCGAATGATGATGCTTAGCACAATTCAAGACCTCTAATATTCTCTGTATAACTATTCATCCGCAGGAGAACCAAGGTAACCGACATAGCCCGAAGAATTGCCAAACTTAAGTGGCAGTGAGCAGGGCACATTACTCGCAGAACAGATGGCCGATGGGGCCGAAAGGTTCTGGAGTGGCGACCGCGTACCGGAAGACGTAGCGTTGGAAGGCCTCCCACAAGGTGGTCCGACGACCTTGTGAAGGCTGCAGGAACCCGTTGGATGCTAGAAGCACAGAACCGGTCGCAGTGGAGGTGCTTGGGGGAGGCCTAAGTCCAGCAATGGACGTCTTTCGGCTGAAATGATGATGATGAACTATTCATCATAAGATGAATAACAATTGCCTATCTGATAATTATACCAGCTCCTGTCAGGAATTTTTAAGCGGTCTGCCGTTTCTGTCGTCATAGTCACAGTCGGCAGTATTCAATGCCAAGAGCGTACTTTGGCACTTAACTTTATCTAAAACTAACTCTTTATCTAATTCCCCTGAGTGTTATCTGTTTAACATTATTAAGACCAGCAGCCACAAGCTACTTGCGATAGGCCTAAGACAACTAACAAAGTGAGCTACTTTACTTTAAATATTTAGGTACTTAAAAGATACGAGTGAGAAACAAAATGGAGGCAAAAATTAAAGTGGTTTTGAGCAGTAACTCTGATTGTTAAATGTAACACTAGTTGTTTTAAAGTAATTTCTAAAGGCAAAGGTGCATTAACCCAAAGTATTAAAGCTTATTTATATTTAACCGACTTCAAAAAAGGAGGAGGTTCTCAATTTGGATGTTTATACAGGGTCATTGGAAAACACCAAGAACCTCTTATGAGGTCATTGTACTCATCATTATGAACAACTTTTACTATGGGACCAAACCTGAAATCACGAAAGGAAATCAGCTGTTCCCTTTGGCTAATACATGCGTCAAGTTTATTTTTTACTAGCTGCGCCCCGCGGTTTCACCCGCATAAGTTTCGATCCCGGGGGCATATCGGGATAAGAGTAGCGTATATGTTAATTCAGGGTGTCAGCTACCTCCGCACAAAATTTTATCAAATTTGGTCCAGCCATTTGAGCGTGAAGAAGTAACAAACACACACACACACAAACTTTCGCCTTTATAATATTAGTGTGATTAAGATTATTTATTTATTTATTACATACGCTACCATTACAGTGACCCATTTCTGTAGTGTGTAGTTAATTAACAGTTCATAGAATAATTTACAACATCATCATCATCATCAGCCTATAGCAGTCCACTGCTGGACATAGGCCTCCCCTAATGAGCGCCATTTACAACATAAGATTTACAAATTACAAACATATCAAGAAAGTTAAGTTGTTATTATGTTAGTCATTACACTGGCGTAGTGATGTTTTCTACTGCCTATTAAAACTTCAACACCTCGTTGGGCACGTCCACTTACAATGTACGTGTCATTGCATTGATTCTGTAACTAAAAAATCCGACTGAAAATTGTCACGTGCTTGTAATTTCGGCAGCACTTACACATGATGGGTTTGTTACTTTCACCTCGTACTGAAGGACCTGTGGCAGGCATAATCCTAATAACACTAGACTATTAAATGAGGCCACATATATTTTTTCGAAAAATTATGTTCACGACATTACTGGGAGTTTGCCGTAGAATAAATGAATAAAACACTCATTTACCAAAATGTTTTTTAAAAGCTTTTGTTTTGGAAGGTAGAACATAATTCTAAGCTTATCTCTAAACTGCTAACGACTTCTAAGGCCATTTTTATGTAACAAAACGTTAGAATTTTTAATATAAATAATGTGAACGTACAACAAAGACTAAGCTAGCAAAAGCTAGCTTATTATAAAGTGCTTGCAAATATTTGCCGTAATGTCCGTGGACATGCCCTAATTGAGCTAGAGGATGAATTATGCTGAACTGGTCCGAGCCGAGGCATGGACGAGGCACAGATGTATAATGCAACGTATAACTTATAATTATGATGACTTACGTGATCACCCGTTACACTTACAAGTCTGTGTCTTGGACAGGTTACAATTAATTGGGATACTTTAATATGTAATTGATTCTCTAAAAACTTATTGGTCTTACAGTTTTAATCGCTTTTGTAATGAATGAGCTTCCAAAAACTTTTTGATCTGCTAAGGGCAAACGCGCACCATGATTTTACTTTTTGCGACACGATTTTAGAATCGCGCTGCAAAATATCGCAGAAAGTACAGTGCACGCACTGCGATAAAAAAATCGTTGGTCATTGCTCAGCCTCACCATGGATTCAGTACAAGTTGCTTACTTCGGACCGGAGGGAAAGAAGAAAAAGAAAACAAATCATCACTACTGGACTCGTCCTTTTACAGCGGATAGATTTATTACGGCTTTCTTTTATCAGAAATACAATGATCTTCGGCTATATCCCAAAAAATTCTATGGCTATTACTATAGAATGAATATTCAAGCATTTGACAGATTACTGAGAATGTTCTACGTCTAGTCTCGTTTCGTATTGAGACTTCAGTGGACATGTTTATTCTATACTAAACGCAATACGAATGCTCGCCGGCCGGCCCGAGTGCACGATTTTTCTGTTGCAGTGCGCGCGGGACCATACAATTCCATACGCTGCAGTTTACTTTCGCGATAATCGCGTCGCGAGCAAACGAAGCAAATTGTGACAAATCACAATTTTAAAATCGCTGCGATTTATTACTCGAATGTGCGCGCACTGCCGTACTAACTCATACGTTGCATTCCTGCGGCAAAATTATCGCAGGATCAAAAATCGTGGTTCGCGCTTATCCTGATAATGATCGCTTTTTAATTAAATGAGCCTCTTTTTAATTTTGTGGCCTTTTCTTAAAGTTGGTCGCAATAACTGAGCTAAAGCACTCCGATATTTAGGATTTTTAGGACACAAAAATGGAAATTATGTGAGGATATAAAAAAAAACACATTTATTATATTAGAGTATCGATTCTTCATATTATTATTTTTAGTAAATCAAAATGGGTATTGTTTGGGGTTCGATTAAATTCAATTAAATACATGCCCAATGAATTTGCCATACCCGGCCATGCCACAGGGCTATTCTGTACCTATCAATTTGAATCGAACCTCACTTAAGTATAGGCATAGCATAATCAGCGTAAAATGTTCCCACTGCTGGGACACAGGCCTCCTCTATGTCAGAGGGAGAGGGCCGTAATCCACCACGCGGGTTGGTAGATGTCACAATACATGTCTTTGAATTTTTGGTTCTATGACAAGCCGGTTTCCCCATGATGTTTTCCTTCACCGTTTTTGGAGCGGTGGTGATGAAATAATTTACACAAAGTAAAGCACCTGTCGGGGTCCGAACCTACGACCAAAACTCGTAAGTCACGGCAGATACTACAGGACCGCCACTGCTTAAACACAAACACAACAATACAAAATGAACAACAAACAACAACAACAACAATTCGAATATGAACTCATTTGTTCTCACATCCAAAACAAAACGCTTCAACGAGTCTCAACAATCAGGAGGGCTCATAATATGAATTCCTGAATATTCCCGAAGCTTAATGAAACTCCTCGGCTGTTCTGAATATTTGCTATCTTAATGAGTATGGAGTTTACTTAGTTTTAAGAAAAACCGGTGAAGACCAAGTCGGACTCACGCACCGAGGGTTTCGTACCATCATAATAATATGTTTTTTTTCATCGGCGAGGCCTATATTTGTCAGAAAATTTTAACACTGCGCACTGCGATGTGGAATATTGCAGTTTTAGGTCAGCGCCATCTCTCGACCGATAGTGGAACTAATGTAACTTTTGTTGATGCTTTCTGAAAAAGTGTGCTATTTAGAGACATCATTTTATTTTTCCTGTAATCTTTACATAAGCTTCTATCACATAGAATTATTTCAAATTTTTCTCTTTGCAAACTTAGGAGATATGGGGGGGGGGGGGGGCGCCGGTATTTTTTTACACTTTTCATCAAAAGTTGAAAACTATGCGGCTTAAAAAAAAACGCTAAAAACACACGTTTCTTGTGGAGACCCTCTTTAATTTTTATCTTTATTTTAGTTTTATTATTTGTTGTTATAGTGGCAATAGAAATAGGTACACACTCTCGATTTCAACCGTCAAACTATTACGGTTCATGAGATACAGCCCACGGACAGACACCGTCTGTCTGTCCGTGGGACAAAACGAGGGATAGATGGATGGACTGACGGACGGACGGACGGCGGAGGCATAGTAATAGGGACCTGTTGGCACCCTTTGGGTACGGAACCCTAAAAACCACACAAAAGTTTTGTATTGTAAATATTTTAATAGGCTCAACAATACTATACTGTTGAGCCTATAAAAATATTATTTGTATATGTACATACAAATGTTATTTTTAAGTATATTTTGTATGCCTACATAATAATATTTAGAATTCCGGTGCTAAAATATGAAGAAAAATTTTATAGGGAAGAACCTATAAAAATAGGAGTAGATTAACATGGTGTGATATATAGAAATGTAAAAAATCTTTCTTATATCTATGGTGCGATACAACGAAAGGGGATTGAATATTTTCATAATTATGGAGCCTGGCATCCCTAATGTTGCTCCTTTTTTATTTATTTTTCAAAATAAGTCGATAGCTGATCAATGTCAGACATAACAAGACCCCTCCGTGCCTCGGAAAGCACGTTAAACCGCTGATCCCAGCTGTCATTCGTAAATCTTTGACAGTCGTTAAGGGTCGTCAGAACCCCGAAAGTCTGACAGCCAGTCTTACCAAGGGGTATCGTATTACCCAGTAACTGGGTTGTGGAGGTCAGATAGGCAGTCGCTCCATGTAAAATACTGGTATTCAGGTGCATCCGGTTAGACTGCAAGCCGACTCCAACATAGTTGGGAAAAGACTAGGCAGATGATGATGAGCTGATATCAATGCAAACGGAAAATATAATAGAAGCAAACCCCGTAAAGTTTCCGAGATATTAACGTTCAAAGTTGGTCACATTCATATTTTCTGAACATGCTTATATCAAAATAGCGTTCAGGTAGGTATGCCACGGATCTTCGAAGCCCTTTGCCAAAACAATAACTTCCACGTTTTTTTGGAAATTATTCGCCCAGATCTGTAAATATACCAGTGTAATTAATTGGATAACAGTTGGAAATGTTAATTGTTGGATCTTCAACAAAACTTATTAAGCTTTGATTGGATCCGATGAACTGGAAACTTAACACAATTAATTAATTTCTCTCCTCGTTCTGTTTATAAACTGAGAAATAACAATGGGGTATTACAATAGATTGTCAATTGTTTAATATTGGTGACTTTTACCGCTTTTATTCAATGCCAGAATTTGGGTGCGTTTGGATCAACGACGATATATTGGTTTGGATCAATGATCTGCGGAGTTAAGAACTAGACACGGTTAGTTCGTAAATGGAAACATATTATTATTGTTTTCATTGCTGCTTGGTACCTACTGTTATTTTAAGATATTTTATGTATATCAGAAGTAGAAAAGTCTGGCAACCAGTATAAAATTAGAAATAAGTTTTCACGGTTGTTACATAGGTACATCGGAGGAGAATCGCTCCGTCAAAAATAATACCAATGTAAATGTAAAAATAATAATGATAGATGGGCTCCACATACACATATAACAGACTACGCGACGTAGGTATTTGTAAAAAAAATACCTAACTTGACACATTTTCATGTAAAATTGAGTAATTGCCGTATTATCGCCTGTCGGTTTTGTTATGTAGGCCCTTGGTGAAGCACACATTTTAGGCACCCATTTAGTACCATCCATCATCACCGTCACTTTGTTTGCCGCTTAACATTTTAAAAAAATATTGACGAATTGACAATAATAATATATGTACATTTTATATACCTACTTCTACATAATTATTATTATTTTATGACTGTTAGCTTTTTAAATTATGTACCTATAAATAAATATAAACAAAAGAAGAAAAAAAAATTCGGTCCAGTCTGTAACCTCCCTTATAAAGCTATTGTCTCAGTAACTATCATATTATTATCACGTACGGAATGATAAGTAAGTGCGTTATTCAATCAATCAACTCAGCTTATTGCAGTCCACTGCTGGACAGAGGCCTCTCCCAGGCTGCGCCACAACACCCTGTCCTCCGCCTTCCGCATCCAGTCTGTCCCAGGCACTCCTTCATCCTTGTCCTTGAGTGGAGACCGCGTATTGGCAAGCGTAGTGTGGGACGTGTCCCAGCTAGAATATCCATTTAGGAAAAACGGATAAAAAAAAAAGAAAGCATTGAAAGGATTTTTTTGGATTGGGATTGGGGGATTGAAGGGGAGGATTTCTAATTAGGGAATTTCTATATTTATGTCTGTATTTTATGGTGTACATAACAAAGAGTATTCTATTCTAATTTCCCTTAAAATACAGGATGATCGTCTACACGATTTTCGTCTACACGATTTATTCCGGTCTGATCCCCTGAACACCCCCTCCTGCCCCCCCTCCTCGATCCATTGCTTGTTCATCTTCTGTTTTAATCTCTGTCTTATCCATTGATACTTCTCTGACACTCGTGTCACTTGCGTCGACATTCGTGACACACTCGTCGGCACTCGTGACACGTTCGTCGATATTCTCGACACTCTCGTCGACACCCGTGACTGACTCGTCGATACTCTTGACACTCTCGTCGACAGTCGTGACACGTTCGTCGATACTCTCGACACCCGTGACTGACTCGTCGATACTCTTGGCACTCACTTCGATTCTCGTGATCTTATGCCAAAGCAATATGCAGATACAGAAGTTGTTTTAGAATGTACCCGTCACATTTTGTGCAATATTCAGATACATATCGCTACTTGTCCTACGTAGGCGAAAATTAGCAATCGATATTTATGTATTTTTTTATCTATGCTAATGTTGAATGCAAGGCTGTGCCGTATATATATAGATATTCACTTAAAAACTGTCAATTACGATTCCATTTTGATAGAAGCATTTTAAAAAGTACACAACAACAGTTTCTTTTTGCAGTGTCAACACAAGTTTTCTCGAGCAACGTGCAACGTCGAACCACTTCCGTTGTAGAGAATTCTTATTTTTTTCGCTAATTAAAAGTGACATCATTCATTGAAAGCGTATTGTGTTCAAACAGCGAGTGACATTGAACGCAAAAAATGAACAAATAACCCTCCTTTTGGGCTTCGCCGCAGTCGGGTAAAAATGAGACTGTATTTTTGCTTTTCATTAATTTTGCATAGCAAGCAAATTGCAAGATACAATGATGTTCACCTTTTTAACTCAGTGTTTCATGCTCAATATGCTCAATTAATCGCAATTTAACAATAAGTTAAAAAACAGGAAATGGTACAACTATATCATTTTATATTGATTTGGTGACAAGAATGCCTTAGTTCGCGCATTTCTATTTTGTTCAAATGGGTTCTTTTCTCACGCTGCTGTGCCAAATAAACGTTTTTCTTTCTTTCAGTCATCATCATCTTCCTGCCCTTATCCCATGTTACTTGGGGTCGGCGCAACACGTTTTCTTTTTCCATTCTCCCCTGTCAACCGTCACGCTATCATTCACTCCCTTCTCTTTCATATCATTCCTCACACAATCCATCCATCTTTTCTTCGGCCTTCCTCTCCCTCTCCATCCATCAACATGTATATCCATCACTCTTTTAGTCACATGCGTTTCATCCCTTCTCATTTCTTTCAATCACACTATAATTATTATAAACGCGAAAGTTTGAGAGTGTGTGTGTGTGTTTATATGTTTGTTACTTCTTCACGCTCAAACGGCTGGACTAATTTTGATAAAATTTTGTATGGAGGTAGCTGACACCCTGGATTAATATATAGGCTACTTTTTATGCCGATATTCTTAGGGGATCGACACTTATGCGGGTGAAACCGCGGGGCGCAGCTAATACATAATAAATCATGGCAACAAATTCGCTACAGCTCTGAATTTTGCAGAAAAACTTACATATTGCCTGCAAACATACAGTCAAAGTGACTGCGCTGCCACTGACGACGCCGTGGAATTGGTGATGTTTTGGGCCAACAAGATCTAAAATACAGTCGAGCCAGCGACACGAAGAATAATAATTACCTGCTAAGTTCAGTAATTGTGAAACAGTAGAAATTTTACATTATCTACAACTACTTACAGCAAGATTGTGAGGAGTTTCGACTCGTCGGATAAGTACGTATTTTAACTACAAGGTATTTACAGCCATAAAACTGAAACTGTAAACTTTACAGTAAAAGCAAATGAATTTATTACGTAAACATGCATTAAGAGTTATCTACCTATTGTATCGTAAATCTTTAAGAAACTGAGTTTGTGAGAGTATTTATTAAAATTTAATTTGGTCCATTAGGCACGGAGAAGTCTAAAATGTTTGTTTTCTAAACTTGGAATGCGAAGCGGAATTTTACAGCGGAACATTTCACAATTCTCCATAGTCCAGTTGGAAATTGGACAATGGAAACATGTAATTTTCCCCATAGACCAATTGGTCAAATTTCAATTGGTCCATGGAGCACCGACGGATTATGCAAACTATAAGGAAAAAATATAGAAGGGGTTCTATATTTTTTCCTTTCCTCAGTTTCATGCCAAATGCACGCGCAATTTACGCTTAAACAATCAATTGCTTAGTTGGATTGCATCAGAGCACCAGCGCCTCTAGAGATAGGTACCATCCATTCGTGATTGGAGCATTGTATTCAGAAATTGTTTCCAACGCGTTGTGTTTTGTTTATTACAATTACTTTTCAAACTAGAGTTTTGATTGAAAAAGTTGAGTGGTAGTTTATTCATTTTGTGAGAGTTTCCGAGGTGAAACTTTGTGATAATTTGAATTTAATAAACGAAAGACTTGATAGAACGGAAATACATACAAAATAATTTTAATTAAATTTAAAACAAAATTATGAATTACGTAAAGGATCATAATGAAAATCACCGCAGTAAATCACCATCATCTTGTAAGCAACCGTTGTTATGGTAAATCAATTGTTCTTGCATTGACCACCTCCTTCTCTATGTAAGAAGAGACCATTACTATCTTAATTTTTCGTAGATGGCAATCTGACATCAAAATGGACTCGGCACTGAATTCGGCGTCAAATAAAATCATTGCTATGACGTCGCAGGACTGTCACAGACTTATATCATCTTGTGCAAATATTTAATTTATTTTTGACGTAGGTGTTCCGTCTGCCAGATTGACCTTTCATATCAATTTCACCGTGATTACATGATATCGTTCAATGAAGGCACGTATCTCGTAAATGTTTTACTACATTGTCAATAAAAGGTATTGCTTTGGAAACAATCGTGGTTTCATCACCATAAACTCGCCGTGATAAGTTTGCAGACCTAGTGATGGGGTACAGACGTGGAAAAAAGCCTTAACGTTTTTTTTCTCCTAAATTAATTTAAGTTTAGTGATAAGAGATCCAATTCTTTACACAATTCTAGAACTATAGGTCAAATAATAAAGAAAGGCTTGCAGGAAAATTCAATTTTGAAAAACGTACCTAATGCTTTTCCTGAAAGTTCAATGTGCGGCTTAAATATACAAGCATTGGTGCATCATAAACGCATCGTACCAACGTGTTTGCTCGTAAATATTTTTAAAATATTTGCGGTATTATGTAATGCTTTTTTAACATTTAACTGCTTGAGACATCTTTTAAATATTCCCAACAGCTGTTGCATTGGCTTGACGTGCTCTCCATAATAAAACGACTTCAATGAAAATTTCCAATTTTCCCGAGTTAAAAATGGTAACAAAACCAACCAAATTTTCACAAAACTCGTTCTCCTTGATCCGTCTTCTATTTCTTTAAGCTGACGATCGGCGAAATGGTTTGATCGTGTATATTTAATTAAGAACAAATTTTTCCATCGCCAGATATCTTTTATTCCAGGAATAAAATTGACGTTTGACAGTGTTTGTATAAATTAACAGCTGTCAAAATTTCAAAATTTTTAGGTACTTGAATAAAGTTATCAGATGATTGAACCCTTAGACGAAAAACGGCATTTTATGATTGGACTGTACGTAAGCGCCATAGGAATTAGGATGTTCATTGTTTATATAATATTATAAGATAGCCTTACGGAGCGACTTAGTCATGTTGATCAAGCTCCTTAATAAAGATAAAAAAAAGGATGTTCATAAATATATTTTTGTAGGAAGGTAAATAAATAACCATTACTTTATTGGCCACATTCATGATTTCATCGAAATGGATCTTTATTCAAGGACAATCATAGAGCCCTGGTATTTATTTTATAAGCATGGAAATTCTATGAAAGAGAAAGGTGCTGTAAAAAGATATTAGCTTATTGGGGAACGGCTGTCAAATGATGTACAGACACGTCATTAGTCATGGTCTTGTATAGAACGTCACAAAATATAGCATTTTCTATAACCTCTATAATTATATTAATAGATAGGTACTTTCTTTTCTTCCAAGGAAACTCGGAATTGAAATGAATAGGTATTTCGTCGCATTGTAGTTTCCGAAGGTGATCGGTTGGCATTTCAATATAAACGAAATGCGAACCAAAGACCTGAATAACTTTCAATTTGAACTACTTACATTGTGATATTGTCAAATGATGGAACAGTGAAATCGTGTTTCCAATATCAAGCTATTAATAACAATTATTAACGGTTACGGTATTTGTACATACAGCAAGACAGTTAGACAAGATAAAAGAAACCGGCAAACAGACAAGACAAGACGAAAAGACAAACACAAAACAAGTCAAAGACAAGACATGTTTAAGCGGAACATATTTAAGCGGAGGCGCAAGAAATTTCTAACTGATAAAGCGTATTACAATGTGAAAGAGTATCTAAAAAGGAATCTTCATGGCCAATAATATTAATTAGATATTCATGATAGTAATGAAATGTGTAACTCACAATTATTATTTACTAGCTTCCGCCCGCGGCTTAGCCTGCGAGGTATGTCGATAAAAACTATCCTATATCCTCCCCCAAATTTTATCGAAATCCGTTCAGTGGTTTAGGCGTGAAAAGGTAACATACAGACAGAGTTACTTTCGAATTTATATCTATTAGTTAGTATGGATCTAGGACTTCTATTTAATTATTCACTATTTAAATTTTAGTTATTGACTACTGGATACTCCTTGACGTTGAAAAATGAAAAATAAAATGGTTAAAATAATTTTCTAATTTAATAATTTTGTAATATTTATGTATGGTATTTTGATAGTAGTTTGTACTTTATATGTAAATTTTGCATGCCCAAGTGACGGCAGAGCATGGAGAACATTATCAAAACATGTATAACATCCATATCTACCCCTACCCATGGTGGCAAAAAATAAATGGTTTGATTTAATGTTGTGCCCTGCGAACCCTAAATAATTTGAGAAAAGGAAAGAAAAGATGATGGTGGTCTTACATAATCCCCGTGCTTGACATCCGTCTAAAGTATCTTCTTTAGTATGAATGCGCAGTGGTAGACCGCGAAATTCAAATTTTCTTATTGCAATTTGCAGGTCAGTGTCAGGTTGTATCTTGATCAAAATGTGATTCGCGACTATAATAGATATGTATTTACAGAAATATAGTCATTAAAATCATTGAAATATTTCTTTAAGTTAGATTTGTACCACTCTTCCTTAAGAGATTTGTTCTTATGGTACAAAATCTAACATAGAAAGATGTATTGTAGAAACAGAGATTTCCAGTTATCTTTTTTTTAAATAAGACGAAAATGTTCTCTACTAACTTTTTAGACCTTTGTATCCTGCTTCGGCGTATGAAGTTTCATTAAAATCGATTCATTCAATTCGAAAAATAAGGGCTTGAAAGTTTGTATGAAATGCCGTACGGCGTAAATGCTCTTAAGCAGAAATGTAACTTCGTCTTCATAGCTTTCTGATTACAACACATTTTATTATGGGCTGATTTGAATAATAAATAGGGTTGTTTGACAGCTTTTATATAGGAAATATGTCAAACTGTCATATTTATTATTCATGAACGTTATCTGACTGTTAAAAAATCAGCCCTAAATAGATTTTATTTTGCTTAACCAAATAAAAACAACTTGCATAATGATATTGATAAACCACAAGAGGCTTGACCTAGCTTTAAGATACCGGGAATAAATCTCCATTATTACTTTCGCCACGATCCTTACATACTGCTATAGAGGTATGAGGAACAGGGTGTAAAGTTCACTCATCCTCCATAGAAAAGGGAGGATCCTCCGACCAGACGGGTGTTGTGTCTGGCGGGCAACTGCTCGATGATTCATGTCGGGCCGTTTTATATATGCTAGTTGCGCGGTAAACTCTGCTTGCGAGATGCAGGATTTTGTGTGACGTGAATCAGACACGTAGTATCGCTACACTCCTTTTGTGCCGTTTACGTTCATTGTCATAAACGAACGCCAGTTGCGAGTACTACTTTTTACCTTAGTATCTCCATTCTTACTTGACTGTAATTTATTCTGAACTAGCGACCCGGCGAACTTCGTACCGTCTCAGAATATGAATTATCTTAATTTTATTTTTCGTAAGTTTACCCATGTTTTAATAGTTATTCTGCTATTCGGGGCGGAGACAAATCAAAGATCATAAAAATCGGTCAAGCCGTTCTTGAGTTATAAATAGGTAGTGTAACTAACCCGACTTTGTTTTAAGTATATAGATTTACGAGCCGATGACGTGTGGCGGTCAAAAGGTTAATCTTTTGACCGCCACACGTCAAAAAATCAAAAACGTGCCCACGGCGGGCGTCAGTCTGTCATGAAGTCGAACCGTGGCGTGTTGGGTACATTTTGGTTTGTCATCTATACATGACTGTGGCGGTCGAAAGGTTAATAATTCCACTCCCAGCTTAACAGTTCTGTGGCCGTCAGTACTCACGTGCGAGACCTCATTAGCACTATATCAAGGCTATGATAGCATCAAAATAAACGTCATTATAATATAAATTCGATTTAGCTCACCGTACAATTACCATTACTTAACCATCTCATTATTATATACCCAATTTTATTTTTGATGTGGATGTATTTTTACCGACTTTACAAAAAGGAGGAGGTACTATGTTCGGGTGTTTGTATGTTTTTTTTTTTTTTTTTTTTTTTTTTTTTTTTTTTTTTATGTTTGTTCATCGAATACTCCGCCAATTGTCGACGGATTTTCAAAATTCTTTTTTTGTTCGAAAGTAGATAGTTCTGAGGTGGTCCCATTGTCACCAAGTTAGGATCTGATGATGGGATCTTAGAGAAATCGAGGGCAACCCTCAAATTTTATAGGCTCACTTATTGTTTTTCGCATATTTTATGAAGTATCTTGTGTATTTGTGTATGGTTGTCACCATCTCAGGTAGCTGGGCTGATGATGGAAGGTACAACTCCTTAACAGTAAGAAGTTACTCGAACAGGCAAGGACTGTTTTAGTAAATTGTTTTGATGTTTGATAGGGCATTTGCCACATTTGGTCTCATGATCATCAAGTCATGACCTGATGCTACCTAACTCCTCGACAACTAACAGCAGATATATCGTGTTTAGGCTCATTGAAAAGGGCTCGATGTGTGGATAAACGTGCTGTTACTGAGGAACACCGAAGACCTGATGCTGAAGCCAGGAGCATCAGAAAAAGTTCAAACCTTGAAATTACAGCACCGTAGTCGTGTTTGGGCTCATTTTAAACAGGACTAATTTTAAGTTCAATGCAATGTTGATATAAGTCTGGCCTGATGCTGCAGCCAGGATTATCAGCATCTAATCTAAAAACTAATAAAAGGAGAACTCCTCAACAATTAACGTCCCTGCATCGAGAAAAGGAATATTTTATAAAAAGGCGATGGGCAAGTTGACATTAGGCTATTGTAACTTAGATAAATTATAAACAGACCCACTAAAAAGCGAGAAATAAAAACTTTTTAACAAAAAAAAAACCGACTTCCAAAAAAAAACACTACAAACTGAAAAATAACTTTAATTTCGGAAGTCGGTGGCAAAAACTAAAATACTGATCCCTAAGACACCGACTTCCGAAATTAAAGTTATTTTTCAGTTTGTAGTGTTTTTTTTTGGAAGTCGTTTTTTTTTTTGTTATTTATTGCTGAATGGGCCCGCTCTTGACCTCGATCACACCTGATGGAATGCGGTGGATGAGGTCTATGGTGGAACGAGCGTGCCTAGAAGATGCCTAAGGCACTGGAATTCCCACGCATCGACGAAACCCAGAAGGCTGCTTAACGTCGGACTCCGGTGAGAGGAGGTGCTTATCAATTAATTTCCTTGACTTTACAAAACTTCCTGTCTGCTAAATAAGTTGCTTTTATAACTAGGTACCACTGAATCCTGAAAAACAAAGAGACCCTATATTTCCGGCTTCCTGTTAATGTATACTGATCACTATAAAGTCCTAATTTTCAAGAGAATTATCATAAACCCCTCCGACAGGTCCCACTGACAGACAAAACAGACGACCTGATAACGTCAATAATCGGCACTTGTACGTGTGACCGAGTTCATTGAATTAAGTCCAAACGGGAATTGGGAACCTTACGAACAACTTTGATATAGGTACAATTTGGGGATATTAATTATTTATCAAGTTGGCACACTATGCCAAATTGCATATTAACTGAGCTTATTGTAAGTTTTACTAAAATAAGTACCAAAGTAGGCATAATTAATGTAATATAATTGCCCGTGCCAACTTTTACATCTGGTAAAACCTTTATTTTTAGTAAATACAATTAAATACCTAATCTAAAATGAATAAATTATTTTTATTCTAACTGTCAAAAACACAAATAGACCTTGCCAATTATGACGTGCAAGTGACATTCATCCTTAGGGTGGTAAAGCATTTACTAGGACGACTAAATATCATAACACCTATAAACCATAAACCGCCAATATATAATATTACGTTTTTGTTGGTATAATGTTTAGTTGTATTGCTTTGCTTGCTTTGAAAGTCGATAATATAGTTTACACTAGAGTACATCCTCGATAGAGTGGAGGGTTGGAGACACGTGCATACTAATGAAATGTCTCCTTGGGTTAATGGACACACTTAAAGGTTCGCGCACCTTTGGTCGGGCTGCACCACCTCCTTTATCACTTTCGTTTATTTTGTATGAATTAGGTATCTCACACTAAAGGTACCCTGGTTGCATCGCAACGCGAAACAATAGCCGAAAAATACGCCTGGCAAGCGATCCGCCAGTACGTTGCGCTGGGGCGGAATTGTTGTAATGCGTTGCGTTGCGATGCGGCCCACCGAAATGTGCGTGAGCTGCATTCCACTGAAGTGAAAACAGTTCAAACTCAAATTCTAAATTTGAATCTATCTGAAACAATTCTGCGTTGCGGTGCACCCTCCGCGGCTAGAATGTGCGCTTAGCTTAGGGGCCGTCTCCACGAGCGAGAGAATCGCGGCGATACTATCGTCGTGACACGTATTTCTATACACTCTCTTTGAACGTGTCTCCACACGGCGATATCATCGCGGCGAAAATTTGATGGCACGGCGAGACTATCGCCGCGATTCTCTCGCTCGTGGAGACGGCCCCTTAAGGAGACATCGATTCTATTGGTATTCGCATCAGATCCAACTTAGACATCAACACACAGAACTGATTTTATGCAACAAGAGTGTTTATGGACACTCTACGTACGAAGTCAAACCACCTAAGGAACAATAACTGTTTTTGTTTAGTAATAAAAAGTTACAAATACTTCAGAATTTCGATGCTTTTAGCGTAAAGAATTTGAACGCCATATCATGCCACATAAGTCACCCCTAAAGAAGACTTAGGCCCGTCCTCCACGACGCTACATATAAGTTAGGTGTTACAAACTCAAAACACCAATGAGTAGCCCGAATGTCACAGCACTAATATTTCAATGGCGGTCCGAACACGACCCAACCAATCACAAACTATTTAGTAACGTGTTAGTAAGTGGCATCGTGTACGGACCACCGTTGAAATACTAGTACTGTGACATTCTCATACTAGTACTGTGACATTCTCATACTAGTACTGCGATATTCTCCTGATAGTACTGTGACATTCTCATATCAGTATTGTGACATTCTCATACTAGTATTGTGACATTCTCATACTAGTATTGTGACATTCTCATACTAGTATTGTGACATTCTCATACTAGTAATGTGACATTCTCATACTAGTATTGTGACATTCTTATACTGGTATTGTGACATTCTCATAATAGTATTGTGACATTCTCATACTAGTATTGTGACATTCTCATACTAGTATTGTGACATTCTCATGCTAGTATTGTGACATTCTCATACTAGTATTGTGACATTCTCATACTAGTATTGTGACATTCTCATACTAGTACTACTGCGATATTCTCATACTAGTACTACTGCGATATTCTCCTGATAGTACTGTGACATTCTCTCTACTTTTGTGTAACTACGTGGACGATGGGCCTAAGTTTCATCTCACATCGTATTAGATTCCACGTGACAAGGGCTGAGTTTACCACTCGGCTCAAAGTGCAAAAGTGCCGAGATTCTTGTAAAAGAAAACGAGAAATAAGTTTCATGACCTTGAAATCGAAGCTAGTACTTTGTAAGTGCACGTAGTTCGCACTAAGAAGGCCCCTGGAGGATGAAACGTATCTTGTACAGACGCCAGCACATTAAGCTACTACAATCTGTCAAAGTTCTTTGATAGATGCTCAACTTTATTGCTAAAGTATAAGGTTCAAAGTTGATTGGGAAAATTTAACAGTTTCAGGTAGCTTGATGTGCTGGCGTCTGTTCCTACATTGAAGGTAAAGAGTCGATTTAGAAAAAAATATTTGAGTCTATAACACGACCTTGTTGAAGGTATCTCGTATCCTATTCTGACAGGAAAACATCTAGACTGTTCTGTTGTCCAAATTTATTAATAAATAATCAATTAATAATAAAATCTTATACAATGTTTAACACAACCAACTATTTAAAATTGGTACTAAATAAAATAACTAACTAACTAAACATAGAAAAACCAAATGACATTTAGGCGTCGAAGTACTTGTCCGCATCGCTGTCATCCGGAAACATGCCCAGAAGACTGGCAGCATTGCCACGTTGAATGGCAATGCTAATTCTTCGGCCAAAGAACGAGCCAGCCCTCTGGTCATAAGTGTCGACCAGTGGGCGATCTCGAAATCCTAACTAATATTATAAATGCGAAAGTAAGGTGTTTGTTTGTTTGTTACCTTTTCACGCCTAAACCACTGAACCGATCATTCTGAAATTTTGCATATACGTTGTCAGGTGTACAGAAACGGACATAGGGTACCTTTCACCCCGAAAAAAAGTGCTGTTCCCGAGGAAAACAACAATAACGTTATTATGATAACAAATGGCGCCACGTGTCTTTCGAATCAAAAACAGGAAAACGTCTGTCGGGTCAGCTAGTTTCCAATATAAGAATACGTGTGCACTCGGGCTCCATGAATAAATAAATTAATTGATTATAGTATAATCTGCCTATAATGTTCCCACTGCTGGGACACAGGCCTCCTCTCTTCGAGAGGCAGTGGGCTGTAATCTACCACACTGGCCCAGTGCGGGTTGAAAGATGTCACAATACTTCGAATTTGTGGTTTAAAGACATGCTGGATCCTTCACGATGTTTTCCTTCACAGTTTTGAGAGCAGTGATGATGAAAATAGCTTTTAACCCACGACTGTCGTAAGTGGGGACCGTTACCACTGGGCCACCAATGCTCTTAAATTGTTCAATATATTATTATTAAAATGATTAAAAAAATAAATTTGAATTCGAATTGTGCGATAGACCAGAGGAATCCTTTTAATGTCATATGTCCGCCCAAATACTGCTTGAGCTAGTGAACCCGAACAGTCTAGCACTTAAGGTATTTTATTGTCTAAAATTAAATAGTAGAATTGCGAAAGTATAGTTAGGATCCGTGGTTAGGATCGAAAAACCCTTATACCCTTCGTACAAGATCTCGATGGATAAGCCGATTAACTACTCTACTTACCCCATCTTACACCCCGCGTGGGTTCACTTCTAGATTTCTTATTCTGGTACTTAATCCTGGCTTAGATATCGATTTGGACTCGTTTTAAAATTCAACGAAATTGGCAATGTCTTACGTCAGATAGGGATGCGCTTTCCGGGACGGTTTACCGGATGATTTGAAATTGGGATTGCCAATAGCATGCTTAATTTAAACTTTAGATATAACGGGGAACTATACTCCATTTAATTATAGTTCATTTTTGTACGCCTTATAAGGTAACAGATAGTGACACAACATATATTTTCATTTTATACCTTCATGTACCACCACTTTATTATTACCTATGTGTACAAGTAAATTTGAATTTATTATAACATTAGAAAAATAACGAGTATCACCCTTTCGTTATTTCGATAAAAACGTATAATAAACTTCGTTATTTCACGGTACATAGATACATACAAAGCAATGTAATCATTTTACCATTTACATTTTAAAATAACTCTAAAATGTAGCTCGTTTAAAAAATATTACACAATAACTCTCGTTATTCCGCCGTTATTTTTCTAATCTATATAGCAGAATTATTTTTTATGTTAGTTTATATGACATGTTTTCTTAATGGATTTTATGTTATATGATTTTAATTAAAATTTTTGACGTTGAGACGTTGATGAAGTTTTAGACATGTTTAAATATTTTAATGAGTTTTAGGTAAATTATTTGAATATTTGAGATAGCCTTTTTTTGTACTTATATTTAAATTTTTTTTATGTAACTCATTCAGTCACAATTTGAATAAATGAAATGAAACTTAATGAATGCGAATCGACTAATAAGCCTCTTAAAATGACTAAAATCAAAAGTCATATTCAAACTAGGCTAAGAATCAGCACTTTTCGAACGTCAAAATTACAAAAGACAGTCCCCCAAAACGCCCGCCCTTCACCACTTGCTAGTGCTTTCGCTGGGGAGAAGAAGTGCCGCAACAAACTCCCCAGCAGCACAGCTGTCTGTTCATTTAGAAAATACTGGTGATGATGGCTCTTCTGATGGAACATAGTTATTTCGTGCTTTAGACACCTGTAAAATCAAGAGATATTTAAAGCTGTTATTTTTTCAGATATATTTACCTTTTGAACTTTGTTTGAAATTCTTTTTTCTTCCATTATCATCGCTTTAATATGCGCAGCATGGAGAAAAATGAATACCATTCGTATAAAATTAAGATTTGAAAATTATTTTAGCTTTTAAAAATCCTTTACCATAGCTGACCTTTTGGCCTTTACGGATAAAGTTTTAAAATTACTATCGCAACTTATTTAACTGAATTCTAATTGTGAAGGCAGATATACAAACCTACTCCCTCTCACCGAGAGGAAGTCTGTGTCCCAGCAGTGGGAACGTAGGCTGATTATGCTACAGTAGTACTTTAATAAAACCTATTTTGAAGGAATAACTTTCACACGATATTCTACAAAAGTACGTACCAAATTAAATCTTTTACGACATTATACAAAACGATTAAAGACCTAGGTTTATTTTTCTATTACGATTTATTTTTTAGACACAATATTCATTGAGAGTAAAAAGATATTGGAGGACACAATTGTGCCATAAATATTATAGCGATCGCAAAACATACCGAAATCTGTCTCCGTTTTCTTTTGTACAGAAATTGCGAAAGATTAGAAACTTTTGTTACTCCCTCGGGTGGATAAGGTGGTAACATTTACATAAGGAAAATGAAACGAAATACAAGGTGGCATAAGTAAAGTCATAATGTGAATTGGCTGCCAAATAGTAAAAAAAAAAAATAGGCT
Organism: Oligia fasciuncula; assembly: GCA_963082905.1. NCBI lineage: Eukaryota > Metazoa > Arthropoda > Insecta > Lepidoptera > Noctuidae > Oligia > Oligia fasciuncula. Next base: position 1,704,724 of record OY720392.1, on the reverse strand, counting down.
CTGTTTTCACGGAAAGTTATTTGGTAAAACGACCCATTTGTGCTCGTTTCAGAACGTAATAGAACATAACATTTTGAAATGTTTCTCGCAAAACATTTTCCAAATTGGCGATTTCTTCTTCAATGTTGGCTTTCAAGACTTGCAATTTTTTGTGGTTTGTCGTGGTAGGTAAACGCGAGATTTCAAAATGGCCTAAAGTAAGAAGTCTGGCGCTGTCAGATCTGGCGATCTGGCCGACCAGTTCAAATCGCCAAAACGAGAGATCACACGGCCCCGAAATTGGATTGTGTGTATCGCTCCATTCTATTGTTAAGAAATTATCTATATGTCTCTACCATATGTATCAAATCATAATGAAACTATAACGCCATTAGCAAAAATTATGACATTTATTTATTTAAGATATTCCAAGACGTTGCACAGAGCAAATTACAAACTAAAAAGTGACACAAAAACATACATAAGTAGGCTAAATAAAATACAATAAAAAACAAATGGAAACACAAGAAAAAAAATAACAAACAAAACACAACACAATAACACCTTTTAAAATAAACAAAATGTAATCAAGTGACAAAAACATTATTTATACTTATCAAAGCTATTTACCAAACTTTCACGACACAAATCTATCCATCTCCCGGCAAACAAGTCACACCCCAGTGTTGGTGTCAGTAGAGCATTGGGCATAGTGAGACATTACTTTTGCCCCACCTTGTAATGACATATTTTTAATTAATATTTCTTTCTGAACTTAATACTTCTCCCAATATAATAGATTTCGAATGGTCCTTGGCGAAAACCTAACTCAAAGTCGGTCGTTTTTCCCCTCCATTGATGTTACACAAAAGATCGAATATCATTGATATGGGTAACGCATGAACAAACAAATTATCAAGAAGAAGTTCTACTCTTACAATTCGATCTAAGATTGAAGACACAACATTTCTGAAGGAAACATCTACAGGCAATAAGCGTCGTAGGATGGTAACGTCGCTATACATAATGCCAATTTAGTGGCCTCTTTTGCAAAAAAATAAAATGCTGGATGCAAAAAAAAAATTTTTGTACCTTTCCCCATACTAGGAATTTCTACTGTATTGTGGGTGCGTTTACAAACATATAAACTCACATACACAAACAGCCGAAACAAGAAATGTTGCAAAGGAGTTCCATATAGAACGAAGCGCTCACATTTTGTTGGGTTTTTGAAAATTCATTCCTTAAAGGGGTGAAATGGGTATGAAAATTTGTATGGAAGTTCGTCATTTTTGCCGATGGACGCATAGCCTAAACTGCTAGGTCTAGCTAGATGTTTACACAAGAATTCCTTGTATAACGAAGGTGAGCATTAGGGAAGGATTTTTGAAAATTCATTCCTTAAACGTTGATATAATTAATTCCTTAAACCGTCGAAAATTCATTCCTTAGATCGTTGAACATTCATTCCTTCGTTTAAATAGAGGATGACAGTTTGTAGGGACGTTCGGCATTTTTTGCCAATGCGAAATCCCATCAGACCTACGCCTTGTTTTTTAAACGTGATCCTACTGGAGTAATCGTGAGGCAAATCACATCAGCCCCTAGACGAGGAACTACTTAAAGACCACAACCGCTCTGATATGAGGTGCTACGAACAGGAAGAAGAAGACAGAAGCAGTTTGAAATTTTATTTTTCTTTAATGGCCAATTAATACCGAAGCGACTATAGGATATTTTACAAGCACGTCTAATCAAAGGCCAAGGTATGAGCCTACTGGATCTTTCTGTACTGTACAGTAGACAACCATGAAATATGGCGTTTTTATTCAATATCATCGAATTGAAAATTATATTGTGTTCATGTGAACCTTGTACTGGAATATTTCTGTTTGATTTTGAGAATTATTGGGGTCTTGTCAATGTGCCATGTGTGTCAATTTGATGAATGAATGATGAATATTTCATTTCCGTGACTAGTTTAACAGTTACTAAGTATTAATATCTTAGGTACGTAGAGTAGATGGATCCTATTCAATGTAATACTGGTGGAGTGACGTGATGATAATGTTGATTGAAATATTTAAACCGATATTGATGATCAAAGGCCAGCGTACACCGGCCGAAGGCGGGGGACGGCTTCGAGGAGAAGTTTTCGCCGGCCAGCGCACACAACACACAAAATACAGATAGTTTTTTGCCGGTACTCCGAAGCATCCCGCGGTATTTTATTTTATTTATTTATTTCAGGCGACGCAGGCCCATACATAAATACCTTAACCTAAACATACATATTCTTACTATAAAACGGTACTTCACTAGCTAACTCTTGAGCAGTTTTGTGGTACTTGTCCGCGGAAGCGACGGAACACCACGTCCTGCGGCCAGAAGTCTTCTTCCATGACGACGGGCAGATAGCAATTCGGCACGCGCACCACGAACGCCTTGAAGTTGACGTTGCGGTACGACTCCAGTAACTGCACCCTGGGCGCGTACCTCGTCTTCTGGCGCACGTACTCCACGATGTCCTCCGCCTTAGTGGTGTAGTGCAGGCGGGAGATGTATGCCACGGGGGAAATGCGGAGTGCACCCTCAGTGCATGTCGTCGCAACCTGCCGTTACCTCACGCCGCCTGCTGTCGCGTCGCCCCGGTACCGCCTCCAGAGCGCTCTTCAATACCGTAGAGCGAAATCACCTTTGATGCCTCGTGATTGGTTTGGATCTATATCTTATTACCATTAGATACGTACAAATTTACGTTGGTAGATTTGAAATACCCTGTCCGCCGATGTGCGCTGGGCTGTTATAGATAGCTTGATTCTTTTAAAAAACATGTAAAAAAATGTCACGCTAGCAAGAAACTTTGAAAGAAATAAAGAGTACCATCAAAGGTTCCATTAAAAGTTACACTGCAGTGACAGTCGAAGACAGTCGTGGATATTTGTTTTATACTTAGGCACCTATCCCACTTCCGCGCCGACGAGGAATCGTTGGCTATCAACGATTTTCTCGATCGAAAACGTACATGAAGTTCCCGTGTAAGTAAAAGAGATACATTCGAGTATTTGTTGATCGCTGACTGTTAACACCTCTGGGGAGTACTTGTTTGAGAGTTAAGAGCTATCAAACAGAGTAGATACTCGCTCAGCGACGCTCGCTTGGCAGGCAGGACACTCGCGAGAAATCGCTTGGCGGGCAGGACACTCGCGAGAAATCGCTTGGCGGGCAGGACACTCGCGAGAAATCGCTTGGCGGGCAGGACACTCGCGAGAAATCGCTTGGCAGGCAGGACACTCGCGAGAAATCGCTTGGCAGGCAGGACACTCGCAAGAAATCGCTTGGCGGGCAGGACACTCGCGAGAAATCGCTTGGCGGGCAGGACACTCGCGAGAAATCGCTCGTCGCCGCCGTCGCGCACTCGCTGCTCATTGTTCGCCAGCTTGTTTTTAGTTGCTAGCTCTCGTTAATCGCCGGTGGTAGGACAGGTGCGTTAGCAACTGTGACACGATTAAAAAGTTTTGATAGTCCTTCGTAAGGTAGAATTTGTTGGTATACCTTTTATATATAACGATTGTAAATTCAGGGAAATTAATTGTATCAATTTGACTGCTAACTTAAATTGTTCGTATATTCAAATCACAATTATCAGTCCTTGACAGTTGTATGATTTGGCACAATGATGCAGTGTGTTAATTTGATTAACAATTGAGACCTTAAAACAATAATGACAATATTATCATAAATTATTATTAATTTACCATTAGTTTAAAAGACAGCCGTCAGCCACTGCTGGACTTAGGCCCCTCTCTTGCGCTTCCCATACAGGAGCCTTGTGAGATGAGCGTACGACTGTCGAGTAGTTGTATACGTAATGTTATTGTATTGATCTTTAACTAATGTAATTAGATTTGACCGTTTTATGTTACATATATCATCATCATCATTTCAGCCGAAAGACGTCCACTGCTGGACATAGGCCTCCCCCAAGCACTTCCACTTCGACCGGTTCTGTGCTTCTCGCATCCAACGGGTTCCTGCGTTGTTGTTACATATATATATATATATATATATATATATATATATATATATATTATGTATGTATATATTATGTATGTATATATATATATATATACATACATAATAAGACGGCACGGTTGGCGCAGTGGCTGAGCGATTGTCGCGGGTTCGATTCCCGCACGGAACAAATATTTGTATTGCCTACAGGTAGTTGTTCCGGGTCTGGCTGTTTGTGTATGTGAATTTAAATGTTTGTAAACGCACCCACGATACAGGAGTAAATCCTAGTGTGGGGCAACGTTTTATTAAAAAATAATAATAATAATATATACTAACACCCTCTTCCGATGGGGGTAGGCTGAAACTATAAACCACCTGCTGCTAAGATCCTTACATAAGTACCCCCTTTTTCCTTGTTTACGTTCATACATCTGGTCATACACGCATGCATGGCTGTGTTAAATAGGTAAATTAATATTTATATATACAGTGGGTTTCCGCAACCTGCACCAGGTCACCGGCGCACCTTACGAATAACACTAAGACGCCGGACGACTTATGGTAAAAGAGACTCCTATACTCGGAATATCTCTGCAAATAAGAAAAAAAAAGTTGTGTCAATATTGAAATTTAGGCAGTCAAAAAGTAAAACTGTAATAAAAACAACCTCCATAAGTAACAACTAGGAACGAAGAACATCGAACATTTCACTACCCTTGAAAAAACTAAGTTGGTACGAAAAACATCGAAATTTTCACCACCCTTAAATTAAAAAGATACATATAAAACGGAAGTAAACACCATCCCATTTAACAAATATTTGAAGAAAACATTCACAATGAATACAAGAATACATTTAAAATACATAAATATGATCGTAAAGTCATGTAAACAAGTTTCGGTTACAGCTTTTAGCTTTCAGTCGCGCAATAGCAGAGCGTCCGTGACGACGCATCGCTGGGCGAGGTGACGTCATGAAAGTTTCACGACGACAGAGGAAAATAAAATAAATTGGGAAAAGTTTTCAGTGCTTTGTGATTGTTATTGAAAAAGGGAAAAGTGTTTTTTTTTGTTGGAGTTTGAAGTAGTTGAAGTAAATAGAACAACTATTTGAGAAATTACTGGATTATTTTTTTAATTTATTAATCGGAGTGATAGACAGTGTTTTTGTTAGGGTGAATATATAAACTACAATTTAAGAAGTAATAAAAACTTTTGCTCCTCAAATAAATTTCAAAAATAAAACTAGTTTAAAAGTGTGTATAAGTTTTACTTCACAACGAACATTCTGCTGTTGACACATAATTATAAGGTATTTATTACATTTATTTATATTATTTAACACATTTACGTAAATCATAATAATTATGGAAATGGTCGCTTCGGAATTACACATTTTTCAGATTAAATAATTTCAGCCCAAAGTTTTCTAACGCAAGAACCTGAATTCATACTAAGCTAAAACTTACTTGCATTAACATAATTTTTAATTGTACTTACTAACTTAAATATGGATCACTGTGTCTGACTTAAATAAATAATTATTATTATTTCCTTTATTTAACTAAATACATATAAATTATATTTTTAAATATATATTAGAATATAAAAACATTTAAAAATGTAAAAAATAGTACCCCACCGGTATCGGGAACAGGGTCCAACAAGCTACCGGCGGTCAGGGCTCCAGAGAGAGGAACCTACCCAACAATGCGGGCCGTGTCCAGAAGTACCGCATTCTGGATCAAGCTCTTGATCTAGCTGCCTAACGAGAGCCTTCTCAGGTATTGGTCGAGGCTCTTGGCTATTAATCCATTGGCTGTCACGACTATCGACACAATGATCGCTGAGTCATAATTATTATTAAATTGGCCATAGTTACAATTAGAACAATCGAGACTCGAACGCGTTACCTCACACTGACAAGTCCGTCATCAACCCACGTAGCTATTGGCGCTAAATTGCTGCAAGAAAACATATACTAAAAACAAAAACGTATCAGTAAAATGCATCAACTAATTCAATTCCTATAACCTTTCCATCAACATGACTTAAACAGTGTAAACTCAGCCTTGGTCTTTATAAAACGATTATGTAACAGTTGTAAAAGATTACTTTCTTTAAATCAATCTAATAGCCGTACGATGGTTAATTACTTTACCATATGCTAGCGCCTTAAAAAATTAAACAATTTATTTCGTTTGTCTGACGTCAGGAAAACTGTTAAAAACTGTTTTTTGCGGATGAATTGTTTCTATACAGATTTATGACTTATAAAATTTTAGGATGTTTCATCATTTAATTTTCTGTTATCTGGTAAGCCTCCTTCCTATACATAACACATACACAATAACATTCAAACTATTACAAGGTATTTTCTAGTTTCTGTATAGTTTTAGTTAAGTTAGAATTGAATTTTGTTATTTTTACCCATTTTTATATTATATGTGTTTTTTCTATTTTATTTATTTATTTACTTTTTTTGTTTTTTTTTTTGCATTTGTTTCAATTAAACCATTCACAGGAAATTTTGAATTATCAAAGAGTCTGTCAGTTAGTCAGAAAGTTGAAGCTAGCTGCTCATTCCAAAACGTAGATCTGTATGGAGAGGAACGGGCAAGAATCTCCAAGGACTCTCTTTTAAATCAAGATATTACATAAATCCTTGTCATTATTCTTGTTGCTTCTGTCGGTGAGAATTGAATCAACAATGACTTGTATCATCTAAACATGGTTTAGATGGTGCAACTCTTATTGTTGCTTCAACGTATGGTATTACTAGCTTCCGCCCGCGAAGTATGTCGATAAAAACTATCCTATGTCCTTCCCCGGGATGCAATCTATCTCTCTGCCAAATTTTATCAAAATCGATTCAGTGGTTTAGGCGTGAAAATGTAACATACAGACAGACAGACAGAGTTACTTTCTAAATTATAATATTAGTATGCATAATCAGCATATAATGTTTCCACTGCTGGGACACAGGCCTCCTCTCTTGAGAGAGAGTGGGCCGTAATCCACCATGCGGGCCCAGTGTGCGTTGTTAGATGTCATGTCTTCGTTTTTTTTTTGTCCAAACAATAGATTTTTGGTAATTAAATAATTGCTTCATATTTTGCAATAAATTACCAGCGTTGTGTCATCGCGCTTCTCTTTCTTTTCTATCGGACGACAGTGACCGCGCTTTAGGTCATATAAGCCCCTTAAGGTAGAGCGCACTAGAGTAGCATACAACAAGCCTTCAGTAATAACACAGTTGAGTCTGCTATTTCCGTTAATACATTTTCCACTAAAGCGTTTCCTAGCAAAGTGGTTCCGGCCGCCATGAAATACTATCATTTTCGCCAGTATCTGACATTATGATGTCAAAAAACCGTTCAAATGCGAGATAGTTTTAAAATATTTTTTTTGTAATGTAACTACAAATTTACGGTTTTCAGATTTTTTCCTTTTACATGACATTGCTTCTTGCCAAATATCATGATTCTAGGTCAACGGGAAGTACCCTATAGGTTTTGATTTCGGAACATAAACGCCACCCCCCCCCCTCTTTTGATTGCGTTGACATAGAAGTCTGATGGTTTAACTGCTTTAAGGGATTGTAGCCTTGAGTATTTGATATTAATTTCAACTTGATAACTCCACGCGTTCCTGAAAAAAAGGGGTTTGACTGACGGACAGACAGACGGACAACGAAGTGATCTTATAAGGGTTCCGTTTTTCCTTCGGAGGTACGGGACCCTAAAAACACCCTGTATTTGGAAAGTTGTTATTGTGTGACCTTTAACGCTTTCTTAGGAAAGCTCAGCTTACGGTTTTCGTGCGTTTCTACTATGTAAATTGTTTCATAAAACAGCTGTGTGCTTGGATTTCACAGTCTTTCAACGTTATCTAAGCATATTAATTTTGACACTGATTTAAAGCGACAACTGTTCACTGCAGTTTTGGTAAATTAAGACATTACAAAATACATTTTTATTAACCAGTTTGGCAGTAAAAAATGAGCTGTAAACTAGATAAAAATTAGTCATAACACATTTTTTAATGCGGAATTATAGAAATAATTAAGGATTGTCATTTGAAATTATGAAACTGAAATTGCATAAACTCATAGTTCTCGTTCATTCTGCTTTGTGAGGTTGAAGTTATTCATGTTCTTTTTATTTAAACTCTACTCAGTTGAGAACACAATTTTGGAGTTATTATTCTTTGACTACATTCCGAAAAACCTAGAACCTACAAAAAAACAGATAGACTAACCGGAAACCCGTTATTAAAAAGTTTGTAACAAAAAAGCTCGTTTTCCGGCATTTTTGGAATTCAGTTTATTAAAACGAAACTTCAAGAGCGCAAAAATGAACGCTTTTGCGAACAGAAATGCATTTTATAAAGAACTGGCCAAGTGCGAGTCGGACTCGTACACGAAGGGTTCCGTACCACAAGGCAAAAACACCGAAAAAAAACACATTGGTTGTATGGGAGCCCCCTTAAAATATTATTTTATTTTGTTATTATTAGGTATTAGTTGTTAAAGCGGCAACAGAAATACATAATTTGTGAAAATTTAAACTGTCTAGCTATCGCGGTTCTTGAGATACAGCCTGGTGACAGACAGACGGATGGACGGACAGTGGAGTTTTAGTAATAGGGTCCCGTTGTTACCCTTTGGGTAGGAACCCTAAAAACTATGTAACATGTCTGTAACGGTGTTCTCACGGTTTTTTCGTTCATATTTTCTTAGATTGACTTAACAAGTCCGATTAGTTCATGACTGGTTCTTGACCACTGTGTGAAACACACCAACAACATTTTCCTCTTACAATTTTGAAATATATACTTTTGAATTTTATGAAACCGCCAGCAAAAATGTGGTAACAAGGGGTAGTAGCTGATACTTAAGTAATAAGTACCTACTTTATATTTCCAATAGAGTCAAGTATTTGCATTATTAAATAGCCTGACCTACTAAGTGGATTATTATCTTCTGTGGTCGCTGAAGAATAAAGTTGAACCGTCTTTCTTGAAAAACTTGATATTCACATAATAATTATAAACGTTTTTTAAATACAATAAATTGTCTCCGCCTAACCAAACATAAGCTGTTCTCTCGGGTTCATGATATATGCTTACTGAAAAGGTTACTTTTTAGGGTTCCGTACCCAAAGGGTAAAAACGGGACCCTATTACTAAGACTCCACTGTCCGTCTGTCCGTCTGTCACCAGGCTGGTAATGAACCGTGATAGCTAGACAGTTGAAATTTTCACAGATGATGTATTTCTGTTACCGCTATAACAACAAATACTAAAAACAGAATAAAATAAATACTTAAGGGGGCTCTTATACAACAAACGTGTTTTTTTTCGGCGTTTTTGCATTGTGGTACGGAACCCTTCGTGTGCGAGCCCGACTCGCACTTGGCCAGCTTTTTTTAATTTAGTGTGAGTTACCTAAAGTCAGCGGGATTGTCCGAAAGGGTTACCGCTGCCCCGGAACATAAAGGGCTAAGGAAGACGGAACACGGGTGGGTTTTAGTCAGTAAGAGTCTGACACTCCCTTCCGCTCCGCCCAGAGCGGGAGGGGTCATTTGATGATTTCCCATCCTGAAAAAAAAGGTACCTAAAGTGTGGGTACTTCAACAATACACAATCTACCTAAACTTCTATACTTAATGTCATAAAGAGGGATGTGAGTTTGTATGTAGGGGGTATTCTTCCGAACTATTGATCCGATTCCATAAATTCTTTCACTAATGGGAAGCTACGCCTACTGCTAAGTTTCATAGGATATTATAATGTCACCGCATTGACTTTTTCAAATCATTGTGTCACCGTATGATTGTAAACACCGTTAGTTTATAATGTATCTCACCAGATTGTAAACTGTCTATCTATAGGTATATTGTGAACTGTAGTATACTGCTTACAATATTATAACGTATTAATTTTCAATCTTCTTCTTAGCGTGTCGATAGCAATCTAAATAGACTCGGCCCAGAATTCGGCTACATGTTTGGCGCCATCACCAGCGTCCACCAGTTCCTGTAACGTGCAGCTGACAGGACACGCAGCACACGATATTAAGTGTCCCATCGTTTGTTGAACATTTACACTCCAAGGCGAAGTCGTCTATGAATCTCCACCTAAACAGGTTTTCCTTGCTTCGGCCAACCTGGGTCCGGAGTCTGTTTAAAGACTTCCAGGTTACCCAAGGTAACTCATGTCCAGGTGGGAGGTCTTCAGCGGGTGGGACGAACGGTTTGGGTAAGGAAGCACTGTCTCGCCACAGCTTCAGTCTCTCCTGGGTTGGTTCGCCAGTGAGTGAGTCACCCTTACTGTTATGACGTAAATTAATTTTCAATAATTTATAATCTATCCATGTCAAACCGTCAAATTGTGAACGAACCTGCCGACAGGGTTCACAACTTGTCCGATTTTATCACCCGTAAAATGTGAACCGTCCCTGATTAGCGGCTTTGGCAGTAACCGAATTGGTCGCAGTAACTAAGCCAGGGTACAAACAAATGGGTTAGGTTAGAACTGTGACGATCCGCTACTTCCAAGTTGATTGCAGTTACTTGGCTATTTAGTATGATCGCATGGTACGATACGTCGCATGCAAGTTTGATACCACTTCACCTTTGGTTTGCTATAGACAGATTATAAACTATCGAAAAATAATGTGATAAAGTGTAAATGATTTGTTGCAGTTCACAATTTTTCGATAATATTTATTATCTAACGATGTCGTATTTATATACCTATTTTATATAAAAAAAAACACGCGTATAAAGTCGCGGGCAAAAGCTAGTTATTGATATTGCGTATGGCACGCGCTCACCCGGCTTGCTGGCTTAGCGGTGTGTGTTCGCGTGGCAAGTGGCATACAATCAAACCAATCAACTCAGCCTATCGCAGTCCACTGCTGAACATAGGCCTCTCCCAGACTGCACCACAGCACCCTGTCCTCCATAGTGGCATACAGCCTGTTTCAAAATAATAGCGGTTTTTGCTGTCAAACCGCAATTTTTATTCCTCAGATAAAAAATATCGGAAGATTAAACATCGGCGCTTATTGTTATAAACCTGATGAATTGATCAAGAAAAGGAACCACATGTTTTTTCATGATCCATTTTAATGAAAATCCAGATTTGGATCGAGTGCTTTCAGGAAAATAATCTCTCTCGCAGGTGGATTTTTTGACGTAGGTAATACAAGCCAACAGTCATTCGATGGTCAAAATCCCTAAATGCTCCGGCCTAATGAGCCGAATTCTGTGCAGAGTCCATTTAGATTGCTATTGACACGCTAAGAAGAAGAATGCTCCAGACGTACAGGCAACCGCATCAGTGGTAAAAATTTGACATTGCCAGCACCTTTATATCATAACAATAAGGGTGACTTTCGTAGTGACATGCGGTTGACAATATTATACTATAGCACACGGTAGATACTCGTGGAGGCACTATAAATATAAGTTTTTGATGTATAGTGGGTAATTAGTACCTAGTACAGGTGCCACGCTTGGTATATTGGGTTTGTTTGACGCACAGGTGTGACGCAATTAACGGAATTAATTTGTGGAACGGCTTTTGGCAGACCTTTCCTTAAAAGATCACGTCTTTTGTGTATAGGTACATGTACCTATCTTTTTTATATCTCCTTTCATATCTTAAAGGTAATCTTTTTGTTTAGTTATTAAAATGAAATTCTGTAACGGGTGTAAAAATTTACTCCCACCAGCCGAACCGAGCGCTCGGCAGATCCTGGACAGTCACACCCAACCTTGCTTGACCTTATTTGACTGGCCAATTCTTCCCTTGCGGTGGTAGGGCTGACGCCCGCCTGGTTTGCGACCCGCCGGAGCCCGGCGTCAAGCAGCCTGTTGTTTTAGGCATCTTCTGGACACGCTCGTTCCATCATATACCTCATCTATCGCTTTCCATCAGGCGTGATCGAGGTCAAGAGAGGGCCCATCCGGCTATACCTACGCTTAACAAAGCCGAAAGTCACATAGCCTTCCTGTTATTATGAAATTCTGTTTTTGTACTGGACCGTTCTGGTTACAGAGATATTAAACGTTAAATCTCCAACTTTTTTTGTTTTTTTACGAAAACAAGTTTAATGTTATACTTTAACCATAAATACTTCCATGATCCCTTTACCGTTGCATGCACCAATAAGCGCAATGTTCTGCGTGCGCCCCGTTGCGCAATATCGTAATCTGAAAATTTTCGTGCCAAAAAAGATGTCGTTTTTAAAGTTACTTAGTTGTTTTAAAGTTACTTAGTTGTTTTAAAGTTACTTAGTTGTTTTAAAGTTACTTAGTTTGATGTACAAAATGCTTAGATGTCGGGGTTTTGTATGGCACTTTGGGAATTGGACATTCTGAACCAGAACGTGCACACGTATTAGGTTTAGGGGGACTACTTGACCTAAAGCGCGGTCACTGTCGGACTGCATAGAAAAGAAAGAGAAGCGCGATGACACAACGCTGGTAATTTATTGCAAAATATAAAGCATTTATCTATTTACAAAAAATCTATTGGTTGGACCAAAAAAATAAAATACTAGTGCTTTAGTATGTTGCTTGTAGAATAATTTGACAAAAGATCAGAATGTTTATTAGTATTTTTTTATTGTAAAAATAAAGTATTTATAGGTATTTCATGTTTTTTTTTCTATCGCATCAAATTAGTTGTATTCGGTATGTTTTCAACACACTATCTACCCCGCCTGTATCCTGAAGAATATCATATATTTTTCTAATTTTGTTTACTGGTGGTCGATCATAAACTTTTATTGCTTCTAAATCTTGCGTTTTTTTGCGTTTAGGTCCTGTAATCCCCTTAACCCATATAAACGGTGCGCAGCCTGCCTAATATTTTATAGGTCTACAAATCTACAGAATTCATTCAATGCTGACAAAAAGTGCTCGTAACATTTGATCTACCGACTATTAAAGATTTATTACATTTTTTCTTTCATCTTGAAACAGATGGCACCCATTGAAGATATTTATTATATTTACGAGTATATGGATTCTTAGGATATAAACTGATTTTCCGATCAAATAGGTGTATCTTTGTACATCTTCATATTATATTTATAATAATCTGTCTTCAGATAGTAATAAAAAATAAGAACAAAACATAATTGTTGTTGGGTTGGGTTTAATACTGTGAATGATTGGCTTAGAACTAACATACTCACCTTAAATTCCATTAAAACCAAATATATTGAATTTTCTCTAAGAAACAGTCCGCAGTCATCTCTCCAACCATTCTCTATTCTCGCTCACACCTGTTCATTCCCTCATAACGGTGACTGTTCTTGTTCCAAATTGCAGAAAGTAGACCATATTAAGTACTTGGGGGTCACCTTAGATTCTAAATTAAACTTTTCCGAACATATAAATTGTCTAACTAGCAGAATACGGAAATTTATCTTTGTGGTTAAAAATCTTCGGTCAATCCTTAACTCCAAGCAACTACTATCTGTTTATTGTGCTTTGTGCCAATCGCTCCTGACATACTGCATCACTTCATGGGGTGGAACGTTTAAAACTAACCTTTTAGCGCTGGAAAGGGCTCAAAGGGCAGTCCTTAAAGTTGCACTATTCCTTCCTTTCCGTCATCCCACTGTAGAAGTTTATAAGACTGCTAAAGTCCTCTCAATTCGGCAGCTTTTTATTCTCCATGTTGCTTTGAAACAACGATCTCTTATTCCTTTCATAAATACCGATCATAATTCTGACATGAGAAGCAGAAGAAGGAATATATGCCAATCTAAATCAGTAAAATCTAAATTTGCCCGAAATTCTTTTCCTATCTTGGCCCATTTCTATACAACAGACTAAATGATTTACTCTCTGTTCATAACCTAAACAAAACAGCTTTTAAAAGGAAGATAACTGACTGGCTTATTACATTAGATTATACACAAATTGAAGATCTTTTCAAAATTATATCTTGACATAAAATTCCCTTTAAAACGCACATACAAGCACCCCAAACCACTCACACAATCACTCCACAGCACACACACTCACCCTACACGCCTTCACATTCATTCACATTTTACATACATTTTCCCTTGCATGTATTCATAATAAATCATTTTATTTCACGATTTTATAATTTTAAGTTTAATTTTATAATTGTAAGTTTAATGAGCAGTATTGCAGTAAATGTGTGAGATTTTAATTTCAATATGATATATGAACCAGATCGTCTCCAGTACAACAAAATTAATGTAAAACTTTGTTTAGGGGGCCTGGTGACCTGACATACAGGTTTTGTAAAAAACTTAGTTTAGGCACCAGTCTTCCACAAATTAATTATGAATTTGTGTCTGTAGACTATTATTTACTATCTGTAATTTGTGGTAAGAAATAAATAAAAATTATTATTATATTATTATTATTATAATAAAAAAAAATTGTTAACGATTATAAAATTATTGATATATTAGGATGTTTTTTCTAAAATTACAAGTCAATTAAAAAAAGGCGTCTCAATGTTTGGTCCATTTTAAACAAGATAAGGTCAGTGTTTCCTAGCTGATTCCTCGGAGAAGAAACACGGAAACTATAAACTATAATACAATTAAGTATATTGTAATGGTCAGATTAGGTAGTGTGGTAGCTACATGGTTTTTAATGACTGATATTATGAAAAATCCAATTGATCAGATGGATTATGATAGTAGATTGTATTAGGCAAAATCATTGTTACCAATTGCTATTACCAGGGGTTGAGAAACCATGAATACTCTTAAACAGGTAAAATAAATAAATAAATTCCTGTCACATAAATAAGGTTACTTCGAAAAAAACGTTCAGTTGAAATCAATTCCTACTTGAAGTTAGGTTTCTGGAAATGAAATATCTCTGCAATAATTCCCGTCACGATTTTCTAGTCCCGGTTCCAATATAGATTTTTCTCTCATCGGGTCGGATTGTCACCCGATTTACACATTCTTCGCGTGGTCTCTTCACGCAAGAAATGTGGAATGTTCAAAACGGATTCAGTATTTTGTGCAGTCATGATTGTAATGAATGATGTAGGATTTTAGTAATTCATACTAATATATAAATGTGAAAGTGTGTCTGTCTATCTGTTACCTCTTCACACTTAAACCGCTGAACCGATTTAGATGAAATTTGGTATAGAGATAGTTTGAGTCCCGGGAAAGGACATTGCAGCACTCGGGATAATAACTGTTTACATGTTTGCTGCTTATGTCGTCACACAAGTCCTGAGACTAACTTATTTAGTGAATTCTGGGGGGACGGCGCGGACGCAGTCCCCACTACCAAAAATTACGCATCCGAGTTATCCGCATTAGGGATAATCGCAGGGGTCAACCTAACCGCAGTGCAATGGAAAGGCCTCGCCCTGGGGGAACCGCCTGAGTGATCACGGTATTCACGGTATCCCCTATGCCAGGTAAGTATGAATTTGCAACAGTACCGCGCGAAGGTCATTCAACAGCGGAGAATCTTGACACCGCGATTCAAAAACGTGACGTCATTGTATAGTGCCATCTGTTGGCGAGTTAGAGGAAGCACGTTACGGTGCGACGTCTGGCGGATTCACGCCACAATTCCAGCTTTAAATGAGACGAATTCCTTTTCTTAGCATTTTTCGAACTCGAAAACTACATCCAATCTTTCTGCCAGTAATTGAAATGTAAATATATGTTTGGGAAATCAGTCTTTCATCACTCAGTCCTAAGCGAGCTTATTTACGAGCAGGTGGTTCATAGTCATCATTGAACAGAGGTTACACGAACAAGTTCTAGGGCACTTGACGTACCTACATATGTATGTTGTGAATTTATGTAATTTATTAGCGAAGTTGTAGTTTTCCATAGCTCTTAAATTTGTTAATAAATTATAGGTACTAACATAATAATGTTAAGTCAAAAGTTCGTAGTTATTATGACATATTCATTGTAAGTTTTGCCAATTTTCATTCAGAGTTAAAATGATATTACACCTAAGTACAGACACCAGCACATCAAGCTACTACAATCTGTCTAATCTCTTTACTTAATAGATTTTCAACTTTATCACTAAAGAATAAGGTTCAAAGTTGATTGGGAAAATTTTACAGTTTCGGTAGCTTGATATGCTGGCGTCTGTACATTAATCTGTTTATACAATTTCTTTTTAAAATCCACATCATCAGAACTTAAAACAGAAGCAATCATTATTTAAATCTAAATAAGAGAATACTATCGACAAAGTTACTCCTAATAATAATTCTGTAGATAAATATAACAATATAGCAGAATCTAATGTGCTACTATTATAGCTAATAGAAACCAGATGGTGACAGTACCTACCCTTAACAAAAGTAAACCCGTTTATAACATTGAAGGGTGTAATGCTCAATAATGATAATATAATAATAAAACATTTATTTTCAGGTAACAAAGACCCATAGATACACCACCACTACCACCACCTCCTTACACATCACCACCACCACATCACCTTAACCTAAGTATACATAATAATATAAGTAGTAACAATATTGTTAGTAAATAAAACTTTATAATGATGATATGATATACTAATGAGTTAAACCCTGCGGTAAATGTAGTCGAGCGCTCAACCAAAATAATGATGTATTTCAAGTAGTAACTAAAGTATATATACTTGTACACACACATAATATGTAGTCGATTTACTCAATGTTAAAAATAAGTTTAATTGAAATGCGACATTAGCTCAAAGCTCAAGTGTAATAAGACGGATCGAATTTTTCAATAATAACCTAATTATACTTACAATACCTACCTAGTTATCACTGGATAGAAACATATTCATTTAAGGATTGGTTAGGAAGCAAAAACACCTCAACACATATTCCAAAATGTCTCGGCAAATTTTAACAGTGAGTTTATTCCTATCTAGACTTAACATCCTGACATTATGTTTCTTTGCTTTAGTAGATTGACCCAGAAAATGGGTTCTTGTGGTGTGTTAGGGCGCAATGGCTTTTCACAACATTGGTTTAATACACTGACTGCCATTTCACATTATAGCAACTATAGACTCAGAACTTTTCGAGTTAATTTTGAAACTAATGAAATTGTGCAAAGAACTTGCAATAATATTAATTTTAACGATCTTTTCGTCTTGACGATGTGAAATTTTCAGATATAACATCAAGTATGAAAAGGATTACACATTTTTAATTACAGTATATCCGCATAAATAATTTAGAGCATGTTTGATCTACTTACGAGGGATCTCAAACCAATTTAATTGGATTATGTTGATACTCGGTATGTGTGGAAAAATTTAATTAACTCTAATCTGTACGGGAACGCTCAGAGCGTCAAAGATGGTTAATATTGTATAGTTTCAAGCTGTAATAATACATACAACAAGTCCTTTATAATGCGCACAGCAAAAGAGTGGAACTCTCTACCTGCGTCAGTGTTTTCGAGCGCATAGGTACAACCCGAATCTCTTCAAAGTAAGAGTGAACAGGCTTCTTCTGCGTAAGCTCACTCCATCGTCGACTTTGTCTCTGTCACCTCTGGCCTAGACTATAGTCAAGAGCAAACCCATTTCAAATAAAAAATACAGTTTTTTTTTTTAAACGTTGCCCCACGCTAGGAATTTCTCCTGTATTGTGGGTGCGTTTACAAACATTTAAATTCACATAGACAAACAGCCAGACCCGGAACAACTACTTGTAGGTCATACAAATATTTGTTCCGTGCGGGAATCGAACCCGTGACACGCAGCGCAGCAGTCAATCGCTTAACCACTGCGCCAACAGTGCGTAGTATCGGCCAGAACAATTAGTAAGATGGAATAGAGTTAATATGAAATGTCATATAAGAACGGCGGAAAATACTGGCGGTGGTGGCGAAATAGACTATTTAGGATATAAATCTGAAGATATATACAATTATAATCCAGGAATTCTAATTACAGAAGCATCTTAATAAATTAATTTATTTTGTTAAGGAAAACAAACAGTTGTACATTCTATATTACATCTAAGATTACATTGGAAGTGGGTAAATGTACAATCCACAACGTTTCCACAGATTAGGTTAATCACATAAAATTCAATTCCGAAAACGTCAATAGGTTGGGGTTGATTTCAACTGAATAATACTTGATTGATTTCTGTTTCAACAAACATTTCAGTTCACTTGGAGTATTGGAGCTCAAACTGAACTGAATTTATTCTGAACTGAATTTATTCTGAACTTAGACAGAAATCACAGTCTTTCGTCACTATTTGCTTAGCAGCCAAATTAGTAAGGAAAATGGACTCTTTTCCCGCGGAGTGTTTTCGAACTTACCTTCAAAGTAGTGTTGATGTAAAGGCAAACATTACATCATCAGTTAAATGCTGTGTATTTTAATCATAATAAACTTTGAACATAACAGTGATACTGCATTAAACAGACATACTAAGTCTGCTTCACCTATGTGAACAGCTTACGATTGTATTGCCTGTGTATTAGAATTATATACATGACGGAGAAGGTATAGTGTGTCTCGTTATCATCATCATCATCATTTCAGCCGAAAGACGTCCACTGCTGGACATAGGCCTCCCCAAAGCACTTCCACTTCGACCGGTTCTGTGCTTCTCATGTTATCATCAGCCATATTTTAATTACTGTGGGCATACAGTTGGGTAGTGTTGGTTATTGCGCAATAGAAAAATCGTTTGCAGTTCAAATCAGATTATGATATCACGAACAATTTAATCACACTAGCAAATTACACACTGTAGGTACAACACGAGACAACCAGGAACGCGGGACTGTTTCTGAGCACATGTTGTTCGTACGATGTCCAGGGTCCAAGAACTCCACATCGTTCTGTCGAGCTGTCGTCGACTCCCACGAGCTCAAGCTAGACTCTGTCAAGCGCCACCAGATGGCGCTAGTGTTCCGAATAATCAAACGAATGACCGGATGCGACATATATGAGCAGTGTTGGCCCATTAGTCACGGCTGCGGCTCACGAGTTGTAGGTCGTAGGTTCGAACCCAGTCAGGCGCTTTACTATGTGTAAATTATATCATCACCACTTCTCTCAAACCGGTAAAGGAAAACATCGCGAGGAAACTGGCATATCCTAGACCCAAAAATTTGAAGACATTGTGATATATACCAACCCGCACTGGGCCCGCGTGGTGGATTACGGCCCACTCCCTCTCACAGAGAGGGGCCCTGTGTACAAGCAGTGGGAACTTTACAGGCTGAGCATGTATATGAATAATGTATTTCCACTTTATTTAAACCTAACGACTACAGAAGACTTGTCAATAGCATTGGTTTGTGATTTGTAATAGGCATACGTGGTAATAGGATTGCTAACGTCCTTACCCACATCATACCCGGTTGGAATTTTTGCTCCACTGCAGGAAAAGGTTGTTTGTCATAGTGGGACAAGCATTCTTTATAAAGCTTGCCCGATGACGACTATAGACCATTATTAGAACGAGATTTTTCTATTTTTTTCTGAATTAGGTATAATGGTAAAAACGCTTTCTTTTTTTATTTAGGCAAAGCAGACTTACAAGTTTATGCATTTTTGCCACTGTTATATAGGGTGACTGGTAATTAGTGACCGATACTTAAACACGTGATTTTACTCATCATTATGAACAACTTTAGGGACCAAACCTGAAATCACGAAAAAAAAAATCAGCTGCTCCCTACATTTTGACGGGTTAAGCGAACATAAATGTAGGGAACAGCTGATTTTTTTTTCGCGATTTCGGTTTTGGTCCCATAGTAAAAGTTGTTCATAATGATGAGTAAAATCACGTGTTTAAGTATCGGTCACTAATTACCAGTCACCCTATATACGCCCCGCGGTTTCACCCGCATAAGTGTCAATCCCGTGGGAATATCAGGATAAAAAGTACCCTATGTTCTTTCCCGGGACTCAAACTATCTCTATACCAAATTTCATCTAAATCGGTTTAGCGGTTTAAGCATGAAGAGGTAACAGGCAGACAGACAGACAGACACACTTTCGCATTTATAATATTAGGGTGCCCAAAAATTTACCAATTACAAAGCCGTCATCTACACAGTCTGTACATCAAACTAATTAACTTTGTGCAAGAATAATTGCTGGGGAACGCCTTTTAAAATTCGCTGTTTTTAGTAGTGCGCAATGGAACGCACGCAAAATATTATTATTGTGCATGCAATGGTACAGCGATCATGGGAGTAGGTATTTAAAGTTCATAATCTGCCTAGCCATTTCCCAACTATGTTGGGGTCGGCTTCCAGTCTAACCGGATGCAGCTAAATACCAGTATTTTACATGGAGCGACTGCCTATCTGACCTCTACAATCCAGTTACTGGGTAATACGATACCCCTTGGTAAGACTGGTTGTCAGACTTTCGGGCTTATGATTACCCGTAGGTAACGACTGTCAAAGATCCACGACTGACAGCCGGGACCAACGGCTTAACTTGCTTTCTGAGGCACGGAGGGGTCTCGGTATGTAAAGATGGTCACCCATCCACAGACCAACCGCGGCAAGCGTAGCTTAACTTGATCGATCGACTTGTGCGACTGTTATTATTTAGCCACGGGCCTCGGGAGTATTTAAAGTTATAATATTTAAAACTTGTGTTCGTAAATAAACGACAGAAAAAAAGTTATGCTACTGGAAGTTTTTTGACCCTGTGTCTTGCAAAAGAGTGCCTTCTAAGCACAATGTTTCTAACAAACAATTTATTCTTTACCTTTCTTTGTTACACCAACAAAGATAAAAGAATAGTGCAGCAGACAATATTTGTATTGGCTGCGAAAACGTTTGAAGGAATTTATTTTCTAACAGTGTTGTCATTGGCAAAGCCTTGATCTACTTGGAATAGTATTTTAAATATAGTTTTTTTTTCGTTTGCTTAAAAGCTAATACGAGCTTAGAACACTAATATTATAAAGGCGAAAGTTTGTGAGTGTGTTTTTATATGTTTGTTACTTCTTCACGCTCAAACGGCTGGACCTATTTTGACAAAATTTTGTATGGAAGTAGCTCACACCCTGGATTAACATTTAGGTTACTTTTTATCCCAATATTCCTATGGGATCGACACTTATGCGGGTGAAACGGCGGGGCGCAGCTAGTATTAAAATAAATCCTTCAAGAGTTCAGCACCATCATCATCTTCCTACCTTTGGCCCGTGTAACTTAGTGTCAATGCAACACGTTTTCTTCTTCCATTCTCCCCTGTCAACCGTCACGCTATCATTCACTCCCTTCTCTTTCATATCATTCCTCACACAATTCATCCATCTTTTCTTTGACCTTCCTCTCCCTGTCCATTCATCATAAATTTATATTCATCACTCTTTTAGTCACATGCGTTTCATCCCTCCGAAGTATATCATACCAAGCCAAACAATTTGCTTTCAACTTTTCTGAAATCCTTCAAGAGTTTCTAAGGTTAAATCTCGTAGAACTAGGTATATCAGTGAACTCATTACTAGTTAGACGATATAAAGTGAGTACATTCTAAGGGTTAATAGGATCATTAGTTACGTCCGCCGCACAATATGTTCTGTTACAGCTACATTATCAGGAGCTCTCATTAATAACACGTAGTATTTTAGTTAAATTAAGCTAAGCTAAGTAACACAGCAGTATTGTGGCAGCGACCATGGTTTAATTTTTCTTATTCTTTTTTATCACTGTCTTGTCTTTAGCACTTCTTTTACCTTTAGTTAAAACGTGGACAATGATGTCCCAAGTAGCACAGATTTGCTGTATAACTACTCACTTTGAACCTCTATGCGTATTAAGACTCTTTTAAGAGTACACTGGTGATCCTACAGCTGCATAATAGCTGTCAGTGATATTTAAACAGCTTAGGCTGATTAAGAGCTGCATTAAGGCTGATTAAGACCGACAAAACTACCATTAATACGATAAGAGTGCTATAAAGGTATATTTTCAACGACTCTATTCAGCTTTTAACCTTTTCTAATGCCTTAACCGTAGTAAGGGCTGTTTAATGGATGAAATTACGCCAAATGCTGTATAAGAAGTTATTTGTGAACTCCTATTACACTGACTTATTAAATGGGCACATGTGAACTATTATGACGTTAATAGCTGTATAATGGATGGGTTGTGGCCCACATTACAGCTTATTGCTGAATATGTCTACCACTAATCAGCCTTTATACTGCCATTGATAGTGTCTGCATAGCGGCTGTTTAAACATTCACTAGATGCCTCGCAGCTGCTTCGAGACTCACTAGTGTATCGAAGTAACGGCTTCTACTTTAAAGTGGTTCACATAAGTACCTTTAATCAGACTTTATCTGAATAAAAGTAACATGTGGTACTGTAATCAGTCAGTGTAACTAGTTGATGATGGCGATTATACTGACGTATATATTTTATTGCTTTATAAATATGAATTCGACTAAATCGTGGAAAATGAAAGTTAGAACAGGCATTAGAAGAAAATTATCGAAAGAGTACCAAAGAATTATGAAGAAAGAAGAAATGAAATTTTCAAGTCGGGAAGTAACGCAAAGCGTGACAAATAATTTGAAATAGGATGGTTCCGTACAGAATGTTAGTCGCAATAGCTCAGAAGATGTTGCACATTCAACAAATTATGTATGTCCAAGTTATTCTTCCAGTAACCTCGGTGAAAATATTAATTGTTCAATTCTAAACACCCGCAATTATAACTCAGAAAAAATATCGAGTTCTGAAGATGATGACGACGGCAACTATAGCGATGATGTAAAGCACTCACTGTTTAGGGAAAAAATTAGAACGTGGGCTGTAGAAAAGAGTACCTATTAACCATGTTGCTTTAAAAGATCTGGCAGCAATTATCAACGAATTTATTCCACCATTTCAGACACCAATCTACATGGTCTACACACGATCTGACCAAGATTTTGTCTTTTGTCCGAAACAAACTCAGACGTTTGTTTCGGCCCTTCTTCTCAGAATAGTCAAATAGGAAACGCCGACCTCATCTAGTTTAAAAAAATATGATTGACGTGTAAAAGTTTTTGTACAAACCTACTTACAGAAAATAAATCATTTATCATTTAAAGAATGCCATTATTAATTTATTCCATTATTACATACTTTGTAAATAAAACAAAATAAATGATTGAACTTATACATATTTATTGATTCATTTAGCACTTATAATTTTGGACCAATCAGGACTCTGCTTCGAACGTTCTTCCTTGATCAGTTTCAAAATGTTTTTATTCTTTGGAGGCCAACTTAATATTCCATTAAACTCCCAAAGTGACGGTACAATGCTCAATCGCTCACCATTCGGTTCTGTAGTACTAACGATCTTATAAGGCATTATTCTGTAATAAAGAAAAGAAACAATCAGTTATAAGTAACAAATACATAACTTGTACATAGGTATCATCTGGGTAGGTAGGTAGTTTGTAGATTGTTTGCATAAGCTTTTTACAGTTTGTAGGTACCTGCTTGTTTATGTCAAAAAACAGAACTAGGTAAGTAGGTAATACGAGCTGGTTTCCGCAACTCCACGTCAAAACGTCTCTAAGGGCCAATTTCATGAACACAATACAAAAGTTAGAAATGAGCGTCAAAGTTCTAAATTCAATTACAATCAAACGCAAGGACAGTTATCGTTTTACTAAACGATAAAGCGTGACGTCCACTTTGAGTAACAGCCTTCTTTGCGTATGTAAAAACTAGGAAATTAAAATATGTTGCATTTATGTTTATGTTGCTGTACAATTTATTTTACAATGAAAAAATAAAATATCTATTTATATATTAATATCTATCTACCCAATTTGAAAGGTTCGCGCTCGCGTAAAACGGTGTGTTAAATAATATCACTTTGACAATTTTGAACTAGAAGTTATCCATGCGGTGGTTTTAGATATAATACTACGGATCCCTAAAGAGTCTGTATAACAACTGTTTAATTGTTCACATTATAGCTAACGGTAGAGCTTGTGAACCATTAACAGTAAAGAAAACAGCTTATAGCTGCATACAGTTCACATGTGTAATTTTATTCACTTTTTTGCTGATTAACAGTACACAAGTAAACTATTAGACAGCCTTCTGCAGCATATAAGAGTTTTAATTATTCACGTCGCTGTTTAACATTTTATTGTTTAACCTATAAAATATACTGATTCATTTTTCAACTTTTATGATGTTTTGTGTATGAATTAGGAATGTATTGCATTAGTTTTTAATCCTGATAACATAATAATAACTTTTTATCTTAGAATTCTTTTCAAAGCACTAAAAATTGTTTATTCAAATTTTCGTCACGGCTTGTTTATATCACAAAATTAATTAAAAACTGAATATTTTCGTGGCGCACTAAAATTTTCTTAGACAATATATATGTATAATGTCAGTGAAATTACATTCCCAATCATTTTTCTTTTATTAATATGTAAAACAATGTACTTACCAGGAAATATGAATATTATCCACGAAACAAGTGTTCAATTGGCAGCTATAAGTAGAGTTTATAATATTTGCTTCTATAAATTTGCTACACAAATAATGTTCACTTTTACACTGGCCGCAAGCAGCCTTTCTCGGTTTAAACCATCTATTAAGAGCGTAGATGTGACATATTTACTGAATAAAGAGCAACTTGTAATCTCTTAGTCAGTCGATATTCAGCGCATAGTACTGTTGTTACCCTTTATAACACTGTTAAATTGCTGCTACACAGCTCCTATCAGTCGATATTCAGCGCATAGTACTGTTGTTACCCTTTATAACACTGTTAAATTGCTGCTACACAGCTCCTAAGCAGCTACGTGAACTTAAGGCTGAATAATTTGTGCCCAATTAAGACGTATAAGAGCTGTATAAGGCCGTATATAGCCCTTATGCAGCTTTTTTTATTCAGCTTTAAGCATGATGGGAATCCGTTATCCGGCTGATAAGCAGCCTCGGTGTGCTACTTGGGGTGGGTTACATGTTTGTTAAATCTTAGTTTAAATATTTCTCTGTATATTGTAGCATGTAACTGTTTTTTGTCCGTAATAAATAAATTAGTTTTAAGAACAATTTCAACATCTTATTTTTCTTTATGTTTTTAATTTGAGCTCACGACCTTGACACATCTTCGTCTATAATCGATGACGGTTTAAAAGTATATAAATCAATTTGTAAACATCAATCCCACATCACTCTCACAGACATTAAACCTCGCTTCAACTTTTGGCAGACTATAAACATTTTTATTGCAATCTGCTAAAGAAAAGAAACAAAATCGTACTTTTATATTTTCACCTCTACCAAAATGATTAACCCCCCGCTTAACCATCACACTAATATTATAAAGGCGAAAGTTTGTGAGTGGGGGTGTGTGTGTGTGTTTATATGTTTGTTACTTCTTCACGCGCAAACGGTTGTGCCAATTTTGATAAAATTTTGCATGGAGGTAGCTGACACTCTGGTTTAACATATAGGCTACTTCTTATCCCGATATTCCCACAGGATCGACATTTACGCGGGTGAAACCGTGGGGCGCAGCTAGTACTTAAATATTACACAAAAAGTAGAAGTGAAACAGAAGTGTCAAGTGATTTTGCACCTTGTGTAGTGCATCTATTAACTGTCAACTATCGCCTTGGCTTGCCCTGTACCTGCAAATAATTATGCAACGGCCCCATAAAATGCCCACAATGTTTTAGTAGATACTAAATATGTTGCTTCTGGCACTAAAGCAATTAAGGTATGAACTCTATTATGTTTGTGAACGGTTAATGTTTCCACTTAAGACCACTTCTGTAACATAAGAGATAGCATTAACGTCTCCCTTAGGGTTCGTGATATCATTTCATGTTTTGTTTCTGCAATCACATATAGCTCTAGCGAAATTACAATATTCGGTATTCAGGTTCAGTATCGTGGTTCCAAAACTACTACCTATATACGAACTATCAGTCAACATAATGGCTCCAAACATTTAAAACAAAACCTGTCTTTGTCATTAATTTCATGTCATGGTAAAATTCCGCCATCATCATCATCATCATTTCAGCCGCAAGACGTACACTGCTGGACATAGGCCTCCTCCAAGCACCTCCACTTCGACCGGTTCTGTGCTTCTCGCATCCAACGGGTAAATCCGCCAATATCTTCTAAAATTTAAGAAACAAAACTTTTGCTAAGGGCCTGAGTTCTTTTGTATGGGATTTGGGCCATCTCCTTTTACATAAACATGAGTTGCTGGTCTAAATAAGTATAAGACGAAAAAGTGATAGGGAAGGAAATACATTTTGTAAGACATTTTATGAATAAGGGTTATTTGTTCTCCACCGCCGCCGGCGCTGTGTCCCACGAGGAAGTTAGTCGCAGCAGCTTCATGCTACTTGCTACCTACATTATTTATAAGCTACATAATGTCTACCTAAACAAGCTTGTGGAACTTTATGTTGATATTTCATGTATTTTTATTTATTTTTTATTTTACAGACTATTTATTTTCAGAAAAGCTGTTCGATAGTTTTGCTACTGTTGCGAAATAGTCTTAACATTTTTTTTTTCGAAATTTATGTTAATACTAGCTGCGCCGCGCGGTTTCACCTGTGTAAATGACGATTCTGTAGGAATATCGGGATAAAAAGTAGCCTGTATGTTAATCCAGGGTGTCAGCTACCTTCACACAAAATTTTATCAAAATTGGTATAGCCGTTTGTGCGTGAAGAAGTAACAAACATATAAACACACCCCACACACACTCACAAACTTTCGCCTTTATAATATTAGTGTGATTTGTTTGATGCTCGATAGAGTTGTTCAGTAGGACGGGTAAGATTACCCTGATGACGAATAATACTACCCTCTTATTGTCCCACTATAGAGCAAAGGCCGGTTCTCATACAGATAAGGCTCGAGCATTGATCACCATTCTTGCTCAAGACGCCTCATTAGATACTCTCTCATTCCGCAATGTAGATCTTCTCCGTCAGTTTGGAACGTTTTGCCTGCAGATAAACTACTGACTAGAATTTAACAGCGAGATAGCTTGGGAAATTTTTTGTTCACAAGATCTCAAACTTTTATATGCCATGCATATGACAAGTATTTTTAAAACTATAGCCAAATTCCACCGTGTTCCATCAATTCCACAGTATTCGAGTGTAAAGTATTCGAGTGTTATATTTTATTTATCCTTTTGAAAGATTCATATTTTGCAAATGTGAGGACTTTGCAGGCCTTGTAGACTTTAGATCTGTAGATATTTTTTTATTTTATCAAGTATCTGGTACTTGTTGACAGGCCTACGCTGTCCTCCCATACCTACTGTAATTTGAAATTACAGTAGGTATGGGAGATTTGAAAAGAGTAACCGTGGAGTTCTTGCCGGCTCTTCTCCATTATAACGGAAACGACCTATTGGAACCGTGCACCTAGCTTCTGACGTTGATTCATAAGTGCCCATGTAGGTTTATGTGAAATAAAATATTTTGATTTTGAAAGTATTTGAGCATGTAGGTACTATTCATATTATGATGCAAAGCCCGTCATATTGAATGAGAACTTCTGGCGAGTTTGCACGTATCTAGTGCCAAAATTTTAGTCTGATAACGATTCTTCGGATATGTTTGTCCAAACAATTTCGTATGATAATACTAGGACTAGGAATGGTTGAAATTTTCATGTGTCTTTCGAAGTAGGATCCTAATATTTATTTTTAACTCACCGTTCAACGGTATTTGAGAAACCGATGAACAACAAAGATTGATTACCAATTACGTCTGGTTTTAAGAGTGCAGTCTGTGCAGTACTGTGTCTTAAAATCATACCTATAAATAAACCAAGAAGACTAAAAACATGACAGCTTTCTTTATGCAGACAAAGCGAAAGTACCTACTTACAAATAATTTTGAATAAAGGTTTTTGCAAATACGTTATCGACATCGACCAACCAGCATACGTCACAAGCCATACACATGATAATTTTCTCCATGAAACCATTAGATACTTATTTGAGGTTTGAGGTTTGCGCTCGAGGGAAAGTACTCTAAATACTGAAGATAGCAAATTTTACTCAAAGGAAACATTCCTTTATTTTTAAAAAGAAACAAAACTGCATTTAAAGATTTTTGTAAATACGCTTGCACACCCGGAAATCGAACCGACTAAAATTCGACAAAATAGCATCCAGTACTTTTATGGCACCAATCGATAGGGCCAATCATAAGGATCAAATCTCGGCACAATCATTATGGCCTGCCAGATCCCCAGAAAAAAAATCTAAAGGGGCGCACCGCACCCCTTTAGATTTTTTATGGTGATATGTAAAAAACTCAAATTTACCAAAAATCAACATAATAAATTTAACCTAGCCAAAGCGTAAACTTACACGGAGCACGCGCATCTGGAAGTGACATGTACTAAGGTGCTCTTGCGTTATTAAATCCCGAAACGACCATTGATCAATTTCCTTCATAAAATACAACCATTCTTTTTTTTATTTCAGGTCCTAATAATGGCGGCATCATCTCCCATCGCTATTACTTGAGACTGTTTACTCAAAGCCATAGTTATGAAAAACTTCAACACGACTTTCGAAGTGGGGTGGAATAACACTGACTTGTGGGGTGTGCCCCAATTGGATCTGGATGTGTTCTACAGACCCGATGTGGTGATAATAGTGTTGTATGTGGTGGTGTTGACAGCGTCGTTGTCTGCGAACACACTGCTCATCTTTATTGTGATCAAGTTCCAGTATATGAGGAGGTAAGTGATTTTTATTGGTATTCCTATTAATTTTATTCTGGAGATGGCATTCGTCTGGGAAGAAATACTTAGGTTATGAGAGATGAGACATATCTAAAGTTAGAGGTGAAAAAAAAACAGTGGCACTCCGGGAGTGCCGACATAAGTGAAAAAAAAAACACAAACAGAATACTTTGCCATCACTTACTGACATATCGGATATACATTAAAACCGAGTACCTACATCCCGAGGACAGCCGACCACATCCGAAGCGGGTATTTTTTTTTAGTCGTCCAATAGATAAAACACGTGCGGTGTCGCTTACGGTAACAGTAGCGCTAGTTCAATGTTTTTTCCCATTTCAAAAAATGCCCAACGCCCCTAGAAGTTTTCACTTCAATAACAAGCCGTTTCCAACGATTTAAATCATTGGTTTAAAAGTTCTATAGTATAATTAGATAAGTTATCTACTGAAGGTTATTATGACTTGTTAGTGTGCCCTTTACAGATAATTTGGAACTAAAATATTTTGTTATTAGAACAAGTTTAGTTTACACAAATAAAATCAAATTGCCAGAAACGGCAGAATACTATGAACTTTTATAACTACGTAACAACTCTGTAACAATATTGTGACTAATAAAGTTAAATGAACTAGTAGGTACCTACCTACTAGTTCATTTAATACAATATTTTGTTAGTATTGAGCAACAACCATGTTAGTTTAAGGTTTGTTAATTGGTAATCCATACTAATATTATAAATTCGTAAGTAACTACCTGTATGTTAATAGTTACCTTTTCACGCCGAAACCACTAAACGGATCTCGATAAAAGGAAGAATAAATCCGGGATGCAATCTATTTCTCTGCCAAATTTTATCGAAATCCGTTCAGTGGTTTAGGCGTGAAAAGGTAATATACAGACAGACAGACAGAGTTACTTTCGAATTTATAATATTAGAATGGATAAGTATAGGTACATTTATTAAATCGGCCTTTTCGTTACCTAAGTTATTATTTTCTAATTCAAGTTAAAAAGTACCTAACTATAACGGGTATTTTTTATCATTTCGCATTTTAAGTTATCTAACTTCGGCTGTTACTAAAACTTATCATACAATGTATATTCGTCACTAGGTCGTTATAGAGTTTTTACAGTTTTTAGATGTCTGATAACGATGTAGAATCTACATCGTTATCAGACATAACAAATCAAAAAACTTGTAAAGAACTCTATAACAACCCGAATGACGTAAGGAACGTGTTTGATTCCCGAGTCGAGACTCTCTGCTATAATATTGTTATAGCTAAGAGATTGCCGTCTGTATTGCTGTTTGTGTATTTGATTTATGTCTATAATGACGGTTTTTATGATATTAAAATATTTATTACTGTTAGGAAATCTTGTTATTGGGTTAAGTAAAAGTGGGTCAGAGAATGTATGGGGATAAGTACAGTCAACAATAGAGATAAGTATGCAGGATCGTCGGATATAGTTTTAGTTTAGTAAGAAACCGATGGATGTTGTCGACTGAAATTTAATTTATTGAATAGAAAACAAACAGCTCATTTATCAAATTAAATTTCAGTCGACAACATCCATCGGTTTCTTACTAAACTAATACAACTATATCCGACGATCCTGCATACTTATCTCTTTTGTTGACTGTATATGAAATGGAGCGCCGGCGCCGATTATTGCGGCAAATAAACAGAAAACGATATAAATATTGTAAATCTGAAGGTTGTGTTTGTGAGTTTATAACTCCCTAACCTTTTCCCAACTATGTAAGGGTCCGCTTCCAGTCTAACCGAATGCAGCTGAATACTAGTACCTACTTTACATGTAGCGACTGCCTATCTGACCTACACAACCCATTTACTGGGTAACTTGACACCACTAAAATTGGTTGTCAGACTTTTGGGCTTCTGACTACCCGTAAACTGTTAAAGATCTATGAATGACTGCCGGGACCAACGTCAGCTCGGAGAGGTCTCGATATGTAATAGATGGTCACCCATCCACGAGCTGCCCGCGGCAAACGTAGCTTAATCTCGATCGACCTGTGCCGCTGTTACTGTTAGTTAAGGTGAATGGGACCGCGAAATTCAAAGTTTCTTACGTTTTTTGCAATTTGCAGGTCAGTGTCAGGTTTTATCTTGATAAAAATATGATTCACGACAATAAGAGGTACATATTTAGAGAATTATAATCATTAATACATCTTTATGTTAGATTTATACCAATAACTCTTTTCCATAAGAGATTGGTGGTTGGCGTTAACCCTCATAAGACATCTGTAAGAATCGATTTAACGGGAAACGACGTAGGTAAAAGAAATAATTCGATCTCACAATCTAGTTTTCCTGTTTCCTCCAACTACGCAATATTCTAGCTAGTACCTACGTACGCTAGACAATTCCTAATTATAGGTCAGCTACAACTGAAGTTTGTTCGCAGATTTGCGTTTATTAATAACTTTGCAAATTAAATTCCCACAATGCTATGTTTATTTGAAATGTTTGAGTTAACTATTCAGTTTAAACTATAAATCAGATAATATATTATTGTTGATTGTTTAAACAATTGTACAAATATTTGATTGGACTTCCATGTATCTGTCAGTCGTTTAATTAATAATTATTGTAACGAAAGTAATTCTTTGTTTATTTATGTTAATCTTTATTTGGGAATAATGGGTTCTCTGAATTAATATTTATTAAGAAACATTATTATTTTTCAGTAGTAATTAGATTGTGTTTTCCAGTATTTGAAGTTTGCCGTTCTGTAAAGATCAGGTTCAGCATTCTACAAAATGCGGAGGTTGCTTCCGTGCATGCTAAGTATTAGCAATTCCTTTCCCATCCATGAACGACGTGACTGAAAAAAGTACACTCGAGCATAAGCACTTTGTATTTGTATCGTACGCGCACTTTGGACGCGTTTTCGTACGAATTTTACTCGTGCGAACACGTCGTACGTGCACGCACGAACGATCCCGACCTTCCAAGTATAAAACTACGGGAGACGAATGAACTGTAGGCTGCTGCGCCCATGTAATGTGTACCTTAGTTGGGTTAGGTACCAAGATAATATAGTACCACCACCTGCACAAAACTTAGTTGCCATTCGAATTGTAATCGAAGACTAATAAAAAGATTTTATACATATTTTTACATAACGTCTCCTTACCCATAATTAAATCTTTGTGTTTCCTAACTTTCTTTCACTCTTCATGCAATTGACATCCTATCTACAAGGTCAAATTAAATTAGCTAGCGATACTCTGCAGACTTGATGGGTATCGATAATTTAAACAAGATAAAATAAAAAAAATTGATGATAATAAGTCATCAATTTTTTTTTATATACCTATATAATGGCGCCAATAAATCAGCCATTTTTTTTTTCAATTTTGATATACCTACCCAGTGACACTCTCACAATTAAGACAAATCTACCGACCTCTCAAGCTGAAATCCATCAAGCCGTTTAGGCTACAGAGCGTGCCAAAGAAATAAACATACATACATACATACAGTTCTCGTCAAATAACTTTGCCGCTCGCTCTAAAGCTAGGCTCCTTCCTAGCCGCGCCAATCCGCGCCATGCGCGCTGCTGTTGCATTCATAGGATTAACTACTGCGCAGTGATTTGTTGCCTACTTCAGAGCGGCAAAGTTATTTGACGCGACCTGTACATACATACACTCGAAAAACATAACCCTCCTTTTGGCGCAGTCGAGTAAAAAGATTTTATGTTTCTTTCTTAGGGGTCAACAACCCGCTGGTAGTGTTGTTACTTGAAGTATGAGTTGGGAACGTGTTTACAAAAAAAAAACAGATTTTTATAGTTATATTTCAAGTAAATACACTAAAAGCGATCAATGACCTCACAAAAAAAGTCATGAAAATAATTTATTTTTTGTTTTATCATGTTTGAATGTCACCCATCACGTCCGAGTTTTCCTAGCTAATTTAATTTGACCCGTTATATAAAAAATAATAATAGCAATTTTTTAAATCTGCTGGTATCTATGGATTGTTACGTAACCTCACTTATAGTAAGAGTTCTATGTTATGGGTTTGGTTTCTGCACTTACTCCTTCAAATGGACCATTCTGTGTGGGCCATGGCGGCCGTCGATGGTTATTCTAACCAGTCCACCTCCCTCCAGAAGCTGATTAAGTCTCCTGGTCTGTTGAGAACATCTGTGTACAATCTCGGTGTCCCGAGGGTTTCTGAACTTATCTGGGTGACGTCTGTGCACTCAAAGAGGACATGCGCAATGGTTTCATCAGCCTCCATGTAAGCCCTGCACAGGGGACTGTCCGTTATGCCTATTGTCTGAAAGTGTTTATTTTAGCGAGCAGTGTCCCGTGATGGTCCCCGTCACCAGGCGCAGGCCTTTCCTGTCCAGTCGTAGTAAGCGCTTTAATAAGAGTTATATTTTAACTCAGCTCTCAGATTGCCTAAATCCGCAAAATTATGAGTGATGGTTTGATATGCTATAAATTGACACCAATTTCATATTTTTTCGTCCAGGCCCACGATTGCATGAAAGCGTATGATATCCGTCTCCAACTTTTCCGTGAAATTCATTGCACCCAAACTAGTTTTCGAGGCCAAACATCTGCTCAACCAATCAACTGATATAAAACTATCAACTGATAGCGACAGGCTATAATCAACTCCTGGTCGTTCCAAAAAGGAGGTTGTCCATTAATCTGATAATAATAATCCTTTCATCACTTATAACGGCTATCACGAAGAGATTAGGAGTATCCTGTAGGGTCGACCTATTTGAGTTAAGCTTATAGAATTAGGACACCTTGTGAAAAAGTTGGTGCAAGGACTGTTCCTTAGGAGCTGTCACCTTCAGTTGTTTTCTCATTATTGAGTGTCGTGATGTGCCCGACTAAAGTTTTTGGCGATCTGGGAGTCCGTTTGTGATGAAGGCTTAATGTAATGCGTCGGAGATCTTGGTGTCTAGGTGTTGCTTCACTTGGTCAGACCATGCGATGGTCGTAGAAAATCAAACGATCAATGGTCATGGAATTAGAAAATCCTGTGAAAAAGTTTGTCCAAGGAACAGCTAATATAGTTTAACCCTTCGTATGCCGGGAACGTAGATCCATGGGAACACAATGGCTATTTAATTGCGTCTGTAATTATGCCGTAATTTCAACCGGCTAATTTAACTCAATTAGGATGGTGCATTGTGCACAAAAGGTGAAATTTCAATGCCCTTCCCATCAGGTAGCCTGTCTTTCAGAATCGATAAAAAGTGAATAGCACAAATAACACCGTACCCCTTCTGTCAACCTGTGAGATTGTGGTGATGGTTATCTACAGGTGTTGTTCGTTAACTGGTACCTATTATTGTTCTAATTAATCAACATGTCCGCATCGGGAGAAAGCTTCCCCTTAAGTACCACTGTGGCCACTTGCCACAATAGCGTCGATTTAATCTTTTTCTACAAATAATTCTTGACTAACGAGCTAACAGCGGTTTTATGGCACGTTACAAGAACTAATAACGGTCGCTAATGATGCCGCCAAACGCGTAGGTAGCCCAATTCTGGGCCGAGTTCACTTAGACACAGTAAAGATATGAACAGTACGGAAACTACGTACTAACGTTAGAAATGGCACACTCACACAGACGCGCGCATCTACGGTACCCCTAGCGATAGTCGCGGTGCTCTCAGTCACGGGTGCCGCTTAGGGTCAGTTCACACCGAGATAGTAATACAATTACAGACCTTATCTACTACACTAAAGGTACACAATTCAGTGTCTACCTACTACGTCGAGCAACGCAGCCGTAGCTCACTGAATCGTGTACCTTTTTGTGTAGTAGATAAGGTCTGTAATTGTATTTCTATCTTGAAAACTGCGCGTCGTGTCGCGTCTCGGTGTGAACTGACCCTTAGGGGTACCGTAGATGCGCGCATCTGTGTGAGTGTGAAATATCGAACGTTAGTACGTTGTTTCCGTACTGTTCATATCTTTACTATGCCTTAGATTACCGTCGACACGCTAAGAAGAAGTGGTCTTATGTGATTATCTACTTGTAATATTTTGCCTAAAACTATGAGCAGGGGTGCTCAAAGAAAGTTTTAAATTATCCTAGCTTTGATGGTGTCCCGCGCACGGTTCTGTCTGATACACGTGGATAGGACTTTAATGATCCAAAAAGTTTAGGTTCCGAGGCATTGTTTTCTGACATATACAAACTTTCAAGCCCTTATTTTTCGAAATTAATGAACCGATTTTAATGAAACTTCATACACATAAGCAGGATACAAAGGTCTAAAAGTTAGTAGAGAACATAACACATTGTATCTGCTTATGCGTATGAAGTTTAATTAAAATCGGTTCATTCATTTCGAAAAATGAGGGCTTGAAAGTTTGTGTGAAATGCCGTACGGCGTAAACGCTCATAATCAATGAACAAAAACGAAAGGTGTTCTTATCAAGTTGTTATGGGCGCTATAATAAGTCTACCATAGATAGCGCTCATATCCGGTAATCCTCATGAAAACTAATAAAACGTTCCAAGTGATTTAGTGGCAACTGATGTTATGACAACATAGATTATTGTGGCGACATAGGAAATTATTGAAATAACTAGGTATAGATAAGTAGGTTGTTTTCTATTTTTTTATTATTGGTGGGAATACCTTATTAATAAAATCGTAGGCTCACTTGCGGTGGTTTGGTTTTGTGATTAATGAAATATTTTATTTTTTACTAGCCCGCGGTTTCACCCGCATAAGTGTCAATCCCGTGGGGATATCGGGATAAAAACTTTCCTATGTCCTTTCTCGGGACTCAAACTATTTGTATACCAAATTTCATCTAAATTGGTTTAGCGGTTTAAGCGTGAAGAGGTAACATACAGACAGACAGACAGACACTTTCACATTTATAATTATTATTATAGTATGGATAAAATAATCGATAGTTTTGCAAGGGTAATCCAATTATAATGTTGCCAGGCCAGAGAATAGGATGCAAACTTTGCACTTAACGCTACTCGCGTTATGTTAAAATTAGTCTGCAACATGTTTATAGGTTCTGTAATTAAAATTAAGCTGATAATACAGGCATAGCCTTCATTTCTTTAGCATGAGAAAATGTGATCCTGTGCTATATCTTATTTAGCTAGGAGTTCTTTCAGCTTTGCAGAATGAAATAATACTTATTTTGTGTTAGGTGCAGCTTCAGGCCGCTTGAAGACTCCCGTCTTTGCTGTCGGACCACGGACCGTGTTTTTCCTAGTTGGACGTCGGTGCGGCATCCGTTGTATGTATATCACATCACATACTTCCATAGTAACCTAAACACGACCGCAAGTCCGGTGAAAAACGGCCCATTATCCGGTGAAAAACGGCCCATTATCCGGTGAAAAACGGCCCATTATCCGGTGAAAAAAACGGTCGTGTTTAAGAGCGTTTACGCCGTATGGTATTTCATACAAACTTTCAAGCCCTTATTTTACGAAATGAATGAACCGATTTCAATGAAACTTCATACGCATAAGCAGAATACAAATGTCTAAAAAGTTAGTAGAGAACATATTCGAAATATAGTGTTACAGCCAAATTAGACCGATTTTAATTTTTCCATAGAAACAGAGATTTCCAATTATCTTTTTTTTAAATGAGTCATTTCGAAAATGTTCTGTACTAACTTTTTAGACATTTGTATCCTGCTTATGCGTATGAAGTTTCATTAAAATCGGTTCATTCATTTCGAAAAATAAGGGCTTGAAAGTTTGTATTAAATGCCGTACGGCGTAAGCATGTGAATGAGTTTGTTTAGTGCTATACGTACGAGTATTATACCATTCTGTATGCCGCACAGCACTTCAATTGCGTAACACGCTAAACGCTCACAATCCGAAGAAAATACAATGATTGCTTCATAAATATATTTATGAAAAATTCGACTGCTCGACAACGTTAATAACGCAATAAATATTATAATTATGTTGAATAATACGACTTGTTGTAGTGAAAGGCATTGCAATTTGTAAGTGTGTTACGAAATTATGTTAGGCTAAACTTTGTCCCTGGGTGACTAAGGCTACACCCTAATTGCAAACCAAGACAGCAGCAAACAGTAATTGAGAGTGACTACATCTACAATGGGGACTCACTACTAAGGCACCTATTCCACAGGAGAAGCGAGTAGTGCTAGACTAAAAACGAGTTCGCGAGCGACGAGCGATAACTCGCTGGTGTAGTGTTTTTAAGCGACGAAAAAAAACGGAGGAGGTTCTCAAGTCCACGCGTATATTTGGGGTGGGGCAAGACGGGTGCCGCACGCGGTGGTTTTTTTGAATCGATTTGATTTTCCCATTATTAAATAGTGCTTGTGACGTCATAGTAGGTAGTCAAAAAATGGCACGCTTGGTTTTCATACTTGGGGGTTATTAAGGTCTAACTATATCTATGTGCCTATTGCTCTGCTGTATAAGTATTACCATTTCAATCGACCTCGTTTGAAATAACAAACTGCCAATCAAATAGGTATGAAAAACGAGTGAATTGAATCCGTGTCATTTAACCAAAGTTTTTTGAATTGTAAACTTCTTTAGCCGCGTTGGGCATTTTTTGAGATGGGAAAAAACCATTGAATTCGCGATACTGTTACCGTAAACGACACCGCGCGTGTTTTGTTTATAAGACCATTCAAAAATACACACGTAATTGTTCAAGTTTTCACATCTGTCGGTATTCGACGAATTTTAATAGAATTTGAAAGCAAACGACAACACAACACTAGACTAATTAGCGAATTACCAGATGTAAGTTTATTAGATCATAATAATATCGAAACTTGATGCTCTCATTAGCAGCAGTACATTAGTCGTGACACGGTAACCTATGTACAGAGGCCAGCACATCAAGCTACTACAATCTGGATTTTCAACTTTATCGCTAAAGCATAGAAAAGTTGTGTGGAAATCGGCTGTCATGGTCTGAGCAATGGGCATGTGTTACGGAGAAATGAGGAAAATGTCGGGAGAACTTTGAGTATGGATGTCGATGGCATAAGAGTAGGGGAAGACCAAAGAAACGATGGATGGAATGTGTGATTGATGATGTGGTTAGAAAGGGGGTGACTACCGAGATGACGACTAATAGAGAAGTATGGAAGAAAAAGACATGTTGCGCCCAGCACAAATAAATTGGGACAAGAACAGGAGAATGATGAATGATGATCGCTAAAGCATAAGGTTCAAAGTTGATTGGGAAAATTTTGCAGTTTCGGGTAGCTTGATCTGGTGGCGTCTGTACTACTTCTTCAGTTCACAAGATCCTTGAACACGTGTATAATGTTAGCCACGTGGTTACCTAATTTGTAAAAGTTGCTAAATATAATTAGGTACAAAATAACGAAAACAAGGCAAAAGGAGTACCTACTTAAAGATTGTAGCAGCTGGCGTTCTGTAGTTTCTGCCTATCCTCATGGGCAGAAGGCGTGGGGTTATGTATGTATAGGTAGCAGATGTGGATTCGGCATTCACTATGGTAATAGTTTTTCGGCCATTGAACGAATTGCATGAGGTACTGGGTTTGAATTTCAGGTCGGGCATTGAGTTACCTATTAGGAATTTTTCCATCAGGAATTTCTGAGAAGACGCCTGAAGTTTGAAACTGTGCGTATTTGATGGCAATAGGCTCGCCCATCATCGTCAAATTGAGTCAGCAGCGCCCTACTTGTGTTCGCAATCGATTGAGAGCTTTCCATTTGGCCACTGCAGATCACGGCCGAGAGGCAAATGTTCCTGGGGTTTAACGACGTCGGGAGGTGGTGGATGCTTATCTGTCCACAATTTGCTTCTCTCATTATATGGTTTGTGCTGGATGGCCTGCGTAGAGCGTAAGAAGCTCTTACGACTTTTAAGCCTACCCGGGGTCATTATGTAATCGTAGAGGGGATGTCGGGAGTCGGATTCCTGGTTCTTTTACTTCAGCGCGCATGCGACATCCCTACGTACGGCAGGTGGTGCAATTCCTTAAAAGCAGGTAGAGCTTATTGAGTGGAGTCGGGTTTTAAGCAGCCCGATATTATACAACACGTCTCATTCAGGGCAGTGTCCACCTGCTTGGCGTGAGCGGACCGGTGGCAAACTGGACACGCAAATTAGTTAGCAGAGAAGCACAAAGACATGCCAGTTGTGCGAAGGACATCGGCTGCTCCCCAGTTAGTAGAAATTATGCGACGTAAAAGATTCTTTCTGCTTGGTTTTGTAGCAGTGTGACTAAAATGTTAGTGCCCTATCTAATGTTTTAATTTTTTTCTAGCTAACCTGTATCATTTGGTAAAGTGGCCTCGGATACTGCCACAGTAGATATTTATTGCTAAATGCAAAGTGGTGTTAATTACAGTACTATACAATATTGATCAGATAGTCTATAAGCTCTTACTAAATTAAATAGTGTTTGTACATTAGGATACATTTATATACAGGCACGAAACTTGAGCGCTCGGTTTAAGAGTGGGGATCGGTTTGCGCATTGTAACCCTTGTTTTTTTTTTGCGGATGGGCTCCCGCTCTGGGTGGAGCGGAAGGGAGTGTCAGACTCTTACTGACTAAAACCCACCCGTGTTCCTTCCTTAGCCCTTTGTTCCGGGACAGCGGTAACCCTTTCGGATCCCGCTGACCCGGCAGGCTTCGGCCCTGACGGGCCCTTTCAGATCATGCTGACATCTCTTTGAGGCGCGCGTGGAACACGTACGCGCCGTCCGGCACGGGCTTGGTTCTGATCGGACGGTGAGCTACCCATCACTCTCCGCCCGCAGGCCCGCGCCTACGGTGGCCGGGAGTCGTCGCGCGGCTCCCGACGCCCGGAGCGTCTCCCGCAGCGGCTGGGACGGAAAGCTCTCTCCCAGGTATTGTAACCCTAAGGTAAACAAAAATAAAGTCCCCACTCTTTCAAAGAGCGCTCAAGATTCATGCCGGGTACTTTATTTTCATTGTAAAAAAATGGGTCTATTTGAACGTCTTCATTCTGAATACTTTATTTGCATTCCACAATGTAACCTATTTCGGTGGTAACCTAAATTATATGTGATCAATCAGGACCCTGACGGCACAGGAAAATAGTCGGAGAGAGTAAGCTTTGAAAAACTTAGCTTATCAGTCTCCTGAACTAAATCTAATCCTACTTAAATTATTATAAATGCGAAAGTAAGTTTGTTTATTTGTTTGTTACCTTTTCATGCCTAAACCGCTGAACCGATCATCCTGAAATACCTACCTTCACCCCGAAAAAAAGTGCTGATGATGACGGGATGCCTGTGTATAGTTATCTGTTATTATTAAGATTTGTTGGCACTTATATTTTGCATCATTTTATATCTCAACGCCAAAACCAATTGTCGTACTTAACACACTCCCAAACAGACTTAAATGTAGTATTTCTTTCAGAAAACTAAAAGCTTTTCAAGAGTACTTTACCGTGAGCATAGCAGTTAGTGTAGTTTTAAAGTATTTCTTTGTAATTCTATTTAGTTATCCAGTTTAACACCAGTCTTTGAACTTTATAAATTCTTGCAAAAATTGTGTTACCTGAATGTTATTTTAATTTATTAATAAGCAACTTATACCTATTCACAGTTTTCACTATCCATACAAGTTATCAGTTAAAATCATAAAATTACATTAAAATAAATAAAGTTAGACCAAATTAGTTTGAACTTTATAAATTCTTGCAAAAATAGTGTTACCTGAATGTTATTTTAATTTATTAATAAGCAACTTATACCTATTCACAGTTTTCACTATCCATACAAGTTATCAGTTAAAATCATAAAATTACATTAAAATAAATAAAGTTAGACCAAATTAGATAGAATTAAAAATTAATTTATATTATTATTATTTTATATTGTAAAGGGTGAGGGGGTAGGTTGTTCCAATGGTGTTTAAATTACCTTCACCTGAGATGGAGAAGAGTTTTTCTTATTTCCTTGAAAGAATTTAAATTTTAACAATTTTGTATAGGTAATGAAAATAAAATAAAATTTTGCATGCCGAATGGTGAAATATGGCAGAACTCTGATCTATATCTACTACTATCTACTTATGTATTACCCATATTTGCAAATAAATGCTATTCTATTCTTGTTTCATTAAAGCCCATACACCCAAGACCAAGCGCAAGAACTTCTCTCTATTTATTATCTTTCACTTTGATGAAATATTGAGGCGAGCTAGTTAAACTTTTCATATTTTCTTTCAATTTCTGAAGATTTTACTGATTGTACACGTTGTACTGCAATCAAAAAATATAACATTATGTATTCTAAAAAAATATTTATTCCTCAATTTTAATAATTGCACCTACCATTGTTTTTGTATCTTCGTCACACGACTCACACGTTACATGAAAATGTCTACGGCTAATGCCACTAAGATACTTTAAGCACACACATTTAAACAGGCAGACTTAATAGTCCGCCTGTGTAAATTTGTATGCTTAAGGTATTAAATAAATAAATAATAGTCTACCTACTGAAGAAAGAAAACTTTTTAAAAGTTTATTTTAAGAGGCTGCAGCGGAGCAAAAAATAGGAAAATAGTCAGATAATTACAACCTGCACAGTCTTAGTAGTTTGTGTGAATAAAAACTCTCCCCCACAATTATGTTATTATTGTTATTACAGGTGCGTTATTATCGGACGCGATATTGCGAAAACAGATACCTAAATGTTTTCATTTTGTATTAGGACGGCCACGGAGTTAAGCCGGAGATACACATGCCAGTAAATCGGAAAAGTAGCTGGCATGAAAGTTACTGGCATGTACGAATAACTGGCACACTGCGGATACATTTGTAAGTAATACTGGCATGCAAGTTGTGCCCTTGTATGCCCAGTATTACCATCGCGTCGCACAAAAGTATGCTTTGGCAACCCCCCGCGACCCCTCCCTCAACGGGCATGCAAGTAAATCAAATGTTGTGCCAGCTACTTGTATGCCAGTTACAGGCATGCCAGTTAGCGTATACACATGACAGTAGCTGGCACGTGCAAGGAGCTGGTATGCAAGTGTGCAAGCTACTGGCATGTATTTGGCTTAAACACACTGCTGCGATAGTAAAGACGCAATAGAAGTAGGACGCTTGCGTTCCTCCGTCCTGCGATATTCCGATATCTTAGAACATTTTGTATTAGGACGAATACGATCTTACACACAACTGCGTTAAAAACATAGTAACGTGTAGTGCTGTCGGGGAGCCTGTTATAGTGTAGGTTACACGCAAACGATATCAATATCAGACGATAAAAACGCAGCTGTGTAGCAAAGAATCGGGACAAATTATCGCAATAACGCATCAAAATAAAAATATTTTATTTCACATGATCTTGCTTCTTGGCAAATTTCATGATTCTAGGTCAACGGGAAGTACCCTATAAATTTTGATTCCCTTGTGAGTGTCGAAATATAGGTTTTTTTGCAGCATAAACGGCCGTATCTTTTTTTTACGTTATGAAATGAAATGAAATGAAATGAAATGAAATGAAATGATTTTATTTTTGTAAGTAGGTTTGTACAAACACTTTTACACGTCAATCATGTTTTTTTTTTAAACTAGATGAAGTCGGCGTTTCCTATCTGACTAC
The DNA here is from genome assembly GCA_963082905.1 of Oligia fasciuncula. NCBI lineage: Eukaryota > Metazoa > Arthropoda > Insecta > Lepidoptera > Noctuidae > Oligia > Oligia fasciuncula. The sequence continues at coordinate 1,662,340 of OY720392.1, read as the reverse complement.
TCTGAGAAGAAAGGCCGAAACAAACTCAGAGGTCACAGTCTCTTTTAAAGTCCAGACATAATCTTGGTCAGGTTATATGAAGACCATGTAGATCGATGTCTGAGGTGGTCTTTTGAGGAAAGAACCACACAGATTGAGAGGACCTGTCCAGTCAGTGCACGCATTTGTCAAAAATCGTGCAGCTCAACTCAAGACTTAAGGAGCTCAACGATTCGACGAACAATACCAAAGAAAGGACATTTGGGTAGGCCACATAAATTACTCAAACTGCCAGACCATGAAAAAAGAAAAAAACAGAACAGAGAGAATAATAAAAAAAAAATAAAATAAGTACCTATGTAAAAAGACCCACATCGTCTTCACATTCACAATGAAAAAATAATATAATACTTTACAAAGTAAGCAAATGTCATTGTTTAAAAAAAAATATTCATCAATGTCAATGTGAAAAAGAAAAAAATCATTCAAAATGCAGAAATTGGAAGCAGCTCAATCCCAAGCCTTTTTGTCCTCAATATAATCTTTAACGGTATAAAAGGCTTTCTGGCACAACTTACGTTTAATGAAAGATTTGAATTTATTAAGGCTTAGATCTTGAACGTGGCTTGGTAGTTTATTGTAAAAGCGTATACATTGGCATTTGAACGAGCCACCTATTTTCTTGAGCCTGGTTGTAGGTACAACATATTTGTGTTTGTTTCTAGTATTTATATTATGGATATCACTGTATTTTTTAAACAATTTTATATTTTTATGGGCATATAAAAGATTTTCATAAATGTACTGAGAAGGCACAGTCATTACATTAATCTCTTTAAATTTGTCTCTGAGAGAGTGTCTCGGACTTAATTTATAAATTGATCGAACAGCTCGCTTCTGCAAAACAAAGATAGTCTGAATATCGGCGGCATTTCCCCACAATAGAATACCGTACGACATTACACTATGAAAATAGCTAAAGTACACTAAACGAGCAGTCTCTATATCAGTTAAATTTCGAATTTTTCTAACAGCGTATGCTGCAGAACTTAGCTTTTTTGACAATTTATCTATATGTGGACCCCACTGAAGCTTAGCATCCAAAGTTATGCCCAAGAATACTGTGTTGTCTTCAGGATTCAATTCCTCGCCCTTTATCAACACATTAGTTTTCACCTGCCTTACGTGGGGTAGCGTAAACTTAATGCATTTGGTTTTCTTCTCGTTTAGAAGCAAATTATTAACATTGAACCAGTGGACTACTTTCGAGATCGCGCTATTTACATCGTCAGTAACCAACTGCTGACGTTTAAGTTTAAACAAAAGAGAAGTGTCATCTGCAAACAACACTATATCATGATGATCCTTTATGAGGTACGGCAAGTCATTAATATAAATGAGAAACAAGAAAGGACCAAGAATTGAGCCCTGTGGGACTCCCATTGTTACTATAGATCCGGGTGATCTTTTTCCATTAACGTCAACGCTCTGAATCCTTTTACTCAAGTATGAAATAAGAAGATCCAGAGCAGTGTTTCGGATCCCGTAGTGGCGGAGTTTCCTGATTAACGTTTCGTGAAGAACGCAATCGAATGCCTTGGACAAATCACAAAAGATGCCCAAGGCATCGCATTTATCTTCCCATGCATTATAAATATGTCCTAATAGTTCAACGCCGGCATCAGTAGTTGAACGACCCCTTGTAAAACCAAACTGTTTGCTATGTAATAATTTATGTTTATTAAAAAATCTTTGCATTTGGTCTAAAATTAATTAGGTATTTTAGTTAACGTAGGTATTTGATTTTTCACAGCTTCCAGAGAGTGTAGGCCTGAGTATATGGTTTTAATTTTAAATAGATGCATCAACGCGTTCCCGAGATAAAGGGTCTTGACAGACAGAGGACGGACGGACGGACGGACAACAAAGTGATCCTATAAAGGTGAGGTTATCCTCTAAAGGAAAAAACGGAACCCTGACCACTAACACTGGAGACCATTTTTTAGGGCTCCGTACTTTTATAAGTACGGAGCCTTAAAAAATGGTCTACAGATCTAAAGTCTACAAGTCCAAAGTCCTCAAATTTACTTTTATATTATATATACTTTTATATTTTATTTTTGATAGATTCTTATTAAAATAAGAATCTATCAAAAATAAAATATAAAAACCTATTAAAACTAAATGATAGGATAGCCATTACAACCACTAACAAATCAAAAATAAAATGTCAAAGTATGTAAAAAATAAATAAAAAATAAACATCAGAATTTGGGAGCTGTTATAAGACACTAGCTTCCACCCGCGGCTTCGCCCGCGAGGTATGTCGATAAAAAAACTATCCTATGGCCTTCCCCGGGATACAATCTATCTCTCTGCCAAATTTTGTTGGAATCCGTTCAGTGGTTTAGGCGTGAATAGGTTATATACAGACAGACAGAGTTACTTTCGAATTTATAATATTAGTATGGATTTACGTAGTTATGCCGTTAATGAGGTACCAGGAAAGCCACATGTGAAGAAGGTATTTGTGCCAAACTACCTTGTCTTCAACGTAGCCTTTGATCAGTTATAATATGTTTTGTTGATAAGGACACGTTTGATGAGGGTTTTGAACTATCCATTGCTACGTTCTTTAACTTGCTTTGGCAACTTGTTATAAAAGCGGATGCTGTTTATAATGACTTGCCAGTTTTAGTTAATCTAAATTTAGGTATATTCATCCTATATTATCGACGGATAATAATGCGTCTGTGGCGGAGAGCCTCAAAGTCTTTGAAGGAACAGTTAGTTGAGTATAATGACGTAGGTTCCCTTGGGACCAACGTAACGTCACAGGATGCTTTGTACCTACAAGCACTTTATGTAAACGTTGCCCACAATGTGTCAAACCATGTTTACGTCGAAGCGTTTCTAGGCAATAGTGTTTATCATGCAAGTAGAGTGGCTCGGTTAGTAGCAACATAGACAATTAATTTAAAATATAGAAGGAAAATTGCTTCATCCTTACAAAGTAAACCAAAGTAAAACAAAGTCGCCAAAATGTCTGTACGCGCATAATTTCCGAATGACTGCACCAAATTGGATAATTCTTTTTTATTGTGTTTGGTATAACCAGGACAAGGTTTGTATAAAATAATATATAGGAAATTCGAAAAAAAAAATTGCACCCGTGCGAACCTAGGGCGCTGCTAGTGAAAATATAAAGTAAGGAAGTATTACTCCTGGGGGCCTAAAAAGGCTTTTTTGGCAGAATAATAAAAAGATAACATTATGAATCATAATATGGCGAAGACAGTTCGTGTTTTTCTTTTTTTCACTGCACTACGTAGGTCTAATCAAAGAGATTGGGATTTGGATTGGATTGATTGGTATTTTAGCACAGACAAAAAAAAAATAACTGAAAAATCCTTCACCAATGGGATTGAATACGATCAACATAACAGTTAACTGTCCATTATGATTGGCACACACTTTTGTTTTTGTATTGCAATTATTTAGTGTTCTGGAAAATAGAGAAGAGAGAAGATAGAGAACAAAAGAAAAGTCCGTCTTTGTACCTTTATTGTGTGTGAAAAGTTTTTTACTTTATAAACAGTTAAGTTAGGTTAGCTGGGTTTGTTACACAGACAACAACCGTACCAACCCTAACTTTATATACTTTTTTTTTAAGTAAGTAAGTAAGTTTGTTTGTTACCTTTTCACGCCTAAAACCACTGAACCGATCATCCTGAAATTTTGCGTATACGTTTTCAGGTGTACAGAAACGGACACAAGGTACCTTTCATCCCGAAAAAAAGTGCTGCGGTGCTAATCAGTAAAAATCTCACCGTGAAAATTTAGGTGAAGTGAGCTGTCAATAGTATCAATTCCTAGCAAAAACAAACTCACTTCACCTAAGTTTTCACGGTGAGATTTTAACAGAATCGACCGGCTCTTCCTAAAGAAAACAACAATAACGTTATTATGATAATAGGCGCCACGTGTCCTTCAAATCAAAAACAGGACAACGTCTGTCTGGTCAGCTAGTCAATAATAATACCAGCCTATTATTGTCCACTGCAGGACAGAGTTCTCTTCTAACACAGAGAAGGAAGACTTGGTTACCACGCTTGCTCAAGACGGGTTGGCAATTTTAAACGCGCCACGCGGTTTCACCCGCAAAAGTCTCGATCCCGTAGGAATTTTGGGATAAAAAGTATCCTATGTCCTAATCCAGGTCATGGTATACTCATGTGCTAAATTTCATCCAAATCCGTTCGGCCGTTTTAGCGTGAAAGCGTTACAAACAAACTTATTAAAAATCAAATCTTTTCCTTTCATAGTACTAGTTTAGACTAGACTATAGAAAAACTGGCCAAGTGCGAGTCGGACTCGCACACGCAGGGTTCCGTACTATGAAGGCAAAAACGCCAAAAAAAATACGTTTGTTGTATGGGCCCCTTAAATATTTATTATATTCTGTTTTTAGTATGTATTTATTGTTATAGCAGCAATAGAAATACATCATCTGTGAAAATTTCAACTGTCTAGCTATCACGGTTCATGAGATACAGCATGGTGACAGACGGACGGACGGACAGTGAAGTCTTAGTAATAGGGTCCCGTTTTTACCCTTTGGGTACGGAACCCTAAAACGATGTCAAAAAGGTCTTGTGTGGCAACCCTAGTAACGCTTTCTTTGTTCTATTATAATGGAGTTGTTTCGCGGATGTTCCCTCTTGTTAAAAGTCAATGTTTCATTCATTTCTGCCAAAAAAACACGTTGTTACTGCATTGCTTATTTTTATCAGTTGTAATAATATTGGTTTTATTATGAAACATCGTCACAACATGCCATTGTTATTTTTACCCCGCTGCGGCGAAGCCCAAAAGGAGGGTTATGTGTTTGACTTGTAGGTATATATGTCCATTTCTTTGTTCCCTCGTAGCTCCTAAACAATTGAACGGATTTTGATAAATTATACGTCTTTAGATTTGTCTTGGTAGCGCGAGTGACACAATCAAAAACAAAGTAAAATGGCGGATTTGGGGTGCCATGTTGTTGAGTTCGATTTTTTCTTCTTCTTCGAATACCATCGAGTGGGATATCAAAATGAAGGGTTTTAAAAGATAATTACAAAAATATACACTATTATGGGGTTAAAAGTAATTCGAAGTGACACATCGTAAAAACCACGTACAATAAAAAAAAAAATATGTATAATAAAATAAAAGTAGGCATTATTTCTTGTTATGTCGTATAATACAACGACGAAAAAGCTGGAAATAACAGAAAAATAGCTAAAAACAGCTAAAAAACCCGACTACGGTAAAAGAAACTGAAAAACTAAAAACAAGCCCATTTTAAATTAAATAAAAGTCGGTCGCAGGCGGAACCTATTCCATTTTTTTAGGTTTTTATTTATCCTTTTGATAGATTCTTATTTTGTAAATGTGAGGACTTTGTAGGCCTTGTAGACTTTAGATCTGTAGACCATTTTTTATTTTATCAAGTACCTGATACTTGTTGACAGGCCTACGCTATCCTCCCATACCTACTGTAATTTGAAAATATTGTAAAAGCCAATATTTTTAAAAAGAGTAACCGTGGAGTTTCTTGCCGGTTCTTCTCCATAGGAAACGACCAATTGGAACCGTGCACCTAGCTTCTGGCGTTTCATAAGTGCCCATGTAGGCTTATGTGAAATAAAATATTTTGATTTTTATGATATTTTCAAACTCAAATCGGTCCCGCCTGCTTCTTTTTAGTTTATTGTGTAACTACAGTCACGATAGATGTTTGACAGTCGTTACGGTCAAAGTCAAAGCATTTATTTCAAATAGGCACATAAAAGGCACTTTAGAACGTCAAAAATTACGATAAAATAGAATTGATTCTAGTCGGCCATTCCAAAGGGTAGTTTTCGTATGGAGAAGAACGGGCAAGAAACTCCACCGTTACTCTTTTAAAAAGTTTTACAATATATACGGGTAGTTGCATGGAAGCCCAAAAGTCTGACAACCAGCCAAGCAAGCGGTATCGTGTAACCTATTAACTGGCTTGTGGAGTTCAGATAAGCAATCGCTCCATGAAACTGATATTCAGGTGCATCCGGTTAAACTGGAAGCCGACGCCACAAAACAGTATTTGTAAAGAGTCGTTACTCTACCCATTAAGTTATGGAACCGTGCAACGAAATGCATGACTCTTCAAAGTATCAAAATATCCATATTTCAAAGAGAAATTTTAAACTTGAAAACAACATACCGCTTTCAAAGTTATACACAGAGCTGCACCCACATCTTCCACTATCGTACAGAAATGACAACTTTGCAAAACTAATTTTACCTTGTGAAAAGCATTCCTGTGAAAACAATCGTGTTTGAACTTCACCATTGTTGGTCGCGATCAAACAGATAGTAACCTCAATGTGTTCGCATTAAGCTCAAAACATTGTGAGTTTGGTAATTGAGGTCAGAGGGAGTTAATTCAATTTTAGGGATGTAGGTTTGAACCTGAGTGCGGTGAGTGATCAGTGGTGGCCCAGTGGTAGCGGCCGCGACTTACGAGTTGTAGGTCGTAGATTCGAACCTAGACAGGCGCTTAACTTCGTGTAAATTATATCATCACCACTTCTCTCAAACCGGTAAAGGAAAACATCGTGAGGAAACCGGCATGTCCTAGAACCAAACACTTGAAGACATGATTTCTACCATCCGCACTGGGTCCGCGTAGTAGATTGCAGCCCACTCCCTCTCGAAGATAGGTGGCCTGTATCCCAGCAGTGGGATCCATAGAGGCCTAATAATATAATATTATATTATTATATAAGTTTGAATCTTGGTTGTTGTAAATTTTATTTTATTGACTTCTGAAATTCTGGCTAAGGTTTTGTTTTTGATCAGAAAATCTACTGTAAATTTTCATTAAGCGAATCTTTTTGTTCAGCCTACCAATATGTAGCTAGGGTCCTATTTAATCAATAGAATGCATCAAATCAGGCATACAACTGAACCAGCGGGGCAATGGCGTAACACATTATCAATTGGAATCGGTTTAATTTTGACAGTTCAACAACATTCATTGTTCAGTGTTGAGCAGAAAAAAAATCGAACTTATGAAGCAATGGATTAGCAATTTGCTTCAAAATGATTCAGATTCCGTTTGATAGTGTGTTACGGAATTAGGGTGCAGTTCCGCATGTTTACATGCTGCGTAATTCTCCGGCAGCCCTAAAGGCACGAGTTCACTGGGTCAGTGTTTACTCGACTAACAGAAACAAATAACTCCGCTTGTCTGAACGCGCTCGAAAATACATGTTGTTGTTTATCGCGTGCAGTCTTACCGGCTTTGTTTGCGTTTGTTGCATAAGTTTAGAAGTGGGATATCTGTTTGTGAAGTTACAGTTTTATTTTGATTGGTTATTGTTCTATGTTCTAAGGGGTTTGGTTTCCGCACTTAGTCCTTCAGTAGACCATTGTGCGTGGGCCATGGCGGCCGTCGGTGGTTATTCCAACCAGCCCACCTCCCTCCAGAAGCTGTTCAAATCTCTTGGTCTGTTGAGAACATCTGTGTACGATCTGGGTGTCCCGAGGGTTTCTGAACTTATCTGGGTGACGCCTGTGCACTCAAAGAGCACATGCGCAATGGTTTCATCAGCCTCCATGCAAGCCCTGCACAGAGGACTGTCTGTTATGCCTAACATCAGTGCCGTCGTTGAATGGCAGACTAACCAGGCGCCTACTACGACTGGACAGGAAAGGCCTGCGCCTGGTGACGGGGACCATCACGGGACACTGCTCATTAAATAAACACTGATTGGTTATTGTTTTGATACTGAACTTTTCTCGAAGAAATACCTTTTTTTAACATTCTACTAAATATATAAATAAAACAAAGTTGGGTTAGTTACACCATTTATAACTAAACAACGGCTGGACCGATTTGTATGATCTTTGATTTGTTGGATTTGCCTCCGCCCAGAATAGCAGAATAACAAAAATTCACGAAAAAAATTCTCATACATTCGTTCTTATTGATTTTGAAGAAGTACGAAGTTCGTTGGGTCACCTAGTCTACACTATAATAATATTAGGTATACTAGTCAGAACAAAATAAGGGCTACTTGTGAATTTTGATTTCAATGAGTATCTTAGGAGATATTTTATTTTTAAAATAATACTAATAATAAAGCTGAAGAGTTTGTTTGTTTGTCTCTGGAAGTATCGGTCGGATTTATAAAAATCTTTTTGCATTTGATAGCCCAATTCTTGATGAAAGCATCACGCTCAAACATCACGCTAGGATCCTTAGGAGTTGAGCAAAAAGAAAAAAAAGTCATAAGTTTTCGCTAGACGAAAACGAAGGAATAGCGCAGGCAGGCGATGCGATGCGAAGCGACTGGGTGGGCCGGGTCAACAAAAAATTTCACGCGCGTAGACATACATTTTCAAAAACTACATTTCAAGGAAAGGTGGAGAGGGTGCTACATTTTTTTGAGAAAATTACGATACCCACGAGGACGAAGTCGCGGGTTAAGTGCTAGTTATCAATAAAGGAAAGGCATAAACATCAATTTATCTTGCAGAGAAAGCAGCAATTTCCTAAGTTGATGGAAAAGTGATTAATAAATGCCAAACTTTTCTGATTGAAGAACAGAGATTTATCAAACGTCAAATGTCTAGACGTAACTTCCACGAACTTTAATAATTAAGTACGCAAGTCAAAAAAATATTAAATTTCTATTATAGCCTGTAATGTTCCCACTGCTAGGACACAGGCCACCTCTCTGTGATTTATTCCGGTCTGATCCCCTGAACCCCCAGTTCACCCCCCCAAGATCCCCTGCTAGTTCGTCTTCAGTTTTAATCTTTGTCTTATCCACTTTATCTAGGTTACTAAGGGCCTCACACAGTGGGCTGTTATTTTCCACGCATGCTGAATAATTACTACCACTAAGAAATATTCTGCGTTGCTCATTGCACACTTGAAAGCATCGAATGTTTTACTCAACCCTCGACAACATTTCCACGCACATGGACGGTGATCATCGAAATAAAACCGGATGAGACATCATAAACTATTTCACGATCACTTACATCCAGTCTCAATGGACGCCGTAATATAACGTTACGATCATTGACGGCCTATGACGTCGCTTGACACATACAAATTAATTTGTAGAAGGGCAACTTAATTAATTGCAGCTGACTTAGTCTCAGCAACGTACTGCACGACCTTGCGAGTTATAATTAAAACGTGTAGTTGTTGGCAGTGGGCAGGGCATATTTTGCATGCGGGTGGCACATGCGTGCAAAACATAATATGGCTGATGGAGGCGAAAGTCATCAACACAACTCTCTAAGACCAAGTAATCCCCAAGAATGACTATTTCATGAAATCTTGACATTTGGGGATTACACTAACACTAGCTTCCGCCCGCGACTTCGTCCGCGTGAAATTTCACCCTCCCCCCATTCACCCTCTTAGGGGTGGAATTTCGAAAAACCCTTTCTTAGTCGATACTTAGTCTTCACAAAGAATACACCCTCCAAATTTCATGTCCCTAGGACAAGCGGTTTGGGCTGTGTGTTGATATATCAACAATCAGTCAGTCAGTTTACCATTTTATACGTATAGATAATCAGTTGTATTACCTACTGATTGTAATGATTATAATTCTGTAATACATATTTGATACGACCGCGAATCACATTTTAATCAACGTACAACTTCATACTGACCAGCAAATTGCAAAAAACGTAAGAAAATTTGAATTTCGCGGCCACCTTAGCGCTTCCCCTTAACATGATCCTTCACTAGACCTTCTATAACCACATTATGTTTATGGTGACATGTCATTTGTGAACCCAGACGTCACGCCATGTCAGTTTAAGATTAATGGCGAATGAATAGTGTGAGTTTATGATGTTATGGGATTAAAATAGAGCGACAATGTTCAAAGTACAAAGTGACAGGATCATTAAGGATATTGTGTTGCGTTACCTGTAACACTAATGACTTTCGAATGGCTGTCGGGACATAGATAAGGGCAGATTGGGTAGATAAACGTGAATTTGGAACAGGTGTGACTTCCGGGTATCGTTTTTGTTTTATCAGGTTTGATCCCATTGTAAAAGTTGTTCAAAATGATGAGTACAATCTCCCATTTCGATTTGGTGCATGTTTTAAATTTCAACCTGTATAGAAAGTGTAGGCAACTATAGTATCAATGCAGTTTCATTTGCACCATTAATGGTGCAAACGAAACTAATTAGTCTCATCTGCACCATTGATGGTGCAGGTCAATGGTGCATACGGTACAACGGGCAACTAATACGGTTCGGTAACTAATAGCACAGCTAATAGGTTGTAGATTTTCTGAACTCATAATTTCAAACAACTGCTGAATATGGGTTCAATGCTGCTGGTTGTATAGTTACTAAAAGTTATGAGTTAAGAAAATCTTTTTTTTTTTCGCGTCATTATATATCAATAAAAGCAAGCAAACAAACAAGATCTAGCAAGCAAGATGATGGATATAGTCTGTGAAGTTTCGTCGGCTAATTTATTTTGACCCTCTACATTTTTCTTATAATCAGAGCATCTCTTTGCAGCCATTTCCTCCTTTTCCTAGCGTTAATATTGCCTGCCGTATTACTGGGATCCATTTGAGACAGCCACAGTCATGTTAATGAGGCTTTTAGTTAGGAATGCAACTGGATTTCGGACATAAGCTTTGGGGATCAGAGCTGTGGTTGACAGAAGCACGGACATCCGACGATGGCTAGCTCGTTTAATGAGATTGAAGGATAACCCGTACGCAGGAGCCGCAAACATTTAGACGCACATACTGTAGCCGAAAATTGCAACATATGCTTTAATTTCATTACAAGAGTTTTAGGTAAACAGTTGCCTGTTGCCACATTCCAATCTATTTTGGCAACGTCAATCAATCTGCTTAAGTATTTCCCAACTATATTGGAGTCAGCTTTCAGTCTATCTGGATATAGCAATGTATTGAATGAATTAAAATTAGTAGTGGTATTTATACCTAATTATGCACAGGCGGCAGCACATCAAACTACCCGAAACTGTCAAATTTTCCCAATCAACTTTGAACCTTAATAAACCTTTGAAAATAAAGTTGAAAATCTATTAAATTTTGACAGATTGTAGTAGCTTGATCTGCTGGCGTCTGTACGTTATATGTATAGCCTACACGGTTAGCCCATCAACTTGCTCGCCGGCAAATATTTTTATCGCGATGCGAGCCATTCTTTTAGTTCAAGATGACAGGAACATCGCCGCGCAACCTACTTGACAAGATTCTGAACCTCCTGCGTTTAGTTTTATTTATTTATCCATTTATTTCAGGCATCAATGCCCATATATACACATACAATATAGGTAATAGGTAATACGGGCTGGTTTCCGCAACTCCACGACAAAGCGCGTATTTTGCGTACGGCACATACAATATAATATTAAGACCGTTTACGCCGTACGGCATTCCATACAAACTTTCAAGCCTTTGTTTTTCGAAATGAATGAACCGATTTTAATAAGACTTCATACGCATAAGCAGGATACAAAGGTCTAAAAAGTCACTTAAAGGTCTCTACCCGCTGTGTGCAGAGACCTTAAGAGCGTTTACGCCGAACGGCATTTCATACATAAAATCGGTTCATTCATTTCGGAAAACAAGGGCTTGAAAGTTTGTATAAAATGACGTTCGGCGTAAACGCTCTTAAAAACACTTTCGAAAAATAGTGCTACAGCCAGATTAGACCGATTTTAAATGCACACAATTTGTGCCGATAAGAATAGTCTACTAATGACTCTCGCAATTCAACTGAAAATATTCTAAGCATAGACTCATTATTGCATGCCTACTTCATAGTGCGTAATACAGATAATTATGTAAATGAGCCCGTATAATGCATATAACATACTATAATAATGCCCAAGTCACAACAACCTCTGACCTTTGATACGGCGATCATGTGATATTAAAAGCCACGACACGACTGTAAGAGACATATGCAATTATTATGTAAATGTGTTTCCTTGACGCCTATGGAGATTTCCTTTAGTTTAATATAAGTCATGAGTTTGATATGACACATTGGCGACGACATCTTCAATAATAGCTGGCTCACACCAAAACCGTTTGTTAGGTACTTGTGTAGTATCTCTATATATACAGGCGCCAGCACATCAAGCTACCCGAATCTGTCAAATTTTCCCAATCAACTTTGAATCTTAGGCTTTAGCGATAAAGTTGAAAATCTATTAAAGAAATTTGACAGATTGTAGTAGCTTGATGTGCTGCCGTATGTACAGTACCGGTCAGAAGTCCACTGCCAGCATTACAAAACTATCACATCGTAACTCGTCGCACTTACGACTTTCTTCTATTTAGGCATTTCACACACACATACACACCCGTATATTGCACTCTTTCATCACGTACGAAACAGAAAAAGCGCGGTATATGATCATCATCATAGGCCAATCGCGGCACGCAGTCTTTTTCTAATTATGGTAATGAGAAAAAGACAGCGAATATTTTAAACTAATCACATAAAAGTTGAGGGTAGATTTGAAACAAAATTAATTTTCTGACTGTAGTTATAATGTTATGACGTTGTTGGTTGGTGAACTTAGTTACGAGCGTTTATAGATTTTTATTGAAAATGTAAGCAAATATAAATATTGAAGCCAGGGCGAACATTGTAGCCTTGCATAACAATGGGTTTAATATATATCTGAAATATCCAATGAAACCGGATTTTGTGTAAGTTATTTTGTTGTTATTGATTTTATTTGTTCACATAAGTGACGCTTCAAAATGTGTAATAAGGATTTCCTTTTTTTAGAGAGATACTGTGAGACGTTGGGTGAGGAGATTTGAGGAAGAGGGAATTCTAAAGAGCCGTGTAAGAAGTGGTAGGCCGCCACTTATTAACCAGTCTCAGCGACGCTTTATGGTTGGTGAATATGAAACGAATGGTTTCATACCTACAAGACGATTTGCCGAAGAATTTGATACGTCATTGCGCACTGTTCGCCGTGCAATCCATGCCGAAGGCCTTCATCATCGAACACCAGCGAAAAAACCGCAAAGGCATAAGGAGGAACGGTTGCGTTTTGCTCGCGAATATTTAGACTTTGATTGGGAGACTGACGAGAAGACTTTTAAATCGTGTCAAAAAGGAAGACTTCATTTGTGGCGCAGAGTTGGTCTGACAGTAATATTATAAATAATACGGAGTCAAGAAGAATTAGTGTGAATATGTGGGGGTGAATTAGTGCTCAAGGGCCGGGTGAGTTGGCATTTATACCGACGCGGGCCAACGGGAATTCAGGGGATACACTGGCCATAATATAATAGTAATAAGTGAATGATTGTAAAATTGAGGTTTAGTTTCAATCTTCTTTTCCTTGAGAAAATGAACAAATTAAGCTGTAACCTCAATAAACCAAAAATATCCCATTTTAGTATCAACCAAAAATGATTTATGAACAAATTAGATATTTTATGTAAGTATTTCAAAGTTTTGAATAAGTATGTTTATGTTTTAAAGGTGTTATTAACATCAATAAATGTTCCTATGAAAAATAGTGTTTTTTTTTCATTAAATTACATAAGTAATATACTTTATTTACCCTATATACCCTATTGTCATTGTATTAACGAAACTCAATAAATAAATTGAACTCTGACACAAAAACGAAAAGAACAAAAAGAGTCGAAAGCGCGCACTGAGGTTCGAACCTTCTCCACTTCATGCACACACAATAACAGCCACCCACTCGTGCGAACCTGCCATCGCCGCTTATAATTTTTCACTTCGAATTTTAGCATTGCTTTTAAATAGGCGCTGTGGTCGATAATAATTATCTATATGGCAGGTATCTATATTTAGTGTTGACCACACATGCATCTGACCAACCAACATCGCGCTTTCGTAGTTATACTGTGTGCACGTTACTGTCTACATTAAAACATGACACACACAGAGATAGACGCAGATCTAGCGTGCAGGCCAAAATGACCATTCTGGTGGCAGTCCACTTATGACCGTTGATTGTACCTACTTCGTAGAACCTACGTTAGCTAAGTAACAGCGACTATTTCACTTAATTATTGGTTAGAGACAAAATCTAAGCGAGGAGCGCGTCCTTTTGCTGCAGTCTAACATTCGAATAAAAACAGAGAATTAATACAGAGCCATCTACTACATGTTTTGAAAAGCTCTTTTTTTTTTTTTTTTTTTCGGATGGGAAATCATCATTAATGACCCCTCCCGCTCTGGGTAGAGCGGAAGGGAGTGTCAGACTCTTACTGACTAAAACCCACCCGTGTTCCTTCCTTAGCCCTTTATGTTCCGGGCCAGCGGTAACCCTTTCGGACAATCCCGCTGACCCGGCAGGCTTCGGCCCTATGGGGCCCCCTCGATGCTGACATCTCTTTGAGGCGCGCGTGGAATACGTACGCGCCGTCCGGCACGGGCCTGGTCCTAATCGGATGGTGAGCTACCCATTACTCTACGCCCGCAGGCCCGCGCCTACACCTACGGTGGCCGGGAGTCGACTCGCGGCTCTCGACGCCCGGAGCTTGATAAGCTCTTAGGTATAACGCTTTCGCAATCTTGGATTTGAAAGTTTTTGCATCCGCCATCTTGGATTTTTCTTTTGACTTCATCAATGGCTTCAGCACCCTCGAAAACAATCTCTCTCTCTCCAAGAAAAAGCAAAGCGAGAGAAAATCGCTTTTTCGTTACATGGCGGTTTCTACCAGTTTAAGTACTCCTACCGCAAGCCACGTTAAAGAACTTCATTCCAAAAATGCTTTGCAATTGTATGCATTCTACACAGAACAGCACAGATGAACAAAGCATCGTCCACGTGCGTTTTTCCGTCAAGCGTTACCGCGTTGCAGAGGAAAACACACGTAAAATCTGCTTTTTTCACGTGAAAGTCTCAGCACGGGGGTAGGCTATGTTTAATTCACTCATCTAAAACTGCGCGATAGGCGTCTTTAGAATACAGTAGAGGCTCTTCACTGTTACGCTCTAAGCATGTTTTGGGGCAAAGAAACTAAGTGGCAAATAAATTGTCGCTGAATTTTAAATCTAAAGCTAAATCGATAGAGGGTGCAAGGGGCTTGTTGCTACTCGTATATCTCTAGAGGGTGTAATGGATAAAATTTAATACGATATTCAATCATTTTGCCTGGCTTTATTGCCAATCATATACCTGTCCCCCGCATAGTTTACGTAAAAACAACTATTATGTGCGGTATTCCGCGTTTGATCGTTCCATAAATCCACCCATTCTTCACCACAGACAGGAGGGCTGTGTCCTAGCAGTGAAAACATAATAGCCCGATTGTGCTTATCCAACTATGTTGGGGTCAGCTTCTAGTCTAACCGGATGCAGCTGACTGAATACCAGGAGCAACTGCCTATCTGACCAACACAACCCTGTTAATTGAATACGATATTACCTATGTCACAATAAATTTCGTGCGAACGTTGCGCAAAAATATAACACGAGTAACATTTTACCGAATTGGAACCGATTTATTGCTTGATATTTCCAATATTTTAAAAATCTTACCATCTGACTTACAGAATTCCCTAATGCAATGAAAAGATAGATTAGGACCAATTACTTAAATAGGGATCTTATGCTGTCAAAAAGCAATTATAGATAACGATTAAACTATCACGACTTTAGTCTTGCCCACCTTTTCACTAATTAGTCGTATGGACATGATTGTAATCTGAACTTGAAACGGGCTTAGAGGGGCATTGTATTCCAATATCAAACAAAATAGGCTGATTTCGTGGTTGATACTTTTTGCACCTCAGTAAATTTTGCAAATGACCCGAATAGTCGTCAAATAAAATTGTGTAAAGACAAACAGAATGCCACAGAATAATATTCCGTCTGGCTATCAAGAGACGAATACAAGCAATTGCCCAAGAGACACACGTGAGCATCATTTCTTATTTTTTCAATTCTTTGATCAAAGAGAAAGTCTGCCTTCATCCGAATTAAAATTTTCCATTTAAATATGGAATTGTTCTCAGTGTAAATAAACAAATAAGTAAATATGCCAATAAATAATCCTCCGTAGCTTTATTTCTTCATTTATTTGCTCTTATTGCCCACCCTGTTAACACTTAAATGCCAATAACCGACTTAGTACAATCGCTTCGAAAATTTATAGGCGACCGTTACGACGCTTAACTACGCCATCTTTGTTTACGAATGCGTTTGTTCCGAATAAATTGAGGTACTGGTGAGCACAAAACTTTTACAAAGGATTGAGGACCAATCATGTCAACTCTTGAATAATTGGTAAGAAAATGGTATAATTTAAGGGAAAAGCGGTAGGATAGACCGCAAAATTCAAATTTTCTTATGTTTTTTGCAATTTGCAGGTCAGTGTCATGTTGAATGTTGATTAAAATATGATTCGAGAGCGTAACAAATATGGCTTTGAATGACTATTTCATATTTCATAAATATAAATCAATATTATTACATGAACTTAGAGGGATGTAGGTACCTATTGATGACTTTAATGATTATAATTCTGTAAATCCATCCATTCATCCATCCATCTGTGTTACGCTCGCGTTCATATGTTGTTCAACATACAACCTGACACTGACCTGCAAATTGCAAAAAATTTAGGAAAATTTGAATTTCGCGGGCTACCTAGCGCATCCGCTCTGGGTGGAGCGAAAGGGAGTGTCAGACTCTTACTGACTAAAACCCACCCGTGTTCCTTCCTTAGCCCTTTATGTTCCGGGGCAGCGGTAACCCTTTCGGACAATCCCGCTGACAAGGCAGGCTTTGGCCCTAACGGGCCCCTTCGTTGATGCTGACACCTCTTTGAGGCATCCCCTTACATAAAAATATCGTAGGTGTTTAAGGTTTCTGTTCCTAAAGACACAAGAGATATGTTTAGACAGACCTTGTTTTGTCAAATAATTGACCTATATCTTCAAATGTCAATTCGAAATTGTAATTGAAATAGAAAATGTGGTCCTTCGAGACTGCCATTCAGAACACAAAAGAACGATCAACGTTGAAATGAAACCTCAAGGGTTTTCAAATGAAGTTGGGTAGTACGAAAGTTTCATTATAAACTGAGCAATTTGCAAGTTCTAAGGTTCAATCAATAACAATGTTCTCGTCCCAAATTGACTGCACATTTCTCAGGACTCAGGATCATTTGAAATAAGGTGTTGAAAGGAAACTTACTTATCTTCAGTAAAAGATATGGAGTGAAATATATCACAATCGAAGGCGTTTTATATATATTCTGCTCTGTGGAGTCTTTCTTATTTTTATGAAAGGAAAGGGTCTTTGCAATGTATTTTAGATAGTTGGAAAATACAGAATCATAGCAACTAGCATAGATACAACGGCCCAACATGAATCATCGGGCAGTTGCCCGCCAGACACAACACCCGTCTGGTCGGAGGATCCTCCCTTTTTTATAGAGTATGAGTGAACTTTACACCCTGTTCCTCACACCTCTATAATTGTTTCCCTATAAAAACGGATCTCGCATTAAAAATTATTTAATGTATCCGAGATTCCAATTGAAGTATAACGTTTTATGGCCTAATTAAACTAAATTGCTAAATTAAATACATAATAACAACATAAGCAATCATTTCATGGGAAAATTTAAAACTATATATATTATGAAAATAATAAAAGTGGTTGTTGTTGAATTTTCAAATTAATTAATTACGGAATCAAAAACTAAATATTTTGTAATTTTTTTTAAATAAATATTTATAATAATATCTATATATGTTACGGCTAATTACCGAAGTGCGGCTACACCTAGTTTTAACCATTTTTTTTTTTTTTTTTTTACGTGGAGAAATGCTCATGCATTCTGCACTACCACGGGGAGATAGTGCAGTTATGTGGGACTCTAACCCACTAAAACTCCACGGTGTCCTCCTCTGCCGCTTATGGCGGGAACACGGGCACGCGTTAGCACTCATCCGTGAAACCGCCGCGGCTGTCCGTCACCGGACCCTCCTCCGGGGAGTACTCCCCATCACCGGCGCACCAGAACACATAGCACGCCGTGACCACCCCAGGGACCAAACCAGCACATGGGCGCCAGATGACCCCGTCTCTGCCACCCTTGGTCCCCCTACGACGGGTCAGGTCATTGGCCCCGCCGCCTGCCAATTTTCGGCCGCAGAGGATAGGGAGGGTGGCCAACGTCATACCAACACTCCTCTTCTCCTGCGGCCCCACCGCGTCCGCCATCGGACGGTGGCGACCCCGTCAAGGCCGCGGAAGGTAGGGAGAGCGGCGCACCGTAATACCGGCACTCCTCTCCCGCCGCGGCCTCCAACCCTCAGCCGCGATGCCTCCGATACGACATCGCGGCCCGCCTCAGTTGCGATGTCGCCCAAGCGGCACCGCAACCTACATGTTGGCCGCTACGTCGTCGGCTTGTCGGCAAAAGCCCTGACGAGCGGCCCCTCCTCGGGTTCCTCTTCGCTTCACCGTGGGTGTCCAAGCCACGGCTACTGAGCCCCCCCGCCTCGACAATGCGGGAACCCACCGGGGGGGACCTAGTTTTAACCAAACCTAACCTCGGGGTGCCCTTCGCTCGCTCTAGCATCCTACGTCGCTATATCCCGAAATACACACGAACCGCATGTGGCCGGCTAAAACTAGGTGTAGCCGCACTTCGGCCGGCTAAAAGTAGGTGTAGCCGCACTTCAGCTATTAGCCGTGACTTATATACTTTCACTGCTATCTCAAAGCTACAGATAGACAGTTAACATTAGCATGTCGGTGACGCGAACCCATAAGGTAGTCCCCTTTCAAAAATTGCTCCACACGCCTAAAGAAGTTTTCAATTCAAATACAAAGTTTACAATTAATGTTCCAGACCAAAACAAACAACGACAAGAATTAATTTGTAAAACAAGTGTTAACAAATGAAATTAAATTTAATGTTAAGTGGTACTTTCATGTTTTAAACTTAAATATTTTAATACTGTGGCCTGAAAGAGCAATTATTACGACCCTTAGTTTTATTGAACTTTGTTTTATTCAAGCTAGTTTTAAATTTAATTTAAAGTGAAAATTAAAATTATATGGCTGTTGTTTTAATGTTGGAATTAGAGACATTTAGATATGGCTTTGACTGTGATCTTTATTGATTCTTCTTTTCGTGTCGATGGTACTCTTCTTCGATATTTTATATTGTTTGAGCCCAGTAGGTGGCCACGTTGATTGCTCCATCAGTGGCATTCATTAAGTCATCCAATGTGCAGGTGAACGGGCAATTAGGGCACTGTAGCAAGTGGGACATGGTTTCATTAGAGGCACCGCACTCGCACTGGGTATTGGAGCGGTCAGTAATTCCCCATTTCGACAAGTTATGTCTGCAGCGCCCTACTTGGGTACGCAATCGATTGGGAGCTTTCCATAAAGGCCACTACAGATCACGACAGAGTACCGAGAGACCGAGAGTTGATTCATATATTTTGAATTAAATTTTCTATTATAAAAAAAAAATCAAAGAGCCGAGTGGGTTTGATAGCAAATGTCGACCTCATCTAGCTTATTTTTTTAATATGATGTTTACAAGTGATAACGATAACCTATTTACAAAATAAACAATTTCATTTCATTATAGAGTCACTTGAAATTTGAAATGTAGGTAGTAAGGTAAGGTGACTACACAATAAATTTTACTGTGTAGGCTGATATTGTGGACTTACTATTTGCATTGCCAATTAGCTTTGGCTTTCAATCAGTACCATGAATTCATTTAGGCAAGGTCGGATACCCGTTTATGAAATAGTTTACACTCAGTGTGGCTTGTGTTGCAAATTACTCGTTCATTACTGATAAAACCTAAATACTGTATAAATTAAATACTATATACTTCAAAAATCGAGCGGCTCGTGGATGTCAGTAATAACAGCAGTCCTTTATTATCTACAAATGTATAGCTTTTCGTGACAGAGACTTTAGTTTCAGACTCGATCGTAAACTATCGGTACAGTTTTACGTTACGAGTCGAAACGACAAATGTCAGTGACGTTGTTATGCTGTGAACGGGTTGAATTACGAACGTCGTAAATCATAAGGACCGTGTTGGGTGGGTTATGGTTATTTTGTTCGGAGCGCGTAACATTCTGATCTTCTTTGAAGGATACGGAAAGATTTTTACTGTCTTTATGGTAGTTTTGATCTCTTACATATATACGAGTTTCTATTTCAGCATTTAGGTACGATTTTTCTGTTAAATATAATAATTCGTACAAAAAAAAAATCAGCTGTTCCCTACATTTATGTTCGCATAACTCGTCAAAATGTAGGGAACAGCTGATTTTTTTTTCGCGATTTCAGGTTTGCCCCATAGTAAAAGTTGTTCATAATGATGAGTACAATGACCTCTTAAGAGGTTTTGGGTTAATTTATTAACACCTTGTATAAATAATTTAATAAGCAATGATAAATATTCATCAGAGCAGTGGTGGCCAAGTGGTAACGGCCGCGACTTACGAGTGGTAGGTCGTAGGTACGAACCCAGACAGGCGCTTTACTTTGTGTAAATAATTTCATTACCACTGCTCTCAAAACGGTGAAGGAAAACATCGTGAGGAAACCGGCATGTCCTAGAACCAAAAATTCGAAGACATGTGACATCTGCCAATCCGCACTGGGAACGCGTGGTGGATTACGGCCCACTCCCTCTCACCGAGAGGAGGCCTGTGTCCCAGCAGTGGGAACATTATAGGCTGATTATGGTTATGGTTATGGATAAATATTCATCAATTAATTTATAAATTAATTTAAGTAAGTACCTTCTTGTCTCGCTTTGTCAAAAATAATTGTATCAAACTCAACCTCAAAGCATTTATTTCAATTAAACCAATTACAGGCATTTTTCAATTTTCAAGGAGTTGGTCAGTCAGAAAGAGGAAGCTAGTATCTTAAATGCATCGTTTTCATAGAAAAAATCCTCTCCTTCCAACTTTCAGCTCGCATTTTTCTTTAGAAAATTAGCTTTCTTATTCTTCTGAATAGTACAAAATCGCGATTTACAACGTCTCCACATAATTTACAACCGTCTTAGAAAGATGGCCGCCGGCGCAAACTGCAGAACACAGAAAAGGCATTATTATTTCCTCGCTGTTCCAATTTTAAACCCGCCGAGATATTTTGCAGTGGAAGGAATGTCTCAGTCTTGTGGGAAGAGTTTGGCCACGATTTTATGAATAAAATGGTCGAGTTAGTCTTTGTGTATTTCAGACTAGGAAAACTATTTTGCCTGCACTATATTACACTTAGGTAGTAATAGCAGAGGGGCCCGCAGCTAAATAATAACAGCCGCACAGGTCGATCGATCAGGTTAAGCTACGCTTGCCGTAGCGGGAGGGGCCGCTCTGGGTGGAGCGGAAGGGAGTATCAGAGTCTTACTGACTAAAACCCACCCGTGTTCCTTCCTTAGCCCTTTATGTTCCGGGCCAGCAGTAACCCTTTCGGACAATCCCGCTGACCCGGCAGGCTTCGGTCCTAAGGGGCCCCTTCTCTGCTGCTGACATCTCTTTGTGGCGCGTGTGGAACACGTACGCGCGGTCCGGCACGGGTACAAGACAGTCTGAGGCAAAAAAATAATTAAAATTCTTGCACTACTTGTTTGGTGAGGTGGTAGGTACTGTGAAGCTCTGAATGAGATCTTCACAATATAATTAAACAGCGATAAGCTTTGACTTGAATATATTATTATATTTATAGGAAGATTTTACATTACCATGTTATTTCTAGCACTGACTCAAACAAAAATAAATGAAAATTTTTGACACCTGCTTGAAAGTTCGAATGGAACACGCTGTCAATTATAACCGGCCTGTACTGCTAAAGGTAGGGCTACATAGATAGCCTCTACAATACACGCAATATAAATAAAAAGGCCGTAAAACAGAATGAAAGTGACAATAATTGACAAGTACCTTATTATAAATTCGAAGTAACCTTGCGGTATGTGTCTTAATAAGGTTGAACTAAATGGGAGTAGGTACAGCTCAGCATAATGTGTCAGGTAAATATAGCTGACGCTGACATTCTGCTGGGTCCCTGCAGTGACATACGGACTTCGAGCAGACGAGAGAGAAATAATTGCGCTAATTATTAATAATTGGATGAAGAACTGAAATGTGCGGAGTGTAAATTGAGTAAGTAAATATACCCGCAAATTAAGTTATTTGATGTACAGTAAAGTTGTAAAATTGACAATAAAATTTTCCAGACGTTTTCACAGATATGCTTTCCAATTGCAAGCCAGCTGCAATATCAAATTAACGTGGCGTCGTCGCGTGCCAAGGTACCAACTCACTAAAACAGTTTCATACCGACACTTTTAAACAGTTTAAAAGTGAAAAACAAAAGACGGTCAACGATAGTATTATTACCTATCGTTGACCGTCTTCTGTTTTTCCTTATCCAAGGAACATTTTCTCAAACGTGAAACGTTGCGCCGTTCAACAGGTTTGCTGTTGACACCAACAAAGCGTCACAACATTTGTGTCACAATACAGATGCCTCACGTTGCAATACTGAATGAAATACGATACCTCAGGAGACATCCGATGATAAAAATCACACGTAGGACGTTAGTACTATTATTTATTCTGTGACGTAGGTTTAGTTTGCTGTCAAAGAAATGCCTTTATTTTGCTATGCAAATTACATAACGAGTCACCCTAGCACCTGCACTGCCACAAGTTAAACGTAGGTATATACAGTGTGAGTCTTCATAATGTGCACAACATATTGAAACGAGGGAAACTAAGCTTAATTTTATCGACGGAAAAAATATTTTAAAAAATCTAAAAAAAATTTTTTTTGTAATATTTTAAACATTCTTTTTCGCTGCTGTGACCCCTGTGTAAACAATCGCCCCTCAATTGAGAATGATGGTTTTTTTTTAACAAAAAATCTGATATTTTTCATCATTTTTTATAATAATTGTAAAATTACTTAATAAAAGCCCCGACTACCTATAGAGGTATGAGGAACAGGGTGTAAAGTTCACTCATACTCTATAGAAAAGGGAGGATCCTCCGATCAGACGGGTGTTATGTCTGGCGGGCAACTGCCCCATGATTTATGTCAGGGCCGTTGTACCTATGCTAATGGCGCGGTAAACTCTGCTTGCGCGATGTAGGATTTGCGTGACGTAGTATGACGCGTTTGTTCGCATGTGGCGTTGTAGATACCGCTACATACCTACACTTTTTGATTACTTTAAATTATTCTCCATCGTATCAGATTTCTAAACGTAAAAATACCATGTTTATAACTCAATCACAACATTTCCTATCAACTGTTAAAGAAAGGCCTTGCAATCACCACACTTTAGCAGGTAAAGATCCTTTTAAATATTTTTTTATTTTTTCAAATATTTTTTCCGTCGATAAAATTAAGCTATGTTTCCCTCATTTCGTTATGTGCACATTATGAAGACTCACACTGTATACAGAAATTAGATAAGTTAGTTTAAAAAAAACTGACCAAGTGCGAGTCGGACTCGCACACGAAGGGTTACGTACCACAAGGCAAAAACGCAACGTCGCGCACTCGCCTCTCCTTGCCGTCGCGCACTCGCCTCTCCTTGCCGTCGCGCACTCGCCTCTCCTTGCCGTCGCGCACTCGCCTCTACTTGCCGTCGCGCACTCGCCGCTCGTTGCTCGTCAACTCGTTTTTAGTTGCTAGCTCTACTTTCTTCTCTTTAATCGCCGATGGTGGGACATGTGCCTTAAAGCTTAGTCACACTTTCTAGTATCTTTATTCCGTAACAAGATGTCTCTCGGAAAACTTATGAAGCAACTTGTGTGCTAAGTTTTTGACTTTAGCTTCAAGACCATTCCGTTAAAAAATATCTGCTGAAAGTAATATTTGTTGGATTGAAATAAGTGAGCCAAATGTCATTGTTTGATATCTATTAATTAAAATGCAGCAAATTCGTTATGTAGAGTCTATAAGACCATGAACACCTCAATACTTTCAGTAATTTCATCCTGAGATTCTTGATAAACGACCCAATTTGTCTCACAATTACTCGACGAGTAACGACATTTTTGATCAATGAGGATTTCATGATCCTGATTTTTTTCTGTGATAATATCTAAAAGAACCTTACAAGGTCAATCTTGAACACGAAAATCAGAATATTTGTGACTTTGTTAGTGCTAAAACCTAATAAAGGACGTGAACATTTGATGAAAACAAAGAAGGTTCAGAACTAAAAAAAAACTACGACCTAACTACGACAAAAATGCCAACTAGAAAGGTCAAGACATCGAAATCGATTTTTGTATAGCTCGAGTCCCACGTCATTACTAAATGTGTCATGTAATTAAGGTATATAACAACATGAGAACAAGATGACTCCGTTTGGTCACCGTGTACAATGAAATTATGTAAAAAAAATCTACAAAAAGCACTTCGATACACTAACCGAATGACGCTAAATATGTATACTAACCTATACCTTTAACTCTGCTTGCCAACCCTATTGCATTAGTTGTGACTGGTATCTAAGGGGACTACAGGACCTAAACGCAAAAAACGCAAATTTTATAATGCCTAAAAATATATGATTGACTACAGTAAACAAAATCAGAAACATATATGATATTCATCAGGATATATGCTAGGTAGATAGTGTTTTCAAAACTTATTACAACTAATTTGATACGATAGAAAAATATCATGAAGATACCTCTAAAAACTTTATTTTTACAATAAAACGAATCATTCTGTTCTTTTGTCTGATTATTCTACAAGCAGCATACTAAAGCACTAGTGTTTTTATTCTTTAGTACAAACAATAGATTTTTTGTAAATAGATAATTGCTTCATATTTTGTTGCAATACATTACCAACGATGTGTCATCGCGGTTCTCTTTCTTTTCTATGCAGTCCGACAGTGACCGCGCTTTTTTCATATTTTTTTTATTTTAAAGGACATATTTTTTTAGGACATAATAATTTCAAAGGAGAATAAGCGTTATCGAAATCGATAAGGAGGACTACCTATGTACACACAGCTCCATTAAGTAGTTACCCCCCCAAAAGACATGTGCGTTCAAATCCGTGATAGGCCCAAGTTGGTTTTTGTATTTTGCAAAAACATTTTATTTTAAATAATGTATTGTTTTAGTGAATAAATTAGTTTAAGTTTTTTTTTAATTCTGTTTTTATTATTGTTTTTTTCAATAAAACAATACTTTTGCGACGACAAGCAATAATAATAGGGTTAACATTTACGACAACTTATTCATCGTCTAAATAGACTGGAGGTTTCAAGACCGCTTACCGTGCATAAGATTGGAAGTTCAAATCCTATACAGGCACGAAATGTGCTTTTTGTTCATTATATTATTTTGATATATTTTTCTATTTTGTTTTAAGTAGTAATTATTTATAAAGAATTAAAAAATCAAGAAAAATAAAATACTTTATAAATCATTTAATAATATTTATTATTTAACAAAACTAGGATCTTATTTTACAACAAACAGAACAACTATTTTAGTTCTTATAAAATCAGAAATCATTTAAAAAAATAATGGATAAATAGTAGGTAGTCGTTTAGTCTTCGCCGTTTTAAGTGAACGTATACAAAGTTCTAACTTGAAGGTATGGATTAATTTTATAAAGACAACGTAAGTAAGTAAAATTAATGGATACCCTCAAATTATAACATCTTTCGATTAGACAGGGACCTAAAGATATAATGACTCAGCCGATAGTAGATAACAATTTCATCGCAATTCATATGGGCTCGCTGGCTAGTTCGTCAAACTGCCGGTATGAGTATGACGACGTTCGGTGATGCGATGGTTCGAATCCGAGTCAACACAATGGACTCTTTTTGAAGTATTCTTTAGATTATTCGTAAGGAATTCAATGTTGTAGCAGTGTAACATTTTAAAACTTGAGGGGTTAGGACATAGCGACGCTTTCTGTACCTATATATACCATAATGAAAGTCACTTCAACTAATACGTTTTGCCTTGCAATGAAAATAAAACTGGAAAACAACGTGAAAGTCAATACAGCAATCAATTAAACTCCTACGCGGATGCATTAGTTATTATCTCCGATCCCATAAATTCAGTAATGACGGCACTTTTCAGATTATTTGCACACCATTCCAATTTATTAATAAACTAGCTGCGCCCCGCGGTTTCACCCACGTAAATGTCGATCCCGTGGGAATATCGGGATAAAAAGTATATGTTAATCCAGGGTGTGAGCTACCATACAAAATTTTATTAAAATTGGTCGAGCCGTTTGAGCGTGAAGAAGTAACAAACATATTATAAACACACACACACCCCCACAAACTTTCGCCTTTATAATATTAGTGTGGTGGCTTCCGTACAGTTCAAATCCTCTATTATAACTAAATTACATGCAATGAACGAATTTTGTTCGGAATTTCAGAAGCTTAGTGTTTAAAAAGTAATTATTTTGGAGTTATTTATACCCTTTTACCCTTTTTTACCAAAATATATTATTAATCTCTAGCAAGATTTATCGATCCCTGTTACGAACTACAAAAAAATGTGCACTAATCAGTTAAAACGCAAGGTTGCACGCATGTGTATTTCTAATCATCCCTTCAAAATAAATCACTAAAATATATAAATCATCAAACTTTAAAAAAGACATCGTTGACAAAATACGGAAAAATAAAACAAAACAGAAACATACCAATACCTTTACCTTTTTATAAGGTCTCTTTTCCTTTGAAGAGTTGAGGTTTTTTTTGTCCCTAACTGGTTTGGAATGGCCTCGTCACATCGAGAGTCCTCTAGCGGCTTAAGTAGTAAACAACTGACCCGTATTTTCACATTTATGTATGTACGTATGTACACATATTCAAACCATTTCTGAAGAGCACATTCTCAACATAATGTATTTCTGAAGAGACCGGTCCACATTCTCAACATATTTCTGAAGAGTCCAGTCCACTTTCTCAAAACATCTTCTGAATATTCTTAAATCATCATTATCT
Source organism: Oligia fasciuncula (assembly GCA_963082905.1). Lineage (NCBI taxonomy): Eukaryota > Metazoa > Arthropoda > Insecta > Lepidoptera > Noctuidae > Oligia > Oligia fasciuncula. The sequence continues at coordinate 1,635,269 of OY720392.1, read as the reverse complement.
AATGATGATTCAGCATACTGTATAGTATAGCATCAGAAAATTCTGGGTTATCTTATTGATCTTCTAGTATTACGTAGGTAAAGTGAAGGAAAAAATCGGGAGGAAACAGGCATTAACTAGAACCAAAAATTTGAAAATCTGTGACATCTACCAACCCGCACTGGGCCTCCCTCTCACAGAGGGGAGGCGTGTATCCCAGCAGTGGGAATATTATGGGCTTGTAGCGGTATCTACAACGCCACATGCAAACAACGCGTCATACTACGTCACGCAAATCCTACATCGCGCAAGTAGAGTTTACCGCGCAATTAGCATAGATACAACGGCCCTGACATGAATCATTGGGCAGTTGCCCACCGGACACAACACCCGTCTGGTCGGAGGATCCTCCCTTTTCTATGGAGGTTGAGTGAACTTTACACCCTGTTCCTCATACCTCTATAGGCTGATTATGTAAGTAGGTCGTAGGTAGTTATTGTGGTGATTGTGTTGGGGTGTGTTGTTGTGTTTTGTGGTGTTGTGTGTTGTTGTTATTATGTAGGTAGTTTTAAATAAATAAAATAAATTGCAATTTGAACTTTATAATACAGAGACTTATATTTTTTTGTAATACGTTAAATTAGCATTTGCGAATAAAATTGGTAATTCTGAACCACGACAAGTATTTATGAAACTTGAACCTGCACCGTACCATCATACAAACAATTTTTTTTTTATTTAATCGTTAAGTTGAGGTTTTAAAGAAAAAACTGGCCAAGTGCGCGTCGGACTCGCACACGAAGGGTTCCACACCACAAGGCAAAAACGCCGAAAAAAACACGTTTGTTGTATGGGAAATTTAATAAATATTTATTTTATTCAGTTTTTAGTATTTGTTGTTATAGCGGCAACAGAAATACATTATCTGTGAAAATTTCAACTCTCTAGCTATCATGGTTCATGAGATACAGCCTGGTGACAGACGGACAGTGCAGGAGTCTTAGTAATAGGGTCCCGTTTGTACCCTTTGGGTACGGAACCCTAAAATGAGCACTGGTGAAGTTAAAAATTCGAAATTTTACTAACCAAATTTTGGGTTTGAAAATTCGGCTTGTTTTTCAATTGTAACTTGTAAAAAATACAAAAATAAATATTACGCTTTAAAAAAAGTGCTGCTTATTTAACACATGAAAACTATATTTTTATAAAAAAAAAAAAAAATATTTTTGCTACAAAAAATAATTAAAAACGAAAAAATCGTTTTTTTGCGTTTTTCTCCATAAATTTAAGATTATCTTGAAAATTGGTATTCACCCTCAAAACGACTATTTACCCACCCGTCTTCCGGGACTGTCACCAAGTTCTCTCCATTTCTTTTTCATTTTCTAAAAATTATATAGGTACCTACTACTAAATTTTCCGACCAACCACATACTGCTAAGAAAATTTATTGTCTCAAATATGTTTGGCGCTGGACTAGAAATCCTTTGTGAGTCACAAACTATTCAATCTATTATTTATTTTTTATGCAAAGATTTGTAGGTACTGCGACATGAAAACAATTTAATATTCGTCTGGAACGAAATAACATTGATGCTGCGAAGCTTTGTCTCATTTGTGAAATTGAGATTCATCGGTATCAAAATGAATGAATATAAGATCTATTTGAAATTTTCGTCTTGAAATGAAAGGCCCTGGATTTGTGTTGTATAATTTTCGTAAAGAGATTTACACTATAATAAGCAACTAGGGATTCTGAGTAGTCATAACCCTTCAGAGAACAAAAACAATTCAGGTACACTGCAAATACAAGGGGGGGAATCAATTATAGCAGGCATCCCAGTATAGGTACCATTTACACTCGAGTGGGTTCTTTCAATACACCCTAGATAGAGAGAGACTGAAAAGATTATTAACTGTGACTGTGAGTGAACTTTCCCATTCCGAGATCACAGACATTGCTGTTATAAGGACCTGTGTTCATGTTGCTATCCTAGAATCCCAAGGGTAGAAATAAAATAAAAACTGCAGTATCAATAAAATATAATACCTACCTACACGGTCAAATTGTATAGAACCCTGTATATGATGACAGACTGTCACAATTTAAAAACATGATAACGCACAATCGCAACAAAACAGTTCAGCGTTGTCCAATTCGTCAAACTGAAAACCTATTTTATGAGATCGCTCAAGGCATGGTTTGGAAGGAAAAAAGGGGAGGCCTTTGCCCAACAGTGGCTAACGAAAAAAAAAACAAAAAAAGACTTTTCCAAATACTGTTTTTGGGACAAGCCCGACAGGTGACCACCAGAAAAGCGCCGAGATAATCAAATGAAGCATGACGAGTTCCGGAGAAACGATTCTAATCTCTGTAAACTGTGCACAGTTCTGGCTAGGAGAAACGAAACATTAATCAATAATGACTGAAAAGCAGTTTGCTTGGATTCAAAATTATGCATAACGTAACATCACACACCTGTTTCTTACATGTTTTTCATAACTATAGTACACCTGCATTTCACGAGTCCCATGTAATAAGGGGCGAGCGTACACTGAAAAAAATAATTTCTTACTACACGTAAAGCGATTTCATTACGACTTACTGACTTTAGGTATACAGTAAGAAGAAATGTTTGTAAAACAGTAAACAACAAAACAGTAACTTTTAATGATTGAACATACTATTTACAAAAAAAAAACAACAAAAAAAAGGAAAACCACCATTACTGTAATGTAAGTTTTCAATGGTTTGAACGATATCACCAAATGAATATAACAGTTAATTTTGTGATCTTTTAGCTACTTAAAACGTTAAAGTTTACTGTCATGACGGTAACACTTTGCCTCAACAGGCTTATAAGGAATTGTTTAGAGCAGTTCAGATCAATATTTTTTCATTTTTATATACTGCTTATTTCTTTCACTGTATTGCCATCAACCGATACATAATAATATCTAGAGTCCAAGTTACTGAGAAATTCCTGATAAAAAAACTCAATATTACTTGAATAGAATAATTAGAATTAGAACTTTACATACCTATTGTGTACTACTAACAGTGAAAACCAACTTACGTTGCCGACTGTACCTATCTATCTAAATAGTCGTCAGGATCTCGTTCGGAGCACTTTTACAGTTTTGGCGTGAACATGAGTGATGATGTATCGTAATTTTTGCAAATTGCCTTCGTTTTATAACTTTTTTTTATTATTCCATACGCTGGTTGAATTCGAAGTTTATTTCCCTGAAGGTGAAAAACAAAGCATTAAAGACGTCTGACTTTGCATATTAATTTAATGCTACTTGATGTCAAGTGGTGTATTAAGATATTAAAGCTTTTTGATTTTTGTATTGACTGTAATATTACTTCAAATAACGGTAATAAATTAGGTTCGAGTACGTACAATTGTTTTGTGTAGGTAGTGAATTATTGGGTACCGTTGCGTGTAGTCATGTGCCAAAAGATGCATGGAGAATTAGACTTATTATCGACCCCACCCCACTAAATTGAAAATAAGTGGTGTTATTTATTTCATCATCATCCACAAGCTCGACTTCACCGACTGCTGAACAAAGGCCTCTCTTGTTTTGTGCCAATCCCCTTTCTCCTGTGCCAGCCTTGTCCAGGTTCCACCCTCTATGGTAACAATGTCGTCTACCCATGCCTTGGCATACTGCCAGACGACCGACGCTTCGTCTCCCAGTCCCTGGAAAATAGTGGCCACTGTTATCCGTTTTAGTGATTATAATAAAACTAAACAATGTTAAACTACCGTTTATAATAATATTAATGTATAATCTCGTGCAGCACAACTTAACGTGCTTATTTTTTGCATTTTCGTTCCAAAATAAAAGAAATAACCAAACAAACGATGAGGGCGCCACTAGGCGGTCGGCGTAGCCTTAATCAAAGGTCTTATCTCTTAACTGATATCTGAAAAACAATTATGACAGTTTGACATATTTTCTATGCAAAAACTGTCAAACCGCAATATTAATTCCCGAGATAAAAATTATCTATTGAAAAATCAGCCTTGAATGAACAGCATATTAATTTTTATTCCGATAGGCATTCAAAAAAGGATCTAACAAGATAGGCCCAGAATATCACCCCAATCATTTAAATCGACATTTAATAAAATTCCACTAAGTAGAGAAAAGGGTCATTAATCCCTCTTTCAAATACGTCCATCGTCCGTCCAAAATGCTATTAACGAATGGGTATCAGCAATTAGCGTGCTGTCACGAAAATGTTGGGTTAACACATGCATGAGTCACCGAAAGTGTCACCCTAAGCCAGGACTTAAGGTAACAGTTTCTGTAAGTATAATATACGAGTATAACAGCCGCACAGGTCGATCGATCAGGTTAAGCTACGCTTGCCGCGGTTGGTCTGTGGATGGGTGACCATCTTTACACACCGATACCCCTCCGTGCCTCGGATAGCACGTTAAGCTGTTGGTCCCGGCTGTCATTCGTGGATCTTTGACAGTCGTTACGGGTAGTCAGAAGCCTGAAAGTCTGACAACCAGTCTTACCAAGTAACTGGGTTGTGGAGGTCAGATAGGCTATCGCTCCATGTAAAATACTGGTATTCAGCTGCATCCGGTTAGACTGGAAGCCAACCCCAACATAGTTGGAAAAAGGCTAGGCAGATGATGATGATGTTATAGGGTTAAAATAAATTGGCTTGATAAACTCCGCAAACGCGACGGGTATCGATATCTGAACACGATAGAATAAAAAAAATAAAGATTTGATGTTTATTTTTGGGAGATCAACGACCGCCGTTAGTGTGTGTTATTTGAAGTGTGAAATTTTAAATAATGCTGTCGACTTATTTATGAAAAAATTTCATGATATGGGTACCAAATGAAAGGGTTTTCTGAGAAGAATATGAAAAATAAAATTAAGTACGTCCCTTTAAATTCAATACGGCGGACCCATTCATCATTCACCATGACAAGACTACTGAAATACTAAAAAATAGAAATAAATTAAACATTTAAAAAAATAAGTTTTTATTTAAATGGTCTAAAGAGAAGAAAATAAACTTTATATTAAATCATTCATAAAACCTTTTAACTAAAGATTTGTATTGCCATCCATGTCAGTCATCTCGGGATAAATAAAGACAACTGGCTAAGTTTTGTGCATTAGTCTCCAGGGGGCGCTGTCAGTAGTGTAGGTGGCACGTGCTTAAGTAAGACAAAGTTAGTTTAGCAGGTACAGCCAGATTATTAGTATTTAGTAAGACGTGCTCACGTTTGTCTAGAATATTTGAGGGGAAGAGGAGTTCGTTCTATCTTTCTTAATAATTTAATAAAGAATAATCTCTACAATCATTGTACCGATAACCAACACATCTGGAGCCTCTCATTCTTCTCTCCGCTTAAGCTTAATATTTTGTCGCCATCGTGTTGGAGACATGTCAAATCCGGCTCGAAGGACCAAAAATATGTGAAGTCCTACCGCTTAGGTGCGATGTGTGCCGGGAATTCTTATGTGTAATTTGGAAGAAAACACCGACAAGTGTATTCACCAAGCAGCTTTAATGAACTGAATTAATTACAGTGATGCGTATTTATAAACGTAAGTAAATGTGATCGCGGGCGTCAGCATTAAATTGTCGAGCGTGCTCGTACATGGGTCAAGGGCTTGATTCAGAAAGCAGTACTCCTGGACACTGCACGCATAGTGAGGAGGTTCCTCTCTCTAGAGCCCTAACAACTGGCAGCTTAGACCCTGTTTCTGATGCCGATGAGTCACAATTTTTTTGTACTTTTAAATGTTTTTTGTAAAAATATTTAAATATTTATTCAATATTTATGAAAAGTAATAAACAAGGATAATAAAGAAAACATGTAGAAGTCAAGGAAATATTTAAACTGCATGACTCTACTGTACACTATGAAACAGATAGCAGTTTCTTTAGACACCACGATTTTGTTCAACAGTTTCTGCAATACGGGATACAATCCGATCTATCAAAGTCCGACATGGATACAAACGAACGTGGTTGGTGGAGCTGCTTGAGACGGAAGACGTCAAACCCGTCCAATTCATTTACAACGGTACAAGGATATTTTGGCGCGCGGCCAAAATTAGAACTAACGCCGCCATTTTGTTTTTTCTATACAAGTTCTGTGACCATTTCACAAACGCCTGTCAATGTCATTCAGGCGTCAAAAAATCCTTGTAGCGCTATATTTAGTTAGTTCTCTGTTTCGAGTTCCATGCCCCACTGTATGTCAATTCCGCAGCTCTTGCTGCCTGGAGGGAAACGACCTCTTGTCGTTTCCCTCCATGTCAACGTATAAGGATGCAAATTGTTTATTATTTGCAGACGATCTTAAGTTATCCCTGGCAGTGAGGGGTGATGATGATTGTGAACGCTTACAGAAGGCCATAGATAGCGTAGTTACTTGGAGCAAGGAAAACCTTCTGCAATTCAACGCCCAAAAATGTGTCACCATCACTTTCTCGCGTGCACGTAATCCTATTGTGCATGATTACAACATTGATGGGATTCCGATGAACAGGGTTACAGAGGTGAAGGACTTAGGAGTTAGTCTTAACGCGGGGCTAACGTTTCGTGATCATATAGTCAAGTGCTGTAAAAAGGCCTACAGAAATTTAGGGTTTATCTTACGTACTGTTCGTGGTTTCACAAATGTTACGGCGATTATCGCTTTATACAACACTTTGGTGAGAAGCCAATTAGAATGCAACGCAGTCATCTGGGCCCCACATGAGACTAAATATAGTCTCATGTTGGAGCGAATACAAAATAAATTTGTTAGATTTTTATATTTGAGGCTCTATGGAGTATATCCTTTTTACCCGCTTATGTATCCAACCTTGTTTATATTAGGCATGGTTGGATACAACGAGCTGAGAGTTAGGCGTGAGTTCGGGCTTGTCTCATATTTATTTAAATTAATTAGAGGCAAGATACATAACGCCAACATATTAGAGTTAGTGTGTTTGAGTGTGCCCGACCGATATGTGTGGCGGCGACGGCGGCCTCAGTTGCTGGCTGTACCTCGTGGCCGCACGAATCTGTTAAATGAGGTGCCCCTGACGCGGGCGCTTCGCACTCTTAACCTTGTAGCAGAGGAGATAGACATTTTTGCTTGTACACGGAGTGAATTCACAAGGATAACATTATATGTAATAAGTTTTAGAAAATAAGTTGTTATTATTATTTGCTTCACTATTGCATTGGGTTGTACCTGTAATAATAGTTGTAAGTGATTATTTTATAAATAAATAAATAAATAAATAAATAACTACCAAAACCGAAGTCGAACCGCGAGGCGAAAGGCGATACGGTGCTGATCTTTTTCTGATTTGATACGTGTACCTTTATAGAGCATGTTTGTGAGTTCCAGTCATTTAAACACATTACATTTCTTTTTCATTTCTCCTTTCGCAGGTCTGAGTGAGGGAAGAAGTTTCTTAAGAAATAAGCAGTAACTGTATCTGTTTTACTGGATTTTAAGCCGCCAGCATACATGCCTGTAACTGGCACAAAAGTATGCAAGTAGCGCCATACCAGTATGGTATTCACCAATCAGAAGTTGTTGCAAGCTACTTGCATACTTTTGTGTCAGCTACTGGTATGTGTATCCTTAGCGATAGTACCGCGGAGTTTCTTGCCGGCTCTTCTCTATATGAAACAACCAATTGGAACCGTGCACCTAGCTTCTGACGTTTCTGTAGAGACCATGTAGGTTTATGTAAAGTAAAATATTTTGATGTGTGTAACATCGAGGAAACTTAGATCTGCCCAATTTGAAAACAAAATCCCATGTACACGATGACCACATATGTTAGCAAGCGTTACTATAGCGGCCAAGCGACGCAAGCAAGAATAGCCCTTGCGGTGTATAAATGTAAGTTTCCTCGATGGTACAGACGCCAGCACATCAAGCTACTACAACCTGTCAAATTTATTTAATAGATTTTCAACTTTATCGCTAAAGCATGAGGTTCAAAGTTGATTGGAAAAATTTTACAGTTTCGGGTAGCTTGATATGCTGGCGTCTGTACATTCATACTTATATTATAAATTTGAAAGTAAATTTGTCCGTCTGCTTGTCTGTATGTTACATTTTGTAGCGAAAATACTCGTAAATGCAAAAGAATGCTAGAAAACTCTGCATTTGTTAATAATAATCACTCAATAACATCCGATTTCAATTCACATAAACATTGAGCATAAGAATTTCCTTCAAGTTCTATCGGAAACATTTCATTAGCGATTCCATTAGTATCATTGGAGCAGCGATTTCAAACAATATCACGTGCAACTTTGCAAATATGCGTCAGAGTTGGTTTATAAGTAAACTTTGCCGGTTCGACTATCTGTGTGTGATATTTTTTTGTTTAAAGTCCGCTACTTCATTACTATAGAAAACAAAAAAGGGCAACAAATTAAAAACACCTAGAAAGCCTACTTTACCGTGGGGAAGTTTGGAATGGAGGAGGTCTGCGTATAGGTTTTTAGCTTTAAGTGAGCAAACTCTAAAATAAATCAATAGCGCACATAAAAATAAATAGTTTTTTTTATTTTTTATTTGGAAATGAAAAGTCCTTTCTTAGTTCTGATATCTCTACAAAAACATATCTCCTAAATTTATTCATATCATGATAATATTTTTTAAGCTAACATTTAAAATAATACTAATTAAGTCATAATAATATGGAAAAATAATGATGAGTAAATTAAACTTTCGCCTTCTACACTGGCAGACAGATGTTCTTTATTACCCTGAAAGCTTAATTATCGATGTAGGTTAAGGACATAGATTTTTGGTAATTACTTAGACCATTCTCCATACAAACACCCAATATCCATACAATATAGATTTTTTACTCCATAATTTGTATATAGTAACTAGCGACTTTATAAAAGAGAAGGCCTAACGAAACGGACCATTTAGGACCATTTTGACGGAACAAATTGAAGGCTAATAGACTCCCATTTTACACGAAGAATTAGTAGCCCGCATATCTAGAACAGCTACGTAATTGACCCTTCTCGCATACCTAGAACAGCTGCCTAATTGACCCTTCTCACTTGGTTTCTCCCATCAATTTATTACCTACATTTCCTTTCCTAATAGAATAAGGCATATTCGAGATGAGATTTTAATGGTAGGTATAACCGAACATAACATTTACTTACTAGAAGTAGGAATTTAAATGAAAGATATTATGTAAGCCATTTTGTAAATAAAAAAGTTGCAATTACTTGTAAAACTGTACATTTTTAGGCTTTGGAACAGCCGCTTAAAATAACTTAAAATCTTTATCATACAAATATCTTACTATTCAACAACATTGTGTCGAGTTCACACTTATCATGAACATGGGCTTTAAATCATACAGTGCGATTGATATTGCATGTCACAATAAAAACATTGTCATTACAAATGTGTCCGTAGTTATAAATTGGATTTAAAAAAAACTTCATTAAAACATTTTTTTGACAAAACGACTTTCAAATAATTAAACGTATTTTCTTTCTCTTTCAATTCTCAAGCACTACTAAAGTTTTGCTAAAAACACGGCTGCGACGTCAAGTGCACTGTATATTCCAACAGAGCGAATTTTTTTCACATCCGGTTGAACATTTATATTTCACATTTCGTTTTTCTAAGAAAACGGTTAGAGTTTCATTCTATTATATTTTTCCAATCGACCGATTTTATTTTGTTTGATCGTGTTTTCGCTATACCTACCGGCCTGTATGAGCAGGAAACCAGTAAAGACCGTTGTTGGAGAAACATCGACGTATCTGAGCTAATTTACTTTTTTTTACGTTTTTGTTTTTCCTAACGTAAATACGTTTTTACGTTATACTCATTTTTGGGAAAAAATACATTTACGTCGATGTTTCTCCAAATGAGCGATATAATAATGGCAAAATAAACGAATCAATTAAAATGCAATAGCAAATTCACTTTAACGTTTTTCATAAATTGCATCGAACGTGACCCTGTTTTTTTTTTGCGTGAATATTGTGTGCCTTACTTAACCTGGGCCAAATAAACTTATTTTCTTTCTTTATTTTATCGGTACAGTCAACAAAACATAAGTATGCAGGATCGTCGGATATAGTTGAAGTTTAGTAAGAAACCGATGGATTTTGTCGACTGAAATTTAATTTGATAAATGAGCTGATTTCTATTAATACAATTAAATTTTATTCGAGAACATCCATCGGTTTCTTACTAAACCGACGATCCTGCATACTTATCTCTTTTGTTGACTGTACATAGTTTTTCTCTTAACAGTTTGCTTCCATTTTTACTGTTATTTATTGCTTAATCCATCGTAAATAAATTCGGCTAGATAAATTGATGAATGAACGATCCGTCAGCATAAAATCTGACAACATAAAGTACAGTCAACAAATTAGGAATGATTCGAACCGAAGCTATTCACCGAAGCTACACGTACATATCGCCAACTCATTTGGGTTTCCAGGTCGAACTTTTCTAGATATTTAATTGAAAAAGTTTTGTAAAGCCAAGTTTAATTGTATGCTTGATGCTCATGTATGCACGAGAGAACAATTTGCTGAAGAATTTCCATTATTACCAATCTAAACACAAGAACTGGTCCTTAGCAGCAGAAGACACAAAAACACAGAGAAGAACAGAGTGAAGTGGAAAGGGAGTATGGAGGCTTTTGCCCTGCAGAGGGACATCACAGGCTTTTAATAATAATAAACACAAGAACTGTTGTTTAAGAATTTGCGTTCTCGTGACTGAGAAGGCAACGTCTTTCCTTGTTACACTTAATGATGCACCATAAATGTTAAGTGCAGCGCAATTATATATGCATTTATGAATTTTAAAAACCAAATGTCTAATCTCTATGGATGGTCCTGACAATTAATAAAGAATTGAAATAAACGCCCATGACCACAAAACAAAACAATTAAAGGTCACATTTGAATTGATGAATTCCAAAATTATCACATTTAGGGGTAATTTTTCCATCGCCAGATAACTTTTATTCGAGGACTAACAGTGACGTTTGACAGTTTTTGTATGTAACAACTGTCAAAATTATTCACCAAATAAAGTTAACAGATGATTGAAAAATTAGCCCGATGGATAGAGAATTAACCCTTCGTATGCTGTACGTAGATCCACGCAAGACACGATGATTGTTTCTGTAATAATGACATTCAACCCGTTAATAGTAGTTTAATTATTCACCAAGGAGGTAAAGCAGTGTCTTATATCTCGGGCGTTATATTCAACTCCAGAGGGAAGTGAGGGAGTTAAGACTAGAATCCTGAGTGAAGCGAGGGATTTTAGGTCGCGCAAGACGAAGACACCTTTATCCCCGAGGAGAATACTCTGCTTTCCACACCTTCTGTTAGTACAAATAGAATACAAATAGATAGCAATTATACTTTCGAAAAAGTTTTCATAGTTCTTGAGGATCTAAAATCACACTATCGGACCAGCGCAGTATAATGCAATTCAGTGCAATATTATTGCCCTGGGGCTATTATGCCTTACTTTAGTTCATACCAATGACAATGTCGAGCAGGTAGTGTGAAAAACATTTATTAGGACTACGTCGTCATCAAAGCTTGTGGTTATTAGAAGATACGGAGGCACTCCTTTCCTATGACTGGTTGAACTTGCATCTCAATTTATTTACCCAAAATACACAACTTTACTGACTAATGAAGCGTCTACAGAAATAATCCAAAGACATGATGATACAATTATGACGTAATGAAGTCGTTATGTCTTTAATTATAAGTTTACGATCGGGTAAAACCGTCTATGAACTGGATTTACTCCAACATTTAGTACAGTTCATAAAAAAGACCTATTATTTGCACGGTACTGTGGATTGAGTCATAACTTGGTAGTCCTGATTTTCAACCGAAACAGAAAGTTCGATGAGTCAGTCAATGGTGATTATTTATTTAAGTAAACGATGTACACACGACTGACACACGTGTTGTGTTTTGTTTCTGTGCTGCGTTTAGAGTAGCGATTATACAGAAACCAATGTGTTAATTATGTAATAAAGAAAAACGTCAATGACATAGATATTTCTCTATAAATTCATGAATCACATACCTAACGACACATCCAAATCCGCTTTCTCTGATAAGAATAGTCTTCGCCTACTTATTCAATCAAAATATTGAATGTGAGGCAGGTATCGCATCTCCGCCGCGAAACCGCAGCAGAGCCGCCATGACAATCGTTGTACGACAAGCGAAATAGAAGCGAAACTGCCTGTTCTAACGCATAGATTTCATTATGATTCTATCTTTTTTATTTTATATTATTCTTTCCTGCTTGTTTTCACTGATCTGCTCGGAAGTCAGTTACACCTCCGCGCTCAGCCTGCTATTTTGTTCCGGTGTCCCGTTTGTTTCGCACGTATTTGTAGCAGTCGACAAATTTATAAAGCGAAACTTATTTTATTTGTAAAATTGTTGTTGATTTTATAGAAATATTAATCTAAGAGGTCCGAAATAGACCTATAGGTACTGTATTTGCTAAGTCAAAAGCGACGACATTTTGCTTCTAATGCTACCATTCCACTGACTTTTGTAAACTTCTGCTACTCGAATCGCGAGTCGCGACATAATGTAGTAATGTGTCTTAGCGGAATTCGGTTTCCTATTATAATTTTCGCGACGGAGGTGGGCTAAGGGCAAGATCTATCTTGATGAAGGCAAAACATTGGTTTCATGCATATTTTTTTCGTCCCAAATAATGTTTCTTACGATAACAGTCCTTTTTATAAAATATTTTAAAATATGTTTTGTGAAAAAACACGGTTCTCAAATTATCATGCGATAGTTACTAACAACGATTAAAAAACATGCGTTACTTGGTGGATGGCAGATGGTAGATGGCCGATGGGGCCGAAAGGTTCTGTAGTAGCGACCGCGCACCGGAAGACGTAGCGTTAGAAGACCTCCCACAAGGTGGACCGACGACCTTGTGAAGGCCGCAGAAACCCGTTGGATGCGAGAAGCACAGAATCTGTCGAAGTGGAGGTGCTGGAGGGAGGACTATGTCCAGCAGTGGACATAGTCCTCCCTCCTCCTCTTTCGGCTGAAATGATGACTCGGTGGATTACGTTTTAATTACGCTTCAATCGTAATTAAAACCACAAACATCTAGTTGAACACGAAACCTCTACAAACAGAGATTATAAAAAGGGCTAAAAAATACGCGCGTTTGTTCAGAAACTTTTTTAATCTTGTGCCAGACACCGCATCCTCTATCTACTATCTAGTAGGTACTATCCTATATATATCATCATAAAAGTATTCACAAAAATATTTGAGTATTCGCCTTTCAAAAGCCCATATTTTTAAACAGTCTGCTTTCAGACTGAAATATAAAAAGTGCTGTAAAAAACCGGCAAAGCGCTCGTCAGATTATGGTTCCGTACCAACCAAAGTATTATACTATACCTTCTTTTTATTATGTTTTGTTTCATAATCAGAGTCCTTTTCATTACAAGGTCACTAAGTTTGATGCTTATTAGTATAAACATTTTTCAGATAGATTAGAAAAAAATTCTATGTATTTGTTACGTTACATTTACTTTCTAAAGATACAGACCTATGACGGACAGACAGACAGGGCTTAGGTTTAGTAGTGGGTCACTTTGGCTACGGGACCCTAAAACTTTTAAGGACTTGAAACGTTAATCAAAATAACGTTACGCGTAGTTCCAGTACCGATAATTTGTACCGGTCCACCGGGATCGTAACCAAATTAATTTATTTTATTTATTTTAAGAAAACTTACAGCTAAACAAATACAGTAAGTAATAATTGAATTCCTTGGCTATAACGATACTAACAAACGGAACGAAATCTTAAACTGTTCAATAACAATATGATCAATATAGGTATCGTTATTAGTATAACAATATAATAACGTTATTCCTTTCGATACTCAACTTAGCCAGCTTCATGACATAAAAGATGACGAAAAAGTATGAAGAATAACGTTATTAATGAATCAGTAACGTTTCACTTGTAACGTTAATACAAGCGGATAAGCTTAATGTTACTGATACCTTTATCGTTACTTATAATATTGTTCTACGAAAATGATTTTCTATAACGTTATTTTTTGTAACGTTATTGATATTTTTAGGTTTTAGTATCGTTACAAATTTTGGAACGATATACGATAACATTAGTGGTACCTAACGGAATGAAATTCATTTCGTTTTCAAGTCCCTGCGCTAAAAGTCTTACGTAGGTACCTACCCATATTTATGTGCACAACTTTTAATGTGACTGGCAAAGCAAACGTTCGAGATTTGACCTTGAGCGACTTTGCTCAATTAAAATTAAAACGGGCAAGGCAAGGCGATCCGAGGGAATTTTGAAATGTATGCGGATAAAATGGTTAATGTTGGGTTGTAAATAAATTGGATTTATTTAGACTCGGCATCGTGTAAACATTCGAATTGTGATTTATGTATTTGATCTGGATTATGTAAACTCGTAAATTGTATGGTGACTTGTTACGGATTAACGCACACCAACAAACACCCCAATTAGAATTCATCATCATCATTTCAGCCGAAAGACGTCCACTGCTGGACATAGGCCTCCCCCAAGCACCTCCACTTCGACCGGTTCTGCGCTTCTCGCATCCAACGGGTTCCTGCGGCCTTCACAAGGTCGTCGGACCACCTTGTGGGAGGCCTTCCAACGCTACGTCTTCCGGTACGCGGTCGCCACTCCAGAACCTTTCGGTCCCATCGGCCATCTGTTCTGCGAGCAATGTGCTCTGCCCACTGCCACTTAAGTTTGGCAATTCTTCGGGCTATGTCGGTTACCTTGGTTCTCCTGCGGATCTCCTCATTCCTGATTCGATCACGCAGGGAAACTCCAAGCAATAGAATTATCATGTTAATAGGTAATAGGTAATACGGGCTGGTTTCCGCAACTCCACGTCAATGCACGTATTTTGCGTACGGAAATAATCATAATACCATACATTGAATTTTTATTATTTAAAACATTGTTTATTTATTAAATTAGTTATACTGTTTGTGGGACAAAATTGTGGTCACATTACAAATCTACGCACGTACAGTCACACAAATAATAAAAAGGGTCTAGCGTAGTAGGTAATTCGTCCATTTTGGTATGTTTTGACTGTACAGCGGAAGTGTGACTGTAATTTACGTAATTTTAATTATTTTTGGGGTAAAAACATATCTAGGTATAATAAAAATGATAGAATTCGATTCAGTACAAACTGCTTTCATAATGTGCATTAATTCAGTTACACATTTTATACTGACTGAAAGACTGACTAATCATCATCTGCCTGCCTTTCCCTTTGCCTTTCTATGTTGGGGTCGGCTTCCAGTCTAACCGGATGCAGCTGAATACCAGTATTTTACATGGAACAACTGCTTATCTGACCTCTACAACCCAGTTACTGGGTAATACGATAGATACCCCTTGGCAAGACTGATTGTCAGACTTTCGGGCTTCTGACTACCCGTAACGACTGCCAAAGATCCACGAATGACAGCCGACCGGCTTAACGTGCTTTCCGAGGCACGGAGGGGTCACGGTATGTAAAGATGGTCACCCATCCACAAATCAGCCGCAGCAAGCGTAGCTTAACCGATCGATCGACTTGTGCAGCTGTTATTATTTAGCTACGTGCTTAACATGAAAGAAAGAAGAGAGAAAATACGTATATTTGCGGTAAATAATATTATGGTTTGCTCATTCACACTGCGAATGCGAATGAAGAAAAAGATTACCTGCTTATTAAAACTTTTCTTCTTATTGTAAGAAGACTATTAACATCCTAAGTCTATGCAGGCACGGCGTCTAAAGATTTGCTCAATTTACATGCTTATGTACAGACGCCAGCACATCAAACTACCCGAAACTGTCAAATTTTCCCAAATAACATTGAACCTATGTTTTAGCGATAAAGTTGGAAATCTATTAAAGAAATTTGACAGATTGTAGTAGCTTGATGTGCTGGCGTCTGTACATAAACTCACACCTTCTTTCTTCCCATGCCGTTAGCCAGAAGCTACAGAACGCTATATAATACGATCCTTACATTCGCCTTTTGCCTTATTGACTCAATTGAATGCACTATAATCTACCTATAATCGCAACTCCTGTATCGACGTAAGCGACGCGGGATCCGCATTAGTCGGATACCGCTTGAATAATTACAAGCAGTATTTTACACGACCGGTACCGCTGCAAACGAATTACTGGGGAAAACCGATAACCTTCGACAAAACCAGTCGTTTGCGCTGACTACTCGTAAACTCGTAACTACTGAGATGCATACAGTCAACAGTATGTCAACGGTAACAGCACAGTATAAAGATATACAGTATTTCGACTTCATACAAACGGACGAAACGCGAGCTATACCTACGCGTCTCGACCTCGGCATGCGCTTGGCATGCAGACAGTCGCGACTGTGCCGCAGTGACGAACGGACGGTGTGTTGTTTTTTTTAACAATAACCGCGCAAAATAAATTGAAGTACATATTTAATATGACGAGTAGGATATAATATTGTGCTGTTTTTGGTTGCATGAATTCGTCAATAACGCATCCAGAGATAACTTTTTTTAGATTACCTGGAAACTCTGAAAGGTAAGACTATAAAATAATTTTACTTACTAGTAGGTAGGTACATAATGTGTGGATAAGTATTTCCTTTTATCTCCCGAAAAAAAAGATGTCTGGATTAATAAATAAAGTGAATAGAGTAAAGGAAAGTGATAGACACGAGTGAAATAGGTAGTTATAGGCGGTTCATGAATCATTATACGGTAGGTACGCTTGTGTTAAAACCTCGGGGCATGTGTGTTTTGTTTTGTTAGTTTGTAAAATTCAAAGTAAAGACGTGGTTTTTATTATTAATATTTATGTACACACAGTAAAATACAATAACAAAACTAAATGGAAACACAAAGTAGGCAAATGTAATTAAAATGCTGGAGGCGGGCAGCCCTATCGCATGTTTACGTACCGCGCGGCTGTAGGCATTTATTTCAAGGTTACGGCCGAGTTACAATACTGTATGATCTTTATACTGTGGTAACAGTTACCTAGATGTGTACCACTTTTGACAAAAACTACCTACCAGTAAATTCAAGTTTCACTGATTTACATTGCATTCGTTAAGTAGCGAGTTTAGTTTGAAAAGTCATCATCATCATCATTTCAGCCGAAAGATGTTCACTGCTGGACATAGGCCTCCCCCAAGCACCTCCATTTCGACCGGTTCTGTGCTTCTCGCATCCAACGGGTTCCTGCGGCCTTCACAAGGTCGTTGGACCAACTTGTGGGAGGCCTTCCAACGCTTCGTCTTCCGGTACGCGGTCGCCACTCCAAAACCTAACGGTCTTCGGCCGAAAGGGTTTCGGCGGCCTTTCGGCTGTCGTTTAAAAATTGGCATACTTAAAATTAAAACATGATTCCATTTTTCTCTCGTCTATTTGCTACTACTTCGTCTATTTGCTATTACTGTTAAATTCCTGTTTAAACGAAGATTGATACCACACCAAAGCCAACGTAAATTAGCCCTAAGGTTGAAACTATGTACCGTTTACATAGCTCTAAAGCAAAAACAGTTCTTAGGGATAACGATAATGGAAAAGTAAAAAATATTAATGTATCCCGTTGAAAGTCGCTGTTGAAATACGAAACGCTTTGAAAGTGATTACCCCTTGTATGGGGATATATACCCCGAATATGACATTTAATCTATTGTGGTAGAGGTCGGGGTCAGTTGTAGTCGAAGCAGTTTTCGTAAGTCGAGAGTTGGAATGACGTGTGGTGTACTGTACTGAACGTATCGTCAGGGGTAATTACATCACAGCCGGCGATGACGGATGATTTAACTTGCTCTCCGAGCACG
Organism: Oligia fasciuncula; assembly: GCA_963082905.1. Lineage (NCBI taxonomy): Eukaryota > Metazoa > Arthropoda > Insecta > Lepidoptera > Noctuidae > Oligia > Oligia fasciuncula. Next base: position 1,617,339 of record OY720392.1, on the reverse strand, counting down.
AAGGGATTTTGAAATTTCAAATATTCACGGAATAACTGCGAATTACTGCGGCTAACATAACTTTTATTAACGTGGTTCGTATTTCAACGATATCTGATATCAATGAAATAAGAACTACGTACTTATGGGCTGATTTATCAGATAACTTTTATTCGAGGAATAAAATTGACGTCTTACCAGTTTTTATTTTTTCTGCACAAACAAAACGCACATAAACCAAACAAAAAATTACAATTATTGTTACAAAAACATAACTTCATGATCTATATTGTTTTTTTTTTTATTATATGTGAGAACGATGTACTTACAAGCGGCGCCCGTTCACGAACATGAAATATACCTACTCAGAGTCTGAGTAACTGTAGCTGTACAAGGATCTTGTTGGTGCATGACCAAAATCGGAACTACGCCGCCATCTTGAATCCCAATACATTTCACAAAAAAAAACACAAAATTAAATGTTTACCAACAGCGCCCCCCTACGTCATTCGATCGCCAAAAGATCCTTGTGGCGGAATAAGTACATTTCGCAATCCCTGATACATCATTAAGGGGCTTACATGACCTAAAACGCGGTCACTATCGGACTGCATAGAAAAGAAAGAGAAGCGCGATGACACAAAACTGGTAATTTATTGTAAAATATGAAGAAATCACACAGACAGGGCGCTATGGCGCTCATTAGGGGAGGCCTATGTCCAGCAGTGGACTGCTATAGGCTGATGATGATGATGATGATGATGAAGAAATTATCTATTTACAAAAACTATTTAATAATAAATAATCCATCACTGGATGCAGTTTAGCATTAGCAATTTATTGGCATATTTTTAATTATAATTAAAATTGTTAATGAAGGGATAAACTAACTGCTTTTAGAGACAATCAAGAGGTGTATTTGAAGATTTTTTTGATGCATTAATGTATGTTTAATTATGACTTGAGTTCCATAACTGTATTAAAATATGACTTGAAAATATCATTTTTTTTCGGTCAAAATTATTTACGGTTTAAGAGATACACTGCTTTAAAAAACAACTTTTTGACCGTTTTCGAGGAATCTCCGCCTTAAATTAAAACCACACAGGATTTCTATACGGACGATTTCTGTATGAGAGAATATCCGTTAGGTTAACCAGAACTAGGTACAAGACAGAGATAACCGCATTTCTAAACCTATCAACCACAATACCTAAGAAACATCTTGAACTATCTGTAGTGAAACATTAAGTTTCCACAGACATGATCAATCTTAGATTCAGGAATAACCATTGTTTTTTTTTAGTTACTTTAGAAAAAATATCCTTGAAATTATGTGTGTGTTTGTGGTAGTACGGCGAAGGAAAATGTCAGACAAAGGTCTAATCTAAGATTATCTCTATAATATTAGGTCACGCTGAAGTTCTCCATATCGATAATAGAACGATGTCAAAGAAAAATCAAATGGCGCGAAAACAAAATAATATGAATCACTACGTTCGAAGTCAAAACAACAACAACAAGTCTAATTTTGAAATAAATTTGAATTTGGAATTCCTCACCAAACGCACAGATATTACGATATAATCAACGTTAAATTAATTCACTCCTAAAACACGCCTAGGTACCTACCTATATATTTCGGGTGGAGTATTTTGCGTTGCCAAAGATTACGTACGGTAACACTTTCCTGAATTGAACAAACGTTTTGTTAAGAAACCTTTTCTTACCCTTGGGTATTGTAAAACACGCGTAGGAAAATGTTTTCTTTGTGACCTTATTTGTCACACACAAGGAAAATATTGAGCACTAGGACTTTTCCTGAATTATAGGTACGTGCCATTTGGAAATACACCAGGGTATTGCGTGGTCGTGTCACAGACAGATTACGTATAAGGTGTAATGATTGATGGCTAGCGACAACACCACAGTAAAGATATGAACAGTACGGAAACTACGTACTAACGTTCGTAACGGCACACTCACAAAGACGCGCGCAACTCCCAGCTTAAGAAAAGAAGTTAAAAGATATTGTACTAAAGGACAATAAACGATTTCTTCTCTTATTACCCGGAAAATTACGAAAATTCAGCTTTCAAAGCATCCAAACTTTAATTAGGTATGATATTTCGTCCTCTTGAGCACGGTAATCACAGTAATATTATAAAGGCGAAAGTTTGTGAGTGTGAGTTTGTGATAAAATTTTGTACGGAGGTAGCTGACACCCAGGATAGGCTACTTTTTATCCAGTAGAGTAATTGCGTAACACATTATCAGTAGCAATGGGTTTCATTTTGACAGTTCAACAACATTCATTGCGTTATTTGCGTTGTTGAGCAGACACATTTTTCGAACATATAGAGCAATGGATGAGAAATATGCTTCAAAATGATTCAAATTGAGAGTGATAGTGTGTTACGCAATTTGGGTGCCGGTATTACCACGGGTTCGACACTTATGCGGGTGAAACCGCGGGGCGAAGCTAGTGTTATCTAAATTATCGTGTCTTGAGGATTAAATGTTTTCATTTTTGTGTATTCCGGTTTTTTTTTTGCTTCATGAATGTTCAACGTTAAAAAGTTTTTACAAAGGCCTATATCAAAGTTGGTATTACGATGATAGAAATCTTGCCCAAAAAAATATAAAGTGTAATATCGAATAACGAATTTTGATTTCATTGTTAGATTTCTATTGAAAAATGTCATTCAACTTTGACTAGATATTTTATAGTCACGTATTTTTCCAACCAGTTTCGTTTTTCAAAAGATTTTAGGTATACTTAGTTTTGGATTCCAAGTAAAGAAGGTCTGCTCGTAAACTGCCTATATGTATATATGACAGAGTATTGAAAATTCGCGTAACGTTCGGTGACTATATTGATAGTGAGGATTTTTTTTTGTTCATTTTGATACCCTACATCAATTTCAATTTGCTGTGTTATAGCTGTTTCATACGACTGTCAAATAATGTCAGTTGTAATTTGAATATAGGTATAGACAAATTAAGTTGGTAAATAGTCAATTTGCTTAACAATTGTTTTCCCTGACTTTGCTTAGGCGTTATACACGTAGGTAAGTACTTGCCCGGGCGTTTGTTACCCATCTTGGTTTCACTTTGCTGACTAACCAATCAGGAGTCTCTTCCCTGTGGTGCAAAACCACAGCATTCGGATCCCGAATTAGCTTTAAGTCAATAGTTCGGGGGTCTACCCACCTGCGTCAAAGCCTCAAAGCCACTCAAAGGCTTTTCGCTAAGCCTTAACCATTAACCAATGTTTGTACACACTGAAGATTAATTTGGTTATTAGTTCAGAGAATGAGACAAACCTTGTAGTTATATATTTGTGATTAGATGTCCGTTTAGCAATTATAATTAAATACTTATTTTATTTTATACTTATTTTAAGTAAGTAGAGACATACAAATTGCGAATGTTTAGTGACTCTGAATATGATCGCAAGAGGATCCAATCATACGTACGAGGACCACACCACAACCATAACCACACCACGTGGACGGGCGCTAATTTGTATGAAAATCAATAGTACATTCACACGGATCACATTTGACCGTCAAAATCAACTGTGTGGGCAATACCGACCACATCAAGATCACGCGTCGCATCCACAAGCGAGACCACGCACTAGCAGCCGGCCTCATCGCAAACATAACGTCCGTCTGTCTGCAAACAGTAGCTTCAACAACGTAACTACATCGCAACTACTAACGACAATGCAACTGCAAAAAGTTGCAGCGACACTATTGACACGTAACAACCTGCTCGCTGCGAACTGCGTTGTGGTGTGGTTGTGTTACGTGAGCGCTTGGCCCTTATTATTACCGACTTTAAAAAAAAGGAGGTTATCAATTCGATACATAAGTATGTAATATTATTGGAATTGCATTATATTCACATATGACAATCTATTAGAGCTTCCAAACAAATATACAAAATTTTATAGACGTATGTATGTATGTATGTATGTTTGTCCACGCATATCTCCGTAACTATTAATCGGATCGTGACCATTCTTTTTTTGTTGGCTTACATTTACTTCAACTTAGGGAACAGTGCAAGTTTCATCAAAATAGATTCAGTAATTTTCAAGATATGGACTAAAACGTGAAAGTGTGACGGCCTGGCTTATTGATACGAGCTACGGGTGTAGTGTCAAAGCGAAAACATCTCAAAACCTTGGTCAAATTCTAGTGCAACAACTAAAAATTACCAAATAAAAAGTAATTTAAAATAATTAAACCGACTTCAAAAAGAAATGAACTCAAAATTATGAAATAACTTTAATTTCGGAAATCGGTGGCAAAAAACTAAAACTAAAATACAGATCCCAAGACACCGACTTCCGAAATTAAAGTTATTTCATAATTTTGAGTTCATTTCTTTTTGAAGTCGGTTTAATTATTTTAAATTACTTTTTTTGACGTTCTAGAATCATACAGCTTTAAAGTATTCTAGTTATATTCATGTTATCACAATGTGTGTAATAGTATCCAAATAGTGTGCTTGGTGTACCTAAGGGAAAACATTGTCAGCGTTATTATCGACCAAACTTCATTTTCGATCACCACGACCTACGTTCAATTTGTGATAATGGTTCCCAAAGCGGTGAAGACCCGAATGTAAAGAAAAAGGGTTCGCCATTTTATTTGATTCACTCCCAGATTGCTATTGCGTAGATATTTCCTTACTCATTTTTAGGGTTCCGTACCCAACTCCCGGCCACCGTAGGCGCGGGCCTGCGGGCGGAGAGTAATGGGTAGCTCACCGTCCGATCAGGACCAGGCCCGTGCCGGACGGCGCGTACGTGTTCCACGCGCGCCTCAAAGAGATGTCAGCATCGAGGAGCGGCCCCATAGGGCCGAAGCCTGCCGGGTCAGCGGGATTGTCCGAAAGGGTTACCGCTGGCCCGGAACATAAAGGGCTAAGGAAGGAACACGGGTGGGTTTTAGTCAGTAAGAGTCTGACACTCCCTTCCGCTCCACCCAGAGCGGGAGGGATCATTTGATGATTTCCCATCCGCAAAAAAAAAAAAAAGCGTAAAAACGGGACCCTATTACTAAGACTTCGCTGTCTGTCCGTCCGTCCGTCTGTCTGTTACCAGACTGTATCTCAAGAACCGCGATAGCTAGACAGTTGAAATTTTCACAAATTATATATTTCTGTTGCCGCAAATTATGTATTTGTGTTGTTGTTGTTGTTCTCAAATACTAAAAACGAAATAAAATAAATATTTAAGGGGGGCTCCCGTACAACAAACGTTTTTTTTTTTCGGTGTTTTTGCCTTGTGGTACGGAACCCTTAGTTTGCGAGTCCAACTCGCACTTGGCCAGTTTTTATTATTCTCATTTCATTCCAAATCACAACCTTAGACCAAAAAATAAAAAGTCAAGACAACGCTGCGAACAGTACAGTGAAGCATGCAAAAACTACACCTCCGCTCTGTGCATACACGCTCACACGCACACATTTACAATCAAACTACGCCTCCGCACAGTGCATACACGCTCACACGCACACATTAACAGTCAAACTACACCTACGCACAGTGCATACACGCTCACACGCACACATTTACAATCAAACTACACCTCCGCACAGTGCATACACGCTCACACGCACACATTAACAGTTAAACTACACCTCCGCACAGTGCATACACGCTCACACGCACACATTTACAATCAAACTACACCTCCGCACAGTGCATACACGCTCACACGCACACATTAACAGTCAAACTACACCTCCGCACAGTGCATACACGCTCACACGCACACATTTACAATCAAACTACACCTCCGCACAGTGCATACACGCTCACACGCACACATTTACAATCAAACTACACCTCCGCACAGTGCATACACGCTCACACGCACACATTTACAATCAAACTACACCTCACTATGTGCACACACTTACGCACATGTTTACGAAACCGGCCTCACTTTACTATTGACAGCCCTGTCTTGGTTTTTTATTTGGTCTGAGATCACAACATTTTTTTAATCCGTTGTCCTCGAGCAATCTCCTCGCGAAAATGTTTTGCAAACATTTGTTGCGCGAGCTTTTGTTAAGGTATAACATAATGGGAAACGTAACACGAAATGTAAAATTTAAATACGTACTATGTTACATTGCATCAGTAAGGACGGGTGACGTTTATGAACGGCGCTTTAGCTACGAACCTCATGAACCGTCCAAGCTACTGCCTCGAGCACACTGTTCGTTTGTGGGAACTGAACAAAATGGATTGCGGCGCGCACGATTTCAAATGCGAATGCTCCCGGTGAGGGAGCGAATTAACATGTCATGTTACGTTTCCCCTATGTGTGCCCACCGTTACGAAACGAACATTCGTTCGCGAGCAGCGCAGCGTCTAGAGAATTTGCTTTTCCCGTTTAGATTCATAGTGCAATTAGTGCTCAAGGTGCGGTTCGTCCAAGTGCGGTTGAAATCAGTGCTCTGAGTGAAATACCTCATACTTACCAAACTGTTTCGTGAATTAATTGTCGGCGCGTAATTATAGCTCTCACAGCGATCGTTTGCAAAAACTGTGATGAGTATACAACGTGCCGCTACAATGGCGACATTAATTTAACACACGGGTAGGGCTAGTGCCCATTAATCATATTTAACTTGATAGGTTAAAATAATACGTAAATTGAAAAAAAAATTTTTTCAAACAAACTAAATAATATTATATTAACTAAAATTGGGATCACCCTTGCAAAAATTCATTCATGAAATTACTTGCGTAGCTGCTGGTTACGTTGACTCGGAGCGGCAACGCGCGTCACTTCGTGCGCTGGCAACCGCGCAAGCGCAACGCGTATTGTACCTACTCGTGATCGGTCCGATTCTTTGACGGCATTTATCAAAGAAACCGAGCGGCGCGGCGGCGGCGGCGGCGGCGCAAGTGGTACCTACAGCGGAGGTGCTTAGTCAAACGTTTATCATATCACCCTCTCTTGTTAGATACTATTAGTTATAACTGTCATCACTTATCATCACATCACTAACACTGCTTTTATTTGTCTTAATTTTTTTTTTTGCGGATGGGAAATCATCAAATGACCCTTCCCGCTCTGGGTGGAGCGGAAGGGAGTGTCAGACGCAGCACCATAATCTAATTACTATCCTAATTACACAAAAATAAATAAATAAAACAATAGGTAAGCGTCTTTTCGCGGAAACATTCACAACAATATTCGTAATTATGCGCACTGGTTTGACGAAGTGTGTCAAGGACACGGGTTCGGCTAGCACTAGAAACTAGAAAGCAAAAAAGAATTCGAGTGCATTGCGGGGGCGCGGCGGGTGGGAGGGGTTTCGCGAGTCACCTGCGCCGCCATCCCTTTGGCGGCAAGCGGCGGCGCGCGCGCCGCCGCCGACAAAAGGATGGCGGCGGGGTAGGTAAGAGATATCCCTTTGTCGGCGAGCGGCGCGCACGCGCCACTCACCGCCAAAGCGATATGTCTTTCCTTCAATTCGCCTACTCTTTGCATTTGTTTCATTCTAATAGTATTGCTTATTCGTTTTATTTCATTGATGCGATGTTATGATCCGTGACCCCGGCAAATGACCGCTGCGCAACAGTTCTTTATGTACAGGTTGCTCTAAGATGCTATTTTCTAAAATTTTAAATAAATCCGTAAATAATAACGTTTAATGGAAATAGAACTTCTTCATGAAACGAAAATGTGAAAACGTATACGTGTGTTAAATTAATGTCACCATTCTAGCGGCACGTTGTAGACAAACTATCCAATAGACTAACTCTTGTTTTCTGATGACACAAATAATGTTCTCCCATGTTTGGAAATTTATGGTCCAATACGTGTTTGTACATCTGTGCACGGGTTTTCAGGAAACGGAATGTAATAAACACAGAGAAGTTGTGTTATTTCATGCCATTTACATTTACGGAAATGGAATTTATTCAAATGTAAAAGCGGTTATTTATTCTAATAGGAAATGTATATAGAAATTCAGTCATCTAAATGAGCAAAGCATTTTCCGAATACCATTTCTATGAATTCAATGGCAAATGAAGAAGGAATTTGAAAATTGGGGAAATTTACGTTTATCATATTTAGGAAATGGTACTTACTTACAATGATATCGTCTAAGTAGTCCGTAAATAATTATTTTTCTCATTTAGGCACGAAAGATGCCTACGGTAAAACTCATGCCGTGGCGTGGGGCAAAAAGATTGTACTGAGTTACTAACTCCACTGACTGACAGTAACAGTGAGACACTAAGCTGAGAGTTGTATCGGACCCGACTTACGAGTTGTATGTCGGGAGTTCGAACCCAGACAGGCACTTTTTTTTTTTGTAGATGTGAAATCATCAAATGACCCCGTCCGGCACGGGCCTGGTCCTGATCGGACGGTGAGCTAGAGCTACCCATTACTCTCCGCCCGCAGGCCCGCTCCTACGGTGGCCGGGAGTCGTCACGCGTCTCCCGACGCCCGGAGCGTCTCCCGCGGCGGCTGGGACAGGAGGCTCTCTCCCTGAGCCGTCCCGCCATCTCCTTTGCTAGCATGCCTGCTTCGCAAAAGGAGTTTAATGCCTCCCACTCCCTCTCGTCCCGGACCATGGCTTGCACCAGAGCCGGACGCGAGAGGTCGCCGCCGCTACAGATCGCCTCTACGTGGACACGGCGGTGCTCCACCCAAGCAGGGCGGACCTCCACCGTGTACTCCACCGTGTCTTCTGGGCGATCCTGGCAATGGTGACACCCGGGCGTTTCCTCCCGCCTGATGATGTGCAGGAACCTCCCGAAACTTCCGCGTCCGGTGAGGACCTGCGTCAGGCGATAGGTGAGGGCGCCGTGGCGCCTCTCTAGCCACTCCTCAAAGAGGGGTCTTATCGACGCTATCGCGGCGTACTTTTTGTACGTAATTTCATACACAGCTTTCAAAACAGTGTCGGAAAACATCGTAAAATGTCTTAAAACCAAACAATTCGAACACATGTGACATCCATGGACCCGCAATGTGCCCCCGTGGTGGATTATGGCCCATAAAGAGCTCTATTTGTGTCACCGTTTAACCGTAAATCCGCAAAACGCCTAACATTTTCCTTACAAGGAAAATTAAGTTTAACCAAGCATGAGGAAATTTTACCTTGATTTATACCACAATAATCGTGTCTAGTAGGTTGTTGATTTGCACGTAACATACAGGGTTGGGAAGTTAATACGACGGTAAATTAAATTTCGGTTCATTCGGTTTCCTACAAAATGGTTGAGCTGGATGGTGCTGATCCACGCGTCATGTTCGTGAACGGGCGCCGTCGGTTGAGACTGGTCATCTCTTAACTGCCAAGGCTTATTTTTAATCTTATATTTTGAATTGTTTCTTCATTTGTGTCTTTTTAGGGTTCCGTACCAAAATGGTAAAAATCTCACCATAAGGGTTCCGCCCGTATGGTGAGACTAAGTCTGACTGTCTATCACAGCTGGATATCTCAAAAACTACTAATGCTATCAACTTGAAATTTGGAATAGTTTTAGATGTCGTTTGCCCAACTATATTTTTTTCCAACAGGGACTGAAAGGGGGTCTGAAAAAATCGAAGTGGGGCTAGTATGGCATGTGGGGTATATGAAAGAGCGCAGTTTGCCCATTCTCAAACATATTTTCCTTTTTATTTAGGCCGCATAGTTTTCGACTTTTGATGAAAAATGTATTTTTTTTCTCTTATCGCCGAAGTTTGCAAAGAGAAAAATCTGAAATAATTCTATGTGATATAAGTTTATGTAAAAATTACAGGAAAAATAAAAGGATGTCTCTAAATAGCACACTTTTTCAGAAATCATCAACAAAAGTTACACTAGTTCCACTATCGGTCAAGAGACGGCGCTAAAATTGCAATATTCTACACCGCAGTGCGCAGTGTTAGAATTCTCTAACAAATACAGGCCTCGCCGATGAAAATTTAAAAACTTATTATGATGGTACGGAACCCTCGGTGCGCGAGTCCGACTCGCTCTTGCCCGGTCTTTTTGATGATCAACTTAATTAAGTTGACCATCAAAAAGACCGGGCAAGAGGGATACAATACAATACAATGTACGAAGTCAGTCTTCGTAAATGATTGAGAAGCCTTTTACAAAGAGCAATAGCCTAATCTTATATCGTATTAATTTCACACGAACCCGTGAAATTGAACTCGTGAACTCTTGCTGATCAGAAGTTAATATTCTTATTAAGTACAAGTTAGCAGCGTATCTTGCAAAATTAAATTAAGCCCGAATTAGGTTATCACAGGATGATAGGCAAGAGCCTCCCGAAACGGTTTTTATAAGCCAATTAAACCCTTGTTTTGGCAACCTAATCTTGGCAAATCAGAAAGTTTTTTTTTTTTTTAATATAAAATCTGATGCTTAACTTTTTGGGTTTGAATGCTGTTTTAACGCATTAGCGTTAAAACAGCTTTCAAACCCAAAAACCCAGGACAACGAAATCAGAAGGAATTAATTCATTATGGGTCGAAGACTTCACTAAGGCTATCAACACAATACAATTTTAAACATGTAAATAAGCATGATAAAACTACAGAATTACAATTTCTTGAAAAAAAATTGCTGAATTAAAGATATTTTCTAAACATACTCCAGGAGCTACGGGGCATTAAACATGACTTATCCTCAAAGGTTTGTATTACAGGCCGGTTTCATCAAAATTCACAACGTATAGCATGCATGATCAAATCCAATAAGCCCTTTATTTATGGAGATCCCAAAGTTTATGCCTGCAGTATTAGGGAGCAAAGGTCTTTGATGAGTGACGCGTGAAATCAAACCGACTTATTTAGATTTTTCTCCTTTTTTTTTTGGTGAAATGTTAATTATGCGGTGGGTGGAGCTGTCAGCAACAGTAGTGTTTTGTTGTGTCCGAACAATGGAAAGCTTGTTTTTTGTTATTTTAGAACAATGTCCTATTGTTAGACAAGTCAGTGATAAGGGTGGTTTATTTTTGAGATTTGTATTCCTGATCCTAATGTTGATAAGATTTTTTTTATGAATTTGGATTTGTGTTTTATTACTTACTTACCATATTTTTTTCTATATTCCCTAAAAACAACGTAATCCCTATTAGATACGTCAGATAGTTCAGTGACGCACAAAAAATAAAATGTAATAGGTACTATGTTTATAGGACCTCTATCGTCATGCTTGACCTTTTACCCGCTGTTCATTCAAGTGACCGAGTTTTTCTCGGCAAAATCTTGCTATACTACGACTATGCAAATATCAAAACTATAACTCACAAAATAGCAATACCCATTAATTGTGCCATTATCGCTGCAGCAAACAACACTGTTTATCACTTGCAAACTGAGAAACTGAGAATTTCTCAGTTTGATTGGTCTAACGCGCAGCATTGAAGCTATGTTGATACAACCGCTATTCCTCGGAAATGTTGCAGATTGGACGCATTATTGCAATATAATGAATTTTAGTGTGACGTCTTTGCCTCGTAAATAATAGTTTTGTAAAATATTGCTGTTTCGTACATTTTGCTTAGACGATGACCGGTATTAAGTGATGAAGAGGGTTTCGAAGATGAATGTCTCTTGAACTATTTCGTCAGTCTTTTCTTTAGAGATTTTTTTTTTATATTTCGGCGTTCATTAATAGTTGGATTTTTGATTGATTGATTGATTTGGATTTTCAATCATCAGTGGAAGTTAAATTTCTAAAACCATAATACTAAGATTTAAGCTATTTTGGGCACTGTCTAGTATTTGTATTCGTCAACTTTTATGGACACTTTCGCGATACCACTCAAAAAACAGCAAAGTAACTTTTGTCTCGTACCCACTTAGAATCCATAAAACCTTTTCAGAGATGTTCTCTACAAGGTCTCGGAAGCCACTCAATAAGAATTATAGCCCCTTATATCTCGAGCAAAAGTTATTTCACGATTTTATTTAAGATTTTGTATTTCTATTTCTTTGAATCTTATTACTGGCGAATAAATATAATTTGTGGTTCATTTAAATGTAATTCGATTTTTTTATTGTATTGAAGTAAAATAATGAATTGGTATCGTCTTCCATGAGTAATTGAGGTTTAAAATAAATATGACCTTTCCAGTATACTACCTCTTATAAGGAAATGTTCACAATTAGGTACCATTTTATAAGGAAAGGTTAATTAATAATATCATCATCTGCCTTTTCCCAATTGGATTGGGGTCGGCTTCCAATCTGACCGGATGCAGCTGAATACCAGTATTTTACATGGAGTGACTGCCTATGTGATCTCCACAAATCAGTTACTGGGTAATGCGATACCTAGGTACCCCTTGGTACGACGGGTTGTCAGACTTTCGGACTTCTGACGACCCGTAATGACTGCCAAAGATCCACGAATGACAGCCGGGACCAACGGCTTAACGTGCTTTCCGAGGCACGGAGGGGTCACGGTATTTAAAGATGGTCACCCATCCACAGACCAACCGCGGCAAGCGTAGCTTAACCTGATCTATCGACCTGTGCGGTTGTTATTATTTAGCAGCCGCACAGCTCCGCACCACTCCGCACTGCTCCGCACCGCTCTTTTAATAGTATTAATATTAAAATATATCGATCCCATAATGAGGTAGTATCCTATAAAACTTTATAGCCGTAACAGCTATAAATTTTTACATTATTTTGGCTCAATATGAGTACATAATCAAGATACCTGTCAGCACCATGTTGCGAAGATTTCTGATCTATGGACAGCAATCAATACTGAACGAATGAATCCAGTTTTTTGCTATCGAGGTTCTAAAAGTAGGTACTAAGTATTTGTAAGGATAATGTATAAGTTTTAATTAAAGTTTTGCGCCTGATTTATTGCACTGATCATGTACCATCTGGCCCCAAGGTAGGCCAACTTTTAACAAAAGCGTTAAAAGTCGTATCAGCGTAAAGACTAACATTAAAATAATAGCGATCTTCTCCTTGGAAGGAAAAAACATTTCGATAGCAAGAATCATTGAAAAAAGCAGTCCCTAAGAATATCTGTGAAATGTTACCTACATAAACTTTTAGACCGGTAGAAAAACACTTTCCGTTTACCGAGAAAGCGTTTGTAAAAAGTTGTGCGAAAAAAAAATCTGCTGTTCCCTACATTTATGTTCGTATAACTCATCAAAATGTAGGGAAACAGCTAATTTTTTTTCGCGATTTCTGGTTTGGTCCTATAGTAAAAGTTGTTAATAATGATGAGTACAATGACCTCTTAAGAGGTTGTTAATGTTTTACCAATAACCCTGTATTAGGAAATGTAACCATAAAATGTGTTATTGGTGCAAACAGATTGAAAGACGAATAACAACGACTAATATTTTATAGGCGAAAGTTTGTGAGTGTGTGGGGGTGTGTGTATGTGTTTATATGTTTATTACTTCTTTACGCTCAAACGGCTGGACCAATTTTGATAAAATTTTGTATGGAGGTAGCTGACACCCTGGATTAACATATAGGCTACTTTTTATCCCAATATTCCCACGGGATCGACATTTACGCGGGTAAAACCGCGGGGCGCAGCTAGTTAACGATAAAAGTAAATCCATCGCTCATTCACTCAGAACTTGTAAAAGTTTCCCGGGAATTCGGCCATTAGTTTGTTGTATACGCTGCTTAATTTCAATTATTCTGCTAATATGCAGTTAGGATGAAAACGGAAACATTATCTAAAGGCCAAATTCTCAAATGTTACTCTGTCAATTTCATTATAATTTGTTACGAATGAAAGTCTTTTGAAAATAAATAAACAATTTTCCTTAAAAAAAGGAGGGGAAATAAACAAAGGGCATCAAAAAATTTGTCCGCATCGCTGTCAACAGGAAACGTGCCCAAAAGGCTAATAGCATTGCCACGTTGTATGGCAATGCTGATTCTTTGGCCAAAAATAGGCCAGCCCTCTGGTCACGTGAAGAGTCGACCAACCGCTTGGCGATGTCTCGAAATACTATTTCTTGTACATATTATTTTAAGACTGTTAGTTTTTTAAATGCTGTAAATAAACAGACGAAAAACTAAAAAAAAAAATTTGGGAGCATTAAATCGTAAAAAAACGTAGGTAACGTAGGAAGGTATTTATTAGATTTAAAATAAGTACGTAGGTAGGTACATGCCAACGTAATAGCTTTTGTAACTCATACAAGCTAATTTGGTATTTCTGCAAACTTTCACCAAATGTTACGTGATAACTTTTTATGTGTTTCGCTGTTTTTCACAACCTTTTCCTTGTTTATGAACTTTTTTAATGAATTAAGTACGTAATTTTTCTCGCGCTAAAGAGACCCTTAATGTGTGGAGGCACTTAGTAATAAATCTGATTTTAATGTACATTTGGGTAAAAAATATCTCAATTCGTCTCTGTCTGACGCCCGTAGCCGAAACAAGGGTTTATTAAGCCGTTCTTACACTTAATTTTCTTACTTTAATTATCTGTGGCTAAGTCGAAAAAGGTGCCATTTTTATTTAGAATACGAATTAAATAGATTCGTTTGCTAAATTGTTGTCCATGTATGTAACAATAATTGTTATTTAGACTCTTCCAAATGTCCATAATTATTATGGACATTTGAAAGTCTACTAGGGGAGACTCCTATGCTCCCATGAATAGCATACACATTATCAGCCTATAATGTTCCCACTGCTGGGACACAGGCCTCCTCTCGGTGAGAGGTAGTGGGCCGTAATCCACCACTGCTCTCATCATGAATCTCCACGATTTATATCCGTTGGTAAATAATAATAACTGAAACACACTCACACAAGTATGTAAGGAGGTAGTAAATTACCGAAAGCACTATATTACAAGAAAGCCAGGCTCTTGTTAATAAACAAACAAACAACAATATAAGGCGCAATCACATAACTGACAGACCATTGTTTATTTCCTTTTAATATAAATGCAAATAATTCCAACCGCCACCGCTCTAAACCACTCCGAACCGGTTTGAACTGGTTCAAACCACTTCAAATTGGATTTTCACCTGCGAGCTGTGTATTTTACATACGCTAACAGTTTTACGGAGCTTTAACGTGGTGATATAAAGTGTGAAGCCTTTGGTTGACGTATAAAATAATATTATTTTTAGAAAAGGTTTAAAGGCTTTATTGTTATTTTGGTACTAGTAAAGCTCGAAGTGGTAGAGTTACTTAAAGGGTTTTTTATGGCCAAGTTAGTTTTGCTATGTTTAGGTATTATACCCATGGGTATAGCAATGCGGGTACTACTGTTAAAAAAAAGCCGGATTTAAAGTATTACGTCCCTTTCATTTGCTCTCAAAGGCCAGGACAGCCACAGTAGAGTTACAGTTAAATCCACAGACAGCGGCAACTGCTTTCCCTCGAGAGAGGTTTCGCCGACCTTCAAAAAATATTTTTTATCGTTTTAAGTATATATTTTTTCAGTATAGCGGTAGACTTTGTGTCTCTGAAGACAACATGAATAAGTCTGATTGATTGATGTCTAGGTATATGCTAAGGTTTTTCGATAAATTGTTGAATATCTCCGATTTCGTTGGAAGCACTTTTTTTGCTTCCAAATGTCAATTTGTCAATTTAGCTAAGAACACAACATTGAACGTACGTACATGGCTAAATTCCGTGATTAGGAAATGTAGGAATTACGATTCACATAATTCCTATATTTTAATTAATAGTTGAATATGTTACGCAAAACATTTTAGAAATATGCATCCAACTTTATGCAATAACATCAAATATATGTTTGGAATTTTTGGGCATACTTATATAAATATAGTCTAGGTCGCGCGAACTGTCAAACGACTGATACTTTAGGTCAAATGCGCTAAGGTTACCTACATCAGAAAAGTTTATATAGGTAGTCGTTAAGTTTTCTTAAATTTTCTAATTTTCTGCGCAACTTTTACAAAGTTTTAGAAAACTTAAAAAAAAAGGTGGATGAAATCTGTAGTCGTTCTCAAGTTACCTATGGCGATACCACGGGAAATAGAAAAGATTAATTTATATAAATATAGATTTAAACTTTTCGCACAAAAAGGTACAAAGGCGGACTTAATGCCTTAGGCATTCTCTACCAGTCAACCAAGGGTGGTGAAGAGATTGGATGGCAGGTGCTTTGGTTGAGAGGAACAATGATAAAATAAAAAAAAAACTACTACTACTACATAAAAACTTAAATGTACATAATATTATTGTAGTCGAGCTCTATGTTCTACCAATGAAATTCGTGAACAAATAGTACATTGTATTAGTATAACATTTAAAAAAAATCGATATTAAACAGTAATTAAAAAATAAGTTAAGGTATATCAATGTCAATTAAATGAAAAAGTTAGACGTCCCAAAAATTGGCTAAACGTGTGAACACGGGTAATTTCAACGCCTAATGAGTTTTTGAATTAGTAACAATTCCGCGGTTTTGTGAAAAGGGTGTTGTAAGCTGATTAGGAAGAATGATTTACCTTTTGTGAATAAGGTAGCTAAGAGAATCCGGAGGATGACTCGCGTCTGTTGAACTAAAAGGCTACGCATAGTCTATTGTTTAACAACATTGCAAATTGGTGTTCTGTTATAATTAATACACCAAGTTAACAAAGACAGCAGGTACTCGTATTTGGAAATTAAAAGGTTTTATGTCACAGGGTTGTAGTAGTCCACGTGATATTATTAGGAAAGATCTAGCTCATCCTAACCATGACCACAATCAGCCTATAATGTTCCCACTGCTGGGACGCTGGCCTCCTCTCGGTGAGAGAGAGTGGGCCGTAATCCACTACGCGGGCCCAGTACGGATTGGCAGATGTCACATGTCTTCGAATTTTTGGTTCTAGGACATGCCGATTACTTCCAAAGTCCGGGCCGTCACTCAGAAATTCCCAATGGAAAAACTGAATAACATTTTGCCTGACCTGGGAATCGAACCCAGGAACCCTCGCTCAGCAGTCGCACTTGCAACCACGAGACCAACGAGGCAATTAAATATATAATCAGCCTATAATGTTCCCACTGCTGGGACACCGGCCTCCTCTCTATGTGAGGAAATGGCCCGTTACCCACCACGCGGGCCCAGTGCGGGTTGGTGGATGTCGCTTGTCCTAGATTTTTTGGTTCTAGAACAAGCTGGTTTCCTCGCGATGTTTTCTTTCACCGTTTTGAGAGCAGTGGTGATTAAATTAAATACACAAAGTACAGTGCCTGCCTAGGTTCGAACTTATGGCCCACTAGCTGCGCCCCGCGGTTTTACCCGCGTTAATGTCGATTCTGTGGGAAAATCGGGATAAAAAGTAATCTATATATGTTAATCCAGGGTGTCAGCTACCTCCATACAAAATTTTATCAAAATTGGTCCAGCCGTTTGAGCGAGAAGAAGTAACAAACATATAAACACACCCCCCCACACACACACACCCCCACACTCACAAACTTTCGCCTTTATAATATTAATGTGATAACTCGTAAGTCGGGTGCGATACCACTGTGCCACCACGGCTCTCGACCTAGTTTAAAATATTCAATAACATATTAGAAAAAGATATATTCTTAAAGAGCATGAAATTCTTTGCTTATTCTTCTCTACTATAGTAGTATTTTTTTCTGTTTTGCCATTAAGTCTATTATAAATTTTTTTCTGCTTCATAATGATGATGAATGAGATAAGGCCAATTACAAGTTTCCACGTGTAGTATTTAAAAATACTACACGTGGAAACTTGTAATTGGCCTTATCTTGTATAAATCTGGGGGCACGGGAGTGCCCCCGCCAAGACGAGCCAAGCAAAGCGCAAGGGCACTACCTACCTTTTCTCGAAGCACTTCGTCGTATTTTTGAACCTTCATAACTTGAGTTTGGATTATACCAGATAAACAAAATTTTCGGGATATGATGTCAGTGGTTGAGTTATTAAACCTATAAAGGTTCAATTGCATAGGTCTTATACTTTAGATTTTATTGATATCTAAAATACCCCGATTTCGTCACTGACTCACTGGCTCACTGACTCACTGACTCTATTCTAAGGGTCTTCCTGAAGTCCTAGAAAGCTGAAATTTGGTATGTAAGCTAGTAATAGTACACAAACAACAAAAAAACTCTAAAACTTGGAACTTTTACCCTCCAACCCCTTAAAATAGGGGATGGAAGTTTGTACGAGACTTCCGTAAATTTTGATGCTAGAGTTCTAAAAATTGATATAGGGACTCCTTGTTATAAATAATAAAATACGTATTTCAGGATTTTCAGTAAATAACCCCCAAAAATTTTTTTTTTATTTCATAAACAACTTTTAAAAAGATGTGGAATCCTACCAAAAAACATTTTCATGTAAAATCTTGCCAAGACGAGTCCACATATGGCTCGCACTGTCAAAAAGTTATCAGATCTCATGTAGAGCCAAGCTTCTGACTCTACACGCCCTAACTTCACAAACTCTACACCTTAGTCAAAATATGTGGCTTGGCCGTTTCGCTACCATCACATAGGCGTAAGGTGAAAAATTTATTCACTGTTCATTACTTTTCTGTTATACAATAGTTCCTGTAGTAACGAAACGGCCAAGCCTCATATTTATTTATTTATTTATTTGGGACAAACAAACAGTAACACATTATATCTGCGCAAATAATATAAACAAAGATATTATATAAATGTGAAACTCACACCGTTATCCACAGCATATTTTGACTAAGGTGTAGAGTTTGTGAAGTTAGGGCGTGTAGAGTCAGAAGCTTGGCTCTACATGAGATCTGATAACTTTTTGACAGTGCGAGCCATATGTGGTCTCGTTTCGGCAAGATTTTACATGAACATTTTTTTGGTGGGATTATTACTTACTGTATTTGTTTAGCTGTAAGTTTTCCTAAAATAAATAAAATTAAAATAAACTACTAGAAACTCTGTACTAGAAAACCATAAGATTTCGTAATAATTTTTTATTTTTAGATTCATAACAAATATTAGTCTACCTAATCAAATTAATGATTTGACTTTGGAAACTTATATTAATGTTGAATATCGAACTCAATTCTATGTATTATTCTCAAGAGAATTTGTGTTATTCGACCCAATAAATAATTCTAATCGTAGATTCCCGTTTCTCTCAAAGCCGTAGACCGCAACGTTTTGTCAATTTATTGCGATAACGTCTGTTTGTGGAGAGATAGGATGTTCTAGCCCCTAAGGACCTAGAAATGTCGGCAGAATTAAGAGCGAAATAATATATATATACCTATTAATATAATTTTCTTAATGTCTGCTTACAAGAAACTTCTAGATTCGAGTTTACTTCGACATAGTTTTAATTTCAAACATAAATATTTTAGTTGGACAGGTTGGCCCAATTTTCTCATCAATAATGTGAACTAATTGGCTATAGCTGAACTAGAGTGAGACCATTATTAGATAATATCGTTATAAAAAACAGTCACAAGACTTTCTCAGTACCTAAAGCCTTCTTACCTTCTAGACATTTATCTCATGTGTCACATGATAAACCTTATCGCATCTATCACTTTCCTATCAGACTAACTATTGAGGCTGTCCACATTATATAATTATGACTCAAAATAAAAGTGGCGAAAAGTTTAGGTATTAGACACTACTCCCTATACTTTTAGAAAATAGGTACAGGCACCAATAAGACTTGAAACGTTACTCAAAATAACGTTACGCGTGGTTCTGGTACCGATAATTTGTACCGTTCTACCAGGATCATAACAAAATTAATTCCTTAGGTTTAACGATACTGACAAACGCAACGAAATCTTAAACTGTTCACTAACAATATTATCAATATATCGTTATTAGTTTAACTTATTCATTTCGATACTCAACTTTGCCAGCTTCATGACATAAAAGATGACGAAAAAGTATGAAGAATAACGTTACAAATGATTTTGTTGCGTTTCACCAGTAGATAACGTTATTACAAGCTTAATGTTACTGATACCTATAACGTTACTTATAATATTGTTCTACGAAAATGATATTTTATAACGTTTTCGTTTTGTAACGTTATTGATATTTTTAGGTTTTAGTATCGTTACTAATTTTGGAACGTTGTGCGATAAAATTACGGAACGAAATTAATTTCGTTTTCAAGTCCTGATATGAGTGACAAACAATCCCACTTTAAAGGAACCATTACAGTATGGGATGAAATATAGGACGCAGATGGAAAAGCGACGCGCCTTCGTCTTGTCCTTTCTGTATGTTTTGTCCTATATCGCGTAAATACATTTTGTATTAAGATTAATGAAGATACGTGAAAAGGAAGCCGCGTCTGCGTCCCTTCCTTGTCTCACGTCTCTTCTGTGCGGCACGTGCCTTGAAATGTGCAGCGTGTTACACACTTGTTCAGATCGGCAGCAGATTCTATACAAATAAATAAAAAAGTGTTTCTTTGTAAACTTACATACAAATAAATAAAATTGAATTATAATTCTTAGTTTTATCATTGAAATCACTCCATGAAAACTTATGAATAATATTATGTTTAATTAAACAGTTTTAATATTATAAAGTAAACCCACTTACTGCATGTTGTCAGAGTTTTAGGCTTCTGACTACCCGTAACCGGTGTCAAAAATCTACGAATGACAGCCGGGACCAACCGCTTATCGTGCTTTCTGAGACACAGAGGGGTCTGGATATGTAATGGGTGGTCGTGGTCGTATCCACGAACCGACCACGACAAGTTCGACCGGTGCGGCTGTTATTATTTAGCCACAAGCCTTTCAACCTCAGATCTGAACGAGATAAGATATGCATGACGGAGAAGGTATAGTGTGTCTCGTTATTATCAGCCATATTTTAACTACTGTGGGCGTACAGTGGGGATATGTTGGTTATTGCGCAATAGAAAAACCGTTTGCAGTTCAAATCAGATTATAATTTCACGAACAATTTAATCACACTACAAATTACACACTGTAGGTACACGACACAACCAGATACGGAACTCGGGACAGTTTCTAAGCACATGTTGTCCGTACAATGTCCAATGTTCATGAGAGATCCACATCGTTCTGTCGCGCTGTCGTCGTGCGTCGACCCCCCACGAACTCAGGCTGGACTCTGTCAAGCGCCACCAGATGGTGCTGGCGTTCCAAATGGTCAAACGAATGACTCCGTCGAAGCTTGTCGTCACATTGCTTCCGCCTCGTTGTCAAGTCAGCTCCCGGTCTAATGGTGTCTCCGACATACATATTGAGTAGTCTAGCAGACATTCGACAGTAACGTTGGCTTCATTACTAACTGCCAAAGTTTTTATCACAACTATTTTCGTAAAGGCCGAACTAAAAACTATATGTCAGGTATAAATTAAACCAAAACTACGTCGTAAAATTCTGTTTCTGTCCTGCTTAAATATTAATGTAAGCCTAACATGTTATAGCTCTATTAGGCGAAGGTATGGCCTCATTACTGTTAGTAATTTGTGGTAGAGTCACACAGTTTGAGTTCTTTTTAGTATTATTGTTGAAATGGTCGTCGGTTTCAGTATTTGTAAAGTACTAAAGAAGCCTGCTTCGTTGGTCTTGACTCCACTCCCAGTCGCACTTGCTGAGCGAGGGGTCCGTTAGGCAAGACGTAGTCACTTTCAAAGCGTTTCGTATTTCAACAATGACTTTTATTAACAGGATTCGACTCAAACTCAAAGAAATCATTTATTTCAAATAAACGAATTACAGGCACTTTTGGATTGTCAAGGGATCAGTCAGTCTGAAAAATGAAGATAGTTGCCCATTCCAAAGCGTAGTAGGTACCTATGGAGAAGAACGGGCAAGAAACTCTACGGACACTCCTTTGAATCAAAATAATATGGTTATTGACATAATCTTTCCGGTAGCTTATATGTCAAGGCCACCGTATGCGCGGGCCTGCGGGCGGAGAGTAATGGGTAGTTCACCGTCCGATCAGGACCAGGCCCGTGCCGGACGGCGCGTACGTGTTCCACGCGCGCCTCAAAGAGATGTCAGCATCGAGGAAGGCCCTTAAAGCCGAAGCCTGCCGGGTCAGCGGGATTATCCGAAAGGGTTACCGCTATTGGCCCGGAACATAAAGGGCTAAGGAAGGAACACGGGTGGGTTTTAGTCAGTAAGAGTCTGACACTCCCTTCCGCTCCACCCAGAGCGGGAGGGGTCATATGATGAATTCCCCTCCGCAAAAAAAAAGCTTATATGTCAATCCAGTACATCTATGACTTTTCCATCATCGTGGTCGCTGATAGAATGTAGGCCCTTTCGGTTTGATCCGAGTCTGACTCTAGATTTAGCATACAGGGTGACAGGGACATCAAGTTGATGTTCAAACTGTCACCATAAATTCAGCGCATGATTGTAGACCCCTTAAGCACGCAAGGGGGTTCAGAGGGGAGGGGGGGAGGGGGGGGGGGTTTGTGTGTCTTTTAGTCTGTGCTAAATAAATGTATTTTCTTTCTTTCTTACTCAGCCTATGGCTACAGGTGGCGCCTAGATGTCCCTGCCTGCTATGCTAGTAGCATATATACGAAATCTATGGGTTTGACAGAGTGAATGGTATTTTGACTGAATTTTTTTTTAATAGCAACCTGGAACCAGGATTTATGCCCGGTGGCTTGCCTCTTATTAACATAACTTTGACTGCATGTTTGGGACACAGAGGGCAGGATAGGAAGGAAAGCATGGTTTGTGACATAATCTACTACTGCCGTTCTGTCAAGGTAGCCTGCACTTTACCAGATTGGACTTACATATTCCATATACACTTGTGTCTGGAGATGGTTCAGAGACTCCCAAGTGGACCACGGAAGGTTACACCCTGACCTCTGCGCTGCCACCAACACACTGAAACTGCGCTGCGACAACGCCGTGGAAATGGCAAAGTTTTGGGAAAACAAGATTTAAAATACAGTCGTGCCAGCGATACGAAGAAGAACTCTAACATAACAAGCGAGTTGCGGGAGTAATATTTACATGTACCTGGTAGGTATTCAGGCATCAAACTGTCTTATGTTAATAATCTATGGAATAATGTAACTAAAACGCCGGTGGTACAAGTAAAATTGTGCAATATCACGTTAGTCACGTCCATTTATAATACATATTATAGCTGTACGTTGTTTTGCATGGCACCCGTCAAATAAGGGCAGCAGTGAAACATCTGACGCTATTTTTCACGTTCTTAGCCGTAATTTCACTGGCATCCATTCTTTGCAAGCTGAACACAGATTAGTCTTTGGAGAAATAAATAACGACTCTAATAACACTTTCTGAGTACCATCACAAGTTTACATCGGCTACGTCGTTCAGAGATGGTTTTTTGTTAACTATTTTCAAAACCAATCTAATAATAATCTACTTTATAAAAATCTTTAATTCGCTGACAGAGAACGCTCCGCCAAAACCTTTGCACAACATTTTTTTATTTATTTATAGGAGAACCAACAGCTATAACAGAAGCATAACAATAGTATATGAGACATAAAGCCAATTACAGGTTCTCACGGGTAAAAACAGAAAATGTAACTTTATAATATTGCACAAAAGTTCCTTTAACAGCGTGCCGCCTTAATGGCGACATTAATTTAACACACGTACACGGTTTCACGTTTTCGTTTTAAGAACATAATTATTATTTATTTACCTATACATTTACAATTTTCTAAAATAGCATCTTGGAGCAACCTGTACTTAAAGAACTGTAGCGCAGGGGTCATTTTGCTGGGGTCACGGATCATAACATCGCATCAATGAAAATAAAACGAATAACGCGCGAAGAGTAGGAGAATTGAAGGAAAGAGAGATAGCCTATGTCGGCGAGCTGCGCAGGTGGTAGTTTTCACATTATTAATTATTTTATGTTGTTATGTTTTTTTATGATTACTGGCCACTAGCCCTACTCGTGTGTTACATTAAAGTCGCCATTTTAGCGGCACGTTGTATAGAGAAAGTGAGCATAAGAGTGGTTTTAGAAACTCATCCACTAAAGGGTTTAAATAGGCGATGAAACTTTGTATGGGAGCTCCTCTTTTTACTGATGGGATTACCCATTGGGCGTGCGTGCTTGTTTCATTATAATCGGCTTTACAAATTGTTTCTTTGTCAAAGTGAAACGACACTCGTTTTCAATTTGCGTAAGTTCTTTATGAAGTATGGCCCACAAACGGTGAACTGTTGTTGAGCAATTAACTTTGTTATCTTGCTCAGATTGTCTACAAACTTAATTAAAGATTACGAGGTTCTCTTTAAGAATACTGAATGTTTTAAGATTACTGCCATCTCATAAATTGGTTAAAAAGTTAATTTGTATAAGTACTGAACGTATTTCTTCACCGTAATAAAAAATCTAATGGTAAAACCCAGACTTGGAAATTAAACACAACACCCCACTGGCATTTGCGACAGCGAGGTGTTCAAAGTCGAGATAGTAACTCCATTAAACACTAATTTCAGAGTTGTTAAAAGATTGGATCTCCTTTCATACTAACTTACAAGACTTCCTTTTATGTGTAGAATGTTTTACTCAAAAGATTAAGCTGAGTGCTAACTTTTAACGCTGCGTGTATATTTAGTTGAAAAGCCAGAGCTTGGAACTTTTTGTTTAGCTTTCTAAATCCCAACATTTTGCTATATTTCAATAAAACAACACCGAAACACGTCTTAAACTTTATAATATTTTGCCAAGTTATCAAAACAGTTTTTGTGTTCATATTCAGTTTGGGAACAGAAACAACTAAATAAATTATCTTACAATAGCGTAAATTTTTGGCGTGGTGGCCCAGTGGTCACGGCCACGACTTAAGAGTTGAAGGTCGTAGGTTCGGACCCAACCAGGCGCTTTAATTTGTTTCAACACTACTGCTCACAAAACGGTGAAGGGAAACATCATAAGAAAACATGGCGGCATGTCTTAGAACCAAAAATTCGAAGATAATTATGTGACATCTACCAACCCGCACTGGGCCCACGTGGTGAATTATGGCCCATTCCTTCTCACAGAGAGGCGGCCTGTATCCCAGCAGTGATAACGTTTTATAGGCAGATTATCCAAACAAACTGTACGTAGGTCGCCAATAGCGGATCACATTTTGCTACAATACCACCGCATTGGGACCAATATTTGTCCAAGCTACGAATGTTTGTACTACCCGCAGTCTTCCTACGATCTGTAGAGATTATTTCCTATTTATTGGTAGCGTTGGTTCGTTTCAAGACCCATGTGGACGTTTGTGCCACAAAGGAGCCTTTTTCTCGAATTGAGTGCATACATATAATATGTGAAGGAGATATTTGTATTTACCTTTCTACATTTATTGTGGACTAGCTTCTGCCCGCGACTTCGTACGCGGATCCTGCTGGTTACGCCAGCGACAACGGGGTAGTCAAAATCGAAGATCTGAAACGTCTGATGTCGAATTCTAAGAACCCGGGGACTGGATAACAACGGGATACGCGAGACGATTCGAGATGTCATTTTCAGGCAATTTTTTTTTTTTTTTTTTTTTTTTGTTTTAAAAAAAAACGTTGCCCCACGCTAGGAATTTCTCCTGTATTGTGGGTGCGTTTACAAACATTTAAACTCACATACACAAACATCCAGACCCGGAACAACTACTTGTAGTTCATACAAATATTTGTTCCGTGCGGGAATCGAACCCGCGACACGCAGCGCAGCAGTCAATCGCTTAACCACTGCGCCAACCGTGCCGTCTGAATGAACCAATAGGGTGGTAAACTTGGCCTTGCACTTTGAATGTTGGCAAAATGGGCCTTCTGAAATCTGTTTCGCAACAAAAGATGTCATTTGAAAGGCATTATTGTACGAACGTATGTTGTCCAAGAAATGTTTTGACTGTGATGGTCACCGATTAGCAGTGATCTTAATATTTCTGGAGGATTTTGTAATATTTCAATATGTACTTTCCCACCTGAGCAACACATACCGTTTGTTTCTTTTTGCTATTTAACAGCTTCACAAAAAGTAAAATTTTTAACCATACCTCCGATGGCGGAATATGTGGCGTAGTCAATCATAGGAGTATACGTAAATGCACTCCGTTCCTTATCAACTCAAGGAAGGTCGCCATGCCCTACGGCTATATCTTGAGACACATCCGATTCTTCAGATGATATCGACATTCTGTTCAGAGAATGTCGAAGTCGATCAGAATTCAAACGTTCGTTGCGCTCTTCTTAATCTGTCTCTTCATGCCGTACTCCAGCAATTCTTTCTTTCTCACTTTCTGATTATGAATATTTTGTTGTGTGCTTGTTCGGAACAATGTATGATAATCTCACCGTATCAGCGGTCAGTCGCGCATCATATTCTTCACTGGTCTCTAGAGATCTGGATGTAGATGCGTAAATACGCTGAGAACGCAGGCGTGCTTCGCGATCCAAAGAGGTTTCCACGGAGCGAGTTGCAGCCTGATGCTCTCAAACAGCATCAAGTCTCTCCTGACGCTCTTCGGTAGATTCTTGGGATCTTATGATCCTCAATCTTTTAGCTCCTTTGGAACATTGGGAAAGATTTGACCTCTTTCTAGGCATGGTTATAGTTTTATTATGAAGATACCTGATCAATTAAAATCTAAGTGACTGCTCCTCTACCAAGTGTGCCCAGACACGGGATCGTCTGGCCCATGTGCTGGTTTGGTCCCTGGGGTGGTCACGGCGTGCTATGTGTTCTGGTGCGCCGGTGATGGGGAGTACTCCCCAGCGGAGGGTCCGGTGACGGACAGCCGCGGCGGGTTCACGGATGAGTGCTAACGCGTGCCCATGTTCCCGCCGTAAGCGGCAGAGGAGGACACAGTGGAGTTTTAGTGAGTTAGAGTCCCACATAACTGCACTATCTCCCCGTGGTAGTGCAGAATGCATGAGCATTTCTTCACGTTAAAAAAAAATAAATGGGAGTTTTGGCCAGTAGAGTCAAATTTTCAATGATATACCATCGTCATCGAAAATCAGTCCTAAACTGTTACCGCCTTCACCGCGTGGAGGTGAAATTAGTGATAGCTTAGATTTCCACATCAGATGTTTCTGATCTTCGATTTTTATAAGTCAACAGGAAATGCCCATCAGACCGAATAACTTTTACTAAGACGTCATTCCTATATGTGTTATGGTGTAGCTGGGCTCTTGGAGTTCCCCATCAGGTGTTCCAGATCTTCAAATTTATTCTCTCAGCAGAAAATCCTCATCACGTGGAACAATTTTTGCTATGGTACCATTTTTGTATCTCTTATAGTTAAGCTGGTCTGTTTCGGTTCTGCATCAGGTGTTCAAGTTTCCAAGAAACATTATAGCCTGAATGTTGTCCAGCCATAATAACTATACAACAAAAAAAAAATCATTCAAATCCGTCCAGTAGTTCCGAAGATCGGACGCGCAGGCCCGAGGCGTGTACGTACTCTTCTTTAAATTGACATAACTTTTTTATTTATGAACCGATTGACATAAAATAAACACTAAATGTTAAGTGAAGCCTACTACAATATATTAGTGAAAACCGCATCTAAATCGAATAAGCCGTTTCTGATATTAGCGTGCACAAACAAACAGACAAACAGACAAACAGACAAACCGACAAACAGACAAACCGACAAACAGACAAACAGACAAAAAAAAATTTAATTACAATTTCGGGTTCGGCATCGATATAATAACAACCCCTGCTACTTTTTTTTTATATATTTCCATTGTACAGACACCACTTTTCTACAAATTTATTATATGTATAGATGAAGTTGATGCATTAGTTTAATTTTAGATTCCAGCTTTTGACTACGTATGGTTGGAGTCTTTCATAGAGGGTACAATAGCAAAGTGATTTGATGTGCTTTTTTATCTTTACTAGTGACCTGCCCCTACTTTGCATGATTTTTACGACTTAACAAAATATCTAGATAGATTATTTATTATAATTATGTAAGTTTAATATTAACGTGCCATACGCACAAACCTTCAATAATAATAAAAAAAATAAAGAAGCCTTTATTTCTGAAAACTTATAAGTACCTAAATAACAGTGAGATGACTCAGTAAGGTATATATTTTTATAATCTTATGCATTGGTATAACTATCTGGTATGCTTAATAACCTATGTTATTGACTAATTAGGTATATAACTTGTGCTTTTTAAATATTATACTTATAATCTATGCTTTTAACTAATAATGTTATGCATATAACTATTAAATTATAACTTTTCTGTATATCTATGCTTGTATTACTTAAGTATCTATTTTTTCTAGTATGTATATAATATATAGTTCTTAATATTCTTTGTAACTTATAATATTTATTTATAAGGTTTATTTAAACAGTTACATGTAGTGTATATCTTAGTATATTTTATGTACTTATTTGTAACTTGGATAATATTAACTTAGATAAACCTTCTTAATAAATAAATAATTCTTCGGAATAAATTATCTAAGTGATGATGAAAACTGCATCAAAATCTATTGTAGACACACATACAAACGAAAAGCGATTTTATTTTAGATACTTATTGATTTTCAGATGAGTTTCTCTAGCATAACGTACAGACGCCAGCTGCACTTCAAGCTACCCGAAACTGTCTAATTTTCCCAGTCAACTTTGAACCTTATGCTTTAGCGATAAAGTTAACAATCTATTGAAGAAATTTGACAGATTGTAGTAGCTTTATGTGCTAGCGTCTGTACCTACCAGTAAAGTGATGTAACGGTTTTAATATTAATAATAATTTAAATAGTAGCGTTTAACGGGCCTCTGCAAGTTGGCTTCGGCCCCTCGTACGCCATCTAAAGGTCCGCGACCCCATATGGTCCCGACCCCATAGGGTCCGCGACCCCATAAGGGGTTCCGTTTTTTGCCATTTGGCTACGGAACCCTAAAAAGTCATACGGTTACAGATCATTTAATTTACACAGTTGCTCTCTGATTTACAGAATAAAAAAAAAATACAAAAGGCTTCGAATAGGTATTATTCTGTTATTCCATTGGTCAGCGTATTTTTAAAGGCTTTTAATAAAGTTAATGCGACGATTTTTTCAAGTTACCTATTGCTTTTTGCTTCTATATTTATGTCTGTAATTTATATGGTGTACATAATAAAGAGTATTCTATTCTATTCTTTAACAGCTAGGACACGTCCTCACGTATACATTGACCCCGTAACATATAAGGGAATATTGTCACATTCACAAAGTTCAGCAAATAGGTTGTTAGTCTCATTATGCTACTATTACATTATGCTATTATTTTTTATTATTATGTTTTTTTTTTATTGACACTAAAGTGACATTGTATTCTACGTATTAATTCATCGTTATAATTTATTTTTTACTATGTATAGATTTGGACATTATTGCTATTTTATAAAATCTATTGTATAATGTGACGAGCATGTGTAATATTTTAAGCCATAATTGAATTCTAAGAAAATTAATCGTATGAGCGTTTTGGATGTCAAATCTGTTAGCTCGTAAGACCAATTGAATAAATAAATAAATAAATAAATTACAAAAAGGATGGATGTTTTTGTCCATTGTGTCTAATAATAATAAACACCTGAGGAGGCTCTCGTTGGGCAGCTGGTAGATCCAGAAAGCGGTACTTCTGGACACGGCCCGCATTGTTAGGGGGTTCCTCTCTCTGGAGCCCTGACCGCCGGTAGCTTGGACCCTGTTCCCGATACCGGTGGACTACTATTTTAAATATTTTAAAATGTTTTTATATTCTAATATTTAAAAATAAGGAAACAATAATAGGACGAGTGCGAGATGATTATGCTGTAATAAAACCAAAAATCAATAACATGAGAATTTTCCCAACCTCCATCATGTGGTATATTCCGGCTCAGTACCTTTTCCGAAAAGATAAATCAGTCTCGAAAGCAGGGATAATAAAAGGATCAGGATATTAAAATCCTCAGTTATTTGTGAGAGCGTTACATAAGTCTCTTAAGCGGGCTTTACAGAGGTGACTGTAGCCGCACGGTTTTCACCGCATGGCGAAAATCGACTGTCTAGTGTTAGATGGCAATTCGGCTAGACCGCCATTGCCATACGACTAAAATTGCAACTTCCAAAGTAGAGTATTTTGTCGTTCGGCGATAGGCATTATGCGGCTGGTGACTAAAATATACCGTGAAAATGGTCAGTGGTAAGCGATCGCCCGCCCATAATTATGAAGGTCGACGTTTTGGTGCGAGATGAACTAGTTGCATCTGCGATTTTTATCGACATGTCTAAATGGGGTGACGATTCGGCGTGTGAGGCGATTTATATCGATATATATATATTTACGCTGAAAATCGACCTAGTGTAATCCACCCTTCTATCTGGACGCTCCTTAAGGTACCTATTTATTGTTATGACTTTGAATGCCCACCTCATCCAGCTTATTTTTTTAAATAATATGACGTGTCAAAGTGATTCTGTTAACCTATTTAAAGAACTAACAACTTAATTTCATTTCAAAGGGGAGTACGCCCTACTTGATTATTTCTATTTATTACTTAAGTATTGTTTACAATTACAATACAAAATTTTGACTGAATCTAGCGGATATCTATGGAATCTAGTAAGTTTTCAAGGAACTGTTTCCTAAGTGGGTGTTGACATAGGGAAGCAATTTGTTACGCAATCGATATGCTAACGAACACGGACAAATTGTTAGTGGAGTCGGAGGCCATTCTGTCTTCTAGGTAGTTTGTGTAACCGACGGCGAAGTTGTTGTGCTCGAGTTGTTGTTGTTGTGTTGTTGAATATTTAAAGTCTTCTTTATATGTTACTAGGTGTAGGTAGGCTACGCATAGGTGCAGTAATTATACTGATGATGCGACATGTCTTGTATCTATCGCAGGCAATTTGTATGATTCCGCGTTTTACAAACGGCGTCGTCCGTTTAAAAACGCTCGCTTTAGTAGAACTTCCCAAAGTCGGAGAATACACAGAGTTACGATTGATTGATTGTAAATAAAAAATATTATCGGGGTTTATTTACAAACGTTGCTTAAAGTTAAAAATGATTAGCGATTATTTAACCATACATTCTTGACGTTTAGACGTCTCTTAATATTAAGCAACTTTTATAAATAAACCCCCTTATGTTTTCTAAACATTACAAACACTTCTGTTAATCTTTACAAAATATACCCAATACCCATGTATACAGACTTACAAAAGCGTTACAACCAACTCAGATATGAAAGACGTTGCTACATACTGTGATGTGATAATAGTGTGAAAAAGATGGGGCTTAGGTATGTAGGTACGATTGTAATTTTGAAAATTGTAACATGAAACCTTTCTCATTATTGCGTAAGTACGAATATGAGACAGCCTGCAACATTTGATATTAAAAAGAACACTTGTTCCAATTTCTGTATTAATATAACGTCGAACAACTTTTACAGCACAATCGTATTAGTCCATAAAAAGCAGACTTTTATGTTGTCTGCTTGTTATGGACTAATAAGATTGTGCTGTAATAGTTATTTGTGCAACAAGAGAGCAAAGTCGTTTATTGCTGCGAGTGCTGATTTTCCCGAGGACAGCCGAACACATCCGAAGCGGGAATTTTTTTAATCACACTAATATTATAAAGGCGAATGTTTGTGAGTATGTGAGGGGGGGTGTGTGTGTGTGTTTATATGTTTGTTACTTCTTTACGCTCAAACGACTGACCCAATTTTGATAAAATTTTATATGGAGGTAGCTGACAACCTGGATTAACATATAGGCTACTTTTTATCCCGATATTCCCACGGGATCGACATTTACGCGGGTGAAACCGCGGGGCGCAGCTAGTCGTCCTATAAACAAAACACGAGCGGTGCTTACGGTAACAGTGTCGCGAGTTCAATGGTTTTTCCCATCTCAAAAAATGCCCAACGCGCCTAAAGAAGTTTTCACTTCAAAAAAACGTTTAGTAGATTGTGTGTTCGAAAACAAACCTACAGCATGTGTCAGATATGTGTGGTCATATTTAAGGCTGTGATACTGACCAGCACTGAACAACTGTCTCCATGGGAATAACAACGTAATCGCGAAAAAAATAATCAGCTGTATATAAGAAACATTGGGACATACTTGACCCAAATGTATGGGACAGCTGATAATGTTGCTCACGGGGACAAAGTTGTTCTGTTTTATGGTCTGTACGTACAACACCCTTAACATGTGTATTGTGTACACATTTCTGATGCACGCTGTCTATGAGGTTACATACGAATGTGTGTTTTTAAATATCATAAAACTCAAGAAGATTTATCTCAAGACGACTCTGATTTGGACACATATCATGCAATAAATTTAATTTTATGATGAGGAAGACTGACGCACCACACTGCGAAGATTGTGGCGTATATCTGTGAGGATCTATAAATCATTTATTGCTGAAATGTGTCCGATTTTAATCTGGGAGGACATGTCTAGCAAATGCCTTTGAATTAAACAGACGGGATGTTGGCACATTCAAAGTGTCTGTTTGAATTAATGGCATTGAAGTAAATTGTTATATTTATAATTTTAGTATAAGCTATTGGCAGTCAGATGTGGTTAGGGTATAATGGGACTGGAATGCACAATGTGTAAGAGACCTTTTAATAAAAAAAAAGATTAATGACACCTCTGAAAACAATTTAAACGGTATAATTCGTGAAATTGAATATTTATGACATTACAAAGTGAGCAATTTGATCATGGCTATGCTCGTTTCTTCAATGGGACAGTGACAGGCTTGTTGGTAACCAGGTACCACCGGTACCACCTAACCTAATTCAATAAATATTTCTATAGAGCTATTAAAAAAACATCAATTTGGAACTTGGCCATTGTTATGTCGGCGTGGGCGTTGCTTTGACATATTGCGTTAGCTTTTTCAATAACTTGAATGACTTTAATATAATAAAATGTGATGGCGTCGCTATTAAAATATCGAACATTCAAATGAGGTTTTGTTGACACTGCGTCATTTTGTCAGTTAACATGATTAAATATGTTCTTTACACGGTAGTGTGGTAACTCCATGTGTGGTTGTCATTCGTAGATCTTTGACAGTCGTTACGGATGGTCGTAGAAACCCCAAAAGCAGATTTTGGGGAATCTACGACTAAGTACTAACTAACTTGGAACAACCAGGCTTAACCAAGGGGTATAGTGTTACCCAGTAACTGGTTTGTGGAGGTCTGATAGGTAGTCACTCCATGTACAATACAGCCGATGTATTCTGTAGAAATGTCACAGTGAAAACTTAAGTGAAGGGAACTTCAAGTGAACTGTCAATGGTTTTCACGGTGATAATTTTATAAAATAGACCAGCTGATATTCAGCTGCATCTGGTTAGACCGGAAGCCGACCCTAACATAGTTGGGCTAAAAGGCTAGGCAGATCAGATTGATAGTAGATTGGTAGTAGAATTGACTAAAAGTCGAATCAAAACTAAAATAAACAAACTTTGAAACGTATCCGAAGTACTTAACAAAAAGTTTAGAAAAATCCGGAACTCAGAATACAAAGTGAAAACTAAGTCTTAGTTCGAGTTGGAAGTGGATTTTACTTTGAATCAAATTCACTGCATCGCACACTTCCTCAGCAAAATTCGGTAGCACAAATAAATTGAAGTGCTTGCCCCATATTTCACAATTCGTTCGAAGTTTCGGTAGGAACACGATCACACGGTGAAAAGGATATACCTGTGAGATTTTGCCGGATATGTATTTTTGGAACAAAGTTCCTAACCGTACTTTATACTCTGATAAAAAAGTGTAACAAAGTGTTGACACTTTTTCGGTTTAGCTCCCATTCGTCAAGTCAGCAAAAGCGACGATAATATTATTATTCTTATTTCAAGTTCCTTCCAGTGTAATAAATGGCCACAAAAGGGATGTACGAAAAGAAAATCAAATTACCCCAGAGGTGTCGCAGACCTTTTGCAGATTCCACGAAAAAATATTCTTAAAGATTCACAAAAATCTCATGTCAATAATCAATGGCGGGGTGCACTACATAAATACGAAAAACTTTATTTCGACATTCACAAATACGAATTTCAAAATACCGAGTTTTCATAATTCCGAATGGTTCAAAATTCTTCAACTGCGATTTATCATCCATCCTATTTTTATAATTCCGAAATTTCAACATTCCTAACGTTTATAATTACTATTCTCAAAATACCGAGTTTCAATAGATCGAATAACAAAAAGTCCGAATTAATGATAATTCGAAACATCAAAAATACAAATTCCGATAGATTAGAATTCCGAAATAAAAACGCCGTGTAAAACTGAATAGCCAGACAAATATACAAGTAGAATACAGAATTTCGACGCACAAAATATCGACAAATGCTAATACGATGCTACAAAATTGCGATGCACGTTACTGAGAAAGACATTTTCTCCAACGCCACTACACTTCGATGCACGTTACCCCGATAGATCTTCACTGCGAAACTACTTGACTTCGATGCACGGTAAAGGTATTTGTGTTGTCATTTGCTCGCTCTTGCATCCTATGTCGACAGAGCCTCGCTTCGTGGGGCCCCTATATCTGTGTAAAGGGTTTAAAGTAACCTAACCAAACCTAACCTCGGGGTACCCTTCGCTCGTTCTTGCATCCTACGTCGCCTATTGCGTTCGTTGAGTGCGGGTGCGGTAACGGTAACATAAGTATACCTATAGCATAAGAAGAAAAGATAATTCGGAGTATTGAAAATCGGAATGTCGTTTGTCGGACCGAGAACCCATCGAGCATTTGATTCTTCGAACATTATGAGAATCGGAAAACAAATAAATCGCATTTATGATACATTATAATTCTTAGGTATTACCTATGAAATTCGGACTTTTGAAAATCGGAACATCGAAATTCGGAATAAAATATTTCGGAATATTCGGGTGTTTCCCACCCTGGCGAAAAAGTTCAATGACGTAGATACCGAAAACGGTTTTCAAGAGCATTTTCTTAAATTAATGATATGAGCGTGTTTCGGGAATGATCATCAATCTTTGTACTAAATTCTTCACATGACGACGTGTCGTCACAAAGTTTCAAGTACCTAACCATTCATCTTAATTCTTTGGTTACGTGTCGTGTGTTATTTGCGATCATTAAGGCAAATGATCGAGTGGAAAATGTTTGTTGCGTAATTGTCTTGACTTTGACGGAAAGCTTGCTAAGAAATGCTTTAGCGCTTTGTATGTGTTTTTTTTTACATAAATCGCGTCTAAATAATAATCCCCGAAACGTTAGGCACAGGTATGCCTAGTACCTACATTTCGCCAGTTAGTTAGTGGTTAGCATAGATACGTGATTAGTCATTCCAGACTTCGAACTGCTACTGAGAAATTCCTGATAAAAAACCTGACAGTGGGACATAGTAAGCTAAATAAAAAAAAATACACTACTTATCAGCATCCACAGTTAGTTGCAACTGGCAACCGATTGAAGTTTGCACACTATAAACTACTATTTCTTTAGGTCCTTTTATTAAGTTTGCACAAGGATTTTTAAGTTCGGTTTAGTAGGTAAGTACCCAACCTCGTGTATTAAATACTAACACCACTTTACAAGTTATGATATCGAAAAATTATTTCTCTTCGAACACATTAAATACACAAAATTTACTATTTTATATTTACGAAAGTGCCGATTGTAAGATATAAATCTACTAGCTACTATTCAATAAAATATGAAACGTTGAAAATATTACTTCTAAAAAACATATTTCAGGACGCGAAATTTTTCCATGAATATCGGCGAACCAGCTATTTACATTCAGATTCTACACATATTTTATTGTATGTTATTGAACAAATCGAACTACTTACTTTGCGTAGACTGAATAAACTTCTTGTACTAAATTAAATAACAAACTGTTAAAATAAAACATTATAACCTAACCTAACTAAAACTAAGTATTAACTAACTTAAATATGGCGTCGAAAAATTCCTCCCGTGCAGTAGATATGTCCAATATTTCTCAGGAGATTGTTATTACTATGAAGTTATTTCATATTGATATTAAAAAAGGACACCTTATTGATCTCAAGGAAGGCAATAGACTGGCTTATAAGATAAAACTATCTTGGTAAACACACAATAGCATTGATGACTCGTCGGTCACTGACAATACCAAACATTCCTACTTACTCCCGAAGGGGCATTAGAAACATTGCTATGTATTTTTTTTTTGTTTTTTTTTTAACGTCTGTACATTTGATCTTTGAACAAAGCACACCTTTGGGTCTTCTTAGCGTTTATTCTTTTCTTTTTAAATCCTTTTTTGTTGATTTTCTATTGCTATGGAGTTGTATGTAATCCTTGGCTTTACCATCAAATCGAAAAAGATGAATTGATGTTTTGACGGCCGAATAAAAAAATACTGAATACCTACGGTCAGCGAGAAAAGTACACAGTTACATTTACACATCATTTAAATTGATACAAAATTATTCCCACCTACCTGCATTGTATTTCAACATTTGATACTCGTATAATAGCTAAGAATTATTTTAATTTTACTTCCGTTCTGATATATTGAGATTTAGAAAAACTGTCGATCTATTCTTTTTAAATCTTATCGTGTAACCTTAGGTGAAGTGAGCTCCCAATAATGTCAATATCTAGCCTTAGATGGAATGACAACTCACTCCAAGTTTTCACGGTGAGATTCTTACAGAATACATCAATCATCATCACTCAAATATTATTTGACTCTTTTCGCTGGCTATACCTACATAAGCGCTTAGCCGCCGCTCACAGCGGCAAGGTCGTGAACGGGCCGTAAAGAAAGGCGTTCTGGCAAGTGGCTCGGGTTAGGTAAAGACCTGTTTTTAAATACTCATACTGCGGGAAAGGAATCTTTCCGCCCCTAAGACGACCCACTGACCGAATCTTTGCCCATGTGGCTTTTTATCTGAAACTAGCGACCCGCGAATCTACTGATGTGGCGACATGTCAAAAATCGAGATATCTGTGCTAAATCTAATTTAAATATTTATGTAATAAACACCGATATAGCCCGAAAAATTCCCAAAGTTAAGTGGCAGTGGACAGGGCACATTGCTCGCAGAACAGATGGCCGATGGGGCCGAAAGGTTCTGAGTGGCGACCGCGTCAACGTCAAAGTGAAAGCATTTATTTCAAATAGATACTTATAATACATACATGTACATTGATACCTAGATGTTAAGTGAATGATATGGTCGCCTATATTTGGAAGCGCACACTTGTATTTGTCCCTGTTCATGTTAACATGCAAGTACTGTGTAGCCTCTGTTGGCGATCCAATAAATAAATCTTTATTGCATAGTATAAAAAAACAAAGTCGCTTCCGCTCCCTGTTAACTTAGATCTTTTAAACTCCGCAACGGATTTGAATGAATGCGAAACGGAATGCAGTTTTCAGCAATAGATAGAGTGATTCAAGAGGAAGTTTTATATGTATAATACATGCATATTATAGTAGAGAAAAGCAGATAACTCCAAAGATTTGTAATGTGATGTCGTATAAAACATATTTTTGTGCGCTTACATTGCAAACGCTGGCTAAACTTTACGAGATAGATCAAATTAATGTACTACGGAATTGTATATCTTAAAAATATCGATAAATAAATCCGAGATTGTATATGTTTATCTCCTAAGGATAACCCACAGTAACCATTTTTATCTTTTACATATTACAAAAAAAATATGGGTTATTTACCAAGCTATGTTAAACAATACAGTATTATTCGTTATCAAATTAAATACATTAAATACGTTGTGCATTTCATGGGGATCAAAATTATCTTAGAAGATATCAGAGATTTAAAGTGTCTGGCGGGGGCGGTACGAAGTTCGCCGGGTCAGCAAAAAATAATTAATTCTGGTCGACCCGTCCAAAAGGTAGTTTTTGTATGGAGAAGACGGACGGAGTGGACGTCTTTTGGCTGAATGAATGAACATAAATAAAACCTGCCGAAATAAATTCACTAAGTGATGGTGATTAGGTACCGCATCATACATAGTTTAGAAGAACACAAAGCGAGATAGACACGAAAAGTCACTTAAAAAAAGTATTTTCTATAATGTTATAAGAAACTCCTCACTTACTTCAACCTTATTATCTAATGACATCGAAATCACTCTCCGCGAAATGCTTTCATGTGTCGATTAGAATTTTCTCTGTGTGAATGTGAATTTTGGTCATTATCTTTGCTGTAAGTAATAACCAAACGAAAATGATTTACCGTGCCGTTAAAACAGCTGTCAGCTTTGCTAATTAGGCTGGGGACGGATAGATGACGATTAGTTCTTTCACTCCCATGGATATCGTTTAGGTACTCTCTCGTTTCAGTAATTAGAAAAAACTCCCGAAATCTATGGGCTGGTTCTTTAAATTTAACTAACATTACATAGATAATACACATTACATTTAATAATCAGATATTATGAAAAACATCAGAGGGGCCCGTGGCTAAATAATAACAGCTGCACAGGTCAATCGATCAGGTTAAGCTACGCTTGCTGCGGTTGGTCTGTGGATGGGTGACCATCTTTACATACCGAGCCTCCGTGCCTCGGAAAGCACGTTAAGCCGATGGTCCCGGCTGTCATTCCTGGATCTTTGACAGTCGTTTCAGCTAGTCAGAAGCCCGAAAGTCTGACAACCAGTCTTACCAAGGGGTATCGTATTACCCAATAACTGAGTTGTGGAGGTCAGATAGGTAGTCGCTCTATAGATGTAAAATACTGGTATTCAGGTGCATCCGGTTAGACTGGAAGCTGACCCCAAAATATTTGGGAAAAGGCTAAGCAGATGATATTATGAAAAACATCACTACTTATCTAAACTATAACATAGACATTTTGTTGACCCAACGTGTGTCTTACGAATGGAATTAGTATGTAGGTAGGTACTTTATTATGTAGTACAGTCGAATATGGCATGTGGTGGCCCATTGGGATCGACCCCGACTTATGAGTTGTATGTAGATCGTGGGTTCGAAATATAATATTAATAATTTTATAACCACTGACCTCAAAACGGCGAAGGAAAATATTTCGAGGAAACTGGCTTATCCTAGAACCAAAAATTCGAGGACATGTGACATTTACCAACCCGCACGGGGCCCGCGTGGTGGATTACGGCCTACTCACTCTCACCGAGAGGAGGCTTTGTGTCAGCAGTGGGAATATTAAAGGCTGTTTATGTCAGTCTCACGACGACGCAACAAGGTTATTTTGGCGCGAAACCATTCTCGGAATTAAAGTCGCCATCTTGTTTTGTTAATACAATTTCTGTGACATAATTATATAAATGTGTACAACAGTCTACGTCGACGCCATATACAATGTTGTGTTTAACTGAAGCCCTAGTACGAACGCGCGAAGTAAACGTAATGGAAATTCGAACGATTATGTTGCCTTTGTGTCGCGCGCGATTATATTGCCTGTCGCGCCTGTTTGTAGGACCCTTAAAGGTATGTCCTGCCAACTATGTAATGCCTAACAACTCACAACGAAAGATTCAAACCAATTATTTAAAATTGGTGAAAGCAGGAAGCAAATACACACATCAAAAGTGTCTAGGGATCAACATATATTTTTGCAATAACTTTTCTCCTGATTGATATTAATTAAAATTTTCTTTAAGGATTCATCAAATAAAGTGTTTTCGTTTGTCACAGTAACGATAAACCAAGTCACCTTTGCATTAATAAAGAAATTTGCCATTTTCCTAATAAAGGGATTTTTGACATTTGAACCACTAACACAAAAGTTCGAAAAAAAGACTGAAATAACAGTTTTCTTTAAAATTTTATTGGGTAACTTAAACAATTAATAATCCGTGTTTCTACCGCGAACACTAACAACACAAGAACATCGGTTTGGCATACTCAAAATGAGTTCATCCAAATCACGCTGTGGAATGGCCGCCCATGTTCGTTGCAACAACAAAAAAAGGTCTTCTTGCGACTGGATACCCTCCATATTCGGCAGAGCTCTTCTCTGTAGCATATCCCATGCATGCTCAATCGGGTTCAAGTCTGGCGACTGAGCAGGCCAGGGCAGGACATTGATGTTAGCTGCGGCGAGAGTCTGTCTTACAACTCTTGCGGTGTGCGGTCGTGCATTATCATGCATTAACTGAAATAAGGGACCGATTTGCACTTGTAGAGGAACGATGACGTCTGATACAATCGTCTCAGCATAAATTTGAGCGTTGAGGTTGCCTCTGATCCAAATCAACTCAGTTCTTCCGCCGATCCAAATAGCCGCCCATACCATGATGGTTCCACCACTATAAGGATGGACTTCCTGGCAGGATTTTAATCGCTGTTGACGTCCAGGGGTTCTCCAGTGTCGTATACGTCTTGTATCCGGTCTCATACCAAAACGAGACTCATCAGAAAAGCACACGAAACGCCATTGTTCTTCTGCCCAATTTCTGTGTTCAAGAGCCTATTGATATCGAATCCTACGATTGTGCATTGCTATAGGTGGTACCCGTAGCGGTCTTCGGGAATGAAGGTTCACTTCATGCAAGCGGTTTCTGACTGTTTGGTCGCTAATTAAGTTCCCTGAAGAGTGATGAAGCCTCACGGCTAACATCATGGCGGTTATTGTTGGAGCTCTTCGAGTTAAGATTTGAATGTATCGGTCTTGTCTCCGTGTGGTGCAGCGATACCGTCCTCCATGGCGCTCAGCCACGGTACCAGTGCTTCGGTAACGTGTCCAAAGTCGACTGATAACACTCTGACTTGTATTCAGAGCTAAAGCCACAGTACGTTGCCGGGAACCAGCTTCTATCATTCCCACGGCTCTGAGCATTTCTTCCCTGCTTAAATGACGTCGCCGCTCCATAATAACGTTGGTTTTAATCAGTAGTAGGGAAACAGTAGCACTAATAATGTCTTCAATGCGTTGTATGTTTTTATAGGGAAAATATTGACAGCTGATTTTCATCTTTTACTCGAATTTGATTCACAGTTCCTGATTCAAATTATGAAATGCACCAAAAAGGATCCATATAAATTTATAAAATCATAAATTTATTACAAAGCCACATCTCAATCTCAAGAAATCCGCATAAAAATGCTTGATCCCTAGACACTTTTGATGTGTGTAATAATTATGTATACCTAACTATGGTCTGTTTCAAAAGTGATGGAAATGTAAACAAATTGGTCAGAAAACATACTTCTGGATGCCATTTACAAATTGAGGTTAATTTTATGACTTTTATTTTTCGTCAATTAATGTTTCAGTTACAGTTTACTAATGTTATTAAATCGGTGAAGTCGGGCTGTGGATGATGATCATGAATGTTATTCAAAGAATAATTGTTGGAAAAAGTGGTGAAATATAAAGTTAAAACCTTCTAAATACAGCATGCGTTGAATTCCCCTTAGGGAGTGATTGCGTGAGAATTTTACTTGAACAAGGTTTGTTTACACTTTCATCAGATACTTTTGAAACAGTTATTACGCATGCTCTATTAAGCT
The DNA here is from genome assembly GCA_963082905.1 of Oligia fasciuncula. NCBI lineage: Eukaryota > Metazoa > Arthropoda > Insecta > Lepidoptera > Noctuidae > Oligia > Oligia fasciuncula. The sequence goes on along the minus strand of OY720392.1, from coordinate 1,575,873 downwards.
TTTACCTGAGCATAATCAGACTATAATGTTCCCACTGCTGGGACACAGGCCTCCTCTTTTCGAGAAGGAGTGAGCTATTTATTTGCCACGCGGGCCCAGTGCGGGTTGGTAGATATCACGTTGTCTTCGTTTTTTTTTTCTAGGACAAGTTTTGTTTTTCCTCACGATGTTTTTATTCACCATTTTGAGAGTAACTTTTACCTTAACCTACATAAACAAATGAATGAGGATTAATTTAGTCTTTCGGGAATTCACCTTAAAACATCCGGAATACCTCAAGTTTAATCTCAAGGGATAGTTTTGCTCAAGTTTATTTCTGTAGTTTAATATTAGTGATCTTAGTTGAGGAATCGTGTATCCCTGTTGTTTCGTATTTTCTGATATAATAATATTAGGGTAGGGCTTGAGTATTTATTTAGTATAGGAACACCTGTTTTTTCGGTGAGTCGTACTTATGATAAATTAAAAATAAATTATTTTGAGGGATTGGGCTTATCAGGTAAATAGCAAAAACCGCTTATTTTATCCACCACATAATTATAAATCAGTACAATACATAACTGTGAATACAAAAATACATTAATATTGTGGAGACTGGAGCCTGTACTAGGAAAACCTAAGGCATTTATTGTTTTTTTTTTTTTGAGGATGGAAAATCATCACGTGACTCCCGCTTTGGGTGGAGCGGAAGGGAGTGTCAGACTCTTACTGACTAAAACCCACCCGTGTTCCTTCCTTAGCCCTTTATGTTCCGGGCCAGCGGTAACCCTTTCGGACAATTCCGCTGACTCGGCAAGAGAAAAGGCACGCCGACGTCTGTCGCTGACATCGGTCGCGTCGCGTACCGATTTATATGGACTCTCGCTCGCTAACCGTCGCGTCGGTGCTACAGTAAGCACGTCCATTTATCGTCAGCGTCTTGGTATGCGTGTCCGACGGTACGCGACCGACGTCAGCGTAAGTGGAATCCAGGCCTAAGAACAACGTGCCTACTTTAATTTCATTTTTACCGACTTCACAAAAAGGAGGAGGTACTATGTTTGGATGTTTGTGTTTTTTTTGTATGTTTGTTCATCGAATACTCCGCCAATTGTCGACGGATTTTCAAAATTCTTTTTTTGTTCGAAAGTAGATAGTTCTGAGGTGGTCCCACTATCACCAAGTTAGGATCTGATGATGGGATCTTAGAGAAATTGAGGGCAACCCTCAAATTTAATAGGCTCACTTATTGTTTTTCACATATTTTATGAAGTATCTTGTGTATTTGCGTATGGTTGTCACCATCTCAGGTAGCTGGGCTGATGATGGAAGGTACAACTCCTTAATAGTAAGAAGTTACTCGAACAGGCAAGGACTGTTTTTTAAGCAGTTGACATTAAGCTATTGTAACTTAGATTAATTACAAACTGACCCACTAAAAAGTAAAAAATAAAAACTTTTTTACGAAAAAAAAACAACCGACTTCCAAAAAACACTATAAAGTGAAAAATAACTTTAATTTCGGAAGTCGGTGGCAAAAAACTAAAATACAAATTCAAAGACACCGACTTCCGAAATTAAAGTTATTTTTCACTTTATAGTGTTTTTTTATCGTCATAAATTCTCCTGCCCCTTTCTAGCTATATCATTTTTCACACAGGCCATCCCATGTTCTTTGGTATTCACTACTCGTATAGCCATTTTCAATCATACTCAAAACTTTCCTGCAGGGTAGTTGCGTAACACTCTAAGTTCAACAACATTCATTGCGTTATTTACGTTATCGGACAGATACATTTTTCGAACATATGAAGCAACGGATTAGCAATAGCCTCCAAAATGATTAAAATTGCGGTTGATAGTGTGTTACGCAATTAGGCAATTTGGCTATCTTTGAAAATATATTTGATTGAATATAATGGGTTTTATGTTTTTATTCTATGTAACATGGGACCAGATTATGAATTTAGCAGATTACGAACTTTTAGCAAAATGACAATGTCATCGTGTTGGAATGACGAATTTAGGAAAATAGCAGCCTTGGGCCCCTGGGCAGCCGGAATCTTTCAAATCCTAAAACAAAAATCCACGATTCGCTTAAAAAAAAAGTTACTTATTTAAAATATTTATTACTAGCAGCGCCCCGCGATTTCACCCGCATAAGCGTCGATCCCGTGGGAATATCGGCATAAAAACTATCCTATGTCCTTCCCCGGGATGCAATCTATCTCTCTGCCAAATTTTATCGAAATCCGTTCATTGATTTAGGTGTGAAAAGGTTACATACAAACAAACAGAGATACTTTCGAATTTATAATATTAGTATGGATTTACCTACCTATTGTAGGAATACAACACTTTGACCTTGAGCTGGCCTAGATTTGTACTGAGTTTCAATAGCATAAGAGATCAGCTCGCTCTGGTTTCACATAGATGTACCGCCTACCGTACTTTATTAATAATTTGGCACTCTCAATAATAATTATCTTGCATGACTAACGAGATGAAATTATCTAATATCAGAATCTCGGGAGGTGGTTAATGGTTGATATTTAATTCATTTATTCATATCAGCTAGTAAACAGCTTTTCATAATGTTTTCGAGGCATCCATTATGAATAATTAAATTGAATACTAAAATTTACACTTAACGCAGCTCTTACATATAAGCGGTTTAAACGTACACATACCAGCGAGCCGCTCTTGCTTAGGATGGTTTTACAACCAGACGCAAAATCAAGATGTCTTTATTGTATTCGCATCGTAAATAAATAAGTCGCGCTACATTTCGGGGGGAGGGGGGGGGGGGTAGCGTTTCAAACGCCTGCAAGCCCGAATATCCTCGTTTTAAGTTTACCATGAATATACACATAAACTTTCCGGATTAAATTCTGTAAATTAAAACGGTGAAAACCGCGTCACAATGGATTGTGTAGTTTGGAATAACTAAGCGGTCACACAGACAGACGAAAAATAACTTTATTTTACACATCATCATTATTTTCAGCCGAAGGACGTCCACTGCTGGACATAGGCCTCCCCGAAGCACCGCCACTTCAGCCGGTTACTTTATACAATAACTAGCAACACGCCCTGCTTCGCACACGGTTTTACAAGTGTAGGTATATAACAAGAAGATTTCTTTATTGTATCTACATTTAACATGAATGTATTGTTCCTACTCATAAACCTTCTGGAATAAGTAAATTATCTATATTGAAAGCCAAATGAAAGTTGGAAATATACAATATTAATAAAAAAGATATTGGCTTTCTTGCAAGCGCGACCCTGAAGTGTGACCCTGGAGTGAGTGAGTGTGTGTGTGTTTTTGAGTTTTTTTTTTATCCAATTCTTGTAATACCTAACGACATTATAAAATTGATACTTAAGATAAATTGCTTTACCTGGGACTGTAAAACCCTGGGGGCCTAAAAAGGCCACTTTGGAGAATAATAAAAGGATAATATTATGAATCGTAATATGGCGAAGACAGTCCGTGTTTTTCTTTTTTTCGCTGCACTACGTAGGTATAATCAAAGATATTGGGATTGGATTTGGATCGGATTGATTGGTATTTTAGCACAGACAAAAAAAAATAACTGAAAAATGCTTCACCAATGGGATTTGACACGATTAACTTATCGGTTAACTGTCCATTATGTTATGATTCTGCCAAAGTGGCCTTTTTAGGCCCCCAGATCGCTATACCTAAGTATAATACGCAAACATCTAAAATGTCACGAAAACATAACAAATCACGTAATCAATCAATCGGAAACATTACATCAATTTGTCATTTCCAATCGATTTCAACTCGAACAAAAAACGAAGATTAAATGGAATGGAAATTGATCATTGAGTCATTTGTCTTTCCTTTTTTTCTTTCATAACCAGGCCAGTTACCTACTTCGTTTGTATTAACTGATCAATAAGGATGACTCCTTATTTACTGAATTGTGAAGATAATATTGTATCACATAAAAACACTACATTTTCTTCTCTGATTAGAAATATCTACAAGTTTTTCATTAACTTGTTATTAAAGAAAAAAGAAAATGGAGGAAGGAATGTTATTTACCTACATTAATATGGTAAATGTCGGGTAATGAGAAGCAAAAGTATTTTGAATAAAAAGTTTTAATACAAAATTTTGATGATAATGAAATAAAATTTTAAATTTTTTTTTTTTTTTTTTTTTTTGTAATTTAATTAACACTGCTGGCAGATTATGCCTACCTATTAAGTATTAGTTATTAATTACTAACATATAAATTCAAATTACCTGTGACCTTAGTTTGCAATTTTCGGATTTGGATTATAATTTTACTACTTACAAAAAACGTTCGTTGTTCCTCCGTTTTTATTTTTCATTTTTTATTTGTACCTATCTACCTACCCCATACAAATTCATATAACACTACTTGCTATGGGAGTTATAGTAGTATTAGTGATAGGAAGCTATTGAACACATCTGCCTACCCCTTTAAAGGGTACAGGCGTGATGTTATTTTGACTGATTGCGTAAACAATGCATACATATGCGATAGCAGCAGTCGCGGTTGATTTGCTGGCATTTATTGAAGAGTTCCGGTGTCTGTCTCCGAAACTCATAAACAGATCTTTACGAAATTGAAATGGGACCATTTCGGAATAAACCTCTTTCGAACAAAAAAAGAATTTTGCAAATGAGTTTACATAAGACGGAGTTATAACCGAACTACATAAAAAAAAAATAGAAACTTCCGAATTGACAAACTCCTCCTTTTTAGAAGTCGGTTAAAAATAAATTCGCGCCTTTCACTTCATAAAGAAAAATACCTGTACTTACTTATTATTGTAGTGAAAGTGTTTTCTTTTATGTAGCTTTTCGTTTGAACACAAAAGCAAAATTCAACTCTTTTATTTTGTTGGTGTTCTTTCATGTTTTAGGTAAAGGTACGTAACGTACATAACATGTTTGAATCTAATATTGTTCAAGCAAGAAAACATAGGTACGACAATTGAGAAGTGATGGAACAAAAGCCGTTACTAATCAGGATGATTCTTTTTTTTTTTTTTTTTTTCGCATCTCAAAATTGAAATACACATCCAATAATAGGAAACTGTTAAAAAAAACAATAATTCCAACTGAAAAAAAAATTTTAAATGTCGATGGTTTGATCACAATCCAACAAATACATCACGTTGAAACACTATGCTAAAAGTTTTTTATCAATAACTGAAAAAAAAAAACAAAATGGTTTTAACGGTTTTTGATTAGTTAGTTCTCAATTTCAAAACAGGTCAAACTTCTGGAGCGTTTGATAACAAAATTTATTCGACAAACACTTGGCAGTAATTTGGATACAAAAGAAAGTTTATTAAAAAAAAATGCCGAAATTTAATTGTATATTTTCATGTGTCTGTAACCTACTAACACTAGAACTTAAGTTAAAATTGTTACTAACCCTATGGACTCCGGTCTGAAATAAAAATATTCTATTCTATTCTATTCTATAAGCCAAACTAAGCCCAAATAAAACAAAAATAATAGCAAATGACAAAAACGTTTTTAATTAGGCCCAAAACAATGTCCCCGAAAAGCTCATCAAAATTGTTTATCCGGTTGAAATACAGTCCCAATTTGTCTACCTTTGTACAGAAATCCGACGGATGGAAATGCAGAAAATTAGTTATGAAACCGTCATAATTACTGGTAAATATTTGTGAAAATGCGAAAGTTTTTAGAGTTCCGTACTAAAATATCTTATTATTAAGCCAGCGCGCCGAGTCTGTCGATCACAGGGTATGTGTTTTTAACCTTAATAGTTAACCACGTAAAATATTCACAACTAGTTGAGCCCCGCGTTTTCAGCCGCATAAGTCTCGATCTCGAAGGAATATCGGGGTAAAAAGTGCCCGATGTCCTAATCCACGTCATGGTCTACCCATGTGATGAAAGCGTAACATACAAAAAGTCTTTTAATATTGGTTTAGAAGACGTGTTCCCTGCAAAATAATAAAAATAAAAGCGAAATGCATTTTTTGTTTCTGCTCTATCTTATGGTACCTACCTACCTACGGAACCTTAAAAGGCTGTTTTTTTACAATTTGTGAAATGTGTTTTGACTAGTGAAATTAAAAAGTCCCTACCAAAAGGCCAGAGTATTGTCTAGTTGTAGTTTCAAAGTGTAGTTTCCGTAACTCTTAACTTTCAAAGACGTAAACTGAATCTCTGTGAGTATTCTATTCTATTCTCTGTTGAACTTCTGAAGACTTCTACAAATGGCCGACGCAAAATATAGTTACGACAGTTACTACGACTGTTTTGTGATTTTGGCGGTCTCTCCAGCCCTTTGCCCATATCTCTCGCCGGAACGCCGTTATCGATCTGCTCCGACTTTCAGTACCTTGGGTCGCTTGTCCAAGGAGATGGCGAAGTTGACCGAGACGTAACGCACCGGATCAACTTAGGATGGATGACATGGCGACAGGTCACAGGAACAACTTGCGACCCACGGATGCCCCTTAAGTTAAAGGGGAAAATTTTTAAGTCCGTGATAAGGCCGGTCGTACTTTATGGGTCTGAATGCTGGGCCGCCGTGAAGAAGAGGGATGAAAAAAGATTGCATGCAGTGAAGATGAGAATGTTGAGATGGATGTGTGGAGTGACGAGAACGGATAAAGTAAGAAATTAGTATTTATGAGGAAGTTTAAAAGAGGCGCCAGTGACAGGAAAGTTGAAAGGAAATCGTTTGGCTTGGTATGGGCATGTGATGAGAAGGGACGAAACGCATGTGACTAAAAGAGTGATGAAAATACATGTTGATGGATGGAGCGGGAGAAGATAAATATAGGGGGGGGGGTTCAATTTGTTGCATTTTGGCCCCCCTATCAGCTCCTAACGGATATAAGTCGAATTACAAGTAACCCTGTATATTTCGACTTATACATCTTGACTTACTTGTCCGTGGCCGCCGTCTATTAATTAAAGTGGAATCACTACATTGTGTCTGCACACCAATCCCAACACATTGCAATCGATAACAAACCTTGTACCTCTAACACGACGGTATCAATTCCTTTGTTTGAACTAATCGACTAACAAAACCCTTTGGTGTCTGTGACGGACATCTTTAATACGAAGAGACTTAATTAATGAAACACTTACCACTATTTTGCTCACAAAATTAGTCGGTACTTGTAGTGTTGGTTGACAGTTTTGTTATTGTTTCAACATTAAACGTGGGTCCCAACGGTATAAATGTACCACATAAACATACCTAGACTTACGCGTTCTTCCCATATAGGGGGATAGGCAGAAACTACAGAACGCCACCTGCTAAGATCCTTACATACTCTTTTTGCTTCGTTTACGTTCACACATCTGCGGGATAATTGCGCAACATACTATCAGTAGCAATGGGTTTGATTTTGACAGTTCAACAACATTCATCGCGGCAGACACATATTTCGAACATATGAAGCAATGGATTAGCAATATCCTTCAAAATGATTCAGATTGAGATTGATTGATTTCGCAATTAAGGTGCTGATTACACACGCACGCCGGTTGCAAACACCTGACCTTTCTGAAGAACATCATCAATAACGTCGCTATAATTATGTCCTTCTAAGGCATCCTCTTCCGGTGAAACTGTAGGTACAGAAGATGTTATGATATTAGAAAGAAAGGAAAAAAAGGTTTATATGTCATAGACACAAGTGCATACAAAAAGATAAATTAAGACGAATAATAAAGAAAAAAAACTTGGTTGAAACCCTTAGGGTATTTGAAATAATCTAAAATTAACGTCGTGAGTACGTCCTACACACATAATTAATTAAACCCCACATAATTTTTTATGTATATGTACTAAATTAATTAACTAAAACATAAAACCTTCCTAAGTTCAAGGTGTACATAATAAAGTAAAGCCTACAACGTGATAAAGCGCGTCCTCGGAGTCAGTATATGTGACCCGCTGTTAACTTTGAGGCCACTTGACCAATGTTCATACTTTGACTTGTCAACTTACCTTTCAAAGCATTCGACAAAGTCAAGCACTACGGCTTATTATATAAGCTTTACCAGCTCGGAAGTGTCAGATCGTCTCGTGCACATCTTATAAGACTTTTTGTCGGATCGCACTTTCCGCTATCGCATCGAAGGTTCACTCTTCTGACCCCTCACCACATACGCGTGGGTGTCCCCCAGGGCTCCGTGATATCTCCCCTAATCTTCACACTGTTCACCAGCGACATGACCTATGCTAGCATCTTCTTCACACACACTAAGATTCACCACCTCCATAGGATGCAAACCCTCTAGAACTGATTCTTAAGAAAAGTCTAAAGAGTCCCTTCTATGTTCGTAATGAGAATCTTCATTTAGATCCCAGAATGCCCACCGTCTAGCAGTTTATGAATCCGGCCTGTCCCTTGCTGCTCTCCCTCAGCTCCGCCATAAGCCAAGGTCCGTACTCCATAGGGGATGCCCTTAGCGTGTAGTCGCTTAGTTTTTAAGCCCTGGAGGCCCTAATTTAATGAGGCACCCACAGGCAACAACCTTCTAGATTGACTTGCCAGATGCAATTTATTAAAAAAAAAAACTTACCTACCATTAATTTTGGCTTGTTTTGTGTTCCTTGTTGCGTTCCTTGGTTTGTGTTCCTTGCGCGGGCTGGCGACGTCGCATTTCTAGTAGTTTTTCGTGATTATTTTATTAACTAAAAACCAAAATACTTTTTTATGTTTTTTTGTTTCTATCTTTTTTATGTAGCATTAAATCGTTGGTATTTATAATTATTTTTAATGGGATGAACTCTCATAAGGGATCACTACGGTGTCTACCTATATTTGTCTATCTGAGTTAAAATCTCTGCATGTATGTATTTGGATTTTGGGGTATAGATCTGGAGTAGAGCATAATTTGTCAAAGACTGGAACAGAATCTTTACCCTACTAAAAATTCAGTGTGAACGTGGATTTTTACTCTTATGGCTATTTAACCAATTTCTTGGAAGTTTCTCTGGCTATTTTTGTAGTATACCTACCCAGGTTTCTACTTAAAAAAGCGAAAGAACACGTTCCTTGCTAAAAGAAAACCACTTACAAAATAACAAAGAAAAATTGATAAAGAATGGAGAACAAATAACTTCTCGTTATTTCTGAGTGAGCGAGCAATTCTGTGATAAAACCCTTTTATTAATATTATACCAATGACTTGAGCATTTTCAAATTGTAATAAGTCGTTTTAAGTGATATAAATGGTTTAAATATATACGTTAAGTTGAGCTTTTAAACAATTTAATATTTTTTCTGTGATAGTGATTACAGATAGTCTTGAGATTTCTAGATATGAAAACCTATACTCTGTTCCAAAACAATTATATGATAATGTAAATAAATGGATTAGAAAACGTACCTGTCAATGTCAATTTGTAATATCACATATAAATTGAGACATATAGATATTCATTACAGATTGAATTGTCACATATTAATTGATTGATTGATTATTTGAAAACCCGAAATTCTAATTTCAAATCATCTTAACGATGATATTCATTTGAAAATTGATTCTATTTTGTAACATCAATTTTTGTCGGCGATTTGTCAATTACAGTTGATACAATATGTTATTCAAACAATAATTGTTGGAAAAAATGGTGAAATACGAAGTTGACACTTTGTTTAAACAGAGGATTGTGTTGCTATTCTCTTTATTGAGTGATTGCGTATTTACATAACATGAACAGGGTTGTTTTTTAGGAACATTTTCATCAAAAAGTTTTTCGTACATAGTTAAGTTGGACTATTAAATCGATATCATATTATTCGTCTAAAGGAGTATACACTAGAGCATTTTCTCGAGAAATGTCCATGTGATGTAACGTTCTTACGAATGGTACAATACAGGTAAAAGCACAGTTTCCAAAAGCATTTCCATGTAATGTAACGTTCCTGCGAATGCTCGACGCTGCGTTCGACATAATGCTCACGGCGAGTGAATTTACATGTTACTTAAGAATCAAATACAAATAGGTACTTGAGTTTGCTTTTATTGAGATTTATTCGAATAAGAGGCTTAGTGGTAGGTGTCTTGCACGAAACAAAATTCGCTTGACAGACGTTATTCGAGTATACAAACGTCATATTATATCGTCTGTCACTTAGAGTTACAGTGAATATAACACATACTTGGAGATGATATTATATTTCCTGCCACAGCCATAATTTTAGGGTAGTGTCAGTACTATCATTAGTACTGATACTACCCTTAGGCTGTACATGTACATTTCTTTCTACCTTGCGTTCATTGTTGAAATGTCGCTCGTGCCGTTCCTCGATAAAATTTTACATCAATACGTTCGTGGGTTTTTAAAACCAGGTTGTAACAAAGCGTCGAGAATCGTGTTCGAAGTGCGATTCGATACAATTTTAAAACGGCGAATGCTCGATGATCGATGTTCTGTTAGAAGGCAATGCTCTAGTCTATACTCACCTTAAGGCTGTTATGTACAGATGCCAGCACATCAAGCTACTACAATCTGTCAAATTTCTTTAATAGATTTTCAACTTTATCGCTAAAGCATAAGGTTCAAGGTTGATTGGGAAAATTTGTCAGTTTCGGGTAGAATGATGTGCTCGCGTCTGGACATTGTGTGTGTTTTATAGTTTGTCAAAACATCATACAGTAATATGAACCGGTTGATTGCCGTAATTACAGAAACAATTTACAAAGTCATTGTGTCCCGCGTGGATCCACGTATGATACGATGTGTTAAGGCATGAGCCTTAACACAGCCTAAGGGTAGTGTCAGTTGCCGGGTCAGCGGGATTGTCCGAAAGGGTTACCGCTGGCCCGGAACATAAAGGGCTAAGGAAGGAACACGGGTGGGTTTTATTCAGTAAGAGTCTGACACTCCCTTCCGCTCCACCCAGAGCGGGAGGGGTCATTTGATGATTTCCCATCCGCAAAAAAAAAAGGGTAGTGTCAGTACTAATGATAGTACTGACATTACCCTTACTCCTAAAGTTATGGCTGTGGCAGGAAATATTATATCATCTCCAAGTATGTGTTATATTCACTGTACTTAACTCTAAGTGACAGACGATATAATATGACGTTTGTATACTCGAATAAGTAAGCTGTCAAGCGAATTTTGTTTCGTGCAAGATACCTACCACTAAGCCTCTTATTCGAATGAAATCTTAATAAAATCAAACTCAAGTATTTGTATTTGATTCTTAAGTAACATGTAAGTTGTATTCACATAGGTATGAGCTCCATAATCCAATTACTTATACGTTCCGAACAGCGAAATATCATTTATAGAATTCTACATTGTTTTGAGTTTGATTTAAATGTCTTTATTAACTTTTATAGGTATTTACTTGTGATTTATTTATATATAATTAACTATTTTACAATTTAACTCTAAAATATACATATTATATAGTAGGTATATACAAGTATATAAAAAAAGAAGGGAAAAGAAAAAGAGAGGAGCTGGGATACAGGCCTACTCTCTGAGAGTGGGAGTAGTCTGTAATCTACCACGCAGGCCCAGTGCGGGTTGATAGTGGTGATGAAATAATTTACAAAAATTAAAGCGCCTGTCTGGGTTTGAACCTAAGACCTACAAGTCGCGGCCGCAATACTACAGGGTGGCGCGGACATTGTCGCGGTAACTGTAACCATGAATTCAGTACACGATTCTGAGTAATTTTCCATGGATACCTACGCGATTAAAATTACAGCATTGTTTTTGAAGTGAAAACTTCTTTAGACGCGTTAGGCATTTTTTGAAATGGAAAAAAAAACCATTGAACTGTCTTGCGACACTGTAATGAACCTGGATTGGACAGGTCCTCTCAATCTGTGTGGTTCTTTCCTCAAAAGACCACCTCAGACAACGATCTACATGGTCTTCATATAACCTGACCAAGATTATGTCTGGACTTTAAAAGAGACTGTGACCTCTGAGTTTGTTTCGGCCTTTCTTCTCAGAGTAGTCAGATAGTAAACGCCGACTTCATCTAGTTTTAAAAAAACATGATTGACGTGTAAAAGTGTTTGTACAAACCTACTTACAAAAATAAAATCATTTACCTATCATTTATTTATCATTTATCAGCCGACACACCGCGTGATTTGTTTAAAAGACGATTAAAAAAATACACACCTAACTGTTCAAGTTTTCATTCCCGGTGTGCCACTGTTTTTTTTTTAAACCGATATAGAATCATAAACTGAATCCTAGGTTGCGCATCAATGCCACCCTGTAGGTATTCCGTACTGGAAAATAGAATATAGAACAGGCCGAAATGTACACCAAAACATTTTCGCCATTTAGGTTAGCTTTCTAGAAATGGCTCACACATTAATGAGATTCGATCATCGAAAGAGTGTAACATAAAACTGTAATGGCGATTCGTCTTCCCGAACTATAAATAGAAGAACAATATGTCGGAGCTGTGATGAGGAACATTTGGCTGTGTCGTGTTACATCACAGGTTTGGGCAAGATTGGTTGCCTTTAATTATTTATTGTAAGACTAGCAATGCCCCGCTGTTTCACCGGCATAAATGTCGATCCCGTGGGAATATCGGGATAAAAACTATCCTATGTCCTTTCCGGGACTCAAGCTATCTCTTTACCCGTCTAAATAATAAATAAAAATATATACAAAATAATATAACTAAATCGGTTCAGCGGTATAAGCGTGAAGAGGTAACAGACAGACACACTTTCGCTAATAAACGATTTATTTATTTCTATTAGTAGGTAAACTAAATAATTTTACAGTTATATTTAGCTCCCATGTATGGGAATACGTCATGACTGCCCACGCTACATGGGGACCCACGCTACAAGGGGCCCTTGCTACATGGGGGCCCACGCTACATGGGGGCGAGCCTGTTGTAATCGACGGGGCGGGTTGTGTTGATTGTATTGTTTGGTTGGGATATGCAGGGGGATGAACAGTACCTACCTTTAGGACAGTGGGTAGGCAGCATTGCTACGTACGTACCATTATGATGTCTTTAATGATAAGGCCGTATACCTACTGCGAAATAAAACTATATTACCTAATGAAAACCTCATTGGTTTCTGAACGAAACTAGATTTTTATAAAATTCTTAATTTCTGTCAAAAAATATTAAATTGATGTAATAATTTACAAGTCATTATGACTTAAACTGCTGTGGGTGCAAAACGTATAATTGCTTGAAATTGCTCATAATTATCACGCGTGTTGCAACCTAAGTAAAGTAATTAAATTAGAACGCTGACATTTTAGTATTCTGTTTAATTTAATTTGTAGTTATTTAGAAACTACGTGCCTATTTTGTTACAGTAAAGATCTTGCAAATGTAGACACTGCCTTTCTAAGGTACCTATTTAGTAAGTAAAAAGATACCTAAATTAATAATACAAATCTCAGTTACTAAGCAGGCAACTTATAGTCTGGAATATGAAATGCTGAAAGCTGAGCTTCAAATAACTTTGTGCCAATATAGATGTACGTATATTTTGAAAGTAATATCATCATAATCATCTGCCTAGCCTTTTCCCAACTATGATGGGGTCGGCTTCCAGTCTAACCGGATGCAGCTGAGTACCAGTATCTTGCATGGAGCGAAATATTGATATTTTGAAAGTAATAGTGTTAAAAAACTTTTTTACAAAAAAAACAACCGACTTCCAAAAAAACACTATAAAGTGAAAAATAACTTTAATTTCGGAAGTCGGTGTCTTTGGATTTGTATTTTAGTTTTTTGCCACCGACTTCCGAAATTAAAGTTATTTTTCACTTTATAGTGTTTTTTTGGAAGTCGGTTGTTTTTTTTGTAAAAACGTTTTTATTTTTCACCTTTTAGTGGGTCAGTTTGTAATTTTATCAAAGTTACAATAGCCTAATGTCAATTGCTCATCACCTTTTACAAAATATTGCTTTTCCCGATGCAGGGACGTTAATTGTTGAGGAGTTCTCCTGGTTCTTACCAACTCTTACAACCACTCACCATACGCATTGTGACGAGGATAAATCGTTTAGCAACCATAAATCGCAACACGTGAAATATTTCTTATTGAGTAGTTCCGATGGCCATCTGTGGTCTTCATCATCAGCTCCACTTTACCAAATGATGATTTCCGAGAGCAAATGCTCAAGTTACTTTAAAAATGAAATGTCAATCGTCGAATCCGACTCGGCTGGGCAGCGTTCGGGAAGCTACGCAATATCTTCTCGTCCCACATACCGCAGTGTCTCAAGACGAAAGTCTTTGACCAGTGCGTGTTGCCAGTGATGACTTATGGCACTGAAACGTGGTCGCTCACAATGGGCCTTATAAGAAGGCTAAAAGTCACCCAAAGGGCAATGGAGAGGGCTATGCTTGGAGTTTCCCTGCGTGATCGAATCAGGAATGAGGAGATCCGCAGGAGAACCAAGGTTACCGACATAGCCCGCAGAATTGCCAAACTTAAGTGGCAGTGGGCAGGGCACATTGCTCGCAGAACAGATGGCCGATGGGGCCGAAAGGTTCTGGAGTGGCGACCACGTACCGGAAGACGTAGCGTTGGAAGGCCTCCCACAAGGTGGACCGACGACCTTGTGAAGGCCGCAGGAACCCGTTGGATGCGAGAAGCACAGAACCGGTCGAAGTGGAAGTGCTTGGGGGAGGCCTATGTCCAGCAGTGGACGTCTTTTGGCTGAAATGATGATGATGATGACTTTAAAAAATAAATACCCAAATCGCTATAGCTTTGCCTATAAAAGTTCAGCCCTATTTCACCATTCGGCATGCAAACATTTGTATTATCATTCACTTATGAGCGTTTACGCCGTACGGCATTTCATACAAACTTTCAAGGCCTTGTTTTTCGAAATGAATGAACCAATTTTAATATAATAAAACTTCATACGCATAAGCAGGATACAAAAGTCTAAAAAGTTACATAAGAACATTTTGGAAATGTCTTATTTAAAAAAGATAACTGGAAATCTCTGTTTCTATGGACAATTCAAAATCGGTCTAATTTGGCTGTAACACTATTTTTCGAAAATGTTCTTAAGTAACTTTTTAGACCTTTGTATCTTTCTTATGCGTATGAAGTTTCATTAAAATCGGTTCATTCATTTTGAAAAACAAGGCCTTGAAAGTTTGCATGAAATGCCGTACGGCGTAAAGCTCATAAGTTTAACCAAAAGCCAGATATCAATCCAGAGCAATACAGGTAATTTTTTCTCTGATATAAACTGAAGTCACACTGTTGTACGTTTTATCCGTTATGTCAAGTCTTGCTTGCGTCTTGCTTCTATTGCTGACCACCCTGACTGACTGAAGCACCCATACTCTTGACACCCTACGTACTTACATTTGCCGTGTTATCACCATTTCATACAAACGATCAAAGTATGATAGTTGTTTTTTGAATATACGGATAATTTAAGTAGGGACCTATTCGATTTATTAAACAAGAAACACTGACATTACCTGTCTACTTGACTAACCTGTGTCGCCATACGAAACAATTTCCCGATGGTTATCCGACTGTAATTCGTAGTTACCTAACAATTCAGTAACCCAAGGTTCCACCTGCCTCTGTGCATGTGGCTTCAAGCCAAGAATGCCAAGACTTAAGATAACAATCCCTCTTGACATTTGAGTTAATACAAGGCAAGTCCATTTGTATTGTTTTTAATGTTTTTATTACAAAGCATATTTGTACGGTGAATTGATATATCTATGCATCGTGCATTTGATCTCGTACGATGAAAGTGTGAAGTTCTTTTTTTTAAGTGGATTTTAGTACCTAATGGAAAATAATGTTAGACTTTATTATTTCTATTAGTAAATACATTAAATTTAGTGAACAGTGGTGTTTAAAATATTTTTGACGGATACCGGATAGTGTATGTAACTTTAGCCACACTCAAATTATTTTATCAAAAATAAAATTTAAAACATACTTCGAAGATGGCTACAGTAAAAGTTAATCAATTCTGATACCCATTAGTTACCAGAAATGAAGCAGAACAGGGGTTTTTGAAGGGAAAACTTCAAGAGGCGCGTCGAACAATTTTTGGTAGGGGAAAATCTTAAAACCTACTTATCCATCTGTTCAAATCTATAGTATAGGTACTAATAATAAAGCTGAGAATTTTGTTTGTTTGTTTGAACGCACTAATCTCAGGAACTACCAGTCGGATTTGAAAAGCTCTTTTGTCATTTGATAGTCCAATTTTTGAGAAAGGTTTTAGGCTTTTTAACATCACGCTACAACCCTTATGAATCGCGCAAAAAGAAAAAAGTTAGAATGAACGCTAAGCGACAACACTGTTACAGCAAGGGCGGGCAATGCGATGCGTCGCGGAAATTTCCCACAGACAAAGTCGCGGGTAGAAACTAGTAAATTATTATGCTTAGGTACTGTTACCGTACACCGCACGGTGGCATAGAATGACGGTGGTAACACTTTGACCTTGTACTGGAATAGCGTTGCACGGAGTTTCAATAGAATAAAAGGTCAGCGTATACCGGTTGTCAATATATAGGTTTAAAACCTTTTTAGTAAAAGAGGTGAAAGACATTAGTATAGTACTAGAAATATTGACCTATAAGTTCAACCAGGTTTCATAATGATTGGTAGACTCATCTTTTATGGGGTACTGTTTAAAATGTTATAAATAAAATACCTCCCCACATTCTTCAACTGAATGAGACAAAATTCAAGTCTTGTATAAAAGGAACACTATGCAGGCAAGGCATATTATAAGTTAGGGGATTACATCGCTGATAAAAATGCCTGGCTCAATGCTGGTCCTGCTCCACAACAACAACTAATTGATTAACACTTGAAAATACTGTTGGAGGTCCTGTAGATTGTAAGACTATCTTTGCATTGTATATACTCAATTCCCTTTGTATTGTATAATTATAAATTCAACATTATGATGTGTAACTAATATTTTTGTAAAAATATAATTTAAAGAGTGTCTATGGAGTTTCTTGCCCGTTCTTCTCCATAGGTACCTAGCTTCATATATTCTGACTGACCGACTTCTTTACAATTCAAAAGTGCCTGTAAATGGTGTAATTGAAATAAATGCTTTGAGTTTGAATTTGAATAAAAGACCAGCGTATAGGTACCGGTTTTCTTACCACTGACGTGTATTTGCAATACTTTACCAACATATTTTTCTATGCGTTAATTTATTTTCCCGTTTGTCAGTCCACCAGGCTGTACCACTTTATTTCAAAGGGTCTAATTGCGTATGAAAAGATTACCTACTAACATTTTTTATAGACATAAACCTAGTATAGATAAAAATAAACAGTATTATCCTACTTAATACAATTATAATATGCAAATCGAAAACAGCAACATAAATGAAATATCGTAACACATAGGTAATTCCTCTCTTTTTTTTACTGAATCTTGTGCCGTTAACGTAAGTCAGGCCTTAATACCTGCAAAATAAAGTCCTATTTCTTTGAATTCTAAACATGTTTTTCTTTTCAATTGTTACTTTGAATTTCTGATCAGATATGTTCGAATCGCATGTTTCGGCTGTTTTGATACAAAAAGTTAGGATTTGCCAATAAAGTATAAAGCTCCTTCGTTGTATGTATTGAGAAAGTTAGATAATCTTGTATTCTGAGGTAATGTTGTATGTACGCGTAAATCTGTATTTTTTATGCGACGATTATCCATGACGCACTGGATTTTCATCGCTCGGCGGTAGACAGCGCGTTGAAAATCCAGTGCTCGAAAAAAGTAGGCCGTGGGGATCTGGGCTTAAATAAAATTCGCTCATGTGAGATTGTGAGATCTCCAACGGAAAATTATAAATTTCCAAGTAAGTAATTGTTTTATTTATTATATTTCTGTTAAGTCCTTCAAGCTTGGCTTTAGTGTCTAGACCTATTTTATATCAGATTGAACTATAACCATACCATAATCAGCCTATAATGTTTCCACTGCTGGACACAGGCCTCCTCTCGGTGAGAGGGAGTGGGCCGTAATCCACCACGCGGGCCCAGTGCGGATTGGCAGATGTCACATGTCTTAAAATTTTTGGTTTCCTAACAATGTTTTCCTTCACCGTTTTGAGAGCAGTGGTGATGAAATAATTTACACAAAGTAAAGCGCCTGTCTGGGTTCGAACCTATGACCACTCGTAAGTCGCGGCCGTTACCACTTGGCCACCACTGCTCTCAGATCGGATTGAAACTGTAACCTTATTTATATAAAACTAACTCTGTTTTCGTGTCTGCCTGTGATCTTCTAAAGTAGGTACCTAGTCAATGGATTTTGATGCGGGTTCCTCTATCATTAAGAGCATTTTTATTTGGGAAGGCACACAAAACGGTCATTGTACGTGCAAAGCAGGAGCGGGTCACTACCAATATTTATTCAGACTAAAATAAGCTTTAGTGCTAATGTGCTGATAAATAGGTATTTCTTCTCCTATAAGAAAAATAAAACAGTCTAGAACCCTTATCATTATTGCTCTTTTTATAGGTTCTTCTTCTTTGGAGTGTTCTTCGATTGAATATTAGGTATAAATCTATTGTTTGAGACAAGAAGGTGGTCACGTTGATTGCGGGTGGTGTTCTTTAGGTTATCAAAAGTGCAAGTGAATGGGTACGTATGGACACTCCGGCAAGTGGGGCTGATCAGAAGCATTGAGCACTCACTAGGTGTTCATAAGATAAAATACCTAACAAGTGAATTCGCTGACAAAAATTCTCTGGTTCGAATCAAAGTTTTCAATAATCCTCCTATAGCCTTTACTTTTTTTTTATTGATTTGTCGAGGTAACTTTCAGGTTCAGCGGAAGTGCCAAACCAAAATCAAAATATTTTATTTCACATAACTTATGGAACGTCAGAAGCTATGTGCACGTTTCAATTGGTCGTTTCCTATCGCGAAGAGCCGGCAAGAAACTCCACGGTTACTCTTTTAAACATAATTGGCTTTTACAATGTTTTCAAATTACAGTTGGTATGGAAGGACAGCGTAGACCTGTTAACAAGTACTAGGTACTTGATACAATAAAAAATGGTCTACAGATTTAAAGTCTACAAGTCTAGTCTAAAAGTCCTCACATTTACAAAATATAAAATAATCTATCATAGGCAGTGATAGGAATAGGTAGTGCCTATTTGCCTAAACTTCGAAAAAGAACAGAGACAAAGTGGAGACGCCTTACGACAAAATATTTTTTTGGGACTAATGTCCCGGGTTTCAATACATTAATAATAATATAATATTAATAAAGTAAAACAACTATCGAATTCATTTCCTGTTTCTGTTTTTGTTTTGAATATTAACGACAGGATTGCGAGTAGGTACAACATTTGAGCACGGACTAAAATATAAAACAACTGTTTGAATAAAATTCCATAAATTGTTGAATGAAATAAAAAAGTAATTATTATTTATTTATTTAATACTTCAAGCACATAAATGTACTGAGGCGGACTAAAAAAAAAAAAGGCGCCAGGCGACTGTCAGTTTGCTCTCTCGAATATTCTTCCACAGACTAAATAAAATCTTATCGATTTGCGACTTTAAATTTATTAGACATTGTATTACAAATATAATGTGGAATTTTTTTGAAAAAAAAAATAGAAAAGTTTTTAAGTCCTCGCGCCAGTGCCCCTGGCTACACTCCAACCGGACCCAGTTCTTTACCTGAATAGCAATAGAAATAACAATAGAAAACGTATCTACTGGTTATTGAGAATGTTCTCCTTGTTTTTGAAGTCGGTTAAAAAGGAAAATGAATTCAATTAGTGTAGTTACTCTATTAATAACATTAATATTAAATGTACTTAAGTGATGTCCCGAAACCCCGACATTAGTCCCGAAAAAATATTTTAGTCGTAAGGAAGTCTCCGATTTTCGTCTATGTTCTTCGAAGTTTGGGCAAATAGGCACTACCTATTCCTATCACTGATCATAAGGATTTTAAATAAAAAATAAAAACCTACTAAAACCAAGTGATATGATTCCCATTACTACCACTAATAAAGAGTTCAAATTAGAATTGTCTATAAACAATGTCAAATAATAAAAAGATTATGTTAAACAAGTACCTACTTATGTAAAAAACAAACAAAAAATAAACATTGTAATTTGAGAGAAACTCGAAGAATTAATAGTGTACAAGGTCCGATATAAGGATTGCAATAGATTTTCGTCGACGCAGCACCATTAGCGACACGCCTACGACTATATATTTCAACACCAATGCTAAGGGTAGGGTTTCACATTAATTATTAGGGCATTATAGATGGGTCTCAGATTCCAGCTAAAGCTGGCACAACTTTATTTGATAGTATATAAACCGATTTAACAATATCATGTTCCAAACTTGGGTACTCTTAAGTATTGTTGAATGATTAGTTCAGTGTCAGTGCCTGTTTTAAATAGTCTCCGGAAATTTAGAAACAGGTCAACAGTGATTCACCATGACCTAAAGCGCGGTCACTGTCGGACTGCATAGAAAAGAAAGAGAAGGGCGATGACATAACCCTGGTAATTTATTGCAAAATATGAAACAATTATTATTTTAATCACAAAAAATCTGTTGTTTGGACTAAAAAACTAAAACACTAGTATTTTATTATGTTGCTTGTAGAGTAATCTGACAAAAGAACGGAATGATTGTATGTATTATGGTTTTTATTGTAAAAATAAAGTTTTTAGAGGTATCTTCATGATTTTTTTCTATCGTATCAAATTAGTTGTATTATGTTTTGAACACACTATCTACCTAGCATATATCCTGAAGAATATCATATATTTTTCTGATTTTGTTTAATGTAGTCGATCTACTTTTTACCGACTTCACAAAAAGGCGGAGGTACTATGTTCGGCTGTTTGTATGTTTTTTTTTTGTATGTTTGTTCATCGAATACCCCGCCAATTGTCGACAGATTTTCAAAATTATTTTTTTGTTCGAAAGTAGATAGTTCTGAGGTGGTCCCACTGTCACCAAGTTAGGATCTGATAATGGGATCTTAGAGAAATCGAGGGCAACCCTCAAATTTTATAGGCTCACTTATTGTTTTTCGCATATTTTATGAAGTATCTTGTGTATTTGCGTATGGTTGTCACCATCTCAGGTAGCTGAGCTGATGATGGAAGGTACAACTCCTTAACAGTAAGAAGTTACTCGAACAGGCAAGGACTGTTTTTTAAGCAGTTGACATTAAGCTATTGTAACTTAGATAAATTACAAACTGACCCACTAAAAAGTAAAAACTTTTTTACAAAAAAAAAACAACCGACTTCCAAAAAACACTATAAAGTGAAAAATAACTTTAATTTCGGAAGTCGGTGGCAAAAAACAAAAATACAAATCCAAAGACACCGACTTCCGAAATAAAAGTTATTTTTCACTTTATATTTATTTTATTTATTTAACCATTTATGTACACACATATAAACAGACAAGTAAAACAGAACAGAAAAATAGGTACAAAGGTGATGCTTATTTCATATGAAATCTCTTCCAGCATACCTGCGATAGGACAATTATTAATAGAGAGATGTAGACAGCGTGTGAAAGATTAAAGGAGACAAAATAATACAAGAAATCTAAAAACAATTCTCTTAATAAATCTAAACAAGTATTATGAGAATATACTTACATACATACAAACAAACATACATATTTCTAAAATATATATCACTAGAATTTTAATAAATATAACGTAATCAAATAATAAATACAAACACAACTATGATAAGGTGGAAAGATAGTGTTCTTTTACTCTTCTTTTGAAAACTGCAACAGTTTGGCAGTCCCTAATTTCAGGCGGTAGTGAATTCCACAGCCGCATAGTGTTTTTTGGAAGTCGGTTGTTTTATTGTTTCTAATACACACATCAAAAGTGTCTAGGGATCAAGCATTTTTATGCGGATTTCTTGAGATTGAGATGTGGCTTTGTAATAAATTTATGATTTTATAAATTTATATGGATCCTTTTTGGTGCATTTCATAATTTGAATCAGGAACTGTGAATCAAATTCGAGTAAAAGATGAAAATCAGCTGTCAATATTTTCCCTATAAAAACATACAACGCATTGAAGACATTATTAGTGCTACTGTTTCCCTACTACTGATTAAAACCAACGTTATTATGGAGCGGCGACGTCATTTAAGCAGGGAAGAAATGCTCAGAGCCGTGGGAATGATAGAAGCTGGTTCCCGGCAACGTACTGTGGCTTTAGCTCTGAATACAAGTCAGAGTGTTATCAGTCGACTTTGGACACGTTACCGAAGCACTGGTACCGTGGCTGAGCGCCATGGAGGACGGTATCGCTGCACCACACGGAGACAAGACCGATACATTAAAATCTTAACTCGAAGAGCTCCAACAATAACCGCCATGATGTTAGCCGTGAGGCTTCATCACTCTTCAGGGAACTTAATTAGCGACCAAACAGTCGGAAACCGCTTGCATGAAGTGAACCTTCATTCCCGAAGACCGCTACGGGTACCACCTATAGCAATGCACAATCGTAGGATTCGATATCAATGGGCTCTTGAACACAGAAATTGAGCAGAAGAACAATGGCGTTTCGTGTGCTTTTCTGATGAGTCTCGTTTTGGTATGAGACCGGATACAAGACGTATACGACACTGGAGAACCCCTGGACGCCAACAGCGATTAAAATCCTGCCAGGAAGTCCATCCTTATAGTGGTGGAACCATCATGGTATGGGCGGGTATTTGGATCGGCGGAAGAACTGAGTTGATTTGGATCAGAGGCAACCTCAACGCTCAAATTTATGCTGAGACGATTGTATCAGACGTCATCGTTCCTCTACAAGTGCAAATCGGTCCCTTATTTCAGTTAATGCATGATAATGCACGACCGCACACCGCAAGAGTTGTAAGACAGACTCTCGCCGCAGCTAACATCAATGTCCTGCCCTGGCCTGCTCAGTCGCCAGACTTGAACCCGATTGAGCATGCATGGGATATGCTACAGAGAAGAGCTCTGCTGAATATGGAGGGTATCCAGTCGCAAGAAGACCTTTTTTTGTTGTTGCAACGAACATGGGCGGCCATTCCACAGCGTGATTTGGATGAACTCATTTTGAGTATGCCAAACCGATGTTCTTGTGTTGTTAGTGTTCGCGGTAGAAACACGGATTATTAATTGTTTAAGTTACCCAATAAAATTTTAAAGAAAACTGTTATTTCAGTCTTTTTTTCGAACTTTTGTGTTAGTGGTTCAAATGTCAAAAATCCCTTTATTAGGAAAATGGCAAATTTCTTTATTAATGCAAAGGTGACTTGGTTTATCGTTACTGTGACAAACGGAAACACTTTATTTGATGAATCCTTAAAGAAAATTTTAATTAATATCAATCAGGAGAAAAGTTATTGCAAAAATATATGTTGATCCCTAGACACTTTTGATGTGTGTAGATGCGATTTTTGTGTTTAGGTCCTGTAAGCCTCTTAAAGTATTAATTGTCTGCATCAATGGTCTAGTGGTCGCAAGTGCTATACTGACTCATCATCTGCCTTGCTTTTTCCAACTATGTTGGTAGGTATGCAGCTGAATACCAGTATTTAACTGGGAGTGACTGCCATCTGACCTCCATAACGCAGTAACCTACTGGGTTATACGATACCCCTTGGTAAGACTGGCGCTATAACTACTGACTGCATAGCATAATCAGCCTATAATATTCCCACTGCTGGGATACAGGCCTCGTCTCAGTGAGAGGGAATCCACCGCGCGGGCCTAGTGCGGGGTCACATGTCTTAGAATTTTTGATGAAGTTCTGGTTTGTTGACATGTTTAAATATTTTAATGAGTTTTAGGTAAATGATTAGAATTTTTGAGTGTCTTTTTTTTTGTTTTTTTGACTCTTTTTTTTATGTAACACATTCAGAATTTCAGACACAATGTCAATTGTTATAGATGAAATGATAATGGGTAAATAGTGCTCTTAATTAATTACAAACTGCTGAAGTATTCATAGAGGTCAGTGTCATCCATAGCCAATTACGTCTCAATATGCTAAACCACTCAGAAGTTTTCAGTTCACGTGTCGATTAAGGGCTGAAGGTAATTTATTAAACCCTACATCGTACCCCCACATCATCACGTTATAAATGGTACTCATAAATCACTTGGAACTTATCCAATTTGCATTTTTGCTTCCTCATCGGCGAAAGGTAAATAAAAAAAACTGGCCAAGTGCGAGTCGGACTCGCACACGAAGTGTTCCGTACCACAAGGCAAAAACGCTGAAAAAAACACGTTTGTTGTATGGGAGCCCTGTTTCTAGTGTTTGCTGTTATAGCAGCAATAGAAATACATCATCTGTGAAAATTTCAACTGTCTGTATCACGGTTCATGAGATACAGCCTGGGTGACAGATAGACAGACAGACAGACAGACGGACAGTGGAATCTTAGTATTAGGGTCGTTTTTACCCTTTGGGTACGGAACCCGAAAAATGGCCCTCGATTCGGACGTAAAATGTATCGATATCGTTTAGTATCGGAATTTTACTCTTCTGCATAATTCTTTCAAAAATATGGGATATGGGCTGGCTTTTATTTTGGCTTTTATAAGTATTGCCATACGACGTGGCAATACCCCAGTCTCTTGGGTACATTACCAGTCGACAGCGATGCGGTACAGACACCAGCACATCAACCTATTACAATCTGTCAAATTTCTTTAATAGATTTTCAACTTTATCACTGAACCATAAGGTTCTAAGTTGATTGGGAAAATTTGACAGATTCGGCTAGCTTGATGTGCTGGCGTTTGTACTTCGACGCCATATTTTAGTTTGTTAATAGTTTAATTAGGATAGGATATTATATTTTTATTTTAACACTTTGTCAGTTTATTTAGTATCAGAAGTTTGGCCATTTAATAAGTAAAAATCTAGCCCTCGAAAATATTGGATATATAAATATGTTTTAAAATCTAAATAAAACTCAAATTAATTTGTTCGTTTTGAAAAACTATTTTATGATTTTATATTTCGTGATCTGACTTTACGCTTTTGATACTCAAGTATCGCTGACCAAATAAAATGATATTAGAGAAGCTCCCCTTGCCGTCGCGCGTCGTTCAATTCGATGTACGCGTTGGGTGTCTATGACTAGGTCCACATTACCGGCAACTGTTCTGTCCTGTTCCTCGTTGTATACCCTGAAGTCTCTAAAGTAGATGAATATCATTTTACTATCCTCCAGCGTAGGCAGCTCAAGTTATCGTTAGAGCATAACCCAGTTAGTAAGCTTGGCTGACTGCCCAGGATGCGTCGTATCGTCAGTACTTCATAAAAGCTCTATTGTGCACATTGAACATCTGTTTTACATATAAACTTTATCGGACCAATTATTCTTCTGCAATTTAGTTTTCAAAAATGTCAACAAATAATTTATATTTGGTAACTTTAATGAATACACATAGGGTTAATTTTACACTACAATTTCAACTGACTTTATCAGAAGTACTTGTCATTCTAAAATCTACTTAATTGACACTCACATAAAGTTGATATTGGCTTAAAGTGGAAATAACCTCAGTTGGAAACAATTTAAGGATTTGAAAATTTGTATCGGTTTCCAGTTCGAGCAACGAATTATTAGAATTTTCAGCCAAATAATATTCTCAGTAGTTGCCTAAATCGTAGTATTTATAGCAACTGCTCCTTCCCGACTACTTTCACTGCTTTCTCCATTTGTATGTTTATGTCGTTGTTTAAAGAGAGTTTTCTTTGATTCCAGCGTGACGAACATCTTCCTGGTGAACCTGTCGGTAGCAGACCTGCTAGTGACTCTGTTCTGTATGCCGGTGCAGATCGCCAAATCGGTCACCTTGCTGTGGTACTTCGGCGAGGTCATGTGCAAGACTGTTAACTTCTTGCAAGGTAAGCTCTAGATAAATGTTTCCTTCAAAATTGTCTGTAGGCACTCTATAACTGTTATCAAATTTAAAAAAATA
Organism: Oligia fasciuncula; assembly: GCA_963082905.1. NCBI lineage: Eukaryota > Metazoa > Arthropoda > Insecta > Lepidoptera > Noctuidae > Oligia > Oligia fasciuncula. Next base: position 1,549,895 of record OY720392.1, on the reverse strand, counting down.
TATATATATATAATGAAGTGGTAGTACACAGTGGTCTCCAAAAGTTGTCATTTTTCCACTTCAAGTCTGATCATTATCATATAAAAAAATAATAAAAAATATAAACATCCGAATTGAGAACCTTCTTTTTTGAAGTCGGTTAAAAATAATCAAGTACTCATATATTATTACTTGATTATTTTTTATGATAAGTCAAAGGTTATAGCAATTTACTAAGGTTATAACAATTAGTTAATTACAACGTTATGGCAATTCAAACATTTGGATCACTAGAATTTTAAATCATAATGACTGTGGTGTGCCACAGCTGAAATGGAAAAAATGTCTGTTGAAAAAAAAAACATCACGGTAATACAGTTTTAGTAAATTGAGTAAAAAAAAACAGATGAAAACTGAGTTGCCAGGTCACAATTTAGGAAACAGTCTGTAGTCACTAAAATTTTTAATGTCAAAATTCTAATACCAAATCGAAAAACCTTCCAATTAATTACATTTTGTCTTTTAACGCGACCTTCAAAGATCGCATTTTAAGACATAAAATAAAACAGTACTTATAACCTGACAAGTTTGCTATCATAGGATATTTTTACGTTAAAAAAAAACTACCAAAATGTTTGACACTATCGGATCAACCATCTGAAACGGACTTTCCAAAACCGACAGCTTCAAAATTAATCTAAAAAAAATAGAAAATAGAGAACCATTAATATAGTTACTTTGAAGGTAAAACACGGACAAAGTAACGAGCAATTTTCTTGCCAGAACAAAGGCTAGGGAGCTGTCAACTTTGAACGCAGGAACACGAAATAGTACCACGACCTGGCCAATTATGATAATTGCTTACACATTGTTGCAGAGCAATTTATATTCTGCAAATATTGCGCTGCCTTTTTGGAGGTCATTTAGGGAATAGCTAGTTAGCTATTTAGCGTACCCGTGGAATTTTGTGGAACGGAAACAATTAAATTCATTGTTTCAGTTGCAGACTCTGAATTTGTGCCTGGTTGATAGCAATACGTTTGCCCCTATTACATTGGACTTAACCATGAGTAGACAAATGAACCCGTCACTATAGGAACACCTCTTCGTCCGCGACCCAGGATAAAAAGTAACTATGTCCCCCAAGTTATGGTACTTTTGTGTGCCAAATTTCATCCAAGTCTGTCCAGCCGTTATAGCGTAAAAGCGTAACAAACAAACTCACCTTCGCATTTATAATATTAGCTAAGATAAGATCGTTCACAGCTACGAGTATAAGCTTCCGTATCTGTAATGATACGATCCTAATAGGATTACTTCCAATTCAATTAAGTTTTCTGTCAATTCGTATGTACCGCTAAGGTATAAGTCACGCATATCGTGTATATTTATTGAAAACATAAAGTAAAGTAAAAATCGTTTAGTTCGTAATTCAAAATTACAATATGGAGGTATCGTTGGTCCCAAACTAGGCACAGTCTGTATATTGGGCACCATGGTCTTTGTGATAGCCTTTCAAGATTCTGTAGAGCTAGACATTGCGACCTCAACTGAGCAGGATTTAAAATATATCAAAAGTAGCTATTGGAAGTAATGGTGTCATCAATAAATTTCACTACATAAATTTTTATACCTAGTAATCTTAGCTTACCCTTTCAAGAATAATAGTGTCGAAAAAAGAAACACTCCGGCTGTTAGAACCTATAAACTAAGATTTATGTACCACATGTCTAGGTCTATACGATCGGCACGTAGTAGTGTAAAGGAGTTTTCTCACTTCCTAATTAAATTAGTTCAGAGAGTTCAGACATATTTTGGTATTCGCACCCGGAATTTCTGATTGGAAACTTAAACTTTCATTACTTTAGCATTTATTCCAATTGAGTAAGTTTAAGCACGTGAAATGTAAATTAAGGAGCAAACTTGAGATCTGCTAACAGTTCTGAACGGTGTTCCTAAACGAAATGTTAGTGCCAATTTTATAATAACTCAACAGACTATAAGAGTAGGGGAAGATCAAAGAAACGAACTGAACGGAATGAACTGAGTGAAAAATGGCTAGAAAGAGAGTTACCTACTACTGATATGATGACTAATATAGAAGTATGGAGGAGACTGCTGCGTTGATGCCAAATAAATTGGAAATACGGCAGGCGCAACGCGACAGCGCGACGCGACGCTTCTCTTGTAAAACAATTTTCATAAAGTTTTCATAGAAATTGTTCTACTGGAGTCGCGTCGCGCCTGTTTGCGAGCCGCAAGGGCTAGAAAATGATGAATTATGATGCAAGCAGTGGTATAAAGTTATCAATTATTATAAACGAAGCTTTGTCATCTTCTAGCTAATCAAGTTTTTCCGTTACTAAAAAAACAAAACTTTGTAAAGTAGTGTGTTTACGGAATAAATTCCAAATCAGAGCGGCTCTAGAATTGAATTCCCGGTCCCAGGATTCAATCAAGTCCTCAATTATTATTGTTCTCATCTCAAACCGAGTAAGCTGACAAAAACGGTTTAATTAAGATTAACGATTCACTCATCCGCTTCGGTTCAGTGTAAATATGACGGGAAGAAGGTCAATGACTTGCGACTTTTCTAAAGATGTAAGTTAATAAAAGTATTTATTTATTTTATTTATTTATTTTAAAAAAACGTTGCCCCACACTAGGAATTTCTCCTGTATTGTGGGTGCGTTTACAAACATTTAAACTCACATACACAAACAGCCAGACCCGGAACAACTACTTGTAGGTCATACAAATATTTGTTCCGTGCGGGAATCGAACCCGCGACACGCAGCGCAGCAGTCAATCGCAATATTTGTTTGGTGACTATGGGACTGGGGCTTGTGGTTAAGTAATAACAGTCGCACGGCTGGATAGATCAGGTTAAGCTACGCTTGCCGAGGTTGGTCCGTGGATGTGTCACCATTTTTACATACCCAGACCCCGTGCCTCGGAAAGCACATTCTCTGTTTTCATCTTTGGCAGTCGTTACGGATAGTCAGAAGCCAGAAAATCTGACTAGGTTATGGAGGTCAGATAAGTAGTATTTCCATGTAAAATACTGGTACCTACTCAGCTGCATCCGGTTAGACTGGAAGTCGATCCTTACGTTGTTAGAAAAAGGCTAGGCAGATGATGATGGATTTTAAGTAACTAAAAAAAAACTAGGAATAACTATTGGAGTTTCTCCTTTATTGTGGGTGCGTTCAAATGAGAATGTCCATTACGTATGGACTAAAAACCCAAAAACTCAAACTCAAAGCATTTATTAAGCGGCTCGCGTCGTTACTGAGCAGAGTCCGGAGTAGCACTAACAGCATCCTAAAGGTCATTGCTCATAAACAGGACTCAAATATCCTGAAAGAATTTATTCGTGTGCAAATTTTATAACTCTCTGTATTATTATAATAGCTATGGACTTAGTCTGAAATAAAGATTTTATTATTATTATTATTTATTTTAATTAAACCATTTTTGAAAAGCACTTTTGAACTGTCAAGAAGTCTGTCAGTCAGAAAATATGAAGCTAGCCCAGTAATGGATACGAAAAAGCTACAAATAGATTTCTTATAATGTGAGGAATAATCCTACCGATATGCGATGTAAGCTCCAAGTCACTCTGAGACCGGAGCTAATAGGATGTAGTACCATTACCGAGTTTCGAGTAAATCGGATCGCGTAATAAAATTTATTAATATAAAATTCAGCCCCGAACGTTTTTTTAGCACTCTTGGTAGTTTAAAAAAATATTATAATAATGACAATTTATTTCCTTAGATTCGTGCCAAGTTCCAAGATATTCACGCATTTAGGTGATATCTTGGAACTTGGCACGAATAAATCACGCATTTAGGTTTTTCATCACGCATTTAGAACGTTGTCACCCTATAGTCCTCCATGGATTTGGGGCCTAACCTAGGCAGAATATTCCTTACATTATAAGGGATCCAATGGTATGCAGCTATTCCGTATCGAAAACTATACTATACCATTTCCTTTGACTGTAAATGTGCTACTTTAGTCGGTTGGTTTGGGTTTTTCCGACGGAGTGTGATCCTCATTGAGTTGTTAGGTCTCTTTTCCAAAAAAATACGAGTACATAAAATTCACTCATTCCAACGCAAAGAAAGTTTTACAGGAATATCGCCCCTATTGTTTTGTATTTTTTCTTATTGCTAGACTTTTTTCCAACGAATTTTGGTAGGTATATCCGGTAAACAACAAAAGGGTCAGAGCACCTACCAAAAAAACAAGCAAGCAATCTCATTTTCACACCAATTTTGGGTACAATAGGTCGATCTTTGTACCCAAGACGATTGCTTGATGCTAGTTCTCCATCTAAATAAACTCGGGGTCGTTTAGATGTCAACAAACATAGAAACAAATAAACTAGCAATTCATACTTGGGTACAAAGGTCGTATATAAACTTTTAGGTGCGTTTTTGTTTTTTGTTTTGAGGGTGGGAAATCATGAAATGATCCCTCCCGCTCTAGGTGGAGCGGAAGGGAGTGTCAGACTCTTACTGACTAAAACTCAACCGTGTAGTAACCGATTAAACATCGCACGTATAACATCAGCTCCGCGCAAAAAATTCGAAACCTATAAATAATAAAAAAACATTGTAAAAAAAGGTGCGGACCACCATGTCCGCGGATATAGACCCATTAAAAAAAAAAAAACTCAACCGTGTTCCTTCCTTAGCCCTGTACCTATGTTCCGGTCCAGCGGTAACCCTTTCGGAGAATCCCGCTGCAACTTTTAGGTGCTAACATGTTATATCGTACTGAGACATACCTTTTTGAAGTGGTCCTTCTGAACCCCTTAAATTTGCGGTGATAGGGTCTTAACTTGTATAATATCGGCTGAAGTACAAGACAGTAGTATGCTGATAATGGACCAGAGAAGCTTGATTAAATTTTGTAAATTCAACTTCGTTCATAAGCTGATTCGACAATCTGAGAAACTTTGGGATTTTGCCTGGTTGATTGAATTTGTTTTTTCAGGAGCCTGCAGGGCTTATACGATTTGTAATTCGCTCGAATTTTTTTTTAGTTTTTTGTTTATATTAGGGGCCGTCTCCACGAGCGAGAGAATTCCGGCAATATTATCGTCGTGCCAAACGTTTCTATACACTTTCTTAGAACGCGTCTCTACACGGCGATATCATGCGGCGAAAATTTGATGGCACGGCGAGACTATCGCCGCGATTCTCTCGCTCGTGGAGACGACCTCTTAGGGAGAGCTGTTTAGGTGAGCGGGCCAGGTATGTATGTATGTAAGCATACATAGGTACATTCCTGCCCCGCTCACGGCATTATAGCCATTTCCTACAACTGGGAAATAATGATACACTCACACACACGCTCACACTTACACATATTAGCATAATATAAATATTATGTAAATAATTTGGTGCTCTATTTGATTAACAATTAATTTCCTTGACTTGACCTTTGACTCTTTGTTTGTATGTGCTTTCTACTTGTCATATTTCTTGTTATATGTCGATACACGACGCGACGTTAAAAATATGAAGGCGACTAGTTTTTAAAAGAAGTTACTTTTACTAATAATGCAAGTCAATTAAATTAGTTTGCATAAGAAATGGGTTTCCGTTACGATAGTCGATCGGAAACCGCACCTAAACTGTAATATTTTAGAAGCAATAAAAGTATATGATCGACTACAGTAAACAAAAACAGAAAAATATATATGATATTCTTCAGGATATACATATATGCTATATAGAGAGAGAGTGTGTTGAAAACATAATACAACTAATTTGATACGATAGAAAAAAAATCATGAAGATACCTCTAAAAACTTTATTTTTTTATTTTTACAATAAATAAAAACCGTACTAATATACATACAATCATTCTGATTTATTGTCAGATTATTCTACAAGCAACATAATAAAGCACTAGTGTTTTAATTTTTTAGTAAGTACAAACAATTGATTTTTTGTAAATATATAATATAATTGCTTCATATTTTGCAATAAATTACCAGCGTTGTATCATCGCGCTTCTCTTTCTTTTCTATGCAGTCATTTAGGTCATGTAAGCCTCATAAAAGTTGATGTTATTGACTATAAATTGCGGGAAGATAATATACAATAATTAAATTCAGATACTTACATAACTTACTTATAACGTAACGTTAGTAACTTTATAAAATCCAGCATAGAAGAGTGTCACTGGCATATATCTGGAGGGCAAATATTGATGTATCTATTGTATTGTTAATGTAATAAATATTGCTTATGAGTCATGTTACTTGCTTGAAAAAATTAATAGTAAATAAACAATCGTAAGACATGCTGTTTGTGATTGAGTAAAAATAATTTTGTATGAAAAAAGTCAAGCATCGCTTAATTTAATCCATACTTAATATGTATTATAAATTCGAAACTAACTCTGTCTGTCTGTATGTTACCTTTTCACGCCTAAACCACTGAACAGATTTCGATAAAATTTGATATAGAGATAGATTGCATCCCGGGGATGGACATAGGATAGTTTTTATCGATATACCTCGCGGTCGAAGCCGCAGGCGGAAGCTATTATTCATATATGTTGTAACATTTTGCAAAAAAAATTAGTATCTAAAATATAGAATCTTTAAAAAGATTACTCTATTTTTAGTTCATAGCATCGTCGCAGGTGAGGCTAATAAATTATATGTTTTATTATTTGGGATATTGAAATTTTAGCACTGTTTGGGAATATCTTTGGCAACATTCCATATTTTTTTCTACTCACGTTTTTCCAATGTCTGTCATTTGAGTACAAAAGATAAATACAAATATTGCTATATTAACGGCACAAACTAGCTGATGACACAAAATAAATTCTTCTTGGTCGCGTTCATCATTACTGATGGTCTTATGAAAGGCTTTCATGGCTTTATGTACGATCTTCTTCCACTTTGTTCGGTTCTTAGTTTCTCTCAGGGACCAGGGTGGTCTTACAAGAGAGTCCAGTGACTTGGCCTGGCCAGTGGTTAGGTTACCAGCCGCGAGGTCTTTTCCAATCTATAAAATAAATTAGCCCCGTTGAATAAAATTGAACTAAAACTTTTAAACATGTTTAGACGATCCGTCAAAACATAGCTCCAGAATTTATTTTTCCTGTGTGCAATTAATAGATATGTGGTGTTTAGTTTACTCTTCTTTTTTAGTTAGTTTGTTTATGAGTGCTTTAAATAGGTATTAAGGAAACAGGATCGATGGCATTATGGTATATTCATTCATTATGGTATATTCATTCATTTTGAAGTTACGACGAGCTTTCTGAACATTTAAAATACGCGTTGCGGCTTGTCGTTTCAACTCCGGAACTCCGGTATCTACCTATGCATATTTTACAAACGGGATTTATTATTCTTCCTAGAAAATTACGAGAACCAGAGCTTAGCCAGCATCGTTGTTGAGCCGTGACTTTGAGTTGTAAATTTTGTCGAAATTTCTTCTTCTTCGTTGTGTCGCTGGCACGAAAGATTTCAAATTGTATTTACTCATAACCTCGCCAGTCGAACATTTGAATTGATATTCCTACTTGTGTGGTGTGTTATTGCCAAAGAGTAGAATATTTATTGGCTTAGAACTGTTAGCGACTGTGCCAAACCGCAGAACGAGTCTAATAACATTAAGGGTCATGTCGTTATGGTTACTGCCAAAAGATAGAAGCATTGTTCGGATAATGTTGATATTATGTTAAGTGCAAGTAGTAAATACTGCTAAGCATATTGTTATTTAAAATGATAGGTTTTTATTTTACTCCGTGCTAAGTTCTTTTTATTCAAATATGACGCAAACACCTTTTAGGACACCTCATCATACGAAACTAATTTTTCCCCATAATTCCCAAATGTGGTTTAATAAAAAAATGTGTTACTTTGTGTTGTCTATTCTTTTTTTTCCTTTTAACTATAGACTGAAATCTAGAAATACATGTCCAACTCAACTCAAATTGAGATTACTCGTAAAAGAGCATTATCAATATGAAGTGTTATTGTAACTTTTGAAGCTGAGTGAGTGAGCTGTATGAAGATAAAAATAGTTTTTTTTTCTTTATTCATTTAAAGAAGGTTTTAATCTGGAAAGATTAAGCTATCTAAATAGATAACTAATAAGACTTGACCTATCTTAACAACCCACTTCCCCGCAGGTGTGGCAGTAGCTTCCAGCGTGTTCACAATCACCGCTATGTCGGTGGATCGGTACCTGGCCATCACACAGTCTCTCCGGCAACCCTGGATGCCGTCGAGGCGAGGAGCTTGCAGCCTCCTGGCAGGACTGTGGCTGGTGGCCTTCGCCATCTTCGCGCCATTGCTGGCAGTGGCCACAGTAGAGAGGGAATATGTTCCTTCGCTGTCGAGGACGAGAAATGGATCGGTGAGTTTTTATATTATTTAATCTGCCACTGGCTATGACCGCGGCTTCGCTCACGATACTATTTATTCTATTAGAATTAGGTATAAGTTTACATAACATATGTACCACTACAATGGCGACATGAATTTATCACACGGGTAGGGCCAGTGGCCAGTGATCTTAAAAATTATAGCAACATAAAATAATTCCTAATCGTAATCGTCTTCGTAATTCGTAATCACCGCCTGCGCCGCTCGCCGTCATAGGGCGTTCTCTCTTTCCTTCAATTCGCCTACTCTGCTCGTTATTCGTTTTTATTTTATTGATGCTATGTTAATACGATCCGTGGCGCTGGCTTATAACCCCTGCTTCTTTCTTTAAGTATACAGGTTGCTTCAAGTTTAGAAAATTGAAAATAAATCAATACCTAATAACGTTTAATTAAATTTAAAAAAATGCGAAACCGTGTACGGTCGGCTGCAAAAATGGATGGGCAGTTCAGATTCAAAATCCTATGAATCAAGAAATGACGGTGTTCTTTTTGTCTCTTCAAACATTCAAACAATTTATAATTAATAGTTTCTTTTAAAGAAAATTGTTCCTAATTATTAACCTATTATGTTAAAATTCAATATCAATTTATTAATAGGTAGGTACCTACCTATTAATAAATTGATATTCACACTTGAACTTCAAACGTTCACAGGAAAATAGACATTAGGGTACCCATGGACTTTTGCAGGTGACTGTACATGTGTTAAATTAAGGCATTATTTGTCAGTTTACTTATCCTGTGAAAATCATCACATTACTTAACCCCATGATCCGTGCAGCAATGGGCTGTAGCAGGGGCGATTCACGCACGAGAAAATTGTATGACTTTTAAGAGTATATTGGTATACAGGGTATTTACTCAATAATAATAATAATTAATTTAGGTCAATAGAAATTCCAAACATGGCTATTTTTTACCAATAACCTACTATTTTGCTGTCCATAATGATCTCACAAAATTTCAAGTTAATACCTACACATTGTGGAATGCAATAGATGATTGAGGATTGTATCATGTCGGTAATTTTAATGAAACTGGTGTACTGAAATTATTGATCTGGACCTGGATGTTACGGACCTACCTACTTATTTTTCATAAAAACGTTTCTCAAAGATGAAAGAGTATTCAATATTTACTTCTTCAATATTGAAGAGTATTTTACGCTCAACAAACGAGAGAGCTAGCTGTCATCAAATGTCATACGCAGTATCTATTCTGAATACCAATTTCCACATGTTGCATCAACATCGATTGTATACTTTTACCAAGCAATATTTGCATTATGGAGAGCTCAACGCTCGCGGATAGTGGTTCCAGCTGCCCTATCTTGAATACTAAATCGACTCATCTCCATAAGTTCATTCAACTAATACAGTCAACCGCTCTTCCATGGAGACAACTGCACGTAGCAGAAAAGGCGGATTTTTAGGGCTTCGCTGTCCGCCCGTCTGTCACAAGGCTGTACCTTTGGACCGTAATAGGTCGATCATTGAAATCTTCACGACTGTTATCATCATCAGCCGAAAGACGTCCGATGCCGGACATAGGCCTCTCCCAAGCACCTCCACTTCAACCGGTTCTGTGCTTCCCGCATACAGCGGGTGTACGCGGTCTTTACGAGGTCGTTGGTCCACCTTGTGGGAGACCTTCCGGTACGCGGTCGCCACTCCAGAAGCTTTAGGCCCTATCGGCCATCTGTTCTGCGAGCAATGTGCCCTGCCCACTGCCACTTAAGTTTGACAATTCTTCGGGCTATGTCGGTTACCTTTGTTCTCCTGCGGCTCCTACCGCTATAACCACGGATATCTATGGCTATAACACTAAAAATATGATAAAGTTAAAAACTAAAAGGGGTATGGATAGATGAAACAGGTTTTTTCGGTGTTTTGAGAAAATATTGTACCTACGGTGGTACGGAAGGGTTTCCGTTAGCGAGTTCGACTTTATAGTTGAAGTGTTACTACTTACAACTGACTATAATAGTTTGGTATTGTGTAACATTCACATTTTTCGCCACTACAAAAATATCCAACAATACTATGGAACAAAGATGGTAGACGATAAAATGAATCTTCGTCCGTATATACATCTTTTTGAAGCTGACTGTACCGAGACGTTTTTCTTTTAAGATTAGCATGGATATTAAAAATGTTGAGATCATATTTTTATACTAAGTGTCTCCTAAGTGATACTGCTATGAAAAAAATCCCGGATAAAAGAATCTTTTTGCCAACTCAATTGTAAAGGACATGGCCAGTTTCAGCCTAGTTACTCAATGGCATGTACATTAATAGACGCCTAATTATAAATAAATAAAAATAGAAATAAAAATTATAAAACTCTTAACATTTTCGTACAACTCCTGGAAAAATATTTAAACTTAAATAGTTGTGTTGCGTTTCCGGCGTATCGAGATAACGCGCATTTTGGATAAACGTTCCATTCCCTGTAAAGCTAAAATATTAATGTTCCATCAGAGTAATATTATAAATTATTCTGACTGTAAAATGATTATTCATTATCGAAATCATAATAAACAAACATATTTTGTTAATCACTCGAATGCTATGAAATATTTATTTGAAATAACTTTTTTCTTGTAACAACGAAACGAAACGACATGACAGTGACAGGTTCGACTTCGACAATCGCTTGACATCCGCCATATCGATCGTTTTCGTTTGACATCTCGTAACTTGCGCGTACGTTTGTTTTCTGTTTGTTTGTAAACTGTGTGACTGCGATTATCTTTTCTCCATAACGACCATTGCTATTCTACACGGACTGATTCCATTGCCCAACGATTATCTAGTGCTTTTAAATACGGACTTGATTGTGCTTACGTTTTTGAAAATACGTTTTGGAAATCCGCCCCTAAGACGACCCACTGACCGGACATTGTTCACAATGAGGTGTATTAACTGCGGTATAGCTACGGGACGGGTAAGAAGACATGTTGTGTCTTCGTTAGACATTCCTATCCAAAGAATGCTTGTTCAATGGCTAACAATTCAGGTATGTATGTTTAAAATAAATTATGAAAACCTATAGATACATAAAACATGTTCTCTTGAGTTTTCTAAACAGCACAGCGAATGATTTTGTACAAGCAATTATTATTTCTACTTATACAACTGATTTTCACCTTTAAATATTTAAAAAAGTATTTATTTAGAACCTTCTTCTTAATACAATAAATAAAATGTTGATATACCTAAACTAATAATCTACTTTGCCTTTCAGCTTCCAGAAGATGGACATATTTGTCACCCATGCTTTTTGCTGCTAACTTCAGAAGGTGCCAATCATAGAATACTGGGCCACACTATGGTGTGCCTTGGTTGTGGCCGATCAGTAAGGGACATAAGACATCACATTATTGAACCAGAGACACCACTTCTACTGCAATTTTCTTTTACTGCAAGACTTCAGGTATGATTATTATCATGTGTAATGTAAAGTAATGATTTATGGAAATAATACAAAAATAAGTGGATAGCAAAAAACATAATGTTCCCCTTTCTAATAATACTTAAGTGAAATGAGACTATAGCTTATATCATTTGCCAGTGCAGAATGCCTGACTTCGCACCTTGGAGAACATTATGGCTTGTTATTCTAGTAGGCAGCGATCTTGACTGTTAAGCTGAAGGTTGTGGGTTCAATTCCCAAAGTTTTCCCTTGTGAAATATTCGCATAATGAGCACAAGTATTAGTGCTGTCTGTATGCTATGTATCTATATATGTATGTATTTTAAAATATTTATTTTTATCAGTTATCTGGTTGCCACAGTATTAGCATTAAGCAGAGTTAGTTTGGGAACAGATGGCCTTATGTGGGATGTCCAAAGATATCTATTTATTATGAATAACTCATAGGCATTTGCAAGGGTTTCTCATATGATTTTCTTTCACCTTATATGAAAAGTGATAAATTATTATAAAATGTCATGTATAAAGGTTCTGAGAGTCAGAGATGTATGTCTGATATGTATGCAAGACCGAGAAGATTTAAAAACTTTACATTCCATGTAACATTCACACCATTAAGCTATCACAAGCTATATTAGTTACATGCCAATATTATTTGTTTTAGGGAATAACAAGGAACTATGTTTGTCATCCCTGCTGGATGAGGGCTAACAGACAATTACTTCAAGATTCAGCTCGAGAAGAAACTGGTGAACCTGCAGATAACATACAAAATGAAAATGCAATGTCACCACCACCAGAGCCCCCCATCTTACCTCCACCGGCTGTTTTACCACCAACTCGTAGTACTACACTAATTACATTACCTAACTATAAGCGGGCTTCAAATACCTCTGCCCATTGTGTATTTATGAGATGTTATAATAGATCCTTTTATCTAATACCTGATTTTGTAAAACGAATTTTAATCAATGATCATAATTTTTATATTCCTCGTAGTTCAAGAGTATGCGAGTCACATTTATATGCAAATCAGTGGCATGAGTTGCCCCAAACTAGTTTGTCATTTTCTTCTTTTAATGCCAGTCAAATAGAGGATATAATCAAAATATGTAAATGTACTGGTGAATACATTAATTTTGAAAATATCCATGCAATGCCCAACCATGTGTGTCATTATTGGACAGGACTTACTGTAACCGAGTTCATTAGCTTATTGAATAGTTTGCCAGCACTTAATGTACGGAAACCAAAAACAGCGTTAGCCATATATTTAGCCAAGTTAAGGTCTGGTGAAAGTAACCGTAGATTGTCAACAATTTTTAATATTCCTAGAGCTACTTTAGAACTTAAAATGAAAAAAGTTAGATCTTGCATGTATGAGAATTTTGTACCACAGCATTTAGGAGTCAATCATATAAGTCATTCCGAAATTGTTGCCAGGAATTTACGAATTCCTTCTGCTCTCTTTACTGACCCAGAAGCAGCACCTGAGAATAGGTCTGCTATAATCATATTTGATGGTACATATATTTACCTACAGAAAAGTGCGAACTATATGTTTAAAAAAAAAACTTATAGCTTACACAAATATGACAACTTAGTGAAACCATTTTTGATTGTGTCATGTGATGGTCATATTATTGACGCCGTTGGTCCATTTCCCGCAACTCAGAGTGATGCAGATATCATGACCAATTTGTTTGAAAATGAAAATGGTGCTTACCGTAGACTTTTTAGAGCAAATGATATATTTATCTTAGATCGTGGCTTTCGCGATGCTATACCAACTTTGGAACGTTATAACTATAGAGTTTTTAAACCAGAATCACTAGAGCAAGGACAAACTCAATTAACCTATTCCCAGGCTAATAAAAGCAGAAGGGTAACACTTTGCAGATGGGTAGTCGAAGTTGTTAATGGTAGGTTTAAAAGGGACTTTAAATTATTTAGGCAACGGTTTTTTAATCTAGCTGCTACTCATTTAATGATTGATTTTAAAATAGCTGCAGCTATTTTAAATAAATTCCATCCTTGTCTCATAGATAGTCCTAATTGTGAACAAATTATTCAAAGGGCGTTACGGTTTATGGATGTGCCAAATCACCTGGGGCAGTTGGTGAACGAATTTAATATAAATAGGAGAAGAACTATGTTCACAAGAATTGACGGTAATCTACCGCAACTGGAGAGGTTTCCAATATTTTCTTATAATCAATTGTTGTTATTCGCATTAGGGCCATACCAAGTGAAACAGGCACGATCATATTATGGGGAACACATCAGACAAAATGGAGTTTATGAGGTGGAAGTGTGTCCAGAACTGGATCATTCCCAGGAGATGGTCCTACATACAGGAGGGAATACGCCCTATTTATTAAGGGGGCGTATAAAGTCTAGGCATACGAGTCAAAGGATATATTATACATATATTTTGTTTGATGTTGAGCCCAGCAGCAACTGCCCACTCGAATCAATTTTGGGTTACTATTGCAACTGCTTGGTCGGTAATAGGACGGTAGGGTGTTGTTGCCACGTGATGACAATGATCTGGTATTTAGGGTGGGCAAGATATCAGACCAATATTAATCCACCAGCATCATTTTTAGACGATATTTTTTTTAGAATTATTGAATATTAAATATTTTATTCAAATGAACGTTTGTTTTTATTTTAACACTGCAATCCTTTATGCTACTACCTAACCTTTTATCAAGACTTCAATTATACATGTTAATATGTACTTAATTATTCCATTACTGCCCCACTACCTACTTACTCTCACAGGGTTTAGATTATGAGATTATATTATATACCTACATAGTATGTACATCACATCAGACAAGAGAGAGGGCTGGATTTCTAACAATGTTTTCCTTCACGGTAAAGAAAATGATAATTCAATATTATCTTACATGATTTCTGAAGTCTTGGTAATTCTGGGTTTAAACTTGAGACTATACTTCTATTTCTTACTATGATATTCAGATGACTTACTTACTGTGATAGTCAGATGGGACGGCAATCTGACAAGACCTGAGTGATATTACATACAGGGCCGACGGCTTTACATACCTACATTCCCGAGGCACGGAAGGGTATCGAAAAGAAAATGATCACCCATCCATTGATCATGACAACTTACCCAAGCAGAATAATCTGGCTACTACTTAGTTATAGAGTCCGAGTAGGTTCATGACCAAAATATGTTTTTGTTAATTTCTAAGAAATCTGAAGTTACTGGATTATGTAACTTTTACAGTTAGTTTTAGGGCTTATTAAGTTCAAAATAAAGTAAAATTCGTTAATGTACATGAATTTTTACATGCTAGGCAGAGTGCCCTAAGTAAATTGGCCATCTCCTTTGCTTTAGCTAGAATCGTATTATTAAATTGATACTTAGTGTAATTTACTACGTTTCATTAGTTGTTGTTACATCCACAAGACGGGTAACCAATATAGCGTCGTTAGGGTCCTAAACCAACACTATAAGTAACTTAAGTTAAATCAATGTCGTTAAGCTATCCTAAAGGAACTATCGCCAAAATAATTAAACTTTTGTAATTCGTAGATAGTAAGTATGAACACAACTCGTGAAATGTGGGTGTAGCAGTGTTCAATTTTCGCAGACAGATTCGTACTACTTATCATCATCTGCCTGCCTTTTCCCAACCATGTTGGAGTTGGCTTGCAGTCTAACCAGATGCAGCTGTATACCAGTATTTTACATGGAGCGACTGCCTATCTGACCTCCACAACCCAGTTATTGGGTAATACGATACGCCTTGGTAAGGACTGGTTGTCAGACTTTCGGGCTTCTGACGACCCGTAACGACTGTCAAAGATCCACGAATGACAGTCGGGACCAACGGCTTAACGTGCTTTCCGACGCACGAAGGGGGTCTTGGTACATGTGAAGATGGTCATCCATCCTCGGACTAACCGCGGCAAGCGTAGTTTAACCTGATCGACCGACCCGTGCGGCTGTTATTACTTAGCCAGAAGCCTCTCGAGTGTGGACTATTATGACCGCTATAACAACAAATAAAATCTCACTTATAAAGGAAAAAGTTTGTGAGTGTGTTTGTTAAATCTTCACACACAAACGGCTAGACCAATTTTGATAAAATTTGGTATGGAGGTAGCTGACACCCTGGATTAACACATAGGCTCTTTTTTAATCCCGAAATTCTGCGGGGCACTGCTATTAAAATATAATAAAGTTAAAAATGAACCTTTTAACTTTATTATATTCTACCCTAACTACTAGAAACGTCTTTTTTTGGCGTTTTTAGAAAAGTGTCTCCTAAAGTGTTAATGCTATGAAACAAATCTTACTCTATTGTAAATTTGCTTTAGCTAAAACCATAATACTGAATTGATACTTAGTGTATTTTGTTACGCTAGGAAACTACGCTTTATTAGTTTTTACATCCACAAGACGGGTAACCAATATCGCTTCGTTAAGGTCCTAAAACAACTCTATAATGCCCGGTTCCTCAGAAATTCCATTATTATTTCAATCATTACCCTCCCCTATTTCTACGTCTTAACGTGTCGATGGCTAAAAGATCAAACATCTTTGCCCCAATATTCAGCTGTATAAACAAAAACAAATCGTCTTGCTTACCAACGGTAGGTTTTATTGCTAAACTGGGCATATAAATAGATGCCATCAAAAACATAACTTGTAAAAAAATCAAGTCTCTGAAGAACTGAGTTGTGACTCAGTTCTTATACCGTAAAAAGTTGTGAGATCCATATTACCAAGTCGGATAATTTATTCAGTCCCTACTAAAGGGACCTTCTGTCTTAAGTTATTACGTAATTAGCTAACCTAACAACATCTTATTGACCATATCAATATTAAAAATCTTTTATGTTTTAAATAAATAGATTGACTTGGCCACCGCATGAAAACACTATGTATCTCACAAATAATACTTATTATATTAGATTAGATTGTTTAGTGCGATTGCCAAGTCAATCTAGCTGTTTAATGTTGATCCTGTAGCTCTGAACTTTGCTACCCAAGACTGAATAAGGTTGATCGATGGTCTGTCACGTAATCGACAATATCGTAACGATGAATAAATCGAGGACGTGTTTCATTAAACAAAAATGTACTTGAAATGTTCGCCTCGATGGCAAACTGCTTCAAGGCTGCAAAAAAATCCGCAGAGCTTACGTTTTCAACGACGACGCCCCCCGCGCCATTCTAACGTGTTGCGTTCAGAAATTACGTTTGTTCAAATTTTGAAATCTACCACTGGACACCCTTTACGTACCCTGCTGCCCACCTGCACCGTTTTTTTTTTCAGGTTGGGAAATCCTAAAATGACCCCTCCAGCTCTGGGTGGAGCGGAAGGGAGTGTCAGACTCTTACTGACTAAAACCCACCCTTGTTCCTTCCTTGGCCCGTTATGTTCCGGGGCAGCGGTAACCCTTTCGGACAATCCGCTGATCAGCACCTTAATTGCGTACATACATAACACATTTCCAATCACGATCTGAATAATTTTGAGGGATATTGCTAATTCATTGCTTCATATACCTATGTTTTCCGATCTGCGGCATCTTTATGGACATGACACAGGCTTTTGATCACGTGGTACATGACATCTTATTATATATGCTTGAGACTTATGGCATAAGAGGCAGCATCTTAAAATTAATGGAAACTTACCTCAAAAACCGCACTCAGTTTACACAAATTAATAGACTTAATGTTAGAACTAAGATGGAGGAGACATACCTATCGAAGGGACGTAAAATTCAATATGGTGTCCCTCAAGGAGGTATATTAAGTTCTCTACTCTTTATAATTTACATTAATGACTTGCCAAACGCGAACTCAAACCCAATGACACTCTTTGCTGACGACAGCACTGTTTCAATTAAGTGTAATGACAGAATGTCATATGAACAGGATATAAGCAGTAGCCTAAATGAAATCATCCAATGGCTAGACAGCAATAATCTGAAAGCAAACATTGCAAAAACTAAAATAATCCATTTTAATCAGCGTATGAATGCAATAATGCCTCAGATTAACTATAAGGGTGAGCCTGTATCTGAAGTGCAAACAACAAAATTTCTTGGTCTTACGGTGGATAACAAATTAAAATGGAAATCCCAGATTGAAACATTAAACAAAAGAATTAATAAATCAGTATATGCGCTACATGAGTTAAAGCATATTGCAAGTATTAATACATTGTTAACCGCATATCATGGTTTGGTTGCTTCAGTTCTGAGGTTTGGTGTGATCTTTTGGGGAAATTCGACTGATGTTGATTTAATTTTTAAAGCACAAAAACGGTGCATAAGGGCTATGTTTGGACTTCAAATGATCGAAACCTGTAAACCGTTTTTCCAGGAGTACAAAAATTTAACTCTCCCAAGATTTATATATATGAAGTCTCAGTATTTGTTAAGACCAATAAAGAATTATTTACATTAGCCTCAGAAGTAAATAATAGACAACAACGTGACGCCTTTCGCCTCTGTGTCCGCAGAACAAATACTGCTTTAATGTACAAAAGTGTGTTTCATATGGCTCCTGTATTGCATTTTCAATAAATTACCTAAAGAAATAAGGGCAATGAATACTGCCTTATTTAAGAAAACTCTAAAGAGCCTTTTGGGTAATAAATGTTACTATAACTTGAACGAATTCTTAAGCGATAATTTGCCATAACTTAAGTGACATCAAGTAATAACAATTTGTGACTATGCATGTATCTTTAAAGATTGTAATAATACCAGGAATGACATTAAAAAACTTTAAATATTACTAATATTAAATCAATAATCTGTATGACATTGCATTAATTTCGTATCTTAAAATATTTTATGATTGTTTCTATTATTTGTTGACTGAATTTTATAATTTAATTTTATGATTGTATACCTACATTTTGCATGCCTTACGGTAGAAGCACTTGGAACATGTACATTTTTATAACACCATTTATTTTTATAACAGTGTTTTCTGCAAAAATAAATGATTTGATTTGATTTGAAAAAAAATCTGCTCGTAAATAACGCAAAGAATGTAGTTCAACTGTTAGAATGTCACAATCACCTCGCTGCTTTTCCACCAACCTTTAGTACAGGGTTATTGGTAAAACATTAACAAGAACAACTTTTACTATCGGACCAGGCTTCATCTGGGTAAGCTCACTTCATCGTCGACTTTGTCTCTGTCACCCCTGACCTAGACTAGAGTCAAGAGCAAACACATTTCAAATTAAAAAAAACTTGATATCGCGAAAAAAAATCAGCTGTTCCCTACCTTCTGACGAGTTAAACGAACATAAATTTAGGGAACAGCTGATTTTTTTTCGCGATTTCAGTTTGAAAGTTGTTCATAATGATGAGTACAATGACCTCTTAAGAGGTTGTTAATGTTTTACCAATAACCCTGTATAAGCTACTACACGGTAAAAACGTTACATTTTATAAAACATATTTCTCAAAAGCCATATTCCACTTCTAATCTACGGCCCGATTTCACCGCTCGTGGAGTGCCAAGAAGGGTCATGTCGCAAATGGTCCGAACATCTTGGAGTGTTTTGGGTGGCCCTTTAATATTTCAGTTACAACGGTAATGTAAGCAGTTGCTTTCATCCCTGAAAAGTTAATTGGTTTCTCAGCGTCATAAGGAAATTTCTTTAAAAGGATATTTTGTTCTTTTAGGAGATAACGTTTAATACGCCTACTTTTTGTTGAGTGGAAAGTCTTCAGATGTTATGGCTGTTAAAACAGGAGGTAAATATAAAATACGTTTTACAAGATTACGAGTTTTGGAGATATAAGTAAAAGTTTTCAGAATATAAACCTTAGGTTAGGTAAAGATTTACATTTGCGAAGGCATTAAAGAACAATACAATATAACATTCATACAATACATACTAGTTACTTTAATTTGATAAATACATAACAACAGCAGCAACAGTTAGCTTATTGCCAACATTAAAACAACCAGTGTCATAATAACCATATATCATCCAAACGAGTGTTATAATGTTGTACTAAATTTCATTAGGTATGCAACACCTTTTCAAAAATAAAACATTGTCATACACGCGCGTTTCACTACCACAGCATCGTAATTTAAAGAAAAACCGGTCAAATGCGAGTCGGACTCGCGCACCGAGGGTTCCGTACTTTGTAGGTGTGTAAATAGTTTATCGCGGGTTTTTTTAATGTACCTACAAAACGGTTTTCGGATTTTTTCCTATACTTGTGCTACATGATCTCGCTTTTTGTCAAATTTCATGATTCTATGTCATCGGGAAGTACCCTATAAATTTTTGATGCCCTTGAGAGTGTCGATATATACTTTTTTGAGGCATAAACGGCCGTATCTTTTTTTAACGTTAACTTAGGTGTTTGATTTTTTCACAGCTTCAAGGGATTGTAAACTTGAGTGTATGGTTTTAATTTCAACTCGATACCTCTACGCGTTCCTGAGATAAAGGGTCTTGACAGACAGACGGACGGACGGACGGACAACAAAGTGATCCTTTAAGGGTTCCGTTTTTTCCTTTTGAGGTACGGAACCCTTAAAAGAACTTAAGTATAGGTTATTCGAATTCACGCCGTATCCCGCCGGCCGGCATTTTTTGTTCGATATTAGTATTGCAAAAAACAGTTTCAGAACCTTTTTTAGACGATTCATGTCATGGGTATAGTTTAAGTCTTTGCAACTGAAATAATAAGGCATAATTGGAAATTAAAAAAATTATAATTAGGGTCGTGTTTTAGTAGGTACCTCTACCTACCCCATATTATAAAAAAATTGCATAAATAACTATTTCACTGTAGGTTTTACTGAGTATTTCAATGAATTTGCCATTTATTGTAATTGCTATTAATAGGGGAATTATAAAACGATCGAATAAAAAAAAGCTTAGCGACTGATGATGATATACTGTTTTAATAACTTGAGCGGTATGAATTTGAGTAAGCGAAAAATTAACTAAACTAACGACGAATATTAATTAATATTAAAATCCAGAACGAGCTTACAAAAAGTGGGTTGTGATTAATCCATTTCAGATATTAAAATTCTAGCCGTGACACTAAATTACTAAGTGAGCGACTAGAAATACAGAGAGGGCAACTTCAATATTAAGATAGAGACGATTTTTCCAACACACACGACATAGGATGCAAGAGCGAGCGAAGGGCACCCCGAGGTTCGGTTGTGTTAGGTTACTTTAAACCCTTTACACAGAAATAATGCCAAATATTGAAATAAATGCAGGACGTAACTTTGACACTCAAACAAATATTAGGTCGCTCAAATATTATGAAGCTTCTCATTTTGTATTTTATGTAACTTAAATTAATGTTTGTAAGTTGCTGTTCTGTTGATTTCTCGTCACTCGCAGTCAGTCGCCCACTTAGTAATACTATAACGTAAATTAATTATGTTTGTCACTTAAAACTTTAATTTACAGTCACTCGTTTAAATACTACCCCTATTAATACAAGTAGGTAACAAAGCGTAAATCTTTTTAACTAGGATTGTTTTCTTTTATAAGTTCTTTCATAAAGGACTTGGCCTTGGAGTACAAATGCGGTGCTTTTTCACAAACGATGGGACACTTAATATCGTGTCCTGTCGCCTGCACATTACAGGAACTGATGGGCGTTATATCTCACAAAATGTTAAGAAGTGATTTATGAATGAACGTCCCTTAAGTGTCACCCACAGACTAAGATGGTGAGACAAACGAGCATTAAAAGGTAAAATAATAGATTGTTTGCCGAGGGAGCAAACAACTATTTTGAAGGCGAGAGTGCATGGATATCCGCGAGAGTGTTTCTTTGAATCCAGAGCGCAGCGAGGGGTTCTAAAGTATAACCCTGAACGCAGCGAGGGATTCAAAGTACGTCACTCGAGCTTAAAATAGTGTTGCTCTCGAGGTGGACACTCTACTTTTTATCACCCTCTATGAAAAAATAAGTAAGTGCAACTTATGAATAAGAATAGTACGTATGTCATACAATTACTTAAGAAGACATACTCATGTTTTATAAAACTAAGTAAAATCCTAATTTGAGTAAACAATTACAAATGAAGGTAAAATGCTTTTCGCGCGTTTTTTTTTGTTTTTTCACAATTTTTTTTTATTTTATTTGGCTCGCGCGAGTTTGAAAAGTCGCGGTAAAGACAAGAAAAAACGCAGTAAAACTCAGGTCACTATGTTTTACAATTATTTATTTATACAACCAATGTTACCGCCAAATTAATAAAATTCCCGCGCTCGCCGAGTGTTGTCAATTCATCATATATCGATTCCTCAAATCGATTATATTTAGGTTCCGTTATTCGGTGTATTTAATTTTACATTGAATTAAAATGTTTTATTAATTGCTATCAAAAATCATAAAACTTACACTATGAGCGACACTAAACGAAATTAGCTTCGTTCCCCGTGTGGCCTGTGCTTAAGAAGTGTTCCTACTTAATATAAGTTAAGGATTTCAATAAGTTGTTGTTTATTAATTTCCTTTAGTAGTAACTTTAAAGTTACGCCAAAGAAGTCCAGCACTTCTAATCGCGTAACACAATTTCAATCACAATCTGAATCATATGAAGGATATTGCTAATCCGTTGCTTCATATGTTCGAAAAACGTGTCTGCTCAACAACGTAAATAACGTAATGAATGTTGTTGAACTGCCAAAATGAAAGCCATTCGTACTGTTAGTGTGTTACGCAATTACCCCCCCAGGGTCACAGTCACAGCTAGTTCAGTTTATTGGCAACCCCATGTTACTACGTTACGTCAACTGCCAATCAGTGCGAAATTGATTAAACTCTTTATTGTGCCCGAAGTAATGTACATACTCTAACAGGAAAACTCCAACGTGATTCAGCGAAAGGAAAACATTATTTGGTAATAACTTAATAAATCGTCGAGAGTTTTTGTACTGCCACTATCGAGTCCCAAATTAACCCAGAAATGGGAAAGAAATAAATCGTTTTTTTATGAAATGGCAAAACTTGAAAGAGATTTTTCGCGGCACTTACGGGAAAATTAATAACGTTATTGTTAAGTTATGAAGCAAACCAAGTAAGTTGTGGAGTTAGTATTCTGTGGAGCCCCTTGTAACAACTTTTTTCGAGCTGTTGAGGATGTCAGCGTAGGGTGTAGGTAACTTGAGCGTTGAAAAAAAACAGTGTCAAAAGATTGTAAGGTTTTCCATGTTGTCTTTAACTACTTACATTTTAGTTTAAGAATAATTTTATCTATTAAAAACGATGCAAGCTAGTAGCAGCATTATTCGCGGTGGTGGGCAAACGACATACCAGCTATAAAAGGGGTCACGCATTGAACTGTAATAATATTGTCTTTTACTCTTACCACACGTACAGTCACGAGCACTAATATGTCAACACTTGGCAACTTTCAATTGCGATTTTTTCACGAAATAACGAATGCAAAGTTGAAATATGACACTTTACATAAACCTATAGGTTCGAAAATACTATGTTCGTAATAACATAAAATTTCATTCAAAAATAAAGGAGAAAATCGCCTTTGAATAAAGCCAAGTGTATACATACCTATGCTCGTGACTGTACTCCTATATAATAATTATTAATGATATTTTTTTCTTATTCTCACTCCTATCAAAACGTTAGCAGCCTAAAAAGGACAAAATAAAAGCAAAAGCAACCGTTATTGTAAAATGAACACAAACGAAATGTTTCTTATAATAGAACTGCAAAGGACAGCACTCCTTTCAAGAAAATAAAATGTAAATTATTCATCTTTCTCGTGTATTTAATGACTCACGCTCAATACTCGCATACCCCACAATACACACATACATTCACTCACTCACACCCTCACTCACACATATCCTCACTCACACACACACACACAATAGTTAGTACATTTATTTTAATAATTTTCTTTCTTTTTAATTACTAGTCTGGAACTAATGAACCATATGTTTGACCTGGGCGTTGATAGCTGCGCCACAGTTTTAGCTTTTGTAGCTATCTTCGTTTTCTTTTGTAAATTTGTGTCCTGATAACAAGTATCAGGACACAAATTAAAAAAAAAACCAAATAAACTTTTATTATTATTTATTAATGACTTCTTTAATAAATATGAATTACGACTTTTTCTTCACAACGGCAGATGACGGATGTAATCGAAACACAGTTGCTCTTCTCCTCAATTTGAATAGGTAGGTACTAAAAACTTTGAGTGTCACGTCTTCTTGCGTCTTACTTATTTTACGAAAGCTTCATAAAGTTTGTTTAGGTTTTGAGAGAATATTTACATAAAACTGAAAGGAGGTTTGCTTAAAAATATGCCAAGTAAATTTATGAATAAATGAACAGCCTTATAGGTTTTATATACAATTTCTTACTCCTCTCAAACTCGATATTCGAAGAAGTGCGGTGATCGAGACATGCGATGTCCAAATACAGAGCGTTTCTTGACACCGTAATGTCAAATGACAAAGGACAATGCTCATGGATGTATGGAATCCCGTACCATGCTACATCAAAGTCAAACTTTGTTAGGGTTCTGTACCAAAATGGTAAAAACGGAACCCTTATGGTGAGATTAAGTCTGTCTGTCTGTCACAGCTGGATATCTCAAGAACTACTAATGCTATCAACTTGAAATTTGGAATAGTTTTAGTTGACGTTTGCCCAACTATTTTGCAAATAAGAAAGAAATAAAAATATATGTATATTTTTTGCAACAGGGACTGAAAGGGGGTCTGAAAAATTCTAAATGGGGCTACTAGGGCATGTGGGGGTATCATATGAAAGAGCGCAGTTTGCACATTTTCAAACATTTTTTTTTAGGCCGCATAGTTTTAGACTTTTGATGAAAAATGTAAAAAAAATACCGTCCCCCTCCCTCCTTATCTCTGAAGTTGGCAAAGAGAAAATCTGAAATTATTCTATGTGATAGAAGTTTATATAAAGATCACAGGAAAAATAAAACGAAGTCTCTAAATAGCACACTTTTTCGGGAATCATCAACAAAATTTACATTAATTCCACTATCGGTCAAGAGATGGCGCTAACATAAAACTACAATATTCTACACCACAGTGCACAGTGTTAAAATTCTCTGATGAATATTATAGGCCTCGGCGATGAAAATTTAAAAACATATGTTGGTACGGAACCCTCGGTGTGCGAGTCCGACTCGCTCTTGCCCCGTTTTTTTTTATAGACTACACTTATCATATTAACTCCTAGAAAAGTTCTTTTTTTAAACAAAACCCGGGGTTTTGTTTAAAATCGGAGTTTTAAAAAAAACACTGCTGGGATACTGGTCTCATCTCGGTGAAAGTGGGCCGTTATCCACTACGCAGGCCCAGTGCGTAAAGTAGTTTACACAAAGTAGGTAAAGCGCCTGTCTGGGTTCGAAATTTTTTTTTCTAGTGAAACCTTCAAGAGGCACTTGACCTCCGGGGAGGTCGGGGAGTGTGCGACCTACAACTCATAAGTCGCGGACGTTACCACTGGGTCACTGCTCCCCTGCTAATTTTGACTGACTGAAAATATACTGATATTTTTTTTTAATAATAACAAGTTTATTCAATAATTGTTTACAATGATACACATAATTATTATCTTAGTGGCTATAATTTCTTGTAACAAATGAATTAGACATCTGTAGCCGAACTAGGCGAAAGCCTGTATTTCGGAACCCTCAAATAATAAACACTTAAAAATAGCCATCAAGTAGAGATGTAACATTTTGTAGATTAAAACATTTATATATTGAAAAACTGATAATAATAACATAATAATTTGATTCAATAATATAATAATATGACCATTATAGGCAATATTATTTTTAGAACTTGCCAAAAAAAAAATTAAATTACAAAAAAAAAAAAAAAAAAAAAAAAACCAAAATAAAATTAAAATAAAAACTGAACAGTGTATGTATCCTCTCTTTGTGTGATATGATTATGTGTGTGTATGAATGTAAGAGGGTGTGTGTTTGTGGTAAGTAGCAAATCACTGTGGTATATGTAGTCTCTTCGTAAGTAAGTTTTTGTAAATATTTTGTTACCTTTTCTTTAAATATTTTGTTACCTTTTCTTTTTTTTGGGGTAAATATTTATTGCTCTATTTATATTATTATAGATGTAAGGTCCAATGAAGTTGATAAATCTTGAGCTAAATTTAGTTGTGCTTATTTCGTTTCTGACGCATACCTTACCTTTTCTTCGTTTTTGTAGGTTTAGCGGATTATAAGTTTGTTTGCTGTGTTGTAGGAGGGTAACATTAAGTAGGTATAGTTGTCTTACAGTCAGAACCTCACAATTATTATACAGTTGTGCAGTGGGGAAAAAGATCCGTTTAAAAGTACAAACTTTGAGTACTGCACGTTGGGCGATCTCAAGACTCTTTAAGGTGGTTTTTGAAGCCCCTCCCCAGGATGAAATGCAGTTTTACGTGTTCTTAAAAGTTGAGACTGCTGTCAATTGTTACACCTAAATATTTAATCGTCTGCACCCGTTCCAGTGAACATAATTCAACTTAATTACAATAAAAAATATACTAATAATAAGAATATTTTGTTTTGTTATTTATTGATAGAATCAGTCACATATATTCTTATAAACAACAAAATATTCTTATTATTAGTAAATTTTTTATTGTAATTAAGTTGAATTATGTCAAATCAGAAGACTGATTGTAATTGTATCTACTATACCTACGTACTGTATTTATGGGACTGTGGCTGATTAATAGAAAAACAAAAGAAATATTTGTAAATTATTTAAATACAGATGATTATAAACCTAAACCACTAGTCTTTAATTTAATGTAATGTTGCAGTATGTGTGGCATTACTTTTAAGAATTAATATATTAAATTCTATGGGGGACAACCAGGAATAAAAAGTTTTATCTAACGTTTTAAAGTTCTAAAGTTTTATATGAAACCGCTATCGAGTGAATAAAGTTCGAACTGTGTCATTGCTAACAGGGGGACAGATCAAACTTTTTTTCCGATCTGTCCCCCTAAGGGGACAAAGCGAGGTGACAGATCGGAATAATTCGAGGAAACCGGCATGTTCAAATTTTTGGTTTTAGGGTAAAACCAAAAATTTAAACACATGTCACATTGACCAACCCGCACTGGGCCCAGGTGGTGGATAATGGCCCACTCCCACTCACAGAGAGGAGGCCTGTGTCCCAGTAGTCATCATCTGCCTAGCCTTTTCCCAACTATGTTGGGGTCGGCTTCCATTCTAACCGGATGCAGCTGAATACCAGTATTTTACATGTAGCAACTACCTGTCTCACCTCCACAACCGAGTTACTGGGTAATACGATACCCCTTGGTAAAACTGGTTGTCAGACTGTCGGGCTTCTGACTGTAACGACTGTCAAAGATCCACGAATGACAGCCGGGAACAACGGCTTAACGTACTTTCCGAGGCACGGAGGGGTCTCGGTATGTAAAGATGGTCACCCATTCACAGACTAACCGGGGCAAGCGTAGCTTAACCTGATCGATCGACTTGTGCGGCTGTTAATATTTAGCCACGTACCCCTCAGTGTCATATACTATTGAGTCTTTTAAAATACAATATTTTCATGAACTGATTAATACAACAAAGGTTACCTACCTATAAATAAATTGACAAGCTGTGGCACACGTATTTAGGTTTAAAGTAAATGTTAGCACTGCATTTTCTACCATCGTAATCCCTCCTGACACTGCACATTGGCGCCGGGCCAGACCAATGCTCAAGAGAAAATAATCCTTTTAAACCTCTTTGCCAATATAACTATCGCCTCGCCAACTGGTGAGCTACGAATATTACCTATTGGTAAAGACAGTGTTTTTTATTTCCTTAGTGAATGGTTATTGGCATGCTATTCTGTAATGTTTTCTTCAAACTTCTTTTTTTTTTTATTCATTTAATCCATAATTATATACTATTACAAAATTTAACTGAAATATAGCATCTGTCAAACTGCAATTTGTCGGCATTAAGTTCTCGTGGAATCTTTGTTTAACTCAACACTAATAAACATTATTAAAATCTAAGCTAAAACTATGGGGCTGTAGGTAGGCCACGATTCAGTATGTGGATACAGAGTGGCTACCCACACAGCCAGAATTTCTACACTCAAAGCTACCATACTCCGCGGCATCAGTCAGCCAATGTGATGAAACCATCCCATAAGTATATAAGCAGTGTAGGGTAAGTAAACTTAGACTCACGACATTAGCCGACAATTATGGACACATCGACAGGTAATGTTTGCTTAGGACACGATTTAGGTGGCTTTTACTCTTAACACGATTGATCATTCCCTCAGGTAGGTAATTAATTAATTAATGTAGGTGTAATGTAATCCATCGTCTCGTACGCTTACCGTAATAATTATTTACATTTGGCACATGCACCTACATAGTTTCTTTTTTTTTAGAGTCCAACGTCACGACCTCCAAGTCGTATTTGTAGTATTTCAATTTTATCTAGATATGTTTTAAAAGTAAAAATAAAAAATATTTAAGTAAACGCACATAAATCAAACTCGTCTTTTGTTTTTATAGCTTTAAATGTTTTCCAAAGCACATAGAGGTGTTCAAGTGTAAATAATGATCAATCATCCGTGGACTAACCACAAACGTCAGATTGATCGATCCAAGCAATTTATACTTGATAACACGGCTCTCGTAGGTACTTAGGTACTTATCAAGACCTTCTTAACCATTACAAGGAGACTTTCGGGTCTAAACCTTCGTTAACAAGACTTGTTAAGAAATACGAAGCAATTTGTAAATCTTGACCGATTACTTATGCGAAACGGTTCTTATCCAGTTCGGTTTTCTTATTAATTGGATTGTTATGAAAATAAAACGGATTTTAAACATGTTTAAACTTTCAAATGTTTGATTAGATTTGAGATTCAAAAAAATCAGTAGTCCCTACGCAATTATCTGGTGAGATGAACACCAACATATAGATGAAACACATAACTTGACATCCCGCCTTATTTTCGTGAAGGGTTGGACAGAGGTGTACGTAAGTAGTACACCTACATTTCACCAGCTATGTCATTTCACCAGCTATGTTTAAATCCCATGTAATAGGAGGCGAGCCTATTGCCACTAACCGGACACTATACACACGTAATTGTTCAATATTTCACTTCTGTCGGCAATCCCGGAGTGCCACTGTTTTTTTTTATCTTTTCATTACGGACGCTTTTAACGTTCTGCATCGTTCTCACATGCATAATTTTTAACATGAATGATGTAACCAAGACTTTGTAACCATATTATTTTGATTGAAGGAGTGTCCATGGAGTTTCTTGCCCGTTCTTCTCCATAGGTACCTACTACGCTTTGGAATGGGGGCAACTAGCTCCATCTTTCTGACTGACAGACCCCATGACAATTCAAAAGTGCCTGTAATTGGTTTATTTGAAATAAATTCTTTGAGTTGAATTTAAGTTTGAGTTTATACAATCCGTGTTGAACTAGTCCTACACAATTCACTGTTCTAGAGGGTATTTCGAGACTTTGTGAGTTACGTTTGACCTCTTTGTCAACAAACACATGTCTTCTAATAGCTTGCTATCTAGTGTAAGTACAGAAAGCGTCACTATGTCCTAACCCCTCAAGTTTTAAAATGTTACACTGCTACAACATTGAATTCCTTACGAATAATCTAAAGAATACTTCAAAAAGAGTCCATTGTGTTGACTCGGATTCGAACCATCGCATCACCGAACGTCGTCATACTCATACCGGCAGTTTGACGAACTAGCCAGCGAGCCCATATGAATTGCGATGAAATTGATATCTACTATCGGCTGAGTCATTATATCTTTAGGTCCCTGTCTAATCGAAAGATGTTATAATTTGAGGGTATCCATTAATTTTACTTACTTACGTTGTCTTTATAAAATTAATCCATACCTTCAAGTTAGAACTTTGTATACGTTCACTTAAAACGGCGAAGAGTAAACGACTACTATTTATCCATTATTTTTTTAAATGATTTCTGATTTTATAAGAACTAAAATAGTTGTTCTGTTTGTTGTAAAATAAGATCATAGTTTTGTTAAATAATAGCAATAATAAATATTATTAAATGATTAATAAAGTATTTTATTTTTCTTGATTTTTTAATTATTTATAAATAATTACTACTTAAAACAAAATAGAAAAAAAAAACAAAATAATATAATGAACAAAAAGCACATTTCGTGCCTGTATAGGATTTGAACTTCCAATCTTATGCACGGTAAGCGGTCTTGAAACCTCCAGTCTATTTAGACGCTGAATAAGTTGTCGTAAATGTTAACCCTATTATTGTTGCTTGTCGTCGCAAAAGTATTGTTTTATTGAAAAAAACAATAATAAAAACAGAATTAAAAAAAAAAATACTTACTTAAACTTATTTATTCACTAAAACAATACATTATTTAAAATAAAATGATTTTGCAAAATACAAAAACCAACTTGGTCCTATCACGGATTTGAACGCACATGTCTTTTGGTGGGGTAACTACTTAATGGAGCTGTGTGTACCTATAATAAAAATCTTAAAGTTTCCAATTTACTGACAGACACCGCACAGTTTAAGCCGCTGGGTCGTAGCATGCATTTTTGAGTTATTCCACTCAGAGCACTAATTTCAATAGCACTTGACCGAATCGCACCCGAGAACTTCCACTAACCGCAATGAAACAAAATTTTATTAGTGAGGTTCGATGGAACAGTTTGCACAAGAGCTCTATAAACAACCAAAATAAGCACTAGGGAAGGATTTTTGTTTTTTTGAAGTGAGTTCTTTATGCGCGTTGGGCATTTTTTGAGATGAAAATTAACCATTGAACTCGCGCCACTGTTACCGTAAGCGACACCGCGCGTGTTTTGTTTTTAAGACGATTAAAAAAATACCCGCTTCGGATGTGTTCTGATGTTCTCGGGATGTAGGTACTCGGTTTAATGTATATCCGATATGATAATGATGGCAAAGTATTCTGTTTGTGTTTTGTTTTCACTTCTGTGGGCACTCCCGGAGTGACACTGTTTTTTTTTTTTGTTTAAAACTTGGATCTTTTCATCGATGGGAAATCGGGTGCATGGCTTGTCACTTATATTACTTTAAGCGCACCCCTACTGTAGCCTAAGTAATTGCAACACACGAAGCCTTACCTTCGTACCAAAACGGTTAAGTGCACTGCACTGAGGCAGTATCCCCATTAGCAGAGATTATGCTTAATATTGACACTGACACAAAGTAAACTCTCACATAATCTATTTTTTATAGCGTCCTATAGAAAGTTGAAAAAAAAACTCTAATTAATTGCGAAACATTTTTTAGAAAAACAATCCTCAATCCACACAATAACCTGTGTACAAATGTAGACTCCTCGAATTGACTCTTATACGATACCTACTGTAATTAATTATTACTTAAGAGCCAAATATGAACAAGAACCCTCTGAAGAAATCTTAGATTTAAGTGTATTGCGTATTTTGAGATAAATCGCAATTCTCTCGGGGAGAAGTGAAATAGTTGTGTCCATAAATCTTTCGGGCCGGCAGAATGTATAAAGAATGTGTTAGTACGAAAAAAGTGGGTGACAATAGGTCTGGGTTCACTTACTTTGTCCTCTCCACATCTGTCGCCCTCACCGTCGCGTCGTCGTTTGGTTGTCAAGATTTTGATTTTCCGAGATGAAAATTTGAATGCAGTGAATTTCCACGTCTTCCAGGTCGGTATTAAAGAAGGACACCAATTTAAATGACGACACATTTTTTTTATCCTTTTAAAAAGAGCCAAGTTCATAATAAATTAATTACAATCTAGTCTTTACGACTAATAAGCAATTTAAATGTAACTTATTTTTTACGTAATAATTGTTTTAACACTTCGAATAGTGTTGAAGTCCGTTTCACTTTCTTGGAGTCTGTTATGATGATGTAAACACTTTGTTCGTGTGTTATATGTGTGTCATTGTCACTATTATTTCTAGTCTTTTTTACACTATACTAACACAAGAGGTTTTGTGAGGACACTTTACGACATTTTGGTATTTTTTTAATTTTATTTCTCGTAGTTTTATTACGCTTCAGCAAATTCCTTTGATATTACGGCGATAAAGTTAGCACTCGAACAGTTAGTAGGCTTCATCTGTTTTTTATTAAATAGGATCTCGTCTCTTTTGAAATAGAATGCTGTTCTATGTTATTACAACTTCACAAAAACGTGATTCAAAGAACCCTGATATTATATTCGTTTTTGTACGAAGGCAGTGCGACTTCCAAATGTCAGATTTAGAGATGATATAGGGACGGCTTTTTAGTCTACAGAGATATGAAAATACTTTGTGTGTCATGCATTTTGTAATTTCATTTTGCTGAGAGGTTAATAAGTCAACCCAGTAACATGCCTTTTGGTAGGCTCGAGTTTAATCTCTTAAGTGCGTTTCAATTTTCAAGCAGAGCTCAAGGAATACGTAAAGACGCTACTTCCAGGTCGGGCAAAGCGTAATTCGGTTTTTCCATCAGAAATTCCTTAGTAGCATGGGGGGGGGGCTGGCTAAATAATAACAGCCGCACAGGTCGATCGATCAGGTTAAGCTACGCTTACCGCGGTTGGTCTGTGGATGGGTGACCATCTTTACATACCGAGACCCCTCCGTGCCTCGGAAAGCACGTTAAGCCGTTGGTCCCAGCTGTCATTCGTGGATCTTTGAGAGTCGTTACGGGTAGTCAGAAGCCCGAAAGTCTGACAACCAGTCTTACCAAGGTAGGTATCGTATTACCCAATAACTGGGTTGTGGAGGTCAGATAGGCAGTCGCTCCATGTAAAATACTGGTATTCAGCTGCATTCGGTAAGACTGGAAGCCGCCCCAACATAGTTGGGAAAAGGCTAGGCTTGTAGCGGTATCTATACAACGCCACATGAGAACAACGCAACATAATCACAAATAGATTTATTTGGCTAGTGTTTGTACGAACGAAATATATGTTTGAACAAAGTGATGTGAAAAACAATAGTTTTGAGGCCATCATTCAACAAACAGCTTTAGAAAGCATTGCCAAAAATAAGTACACTTAACGACTGATCTGCCCTTGCTTCACACGCTTGGGTGCAACCAACTAATGTGGCGACACGTCAAAATATCGAGATTTCTGTGCTATAACTAAGTTGAATATTAACATTTTTATACACATATACCTTCTGAAATGAATTCTCTAAATAAAGATGAAAAACTAAGCGGTCACATAGACGAACACGAAAACATACGGGACGGAGAAAATGCTCAAAGAAATCATACCATACCATAACCATAATCAGCCTATAATGTTCCCACTGCTGGGACAGAGGCCTCCTCTCGGTGAAAGGGAGTGGGCCGTAATCCACCACGCGGGCCCAGTGCGGATTGGCAGATGTCACATATCTTCGAATTTTTGGTTCTAGGACATGCCGGTTTCCTCACGATGTTTTCCTTCACCGTTTTGAGAGCAGTGGTGATGAAATTATTTACACAAAGTAAGGCGCCTGTCTGGGTTCGAACCTACGACCTACAACTCGTAAGTCGCGGCCGTTACCACTTGGCCACCACTGCACTGCAAAGAAATCATCCCATGCTATAAATAAAAAAAGAATGGCTGTGCGAGTGTGCGTCTTCCCTTGCCAGAGATAAAAGAATTGCACGCGCGCTCAAACGCAAAATTGTTAAAGGAAAATTGAACCGTGTCGTTGGTCGCAAGAACAAGATGTAAGAAGTTGATTTTAAGAACTTATTTTACATACAGCTACATAATGTAAGAAAGTGGAAAATTACAAAGCGTACTTTAACTTGGTAATCTTCAGAGATGTGTCAGAAACTTAGGTAAGGTCTTATAATGGTTTCCTTGTTCTAATCTTGTCACGTGCAGCAACTCCGAGCATCGCCCTATAAGAACATGGCTAGCTCGTATTATGTTAAATTTGAGCTGTGTGTGACACCTTGAGGTTTTTATTAGCATAATCAATATTATTTGGACGCCCATGTTCCTTATAAAACAAGCTAAAAACGGTTCTCAAAAATCGTCAAAAATAATATAATAATATTATATACAATAGTTTTCTATTTAGCCAGTGTTTATTTGGTCCATTTTGATTTGTTAGACTATATTCTTAACAATGATATGCTTATTTATTTTACTTTAATATAAAATGTATATAAATGGTCATTTGCATCAGCTACAGAAAATTAGACAAATTGGTACACCCATCACAGAACTTCAGACATACTCAAACCAAAACCAAATACACCACTAAAGCATAAAATGCTTCAATATGCAAGTCAAACAAAATTATAGTGGATTTGAGAATAATCCTTTACAGAGTCGTAAAGCAACAATATTTTATTTATTTGTTTTCAGAATATAATGTATATTTATATAGTAAGATTGTCGCCAACATTCTGCTAACAAAACGATGTTGCAATAATATCATGAATCCAACCAGTTTTTGCCCAGAGATTTATTCATAAGCCTGGGCCTACTCGGGTGGGATTTGGCAGATAACAAGGATTCTGTTTTACGTTACAAGTTCTTTAGGGAATGGGTAGGTCAACTGAAAATAGAGTAAAATATTTAAATCGTTAGGTTTTTTGCCCTCACCGTACTTAGGTCGCGGGGAAAAGTATTCATATTGAAACGAGTGAGCTCACATATACCGCATGGAACGATAGACCCGATTTCTATTATGATAGTTCCAGACAATACAGGCCTCCTCTCGGTGAGAGGGAGTAGGCCGTGAGCCACCATGCGGGCCCAGTGCGGGTTGGTAGAGGTCACAAACACTCTTCGAATTTTTGGTTCTGAATCATGCCGGTTTTCCTTCGCCGGTTTGAGAGCATTTACACAAAGTGTAAATGTGGTGTTGATGAGTGTGGTGGTGATGAAATTATTTACACAAAGTAAAGTAGGTACCTGGCTGGGTTCGAACCTACTCCTTGCTCGTAGTTTTAAGATAGTCTAAGCTCCTGTATTATTTTACCCTTTGTATAGTTTCTATAATTATGTCTGTAATTTATATGGTGTACATATAGAGTATTCTATTCTATTTATTTATTTGACTCGTTCCTAACCGACTGGACGGAGAAGGCACAGTTTAAGGAAATATGGAAGAAAATGGGGGAGGCCTTTGCCCAGCAGTGGGACAGAACAGGCTAACCAAAAAAAGAAAAAGCTCCTGTAACTGTCGCTAATGAGACACAATTACTTTTTCTATTGTTATAAGCTTACCTAACAGACAAGGGGCTAAACGGTCGTGAATAGCACTTTAGGTTGTTTTTTGTGAAAACAGTAATATGATTTTGTATACAAAGGCTTTTCAAGGTTTGTTTTGCCTGTCAACTTGGTAAATTAATTATCAAGAAAATGTTATAGTGTGTTTAGTATAAACAAAATTACGTTATTTCGGACAAATAGCGTTTGGTTAGGCATTGAAGAGAAGGTAATTAAGAGGGAGATCGGTATACCTATAAGCTATACCGATTTCCCTCTTAATTACTTTCTCTTTGCACTCTTTGGACTTTGCTGGAATATAATTTTATTTATTATATATTTTTTAAGAGAATGTAATTAAGAGGGAAATCGGTATAGCTTTTGTATCGATCTCCCTCTTAGTAAAGTAATCCTCAAAAAAAAAAAAAAAATATAAAATTGTATTCCAGCAAAGTCCTCCTGTGGTTTATGTATACGGCGTTGAAGAGAAATAAGCTCGATATACACGATACAAATTGCATAGATAAACATTAAACCGCTTTCATGACGTATGACAACGGATCCCGTTACTGTTCGACATGCACTTATCGTATCGATACTATATTATAGTTGGTAATGTCCTGAACAAAGAATACTACGTCCCATCACTACAAACTGTTTGCAGGTGCTGTTCGGGGACTAAAAATAATATTAATGAACTGATCCACCGAACCGCACTGAATTTTGTTTCAGCGCTGTTAGTGGAAATGCTCAGGTACGGTTCGGTCAAGTGCTGCTGAAATCAGTGCTCTGAGTGGAATAACTCATAAAATTAAAGCAACAAATTACTTGCATCATCTGAACACTGTATAAATAGACGGTGCATCTTTTATTCTTGCTTCAACTTATGGTAGGTATGCCACAGGCATTTAATTGCACTGTGTAAATCAGGCTCAAGACTTATCACAATTGCTGACAGCAGCATCTAACTACTTGCTAATAACAAACAACCTCATCCAAGCGCAGTGGTCAAGGATGCCTTTTACATCGTGAACTTTTTCTTGTAGCTGTTTCTTGTAGCGCTCACGCTCACCCAGCCAGCAGTATACAGGACCGAGCGCGAAAGTGGTTGCTTACGATTTTTATACGTAAGCTGGTGCGATTTTTGGCACGCGAAGTAGTGGCTCTTGCGTTATCTATGTGTATCTATATCTGTGGTTGCTACTGTCAGATGTAAAATAACGGTGACGGACTGTACTAGTGCTGTGACATTCTGGTTACTCATTGGTGATTTGAG
This sequence comes from Oligia fasciuncula, assembly GCA_963082905.1. Classification (NCBI taxonomy): domain Eukaryota; kingdom Metazoa; phylum Arthropoda; class Insecta; order Lepidoptera; family Noctuidae; genus Oligia; species Oligia fasciuncula. Next base: position 1,513,494 of record OY720392.1, on the reverse strand, counting down.
TTTGCACACAACACATGTAATACGTTACTTTTGAGTAGTGTCGTAGACGATTGGCCTTAATTCACATAAACAACAATTATAACATCTTATCATACCTACATTTCCGATCTTACTTACGACGTAGACAAATATAATCAGTATTGACATAAAACTTAGATTCCAGTTCTCGAAAAAGTTAACTTCAAGTGAATTCCAATCAGCGTGGCTGAAGACTAAAATCATAATTTACGGTGCAATGAGCAAGCTTGAAACTTCACTTCGAATCGAATACCCTCGAACATTCAATTTACTAGAGCACCCGGAACTTCTGGAACAAACTATAAAAATAATCTTATCTTTGAAGTTTAAAAATATATATCGGGAATTTTCCGTATTTCGTGAGTACCAACGTTTTGAGAATCTGCAATTTTCAAACGTGCTAGCACTTGCAATATTAAGTTAAGAAATATGAGCTAAGAGATATCAACTAGTTTTGGATCGCAAAAGGAGAATTTAAAAAATATGATGAGAATGCCAATATTGGTTGGAATAAGTTTGAAAGATTTTCAAAGACGCAGAATATTAGTACCTACTGAACTCTTTATTTTATTACGATGTTCTACGGCACAAACACCTATGTACAGTCAGCAACAAAAGTCGATTAACACTTCAGTTTTTTTAAATCTCAGTTATTGAGCAAAATATTTGTTCAACATTGCATAGTACTTCTGCTGCAATTTCGAACAAATATATTGCTCAATAAATGAGATTAATAAAACTGAAGTGTTAATCGACTTTTGTTGCTGACCGTACCGCCAAGGAGGAATAATGTTATGAGGCTTTCCTCATAACATTGTTCCTCCAAAGCGCCAGGGCAACCTACAAAATTCAAATTTTCTTAGGTTTTTCTGCAATTTGCAGGCCAGTATCAGGTTGAATGTTGATTTAAATATTATTCGCGGTCGTATAAAATATTTATTTAATCTAAATCATCAATATTATTTGTAAGCAAAATTGTATCCCACCAGAACGGCGCATGTCACCTTTTTGAACAGCAAATTTCATTTTAAATGTGAAAAATTATATTGGAAAATTAACTTTGATTTTTAACAGATTTCAAAAAAAGGAGGAGGTTATCACTTCGGTTGATTAATTTTTTATGGTTGTTACCTCAGAACTCCGTTATTTATAAGCCGATGTGCAATTTTTTTATTTTTTATTTCAAAGGTCCCAGGTTTCAGATTGGTCCCTACGCTTTGGAATGGGCAACTAGCTTCATATTTTCTGACTGACCGACTTCTTGACAATTCAAAAGTGCCTGTAAATGGTTTAATTGAAATAAATGGTTTGAGTTGAGTTTGAGTTCCCATACAAAATATAATCGAAATCGGTTCAGTAGTTTGGTTTTTAAACCATTACTGGTAAACATTCAAGTAAACGAAATTGCTTTTGTATGTATGTTACGCGATATCTCCGGCAATTATTAATCGATTTCAAAAAATATTTTTTTAATGGTTAAGATACCTATGCGTCAGAAGTGGTCTCATATAATTTTTTATTTACTTTGCTAGGGTACTTTTTGAGTAAGCTTCAATAATACGTATTTTTGCCACTTAGTGTATATTGATGATGTTATAATAACTTCCTGTCATAGCAAGTAGAACAATACGAATTTGTGTGGGGTAAGTACAATTTGAAGGTCGAAAGTCGGTGGCAAACAACGAAAATGCAAACCGAACGACACCGACTTTCGAAATTAAAGTTATTTTTCACTTTGCAGTCTTGTTTGGAAGTCTGTATGTTTTTTTTTTGTAAAAAAGATTTTTATTTTTCACTTTTGTTGACTTAGGGCTAATTTTTCAATCGACCGATAATTTTTGTTCGTGGAATAAAATTGACGTCTGACAGGTTTTGTATTATAGAAATTTCAAAAATTCAAAATTATTCTTCCGATAAAGTTATCTGGAGTTGGAAAAATCAGCCGTTATTTGATCGTTGACTGTATCTACTCACCACAGTGTATTATTTGGAACAAAAGTTCACAGAAATGAGTCACCTGCCTAATTAAAGATTATTTCTCTTTAATACAAGTTTTTATTTAACTTACTTCGCCTTATGTATTGCCCGAAAGAAGTTAATTGAAACATACATAGTGAACCGAGTTTAACTCGGTTCACTTCACGGTTACATGTTTCAATTAAAACCGAGTATAATTCATATTGCAGACACCAGTGTCCCGACAACTCTTCAGAACTTTAATGTTTCTCTAAGTTTAAACGTCGATAAAAACTATTTATAAATCGTTTATAAAAAAAAGTAATTATGTAAATCGAAATAAAGGAAAGAAAATAATAATTATGTAAATCGAATGAAGTTAAATTTAAAGTTAAGTTAAACAGTGGGTACAATACAATATTACACAAAAATCATTAGCATGGTTTCAAATGAATAAATTGTAAGACTTATGGTCTTCTGCAATTTTGCAAAAGCCAGTCTTTTCCTTTAAATAATGTTTTGTTTGTAGAAAATCTTCCACACTAACCATCACAGTCCTTACTTAAACGAACCTAATCCTTCATGACAAATAGGGCCATTTTGGAGCATAAGCCACATAAACTGTTTTTTATATTGTGCTCGTTTTGAAAGGATATCTGAGTGTGCAGTGTTGTCTTCCCACGCAACATAATAAAGTCAATTCTGTGAGATATGACGTACGTTTTGAGACGAAGTCACGTAGTGTCGTGCCTGAATGGAAGTCAACGTTCCGGTGGTAGGTATGTGATTTAGAAGAAAAATGTGTGGATCATGGGCTGAAATATAAGATCATGGATTTCATAAAGGTCCACGGATTTTGTCAAATGAAAATTGAGCAGCTTGATTTTTTTGAAATATTAATTTTATTAATCTATGCGGAAGTCTTAGTAGCAATGAGAAGCCTGTCAGATCACGTAATTAAAAAATATATCCTTAATAATATTATAAATTCGAAAGTAACTCTGTCTGTCTGTATGTTACTTTTTCACGATTAAACCACTGAACGGATTTCGATAAAATTTGGCAGAGAGATAGATTGCATCCCGGGGAAGGACATAGAATAGTTTTTATCCCGATATTCCCACGGGATCGACACTTATGCGGATGAAACCGCGGGACGCTGCTAGTATAAAATAAAGATAATAATTATTATCTCAGGAATTATCCTTAGAATGTTTTCTTTATAATCAAAGGCCTTTTAGTGGAGTTACTTTCCAAATGCTAAACATTTAGATGGTTTCAAACAAAATGTTTAGTTGAGAAGCGAGTTCAACAACAATTTGCAAAATGAACACAATAAGCAAAAAAGGCTCACCACGAAGTTCTACGTTAAGGCCTCAGTACAAGAAAGCTTAGTCGTTAAGTACACTCTTACTTATTTGAAGCTTATTAGATTATAACTTATATGGCAGCTTATACTTTCCTAAACAATAGCGCTTAGAATTCATTCTCAGCAGTGCTTAATCCCTCTGTTGATTTGTTTTCGTGTTACTACCAAGATTTATAGGCTAAATTTCTAGAACAAAATATTTGAAATAAGTTACTTGGTGTTTTGCTACGGCGTAGCAACAGTCAGCGCTACGACAGCTACGTAGCGCGGCATAGCTACGCCGCCGTCGCTGTAAGTTAGTACGTTTAAGTTACTAGCAGTAACACCACGGATGATGTTTCGCTTCATTTTTAGAAGCAAATAATTGCTACAGTATCGCGATATAACACATAGGTAAGTTCCAATAACTATTATTTTAAAATAATTCTTATTATTGACTTTACTAAAAAAACTGGGAAACCACCTGGGAGACTCTCTTTGGCTCCGCATTTTCGTTTATTAACACAGACTTCCAAAATTAAAGTTATTTTTCAATTCTTAGTTTGGAAGTCGGTTGTTTTTATCGAAATACGTTCAGTGGTTTAGGCGTGAAAAGGTAACATATAGACAGACAGACAGACAGACAGAGTTACTTTCGAATTTATAATATTAGTATGGATTATCAGTCGTTTGCGATACCTACCTACTACTTTCGAAAGTGCCAAGATAAAGCTCTAATTGAAATAAATAACTCTACTAAGAGCTTCATAGTTAACGGGTGTAAAAATACACTTCACGAACGAGGACTCAATGGTTTATGAAATTATATAAAAATAAAACTCACTCTCTTCCGAGGCTTCGGGAAGCCTCTAGGACCATAGCTAGAAATAGTGTATGACAAATAACACAAAAAAATAAAATAAACAGTGGCACTCCGGGAGTGCTGACAGAAGTGAAAACTTGCGCGCGGTGTCGGTTATGGTAACAGTGTCACGAGTTCAATAGTTTTTTTCCCGTCTCAAAAAATGTCCAACGCGGCTAAAGAACGTTTCACTTTAAAAAAAAAACACTACACTACACACTATTATTTATTTATTCCTGTTTTCATTGGTGAGGCGTTGAGTGAAAGTGAAAAAAAATACAATATATTGTAGTTTTATGTCGTAACGTCGTCATAGATGTTTCGTCACTTTCTAACGTCAAGAATATTAGGATTTGTGTATTAACTATAAAATTGGCAAAGAACGTTCTTGCTGCCTGTATGTTATAACAATATACTTGTATCACCACGATTTATACAAGAATAGCTAACCTATGAGTTAAAAAACATTGTCGTCTGAGTTTGCTTCGGTGTTATTTCTTAGAGAGAGAAAAAAAAAAAATAAGTAATTTAAATTATTTTTATTTCTTTTGAAGTACTTATAAAAGTATTTTTTAAGTCAATTAAACAAACAAATCATTTACCCTTTATGCCGTATAGAAAAGATGAGCTAGTCAGCAACGTTGATTGCCGCCGGTTCGTCGAACCCACTTCAGTGTCACTCGTGGAGTCTATTTTGAATTAAGAATTAAAATCAAAAATCGTTCTGTAATATTAATCGTTCGTAATTATTGCCTAAAAATATAATATTTTTTCAAACAACACATTTGTAACTCCTTGCTGAAATTCTGCCCAGCCCTTTAACTATTAAAGGCGAAACGACACTGCTTACTATAACAAAGAGGCGTGGTGGTACTATAAAGTTAGGTACACACAGTTTCAGTTTACTACTTCCGCGAACTACAGTCTACATTTCCCTAAGGTGACTGTTATTTCGATACCCATCTGCATACGTAATATGTTTTAAGGCTGCAGTATTTAATGGTGGCAATAGCACTCTAGCTTTAAGCTGTCAAAACTTATACATATTTATAGTTTGTTCCAAGAGTATCTGAATAAAATGTAAATAAATGTATTAGAAAATGTACCTGTAGATGCCAATTTACAGTGTTACAAATGCAGTATTTTGATTTGATTATTTAAATACTTAAACCAAAAACTGTAATTTTAAATCACTCTAAATACTGTTAATTTCATATGCACAATTTTATTTTAACAACTATTGTTTGTTGAAACCTTAGAAATACAGATGAATGTTATAAGAATTCCCTCTTGTAAGTGATTGTGTAAGAGTTTTACCTAAACCTAAAAGTGTAAACAGCAGAAAGTATCAGATGAAAGGACTATTATAGGTACCTACATTCATAATAAGCAATGGAGTTATGCCCAAAGTACTTTTCACGTCTTTTTATGGTAACTATGGCATTTTCTTGTCGTCACACCCATAAGATGAGCCAAAGAATGTGCATCAGTGGAAGTAGATTCAGGCTCAAGCTTCCCTATAGCTCGAGATTGCATACAAGTGGTTATTTGAGCATTAACAACAACAGGTTTTTATCTCTTACTAAACCCATTGGCTAACTTGAAATTTTTTCCAAGGAATGCTCTTAATATGTAAATGTATTTTCATTAGAAAACGTTAGGCATATGAAAATCCAAGGATTTTTGCAATAGTCCGGATTAAAGGAAAACTAAGAAAGGTATTCGTATTATTACCAATGTCTGACCATCAGTCCAAAAGTGTCCGTTTTTCATTGTGAAAAGTCAACGTCACTTACCTCACCTAGCCCTTAATTTGATAAAGTCCGATGTGACGGACGCAGAAAAAAAAATGATGATGATGTACTTACCTAATGCAAAAATGTAAATCAGCCTACAGGTATATTCTTGTTGTACTTAGGAAAAGAAGTATTTCATAATAGCATGGTTTCGAAAGTCCGTAGGTCTTAACACCATAAGTTTTAAGTATATAAATTCTTTAGGAGGAAAAATTCTTTAGAAGGAAATTGCTTTTAAATCTTGAATAAAAGAAAAATAAAGTCAGCTGCCAGTCTTTTGGGCACGTTTCCTGTTGACAGCCATGCGGATGAAGTTTTTGATGCCATTTGATTATTTCCTCTCCTTTTTATATACTTGTACATATTCCTATTATTTTAATAATGTTAGTTTCTAAAAATAAAAATTCTAATCTTCTTAAAACAAATAGCAAGTTTTTATGTTTAAAAATAAAAAAATAAATTCTTACACTAAACAAATATTAAAAATAACGCACGTAATATTTCAATTTATCATTTACTTTTACAGTTTAATAAAAATATTATGATTGTACCTCATTATCTCAAACTTACTAATGTGTATCTTTATTTTATAAGCTCCACTATATTTAGATTTTGTTCTTAGTCAAAGAGGACCGGTACAACTCAGGAATAATTCTCGTATTTAAAAAAAAAATTGGATTCAAACCTGTATCAATAAAAAAAAAAAAATCTTTTCCTATAGGTATTTTTGTGAAGTTTTTCACATTGATTGTCACTGTGATGGGATTGCGACTAGATTTTGCACGGTTTTAAGTCCGAGAATTGTCCTTCTGATTTCTCTTTTTACAACTGGTGTGCAGCAAAAAGATTTCGTTTTCTATTCTAAACTACGACTTTATTCCCACAGGTCTGGATCGAGCGCAGCATCGAGTTCTGCACAGAGAAATGGCCGGACTCGATAAAAAAGGAATTGTTTGGCGCGTTCAGCTTCGTCCTAGTGTATGCGGTGCCCGGTGAGTGGTATTATAGTAATGGTATTAGAGCGACTCCACGGCTTCTCTGCGCCGAACCGATTGCATGTTTTCGAAGATCGGTTTATTTTTCGGAAGTGTTTTTTTTTTTAATGGCATGGTTATAATTCCAAAAAATTCGAAGACATGTGACATCTACCAGCCCGCACTGGGCCCGCGTGGTGGATTACGGCCCACTCCCTCTCACCGAGAGGAGGCCTGTGTCCCAGCAGTGGGAACATTATAGGCTGATTATGGTATGGTTATAATACGGTTGTTGGCCTGTAGTTTGTGTTTACCAAGTTTTTCAAACACATAATTACTAGAAAATGTGTTTATACGAATAAATAATAATAAATACCTCTTCTTACACATACAATTAAAGAACATTGATCACCACATTGCTTTCGACTGTTGACCATGTCCTCACGATTATTTAGAAATAAGGTACCATTAGGTATTGCTAAAACCCTGGAAACCCTTTTTAGTACCGAGTCCAATTTGAGATATCTCAACATCATAGTCGAGTTGAAAATCTGGTCCTTCGAGTCACTACAACAACTTGACTTCAACAACAGAAAAGGTATTTAGGTTATACATTTAAAGTAAGAGCTATAGGTAAGAGAAAAAAGGGATACACGTGTCGTAGCTTTGTTTAACTGAAAACCAATTAGGCGTATAAGGAAAACAGAGCAATAAAGTGACCCTACTTTCCACGAACGTGATGGGGAAAGGATTCCACAGCAAGAGTCCAATGACCGCATTCTTCGCATTGAGATACCGACAAAGTGGTTTTTGTTTTGTAAAAGATGAATAAAACTTTTTTATAAAATAAAAAAGATTTCTTGTTTATCGAAAGCATAAAATATAAATACATTTTTTTCTTTGTAGAAGAATGAGTGCTTCTACTTATGTATTTTGTACCATGTTTTTACATTGGTGGAACGAGTAGAACTATGGTAGAACATTTTGTTTAGACAAATCGAAAGATTTTTTTATGAATTCGAGAGTGTTAACTTTTTTTTAAGAGTGTAATCTTGAATTTTATAAATTTTTTGGGCAATATCATTATTCAGCTAGTTATTCGATTGCTCTTACAAAAGTTTAGGTCTAAAAATAAATCTATGAGACATTTCGAGAACTTCTAACATTATAATAAAATAAAAGTTGTTAACTTACAAAAACGTGTAAAACTTCTACGTTTTGGAATTGAAAAACTATTATTTAAACAATTTAATTTTTAGTTCTTTATGACGTTTTATTTTAGGAGTTTCCATTATACCAAAAGAGTTGTACATATCATGATTTTGAAGTTTTATTCTATTGCATTTTATATTAGAACAGTTAATTTTCCCATTAACAGATAATGCAAATTTACAATAGTAAACTATAATATTTTACAACGAATTAACTACACAACGAATTTATTAGGTACTAAATTTAAAAAAACTAACTATTATGTCGGAGAAATCATTAGTACGGGAGCTGACTTGACAACGAGGCGGAAGCGCTCTGACGACAACGCTTCGACGGAGTCATTCGTTTGACTATTCGGAACGCTAGCGTCATCTGGTGGCGCTTGAGTTCGTGGGGGATGGACGCTCCACGACAGCGCGACAGAACGATGTGGAGCTCTCACACAGTTTCTGAGCACACATGTGCTCAGAAACTGGCTCGCATTCCGTATCTAGTTGTGCTGTGTACCTCTACAGTGTGTGATTCGCTAGTGTCATTAATTTGTTCATGAAATTATTATCTGATTTGAACTGCAAACGCTTTTTATTTCGCAATAACCAACACTTCCCACAGTACGCCCACAATAGTTAAAATATGGCTGATAATAATGAGACACACATATACCTTCTCCGTCATATACATACATACTAAAGCAAAAAGACACGTAGGCGTCAAATAACTCGACCACTTGATTTTTTTTTCAATCCGACTTCTAACCAATTCTATTCAAAATCTAGTCGGCTATATTGCCTAGACTTGATCGTCGACTTACCTTATATTTATTCACTTTTCTTGTAGGTAACTGCACAAACACCTCACTCAATTCAAATCTCAAGGGGTATTTACAGGAAAAAACCGGTCAAGTGCGAGTTGAACTCGCGTGGAGAGGGTTCCGTACGATAAATATTTTATCTACCATGTTTTTATAAATCTGACGCAAATTTGTTGGTTTTAACTAAAAAAAACTTATCATTGCAATTGAAAAACATGTTCTCCCATACATTCCAACTGAAAATGTAAGTTTGTACGCGCAATATTGAGAGATTTACTATGTTTTTTTAAGACCACAGACTTCTTATAGGTTTTCCTGTAATGTGTAGATAGAGAACGTATAATTCCAGCGATGTACGCGTGGGTGGATAGTAAAAGTTGTTCACAATGACCACTTAAGAAGTTGTTAATGTTTTACCAATAACCCTGTATATTAGATCCTCACAGTAAGCCCTTTCATTTGATATGTCACACGGTACAGATTGCAAAACTTTTTTTTTTAATTTTCTATTTGGCCCCCAAAAAGGACCCTCATATTCAAAATTCACGTATTTACGTTAAACGTTTGGGTCACAGAGATTGTTATGTGTACTATCGGTCTATTAGATTCGAAGCAATTTGGCTGTGACAGATGGACGGCCAGACGGACACACGAGTGATCATTATAAGGGTTCCGTTTTTTCCTTTTGAGGTACGGAACCCTAAATATGAAGTCCTTTTATCGTTCTCGTCCGAATAAATTGGCCTTAGCAGGGACAAGAAGGGGCCATTTGTCACAAGTTATTATTTTACGAACTACCGACTCGGAATGGTAGCAGTCCTGTGTGGAAATGCGGAAATTATTCTGTTATGAGTGACAATTTTTCTATCTCAATTGGTCTATTTAGAGACGTAGAAGCGTATTTTTTTTCACCTTTTTATGTACCTAACTTAAAAATTATGTTAGTAAAAATAAAAATTAAGTCAAGGTTTCTTAAGTTTTTTCAGGAAGTAAGTACTATTTTAAAATTTAACACTAAAATATACATATTATATAGTATATACAAGTATATAAAAAAAAAGAAAAAGACGAGCTCATTGGGCATCAAAAAATTCGTCCGCATCGCTGTCAATGGCATAAGTGCCCAAAAGGCTGGCAGCATTACCACGTTGGATGGCAATGCTTATTAATAATTAATTAATTAATGCTTCAGGAAGTTAAAAATTCAACCAAGAAGCTCAAAAATGATTAGATACTTTTGTGTCATTATTATTTTGTTCTGGTGCATAAACAATATTCTTGTCTTATGTTTCTAATTGGGCGTATTCAACTTTCAATCACGTTCTGACGATAAGTTTTAGTACCATTACCTACCATTATTTTCATGTTTATTACTTTTGCAAGAAAATAGAAATTATATTATAATGCTCCGTATATTTTGTTGCTGACTACACGTAACAGCTGTTCTAATGATTCTTATTTGTCCAAATCACTTCGTTTGCTACGTGATTCCGTAGCCCATACTCTATTGTGACAAAGGGGTATTGTATTGATAAATAAGTAATGGTACAATCAAAATTATCCTCTTATAAGTACCACATAGTTACCTATTTCCTTCGTTTTATACATGTTACAGACAGATTGTATGATTCGTCATTATACGGCGCTACTATTTGTCCATTCCAAAATTTTTACTGGCCATTATCACACTATTTGAATATTTTTGGTACTGACATTGTGAAGTAATCGACCAATTTTCTTTTTATTACTGTGATAATGGACTTTTTATTTTTATTACTGAGGATATTTTTTTAGGGATGATTTCCACCAAACGGCTCGTATCGCATCGGATCGGAAAGGATACGAACGGATGCGGCAACAGCCGATCGCGTCCGGCAGCATGTCGACGCTTACGATCGGCTCCGTACGTCGCTTGGGAACACAGATATAGATAGACCTAGATAACGCAAGTATCACGAACTGTATGAAAACCAAGCGTGCCATTTTTTGACTACCTACTATGACGTCAAAAGCTCGCGCTCTCGCTCACGCTTACCCAGCCAGCAGTACACAGAACTGAGCGCGAAAGTGGCGGCTTACGATTCTTTATCGTAAGCTGGTGCAATTTTTGGCACGCGAAGTAGTTGCTCTTGCGTTATCCAGGTGTATCTATACCTATGCTTGGGAACGTATCCGTTTCTGCCCCTAGTCAAATAGGTTCATGCCTACCGTGTTGACGTGTTCTAATTTTTGAAAATGGTTGAGTTGATGTAGTATTGTTGGCTATTGCACTGGAAGAAGAAGAAAATAATCATGAAACACAGAAAAGAAAAAGAAAAGTTTGGACGACAGCCGAAAGGATTCGATCGGATACGACGACAGGCGTACGGAGGCGATCGCGCGTCGCAGCATACTTTCGGCTACGATCGCGTGCCGTGGAATACGCCCGTGTTTAAGCTGCTGTGCGCGGCTTGGTAATAGACTTTAAATACTGTGTACACGATTTAATATCGTTTAAAGATTGTAAAATCCTTTCCGATCCGATGCGGTGCGAGCCGTTTGGTGGAAATTATCCTTTACAGTCACACTAATTTACCAACCGTCGAAAAATAAAATGACTGCCCATTAATGTTTTAACTGGTCATAATAACGTCCCTAATGTTTAAATAACAATTGCAAAAATTATAACCCTTTAATTATTAGTAGGAGTCCGCCGAACGAAGTTAATTTGTATGGACAACAAACACAAACAAAACACATAACAAAACAAAAACAGCGTGGAACTCTGCTCACCCTCAGGAAGTCCGGACTCGAAAAGAAATTCCTAATGACATCACAAAGAGCGTCTAAATTAATATTTAACATTTGAGCCTGTTGTTGTCAAGTTTAAGTAATTTGTTTTGTTAAGAAGTTAGCAAGCAAGTTAATGTACTTACAATGGGTACTTGAAGGGTAGGTGGAGAATGTGGAGAAACTGCGGGATCATAATTTTTCTATCGTATCGGAACTAACTGTAAGATACCACTTTTCGCTAGATATCAAATCTAGACTCTAGGTTTCTTTTAAGAAATTCGTAATACAAAAACATCATGATGCAGTGACATTTTTGACCACTATACACCAATGACGTAGTCATATTGTGAAGGCTATTTACAAAGCCTGCGGGGTTATTGACATCTAATTGTTCCAATAAGGATTACAGGTCTCTTCCCAAAGTTAAAGTCAATAATATAATTTATTTCGACTAGTCTAATAAAAGACACTTCAACGAAAAAAGACTGAAACGCTTTAAAAAGATGTAATTGGTGTCAATTGATAGCTATTATATTATCAAACTTCCACTGATAATTTTGCGGATTTCGGCAATCTCAGAGCTGAGGTAAAAGAGATTTAGTAAAAGTGGGGTTACGTAACAATCTAAGTTGATATTTATACAGATAGGACGTTATAAAGATATATTTGTAGAGTAGGAGGAAGTTAGGAAATACAAAGATTAAAAAATCATGGGAAAGGAGATCATGTTTAAAAATAAAAATCGTTTTTTTGAGGTATTATTATATTTCAATTATAATTAGAATGTCCTATATGAATTGTGCAGGTGATAGTTACTATATTATCTTGGTACCTTTTTTTTTGTTCCGGGGTGGAAAATCCTCATGGATGTCCTCCTCCCTGGGGGGCGGAGGGGTCTGTCAGACTCTCACTGACTAAAAATTACCCCGGTGTTCCATCTCACACCTACGCCGGGGGTCGCGGGACTCCCGCGGCGACGACGTCTAAAAGGGGCGCGCGTGGAACACTATGCGCCGCCACCTCGGGTCCTGATGTGTGGGGAGCGACGGACGTCCGAGAGTCCGTCGACCTTGGACCCATTTAGGGACGTTGTCCGCCCTCTGCCGTCGCCCGATGCGCCTGCTGCGAGCCGGGTGAGTGGACGAGATCTCCCTCTCCCTTTCCGCAGCCTCCTTCTGCGAGATGACTGTTTTGCAGAAGGAAACCATGGTTCTTTAATTAGGCATGATTGTAGGCATGATTGGGAAGAAGTTGATGGACCAGAGCTCAGATGGTTCAGCGTATGGACAGCAGCTCTGTCTGCAACTACCCAACAAGTATGTCATATGCTACTGAACCACTAATATATAATGTATTACAGCGACTAATCGCTATGCCATAATTTACACAACGATCCATAGTTTCAACAATATCCAATCCATAAGGCGGCGCTAAAATCCAAAATAACAAGTCCAAGTCCAACGTGTGAGTAAGCTTCGGTGTCCAGTCACCACAGACTACAATACAGGGTTATTTGTAAAACACCAGCAACCTCTTAAGAGGTCATTGTACTCATCATTATGAACAACTTTTACTATGGGACCAAACCTGAAATCACGAAAAAAAAATCAGCTGTTCCCTACATTTATGTTCGTATAACTCATCAAAATGTAGGGAACAGCTGATTTTTTTTCGCGATTTCAGGTTTGGTCCCATAGTAAAAGTTGTTCATAATGATGAGTACAATGACCTCTTAAGAGGTTGCTGGTGTTTTACAAATAACCCTGTATAATGCAGGGTGACTGTGTGAAAAAAGGGTCGTAGATGGTAGGCAGGGTTAGAATTCGTAAAAAACAAAACAGCTGTTACGCCAGTGACATTGACTAAAAATATAAGACTAGAGACTAGATTTTAATCGGTAAGAAATTGATAATCATTATATTGGTTTTTCAGTAACTCATTGATATTTTTAAATATGACTAATTAGATGCACTATATTGTATATAAGTATATTAGTGCATTTAATTACCTGGTGCTACCTAGTGCGAAGGTTTTATTTTTCTAATTATTTAATAGATTACTCAATTAATCGTTAATCTCACGAAAACTCTCTTTCTCATATTTCTTCGCTTCCACATTAAGAATTGAGCTGATGTTTGATATTCTATGATAAAAAAATGTGAGGAATTTTTCAGATCATATCTCAACTTATCACATTGATTTATTCCGGTCGGATCCCCTAATCTGATCCCCTGCTGGTTGGGCCCACATTTTTCCATCTCCTTTATAAGAAAAATAAATGAAATTGACCCAATCAAAGATTACATAAGCATTAATTAGCACTGAACATGTTTCCTTTCACAGAAAAGATAATTAATATAGTTGGGAAAAGGTCATTTACATTTTTCTACATATTATGTTATATTACATATGTATAATGTAAATACCCTTTTTTAAAATAAATACGAACTTTCAAAGAACTATGTCGCTAGCACAATCGTTTCCAGACTAAACAACTAGAAATAGATACTTAATATTATTTGAACGGAATTTACCGATTCCAAAACCAATTAATAACGTAAAATGAGAGGCTGCTCACAGGATAGAATTAACAGAAGAACATTTTAGAATCAATATTCGTGATTATAAAAATTCTAACGTTTATTTTATTCGTACATTTTCGTCCTTTGAAGTTCTGATTAAACGAATAAGCGCTCATTAGGAAGTGCTCGACTCTACTTACTACCTTCCGGCCTCCATATTTGTTGGGAAACCTTTTAGCAGCATCTACTTGTAAAATTGTTTTACGGTTGGCAAGAAGATAAAAGGAAATAAAAATAAAATTTTATTTAATTAATGTAGGTACCTACGGATCTTAAGAAATAATCAAATAAGAAATTATAATTTTTTTGTCCTTATTTAATAGGTATACCTACTAACCGTCGTCATAACGCTTGCGTGCAAAGTAATTAATTATAAAAGTACTTTGATTGACAATTTCGGAAAAAAAACATGTTTTTCCAGGTGCCTACAAGATCTATAAATGTTTCTCCAGGTATCTACATGATCTATAATGTTTCTACAGGTACCTACATGATCTAATTACAGAGAAGTCCCATATGGGAAATATGGGACGTAGACATTACATGATCTATTCCATTCATTCTATTTATCATCATGATATTTTTGTTTTAATTTAATTTTTTTTTCATTCTATTTTCAATTTTTTTATTTATTTTTCCTATAACCTAAAAGTACTTTTAGGTTATTATAGGAAAAACGTAAATTCAACCAGCACCCTAACTGCGTAAAACAATATCCATTACAATCTGAATCATTTTTAAGGAAAATGCTAATCCATTGTTTTATTTGTCCAAAAAATTTGTCTGCTCAACAACGATAATAACGCAATGAATGTTGTTGAACTGTCAAAAAATTAACGCCATTGCTACTGGTAGTGTGTTACGCAATTACATAATCAGCCTATAATGTTCCCACTGCTGGGACACGGGCCTCCTCTCTGTGAGAGGGAGTGGGCCGTAATCCACCACGCGGGCCCGGGTTACCCAATTATCCCACTGGAAACCATTTTATTGTTAGCAGTTCATAAGTGCCAATGAAAACTCAGTCCCTTTTAAGTCCCTAAGAGGAGTCAAAAGTGAACCCTTTGATAGATCGCTTTCTACCCTCATAGAATTGTTTGCGGTAAGTTCAACAGACTCGTAACTGAGTTAAACTAAAACTATTAATATTAAGATGAATTGAGTTATACTTGGCTTTGTTGGTTCAACTACATGTTTGAAGTTTCTGTTAATTGAATAATTGACTTTGTTGCTTTAGCTAACTAATACTATAAATCCAACAGTAAGTTTGTTTGTTACCTTTTCACGCCTAAACCACTGAACCGATCATACTGAAATTTTGCAAATACGTTGTCAGGTGTATAGACACGGACATAATCCCGAAAAAAAGTGCTGTTCCCGAGGAAAACAACAATAACGTTATTATGATAATAGATGGCGCCACGTGTCTTTCGAATCAAAAACAGGACGTCTATCGGGTCGGCTAGTAGAAGATAAATGTAATTAATTTCAAGATATACATAGTTAAAGATGCAGCAGCCCGCATGAAATTATAAGTGCTTTGTGCATTGCTCGAAATAGATCTAAACACGACTTATCTGTCCTGTAGCTTTGTCAAGGGCTTGACAATGATGTGCTTTGATCTTTTCGCATCGTCTACAATGATGAAATGAACCCTTGTAGAAAACTATGAATCATAATTGATTCATCGGATTTGGTTTCACAAATTCTGACTAAAACTTTGTTTAAAATGGAGGGGATCGAGGAGGGGGGTGGAGGGAGTTCAGGGGATCAGACCGGAATTAATCACTATTTTGTATACATTTTTGTTTTACATGTGCTACGTACCACGGATGACGATTTATGGAATCTAGCTTTGGAATGTCATCAACTGCTTAGCCTTTTCCCAACTATGATGGGGTCGGCTTCCCGTCTAACCGGATGCAGCTAAAACCAGTATTTTACATGGAGCGACTGCCTATCTGACCTCCACAACCCAGTTACTGGGTAATACGATACCATTGGTAAGACGGGTTGTCAGACTTTCGGGCTTCTGACTACCCGTAACGACTGTCAAAGATCCACGAAAGACAGCCGGGACCAACGGCTTAACGTGCTTACCGAGGCACGGAGGGGTCTCGTTATGTAAAGATGGTCACCCATCCACAGACCAACTAATAAATTCTCAAACTCAAACTCAAACTCAAACTCAAAGCATTTATTTCAATTAAACCAATTACAGGCACTTTTGAATTGTCAAGGGGTCGGTCAGTCAGAAAGATGAAGCTAGATTGCCCATTCCAAAGCGTAGGTACCTATGGAGAAGAACGGGCAAGAAACTCCATGGACACTCTTTTAAATCAAAATAATATGGTTACAAAGTCTTGTTTACATCATTCATGTTAAAAATTATGCATGTGAGAACGATGCAGAACGTTAAAAGCGTCCGTAATGAAAAAAAAAAAACAATTCAAATATTAAATAAAATTAAAATAAGCCATGGCAGCAAAGAGATGACCAGTCCCTACTGACGGCGCCCGTTCACGAACATGACGCATGTATTAGCACCATTCAGCTCAACCATTTTATAGGGAGCTAAATGATCCAACACACGCGCCACCATCAGCGAGACATTTGAGTGAGCATGACATACTCTCAGCCGCCAGGGCACATTAAAGTCAATGAAAGGCGTACCCAGTAAATGGAAGCTTTATAGTATGTACATAGTACTCACACATGTGCTATGCAATTATACAATACTAGGAGATTGAATTTATATAATGCAAAAAGTGTATTTTAAAATCTTCAGCAGCTTCAACAGTATTTTCCAATGCTAATCAATTTATTTGTGCGTCCTTATGGAGCAGGACCAGCGTTTAGCCAAGCACTTTTATCGGCGATGTAGTCCCCCAATTTATAATATGCCTGGCTGCATAGTGTGCGTTTTATACAAGATTTAAATTTCGTTTCATTCAGTTGAAGTATGTCGGCAGGTATTTTATTGTAACATTTTAAACAGTAGCCCATGAAAGACGAGTCTACTTTAGCCAGCCTGAAACCTGGTTGAACTAATTGGTCCCTATTTCTAGTGATATAATTGTGTCTTTCACCTCTTTTACTGAAAAGATGTAGATTTTTCCTTACGTACATGATATTTTCGTAGATGTATTGACAAGGTACCGTCATGATGTTAATATCTTTAAACAGTTCCCTTAGAGAGTCACGCCTGCGGAGGCTGTATATGGCTCTGATAGCTCTTTTCTGCAGAATAAAAATAGACTCGATGTCTGCAGCCCGTCCCCATAGTAAAATACCGTACGACATGATACTATGAAAGTAACTAAAATAGACCAGTCTCGCGGTATCAACATCAGTAAATTGACGGATTTTTCTCACAGCATATGCTGCTGAACTGAGCCGTCCTGCAAGGGATGTTAAATGAGGACCCCATTGAAGCCTTGAGTCGAGCGTGATCCCCAGGAAAACAGTTTTATCGACGAATTCTAGTTTCTCTTGATTCAATACTATTTCACAATTACTACTTTTGACATTTGGTAAAGAAAATCTTATGCACTTCGTTTTTTTTCCATTTAATACTAAATTATTAGCAGTGAACCAATTTTGGATCTGCAGTAGGGCGTTATTTACGTCGTCAAGATTTGATGCACGTCTATTAATTTTAAAAATCAAGGAAGTATCGTCAGCAAATAACACCATTTGTGGTTGGGTTTTTAACAAGTGGGGTAGATCATTAATATATACTAAAAAGAGGAAAGGACCTAATATCGAGCCTTGTGGTACACCCATTTTTACTTTTAAACCGAGTGAATTGACACCATTTATTTGAACCTGCTGTTGTCTATCATTTAAATAAGATTTTACTAAACTGAGCGCAAGTTTACCCAGTCCGTTCTAGTCCATAGTCTCAAACTCGTACATTAAAATTACATAAAAAATATAATATTAAATTCAAAACAGATAAAAACCCAAAATAAAATTGCGATCAATATAAAATAATACTAAGTACTTAATAAAATTTGTCAAAAAAAAAATATGTCAGAATCGAATAAAAAATAAATAAAATGTCATATAATTATAAAATTGTCAAATTGTAAAAATGTTATGAAAAAAAATATTTGTCATAAAAATTATAATGGTCTGGGGGTTGACTATTTACTTAGACTTAATTCATATCTACTAATTATGCTTGTCGTGAAAAAAAATGCTAAAGAATAGTTGTAATTTTTTTTTATAAAAAATCGTTCGAATTCATCTATGTTACTTACGAATCTCGTGAATTCAGGAAACAACAATTACCAGTTGAAATAAACACAGCACACATTATACAATTCAATGTTTTATAACATTAAGTACCTACACATGACATCATTATCAACCTCACAAACATATTTTCCGACAATTATTTACAAGATTCCGGGAACGGTATTATGGCTTTTTGACATCTCCCTCGGCTTTGTTCTATTTGTATATAGCTCGAATTGTGTGGTAGTAGGAGTTTACCAGAAACAAATATTTCAAAGCAATTTTTGCAATTTTCGGTTCCGTACAAAATGGTTGAGCTGGATGTTGCTGATCCACGCGTCATGTTCGTGAACGGGCGCCGTAGGTTGAGACTGGTCATCTCTTAACTGCCAAGGCTTATTTTTAATCTTAAATTTTAAATTGTTTCCTTATTTGTGTCTCTTTTTTACATTGTTCTTACATATAGAAGCAACAAAAATAATATACCCAGGATTTTGTAATATCTTGATTTAAAAGAGTATCCATGGAGTTTCTTACCCGTTCTTGTCCATAGAGATCTACGTTTTGGAATGGGCAACTAGCTTCAACTTTCTGACTAACTGACAGAAATTTTGACAATTCAAAAGTGCCTGTACAAAGTTTAATTAAAATAAATGCTTTGAGTTTGTGTTTGATAGATTTCGTAATACTGTAGTAAATGCCTACGTATTGATAGTCCTGTTACTAGACAAGAATGAATCGGAAACTGGTTTTTTTTAACTAAAATAACTATACAATTTTATACGTTAACCAATTTTTACAAAAAAAAAAGTTAATTCTATGCGTCATGCCATCGTGTCTTATAATATGTAGTATCATCATCATCAGCCTAAAGCAGTCCACTGCTGGACATAGGCCCCTCCTATTGCACGCCATTCAACTCGATTTTCGGCAACTCTCATCTAGCTGCTACCAGCCATCCTGCGAAGATAGTCGCTCCACCTAGACACGACGAGGGGGTCACGCAAGACCCCATTCACGGCTGCGAGCGATGCGACTTGCGACGTGACTTGCGCCAAGCGATGTGCGCGCGCTTCACCTGTTACCGTCCGCACAATTCGCATCGTGGTGACTCGTGGCATGCTCTAAACAACTTCTTTCATTTGTTTTCTCCGCAGTCGCTGTCGCAAGTCGCGTGCCACTTGAGCGTGTAAGTCGTGGCCAAAAGGTACATTGACGATCGAATTTGAATGACTTATTATCATTAATAAGTCATTGCAATGTAGCACTTATCTCTTTGTTAAGTAAACTAATATTATAAAGAGAACATATTTGATTTTTTGTATGTTTGATAGTTACACTTTCACGCTAAAATGACTGAACGGATTAGGATGTTACCTTAACTTACCGGTTTAATAAGCTTAATGGTTTTAAGTTGAACGACTGTCACAGAATATTTCTCTGACAACAGGGACGAACGGTTTAGGAATGATTGATGCTACTCGTCCCGGGCTACCGTCTGGCCCAGATCTAAACCGTGACACGTACACTACAAAGCCCCACGTATAAGCAATGATAATAAGCATTTATTATAAATTGAGGAGATTTTTCAGGCGGACTGATGTCCATGTTTAGTTAAATATCCAATTCGGCAATTTTAACGTTGAAATAAAAGGATATATTATGTATATAGCAACTTCAATGAAGAGCTCATATTACATTAGGATTTTTAATTGATTTCAAATTTAAACTTATATCAGTTGTAATTAGGTTTATTAACAAAAATTGCTTATCATAGATTTCTAAAATTCTATACAACATTAAGATGCATCCGTACCTTGGTTTAGGCCCGGTATGGACTAGCATAAATAATCCTACACAGGGTATAAAATTACCCATCACATAACCATTATATACACATTCTGTACATTAAAGTAAGTGTATTACTTAGTTTAATGTACAGAATGTGTATTAAGCAAAAGTTATTGCTGGGAAACGGTTTTAAATTTTGCTGTGAAAAATCGTTGTTTACGGCGCACTGTAACGTACGCAAAACATTGTGCTTAAGGGTCAGGCAACGGTGCAGGTTGTGGGGGTATTTAAAGATATAAATATGAATAAGTAATATTTAATTTAAAGTGAATTCAGCAAAAAATAATAATTAAAAAATGTCAACAGTAAAAAAATAATTGAGTAGGTAATTTAAAAATGTAAGTGTGTTAAAATAAATGTTTCAGTCAGATAATTATTGTAGACTTATTATTACTTATTAAGTCTTATTGTCAAATTAGAATTTTATAAACAATTTGTTTTTAGATAATATTAAAAATGTCTAGTAATAAAAACGTTCAATAGTACCTACATACTCGTAATGTCAAAATTTGTCTGTATAGCATTTAAAACTTATTTTCGTGAATAAATGTTGGAACTTTTTCAATATGTCCGTAGCCAGAAGGTTTCCAGGTATGGTCCAGTCCAATCGGGGTTGCGGCGAATGTACAGACGCCAGCACATCAAGCTACCCAAAACTGTCAAATTTTCTCAATCAAATTTGAACCTCATGCTTTAACAATGAAGTTGAAAATCTATTAAAGAAATTTGACAGATTGTAGTAGCTTGATGTGCTGGCGTTTGTACATGTATCTCCCGGGCCTCCGAATAATGGTAGCAGAATGAACAGTGGAGTTTTAGTTGGTAGAAGCCCGACATAACCTTCCGTTCTTCACAGATGAAGGGTGTCCATGAGGATTTGCTCGGGAAAAAAGGTTTGGTGCAGTAAAAAAATATGATCACAATGACTGGGAGTTTAATATAAGTGACTCTCAGGTTCGCACAATGACGGAGGTATAAGTGACTCTTAGCCTCGTTATGCGTCTTTTTACACCAGTTATAACGTGCCCCCAAGACACAGAGAGGTCTCTAAGACATTCTCAAAAGTCTTTCAGTTGCTGAAATAGGTATAATTTAAAATGACAATGAGATCATAAGACTTTAAGGCGACTTTCAATTTAGTGTCAAAGTTCGGTCGTTATTTTTACGTAAAACCCTATTAATTAATGCCTTCAGTATTTATTACTGCTGAAGAGATTTTTATTTAAGCTGGTAGGGAAATTCAATTAATGATCTTAAGCTACGGCTTATTGTTCGGATACGCACTTTTTCTTTTCCTCTGACGTGGTTCTATTCCTGCGGTATTAGATTAAGCTCTTCAGATCCTTAAGTAACCATTCCTAGTTAATACGAAGGCCTTTCCCATAAGATGCGAGCTTTGTTCTGTAATTATCTGTGGTGAGCAATGCCACATTATGACAAATTTGTAAACTGTTGAGTAGAAGGCTTTTGGCTACTTTGTAGGTGTGTGTATTATTATTAAACCGGATAACCTCATTCTTTTGCTTAATATAAAATACAATTCCATATTTAAAATTCGGCAAGAATTGGATAGCTTTTGAAAAGTGTTCAGTTCAAGAATTCTCTTGTTGTTATTTATACGTATTTCTTAGTTTCAACCTACTACTACAAATAATAGGAGACATAACTGTCATTACGAGAGACCTCAAATTTAGTAGACCAAAATTGTATGAGAGTCAAAATGGTGGGTGTACCTTAACTAATCGAATCCTTCCATTTACCAAAAAGAATTACCTAAATTGTACTATTTAGTACCTAGGTTTAAAAAAATTGTACCTTCTTTTTTTTTAAACCTTTTTATTTTATTTTATTTACTATGGACATAAAACAGTTACATGCTACGTTCAGCCTACCGAGGTAGGGAGCTGGCTGCTACTCCAGTTTTGAGTGACGATTTTGTGCCAGCCAAATAATTTGTGATGTTTTGTCACACATTGGCGGATAGCGACTGAAATAGGGTGACAATGTAACCTCGGTAGGCTGAACGTTCTTATGTACATCAATATGGCGGGTGTACCTTAATTTTAATACAACTTCGTTCTGAAGAAAGTACAATTGTTGTAAACCTAGATACTAAATAGTACATTTTAGGTAATTTTTTTTGGTGTAATAATATTTTATGAGTAATAAAAAGATGGCGGGTGTTCTATAGTATTTTATTATATAACCATATAATAAAATACTATAGAACACCCGCCATCTTGACGTCAATATGGCGGGTGTACCTTAATTTCGAAATAATTTCGTTCTGAAGAAGGTACAATTTTTTTAAGCCTAGGTACTAAATAGTACAATTTAGGTACATTTTTTTGGTAAATGGAAGGATTCGATTAGTTAAGGTACACCCGCCATTTTGACTCTCATAAAATTGTCAACGCTCAATAAGAAGGCATGGTGATCAATGATGATCGTTTATTCTTTGTACAAAAAACTGGCTATTATTAATATGTTACATGACTCAAAAAGTCATAACACAATATATAAATACACTAACATTAACTACAATCTAACAGGAAACAAAATAAAATCCACCGCACTACCAAAACTGATGTTAATGACTGACGACTGTAGGTGACGTGGGAGTGACTGCTATAATTGAGATGTTCCGTTTCAGGTAACATTTGTATAAACAAGGTGGGCAAAAGTAATCACCCTATTGGAATACGCTATAACTTTTGCAAATGGGGGAAAATGTCAATTCTGTTTTGACATTAAATTGTGAAGTAAACAGATGCAGAATATGGAACGCTGACTCTTCAAGAACGTAATTGTCCGCGTCTAATCTCTCGCTTTGGCGATTCATTGGCTGGCAAGATCACCCGATTTGACCGCTCCAGACTTTTTTGTGGGGTTACGGCCCTTTCACACGGCAGTCCAGTTTTTGGAGGGATCCCGTTTTCTGCAGGATCCCGTTTGATCGCAAAAGAGATTATAAGCTAGTGTTCACACGAGCAAACCGCATGCAGGATCCTGCAAAATGCTGATCCCGTCGATTTTTGCAGTTCGGTTTTGTCACCGGAAACTGGATCCGTCGACCAGTAAAAAGCGGGATCCCGTTTAATGACACATATATTTCTATAGCAGTGTTCACACGGCTTCCTGCGTGCGGTTTTTTGCTGGACACGGTTTTTTGCGGGATAGTGGTCCTAAAATAATTGAAAAATGTTGACTCATCTCTTCTCAAATCGCTCATTAGATTTACAAAAATACCTAAAGTCGAGCGTTGTGCCACGATAGGATGAACCCAGAATCTTCAATTTTGCTGCCGACAATACTCTGATAATACCAATAGAATATGAGCAAAGTATTCACGTCCATTTCGCCTGATGACTAGCGTAGGAATGGTCAAAAAACAGCAACCGTGTTCACACGGCAATCCAGTTTTGCAGGACCGGCTTTTTACTGGATCCTGCAAAACTGAACTACCGTGTGAACACAGCGTCCGTTTTTGTAGGATCCAGTAAAAAGCCGGTCCTGCAAAACTGGACTGCCGTGTGAAAGGGCTGTTACTTGAAGTCCCGGGTGTATGTAAACAAGCCTCAGACTCTTGAAGCCCTTAAAGAGAATATCTGACAGGAATGTTCTGACACAAGAGATGGAAAATGCCATAAAACGAGCCCGGATGGTCATCAATTTTGACGGCGGCCACTTGACCGATATCATTTTCCCGATGGAAATATTTCTAATTCATTTAATAAACATAATCCACAGGTCTTAAATAGAACAAAAATGTTTCATTGCTAAAAAAAATTACAGTAAAACGACTTCGGGTGATTACTTTAGCCCCACCTTGTATTACAAAAAGATGGAAGAATAAAAAATTGTATACATGATTATTATGTAGACATTCAGATAACCTTTTATGTATATTGGAAGCATTACATTACATTAAAAAAAATGTATTTATTTCCATATGAAGTTAATAATATTAATGTGTCGATTCGATACATCGGGTCTTTTTCACGATTCGATATAGTTTAGATAGGTGTGGGCACTGCAGTGGGTACTCGAACGAAAAGATTATTTGAATTTTAAAGTAACTTTAATAAACCAGCGATTAACAAATGAAACACACACGTGTCGGAAACAAACACGTGCGTTGGTATTGGGCGTTTGCCAAGACTGTCCGAGCTCGACTGTCGACCACAGAGCATGTAACCTTTCTGTCGACTGTAGACTGTCGCAACAGTCGGTCTCTCCACCAGTCCTCGCTGCATCCCCTCCACAGACGATCGTATCCAAGCAGTAGGGCTCGCTTGAGTTTCCGATCACATGATTCTTCATTTACCAAACAAATTGTTAGATGGAGCTGTTCGCTGTACTGTGGCGCCATCTTTCCACAAATGTATATCAGACTTAAGAATATTAATGTTACGTTCCAGGCTGCATAGTGGTGGTGTCATACTCTCTCATGGGGCGCAGACTGTGCTCCGTGCTCCCTCCGTTCGACCAGACAGAAGGCAGTGCGAATAGTCAACAGGTAATAATATTTTATTAAAATAAATTTTGTAACCGAGTTCTATTATGCGTGTCAAGCCTTCTTGTCACAGTTACGACACGCAAATGCCGATTACTTGTTTCCGTGCTTGTAATTATTATATTTGTTTTGTTATTAGGTAGGTATATTTGTTTGGTTTTACTAAGCAACCTTGTCTTTTTAAGCGACTTCAAAAAAGGAGCAGGTTCTCAATTCGGATGTTTATATTTTTTTTAATGTATGTTCGTTCAACTCCGTCATGGATTTACAAAATTCTTTTTGTAATGAATATGGTATAATCTCAGGAGTGGTCCCATATAAATTTGATTAACTTTGCTTGGGTAGTTTCTGAGTTAGCTTCAATATTACGGTTTTTTACCACTTAGTTTATAATGATGATGTTTTAATAACTTCCTGTTACTGAAATTTACATAGCAATGAATTTATATAGGGTCTCTCTGTAGTCGGTCACTCATGTCTGAGGATCGTGGTCAGCTAAATTGGAGAGATAGGTAGGTGCGGTATAGAAAATTTCGTTCTAGAACAATCAAGACTTGTAGTAAAGATTAATGCGTTATTTCAAATGGCGAGCAATAGAAAATGTTAGTTGTCTGTAGTAATTAACTACCTGACTTATCAAACGTTGTCCTGTCTGAATTTCAATGACTCTTACAAAAATCCCATACAAAAAACCACTACTTATAAGTTTTTCCCGAAATTTCCAATTTTTCGGGTATTTGTTTCCAATTTTTCTTCCAGAAAACTTAATTAGGACTTTAACCACCATTTAAATATGAAAAATTGTAAAATCGGTCAAGCCGTTCTCAAGTGATGCGCTTACAAACGAAACGCAATTTATTTTTATATTTATAGATGTTAGTTTTCCGTCAGATAACATACACACTACTACTTAGCTTGCGTATGTGAGGACCAAAAATGATTGGTACATTCCCAGGATCAAAACCAAATTACCAAATCTCAATTTGATATTCTCCAACGACGATTTGACACTAATCCCTTAAGATCCTCATTAGGTATAACCCACATGACATCCCTTTGTTATCCACAAGGCATTATTTAATACCATCTATATAATAACGTATGTAGGTTGGGCGCAAACATTTGCTTACAAACATTGGAATAGGACTCATAAAACAATATCTCTTATTTCTTTTCGATGTTTGCGCTTTTAAGATATTATAGGTACGCTCCTTGCTCCATTAGGTAGGTACTCAGGACTTGAATCAATCCAAATATTTTCTCAGTGCAAAAAATATGATTTGTAGTTTTTTGTTGAACCTAAGTGGTATTTGCAATTTCATTTAATGGTCTATACATAAGGCTATCTAAATAAAAATCTAAAAGCTGTTGGATTATGAAGACTGACTAAAAACACTTTTTTTTACGTCATCTTAATTTTCGAGAAACTGAAGTCCTACTAATAAAAGGTGAGACTAAAATGACATCAAACACGTCTGCAAAACGTGTTGCACTATTGTAGAAGTTGCTGCTACTGCGGAAAACTTCAAGCGGCGAAAGTATAATAACCTTATCGGTATTTATGTTTTCGAGCCGTTTGGGGTTGAAACCCGCGGGCCGTCGGATCCGAGTGTGCATGGTTTGTTCAACGAAATCTCCAAACGGCTAGTCGACACCTTGGGCTGGTTCACCTTGGCCAGAAGCTAAGCATTGCCATACAACGTGGCAATGCCGCCGCTGGAATTATCTAAGAGAAGTTACATTGGCTCAAGTTATAATAAGTTCACTCAACTCTCTCCACAAATAATAATATAGTTAAGCTGATGTTCGTAATCGTAACACTTAGTAAATGTATTAGCGAATAAATTAATTACGCTACTTATTTTATTTTCTTAAAGATAATGGGAGTTAAAAGTTTTAGTTAGTTTGCGTTTCGTTTGTAAAGGAATTCTGGCTGTATAAAGTACATATTTCATAATATTTTGCCTCTTGGCTTTGTACCTACCGGTTGAGACCAGATCCAGAGATCTATACTGATATAAAAAAGAGAAAAAAATTGTTTGTATAAGATAATCTCTCGAAATATTGATCCAACTACATTATTTTTCAGTGCTGCAAAGCAACACTTTTTTCAAATAGGTTTGGGACACTTCTTATGCCAGAAACATGCCCGGTCGCTCTGGGAATCTATATACGGGTGCAACCGCGTGGCACAGCTAGTTTATAAAAGAACTGGTTCAGGATTTTATGTTGTTTAGTCAACTACTTTACCTTTTCCTTTTTTTCAAGAAAGAAATTCTAATGCTAACCCCTTTGTCTCTAAAGAACGGAGGGTTATGTCAGACTATGGTCGGACTCCTACCTACTGAAACGCCACTGTTCCTTCCAGTTCCATGAGTCGGGGGCCC
Source organism: Oligia fasciuncula (assembly GCA_963082905.1). NCBI lineage: Eukaryota > Metazoa > Arthropoda > Insecta > Lepidoptera > Noctuidae > Oligia > Oligia fasciuncula. The sequence goes on along the minus strand of OY720392.1, from coordinate 1,486,167 downwards.
GGGAGATACTTGTACATTCTCGGCATCCCCGACTGGTATCAGCCCGCCTGCCTCCCTGGGCCCCATCTCCAAGTGCGGCCGATGCCACGACCGCACCATAATGCTACTACTTTACCTGAAGAAAAGGTTAAGATATAAGTTACGGAGATGTTAAAAATATTTTAGTCGCTTCAGGTTATGAAACAACTAGAATAAAGTCGTTGAGATCTCTCTGATATATATATTACATTAACAAAATAAATGTAAACGCTACAATAGCATTAAAACCAAACGATCAAAGGAAAGGTTAAATAATAAACGTTATTGTTACAGTAAACATTTCATGAGAAAGTCATCAACTGTACAACAGGAAGTATATAAAAGCTTGTAAAGATTTGTTTCAACATAACGTAGATAGTTAAAACGTCTTCAATTTGTGTATCACGGGTTTTAATAAGGAGTAGAATAATTTTGTTAGTGCTTATTGGAGAAAATAAACGACCAGTTTTCCACTTTAGCCCTGGATCCAAAAAGCTGGAAGTCATGGGGATAGGCGTTTGCCCAGCAGTGGGATCATTCAGCTAGACCTTTAGTTGAAAACTGCAATATACTGGTTGACTTTTTTTACCGTCTGGACAACAACAAATAGGGTATAAAAGGTGGACGGAGTAGAAGCCTATCGCACAAAATTTTTTTCACGAAAAAACAATGTGTAAATCCACATATAATATTTAAAAAGCACCCTTCTCTACGCGCGGAAATTATCAATGAATTTGTAACGACATTGAATCCTTTGATTGAAGCAATCGGCCGGCTTCAATCAAAGGATTGAATGAAAAAAAAAGTTTATGTGTTATTCTTGTGAAAAAAAAAGAAATTTCTGTGCTTAAAGGCTTCTGCTCCGTTTACTTCTGATACCCTGTTTTGTCCAGACGGTAAAAAAAAATCAGCCGGTATTTTCATTACTCTAAAATTAATACGACTCATAAAATATAAGCAATACCAAAATATTTGTATTATTGCCCAAAATATATATACAAGTAAATCTCTTCAACATCAAAGCTCCCATTGTCAGATAACCAATAAAAGTCCTTCGTGAATAAAAAATAAAATACAGCTAGATGTGTTGCTAGAAATAAACACGAGATGGGCCATAAAAATTAAATAAGATATCCTTTATTCATCAGGTTTATGTCGGCCTTATTGTCGGCCATTAAATGTTGACCCTGGACAAGGCAACAGGTAAAATGCTGTCACGAGTGGGACGGATTTCTTGAACGTTCCGTATATACCCACAACAAACATATCGAGCTATATAATTGGTTTCGAAGAACATACCAATTAAAAAATTTAATTCCATTTTACAAACCGGTATATTCCCTGATAGCTTTTGTCACTCAAACATAATATGTACTTTTACAACAAAAGGGGTATAAATCAGACCTTAACAACTATCGACCGATTAGCCTTGTGTCACATCTTTATAAGGCCTTCACTAAAGTCATCGATAATCGTCTCTCGCCCCAATTGGACAAACACCAACCTCCACAACAAGCTGGCTTTCGACCAGGCCTCTCCACTACTGACCATCTACATGCAATAAACCAAATAATCGAATAATATCAAAAGTTCAATTTACCAAATTATCTTGCCTTCATCGACTACTCGAAAGCTTTCGATAATCTGATACACGATACTATAATCGACGTTCTGACAACCAAGAAAACAAACAAACAGCCGGACCATCATTCTGTATCGAAAAAGGCGTAAGACAAGGAGACCCGCTTTCACCCAAACTTTTTAACAGCGCTCTTGAAGAAGTGTTTTAAAAGTTATTGGCAAATTGGGAGAGATGCGGCATTGAAGTCGGTTCGGTTCGGGTGTCGCTTTGCTTACGACATTGGCATATTTTCCTCCACGGCGTCAGAACTGGAGCTTAAACCAACTCAGTGATGCAAACCTTGAGGTTGGACTGGCGATGAACATGTCGAACACCAAGCTGATGTCAAACGCCACCAAATATAGGATCAGAGGTCTAATTGGGCCAGTTAGCCTCTTTCCAGTCCAGATAAGACAAGGAAGTCTTAAGACGAACAGAAAATGCCTGGAAGAGCTATTGGTCAAAGAAAAATTATTTGACATGTGCATCCTTCGCAATAGAAAGAAAAGAAAAGAAAGAAAAGAAAGAAAAAAAGAAAAGAAAGAACAGAAAGAAAATAAAGAAAATACGATAATTTGCGGCAAACATGACGCATAAAAATAAAAACACAAGCGAAAAATAAAACAAAATAACAAATTGGGAGAAAGTATGCGTCACATCTACGCAAAACGGCCATCGCTCAGCATAATGCTAAGACCCTATACGAGACAGAGTCCCGGCGCTGGTTTTCAGCGACAGCCGGCGTTGACGACCGGCGTTGTTGATCTGACCTATGGATCCCAGATTTGGTCTTTGACAAACATTCAAAAGTCTAAACTCAAGGCTAGCGGGATTGTCCGAAAGGGTTACCGCTGGCCCGGAACATAAAGGGCTAAGGAAGGAACACGGGTGGGTTTTAGTCAGTAAGAGTCTGACACTCCCTTCCGCTCCAACCAGAGCGGGAGGGGTCATTTGATGATTTCCCATCCGGAAAAAAAAAGGCTTGGCAACATGAAATGGAGCACAGAAGCCGGCAAATTGACAGACCATTATCGCAACGCCACACTGCGCTCCAAAATACAGATTACTGACGTTGCTCAAAAAGCCGCTAAGCTGAAGTGGGACTGTGCTGGCCACCTGTGCCGTATGCCCAATGAGTTGTGGGCCAAAATAACTACCACATGGAGCCCTGACACAGCTAGAAGGCGACGCCGCAGATCCCGTAGAAGATAGCTGGACGAGCTGGACAAAATAAACGACCAGTGGTCCACTTTAGCCCTGGATCGAAAAAGCTGGAAGTCATGGAGAGAGGCCTGTGCCCAGCGGTGGGATGATGCAGGCTAACAGTAACAGTAATAATTCTGGAATAAGCTGACCTCTGACTGTATCGAAAGCTTATGCAATGTGAGGTCAGCGAATAACGGAGATGTATAGCTTGATATGTCATCGTCTGTACCGACGCCATGAGCTTTAGATTGATTTATAGTGTTTGGGATAAAGATCGGTACATTGATAACAAAGTTTGTCCTGGAGTTATAGGTAATACCTACCCGATGTAAAGCAATATGCCATACTAAGTATCATGATTTTGATTGATAAAGTTCTAACGAGTTTGTCACTAACGATACCATAACATGTTAATTTTCGAAATATATAGTTTAATTTTAACAAATCCCTGTAATATGAAACTCATACTCTGTGATATTGTAAATTCGACTTGGCATGAGAATTTCGACAAATAAAAAAATTAGATTATTACGATATTGAGCCGATTTTATATAATAGGCTGAAGGTTTCTCTAATAGTAGGTACGATTAAGTACTACATCAACGCTATCTGTCGCTGACAACCAGCGCTGGGGCTCTCTCTCGCTTAAGGTCGTAGCATTATGCTGAGCGTGGCCGTTTTGGGTGGTTATGAAAATGAACAAGTTTAGGGAAATTATGCGTCATATTTTCCCCTAACTTGTTCATTTTTGTGTTTGTATTCTTTGTCTGCGTCATGTTTACCGCAAATAAACATTATTCTTTCTTTACTGTAGTTACGATCTTACAGCAAACATAAGTCAACTAACTTCTTAACTGTTTTCCAATCTCCATACGGAACGCCAAATCTTAATGTCGACTTTTACAACCCATAAAATTCTTTGTTTCGGATTTCCTTCGCGAACAGTCTAGGTTATTCGCGTAAATTAAAATTTTAAATTTGTATACCTACCGTCAATCGTAATCGTTAAACCGCCGTAATATCTTGTTGGTATTGATTTAAATATACATTAAACTCGTTGCTAATTCCCGGCTGTAATAGTTTACTTTGGCTTAGAGCCTGAACCACCGCCTATGTGGTACATAGGCGGTGGTTCAGGTACTGTACATGAAGATTGATTAAATAAATAAAAGAATTTCCTTCGTTTATGATGATTTATGGAATCAGTTTTGCGCAAAAAATTACTTTCTGGAAAAGGATGGATGAATGTGCGTTTGAATCATGCTTTTGAGCGAGCAATTAATTCATGGAAGGTATTCTAATTTGCGCGAGAACTTTTTGAGTATATCATGGCAAACTGCTTGGAAAACAATGAAGTGTCATTTTAATTCGAGTATTCTATAGTTAGTCCTCAATCAAACTTGCTTTAAACATACCTCCTTATGAAAGGGTACCTATCTATTAATAATTTCCAACAGAATAAATTGCATTAGAAATGTACTTCTCAAAATTACATGGCAAACTAAGTTTAAAAAGCTTTATGGCTCAGTGGACGTCTGGAATACCTTATACATTTTGTACGTGTATCATAAGAATTACACCCAAAAGTTTTTTCACAAATTTCACCACATTTTTACGAAGATATAATACAAATGAGAAATTATCATATAATAATGCTACATGAGATGTGAAAATCGAAAAATCTAAACGCTCTGAAATTACTTAAACACAAAGCTTAATATTATTAAACACGGTTTTATAATTATCCGCTTTGTTTGTTTTACAATCTAAATTATTCTAACCTTTATTAAGCGGATTGTGTTGTTTGAAAGGAACCCGTTAAGGCCCAACAAAACATTTTGGGATAAAGCTATTTATAACCTCTTTTTGTCAGCGAGTACTTTTAACCCACCACGGCACCGGGACACTATAAATATTTACGCAAAAATATTAAAGCCCACTGAGACCATTTTAAAACCATTTTCAGCGCCTAAGGATCGTCCGAGAAAGGAAGCGAGTGGCATGGATACTGCTGCTCCTTGCAGTGCTGTTCGCACTGTGCTGGCTGCCCTACAACATCCTGCAGCTGCTGATAGATGTGAATGCTGTCAATGTGGAGTCTGTATCTGCGATGCTGATGCCTTACACGTTGCTACTGGGTTAGTATTGTCTTTTTTTGTACATCATTATCATCATCATTTAAAGCCTGGAATCATGTATTGACTTTATTCTACTATTCACCACGATTTCGGGCGTCCCTCGAACAGGTGTTTCCCATCACTTTGAAGATGTCAACATCATCATCTTCTTAGCCTTTTGCCAACCATGTTGGGATCAGCTTCCAGTCTAACCGGGTACATCTAACCACCAGTATTTTACGTGAAGCGACTGCCTATCTGACCTCCACAACCCAGTTACTGTGTGATACGATACCCCTTCGTAAGGCTGGTTGTCAGACTTTCGGGCTTTTGACGGTAACGACGGTCAAAGATCCACGAATGATAGCCGGGACTAACGGCTTAACTTAAATTTGAATATGTAATTAATCTTCAAATTCACCCATAACAAACAAATTATTACATATATGGAAAATTTTGTCTTGTTATTGTTATAATAATAATTTTATTTCTTGCAACAAGAATCACAGTGTTAGTAACAATATACTTACAAACTATGGTAATACACTTACAAAGACAAAAACAAAACCCACAATCAAGCCTGCTTGCTATCATAGACTGGATGCTGTTGGCCCTGCCCCGCACCCTACGGACCAAGGATGCGCACCGCTTCCGCATCACCGTGTAGAAACAGTCCACGTGAGCTTCAGCGAACATCCCTGATGCGCTGCAGTACCGGGGCAACCCTGTCAACACCCTGAATGCATTATTGTATTGGACCCGAAGGGCGCCGTATGATTAAATATAGTGCGCTTGACCTCTTTAGAGGTACGCCTGAATCTGCGGGCAATCATGTTAGCTCTCACACGCAGCGCCCTCCTCTCCCTGTCAATATCCTCATCGTCTTTGAGGCCAGCGGTCAATAAGTGACCCAGATATTTAAATCGCTCTACCCTCACAAGGAGTATACCGTTCAGCCGCGTTATATCAACAACTTGGTCCGATTCTAAGTTACACAGTTTCCAATCATCACTCCGAAAATCATTTAAGAGATGCTAGCTGGAAGGTTTAACTAATGGTCTGTTTAACTTTATAGTTATTGCTAGACCAAAACCAATTACGATGTTATCTAACTACACAGTTTGATACTTATCTTAACAAAATTCGTCATACTATTCAATATTTGAGGGGCTCATGGCTAAGCAATATAGCCGTACGGGTCGATCGATCAGGTTAAACTACGCTTGCCGCGGTTGGTCCGTGGATGGGAGCATTTTTACATACCAAGAACCCTCCGTGCCTCGGAAAGCACGTTAAGCTGTTGGTCCCGGCTGACATTCATGGATCTTTGATAGTCGTTACGGATCATCAGAAGCCTGAAAGTCTGACAACCAGTCTTAGCATTAGTAGGTATAGTATTACCCAGTAACTGGGTTGTGGAGGTCAGATAGGCTGTCGCTCATTTAAAGTACCAGTACTCAGCTGCACCCGGTTAGACTGGAAGTCGACCCCAACATAGTTGGGAATAGGCTAGGCTGATGATGATTCAATATATGAATATTAGCGTTATGACAAACAAATCACCGACGAAAACTATTATGTTTCCCATGATGATAGTATTTTTCACGTAAATTCCTCAAAAACGATATTGTAACCTATCTAATTCCAATACGACTTGGAATTAGATAGGTTAGTACTTAAGCTGCCCATTGTCTGTAAACCGGATTCCGTGAATGCATGAATTAACTGCATTACTGAGTATTGAGTTGGAACTGATGAATACCGGTAGACATAGCCAGAGCTATTGGAATTCTATAACTAGAATGAATTCCAATTATTGCACTTTTTTATATTTTGTGTTGAATATGCGACTATTCAAGACCGGCGAGGTTTTAAGTAATTGAGTTTTAGAATATGAATGAATTGATATTGACTATTCTATAACCTATTTCCAATCTTTTATCTCCATATAGGTAGTATCGACTGCAAGTACTGTTTTACCTTAGCATACTCACCCTATAATGTTCCCACTGCTGGGACTCAGGAATTCTCTCTTCGAGAGGGAGTGGCCTAAATGTACCACCCGGGCCCAGTGCGGGTTGATAAATGTCACATGTCCTCGACTCTTGGGTTCTAGAACATGCCGTTTTCTCACGATCATTTCCTGCACCGTTTTGGGAGCAGTGGTGATGAAATTATTAACACAAGGTAAAGCGCCTGTCTGGGTAACAACTCGTAAGTCGAGCTTTTACCACTGAGCCTCCCCGTGGGGCCTCCAATGCTCTATTGTTTTACCTTACCTTTCTGAAATACTTACCATATTTTTTGAGTATAATATGGGTAAGTATCTGATAATGTGTGTCGTTACCTTTAAATACAATTTGCTATTTCCATTCCTTAGTATCAGTTTTAATATTAGTAGATAACAATAGGTTAGCGACGTTCCCTTCCGCCTACGAGCTACGTCTGAAAATAACCTTCTAATTGAGGATTTACATGACATCATTATATTTATTATACTCAATTAGGTACAGCTAAACATGAAACAATTTATTTATTTTTATGTAGATTCGATTTATTCCGGTCTGATCCCCTGAACTCCCTCTCCACCCCCCTCTTCTCGATTCCCTGCTAGTTCGTCTTTTGTAGTAAACTGATCTAAAACATGATTTTTTTGTTTTATTTTCCTTCCGTCCAATTGATGTATTTTCATGTTTCTACGTTACATTATTCTATTTTAACATAGGAAAATTATCTCCTCTCACAGAGAGGAGGCCTATGTCCCAACAGTGGGAACATTATAGGCTGATTGATGATGATTATTTTATGTTGAAACACATTAAACTAAATGACCTCTTACATGTGTAATTTCAGGCCACACGAACTCGGCGATCAACCCCATAGTGTACTGCCTCATGACGCGCAACTTCCGTCGGTCGCTCCGCAAGCTCATCTGCCACGATCCGGGTAACATACACTCTAGTACTCATTTCCATGTAAGTTTACAGAAAATCATCGACAAAGTCAAATACTAATCATTGATTAACTTAACAATATTTGTCACTAACTTTTTCATTACAATTTTTAGACCCCTTCAAAACCTGGATTCCTAACAAGTCCGCGCGTGGCATGTAAATTCAATATGATTCCCATTTTTACAATAAATCTGAGTTGAGCAGAGGTTTAGCTACAACAAGAGACTCATGATGTCATTCCCAACGTGAATTAAATGTTGCAATTTATTTAATAAAATTTTACTCTTAGCACCTCACATGACGCAATAAAACCCCCCATAAAATGGTCAAAATAAATCAAGTAAACTTACTACTTCAACTCTTCTGGTCCAAACTTTAGTTTATTTTTAATCCATTAGCATGAAACTTCACTTATACCTACCTATTATAATATTATTAAGTCTTGCTTGTCCTTTTCAACCCCCAACCAAAACAGAGGGGTGTTAAGTCTGAATGCTCTTAAAACATTAACATATCAATAATTAATTAAAACTTTGTCTAATGCTTGTAGTTTTAGTGCTTAAAAATATTTACATAAGCTGTCTTTGATGTGGCTATTTATGAGTAGATTAAAGTACCTAAGTATTTGAAGATTTGTGTTAATATACTCCTTGTATTACCCTATTCAGACCCATAATTTTAGTTACCTAATTGATACCCCAAAGTTTTATAATTATAACAGATTGAGTGCTTTGTGATATCAATGAAAATAGGTACCCAAAAAATGATATAAATAATATATTTTAAATATAATGACTATAAAAAGAGCCTGCTGCTCAGTTATAGTATTCATACTCATTCCTACGAGCGTATTTTTTTTTCTTTACCAACAAGAATTAATCTTTCCTCTGTGCTGGGTAAAAAAGGCCTAAACTAGTCAATTGTTTGTAATTTAAGTCATGGTAGAATCTGCTGAAAAAATCTATTTAATAAAAAAAAAAAACTCTATCGCTAACCTCCTCATCTACTTTCAGATGCAAGGATTACGTCAAAAATCCAACACGTCTAGCATGCGCACCTGCACCACTGTCACCTTCAGGAGCAGTAACAACCAGATTGGAAGGACCAGTGGACCGCCTAGCATTCAGTACGGGAGGGCCAATAGGACCTCGTCCTTTAGGGACAACGGATGGAAGGACCGCTATCAAAAGACACCTCAGTTTTTGTAAATTATTGCCTTCTATTGAACTAACTATGATATAAAACAATGAACGTGAGAATAAAATAAAATAAGTGTCTACTAGTTTAATATATAAAATAAAAGTTGCAGAAACGATTTCTTGTTTGAAGCACGAAGCGCGGTAGATGTCGGATTTACTTAGAGAGAACTTTCCACGGCTGGCTTAGTTAATCTTTAAAATAAGGAGAGTATGGCGCCGATTCCCTTGTTCACAAACAAAACTAAATTTAAGTTCAGTGTATCCTTTTCTTTCTATTTTATTAAGAAAAGGACAGAAGATAAATATTAGCTTAGTCCTGTCAAATTAGTCAGCGCCTAACGCAAATTGACGTATTTTTAGTAGCCAATTTTTTAATCACGTGTAAACTTGTCTGGAGTATCTTAATTTGACAGGACTAAACTAATAGGTATTTATATTCTGTCCTTTTCTTATGAAATAGAAAGAAAAAGATGCACTGAACTGAAATTTAGTTTAGTTTGTGAACAAGGGAATCGGCGCCATTGTGGGTTTCAGTGTAATGAAAAATAAGGTGAAAAAGTTAAGCAGCTCACATCAATGCCAAAGAAAAGAAATAGAGAGACAGAGAGAGAGAGAGAACTGTGGATGAGGTAGCTTCATATTCCCATTAAATTAAAGATAATAATCCTCTAACAATTTCATTAATAAAAGCGCCATCTATCTTCAAAATATGGAATGACACACTTTCGCAATGCTTAGTGTTCTAAACCATCACTAGATGGCGTTAAATGGTGGAAATTTGAAAAAGCTTTTAAATACAGGGAAATTGAATGTACGGTCATTATTTAACTGTCAAATAAGGTCTAAGATAATTTTACAATAGGTACCTATTAATAATTATTATGCTAAAGGAAACTCAAGTCACAATGTAAAAATACATCAAATAATTAAGCTTTAAGTGTTCATTATTGTTGTAAAATAATACTTAACTTAACTGTAACTTAATTTTAAGCATCTTACGTATAACGTAAGTACACGATCTCAAAAGAGGGAAAAAAGTAAATTGACTGCAGTTTTTTGAAAAGAGCTGCCATTTTGGGTTAATAGATGTCACTTTACTTAATAAATGATTACTATTGTAAACAAAGACATCATCTGCCGACTTTTCCCAATAATTAAAACCGTCGTCTAGGTACAGATGGCGCAACTGTCTACTCAACTGTACTTAGACAAAGAAAAGTATAGACGGCGGGTAGCGCCATTTCATTTCCACAAGAAAGGGATAAAGTATTGAGTTATTATAAGTAACAGAAAAGGATAAAGCTACACTATTTCCGTCTCTCAGTGCGTGCCTGTTTTTTCAAGGCAGCTAGGTACATAAGTAACCAATGTTATTTACCTAAGTTAGTTTTTTGTCTCATGTGTGGCCACGCTACCCGATGCTCTATAGCTTTCTTACTCTAAGCAACTGTGTTTTTCTGTTGATTTTGTTTGCAAGCTAAAACCAGTTAGGTCTTAGTGCTTGCTATGAAACTGTGAATTTTGTAGAAAGCCTGAATTAATTACGCCTGTCATGAGACTTTTTACCATGACCTTAATTTTTTCATGATGATTTTTTATTTCTATTCCTTTAAAGTTATCCCAGAGGCGAAAATTTTGCCGTTACTCTATAATAAATATGTCTTATTATTTATGAATTATGTATTTTAAAATTATTTTCTCTATTTTAATCAGATTAACGATATAATTATTATAAATATTTAATTTTGTACTGTTAGGTACCTAATATTTTATTGTTAAAGATAAGTTTGTATACTTTAATGTATATAAAGTGAAGTTTCAAGCTACCTATATTGTTTTTTATTTATCTCTGGCAAA